>OX387422.1:55783463-57054288 GCA_947563755.1 Lochmaea crataegi | reverse complement strand
AGTTGCCAAAAAGATTTTTTATTAGAACAAGTTAAAAATGTTGGATTTCGGAAAACAAATTAAAGATATCGGTCATCACAGGTAAGTATGAGAAAATCAAATTATCGGCGATTGTACACTGGGCCGATTATAGGCAATGCTCAATAATGAGTATGTAATCTCGGCCTGACAAAATTTTGTAAGTACCTGATTTCAAGTATGTAAACTCGGCCGCCTCAATTCCAGGAAAGTGAAAGTTTATTTGAGGAAGATTACTTGCCATTACTGCAGTTTTTCAATTTTCAAATTTTCCTTGTCCTTCTCGAATGATTGTTATAAAAATCGACCTTTCCGAGCTTTTTCCTTATTATATAAAAATAAAGAGGTTAGGAAAAGGGGGTAGTAACGCATTGTATGTCATTTGGTAGAAAATAATAGGAATTTGTGGATTCTGTCTGATTATTGTATTTGAAAAGTTGCATCAGATAGTAACATTTTGAGGCTGTGCATCTTCAATTTCAATCTGGACCGTTGCTTACGGATCACCATGCAATAAAAAAGTGAATCATACTTCTTATTTTATATTTATACTCGTATATAACTTTTTGCAATATTTCAGCATCCAAGAATGCAATCCTAAGCTTAATACTAAATACACTCATCACAAACCGTTAAGAGCTACAGAAGGAAAAGTAGCATCAAGCAAAATTGATAATGACATCACCAGAGAACTAATAGTTCCTGATAGAGCTGCTACCAAAACTTCAGCTATTTTATCAAGAACTGAATTTGATCGACTTAAAGAACAAGCAAAGGTAAGGAACACTTTGTGAATAGTATTTAGAATATAACATAGTCTGTTTTGTGTTTGTTGGTAAGTTTACTTGCTTTAAAAGTATAGTCTACTACACGTTTGGAATGGTATATTATATTCTACACCTCCTCAATCAATATATTGTTACGTCGCAAAGTTTGGAGTATATCTAAGATTTGTGAGAGAGTAGATTGTGAGTGCCTATTGGAAGTTATCTCATTTCTATCAATTTAGGACGAAAAGATTTTGATATGCTTTTTGCTGCCTCATAATCCTGAGCTGCAGAGTTCCATTTAACGTTTTATAGTGTTGAAGCCGGAGAGCTTTTGTTGCATTTCCACATCTTGTAATCCATCAACGATTGCCTGTGTGTCGATTTGCACTAGGATATCTTTAGGTGTCTGGGGATATGCAACAATCTTTTTATATCGGTCTCAAATTCCTGTAGTCTTTCATTTAACTTTTGATTACGGACTTTTAGCTGACTCTGGAATACTTGCTTGAAGTGCCGTTGGCCATACCTTGTCACTGAAGCCTGTACGACGCATAATTGGGCATGTATTGTGGAAGAAAATGCACTATCAATGAAGCACCCATCTGTGTCTCAGTCCAACCATTGGCTTTGGCCACAGCTTCAAATTGTAGTCGATATGTTTCCCATTCCGTTTGGCCATCAAACGTGGGTGGTTCCAGGGTCTTGCTTGAGTGGCTTTGAGAAACTGTACTTTGAATGGGGACAGGTTCGGTTATAGAAGAGGACCAGGTCGTGCCTTCAATTTCAATATTAGTTACTGAAGCTTCGGTACGAATTCTTCTTTCTAAATTTCTAATTTGCTTTTCTAGATCAGATGTTAAAGTTTCTTGTTGTTTTTCTGAATTAGATCTTAAATTTTCTTGTTGGTGTTCTATATGGTCTACTCTATTATTAAGCTGACCTACCTCTAGCTTTAATGTTTCCTGAATTTGTGTTAGGCCATTCATAATTTCTACATCTGCTTGTCTACGCCTCTCCTCCTTCTTCTCTTCTTTCTCCTTTCTACGACTCTCCATCTCTTTCTCATGTCTTTCCTTCTCTGCTTCCTCCTCTAATACTTCAAAAACTAATCTAACTAATGTCAATTGTCCCGCCTTTTATACTTTTCACCTGTTCCAGTCAGTTCTCGACTTTTCGATGAAATTTCTAGACTTTTCGATGACGGTTCTAGATGACTCTAGATGTATGTCTTCTTCTTTTTCTTTATGGACCTCTACTATCAGAACACAGAACTCAACTCTCCAATACTTCAAAAGCTAACTAACTAATGTCAATTGTCCCGCCTTTAAACTTTTCAGCTGTTCCAGTCAGTTCTCGACTTTTCGATGACATTTCTAGACTTTTTGCTGACGGTTCTAGATTATTCTAGATGTGTGTCTTCTTCTTTTTTTATGGTCCTCACTATCAGAACACAGAACTCAACTCTCCAATACTTCAAAAACTAACTAACTAATGTCAATTGTCCCACCTTTTATACTTTTTACCTGTTCCAGTCAGTTCTCGACTTTTCGATGACATTTCTAGACTTTTCGATGACGGTTCTAGATGACTCTAGATGTATGTCTTCTTCTTTTTCTTTATGGACCTCTACTATCAGAACACAGAACTCAACTCTCCAATACTTCAAAAGCTAACTAACTAATGTCAATTGTCCCGCCTTTAAACTTTTCAGCTGTTCCAATCAGTTCTCGACTTTTCGATGACATTTCTAGACTTTTCGCTGACGGTTCTAGATGATTCTAGATGTGTGTCTTCTTCTTTTTTTATGGTCCTCAACTATCAGAACACAGAACTCAACTCTCCAATACTTCAAAAACTAACTAACTAATGTCAATTGTCCCACCTTTTATACTTTTTACCTGTTCCAGTCAGTTCTCGACTTTTCGATGACATTTCTAGACTTTTCGATGACGGTTCTAGATGATTCTAGATGTGTGTCTTCTTCTTTTTTTATGGTCCTCAACTATCAGAACACAGAACTCAACTCTCCAATACTTCAAAAACTAACTAACTAATGTCAATTGTCCCACCTTTTATACTTTTTACCTGTTCCAGTCAGTTCTCGACTTTTCGATGACATTTCTAGACTTTTCGCTGACGGTTCTAGATGATTCTAGATGTGTGTCTTCTTCTTTTTTTATGGACCTCAACTATCAGAACACAGAACTCAACTCTCCAATACTTCAAAAACTAACTAACTAATGTCAATT
This sequence comes from Lochmaea crataegi, assembly GCA_947563755.1. Taxonomy (NCBI): domain Eukaryota; kingdom Metazoa; phylum Arthropoda; class Insecta; order Coleoptera; family Chrysomelidae; genus Lochmaea; species Lochmaea crataegi. The sequence goes on along the minus strand of OX387422.1, from coordinate 57,051,251 downwards.
GTCCCACCTTTTATACTTTTTACCTATTCCAGTCAGTTCTCGACTTTTCGATGACATTTCTAGACTTTTCGATGACGGTTCTAGAGGACTCTAGATGTATGTCTTCTTCTTTTTCTTTATGGACCTCTACTATCAGAACACAGAACTCAACTCTCCAATACTTCAAATGCTAACTAACTAATGTCAATTGTCCCGCCTTTAAACTTTTCAGCTGTTCCAGACAGTTCTCGACTTTTCGATGACATTTCTAGACTTTTCGCTGACGGTTCTAGATTATTCTAGATGTATGTCTTCTTCTTTTTCTTTATGGACCTCAACTATCAGAACACAGAACTCAACTCTCCAATACTTCAAAAACTAACTAACTAATGTCAATTGTCCCGCCTCCTATACTTTTCACCTGTTCCAGACAGTTCTCGACTTATCGATGACAGTTCTAGACTTTTCTATGACGGTTCTAGATGATTCTATATGTGTGTCTTCTTCTATTTCTTTATGGACCTCTACTATCAGAACACAGAACTCGACTCTCCAATACTCCAAAAACTAACTAACTAATGTCAATTGTCCCGCCTTTTATACTTTTCAGTCCAGTCAGTTCTCGACTTTTCGATGACATTTCTAGACTTTTCGATGACGTTTCCAGATGATTCTAAATGTATGTCTTCTTCTTTTTCTTTATGGACCTATACTATCAGAACACAGAACTCAACACTTTAATACTTCAAAAACTAACTAACTGATGTCAATTGTCCCACCTTTTATACTTTTTACCTGTTCCAGACAGTTCTCGACTTTTCTATGACATTTTTGGACTTTTCGATGACAGTTCTAGATGATTCTAAATGTATGTCTTCTTCTTTTTCTTTATGGACCTATACTATCAGAACACAGAACTCAACACTTCAATACTTCAAAAACTAACTAACTGATGTCAATTGTCCCACCTTTTATACTTTTTACATGTTCCAGACAGTTCTCGACTTTTCTATGACATTTTTGGACTTTTCGATGACAGTTCTAGATGATTCTAGATGTATGTCTTCTTCTTTTTCTTCAAGGTCCTCGATATATCCTCAGTACAGGTCACACGTAACAATATGTATAAATATAAGTGTTTTGTACGTATAGCCATACTTTTCTCCATGACTACCCACTCGCGGTTATGGTTACCATAGGTAACTAAAATGACACTTGATGCCCTGCTGTTGGTAAATGAGTTTGGCCACGATGTGACGAAGAGGGTGGGCGTGGATTTGCAGTTTCCAGATTAGAATAATTAGATGTAAAGACATAATAATAGCATCGCTTTTTACATCAATAATAATATTTTAAATAATTAATTTTTCTCATAACTTCGGACATAATCTTTTAAGGAGACAAAAGTTTTCAAGGGTTTTTCTGTTAAATTGAAGAGAAAAAAGATTTATTTTCACTGATACCTCACCTATTGTTATCATATAATAATGGATTCATTATGCCATTTTTAGGTTATGACTCTTCAAGACAAAATAGAAATGATTGAAGGAGCCGAACAGCGAAGAAATCAAATACAACAAGAAAGTGCTGATAGAAAACATCAGTTATCAAAAGCACAAAAAATACAAAAGGCTATACCCGGAAACAAATTAGACGTGGTAGGTTACTATTAATTTAAATATATACTTTATTTTTTTTTATTTTTCAAAGTTGGTATAATGAAACTGTCACATTATAGTTTATTGGGTGTGTTTCATTGGCGTACGTGCAAATTTTTTGTACTTTTTCACTCATTTTCATTGAATGTTTGTACCATTTCCCATGTTATCTACTTCCATGCCAGAAGTTTCGTGTCTTCTATAAAGGCCACTAGTTTGGCTGGAGGGATTATCAGTAGTTGTGATGGTTGTATTAATTCCTCTCCAAAGTGCTTCCGTCTAAGTTCTTGTAAGTCCTCGCAGAAGCAGAGTATGTCAGTAGGTGTTTCAAGTTCACATTTTCTGCACAAAGGTTCACTTTGCGCATTTTGTGCAGATGTTTCCTCGGGGTGCAGTGTCCAGTCACCAGGTCGGTAACTGTCTTCAAATATCTCTTACCCAGTTTCAATAGCTTGGTTGAGAGTTTCTTGTATACCTTGTTCAGTAAACTTTTTGTATGGTGTCAACCTCCATTTGAATTGGTGTTTCCTATCTAGCCAGTTCCCGATTTCCCCTCTTATGCAATCTTTTGTGATTCCACAAAACGGTTCCGGACCTATGAAGTCTCCTTTAGAGCCTTCTTTAGCTAACTGGTCCGCCATTTCATTACTTTGTTGTCTCTTGCCAGTTTGTTGAGGGATTCTTTGCAGTTTTTCACCAGTCTAGACCTAGTTGGTAGAAATACTGATAGATTCAAGCAGAGCCTGGCTATCAGTGAGCAGATTTTAATTTTTTGTCCGGTATATCCTTTTCAGATGTTTTCATCAATACAGGCTATAGCGGCAATCGTCACTGCTTGAAACACAGTCGTATGTCGACCAAGGCTGAAGATCATTCTCTTTCTAGGATTTTTTATACCAGCCCCAGTTCCAGTGCCATGGTTTGTTTTGGAGCCATAGATGAACCAGATGTTTTCTCCAGAATTACCTGGGTGCATCACCCCAGATGGTAAGATGAATATATTCTCGGGTGTCATGCTATCAAAACACATGTGACATATGGGTTCACCTAGTATTGTTGTATCAGTGTGTCCTTCTCGAACCTTGTTCGGGAACCATAAGTCTTCCGATTTCAGCCTAAGAATTGCCATCATTGCTTGCGCACCTATAAAAAGCTCCAAAGGAGGAAGTCTAATGAGGGCTTCCATTTGATGCCGTCCCCGTGCTGTTCATTGCCCCAGTAATACCAAGAAGGGCTTGTCTTCGAATTTCAGTTAATATATTAACTGCAGAGTACACTTCTGTCCTCCTCCACCAGACTATTGTTCCATAGGTGATCGTTGGCCTTATCACAGTTATGTAGAGCCAGTGAACCACCTCAGGTCGTATTCCCCAGGTTTTACCCATAACTCTTCTGCATTGCCAGAAAAGCCTAGTCACCCTGGTAGTAATTTTTCCAGGTGTGCCTTCCAATTCAGTTTGGAAACAAGGGTCACTCCCAGATATTTAACTTCTTTGGATATTTCTAGTTCTTCTCCGAACAACAATACTCTACCCTGCGGGAGAACTCTTCTATTCGTAAAAGCAACTAGTTTTTTTTTGAATTAACTGAAAGGTCCTCTTTAAGGCACCATTCCTCTACAATTCGTAGTGCTTCTTGTATGACATTAATAACTACCTCTGGGAATTTCCCATTGGTGGCAATCACTGTGTAGTCTGCAAAGACCTGCGTCCATATGCCTTGATCATTCAACCTGCAGATCAATTCATCCACAATTAGGTTTCATAAAAGTGGTAAAAGTACTCCACCTTGAGGACATCCTTTAGTTGTCCTTATGTTTTATCATGCTTATGTGCTGTTATTCTCCTATGCTCGAGCATGGATCCTATCAATTTGCATATGGTGCTGTTAATCCCTATTTTTTTAAGGGATCTGTTTATTGATGACATCTATGTGTTGTCAAAAGCACTTTCGATGTCTAGAAATGCTGCAAGGGTTACTTCCTTATGATTCAGACTCCTTTCGAGACCCGAGATCAAATTATGCAGGGCAGCTTCACCTGATTTCCCTGCTTGATAAGCCCATTGTAGTCTATGTAGAAGGATGCTCTTAAGCGCACTTGTAAGACTTTTTCCATGGTTTTCACCATGAATGATGTCAGACTGATTGGTTGGTAGGATTTAGCCGGGGTGTACATTTCTTTTCCTGGTTTAGGAATAGACACCATCTTGGACTATCTCCATGCAATTTGTATATAACCTAGAGTTTGACTGCTTCGAGGTATCAGAACTAAAGGACCCATTATGTCGTCTAATCCTTCTTGCAGGAGCTTGGGGAATATGCCATCTGGTCCTAGAGTTTTGTAGGAGTTAAATGAGTTAAGATGGGGTCTGAATATCTTATTTGTGAGTTCCCAGTCCTCTTTGGTTGCCTTTGTTTTGTCAACCGGCCCGTTGTCATAGCTTGACACTATCTTTACCGAACCTGGAAAGTGCACACTGAGGAGATGCTCTAGAGCCTCTGCCTCAGTATTTGAAAACTTTCCGCTCGGTAACTGAATAGAACCAAGTTTGTTGTTAGAAGTTTTAAGAATCCTGTTGATTCTGACGCTGTCAGGGACATCTTGCATGTCCTCACAGAATTATCTCCTTGGATTCTTTTATTTTTGTATCATATGCACCAGTGTATTCATAAAGAAGAGAGAGTAATAAAACGATGAAAAACCCATTTTTTCGACCGTATCATTGGCGTAGGTGTTTTGCCAACATTTAAATTAAACAAAAATAGAAAAAAGACATCAGTTAAAAATATGTTATATTTTAACTAATAATTTCATAGAACTTTTTACATATTTACTATTTTCTTTACTAATACCTATATACCACGGTACTTGAAATGTAAGTTTCCCCCAATTGCGGCGCCTATGAGAATAGTTTATCCCTTGCCTTCTATTGTTCTCGGTTTTGGGTTCTATTGTATTCTCCGGTCGAACAGGGTGAGGTATATATAAATAAAGGATTTTTGCATGAGGTACATAAGAAAATTTTTAAAAGAGAAGAAAAAGTGATTGATCACTCAGTACAAAATTTATCCAAATTTGCATTCTTATTACTCTCTCTTCTTTATGAATATAGTATATACAGTTGATCCGGTGAATCTTTTCCCATGCGTCATCATTCATATACAAACGCAATAAATCAATACATTAAGTAACACGTAGGTCGTAGATTGATGGTTTAATTAGGATGTGGCTAAAATGACGGTGAACGTTTTTTATTATTGTATTGAAGCTGGTGTAATAGATATTTGTAAATATTTTACAGCCATTTAGCAATATGCTACCTAATCATTTAGTTTGAAAAAACTGTTAGTATTCCAGAGTTTTATGGGGCTATTCTGCAAACTTGCTTTTAAGCAAATTTACTTGCATAAGAGTTAGTATTACTAACAACTTCCTCAGTAGAAACTTTGCAAATCAGTATTGCCCTGTTAGGGTTATGGCTGGCAACCATTACTATTGGGCCGTCCCACCCATACAGTTCAACAATGAAAAATAAAAATCTTTTGGGTTGTAAAAATAAATAATTAATATTTCAAATATGTATATTTATGACTCATATATATACAATAGATTTTATTTAATTTTCCTCATAGTCAGAATCAGAGCTATCACCAGTATTTATATCTATTGTAATTGGTTGAATACTAATATCAACTATATTCTGCTCTCGGACATACCACTTTTGAATAATTTCATGGGTATGCCTAACACATTTTTCCCAAATTTGTTGATTACATTGTCCCAGTGCCTCTTTCCACATATTTATAACAGAACTATCTGAATACCCATATTTACCAATATATTTATTATAATATGACTTGCAATTTGCCCAAATTAATTCAATAGCGTTGAATTCACAATGATATGGTGGTAGTCTCAGCACTTCATGACCATGTTCTCGTAGTAACTCATCAATTATATACACGTTTTCTTTTCTATTCATTTTTGCAATTTGTAGCAATTCAGATTTCGTAAGTTTTGTTTCAAACTTAATGTTGTTTGTTATCAACCACGTAACAATCTCATTTTTTGTTGAATTAGTAGAAGGTTGCATTATCCATAACAATAAGAGATGGCTTTTCTAAGTTGGGAATTAATTTAATACTTATCCATTTCATAAATATTTCATTGTTCATTTCTCCATGGTAATCAGCTACTTTAGATTTTGAACAGAATAATAAACTTGCTTCAGAGACAAATCCTTTGGTAGAACCAGCATGGACAATTATAAAACGTTTACCATCATAACCATCTGGTTTACGTACACTTTTAGTGCTGTTGTCTTGCCAAGATTTTGTTTTATTTCCCTACGAATAGATTCATGTTTCATCCAAAAATACAAGTTCTCTTGGGTGAGTACTTGAAAGGTTTTCCATATATTTACGCAAAAAATTGGCTCTCAAGGCTGCAATACTGGTCAGCTCCATTAAAGCTCTCCGATTGTCATCTTTGTTATATTTGAATCCCAATGTTTTCAACAAAGTGCTCAGAGATGTTTTGCCAATAGATACAATTTCGCTTTCCCTCAATTTACAATTTAAGGTAGTCAAAGTAACATGCTTCTCTAAAAAAAAACAAAAATTATAGTACAGATTCAATTTGAACAAATACTATATTTTTAATGATATTATGTTTGTTCATTTCATTAATGTTTTAACCTTGACTGTTCAAAAATAAGGTAAATTCAATAGTTGAATTAAATTGTAATGTAGTCACAAAACTACTAAAATCTATATAAATACCTTCCTAAATTTTTCTTGAATATACTATGATTTGAATACTCATTACAAAATACCTACACGTACATTTTACCAAAAAATTCGAATTAAATAGTTTGATATTTACTCTGTTGGTACATATCATATAATGTGTTCCGTACTGCCCTCTTAGCTCCCTCGGGTAGATCAGTTGTTTTAGTTTTAGAACGAGTTCTGCTTTTGCCTGGGCTTGAAAGAATTGGATTATTTTCTTTTCTTTTTTTTTAGGGCATTGTTCGTCGAGATATTTTCAAAGCAGCAGCTACCCTCTAACATAAAAAAAAATTGATTAATAATAAGTATATTGCTAAACAAGCATGCACTTAAATTTACTTAATTACAGTTAACTGTAAATAATTGTCATATTAGTAAAGCGTGATATATAGAGTCAAAAAATAATAGTTCAATACCAACCCCGTTTACTTTAGAAGTGTAATTCAATGTCTGTTGGGGCATATAGCTCGAGAAGTAGTTGTTGCTTCTAAGTAGACGGTCTGCTCTTTGGAAATTAATTTTTCTAATTTTGTAAAGCGTTTAATAGTATTGAACTATTATTTTTTGACGTCTATGCACTTAAATATTTATGTTACCTCTTGAACACATGAAAGTGGTTCCAAAGGTCCTCCATTTCTTTTTTCTAACTACTCCAACACATTCAGGACCAGCTCCTGTGCTTGCGAATTCAACGTTTTTCCAGGCATATTCTAAAAATAAAAACCATTCATAAATAGTTCTGGTCTTTCTGAAAATGAGGTCAATATATATTTTCTACATTGGTGGCAGCAAAATATGTTTCATATATTTCAGTTTGATGGAGTTCTATCCAGAATCATAATGAAATGTCAATTTAAGGTTAGTTTTCATTACGAAGTAAATAAATAAAAAGTAGATAAATAATATTTACTTACCACAATAATTCGAACACTCAGGTATAAGTTAGTCGTTATAACAACTGTTTTTGAAATAAATGTATATGCAAGGGGCAAAAAAATGGATAAAAATGTAAACAAAGTCTTTGGTCTGTCAATATACAAATTCGCGGTTAAACCACAGAACTTCTGTTGTGTGAGTTACAACTAATCACCCACATTCATCATATGGCTATCTCTGTCTGTTATATTATGTTGTAATGGAACAAACGGTTTCATTTCGGGGGTTTAGATTCAGTGAGTAGAAAAGAGACGTACTACAAAAAGTAGTATGTGAATAATTTCATACATGGGAAAAGATTCAGCCTACCAACTGTAGTTTAGCTTTATACGCTTTCGAGTTACCCGTTTTTTTCGCTTTGTTGAGAAAGCGTCTTGTGTCTTTCCTTAGCGATGTCGGCTCTTTATTCCGCCAGACGGCTTGTCTAGAAGAGCGACTCTCCTTTATCGGACAGTTGTTATGATATGAGAGGTCAGTGTACTTAGTTTTGTCTTGAAAATGAACAAATTTCACGATACTTTGTTTTTAATATCCTCAGAAAGAAAGTGCACCAATTTTTTTTTTCACATAATAAATTCTAACTTTGGTTGAAGTTGTAAACCTGTAAAGTAAACGCGCGTCAGTGTAACTTGTGGTCGGTGTGTATATATAATACTTAGTGTGTATTATATTTTTAGGTTGAATCGGAAGCTGCAAAGAAGAATCTGTATTTAATCAAAAGATCCGAAGAGCTGATGATAGAACAAAATGATAAAGTTAAGCAGGCCAACAGAATTATTTTAGCAACAAAATGTCGAGCTATTCGAAACGCACAAATTTCCGAAAAAAAGGTAAAAATAATTTTCATAAGTCACAAAATACTTGCAAACATAATAAATCAAAAAATGAAGGCATACACAGGAAAAATAATAGGAGACTACCAAAATGGGTAACGGCAATACACTCAATCGAACAAATCCTTGAAAAATCCCTGGAATACAATAATGCTCTACACATCATTTTTATAGACTTCAGGAATGCATTGGATACAATCATAAGACACAAGATAGAAACATTAAAAATACTAGGAATCCCAAAGAAGCTTAGGGAATTGGTGGAAATGACCCTACACAACAATAAAGGGAAAGTAAAATTCCAAGATGAAATTTCAGAAATGAATAAAGGTCGATTCAAACACATCAGTCCCGTCACGTCACAGTTCCGGCGCCGGACCGAACAATCCGTCATAAAAAATATTCTTTAATAGAAATATCCGGCGGCGTTCACATTTATCCGTTGCCGAACAGTTTCCAAGTAGGGATGGCGATTCTTTCTGAAAAAGATCGATTGTTTAATCGATTCGAATCGTAAACTGATGAATCGATACATAAAAAAATCAAGCTCTAAAAGATCGATTTAAAAAAAATCGATTTTTTTCAAGTTGCATTTTTTACAATGTAAATATAAATCGATCTTTTTTTATTGAAAAACAACAAGAAAGTTACCCCTAAATAAACAATCTCTCTCCGAGATCTCTTATCAGTAAAATTGGGGATTTTTTTTAAGTTCAGGGAATTCGATAATAATAACAATTATTTTTTTATTACCATATTATTAACACAAAGTATCGGATTAGGAATATATGAGATTAATGGAAAATAATCATCGATAAAATAAAAATCGATTTTTCTTTATTCAAAATTAATGGATTTGTCAAAAAAATCGATTTTAATAAAAAATAAATCGATTTCTGCGAAAAGATCGTTAATTTTTTTTTGATTGTTTTAAAAATGGACATGCTTTTCGTATATATTCCGATAATAAACCTAAGAGATTTATTCGGTAACGATATTTATCGGATTGAAAAAAAATCAAATAAAATTATATGAAAATTGTAAAAAATTTTGAAATATGGTCAATAATTATCAATTATTGTCAAAAACTGTTGAAAATTGTCAATAATTGTAAAAATTTTGAAAAATGGCCAAAAATTTCCAAAAATAGTCAAAAAATTTGGAAAAATGGTCAATAATTGTTGAAAAACTGTCAAAAAATTTGGAAAAATGGTCAATAATTGTTGAAAAACTGTCAAAATTGCTCAATAATTGTTGAAAAATGGTCAATAATTTTTAAAAAATGATCAATAATTGTTGAAAAATTTGGAAGAAATGGTCAGCAATTGTTGCAAAACTGTCAAAATTGGTCAATCATTTTTGAAAAATGGTCAATAATTTAAAAAAAATTATCAATAATTGTTGAAAAATTTGGAAAAATGGTCAGTAATTGTTGCAAAACTCAAAATTGGTCAATAATTGTAAAAAATGGCCAATAATTATTGAAAAACTGTCAAAATTGGTCAATAATTGTAAAAAGTGATCAATAATTTTTAAAAAATGATCAATAATTGTTAAAAAATTTGGAAAGATGGTCAATAATTGTTGCAAAACTTTCAAAATTGGTCAATAATTGTTAAAAAAATGGTCAATAATTTTTAAAAAATGTTCAGTTATTGTTGCAAAACTGTCAAAATTGGTCAATAATTTTTAAAAAATGATCAGTAATTGTTGAAAAACTGTCAAAATTGGTCAATAATGGTCAAAAACGGTTAAAAATGGACAATTTTTGTCAAAAACTGTCTATAATTGTTAAAAATGGTCAATAATTCTCAATTATTGTCAAAAACTGCTGAAAATTGTCCATAATTGTCAAAAATTTTGAAAAGTGGTCGATAATTATCGAAAATTTTAAAACAAATTTGAAAAATGGTCATTAATTGTCAATTATTGTCAAAAACTGTTGAAAATTGTCAATAATTGTTAAAATTTGAAAAATGGTCAGTAATAGTTGCAAAACTGTCAAAATTGGTCAATAATTAAAAAAAAAAGGTCAATAATATCAAAAAAATGGTCAAAAAGTATGGAAAAACTGTCAAAATTGGTCAATAATTGTCAATTAATTGTTAAAAATGGACGATTTTTGTCAAAAACTGACAATAATTGTTGAAAAATGGTCAATAATTTTGAGAAATGGTCAATAATCGTCAAAAGGTGTCAACATTTTTAAAAATAGTCAATAAATAATACGAGAGACGTTTTAGAAAATCCACTCCTTAAACACACGTAATTTATACAAAATCGATTATTATTACTCGAAAAATCGATAATTAAAAATCGATTATAACAAAATAATAATCGATTTATATAAAAATCGTTTAATTTTTCAAACATCCCTACTTATAGAGTTCCCTATAAGCTTTTTTGAACAAAAAAAGCAACAGTGTCTGTCGAGTCAACTGGGATCCGTGCGGTTCCGCTCTCATTACTACTTGCGATGTTGCCGGGGCAATTGAAAAAAAAGCCGCTCTACTAAAAACACAAAAAAAAATCGAAAGTCGATTTTCAAGGGTGAAATATCGATTCACTGAATCGATTCATTACCACATATCGATTTAAAAAATCGATTCATTCGGTCCGAATAATCGATTATTCGATTAATAGATTTCAGATCGCCATCCCTATTTTCAAGCAGTCGGGCTTCGACCCGCTTCACGTCCGGCCGATTTTTGAATCTCCGCGAGTATATTTTTCGGGCGGTACAAATGAAGAAAATAAAATTAACGACGAACAATTAATAGAATGTGTGAGAAAATATACTTTTTTATATGATTTGTCGCATGCAAAATACATGGACATTAATTTTAAAAATAATATTTGGAAGGAAATCGGAAAAGAAATGAAAACACAAGGTAATGAACTTCTTTTAATTAAATTTTTTTAACTATTACAAAAAAACAGAATACAGTTTTTAAATTTTTTCACGTTGCCACGGCAAAGACCCTCCTGGAGAAATAAAATAATTTTAAAAGAATACTGATTTTGGTCGGGATACGGATACGTTTACGTATACGGAGTAGGGGACGTAACAATACGTTCAACGCATCGTATCGGCTGAGACGTAACGGGTCTACACATGCGCAGTTCGTTACGGATACGGATACGTGAGAAATTTAAGACAAGCTAAAAGTCTCTATTGTTGTCACAAACGGAACGAATCAGTCAAAAAAATTCTGTGACGGAACGGTACCGGTTCGGCGTCGGAACTGTGGCGTGACTGATGTGTTTGAATCGACCTTTAAGGTGTAAAACAGGGAGACTCAATTTCTCCAACACTGTTTAACCTAGTACTTGAATCCATTTTAAGGAATGCAAACTTGAACGAGACCCAGTTAATTGCTTATGCAAGAGATGGAGAAAGAAGATTAAAAAGAAACATAGAAATAGAAAAGGAAACAGGTGGAGAAAATATAGTCCGATATATAAAAGCAAGGAGACTGGAATGGACACATTATGAGAATAACAACATGGGTTCCATTGAAGACGAGAACAAGAGGAAGACCACGAAGCAGATGGTGGGATCAAGTAGAGGAAGATATAAAAGCATTGAAAACAAAATGCTGAGACAGTAACAAATGAGGCCAGGAGAGATAAAAGATTATAGTCGCGCTGATATAAGAGGAGTAATCCTCCTCGTCAATAGGATTAAACACATCTCTATTGAGCTAGCCATTATCCCTCGGGATTGAACGGCCATGATGATGATGAAGTCAGTCACTGTTATCTTTTTTCATTGTACATATTGGTAGACTTTATACGATTTCAGTTGACAAACAAAAAAAATTCAATAAGACCGCTTGTGTCGGTGCTTTGGGCGGCTGGAATTTGAATTTAGATAAAGCTTAAACTGGGAATTCAAATTAACTTAGAGTTTGAACAGTAGATATTTAATGCTATTTACAGTTTGATCTGGGTATTTGACAAAGTTTACACTGAAAATTGCATCTATTAAATTACATATTGAATGATCTACTAATGAAACTGTAAATTATGAACGCACTGTTATAAAAATATTTCATATTCACTCATGGAATACATTCAACGAATGCCCAGCTATTAAGACGTAGAAGTAAATTTTTTATAACTAGTTGGATCAGTAGATACCTATTAGCTTTTCGCTATAAACCACCTTCCCGTTGGGAGTGATTCACCGTATATATTTATAATATTATAGTTAATAGAAAAACAGCTAGAAGAAGAGAACAAAAGATTGGACTCAATGATGGAACAAATACGACGTGAAGATATTCTAGCAGATGCAAAGCGACGAGCAGAAGCGGAGCGTAAAAAGCAAAGGTATGTATATTAAACGGCTTATTGCAATTTTTAATATCAAAAACCTGTTGGATGGTATTAATGTATTTTTTTCTCCTTCCTATATTGTAAACAATGCATTTTGACACTGTTTTGAAGAACGTAAGTAACAATTATTACCAAAAAGGTATCGATTGCCCTTGACGACGGGTTTTAAGTCAACTTACCACCCTTGGGTGGTAATAATTTATGAAGTCTTTGTTTGGCACCATTTCTTGAAGTATTGATACGTTGCTTCATATATCTATTTTTCTGGCAGCAGCGACAGACAAGCGATAATTGCTGATTCTTCTATATCCATTTGGCTGTTATACAAATCAATATAATTTCTATTTATATCAATTGGCCGGGTTGAGAAACATACAGGGTTGCAATCTCTAATAGCCACATCCAACGGTTATACAATACATCTAGGATATTGAATTAACTGAAAACACATTGTTTATAAGGAATTATTTTATATTCTGAAAACATCAATACAGAATGCAGAATACATTTTAAAATTAATTTGTTATATTTACAGTTATTAGTACAATTATTGAACATTGGAGGAACATTATTAGAACTATGAGAAACATTTTGGACAACATGCGGGGTCGTAGGGTTATTTTGTTTTGTAGAATATTTTGTACTGTGAAAATTTTATTTGCCACCTCTCAACCTTTATTGTTAAGAGATTCTTCGATATATCCTTCAGCAACGTTTGATGACTTCCATCCGCCATGCCTCTTTAAACTAGTTATGTCGGCGGCACCAGAGTCAACCTACCAATATTGTTGCAGAAGACCGACGAAAGCAGTTCAAATAAGTAGCAACTATTTTACGCATTTTTCTAAATTGATGAATTCCTATATACCTACCACTTGTCTACTCTACAACTCATTCCGCTTTGATATTTAAAGAAAAATCGGTCATTGCACATATTTTCTGGTCTTAACGAAACATACTTTCGATAAACATTCAAGTACCTACTTAGGTACATCTGATGGATTACAAATGATCTTGGTTTATTGGTCTTCGAATCAGGTATGCTAATTAAAAGCTTAGAGTCCTCTACATCGTGTAGAGTCATTCGGACTAACTCATTCATTCTATAGGCCCCAGATATAGGGGTAGGTGGGGCAGAACGGGATAGCGGGGTAAAACGGGGTACGCCACTAAAAAACCGAACGTGTGAACGGAAATATCTGAAATTGCACTGAAGGTAACCTAAAAGCATCGGTTACATGTAGGTATGCCAGTTGTAACGGTAATGGTTTATGTCGCACCAGGATAACAGAAAGGTTGTAAAAATTGAGGGCGCCACTACCTTTTTGGCGTCGATAAAAAATACTAATGAATTTAGAAAACTAAGGCGGAAAAGGTAGGAACGCCTTGTAGAATTTAAATAAAAGTTTAAACAAAAATAAAAAAAGTTACTTTAAAAAAAACAGAACATTTAAAATTTTACCCCGGGCGATATCTCCCTCAACTTTCATAGTTGAGGATTTAGAAGAAAAAAATAATAAAATAGATTCAAAACAAATTTATATTTTATTCTTCTTTGCCACAGGAAATGAACAAATGTGAGGGAATTTGTACTTTTATAGGTACTTAGCTTATGAAGTGGTTGTTTCCGGAATAGGTAGGTAGATCTTGCCTCTACGAAGTCTTGAGACTCGATCTCGAAGAAGATATGTAGATAGAGTCTTGATTTGAACGGTATCCTAGCAGCTGTGTCCTGGTCTAGGGCGGTATTCTGGTCTAGGGCTGTATCCTGGTCTAGGTCTTATATATCTTGTATCCTAGCCTAGAGGTGTATCTTAGCATAGGTCTTTTTGTTATAAAAATGTTATTTTTTGGTTAAAAAAGTTATTCTGCAACAGAAAAAGCTTCCAAATGTTTGCACAAAAGTAAAACAGTGAATTATAAAAGAATATTTAGTTTAAAACTACCATATTAGTATAAAAGGACAGTTTAAATGTGTTAAATTTAATTTCGTCTATCTCTGTAAAAAAATAAAGAATGCATACAAAAATTATATCAGACAGTACTTTAGAAGAAGCTTATTAATTGTAAATTATGATTTTGAACTTACCACAGCCAAATTAATTAAATAGGAAAGGTATAAAAGCGATAAAAAAATGGAGGTCTTTCCTCGAAGAATTTTAATCTATAACAATTATGTAATGCAAAGAATGATTGTTAAGCAACTTTTTATCACTTTAGCTTTACCCTAGGTCATGTTTTTTTTCAAAAATTTAACTTTAAAAGTTGCACATGGGGCGGAATGGGGTACCCCGTTCTGCCCCGTTAAATGTCGTACTTCACTGTACTGAAGAGGAAGTTTTCTAATAATAAAAAAAAGGAAATGCGTAGCTTTGTATCTCAAATTGTGGTTTCGTGAATTAAATTCGACGTCAGTTCGTTTCGAACGTTTGAAAAGTATGGAAGTTTTAATTGTTTTGTGCAGTTTTTTGTTGAAATTAGTGACGACAACCGAGATATGTATAACACAAGAATCTGCGAAATCTTACGCCATTTATCGACTTGGAGAGATACCGAAAAATTTAGTAGCTTTTAATCTGTGCTCTAAACAATATTTTCAAGTAAAAGATACAATAGTTTGCTATCCAGAATCGAAATGCGAGGCACATTTTACGCCGCTATTTCAAAATCAAGAAGTCGTCAACATTTTAAATGAAATGTACGTCGAAAACCCGGATTTTGAAAAAAATATATGCAAGATTGACAACTTTAATATATGGAGGAAAACGAAATATATAAACTTGAATCCTATTAATGTCGATTTCGAACAAGGTTATTATTTCGATAAGAAAAATAAAAATGTTTATGCTTGGAACACCGACATTGATAGAACTGATATATTTCGAGGAGTTTCTGAAGAAATAGTACTTTCGGATGGTACAAAATATTTTGGATTCGATTATAATGACAACACTTACAATTTCAAATTGGTAAAAAACATCACCAAAGAAATATGGACTACAAACCAAGAAGGCGTAAAAATAAGACAAATCAATTCTATGAAATTGTCTATCAACGAAAAATACTTGAAGGAATTAAAAACTACAAATGTGACTTTTGAACGATGTACTACGAACAGTGATGAATAAAAAACGGTATAATTAATTTTTTTTTAAATGAATTTGTCGCTAGGAATTTTTTTGTTGCTCGTTTGTATTTAAATTTTGTTTTTTAAGCGATTTTATGTCTTTTTATTGCGGAAATAATAAAATATCTCTCAAATGTGTCCAATAATTATTTCAACCATTTTTATGTTTTTCTTAGAAAAAGTATTATAGATGCTACAAACTTGACAAAAGCGTCAATTTACTTTTAAGAACGAAACTGTTTTCAAAAGCGCTACATGGGAAGCAAAAAAAAAGAAATCAAAACATTAATTTTATTTTCGCCAATGAATTGGAAAAAAAAAGATATATATATAGCCTGTACTTTTTATGGTACCTACTTTCTTGAAATTTCCTCCAGGATGGGTCGTCAATAAATTTGGAGGTAGAGGTGTCTTAGAGATGTCCTAACTGCGTTCTGACGGTATCTTAGAAGGTGTCTTGATATTCGGTGCCTTTGAGGTGTCTAAGCGGTATCTTTGATATATTTAAGGTGCCCTAGCAGCTGTGTTTACCACAGCAATTCAGATAAAAAAGATATAGAAAAGATAAAAAGGTAGGTCTTGCCTCGAAGACAGTCGATAGCGAAAAGGAGCTTTGTTCGTGGCGGTCGGAGGAAGTTGGTAGATGTTAATTTTCTTATGGTCAGGGTTGAAAATTGGAAGTGGCTAATGAAACGACGAGCGGCAATTAGAGAAATATTTTTGCGATATAAATTTAAAAGGCGAAACAGGTCGATAGACACGTTACAAGTTTCAATAGAATACGAAACTCTTTCATCAATTCTGTTAAAGAATCTTTATGCAAAATTTTAAGTAGATTGGACAAAGGAATCACGTTATCCCATATATAAACTTTGCCCCCGTTTTTCACCCCCTCAGAGGTAGAATTTCGGAAAATCCTTTCTTATCGGATGCCTACGTCATACAAAAAAACACACCCTCCAAGTTTCAGGTCTCTACGATCAGCGGTCATACCATTATTTTGTTTTTCTATTCTAAATTGTCTACGATAATGAATAAATCGTTTTAAATCATACCTATTATTTTTGAGCGCTAATTTTTCAACGAAATGAAATAAAAGTGTCGCTTCTTGCTTGTTTACATTCCGTAGTAGTGGAGAATAGGAGCATTATGAATTGTGACATATCATTTAAGGTATATAAAAGAAGTAGAAGAACAAGTACGAGAAAACGAAATGTATCAACTACTAGAAGCTGAAAAAATCGAAGAAGAAAGTCGAATGATGAACAAGGCACTTACATCTTGGTGAAAAGAACAAGAATCGAAAATTATAGAAAAAAGAAATATACAATTGCGATTAAGGGATGAACTTGAACGAGCAAACGAAAAATCCGAGCTCTACAAATCTATAAGAGAAGAAGAAGATCGAAAATCGGATATGCGGGTAAGAATGTTCTTTTTTCTTCGAGCCTGCGGAAAATTATACTTTTCCGGACGCATTTTAGTTCAGAGAGATCTAATTTTCCGCACGCGAGAAAAAGTGGGTAGTTGGAGAGTGCTGGAGGATGGGGAAACCTTGAGCTCACTTAGGTATGTGGAGACGGATATAAGGAAAGGAAGAAAGGAATTATTGGAGGAGTGGGGATAGAGAGTATGAGGAAGAAAGTAAGAGAGGAGATAGGAAAGGGACTTGGACGATGTACGATGTGTAACAGGGCTGTAAAATAGAGGGAAAGAAGGGAAATAGGCATGAGCGGAGGGCTAATTACAGGTGGAATGAGGAAATAGAGGAGCTGTGGATGGAGTGTAAGAAAGAACGAAGACAGATGGTGAGGAGAAGAGGAAGGATAGAGGGAAAAGAGGGATACAAAGAGAAGAAGAAGGAACTGGAGCGTAGGGTGGAGAGGGAAAAAAATAGGGAAGTGGGAAGAGTTACTGGGGAAACTGGAAAACAATCCATGGGGAAGGGCGTATGAGATAGCGGTGAAAAAGATGGGTGGAAATAGGATGGAGGTGCTAGAGGAAGATTGGGCGAAGGAGATTATAGGGAAATTGTTCACAGGGGGAGAAGGAGGAGTGGAGGATCTGCGGATGATAGTTTCGAATTTTGAATAAAAAAATAGAAAATAAACATAAGAAAGTATCAATCAAATATTAATAGATCTTATCTTAGATTGCAGATTTTATGAGGACCAAAAGAGAACGGGAAGAAGCCTTGGAAAATGAAAGGAGTCTACTCAAACTAGTCAAGGAAAGGGAAATAGTAAGAATGACAGAAAATCAAGCAAAGGGTCAAGATATTAAAGCTGCAATGGACAAGTTGAATGCGGTTAGAGCCCAAGAAGAGGTAAACTCTTTGTTTCTTATGCATTTGATTAAAATCAGTAGCAACTAAGTAATATCTTCATAATTTTATTTATTTCCCTTTTGAATAATTTTCAAGGTCGACGAATATAAAAAAAAAGGTCTAGAAAAATGTGCTACTGAACGAAATTTCCTATTTTGTAGAAAGAAAAAGAATGGCGGGAAAAAGAAAAGGAAGAAGCAATAAAAAGACAAAAAGCAATAAAGGATCTGAAAAAATCCAGAGCCAAGCAAGTAGAGGATATTAGAAAAGCACTTGCTGTTGCGTTAGCTAGAGATGAAGAATCTTTTATGAAAGTGAGTTTTAACAATACAACTTAATTTCGGTAATTCGCCGTGATTTTTTTCAAAAATTGCTGTATACAAGGCGTCCAAAAACTCTCCTGCCAAACGCAAACTACAGATGCAAGATGTGATTTTATGTCCATCTTAGCTAAACCAAAAGTATCTCCTAAGTGAGCTAGCGTCCTTTGAAGATGACGCTGTTGAATCAATTTTTTGAGCATATCTCGAAAAAACCGCTCCCTTTAAACTTGGTATACATTGTGTAGCCCTGAGGTGACGAATTGTTTACTACAAACCCATAAACAAGCGTTTAACGTGAGAGGGGCAACGCGTAAATTTGTTTCAAAAATAAATTCTTGTGTACCAGTTTTTTGACAAATTTTCCAGGACCCAAACAGTGTTGGACTTATCCCCAAAGGGATGCCTACCAACCAAACCCACCTCAAACTCGCCGTTACCCCCGCACTACTCTAGCTTACTTTGAGACGGGCGGCGGTCACTCGCACACTCTCCGCTCACACCTCTATCTATCACTCCTACCTCTCATGCCATATCCAGTCCTTTTCTCTCCCTAATTATGCTCTCCGCTACGCCACTTACCTCCATCCATTCCTCCTCCCTTCTCAACATTATCTCCACCATGTTCTCCCAATACACCGCCTCCCCTAGTTTCCTCTCTAACTTATTCAGCTCTTCCTCGTTCCTCCAGCATCTAAACACATGCCCCACATCATCCTCCACTTCACACAGGATAATGGATCGTCTTTTTGAAGAAGATGCTTCCAGCGCAAATGTTACGCTAGTTAGATTAGCCATTTCTAAAGAATCTGCTATGAAGGAACACGCTTTGAGAGGAAGCTTGAGCGCGGTGGTAAAACGAGAACCGACTGACTCGATGAATTTCCATCGTCAAAGGAAGAATGAGGGCCAGTTCACTCGGAATTCTTCTAGCCAGCCGTTTCATCGACATCAAAAAGACCAAGGCAGCAGCGGTTTAGCCGGTAAGATTAGTGCCAGGAATCCTACGGTAAGCAATGGTAAAAATTCTATAAAATGTACTGTTTGCGGTCGTGGTAATCACATAGCTAATGATTGTGCGTATAAAAATTGTAATTGTCATAAATGTGGTGTGAGAGGCCATTTAGCTAGTCAGTGCAAAAAAGTTTCACATAAATATTTAAATGATATGGAAGTAGATAATGAAGTAGATAATGACCAGTCTATTTTTAATTTATCGGATTTAAATAAATCGGTTGCGGAAAGTTTTGAAGAATTTGATAATTCTGTGTTAGATTTTGGTAATTTAAGCGACAATGTTGATAAGAACGGAAATATTAAACCTATTTTTGTAAATATGCTTGTTGAAAATATACCAATGAGTTTTGAGGCTGATTCTGGTTTTGCTCATGCTGCAATATCTGAAAAGTTATACCAAAAACATTTTTCAAATACAAAATTAGAAAAGAATGATTTATCGTTGAAAGATTATGTTGGTGTTACTTTCAAACCATTCGGATTTGTTAATTTAAATTTGGTTTTTGAAAATAAAAATTATGTGTTAAAAACTTATGTAATAAAAGACGGAGGTCCGCCACTAATTGGTAGGAATGGTTTAAATATGCTTAAATTGGGCATCTGCAAAATTCAGGAAGCCGAAAGTTTGAATGATATATCTGATACAAATTTATTAGAAAACTGTAAAAATATAGATGCTCCTACCCAGGTTACTTCTTTGATTAAAAAATATGGTTCTATATTTGAGAACAAATTGGGAACATTTAATAAATTTAAAATTTCATTAAAGCTAAAGGAAGGTGCTGTGGAGAAATTTTATAAGCCTAGACCAGTACCGTTTGCTTTAAAACCCAAAGTTGAACAGGAGATTGGAAGGTTAGTAAAAATGAATGTTTTAGTACCAACAGAGTTTTCAAAATGGGCTACTCCTATTGTTCCAGTTTTGAAAAATAATGGAAGTATAAGAATATGCGGAGATTTTAAAGTTACGTTAAATCCAAATTTATTAATTCAACATTTTCCGTTGCCCAGAATAGAGTATCTTTTTTCGCAATTGCAAGGTGGGGATAAGTTTTCAAAAATTGACCTCTCGAAAGCTTATCAACAGGTGGAGTTGACGGAAGATTCTAGAGAACTTGTCACTATAACTACACATAAGGGACATTACTCTTATAAACGTTTACCCTATGGGATAACTAGTGCCCCAGCTATATTTCAAAATATAATGGAACAAATGTTTGTCTTTCCGGGTGTTGTCTGTTTCCTTGATGATTTCTTAGTAACAGGTAAAGATGACCATGAGCATCTGGAGTGTTTAGAAAAAGTGTTTAAGCGTCTTCGTGAATGTGGACTTGAAGTAAAAAAAGAAAAATGTACATTTTTTCAAAATTCGGTAAAATATTTAGGTCATGTAATTGACAAATTTGGACTACATACGCTAGACGAACGAGTTACTGCTATTAAAAAAGCCAAGGTTCCAAAAACAGTTACGGAACTCAAATCCTTTTTAGGAATGGTAAATTTTTATTGTAAATTTATTAAGAATGCATCACAAATTTTAAAACCTCTTTATTGTTTGTTAAAAAAAGACTCAGATTGGAATTAGACGCCTGAGTGTGCAAAAAGGTTCGAAGAAGCTAAGGCTATGTTGACATCTTCTTCGGTGTTAGCACATTTTAATCCCGAAGAAAATATAAAACTAACAGTTGATGCTTCTCAGTTCGCTCTGGGAGCCACTATTTCTCATGTCTACAAGGATAAAACGGAAAGGCCAATTGCTTTTGCGTCAACTTTGTTAAAATCCAGCGAAATAAAATATTCTCAAATTGAAAAAGAGGCTTTAGCTATTATTTTTGGCGTAAAGAAAGGACTATGCTTCCATCTTATGGAAAATAAAAGACCACTCAAATGCGGATATTTTGATACCAACTTATTCGTCTTGAAAAATAGAACATTTGATAACATTGCGCCAATGTTGTAATTTAATTAATAAACCCACAAAATCAGTTCATTTGTCAGAAATTTTCGATTCGATTACAAAATCTAACCATTTAATAGGACTCCACCTGCTGCGGTGAAACAGAGTCGGACTTGTGAATATAGTTGTACATACGATGAATACCAGTTTCGTTGAAACAAAATAATAGGATTATATTTTTCAGTTGTATAAAGATATGATAGATTGCAATCAAATTATGTAAAAAAGGTACATCTCTCAATTGACAATCTAACATCTTTACATAAGTTTGTCATTTTGTAATAGCAGTTTATTATAACGTTTTCTATATTATAATAGGTACATTTAATAACTGACCGACACGTATTTCGTTATCAATTCCGGTACAAACGAATTCCCGTCAGGATTCTTAATGACTATAAAATACACATTCCAGTAAATCGTAATACCTATTCGTAATCCTGAATTCTAATGAAAAAGTTGAATAACCTATTGGGGTGGCTAGGGGGTCTGTCAGTACTAATTGCTATGAATATATTTTTCTATTATATTTTCTATTATATTAAGTTGTCATTTTCGAAACGGCAGTTTATTAATATACATATTTCCGAACGTTTGTTGTCGTACGCTATAGTGATACACAAAATGCTTGAAGTAATACTAAGTGAAAAGGGTAAACCCTTTCTGGTTAGGTTATATGTTAGGTTAGGTTAGGTTAGCTTCTTCACATGTATGTATTTATGACTCAGTTCAGTAGTAGTACGCAATAAAATTGTAGAATTAAAATTCCGTATTTTATTCCAATAATGATATCATATAAAATAACATCGTGTAATAGTGCCAAACATAAGACATTTATAACTATTTCTTATTTCATACATCTGAAAACGGACCTCCCTTAAAACTTTTACTGTTCACTTATTACAATTTGCAATAAATACATAGCTAGATATCAGATGATTCAGAGAATTTACCGTAATTACCATAACACCTTTTAGACAGGTCAGTTTTCACCCTGACGGGAACTCGAGTGACGGCTTAGCGTATCCTAATTATGGAACAGGTAGACTGGTTGACTGTAGTTGACGCTGCTGATCGAACTATACCTAATCATGAAGAAATATAATGATGCAAATTAGATTTGAGTTAACAGTGCTTTTTATGTCACGCAAGGGAAAACACTCATCGCCATCAAAATATATATGACACAAAAACCGGCTTCGGCTATCAAAAAAATACAAAAATTAAACAAAACCCGGATTCGGCTATCAAAAAAATACAAAAATTAAACAAAACCCGGCTTCGGCCATCAAAAAAATTTAATAACGCAAAAAGGCGACTTTAGCTACCAAAAAAATATAAAAACCGGCTTAGGCCAATAAAAAATTTTTTTTCAGCTACACTTCGCGGATAGAAGGTAATGAGGTCCTCAGGCACTGCCTGTGGGGGGAAGGTGGAGCGCGTAAGAGGGGATACTCTAAGAATTATACATTATCTTTTAGTATCACCCTTTACGTCGGGTTCATTACCTACACACATTTCACAAGCATTTTTGTATTAACAGTTAATAGACATTTAACATCTTGCATATAAAAAAATATTTTCCGCATCCCTATCCTATTTTTTTTAAAGAGTTACCGATGCCAACAAATACACTACAAAATACTACAAAGAAAAAACAAAATCTAAAAATTAACTGATAAAATTAGGTCAGTTCAACCCTGTCTGGTTTTATTTATTCATTTCTTATCACCGCTGATATCCTTACTTCGTGGAATCTGTAATACATGTCTATTTACGTATTTTCTCTCTGTCTTACTCATACAATCTCCGTAAGCGATTTTAAAAATAATATCATTAATTGTGAGTTAATTAATTAAATTACAACATTGGCGCAATGTTATCAAATGTTCTATTTTTCAAGACGAATAAGTTGGTGTCAAAATATCCGCATTTGAGTGGTCTTTTATTTTCCATAAGATGGAAGCATAGTCCTTTTTTCAATATCTCTATGGTCAAAGATTCATTTTGTGCACTGACCTTAAACCTTTATTAACCATTTTTGGTAATAAAAAAGGTTTACCAATTTTTGCAGCCAATCGGATACAAAGATGGGCTCATATTTTATCAGCTTTTTCGTATGACATAGTTTACGTTAAAAGTAAAGATAATGTTGCGGATTGTTTGTCCAGACTTCCTGTTAATTCCGATAGAGAAGAATATACTTCATTTTTAAGCTCAGAATTTTATTATTCATATTTAAATTATATTGATGATTCCGATTTTCCTTTGAATGTTCACTCTATAAAAAAGGAGACTGCGAAGGATCCTATTCTTAGTAAAATTATACATTTTGTTAAAAGGGGTTGGCCTTCTACTTGTCCTTCATGTGAAATTCAATCATATTTTATTAAAAAAAATGATGTTTAATGTGGGATTACAGGTTAATTATCCCACAGAAATTTCAAACTTCAATTTTAAAAGAATTGCATAGTAGTCATATGGGTATCGTTAAAATGAAGGCACTTGCACGATCATATGTTTGGTGGCCTTCAATTGACAAACAGATTGAAGAACAATCTCAAAATAGCAATGCTTGTGCACTTCACTCGAGCAAACCACCCAAATCATTATTGTCAACCTGGAAATGGCCGGAACAACCATGGACTAGGTTACATACCGATTTTTTTGGTCCAGTTTTTAATAAAAATTTCTTGGTGGTTGAGGACGCAACCTCAAAATGGATTGAATGTTTTCAAATGCATGATATAATGGCTGCTATAACACTATCAAGATGTTTCGTGATTTATTTAGTAGATTTGGGTTACCTTTTCAAATTTGTACCGATAATGCGACCACTTTCATGTCGGATGAATTTCAAACATTTTTAAAATTGAGCGGAATACCGCATCTAACAGGTGCACCTTACCACCCTTCTACTAATGGATTAGGTGAAAGTGCAGTGAGGATTGTTAAAAAAGCCATTTGTGAAGCCAAAAGTGAAGATAAAAATTTAGACTTTAATTTAATTATTAATCGTTTTCTATTTCATTATAGAAACACTCCTCATACAACTACAGGGGAAGCTCCTTCTAAAATTTTGATGGGCAGAACCATGCGCACTAGATTTGATTTGCTATTGCCATCGACAAAATTGGTTGTCGAAAATAAACAATTAAAACAAAAACAATATTTTAAAGGAAGAAGACATATTTTAAAATTAATGATAAGGTTTTAATACGCGATTTTAGAGCTAATACTCCAAATTGGTGCCAAGGTGTAGTCAAAGAAGTTCTTGGAGAAAGAACCTATATTGTAAAGACAGACCATGGATTGATTTGGAAACGTCACATTGATCAGTTAAAATTCAATAATTGTAATAAAACTGAAACTGTTAACTCAAAACATTCAAAAGATGAAGAAACGGTCACAATCATTCCACGATCTGATTTTGATGTAAATAATGTACATAACGATATTTTAGTATGTAATGATAGTTCGGAAACAAGTGATAGAGATAAGTTAGTTAAGAATAATTCGAATCCGTCGGTTTCACCTAGTGTTGATTCTTCGCGTCAGTTAAGACGGCGAAGCTTAATAAACAAGCCAAACCGACTAGTTTATTAATTTAACTGAAATTGTTATTTCTTTTTTATTTTATTAGTTCAACTGGTATATTTTATTTTTTTTGTAGGGGGAGAAAGTGTAAGATACTAATTGGTATCATCCTGTATATATATATATTTATATCTACTCATTTTTATTCCATGACATGTTTTTATAGCAAACATATACCTTATCGGTATATTGGCCAGTTTAGAGAGTTCAGTATATGAATAAAGACGTTTCACATTAAACGTTGTTTCATTTGTAGTTGGCGATAATATTCAAATTAATATTTTCATCCAGATATATAACAAGCCATTTCAGTATTCCTTGAATGTGTTTCAGGTTTTAACAAGACAAAAGATGCTTCTTGACGTTGAGATTAAAAAACAACAACAACGAAAAGACGATTCAGAGAAACACAGAAAATATCTTATAAAGCAGATAAATGAAAAAGAAAAAATAAGAAACCAATATCAACAAGAAAAATTTGAAAGTGGTAAAGTCCAAAGACAAGAATTTCATGTTAAAGACCAGCGCGTGGAGGAGTATTTAAAGAAAAAGGTTGATAAATTAAGGTAAGTCTTTTAATAATTTTAGCAATTATACCCTACATTTATATTTGAGTCCAAATATCAATGCTTCTAAGAAAGCGTAGTATCCTTTTTGGTCTATTACCTGATCGGGCTCTAAGTAGACCTGTTTCAAGTATTTAAGACGTTGATGGACAATTACCCTGCAATTGCAGAGAATGTGTTCCGCCTTCTCATCTACATCATCGTAGAATCTGCTTCTTCCTCTGTTCACTCTGTCCATCTCACATAGATAGTATCTGAGTGAGCAGTGTCCAGTGAGCATTCCTGTGATTACTCCGAGATCAGATTTCTCAAGCTTCAAGAGCAATTTAGCGTAATAAGCAGAAGGTCGTATTAACCTTTTGGCTTGGAGGATTTCTCCAGTAGGAAGCAGTAAGATTATTTTCCCATTTTCGGACTTCTTCCTCTTCCTCTAAGTAAGTTCTCGCAGAAGCAGAGTATGTGAGTAGGTGTTTCATCATCAAGTTCACATTTTCTACACATAGGTTCACTAACTTTGCCCATTTTATACAGATGTTTCCTCAGGGTGCAGTGTCCAGTCACCAGGTCGGTAACTGTCTTCAAATGTATCTTACCCAGTTTCAGTAGCCTGATTGAGAGTTCCTTGTCTACCTTGTTCAGTAAACTCTTTGTATGGAGGTGCCCTTGTGTCAAACACCATTTGAGTTGGTGTTCCCTATCTAACCAGTTCCCGGTTTCCCCTCTTATGTCATCTTTTGTGATTCCACAACTATGAAGTCTCCTGTAGAGCCTTCTTTAGCTAACTGGTCCGCCATTTCATTACCTGCAATCCCCTTTTTTTACCTTTTTTATTTATCCGATCCACTACTTTTGCCTGGCTACTTCAGTGTGTTGATATTTTTTTTTTCAGGGAAATACATATTCCAGAAGCCTACATAAGGGATATAGAGAGGCAAATGAAATTTATTAAATAGTTTATTGTAAAGATCGTTGTTACATTTCATGACGTATTTTTGTTCTGCTATAATAAAGTTTTTTGCTTGAAATGCATTTTTATTTATCATAGTGTATCAAAGTGCAAAAAAGAAAGTGCAGCTGAAAAACCACTGTAAAATACCCACAAGTTTAACATGCATATACAGGGTATCCAGAAACTTTCCTCTCGAGGATTCTAGTTTTTTAGGACCTACACTCTGTATATTCCTTCTTACTAGAAACTCATTTTCATGGGAGTATCCCGAAAATAGGGGAGTTAATCCCCTCGAAGGCCACAACAGACCTTCAAGAGAAAGCACTTCAATGTCTAGGCTCATTTGTAAAAGTGTAAAATGGGCAATGAACACCTTTCAAGACACCAGGAGCAGATTGGATTTTCCCAGCATTGCACCAGCAAGGAAAAGACGAAATTATACCACATTTAGTTAGAATTAGTCGAAGCAGCCTGGGTAATCTTCACTCCAAAAGCTGGAAACAAAATCCTTAAGACCAATTAGACATCGTTTGTGCTTTAAGAGATGGAGAAAGCTATTGATACTTATATTAGAACGGAAATCCTACAGAGACTTCACTGGTATAACCGACGGAGGCTATCCGAGGTGCCTCGAACAACCAAGAAACTGTAGTATGTGAGCTTTTAGACATCGATGGATCTTTTGACAATACTTCACATGAGGCGGTCAAAAGAGCATTAAATAGGAGAGGTGTAGACAGCACAACATACAAATGGATGTCGGAACTGCCCACCATTAGAGAAGCAGAGACAAGGATAAGTAAAGACATCGACTCCATGTGTGTCACTCCCCTTTCTTCCTTTACTGGAGTGTTTTCTGAAAAATAAAATTATATTTAGTGGAACGTAGAAAATAGTGATCATAATTATCTTCTAATAACAAGGCTATTGAAAGAATGTCGATATAATAAAAGATAA
This sequence comes from Lochmaea crataegi, assembly GCA_947563755.1. Classification (NCBI taxonomy): domain Eukaryota; kingdom Metazoa; phylum Arthropoda; class Insecta; order Coleoptera; family Chrysomelidae; genus Lochmaea; species Lochmaea crataegi. The sequence goes on along the minus strand of OX387422.1, from coordinate 57,023,897 downwards.
AGTTGAGTATTCCATGAACATTGCCGAAATAACTCAATAGCCTCTAAATTCTAAAGAACATTGAACATTTTGTTCCACCCTACAAATTTCACAAACCCTTTTTAATGAATTGAATATTATGTTTATTTTAAGATCATACGTTATCTAACAGTAAAGAGTAACAGGAAGGATCATCTTTAAAAAAAAACAGATAAGAAAGTATAAATATATATATTTCAAACAAATTTATTTGCGCTCAATCGGAAGTACTCGTCCTTGAATCGATTCGGCGTTTTTTCCTAATCTAACATAAAAACTAATAATGATTTTAAACATTTTTCGAACATATCTTACCTTTTGCAGTCATCATATTTTTTTTATCTTTTGCTATCGATGGTTATTTTATATTTACATAAACATTCATACAAATCCTTGGATAACTTGAATAAATAGAATAAAAATTGTATTCGGTTTTAGAGTACACCATTATAATAGGACGTTTTATGGATCGGTGTCACATATTAATATAATTATAGTTGTTGATACATCAAACTAATTTATTTCCTATCTCTCTCTCTCTAACACTAAGTATATTCAGTAAGACTAATGATTAATTTTTCAATTACAATCGTATGAAAACTGAATTCTGATTATTTCTATAAGGAGTATACTAAGAAGTTTTAGCATGTATATCGAAATTAAGATATTATGTAAGAGAATAAAATTAAATAGAATTAACTGTGGGTGGAAGTCAAGACTGTTCCAAAATTTTATCACTTCTTCCACATGTTATGTTTTCCTGTTAAACCAACAAGTGACAAAAAATGAATGCTTAAGCCAGAGTAAGACTGCACATCAAAAAGCTCAAACTAGTGTAGCAAGAAGAATGTGTTTAATGCTCTGTTATTTATATTTAAGTTATTGGTTGATGGTTTATTAAACATAAGATATTATTAGATATACTTTATTTGTTAAGGTCGATACATGTTTTTACAATCATAACTGTAAAGGGTGGAATGTCTGTCGTGTCAATGTCATGACATATGACTTATGACACATCAGGTGTGTTCCGAACATCTATATAAATACCAAACACCTTCCCCTTAAAGGTTAAGTTTTACAACAGGTTTAATACATCGACCAAATCGAGATCTGTTGCCAAGAGAGGTATCTGGGATGTTTATCTCATTGGATGTAATAGTTTCAGTTTCATGTAAAATATTTAGGTCTTCAACAATGTTGTTGTTTTCATGATCTGTTAAATCATGTCTACTGTTATATTTGTCATCAGGATGCAATTCCGGCTCTAACAGTAAGTCATCAGTGTTTGTCCTGGTAAATGAGAGTTTCATTTGACTACTATTACGTCTAACAATTCTATTATTCTTTTCCTTGCGCAACCAATATGACCGAGGCTCAACAGCCTTTTCTAATACTACTGCTTTATGCCATATTTTGTCTTTAGAGCTTTTTACTACTACTTTATCTCCCTTTCTAAAAATTGACTCAGTTTTACGGCTAGTTTTATTATATTGTTTTTCAACTTTTTGTTTTTGCTCGCATAAATATCTAAATATTTGTGTTTCAATCTGTGGTTCTAATTTACTTTCTATTATTGGTAATTGTGTTCGAAGGGTTCGGCTCTGCAATATTTGAGCTGGAGATGCCTGTAAATTTATTATTGTTGTGTTATTATATTCTAAAAGTAATTCCCTATAGTCGCTTTTTTCATCCAAGCTTTTACGCAATATTTGTTTGCCTAGATTAACAGCCTTTTCAGAGAGTCCATTGCTTTGATGATGGTATGGTGTACAGGTAAGTATTTTTATGTCTTTATTTTTATAATAATTTTTGCATTTTGCTGACAGAAATGGTAAGTTATCGGCTATTATATGTTGGGGGTATCCAAATCTTGTAAATACCTCATGCATAACATTAATTACTGAATCTGATGTTTTATTAAATAGTGGACACATCTCAATCCAGTGTGAGAAGTGGTCCACTAAAATTAGGTAAGCTTTTGATCCGAATTCAAGGATATCTACACCAATTTTATTAAACCTGAGTTTCGGGATAGAGTGAGGTAACAGCGGTTCCTTAATACCCCTTGGCATATGTTTTTCACAAGTTCTGCATTTTTTTATATAGTTCATGATATCAGCCGTTAAATTTGGCCAATATAATATTTTTCTTGCCTTATGTGTTGTTTTATTTATGCCCATGTGACCTTTGTGTAACAATTTCAACATTGGCAGTCTTAAAGATTCAGGTACAACTACTTTATTATTAATGAAAACTAAACCTGCTTCTACATAAATGTCGTTTTTACTTGTATAGTATGGTTTACATTCTAAAGGAACGGCATCTAATTTTGGCCAGCCATTATAGTAATAATCCGAAATTTGTTTTAAAACTATATCATTAGCTGTTTCTCTTCTAAATTCACATTTTTTTTCATCTGACATGGGTAAATGTCTGGATACTGAATGAACAGTTTCAAACATATCAAAATCACAATAGTCAGAATTTAAGCTGGCTCTGGATAACATATCTGCGAAATGTACCCGTTTTCCAGGAACATAATATACATTTAAATTATATTTTAGTAGCTTAAGGCGCAAGCGTTGTAATCTTACTGACCCAATTTTACAAATAGGTTTTTTCATTATCGGGATAATTGGTTTGTGGTCCGTCTGCACATCAACATTAGATCGGTAAATAAAATCATGAAATTTCTGAGTGCTATAATGTATTGCTAGTAATTCTTTTTCGGTTTGACTATAATTAACTTCATGGTTGTTCATCGTACGAGATGAACACGCAACTAACTTTAGTACATTCGAGTGTTCCTGAAACATGCAACAGCCCAACCCATTCTTAGATGCATCACACTGTAATACAATTTTCTTGCTTTCATCGAATGGTGCTAATGCAGGGGTTTTACAAATAATTTTTTTAATATTTTTAAATGTTTGTTCATGTTTTGGAAGCCACTGCCATTCAATATTGGATTTAAGCAATTCACATAAAGGTGACATATGTTCAGCCATATTTGGAACATATCGCCTCACATAATTAAGTGAACCAATTATTCTCTGCAATTCTATGTAACGAGGTTTTTTTTAGTTACTAGGAATTATTTTGTTTAAAATATATTTTAAGTTAAGATTGTATATAACCCCTTATACCCTCTGACTATGGGTAGAAATAATATTTTCTCCGATTTATTGTAATCAAAATTGTACGTTCACCGCGCTGCGGTCCGAAAATTCATGTTTCCCCACTGCCACTAAATATAGAGTAGGTAGCGCGCAGGTCAAGCTGATCGAAGGAAGGGGATAGCGAGACGAAGCCCTGAGAGTCAGGGAGTCGAAACGACAGTTCCTTGCTGGCTGGCGAAGATATGAGTCGCTAGTATTGAACGCTCCGTCTGCCGATTTACTTTTGTTGTTTACCATTTCTCTGTTTTTTTTTTTGTATTTTGAATTTGTTTTGTTTTAGTAATTCACTTTTATGAGATAAAAAGTATAAACCGTTGCTGTGAAGGTAAGAATTGATTGGAAACTATTTACATTTAACTCAGGTGGTCTTTTAAATCATTAATAAATAAAAGTTTATTTCCATTGTATCAGAATTATATTTTACAGTAAGTATTTCCGTTTCATAGCAAATATTTCCGAATTCAAGTAAAATTTCCTTTTGAAAATCCTTTAATATTCATTCCCGATTCCGATTTCCCGTCCCGATTGAAATATTGAGGAGTGCCAGGCGTCTTAGCCAGGGCTCTTTGATAATTTAATTCGTGAAGCCGCTCTAGATTAAAATCTTGAGGAGTGCCAGGCGTCTAAGCCAGGGCTCTTTGACATTCTAATCCGGGGACTACCCTTGTTTTGATATATTCATTCCCGATTCCGATTTCCCGTCCCGATTGAAATATTGAGGAGTGCCAGGCGTCTTAGCCAGGGCTCTTTGATAATTTAATTCGTAAAACCGCTCTAGATTAAAATCTTGAGGAGTGCCAGGCGTCTAAGCCAGGGCTCTTTGACATTCTAATCCGGGGACTACCCTTGTTTTATATATTCATTCCCGATTCCGATTTCCCGTCCCGATTGAAATATTGAGGAGTGCCAGGCGTCTTAGCCAGGGCTCTTTGATAATTTAATTCGTAAAGCCGCTCTAGATTAAAATCTTGAGGAGTGCCAGGCGTCTAAGCCAGGGCTCTTTGACATTCTAATCCGGGGACTACCCTTGTTTTTATATATTCATTCCCGATTCCGATTTCCCGTCCCGATTGAAATATTGGGGAGTGCCAGGCGTCTTAGCCAGGGCTCTTTGATAATTTAAGTTGTAAAACGGTTCTCGATCAAAATATTGAGGAGTGCCAGGCGTCTAAGCTAGGGCTCTTGGATATTTTAGTTCTGGGACCACACCCTTTCACCTCTTCTTTTCCGAATTGACTAAAAGTTTTAATGTTTGATTTGTTTCCATTTTAAATAACCGAATTAGTGAAAAGACACCTGAAACCTAATATTGCTTTGTGTTTTTACCGCTTCTTTTTCATACAAAACATTTGAGTGTGCTTATAAACCTTTTTCGCTTATGTCCTGCCCGCTTCGTCTCTATTATGGCTATTAACGCATGTTTAATGTACATATAACTCATAGATCACCGTATAGTAATTATATTTTTGTGTTTTTTGGATACCAGGGTATTGTTTCATTTTGTAACTTATTATTGTAACATATATACCTACTATTGAGGGTGAGTGTAGTAATAAAACTTAACTGAACCTGTGTGTTTTTCTGAAGTACTGTAGAGTGTAGAGTTTCCCTATCGTAGAGTAGTTGCTTAGTTGCACGAATTTAGTTTCACCGCATTGTGGGCCAGGAGTGAGAACGTTTGTTTCAGGAACAACGAGGACCACTACCCCAGCCGGTTTGGATATAACTAGACCCCTGGACATTACCGTACCTCCATCTGAGGCTACCTGGAACTCTTGACGATTGAAGTCAAGGGGCCGTGGAGTTAACCACGTTAAAAATCTGGCGCCCGAGAAAGTGTAAAGTTGTCGAGGGTGTCAAAAGTGGCGTGCCCTGTTGGTAAAATCCAAAGGGTAGGTAAAAAAAGACGTCACAAATTTGGCGCCCGAGCAGGGACCTGATTGTTATATTTATAGCTTGTTTATTTGTATTTTTTTTTGTTTTTTTTTTAAGAGTAAGGACTATTGTAAACTGTTTTCTTGTGCTGTGAAGACTGGTTTGCGAAGGTCGAAGATTGAAGAGGAGAGTTGAGGTAGGCAAACGAACCAGACTAGTTACCACTGTCTAGCCGAAATAGCCTTTTATGTCTGGAGAAAACTCTGAAAATATTGCCTTGACCCATCTGTTTGATCAAGAAGGAGCGGAAAACTCCGAATCTGATATTTTGGTACCGTCCCAACTACCGACCGTAAGTTCCGTGGAAAAAGTCACAGACCATCGAGTAAGTTGGGTATATTTGCTGAAAAACGAGGGTCTTACTATCCAATTAAAAGAGAGAAATTTATCGGTTGCTGGAACCGTTCCCAACAAACGAAAAAGACTCGTTAACTTTTTGAGACGAAGAAATATTGCTCCCCGATCCGCTATAGACCAAGAGGAACCTGTGGAAAACCCGACCGCGATGGCAACTCCACCGATAAACGTACACGATTGGAAGGTGTGCTTTGGAAATCGAGGAGATCCTGCCGCGTTTATAGAAAGGATTGAAGAAATATGTACGGCAAAGAATGTCCAGAAAGACAATTTGCTTCCTGTTTTGCCGGAATTACTGTCCGGCGAACCCGCATTATGGTACCGAAACAACCGGAGTAGATATACCAGTTGGAACGATTTTGAAAGCGATTTCCGAATTTTCTTTTATCCCGTCAACTATGAAGTAGACTTAGAAGCCGAGATAGGTAAGCGTCTACAAAGAAGAAACGAGTCCGCCGCTACGTATATAACCGAACTTCAAACCCTCATGCGAAGACATGGAAAGCTAACTCCCGAACAACAGTTAGCATGGCTGTACCGTAACTTGTTACCTGAATACCGGCTGCAGATCCGAAAAGGAGACTTCGAGGATTTTTCTACGTTTTGCCAGGTGGTAAGAGAATATGAGCTTCTCAGGAAAGAGCTCCAGAACGTTCCCACCACCACTGGTTCGAATCGTGGACCAACACGCAGGCAACCGATAAGTGCACCCAGATATGGACCACCTCACACCGCGACGCCTGGTCCATCTAGAGAGGCCGTCCCCGGTACCAGCCGCCCGTCTCAGACCGATACTCCTCGCCGTCCGCCACATAATACTACCAATCAACCGTCTGGCTCGTCTTCCCGGCAACCAATCTGTTTCCGCTGCGGTGAATCTGGACACTACCGAAACAATTGTCAGAACCCTCAGAAGATATTCTGTTCCCGTTGCCATAAGGAAGGAGTATTTTCCAGAGATTGTTCCTGCAGGAGGCAGGAAAACTAATCCGAAGCTGTCCCGAGGAGAGGCCGACACAGCTTCCGCAAATATTTGCCTCTCATGCTGAAATACCAGAAGAAATGACCGATTTCCGACCGCACATCGACGTCGAAATTGAGAATCATAAGTACAAAGCCCTGTTAGATACTGGAGCGGCGAAATCATACGTCGGTGATCAGATAGCTAAGACATTTTCCCAAAGAAAGCAAACTACCGCCCGTCAAGTTACGAAGGCCCGTTTAGCTAATGGAAATTTGATCTCTATCGCCGACTCTTATGAGCTAAAATTGAAGACCCATGACGTCATTATGGAAGGACCGTTCGAACATTTCCCTGGTCTGATAACCGATATTGTTTTAGGACACGATGTTCTCCGAAGATATAATTTCCGTTTGGAGTTAGGAACTGGAAATATATATATCAATAATGAACTAGTAAGACGTTCATCATTAGCAAGTCCTGTTGGAATATTGGAGAAAGTGAACACAGCCATGAAAGAAATCGATGTCACTGTACCGATAATATGTGAGAAAGAAGCCAACCATCGTTTTGCTGAAAACCACTGTTCTCGAAGCATGTCTGTTTCTGAAGTCTCTACGTCTTCCCTGGTGTTAGGGGAAGAGAAAGAGCAATCTAGGTCTGAAGTCTCTGCGTCTTTCCCGGAGTTGTTAGGGGTGGACAAGGAGCAAACTGTTGTTGAAACTTCTAAGTTTTCCCCGGTGCTGTTAGGGGTTAATGAAGTAAAATCTATTGTTGAAGTCTCTGCGTCTACCCCGGAGTTGTTAGGGGTTGACAAGGAGCAGTCCGTTGTCAAAACTTCTGATTCTTCCCCGGTGCTGTTAGGGGTTGTTGAAGAAAACTCTGTTTCTGAAGTCTCTACGTCTTCCCTGGTGTTAGGGGAAGAGAAAGAGCAATCTATGTCTGAAGTCTCTGCGTCTTTCCCGGAGTTGTTAGGGGTGGACAAGGAGCAATCTGTTGTTGAAACTTCTAAGTTTTCCCCGGTGCTGTTAGGGGTTAATGAAGTAAAATCTATTGTTGAAGTCTCTGCGTCTTCCCCGGAGTTGTTAGGGGTTGACAAGGAGCAGTCCGTTGTCAAAACTTCTGATTCCTCCCCGGTGTTGCTAGGGGTTGATGAAGAAAACTCTATTTTTGAAGTCTCTGCGTCTTACCTGGTGTTAGGGGTTGACAAGGAGCAACTTGTTTCCGAAGTCTCTGCGTTTTCCCTGGAGTTAGGGGTTAACAAGGAGCAATTTGTTACTGAAGTCTCTGCGTCCTCCCTGGTGTTAGGGGTCGATGAGGAGCAACCCGTTTCTGAATTATCTGCGTTCTCCCTGGAAGATTTAGGGGATGACGAGAATTTTGGTTATATAGGATGTCCATTGGAAACCATAATTCCACTTACTGAAAGAAATTTATCAAAAGAACAGACAGACAGACTGAATACCTTTCTGAACCAAGAGTTACCGCAATTTGAGAAGATTCAAGGTCCAACGACACTGGTTGAGCATGAAATCCGTCTGCTACAGCCCCGTCCGATCAAACAGAGATACCGACCTCAGAATCCGAAAATGCAAGGAATTTGCAATGCTGAAATAGACGCCATGTTGAAAGAAGGAGTAATAGAACCCTCTACAAGTCCGTGGAGTTCTCCGATTGTTATCGTGAAGAAGAAAGATGGGAAAAACCGCTTCTGCATTGATTTTCGTAAAGTTAATGAAGTTACCATGAAGGATGCCTACCCGCTTCCATTTATCAATGCTATCCTGGATAAGCTGCGAAAAGCCAAATATATTTCCAGTTTAGATCTGAAGAGTGGGTATTGGCAAGTTCCGTTAACACCTGAAAGCAAACCCATCACCGCCTTCACCGCACCGGGACGTGGATTGTTTCAATTCACGGTTCTTCCATTTGGCTTACACTCCGCACCAGCCACATTCCAGAGACTGGTTGATCAGTTAATAGGTCCGGATTTGGACCCTTACGCATTTGCATATCTGGATGACATCATCGTTCTGGGGGAAACGTTTGATCAACACTTGGAAAATTTATCTGAAGTGTTCCGTCGACTACGAGGAGCACAACTAAAATTGAATCCGGAAAAATGTCATTTCTGTTTGCCATCTATGAAGTATTTGGGCCATGTCATTACTGGAGATGGAATCCGTACCGATCCCGAAAAGGTAGAAAGCATAGTAAAGTTTTCTGCCCCAAAGAATGTCCGGGAATTGAGGAGATTTTTGGGAGTTGCCTCATGGTATAGAAGATTTGTTCCGTCCTTTTCACAGAATGTTGCTCCGTTAACAAAGTTGCTTCGCAAATCTCAGCGATGGAAATGGACTGAAGATCAAGAAACCGCTTTCACTAAAATTAAAACTTGTCTATCAGAGGCTCCTGTATTAAGCTGTCCCGATTTCAGTATACCGTTCACTCTACAGACCGATGCCTCCGAGTATGGGTTAGGAATAGCCCTTACCCAGCAGAAGGATGGACATGAACACGTCGTAGCTTATGCAAGCCGCACTTTGAGTCCTGCCGAGAAGAATTACTCCGTCACAGAAAAAGAATGTCTTGCCATTGTATGGGGGATTGAAAAGATGCGTCCTTATTTAGAGGGCTACCATTTCACGGTTGTTACCGATCATCAGTCCCTTAGATGGTTACATTCCATAGCTAGTCCGTCCGGACGTTTAGCGCGATGGAGTATCTTTCTGCAACAATATGACTTCGAGATACAGTATCGTAAAGGTGCTCTAAACCGTGTGGCCGACGCCCTGTCCAGAAATCCGCTTCCAATGACCGCCGAGGCCGACCCACCATCTGTACTCTGTCTGACCGATGTACCTACCGAATGTTCATGGTACCGAAATAAAAAGGAAGAAGTCCTGAAGGAACCAGACAAATTTCCTGACTACTGCATCAAAGAAGGCCGTTTGTACCGTCATTTTTGGGATATAAATGATTTAAGGGAACCTGAGATGAGTGATCCATGGAAATTGTGCATAGCAAAATCCGACAGAACCCGAGTCCTCCAAGAGAATCATGATGCTCCTAATGCAGGGCATCTGGGAATTGCTAAGACTATCACCCGTATTGCTAAGTCGTACTATTGGCCTGGAATGTTTCGAGACATCACCAAGTACGTTCGCCGGTGTTTACAATGCCAGAAGTACAAACCGTCACAACAGAAGACCGGAACTCCCAAAAGGAAAATGGATCCCGAGTCAGAGTCATCCTATGAAGTGTTGAGTTTTTACGACACCGCCGATAGTCTATCAGATGATGCGGAGGGTTTATCCACGCGTATCACAAATTTGGCGCCCGTGCAAAGGGTCTCAGAAGAAATTAACGAAACAATTGAAGCTCCCCGGATACAGCAGCAGCAAAAAGCTTGCTATTCCCGGTCCGATGTTCTTTCTCCGCGAACCAAACGGAAGCGAAACCACCCGGAATCGGAGAGTTTCATACACATCACCGCTGACCTTTGTTGGAGGTGTGGAACCTCTGGCCACAACCGGCATGCTTGTACCCGTCAAGCTGTCCTGTTTTGCTCCCGATGTGGGAGAGTGGGAAAAATGTCCCGAGACTGTCCATGTGACCGGACTACCGACCGTTCCCGAACTACGAAACCGATGAAGTCCGTAGCCGTTCAGGCTCACTTAGTATCCCGTTCTAATTCCCGTCCACGACGGGCAACCCAGGAGAAGGGTGTACAATGCGACCTATGCGAATGTTCCATGTCACCACTACCGGCAACCAACCGCCTACACGAAAGATACTCCCGCCTGCACCAAAATATCAGAGCCCGAGGATTTGGACCAAGCTCCGGAGTTCGTAGCAGGGGCTACCGACTCTGAACTCCAATACATCAAATAAAGTCCGGATTATTCCGGCACATAGACTGTTTGTAGTTTTAAGAAATTTTGTAGTATTATATTTGTTTCTTAGGTAGTAGGTTATAAAAAAAAAATGTAAAGCACGGAAACGATGTTTACGTCCTTTAATTTTTTTTTACCGAAGTAAGGGGGGGATGTAACGAGGTTTTTTTTAGTTACTAGGAATTATTTTGTTTAAAATATATTTTAAGTTAAGATTGTATATAACCCCTTATACCCTCTGACTATGGGTAGAAATAATATTTTCTCCGATTTATTGTAATCAAAATTGTACGTTCACCGCGCTGCGGTCCTAAAATTCATGTTTCCCCACTGCCACTAAATATAGAGTAGGTAGCGCGCAGGTCAAGCTGATCGAAGGAAGGGGATAGCGAGACGAAGCCCTGAGAGTCAGGGAGTCGAAACGACAGTTCCTTGCTGGCTGGCGAAGATATGAGTCGCTAGTATTGAACGCTCCGTCTGCCGATTTACTTTTGTTGTTTACCATTTCTCTGTTTTTTTTTTGTATTTTGAATTTGTTTTGTTTTAGTAATTCACTTTTATGAGATAAAAAGTATAAACCGTTGCTGTGAAGGTAAGAATTGATTGGAAACTATTTACATTTAACTCAGGTGGTCTTTTAAATCATTAATAAATAAAAGTTTATTTCCATTGTATCAGAATTATATTTTACAGTAAGTATTTCCGTTTCATAGCAAATATTTCCGAATTCAAGTAAAATTTCCTTTTGAAAATCCTTTAATATTCATTCCCGATTCCGATTTCCCGTCCCGATTGAAATATTGAGGAGTGCCAGGCGTCTTAGCCAGGGCTCTTTGATAATTTAATTCGTGAAGCCGCTCTAGATTAAAATCTTGAGGAGTGCCAGGCGTCTAAGCCAGGGCTCTTTGACATTCTAATCCGGGGACTACCCTTGTTTTGATATATTCATTCCCGATTCCGATTTCCCGTCCCGATTGAAATATTGAGGAGTGCCAGGCGTCTTAGCCAGGGCTCTTTGATAATTTAATTCGTAAAACCGCTCTAGATTAAAATCTTGAGGAGTGCCAGGCGTCTAAGCCAGGGCTCTTTGACATTCTAATCCGGGGACTACCCTTGTTTTATATATTCATTCCCGATTCCGATTTCCCGTCCCGATTGAAATATTGAGGAGTGCCAGGCGTCTTAGCCAGGGCTCTTTGATAATTTAATTCGTAAAGCCGCTCTAGATTAAAATCTTGAGGAGTGCCAGGCGTCTAAGCCAGGGCTCTTTGACATTCTAATCCGGGGACTACCCTTGTTTTTATATATTCATTCCCGATTCCGATTTCCCGTCCCGATTGAAATATTGGGGAGTGCCAGGCGTCTTAGCCAGGGCTCTTTGATAATTTAAGTTGTAAAACGGTTCTCGATCAAAATATTGAGGAGTGCCAGGCGTCTAAGCTAGGGCTCTTGGATATTTTAGTTCTGGGACCACACCCTTTCACCTCTTCTTTTCCGAATTGACTAAAAGTTTTAATGTTTGATTTGTTTCCATTTTAAATAACCGAATTAGTGAAAAGACACCTGAAACCTAATATTGCTTTGTGTTTTTACCGCTTCTTTTTCATACAAAACATTTGAGTGTGCTTATAAACCTTTTTCGCTTATGTCCTGCCCGCTTCGTCTCTATTATGGCTATTAACGCATGTTTAATGTACATATAACTCATAGATCACCGTATAGTAATTATATTTTTGTGTTTTTTGGATACCAGGGTATTGTTTCATTTTGTAACTTATTATTGTAACATATATACCTACTATTGAGGGTGAGTGTAGTAATAAAACTTAACTGAACCTGTGTGTTTTTCTGAAGTACTGTAGAGTGTAGAGTTTCCCTATCGTAGAGTAGTTGCTTAGTTGCACGAATTTAGTTTCACCGCATTGTGGGCCAGGAGTGAGAACGTTTGTTTCAGGAACAACGAGGACCACTACCCCAGCCGGTTTGGATATAACTAGACCCCTGGACATTACCGTACCTCCATCTGAGGCTACCTGGAACTCTTGACGATTGAAGTCAAGGGGCCGTGGAGTTAACCACGTTAAAAATCTGGCGCCCGAGAAAGTGTAAAGTTGTCGAGGGTGTCAAAAGTGGCGTGCCCTGTTGGTAAAATCCAAAGGGTAGGTAAAAAAAGACGTCACAAATTCTAATTTATTTTCTGGGCTTTTTAACTTACAAAGAGATTCCACACGATCTGGATCAATTTCCATACCATTTTTATTGAAAATTTGCCCCATGAATTTAACTTTTGTCTGACAGTATTGAAGTTTGTCTTTATTAAATTTAGCATTTACTTGTCTGGCTTTTAATAATACTTCATTTACAGCTTTGTCATGCTCCTCTTTTGTCGCCCCTGTCACAATCATGTCGTCATGACATATTGTTACATTTTTAATTTTGCTGAAATGTTTTTCAATCATTTCATCAAACAGATCTTGGGAGTTTGACAGACCGTAAGGTAGTACCGTATACCTATATACTCCAAATGGAGTTGCGAAACAACATTTCCATGAGGAGCTTTCATACTTTTACCCTTTAATTTTGAACATACTTCTTCAATGCTTAAATTTGCTTTAGGTTTTCGAACTATGCTCTTGTTTAAATCTGATGGATCTAAACATAGTCTGATTTTACCATTAGATTTCTCTACTAAGACGATTCTATTTATACTAGCATGAGAGTCAATTTTTTCTACTTTCATTATTGCTTTGCGTTTAACTAACCTATCTAATTCAGCTTTATATGCCTCTCTAATAGCTAAAGGTACTTTATTTGGAGGATAACTAACCGGCTCAAATTTTTCGTTGGTTGTTATATGGCATTTGCCAGGAAATAAACCTGCACCTGAAAACACATCCATATTATCATTGATGAATACATTTTTACCCAAATCTATCGCATTTACATCATTAACAATTTTTACTCTTTTGATCAAATTTAGTCTTAAGCATGTGTGACCGCCTATGAGAACCTGACTTGCATCCTCAACAATTAAAAAATCCTCATAAACATCTATATTTTTGAATTTACAGTTTAAATTTACAATCCCCAATGGTTTTGTTAATGACTCTTGAAAGGCTTTTAAGATACATTCTGTGGGCCTGACCCTGAACTGTTTATTAATTTTTTTAAAGATATTTAAAGGAACAATATTAACTTCTGCCCCCGTATCTAGCTTTGTTATTATTTTATTTCCTTCAATTTCAATTTTTTCTTCCCAGATACTTCTCTTGTGATTACATGACATACTTTTACATTTACAACTATTTACGATATTTACATTATTGATTGAGAAATCATTAGAGCTATCACTGTCAGATTCCTGCTCTACAGACTTAACATTTTTGACTTTACATGCTACAGAGAAATGGTTTAATAACCCACATTTATTACATTTTTTTCCATATGCAGGACACTCACGAGCTTTGTGCTTTTTCTGACACCGCCTACATTGAAACACTTCATTTGTCTGAGAATTAAACTTAACATTACTTGTTACCTTTTTTCCTTTATGTCTTCTTGTCGCTTGACTTATTTCTATTTCTCCATTATTTTGTCGAAACTGAGAGTTCTGGTTCCTACTTTGTTCACTAGTTCTGCAGAAATCGATTGCCTTCTTCAAAGTCAGCTTGTCTATTCTCAGCAAGGCTTCTCTCGTTGTTGGGTCTCTTATCCCAATCACCATTTTGTCACGTAAAGCTTTTTCTTCAACTGTCTCTGTCTGGTCTATCATGTTAAAGTTACAAGACTTTACCAGGTGTTTACAGTCTGTTAAAAATTGCTCAAAGGTTTCACCCTCTTTCTGAACCCGTTTTGAGAAGTTATACCTCTCAAAACACTCATTTACTCTTGGGTTTACATAATTACCAATTGTGTCCAACATGAAATTATAATTCTCAGTTTGTTCTCTTGGGATATCGAATGTAGCCATAATTCTAGCCGCTTCAATTCCAATCATATTGCGAAGTATCGATAATTTTACTTTCTCGACCGCCTCGTGTTGGCCTGTTGCCATTAAGTAGTCCTCGAACGCCGTTCTCCAAAATTTCCATTCAATTGCAGCGTTCGAGCCTTGTAGATCAAAGTCTGGTGGCAGTTTTACGCCTAAATTTGCCATGCTTCTGTATAAATTTATTTTCTTCTGGTTTTAAACTTAACCTATATTTTTAGTCTTTCTGATCATCCACTAATACCAATAACTATTTTCACTTATATTTACTTTAGCCGCAGCGCCATGTTTAATGTTCTGTTATTTATATTTAAGTTATTGGTTGATGGTTTATTAAATATAAGATATTATTAGATATACTTTATTTATTAAGGTCGATACATGTTTTACAATCATAACTGTAAAGGGTGGAATGTCTGTTGTGTCAATGTCATGACATATGACTTATGACACATCAGGTGTGTTCCGAACATCTATATAAATACCAAACAGACTGCTCGTAAGGTCGTAGTTGAAAAAGATCTTTCTACCCTTAAGTCTGGTACGGTTCCTAATGATATTTTGAACATCAAAGGCGGAGTTAAACATAACTTTTAGGGCACGAGCTCCCTTAGTATTACGCCTTCCAACCCTTTGAAGACTAACTATAGAAGGAGGTGTTACAACTATATCACGCAAAATTTCAGATACCTTGTCACGATCAGTATCCGATTCTGGTAAATTGAATATCATCAAATTACTAGATCTCTTCTGTCGCTCGTAGAATTCTGAAAGCAGCTCTTCAGACATTGGGGTAGAAGTAATGGTACCAACGTTGATCTGGGAAGCCTTCAGGTTCTGTAACTCATTTCGTAGCTCATCAACAATTTTGATTAGCTTCGGGACTTGTAAATAGCCTTCCTGACAGTCTTTGCAGTGAAAGCGTAATTGACGAGGGCCTTTGAGATCCATTACTCTCATCTCAGAAGCATTTAGACCAGAACATTTTTTATGCAAAAAGCGCCCACAACTATCACAAGCGATCAAGTTAGCAGTATCGGATTCAACGCTATCACAAATGAAGCAGCAAGTACTTGAAGACATCGCTATTTAAATGGATTAAAAATAAACTGCCAGTGCAGTTGGTCACAACCTATAGAATTTCTGATAATGAGCTTGATAAGGACATAAACAGATAGTTTGAATACTGCTAAATATATATTATAGAAGGATTTTTCTCACACCAACACTCACAGGAGGTTATAACCACTTCATCTCACTGATGAAACACTTTTTAATTTATTTATGTGAACACTGTGGCTTTCCCCATTATATTTTAATTATTAGTCAGCCCAGCGCTTTTCCTAGCGGGGGTGCAATGTTTAGCTCATTAGTTAAATTTAGTGATAAATAACGTTGCAAAAATAAATAATGAAATTGTTCAGGAATTAGCATCAACGGCAAGGTGGAATATTTTGAAAGTAAATTTACCTGTTTTATCTTTGAAACCTTGAAGCGGAACTAGCTGGGAAAGTAAAAATAAACACAATGAAGCTTTTAATTTTAAATTATGAGAATGTTTAAAAGCCTTAATGAAATAATAACAAACGAAATTTAAAAACTAGAAATGCAGCACAAACTTCACTACCAGAAATATTTTCTTTGATACAAGAATGTAATTATTTATTAAAATGTTTATTAGCGGAACCGGAGTTTTTGAGAAAATCATGTTTGAATTTAGATTCTTATTTACAACAAGGGTACGGGGACTTCCTTCAATGAGACATTGATGGAAATTCATTATTTAGTGAAATTTTATCATTTAAAGCCATTGTTGTTGAAGAATCCAAGTTCTACTACATATTAAAGTATATAATCACGAATGAGCTTACTTATTGTTTTCCTAATTTAACCGTATCTATAAACTGTTTCCTTAGATTCCTTAACAAATGTCATAAAATGACGGGTTTCGGTGTCGATGTATGAGGTTACTTAAATTAATATTTTTAGTTTAAAATTTCATTCAAAGGTAAGAAATTAAAACAAATCATTGAATTATAGAATATAATTTTTTTATTAATTTAATCAATCATGGGCAAGCCCAATTAACATAAATACAATATAAAAAATGTTTCATTGTAGTTTCGCAGCCTTCCTCTTCTCTTTTGTTTTTCTTTTTACATCTTCGTTTCTCCTGTTATATTGTTTACATGAAAAATGCATGCGAGTAACAAGATAAAAACACATAATCTTTTTTGTCACTACCTTGTCATGATCTTTACAACCTACAAATGGAATTGTCGAATATACATTTTCAATGGTTTTGGTTACATCAAAAAGTGTTTCTGCATTAAGATCGCTAAAAGATAATGTTTTAAGAGTTGCCCTCTCTAATAGTAAAATCAATTCAAATAATTCACGGGATGGGTGTATTAGATATCCCTTGCTCTTCGCATCAATAAGCCTGTGCCATTCTGGTACGCAACAGTCTGTAGGTAGCTGTAAAGTGGCCATGCACTCTTTGCAAACTGTAGACTTAAGTCCATATTTGATGGTAGTAAAACGTTGAGCCTTCCTTGCCACATAGCCAGAGATGTAGCTCAAAATGTAATCATACTTATCTTCTTGGCAGTAGTCATGTTCGAGAAGAACTAATGCATCGGAAAGACATGACAAATTCTTTCCTGTATTTGTCCTGTGTTGCCCCTCCCATTGAGATTTTCTTTCAGAGGCGTCTGAAATATCTTTTAAGGACAACAAGACATTCAACGTATCTCCACCTGATACATTACTGCCTTTTGGAGGTTTGCATAACGAGTATGTGGACACCAGACCATACATTTGCAAAAATAAGGTAGGATCAGGATGGTCATTGCACCCACAACAATTTCGCATGAGGCCAAAAAATCTCTGAAAATTTACTTAGTCAGTACCATTATTTATAAACTTTACTAACAAAACGTTACCTCCAACGTCATTATATATTCAAAACCACATTTTTCATTTAGAAACTGAGATATTTCCAATGTAGCTTTTAATGATATTTTTAATCCATAACAGGTAGAATGGGAAAGAAAATTGTATCCATTAATGGTAGCACTTCGTTCCCATAGATTTAAATAGCACAAAAAATCTTCAATTATCTGGAATATTATTTAATATTATTTTATAAAAAGTGAAGAAATATAAGTTTTTACCTGGTACTGTTGATTCCCAGGTTTTAGAGCGCAACGGGGGGTTCGGCAGTTCATCGCTTCAATAAGTTGCATTATTCTATCGCTAAATACTTGCGTAGGTTTAGAGTCTCGAAGACCTGGATGAATTTTTTCATACAACTGCATTGCACTTGTTGCACTGAACAACTATGTAAATGTAAAGGAAAGTCGATGAGTTTTTTTACAAAATATTGGATTAGTAATTATTACCTGAAATGCAAGGGTCACATTCATTTTTTGGAAGTATTGTGGCTTCACATGATCTGTCGTCATTTTAAAATTTGCCTTCAGATTATACGTTGAAGTATTTTCAATTTCAATAAGGTCATAAAAATGCTTCAATTTCATGACACCATCAGGAGTCTGAAACATAGTACTAATTCTTACACATGATTAAATGTATAAGAAATAAATTGTTACCCAAGTTTCATCAAACTTTATGATAAAGTTTCTTAGGTTTTTGATGAGGTGAGGAAAATCCGAAAAAAACCATAGACGTCGTGTGGGATCAAAAATATGTTCGCAACTAACATTTTCCTCTGAAACTCCAAACTTATCCCACATACTCCGATTCCAAGTTGCACCATCAGTAACATCTCCATCTACACAAAAACCAGATGTCTCAATCATAATGATTGCTTCCATGACAATTTGGTGTAGCACACTTCCAGAAGCGCATCCTTTACTAAGAAAGCATGCCAAAGATTTTACCCACTTTCCTTGAAAAGGTTGGTATATCAAAACTAGAGCATGATCTCCTTGTTTGTTGGCCTGATGATGCGGTGTATATTTTCCCAAATTTGTAAAACCCTGAACTTGTACACACAAGGAACAGCAAGGATTCCATGGGTTCGGAGATGCTCATATGTTTTTCGGCTTTTTATTCGCAATAGCAGACATTCGTAAACCCACTGAGTGGTATAGCGTATGCTCCTTGGATTGTTCACTTTTGATGCAGCAAAACAAGCTCGTACAGCTTCTCTTTGAATTTCTGGTAGAGCAGACAATGCTTCTTGAATAGCACTTTCATTCGTCTCGTAGCAACTTTTCATAAAATTTCGTATGTCAGTTTTCAATTTGTATACCTATGAATTGTAAAGTATAAGTATAAATTACACATAAGTTATATAAAAATGTTTATGTAATACGTACTTGAGGGACATAATATTATATTAGGTATTTACCGTGGATTTAAGTCTTCTGTTCCTTTTAGTCACATTTCTAAAACGACTTGTTCTTTTTTTTGTTTGGATTTTTTCACTTCTTCTTGTATCCTCCTCCTTTCTAAAAATTTCTGATATTTTTTGCAAGCCACACACACTTTTATTTCAGGCCCTTTGGAATGTATACCTCTTTTAATAATATATCCTTAACAGTTTTCTGATCTACAATACATACAAACTTTCATTATAATGATATAAATGAAAAACAGAACAAACGTTGGTAATTAACCCACCTTCTTTGATCAATAGTTCCTGGACATGGAGTAAGTTTGTTGACTATTTTTATTGTTTCCGAGATACATGAAACATCATCAACCTTATGTAAATCTTCAACAACGACTTTTCTCTCACATAGAAATACCTATAAATAAGTTGTTTTATATCCTATGACTAAAATAATTGTTGTTTACACTTACATCTATAGTTAAATCTTCATGAAGTACCACTCGTTTTAAAAGTGAGGATATGTCATCTTTCCAACGAATAAAAACAAATTTACCATTTATCTCACTAGAAGACCAACACCCCGAGGGTAATAAAACTGTACTTAATATATCCTTTGTTAATTTTCGCAACTCCTGAGAAGTTGAAAGCAAATTTTCATAATTTAACACATCTTTAAGCTCCTCAAGTACTGGTCCATCCTGTTCGGTATTTACCACCAATGCTTTAGTTTTTATTTTCTTTGGTGGCAAAATACAATCTCGTTTTGTGGGCAATTTGCGTTTTTTTGTTGGATTATCAAGATACTTTGGAAAAGATGGAAAAATAGAAGGTATTGCATCTTCCTTCATCTTGGGAGTACCTCTTTTCATTTGAAAAATAGTTCCATCTGAGAGCGTAGTTGTGTAAAAACTCTCAATATCACTATCTAAAAAATGTAATTCGCACACAGCATCTTTTGAGGTTAGGCGCTTGTCTGCCCGTCTAATAGCTTTTTCCCAATTTCTAACCATTTCGTCCTTCAACATAGAATGTTATATATTATTTTGGGTTGCTTGAACAGCAATTTTAATAATAATATTTAAAGTTAATGACTACCATTTCAAGATTACTTACCGTGCGTGGTCGGAATAAACTAGGGTTTTTCACACCATTTTTCTTGTTCCAAGCCTTTAAATTACCGTAACTAGTATTACAACCAGGCACAAAACAACTTGTCGACATAATTTGACGATTAATCAATTCAATCAGAGATAATATACACAACAGAGATAAGGAAGGTTAATACACAATTCAATATAAAAATTCTTGTTGTATAACAAGGGCACTTGTAATCCCGAGCCAATAATGGAACACTGCGGACCTGGCGGCGAAATTGTGTACCATCTACTTTGGTAAATGAAAAGAGGCCAATTCGAAAGCAAGCCGTTTTGCCTCCTCCCCTCTACCCTCCATGCTAGCAACCAATAAAACATCATGAACTCGAGTTTTATGATTGACTGCCGTCAGATTTTTTGGTACCACAACTTATGTGGTGCCCTCTATAATGACCAGAAGTTGAAATACATGGAGTTCCATGAAAACGTCTCTTGTCGCCAAAAAACAAACTCTAGATATTCAAAGATTTTAAATGAGTCTAATATCGAAAGCGACGTATCGCTATTTGACGTCAAAAATAGATGATTTTTCATCCGGAAATTTGTACTTGAAATGTCATTTTGAAGGTCGACGAAAAAATATGTTTTCGAAAAATTTGTATAAATTATAGGTGGATTCATGCAACATCAACTAAACGAAAACTAATTTAAGATTAAATTTAAACTAAGAATATTCAGCTGTTCACGCAGCATAAATAAGAAATTAATAAACCAACTGGACATGCGCACTCTCCAATAATTTGTCAAAACTTCCAATAGTAATCGAGCTGTCACATAACTGAAGATAAATATTAAACGTAAACCAACTTGTTTACCAAAAATATTGTTGCAAACTATAAAAAATTTCAAACATGTAATACATGCTCATGTAAACAATAACTTAACGTGTCGAATTCATGGAAGAAATTAATTTCTTGGTTGAAAGCTGGCCTTATTTCTTGGTTTTAATTTAAATCTTAATTCGTAATTCCTTAGTTTCTTGTGTATAGCCTCCATGGTTTCTTGCATGAACATCTACACTACATTACATGATTTTATGTTCTTAGTGTTAAATTAATCTAAGTTTTAATTTTTGCTTTCATGAATCCACCTTATGTCGTGTAAATTGGCTCTCAGGATCTATGGCCAAGTCTATTGGTAGCACTGAAAACAGTAACTGGTAACAATTGACAAATACATATGACAAGTTTTGTAGTTGTCAAAACTAGCTGATCGAATACGAAAAACAATAATATTTTGGTGTCTCCGTTCTTACAAAAAAAATGTCGTTTATATCGAATGCTTTGATTGGTAACCCATTTTCAACTATTGTAGGTGGTAAAATAGGTAAGTCATTTTTTTAAAGTTTGTAAACAATTCTGCTTGATTATTCCTTGTTATTTTTTCTGTTTCTGTCTTTCAACATATATCTTTTTTACAATTATTGATGTAGGCTAGTTTGCCAAGGTTAATCATATTTTTAAGACATACTACTATTTGATACAGTTAATTATATGAGTCACTCATTTGGGCTTATTTTAGATAAACCTAGACATACCTATGCAATAGCTAATTAAGTTGCATGGTAAATTGGTTGTATCAACAGCATTGTAGACACAATGTAGATGATGACTAGACATTAGTAATATTATTTATTTTTTCATTTGCTTAAATTCTTGAAAAATGTAGCTACTTTTTAATTGCATATGAATATTCTTATGTAGATGAAAATTTTAAACAAAAAAATGTGAGGGAATATCAAATATAATATGTTTGGTTAGTGACTGCAACCATTATATTTAATACTTAAAGTTCAAGTATACATTTTAGAATTAAAAATGAATTATCAACATTTTATAGGTGCAAAAAACCGGACATTTTAAAATGCTAAAAGATTATGATCTTGAATAACTTTTTTATTTTCTCATCCCAGATTAGTAAACATTGATGAGATTTCTGAATAAGGCTGGATTTATACACATTACATGTGGAAAACTAAAATTATGTTTTTATCTTCTAAGCTTGACACCCTGTGCAGAAATACAGCCATTGGATGCTACTCAAAACCATCCTGTATGCAAACTTGGTTTATTTCCTACACATTGTTTTTTTATTTATTTGTAACAAAAGTAATGCATTTTTGAAAAAAGTATTGCATTTTCAATATTTCTATGCGCTTTAATATTTACATATGCTAATAAAAATGTAACTGTAAAATTACAAAGTATACATAAGTATTTAGTGCTTGACAGCCGTTTTATTCTCGTAATGGTTGCATGTAATAAAGACCTTGCTAAAGCCTTGGCTCAAT
Source organism: Lochmaea crataegi (assembly GCA_947563755.1). Taxonomy (NCBI): domain Eukaryota; kingdom Metazoa; phylum Arthropoda; class Insecta; order Coleoptera; family Chrysomelidae; genus Lochmaea; species Lochmaea crataegi. Next base: position 57,001,753 of record OX387422.1, on the reverse strand, counting down.
TGGAATAGGGACGAAATTATAAATATGTCAATATGTCACGAGAAAAATAAATATCAGTCGTCCACTATAACGATAGAGGAAAACTGGCAGCAATAATTGAAGGGTTGGCAGTGGTCATAAACGTGAAATGGAAAATGGAAGCCATGATTCAAGCTAGAGGAGGTAACACGCCAATATTAACAAATTGATTTATTATTTTCTTATTTATCTATTTGCTCTTCATGTTATTGTTTAATTGTTTACTGTGGCATAGGTAATTATTGTTAAAATTAAAGAGCATACAAAAAACATGAAGTGCTTTTTTCAAAAATGCATACTTAACTGTTTTACAAAACATAATTTTGTTTTTACTCATATAATGTATATGAATCCAGCTTTATTCGGGAATCTGATTAATGTCTCTAGGAATATTTTTCCTCAATTTTTCCAAAAAAACCATCGACATTGGATGGTGGGAGTTATTCAAGATCAAAATCTGTTGATATTTTAAGGTGGCCGTTTTTTTTTGGACCTCTGCACTTGCCTTATAAAATTGTAAATCTCAAAAGTTGGTTAATTTTTAACCATATTTTATCTCCAGACTAACTTGCTATCTTATCTGGCACCTGCAGTACTCCTAATAAATGAATTAAAGTTGAAGTTGGGCAAACAATAAGCATTGTTTTCCTGTTAGAGACAACAGTGTATCTTTGGAAGTATTAAGAGATAAGATTTTATGAAAAAATAACTAATTGGACATCTCAAATAAAAGTCACAGAGACAATTCTGTTGATTAGAATAGAATCATATGCTTAGCAAGAGTCCAAGAAATACGTAAAGAAGCTTCACCACATTTTTTCTGCTCAGTCATTGAGTGACTTATGATCTAGGTCGAAGATGAGTAACTTGATAGTAAATTTGCAATTTTAGACTTACGCAGATCACTACCAAGTGGAAAGTTTTCGGCAAATGATTTGTGTTTGGTATCATAATGTCATTTTATATTCGAGCTTTTAATTAACGTCACTGGTTACAAATCAAGCACATTTGGCAGCACGATTTGGCAGCGTAAAACAATATAAAACTGGCAAAAACTGTATTTTTTCATCTTCAACTTTTACCAACCGCGACGAACACCGCTTTCGCAATCCGCGAACTCTTTCTCACTTTGACGTCAACAAAGATAATGCAGGGGATACATTTTTATTAAATTGCATACTCTGTAATGCAAGTTGCTGTGTTCTCGTGGTCCGCACAAAATGGGTCGGCGGTCCGCGGTCCGCCATTTGGCGACCCCTGGAATAGATGATAGAAAGTATCGAAACAAGAAAATAAAAAGAGCGCAATAGTAGTCTGTGGTCTAAAAATCCTTCAAAAATGAATTTGCACTGAACTAGAACTTTTATCAACACAATGATTACTTATAACATTGACTTTTCAAAAAGGAGTTTCTTAAAAACTGCCTTAAAGAAATAGATAAATCTTTTTTTTTAAATGGTTGGATGCAAATGGTAATATATAAATAATAAAATATAATAATTACAACAATCTATAAAAAAAATTTAGAATAACAAAGCCACTGGGATGTGCACTCAAGGTATAAAATAGAAGTAAATATATTTTGTAGATTAATTCAAATAGAAAACATTCCAAAGCATTCATCAATGCTGTAGCAATACTGGGATTATTATGGAATTTAAACTTTGTAAACACTAAATTTCTGACATGAATAGATACATGGTTATACAGGCTGATCATTTTAAATGGTACCAACTTTGCATTTTTGGAAACCGAGATAGGTTAAATTAGGGTAAAGCTGCCTTTTTATGGGAACAATGTAATAGTACTAAAACATGTCTGAAATGTGTGTTATTCACAGAGTTATACAAGGGAAACAAAAAATTAAAAAATGCCTAAAAAACATCAGAGAAATAGTACAGGTTCATATTAAAAAAAACCTAAATTGTTTTGTTACTTATGACTTACTGAAGATGGAAGTCATAAATGGTAAACTATGTTACAACGTTGTATTTGGCATTCGAAATACTGCCCAAAATGTTGATCAAAAATACCAGTCTGTATATGAGAAAAAGGAAAAAGGAGTTGATGACTTCGTTGAAGACACGAAGCGTCGTAGAAAAAAGGAAGCTACTTACTAAGCTAGGCAATGCTAAACCAAATAAAATTATCCTTGACTATTTTTTTATATTTTTACTGAGAAAACTGTCGAAATAACTTACACTGCCGGACGCATCGTCATTACCTTTTGAATTAGGAAACTGAAAGAAGCAATGATTGTCCACAAAAAATGTTCTATTTTCTATAGACTTCATAGAAATTTAATAAAACTTTCTTTTGAGTAGTACTCTTATAATCCAAACAAATTTTCAGTATTATCGACTGCTAAAGCCTCCGCCATCTACACCGTTAAAAAAATAACAAAATATTAAATTTCACAAAAAATGTTGTAGATTCTATACTCATCATGGAAATTTGATTAAACTTTTTCCGAGTACTCCCATAATCAAAACAAACTTACAGTATTAACGGCTGCTAAAGCCGCCTATAGGGTGAAAGTACACAAGAGTATGCACTTGAACAATTTTATTTGATTATCCCAAAAATATTGTACTCACTAAATTCTGGTAAATGTAATAATAGTACAGAAATGCAATTGTTTACAAATAACTACAATTAACGATCATTTTTCGACTATATTAGAATGTGTACTCTTATATGCCAAAAGATACAAGAGTATGCATGAGGGTTATAAAAGTACGCATGAAGGTTATAAGAGTACCCATGAATTATTTCATGCATAAATCACATTTAAAGTGACCCTCAACATATGTTGTACAGTCTTCATGTCACCATTTTTTGCACATCCTACATCGAATCCAATCTTCTGTTGGAGGGCATGTGTACTTCTGGGAACAAGCTGGACAAAACACATTCTGGTCGTTTTTGTTGTCATTTGAAATTTTCTGTTGAACTCGCTTTTGCGACTTTTTTCCTCTATTCTTTGATATCATATCAGGTTCTACAATTCGCTTTTTAACAATCTTGGCTTTTTTCTCAACCTCCTGCTTTTTTTCCAGGTTTTCCTTATAAGGTGTACTGGTCAGAATTTCAGATTTGTGACTTTGTTTTCTCTTTGTTTGCGCTCTTGTTATTTTTGGATATGGATAAGTTTTTCTGGTTTGATGGAACCGGTACACTGAATGGTACTACCGTCCCCTTTATTAACAGGACCAGAGCAAGAAGGCTAAATATTTTTTCAGGAGTTACTGGAAGTAACTGTTTTGGAGTATGATCTATGGAGACATCGCACACATACTTTTCGTTTGGGGTTATTGCAGAATTACTATTTTCTATAATAATCTCTGCTTGTGATATATCAATGAGCTTCATGAAATCTGGAATGCTACAAGTCTAGTTTAATGCTAGTCCAGTAGTAGCATCAATTTCAAACTCCAAAAGTGCATGTTCATTAGTTTGACAATCCTCTTGTGTTTGTAACTCAATGTTTTCGGTCATTGGTTTATCGGTCAGTAGAGAAGGAGCAAAGTCTTCGTCGTTAAATTTATGTGGATTGTAATGCAAGGCCATATGCCTGTAGCCTCAAATGATGTGTCAGCCTTTTTTATATTGGAAACCATGTTGTATTCTACCTTGAAAAATCCTGCTACTTGTTTGGTAGTTATGGGCTTGCCATGGTTTGTAACTAACCAATTTTCCGCAGCTTTGCTGTAAGCTGTTTTGAATGGCCCGGAGTAGCCTCTATCGAGCGGCTGCAATTTATGTGTTGCATAAGGTGGTAGGGACAGTAAATGTTGTTACGGGACAAAGAATTATTTGTGCCTCTCTTTCAAACATCCAAAAATAAACTCTGTACCTACCAACTGCTATTTTATTAAAAACAGATCCTGATTGTTTTAAGTAGGATTAATACAATTAATGTCTCAGGAATCCTTTCAATTTTCTCAAGCGTCTCCATGAAGGGCACCTAAAAAAAAAAAATAATAAATAAGTATTTACCACTTATTTTTTTAGAACAGTATGGGATATAATAGGTCAAATATTTATATTCTAAATTTACAGAATATCTTATTTGAACATAGGATGATCACCAGATCATAAAAGTTAGTAATTGGAAAATGTAAAAGGCTTAAAGGTTATTTTGTTTACATGGTGTACAAAGTAGATGACAATCTTGTCATATCTGTCAATCTTAAAAATAAATCTTCTCAAAGTGATTTCAATCTTTCATCATAATGTCACTTTTCTATTCATAGATCTACTGATTAAAGATCATTGACCTTCCTTATCAATTGATAGTTTCTTCTTTTAATTTCTGTTATCAGAGCTTATCTCTGGTGTTAAGTACTTTGGTAATAAAGAAGTAAATGAAAAGAACATACCTTTTTTTCTAAGACCATCCATACGTAGATAGGAGATGGGTTTTTCTTTTTTCTTCCATGTGAGGTTCGTGATAGACCACATGGTTTAGCAATTTTGCTAATTTTTGCAAATATATTTAAGTGAGCTTAGATTTTATTAGAGTGATCCTGTTGGAGCTCTACCACTCTGTATAAGTGGATATTTATTTTCGCTCAGCTTAAGTTCCTGTTTCCACATCCGTAGGCGAAACCACTTTGAGGCCACACAACTTCTACGGTGAGTTTAATTTGTCAGTGTACTATACTCAACCCTCATAACATTTAATTATTATTACCAAAATACTTACACAAGCTCCTTTTTAGGTCTCTTCCTTTCTTTCTTTCTTTTCTTCGATCTATCTTCTTTCTTTGGCTTTATTTCATACATCGATATCTTCATTTCGTTCCTGCATCGACATCATCTACACCCAGTCATCATATCGGATACACCTCTACCTACAGGATATAGTAAGCCACCATCAGTCCTTTTGGAGGGACACCCCACAGCACCCGATTGTAAACAGGTAACCTTCATACCTTACTCTTAACAAGGAATCCAGGGGTTTGAGTAGAAACCATTTGGCTGAAATAACAATTATCTTTATGAAAAAGTATTGTAAGTAGAGTATTTTGCCATACCTACTGAGGAACTTAGTTTCCTGGTGTCTTTACCCTCTGTGGAGGACAACTTGTATAGTATTTAACAACGATTGCACCATCACTAGAGTTTGTAAGCCAATGTATGCATACAAGGTAGTTCATAATATAATTCTGTATCCAACCACCCCTAAGGTAAGATTGGATAGTGTAAAACTTTCCTTTTTTTTATAAATCTCCTCGTGCTTTATATTAACTTAGAATAACCTAAATAATTTGTGAAAGCCAACTTCATATAAATCGTGAGGTACAGCGGAACTACTTTAGGGAGTTTTTAGCGTTACCACTTTTTAGGCAAGGCCTTGTGTTTTTTTGGTTATCCATATGACAACCAACAATATTTTATATTAAATCAACATTACATCTGTATCAGTTTTTTATTACGAATCCCACCCTGAGATTAACAGGACCTTTTAATCAAGGTAACAATGTATGAAGTTAGCTCTGCAATATTTAATGACTTCAAGACTCCTATGTGAAGAATGGTTGTCTAATATTAACAGAATAGGGTTTTCTCGATTCGGATTGACGTAATTTTTGAAATGTTTCAACCAAACCATTATCAGCTGTGAGTTTATGAACCCAGAATCGGATATTAAAAGGAGTGTTCCTACAGGCGCACCAGAATACAGATCGTCATTCATTCTTTTTCTTTAAAAAATCAATGCTGGTGGAACGTACTGTCTTGCAGCACTCATGCAACATACGGCTGTAACTAGTTCGCCTCTTTCCCCACCTGATACTTTACCAACATGTTTCTTGCCCTTTGGACTAAATATTTTAGGTGTTTTGTTAGGAACAGTAGATATTCCGGTCTCATCCATGTTGTATATGGTAAGCAGCATAAAATTATATTTTTTATACAACATTTCTAATTCAACCTGTGGTTTGTTAAAGCCAATCATTCTTCCTAATGAACATTGCTCTAGTTGTCTCAATGTTATTTTTTGTCTTCCACCAAAGCCTCGTACCCATGTCTTGCTTGCTGCCTTCTTGTCTCGATTGAAGCAATGTTCGATTTTATGCTTTCAGATCTCGCATAGTTATGCCATAGAAACGTTTGTTCATCTCCTTTACATACTCAGCCAGCTCTTTTTCTTTCTCCGAGGTAAAAACATCATGGAAGCGACCTAACGACAAGGGGATAGTATTGTTTTTTAATATTTTCCTTAATGTTGCTTCAGGAATATTAAGTTCCGTAGCAATACTTCGTTTGCTTTGACCATTCTGCAGTTTATTTTTCACTTCAGTCATCAATGCCTCAGTAAATACCAATTTTCTTTCGCTTTTCCTCTTATAATAACACCTTCTGATGTTAGATTGTGAAACTGCAAAATAAATTGCTTTTGTTTAGTAGGATTACAACTATACCTACATATATTTGTAGAAAATCTACTGATTTCCTATTTTTAAATGGAATACTGCCATCGACTATTTATTAAATAAATAATTGTCATTAGTACTCACTAAATTTGAATGAGGTGGGGTATACAAGAGTACGCATTGCACACTCTTGTAGCCTTCTGAATGCGTCCAAGATAGGAATAGGACATTGTACATGAATTATGTCTAGAATTGTCTGAAGAATCCAAAAAATAAATAATATACAGGGGGTTGCATTTAAAATAAGAAAGTTGGTATTGGCCACTGTCACATGACACACCCAATATAATTTTTTTTTGAAAAAAATCCGCATTTAAAAATACAAATCGACGTGTCCAAGCGTTTTTCCCAACATGCCCTCATTTATTCGTTGTCGAATTTATTCCATTTGGCTGTTCCGCACTGTATATACGTTGCCACTCTTGTAAACTGCGTACTCTTGCGTGCCTTTACCCCATGTGCACGGTTGAAAAAAATAATGACCTATTAAATTTCACACCTATCGTAGAAATTTGATAAATTTGATTTGAGTATTATTGGCATTTTGTAACTAAAATTAATGTCTAATTTATGACATTTCTTAACTGAATTACAAATACCCATTTTCAATATTAAAGCCAATATACGGATTTAGTGAAACTTACTGTTTTTATAATTTATAATTATTATTACAAAAAGTTTCCATTTAAAATTTTTCTTTATTTAAATTCTTTTTTTAAAGTAAACTTATTTTCTTATTAGCAAAATATAAATGAACCCATTCGTTAATCACATTTGTTTCGATTATTATTGTTTATTTATAGTTTTTTGTTGCTAAACTCTGAAGTAATTTTCTTATTTTACGATTTGATAACAGGCTAAAAATTGTATATTGTGTCACAAGGGCAGAAAATGAGCTATAGATGCACGAGCGAGCGTAGCGAAGCGAGGGCAGTTGATAGTTAAGGGCTGCTAAAGCGCTTCCTGCATGTTTGACACACAACTGTTTTTCGCCTACTGAAGAAACCAAAAAATAGACAAATATAACAATAGCTACTTGTATCACTAGGGAGGAAAGTGCCACTTTTTCTCCCGCAGGATGTAGTTTACAGTAATCATTCAAGGAAGGAAAAGGCACTTTACTCCTGTGTAATACATATAAATTTTCCTCCTATCCACTTATTAAACCTTTTTCTGAATTATTATTTATTTGAATAGATGAGGCTTTTACTTGATGAAGATCCATACTACTGATGAAATAAAACAAATTAATTTGTTTAAATCTTCATTATTAATTTTGAACTGACGTTCAAATTAAAATTAGTGACGCGTTTCGCTACACAGTAGCTTTTTCAAACGTCAGTTCAAAATTAATAATGAAGATTTAAATAAATTAATTTGTTTTATTTCATCAGTATTATTTATTTTGTTATCTTCAGCCCATTGCTTATATTGTATACAGATACATGCAATGAGAAACGGAACATAGCTGTTTAATGTATTCTCCGATCTAAATAGTCCACCAACAAATCATTTCTATAAATTGACTTCAATGAATATCAAATATTTAGCTGCAAAGCTGGATTCAGAACCACAGTAAGAAACCCCGCCCCTTCTCCTTCTTCTTTCCTGTTGTTAAATGACTGACTGACGTTAATTAAGGACCGCCCACGGTTGAGAATACGGAGTGGTGGGAATTGTACGATATGTTGGTCAACTAGTTCAAAAGCAGTTCTGATACAATGCTTAAAATCCCTATGTTCCGTTTCTCATTGCATGTATCTGTATATTGTTTTTCATACCTGTCGTTAGATTTTTGTGGTAATAAGGTTAATGAGGCTATGTTGGCTTATTCCCTGATATTAGGTGGTGTATTTGTAAATTCAAAATCACTTGAATCGCTCTCCATGTCTCAAAAAGTCAATAAAGTTTAATAAACTTAACAACTTTGCACTCTAAAAGTCAATCGCAATGTTTACTGTCAGTGAGCCACAGCATACTATTTTAGTTTTATTCGTAAGTCAAAAAACGTATCTAACAATCTTGAAGTTTAAATTTTTATTCAAAACCTAACGTTGAAATAACATTCATAATTAATTTTTACTAGAATACAGGATCGACGAGGTGTTATAGAAATAACAGAAAAAATTTGAATATAATAGAATTACAAATTGCTTCATTTAAAACATTGTTAAAATTAGAGAAATAAGAGTGTGAGTTTGCTGCCTGATATGAGGGAGGAAAGTGTGTACTTTCTATAGGGGTAGGAGGAAAACATTATTACATAGCACTATTTGACGTATTTTAAGTAATTTTTTAAATAAAATTATGATCAGTAAAAAAGGGAATCAGTCCATATTAAATGTACAACAATTTATATGATTATTTGATGTAGACACAAGGATATTGTCTAACAATGGTTAAATATTTATATTGTGAAGCTCTTCATATAGATACAATATTCATTGTAGTTTCTAATATTTTTCCCTTCATGAATTAACCATTCAGTTGAAAATTTTATTGTTCATCATATTTACTTATAAATACCTAATCTGTATTTAAACATCAGCAAAAACCTATTTAGTGCTTCAATAAGGAATTATTAGTTATTTACTGACATAAATTAAGTAAATATTGATTTCCACCATAACTCTGGAATTTAAACAAATATTTCTGTTGCCCTATTAAATCTAGATGAATCCTAGGGCACAACACCTAGGAGTCTACTGGATAAGAGAGGGACACTTACTTAAACTGAAGCCTGCAGATATCCTAAAGTTCTCTCGGGAAATAGGTCCAAAGGAACTAAAAGACTTTCCCTAATAAGTAGAAGAAAGGGGGCACAATATATATTGTAGGTCTCAGTGAATGTTACATACAGTGTGTCCCAAATTCGAGGAATATCATTGAGATCTTAAAAACGGTAAGAGATAGAGAAACGGTTGAATTGTAGCAAAGTTGCGCATTCAAGTGACAATAATTAAACGTGATGAGATTTAAAATATTTTCTTTTGTTTTTGATATAATTGAAAACAAGTGATCTTTCGGATTTTTGTTTTTATTTTTTTGTAGAACCATTTAAAAAGACATCAAAAAACAGTTGAGACTTCTTTATTGTAATTTTTGATTGTTTTTAACATCATCTACATTTCTATCTAACGTTTCTGATTCCCACATTCATCATCAACTTAATTTTTTTTGAGATACCTGGATTTATTTCAACTTCAACAAATCACCAATTCCATTGTGGTTACCATAACATATTATATTAAGTTAGGTTGAAGTATTTGCTTCGTTCCTAAACAGTCATCATCAAGATCCTAATATAATTATAATTATTTTCATACGGCCCTGTAATTTTTTAAAGCATTTTCGAAGATTTTTATCGTGACAGTTGTCGTAAGTTGTATATTCTAGAGGAGAGGAACACCCCCGTTTTTTTTTCACATACCGACCAACCTGGTTTTAGTCGCTAAAAACAGTCTATCTCTACATTTTCGACGGTGCTGCACACGATTATGACATTTATTTTTTTTTAATTGGGGAAACATGGTCAAAATTGACTTTTAAACCGAAAATGGGGAAAAACGATTTTCGAGGATCAACTCGCGCTTTCTCTGCGAATAATTAATATTTATTCACGAAAATTTAATGGCGTATTCTCCAACCAATTCTAGAGTCAATGAAACTAGTCCAAAATCCCCAAAGCATTTTACAATCGAGCAATAAACTGAAGAATTTTTTTGCATTAATATGCAGTAGAAAAAAAGACAGATCGATTTTAAGATAGGTGCTCTCGCCGCGTGGACTTCTTTGATATTTTTCATTCACGAATTATTCACATTTTAAAAGTTGATTTTTTTTATTTTGTGACGTATTCAAAATGTAAATTATATAAAAACACCCTGTAAATGCCTTTTTAAAAATTGGTTTATTAACTAAGACAACTTATCAAATCGGATACAAGTTCTAAACTGATTCATTTACATAAGAAATTAATTTAATGAATAGAATGAAAAATAACAAGCATACATAAAAATATCAACTAAGCAATTTATTATTATACAACTAACTATAAACTATAAATGATGACTATGCTAAATAAGGTTCTACACCTAGAACATAGGCGTAGGTGACATGTATAATTTGTATTGTACGAGTGATTCAATAAGGGTAACGAGGTACCATATCTCGGAAACCGTATGTCCTAGAGTTTGGGGAAAAATTCTTAAGAGAAAATCGGTCATGAAAAAATTATTAAAAATGTTTTTGAGTCCATAGTTTTTCGCTAGATGGCGTAATATATCACTTACAAAATATAATTGGATCTTTTAGAGAATATTCCTCAAATTAGGTTGGTAAAAAATATCAACTTTAGAGACTACTGTCCTTATTCTACAACTTTTGTTAAAGTCATTTTTCTGTACCACCTATTCTGAACTGGTGGAGGGAGTGTTCTTTCGTTGACATGAAAAAGACTGTAACTTCCATATGCCTGACCCGATTTTCAAAAATATAGACTCAATGCATAGAGCATTAAAGGTAGATTCCAGAAAAAAATACTTTTAATTTTTCAATCGACAACTAGAGGGCGTTATGTAACACCTAGCTCTATTTATGATTTTTTATGAGAAATTTCAAATGGAATGCTATAACTCTAACTAGCTTACAAAAAGGCAAATAAGATGACTTATTGACCTGTCAACACAGCGAACTGATATCTCTTGTCATTCCAAAGATATTGGCATTTTTTGGTGAGTGTTGATGATTGTTAGCTCACCCAGTAAGTTGCAAGAGAAATAAAAAATATATATATATATAAATATAAATAAAATAAAATAACAAGTAAAAACGTATCACAAAAATATGTATTAACATTACATAATGAAACAAAACTTCTTAGACATAAGGTCCGACCTTATGTCTCTCAAGATGTCCCGTTTCAAAGATTAAGTTTGAGATAGCATGTAGGCATTTTCCAGAGCGATCCTCCTTACATGTAAATGTAGTGGAGGAAGGTCTAGCATTACCTCTAAGGCTGCGCTGGGTGACGATCTTATTGCACCCGTGATTCCCATGCAGGCGAGTCGTTGCACTTTTTGCAACTCTGTTTTTGTCCTTTATTGCGTTGTTTTGTTCCACCATACCAGAGCAGCATAGGTAATAATTGGCCTGACAACCGTTAGATATGACCAGTAGATCATTTTCGGTTTGAGTTATACCTTCTGAGCTCTTTATTAAATTCCGTTTTTTAGTCCTCCCAATTGCCTATACTTTTGGCTCTATTAAAAGCTTAGCATGTTAGCTGTACTTACTTTTGGGACACCCTGTAAACTTTTGTAAAATCTTAATAATCATTCATGATTATTTCATTTCTAATAAGTTAGGTCTGAAGTTAACATTGAAGGTTCTGTTTTACAAAAAATGCTTTTTTTGTGTTCACCATTTTAACAATTCCATTATTTTATAGAACAAGCTACAGATGGCTCCTTGGCGTCAGAAAACTGGGCACTTAATATGGAAATATGTGATCTTGTAAATGAAACTGATGATGGACCTAGAGATGCAATTAAGGCCATTCGCAAGAGACTCACACAAAATGCTGGGAAAAACTATACCATTGTTTTGTACACTTTAACTATATTAGAAACATGTGTTAAAAACTGTGGGAAGAAATTTCATGTTTTAGTATGTAATAAGGATTTTATTCAGGAACTGGTAAGTTTTGTTGTTTCTTACATGTTTTAACAAAATTTAAATTTCATAAAACTTATTTATTAAGGACTTATTGAAAAAAGGTATTCTTGGTAAAATTCTTCAAAAATGATTATGTACCAACAAAGTATAGTTAAACACACGTAATTTACGAGGACTCTCCAATAATTTGTTTTACAACATTTTTTGGGTGTACCTATGTTAGTTTTACCAGGAATAACCCTTGATAAATAAGTTTCCTAATGGTGCATACATATATACAATATACATACACGGTATCTTTACGTAATTTTTAAATTCCATTTTAGGTTAAAATAATTGGACCGAAAAATGATCCACCTACTGCTGTACAAATGAAAATATTAAGTTTGATTCAATCATGGGCCACTGCTTTTCAAAGCATACCAGAGATGGCTGGTGTCACTGCAATCTATCAGGATCTTTTAGCAAAAGGAATTGAATTTCCACCTACTGATTTAGATTCCCTAGCTCCAATTCATACTCCAAAAAAGGTAACACATTTAATAATTATTATGAATTTTTCTTTGGCTTGTTTTATTTTATTTTATTTCATACTGTGCTGTAATGAGCTATTTCCCGGACTCATTTAATTCCGGGAAATAACTCATTACAGTACCCGGTCCGGGAAATAGACTCGAGTCCGGGAAGTAACTCATTACAGTACCCGGTCCGGGAAATTTTTACTGCTAACACCTACATACAGGGAGGTAACCTAAAATAAAATATTGAAATTTCATTTTTAATACAACACAGTATGAAATAAAATATTGTACGATACACGACCGTGAAATGTTATTAAAGTACTCGTCTAGAAATTCCAGACTCGGCTCCTTCGTCGCCTCGTCCGTATACATCTAGACTTGTACTTTAATAAGCCATTTACCGGACTTGTAACCTAAATTACTATTATGGGCAAGCCCAATTCCATATGAAAAAATTAACATGGAAATATTTACAGTAAAACAACATACAATACAGTATATATTCACAATATGGAATACAGCAATAAAAATACAACACAATGATAAAAATGCAATACATTAATAAAAAGGCAATTTAACAAAAATGGTAAAACAAAAAAATTTACATGCGTAGCATAAATACTACTAACAGTACAAAACTATGACAATTACATCCATTACACTCAAATGCTTAGTTGAGTCAGGTGGTTCCTAAATAGATTAAAGGAGTTACTGAACATCTGTAAATTATCGAGATAGTTTGCTAGTCTCAATGCTCCAGTTAGGAACGAGTTTTAAGATATTAATTTCGGTAACCCTCGCTCCTTGATAATTGGGACATTCTATAAGAGTGTGCTTCACTGTCATTTGTTTGGAACATACAGCACACTCTGGTATTCCGAACTTATTGAATGAATGCTGATGAGTCAGTTTAGTGTGTCCTATCCTTTATCTTGTTAGGAGTACTTGTTTGAAGCGCTTGCTTGGTATTCTTCCAGAGTTTCACATCGGGCTTCACTTTGCGTAACTTTGTTTTCGATTCGTACCACTGATTTTGCCACGCATCAATCACTTCTTCTTTCGCAATAAGCTTCAAGTCACTGATGGTCATTGCGTTAACTATAGTTACACTATCACTTTCTCTTGGACTCGATTTGAAATGTTAGCAGTAGGAGTTTTTACAGGTTCGTACATGCTGACTGTGTTGGTATTAAAATGGTTGGTGAGTAATTTTTTATTCTAAATTGCATAGCTATGATAAATACATCTTTTGTATTAGATACAAAATTTACCAAATTCGATAATAACTAATACGCTTCACAACCAAGATAGGAAAAATCCGAAAAAGTAGACTCACACTTTTTAATATTTTTTCTAATCGTATGTTATAGGTAATAATTAAATCGTATTTTTTAACTATTATTGTCGATTAGACCTTAAATTTTATACATAATAATATCTACCGAAAGATATTAAATATTGTTAGGTTACAATATTAAGAGTGCTCTTGTGAGTGATGCTTCTCCGGTGTTTGTCTATGATCGACTGTTGACAGTTGACAGCCGACGGACATTTTATAGAACATTCGATATTCGATGTTGGAGAGTTCACGTTATGTCTGTTATGTGTTATGTTATAGTTAGTTTAGTAATTCTTGATGAAATTATTAATTCTTAATTCACATTAAAGGATACATTTGTTGGTGACCGCTCGACAACCTCTACCCCTAACAATATAATGTTAAATATCGACAATAATAGTGTGCACAGTGAAGTTAGCTTATGTATGTGTGACGTGGAAGTGATTGTTTGATTCTATGGGCCTGCTTGAATCACATTAGCATTGCCGTTGCTAAGTAAAGTCTGGGAGATTTCAAAAAAAAAAAAGAAAAAATGATTTTTTTAATGCCTTGGCATTAAAAATCACTTTTACTGTGTTACTTCTATGATCGATAAATGTCACTAAAACTGACGTTTAATGTCAATCGGAGAAAAACATATATATACAATATAACAATATACTATATTATTGGGGATTCCGTCGCAATTTGGGCTGGTTAAGAAATTATACACTTTTTTACTACTTCCAAGCTTTCGGATTTATTTGAATCCTCAAGGCTAAAATATTGTTACTCCTTTTACTTTCTTAACTCTCTTTTTTTTATTCGGTTATTTAACGTCGGTCTATTTCTGCGCAACTTAGGCTAATCACCGACGCCGGGAGCACTCTACCCCTAACCGGAAATTTTGCCGAATCCACTAGTGTTCCAACCAGTGGTAGGGATCTTCATCGAGCCCAACATCCATGGACTCGGGACCTCGGTTTTACGTCTCATCCGAAAGACGGCATATCTCCATTATACCTCGTGCTCATTGGTATAATGCCTGCGAGCTGTGATATGCTACTGACCCTAGTAATCTAAAGTGATTCGCTGCAGGCTGTACGGGCTCTACGACGGTGTTTCCCCAGTGGTCACCCATCCAAGTACTAACCTCGCTCGACCTTGCTTGGTTGTCATTATCGCATCAGAAGCGTTCCACTACAAAGCTGGGCCGACGCCCCTTAACTCTCTTTATTTCTATAAATTTAACTTTTACAACTCAATATTATAGGTTCGTTCCAACTGGAGAACCGTTCTAGGTATCGTTCGCAATTTTCCCGCTTTTTATACTTTTTACCTTTTCCAGGCAGTTCTCGACTTTTCGATGATAGTTCTAGATGTATGACTTCTTTTTCTTTATGGACCTCTACATATCCTCAGTACAGATCCCACGTAACATTGCTCCCTCTTTCTCTGCCAGTGACTAGCATAGATGGACCATGACCGGTTGGTTTGTGTTCAGAACTTCTATAGGCTAGCAGAAATAGAGGAACTAAAGTGTCCCAGTCTTTCTGGTTTTCAGAGACGGACAATGAAAGATATTGACAAATAGTTCTATCATGTCTTTCTACCATTCCATCGGACTGTGGGTGGAGAGTTGTAGTGCGTGTTTTCTTAATTTATAATGTCGTCATCAACTTCTGCCATAATTCGCATTCAAAATTTAGTCCTTGATCAGAATGCAATTCCAGGATGACGCTTAAGAAAGTTCAGATACCACTTTTGACCAGGCCGTTGATTTTTGAAGAGATGGAGTTTTCCGGCATCTCTCGCAATCTTAGTGACGGTGTCGATGAGTTCACTTTTCTTTATCGGGAAACCACATTTAGCGATGTCTAACAACCAGTTAGAGATTTTCAGTTCTTAATCTCTTGTCAAAATGGGAGGCGGTCCTGTTTTTCTAGTTACATTTTCCAAATATTTTCCTTTTAACTTGTCATGGATTGTGGTTCGGGGTACTCCAAATGTACGGCTCGCTTCCCTAACTCTCAAGTTATTTTTTCTAATTTCAATAAGAGCCCTTTTTAACGCGTCAACTGAATACGAGAAAAATTTTCTTCTCTGCGATTTCTTAGGAATCTGCTTCTGAAGCTTCTCGTGTTTTTTTGTTCCTGGCCATCTAAAAAGAAAAGAAGGCCCATTTATTGTTAGCATGTCGACGAATAGTGGACGAGAAAAAGACTCCTTCTCGGCCACCTAAATTATATAGGTTTTAATTAGAAGGTAGAAAACCGGTATCATTCTCCTGTTTTCGGCCACTGGATATGAACTATTCATATTTCGCGCGAAGTTTTACAATAAGTATGTGGCCGAAAACTGGCTCTGGTTTGCTATATACCCTGAGAACCAGTGGGCGAAATAAGAAAGGTAATATGTAGATCGATAATATCAAAAAGAGTGGATACATTTTACCGGTTTTCGACCACCCTGGCCGAGAATGGGATTAATGAATTTTTTGTGTCCAGTTCAACGACCACCTCACCAACTAAATATTTTTTAAGTCAAGAAAACAGTGTATTCTGTGTAAAGTAATTTAATTTTAAAAAATTGCAAAGCGCTTTCGGCTGTTAAGCCATCATCAGTGCGATACTTGTGAAGTATGTACAAGAAACCAAATTAAAAAGTCGACAACACATTGATTAAACAATCATAAAGAATTTAAAATTTACATTAAATTTAAAATATTCCCCTGTTTGGGGTACACTATTGTTAACTTTTAAACATTTTTAAAACTTTATAGTTTCTAACTACACGTGTTTGTAGAAAAATTGAACATTTTTTAGGTTAAAACTATTATTCTTATATTTTACAACAGCTACATATGTACTATTTATGTCTAATTGGTGTAAAACATCTAAATTGTAAAAATAAGAAAGCTGCATGCTATTTTCCAGCCTGATGTCCACTACACTTCTAGCACTACACCACAGCTAAAAAAAGATTCTCTCAGTTGGCCATTTTTGAAAGTTTATTTGTAGTTTCAATTTCTGCCGCTGTTACATATGGGTTGGCACATCTGTAGGAAAGATATGGCCGAAAGGGGGTGAAGTATTTATTGAATAAACGTTTATTATTCTGTGTACACAAACCCAAAAGCGGCCGACAATAGGGAGTGGCCGGCTAACGGGCACAGTCACCCTACTTGCCCTTTATTT
Organism: Lochmaea crataegi; assembly: GCA_947563755.1. Taxonomy (NCBI): domain Eukaryota; kingdom Metazoa; phylum Arthropoda; class Insecta; order Coleoptera; family Chrysomelidae; genus Lochmaea; species Lochmaea crataegi. Next base: position 56,984,583 of record OX387422.1, on the reverse strand, counting down.
TTTTTATTCAAGACTTTTGATGTTAGTGCAAATTGCAAATTACTTTAAAAACCAAGCTACTGCTTTTTAATTCAATGTAACGTTGTTACTCAATTATTTTTTCGTATTATAAAATTTTGGTTGACGTTAGACAGACATTAATTTTTAAATATATTATGTTGTTTAAAAGTTTAGATAAGGCGTTGTTTGTGTTTTATCTGACAAGGGAAACAGTTATTAATACTTGCGATACATTTTTCGCTTATCTTCTTATTAAAATTATTTACTGATAACATTTACCTACTAAATAAATACGAAGGCAACTCAACTAAGATCCATTTGTAAGTAAGAATATATTTGAATCCTTTTACGACACTCATTTGAGTTACAACATGTTGTTCATTTTGTCAGTAGATTTCATTTTTAAATATATAAACACGTAAATATCGTGGAATCAAAAGAAAATAAAGATTTTATGTTACAGACGTATATTGCAACTACGTATAAACCAAAAAACAGACTATCCTATTATTTTTCTAGCCAAACTTCGAAAACATCACCGACCACTTTTACACTGCTTCCTTTTTTTGTGGGGTGAAATTAATATTCCATGGTCGTGAAGCGTTTATACAGGTTTATACTATCGGTAGATGTTTTATCATACAGAGTGACTACAAATATACATTTTTATTGACAAAACTAGCGACCCGCCCCTGCTTCGCAAGGATGGATAGATAGAAAAATAAATGAGTATTTATATTTTTAAAGAGGGTTTATGAAATTTTACATTTACCATAGGCATACGATAAAAATTTTAAATACGGTTATTTTATTTGTATAAATATAGGCTTAGGAAGAGAGAACTTTTATATCATCGGCGTATGATAAAATTTTTCAAGAGGGGTTAATTTATTTGTGAAAATTTTCATTTATCATAGGCCTACGATAAATTTTCACAGGGGATTAATTTATTTCTATACCATAGGCATACGATAAAATGATTCTATTCATCATTTTGATAAAATGTGTGTCCGAGTTATTTTTAAACCATGGTTTTCTGTAAACTTGTGTCTGCACTCGCTGAAATTTTACGGTTTTTGTTTCCCTTGCATACCTTTCTTGCCATTTCTGCATCTGCTTATTTATAATGTAGCTTGAAACTATATTTCTGGGATCTTTACTTCCCTCATTTCCTCTCCATCTTCTGTGGCTTGTTTTGCCAGTTTGTCAACCTTTTCATTATTTTCTAAACCATCGTTTCTCAACCATTTTTATGTCGCGACCCACGAAAAAGCCAAAAAGTTGAGAGAAAAGTCTTGCGTCCCCGTCACTATTTTGTTGGAAACAGGTTATTTTTTTGTATAAAAATACATATTTTTTGACGTCACAGATTTATTTGATTATCCTTTCCTGAAATTTGTATATCATAAAATAAATATTCTGAAATCTACTGAATTTTTGACACGGTAGTATAGGACAGGGAAGCAAGTACATGCCACAACTATCTTATCTCACTCACTCAGTGTTTAATTTTTATAATTAGAAAACAGTAAAAAGTGGGTTAAAAAGTTAAATTAAAATGGACAAATATGTGACAAAACGAAATGCTCCTACGTCTGGTGAAACGGTGAAGAAAAAGAACAGGTTATACAACGATACATTTGAAATATGGATTTATTGCATTGCATGACAAGCCACAATTTGTTGACTGCAGCACTTCATGCATCCTACTTAGTAGCTCTGCGAGTCGCGAGGGAATCTAAGCCCCATACTATTGCGGAAAGACTCAGCAGCAGGTGAACTGCCATTGATATCACTCGAAAATAATTCACTTATGAGTGTTTGCAAAGATGATCCACGTATAGAAATACTTTTAAGTGAGAAACAATGCCAAATATCGCATTAATTAATCATTTTATTGAAATGAATTAAGCTATAAGTTTATTTTTTCATGTTATTTATTACATCTTAATATTTACTTTTATAACACTACACTAAAATTCATTCCTTGAATAAACGAATCTTTTGTACCTATATGTAGTTTTCAACAGACTGCGAACCCCTTTAAAAACAAACTCGACCCCCCCCCCCCCCAAGGGTCGCGACCCCTCGCTTGAGAAACGAAGCTCTAAACAATTTTGACCTTTAATCGATAAGAGTTCCGTATCGGAGCATCTGAATTTTTTGATGAAACTCGGCATTTAGTTAGATCATGTAAAGACCTTCTCAATGATATATAACATTTTGCGCGGAAACGTTCCGTTTTAAAGTTAGATGTCGATGGACCCTTTAGATAGGGTTTTAGAAACTTTAAGTAGCCCAATTTTAATAAAAATTTCGAAAAATGATCCAAATTACGTAAATAAATGATTGTGAAGGTTAAACCTAATCTAACCTAACCTAACCAGTAATTTCGTGCTGAAGTCTGTGTCTATTCCACATTATCTGTAAGGATTAAATTTTTTATTATCAATATTCAATACGTAATTAATATTCAATACAAGGTCATTAATTGACCAGGATGGCCAAAGGAATAGCTTTTATCATCGCCTGCTTCCCCTTAGTCCTACTTGTCTCCTTACTCCCTCACCGAAACTTGTAAAGTGCAAAGCGGCTAGCGGGACGCGAACGTATACCCCTGACCCCAGAAGGCAAGCGACATACCATAAGGCTATTTCTGAGGCCATAAAAAGTAATCGGTTGATTTTCTATATAAATAACCCATACAAAAATTCTAACTTTGAAACGCTGCATCTCCGCACCGAAACGTTTCCGCGCAAAATGTTATATGTCGTTGGAAAGGTCTTTGCATGAACTATCTACCTGCTGAGTTTCATCAAAAAATTCAGATGCTCGGATACGGAACTGTAGCCCTTTAATCCATAGTAATCTAATGTTAGGTTAGGGTTCGGTTTTTGGTGAGTGGGTCTATAAGGCCCTCCACTGCGACTCGCAAGAGTCTATTGTGGCTCACGCCTATTCAGATTTCACCAAACAAATTCAGCTTCTTAACAAAGCCAATTCGTTTATTTGGTGAATGATATTTCAGGTCCGAGGGCGAGAGAGAATCCCTGCCAAACATCAGATACCTGATTCGAGCCGCGGCGGGGCAGGCACAAATTATATGCTCTGCTGATTCATCATCTTCCAGACAAAGACGGCAGGTCGGATCTTCCGACAGTCCAAGTTTTAGCATATGATGATTCAGATGACAGTGGCCTGTTAAAAGACCTGTTAGACAACGTAGGTCATGCCTGCTATAGTCTAACATTTTTTTGGAGACATTCTTTGAAGGATATATGAAAGCCTTTGAATGAACCAATCCTGGTAAATTATGCCAGAAGTCTAAAGCTCTTCTTGTCGTCCAGGTATTCAGTGTTTGTTTGGCAAAACTTATTGCGATGCCAATTATTGGTTCTGGTCCGATAGAAACACGTACGGCACCCTTCCTTGCAAGAGAGTCTGCCTTCTCGTTTCCTTCCATGCCAGAATGGCCAGGGATCCAGACCAGCAATACTTTATTGAGTTCTCCGATTAAGGAGAGTCTTCTTTGGCAGTCTAAAACCAATTTCGACGTTACACGGTGAGAGCTAAGTGCTTTCAAAGCCGCTTGGCTGTCCGAGAAAATTTTTATTGTTCTATGTATGAGATTGGCTTGCACCAATCTCTCCACACATGAAACAATGGCGTAAATTTCCGCCTGGAATACGGTTGCATAGGATCCTAGAGAGGTTGAGATTTCTGTCCTAGGTCTGCGCCCGTATACACCTGCACCAGAGCCTGAGGGTGTTTTTGAACCGTCTGTGTACCAACAGCTGTCTGCTCTTAATAGTTCATCCTTACGGAGGACCCATTCATCTCTATTTGGAATTAGGACGGTATAAGGCAGGTCGTAGTTTACTGTTGGAGGCATTATGTCAGAGGTCATTCCCAGAATACTGTGACTTTCAGTGTCCACTAGCATTCTGCTTCGTTCTGTATAAGCCTGATTTGTGCATTTAGAAATATGCACAATTCTGTAATTTGTCCATCTAGCCTCTCTTTCCAAAAATATATGGAGAGGAGGTAGGTCCAGAAGGATTTCCATGGCTGCTGACGGTGTGGAGCTGATAGCACCAGTGATTGCCAGGCAAGCCTGTCTCTGTAAACCAGAGAGCTTTGCTTGGGCCGTTCGCTGTAAAGCTTTTGGCCACAAGGCAATAGCTCCATATGTGATCATTGGTCTAACGATCATCACATATATCCAATAGATTTGTTTGGGTCCCAAGCCCCAAGATTTTCCACAGATCCTACGACATGTCCACAAGGATAGTCTGGCCTTATGGATAACTTTTTCCAAGTGAGCGTTCCAAGTAAGTTTCATATCTAGGATAATCCCCAAATATTTTACTTCCTCTGCAAATGGAATAACCTCACCATTGTAGGAAAGTGGTGGAATATCCTCCAACTTTCTTTTCCTAGTGAAGTGAACTATTACAGTTTTACCAGGGTTAACAGACATCTGTTCCCTCTGACACCAACTGTGGACATCGTCCAACGTCTTTTGGAGGGTATTATATGCTACCCTTCCTGACTTGGTCCTTGCCAAGATGACAAGGTCGTCTGCATACGCTTGCAGTTCTACCCCTCTTCTTTCGAGAGCGCTAATCAAGTTATCCATCAAGAGTGACCATAGTAGGGGAGATAGTACTCCGCCTTGTGGGCAGCCCCTGGAAACCTTAAAGCTAATGGTCTCGTCCTGAAGAGATGTAGTGGCTGTCCTATTAGTGAGCATGGCATATATCCAACCGGTAATGGTTGGTTTGATGCCCTTTTCAGTTGAAGCTGAACCAATGGAGGTCGGTAGTGCATTGTCAAATGCTCCTTCAATGTCAAGAAATATGGCCACCGCAATCTCCTTGTTGTTAAGGGATTGTGTGATTTTCTCAACAAGGTTGTGTAATGCTAAATCTGTTGATTTGCCAGTTTGATAAGCATATTGGTGGATGCTCAGGGGGGGAATTATATAAAGCTACCCGCCTGATGTAGCAATCCAGTGCTTTTTCAAGACCTTTAAGCAGGAAAGATGTTAGGCTAATTGGTCTGACCGATTTAGGGTGTGGGTCTGTGCGGCCCACTTTCGGTATATATACCACCCTAGCCGTCAACCAACTGGGTGGTATGTAATTCCACGCCAGACTAGCTCTATACAGTTTAATGAGGATGGGTAGAAGTAATTCCAGTCCGTTCTGCAGCAGAGCTGGAAATATTCCATCCTCACCAGGAGATTTGAAAGGCTGAAAATATTTGATTGCCCATTCAACTGCTGGTGCTGTGATAACTTCCTTGGCGGCCTCCCAATCGATCTTTTTTGGCCTCCTTGCGCCCTCAAAGAGCGGAGGTCGATTGTTATCCAGAGTCAAACTTCCAGGAAAGTGATTTTTAATCAAAAGCTCTAACGTTTCTTTTCTAGAGGTCGTGAAAGTGCCATCAGGTCGCTTCATCGACCCAATCTCGGCAATCGACTCTTTAGAGAGAATCTTGTGGATTCTAGTACTACGGGGTATATCAGAAATACTCTCACAGAACTTTTTCCAAGACTCCCGCTTCGCCTTTCTGATTTCTTTATTGTAACTTGTTAGAGTAGTTCTATAAAGCTCCCAGTTGCCTGACTCTTTAGCTCGGTTAAATAGTCGTCGAACTTCTTTTCTTCGCTTTTCTAGGCATTTGTTCCACCAAGTAGAGTTGCGATTATCTCTTTTAGTCTTGAGTGGACAGTTTTCATGATAGGAGAAGATCACTGCTTCGCGAAGTTTTTCCGCTGCAGTATCTATCCCATCACAACTGTTAATTGTGGTGAAACCATCCTCAATGTACAGTTGAAGGGAATTTTTATATCCACTCCAAGTAGCTTTTGAGTCGCGATATTCCACTACTGGCCTCTGGCCTATTTCAATGTTGAATTGAATATGTCTATGATCTGAACACGAAGGTTCAGTAGATACAGCCCAATGCTGTATCTTATTGCTCAAAAAGTTTGAGCTGATAGTTAAGTCTAATTCCTCTGATCTGTTTCTAGTTACAAAGGTTGGTTCGGAGCCCTTATTAATAACAGATAGCCCTTCCCCTAGTATATAATCAAAGAGTAACTCACCTCTGCGATTTATATTCGTGCTGCCAGGGGATGTATGGTGTGAATTGGCGTCACAGCCCATGACTAACTGAAGTCCGTTCTTCTTGCTATAGTCGATTAATCGCCGTATAGCAAGAGGGGGTACAGTATCCATGTCTCCTGGGAAGTATGCAGAGCAGGCGACTATGTTTGTCATACCATTCTTCTCCGGTAAGTACATCTGGATGGCTACTACATCTGGAGTGCAAAAGCCTTTAAGCAAAAAATAATTAATATTTTTCCTGATGAGTAGACATGCTCTAGGTTTCACCCCAGGGCAGACTATTACCTCACCAGGAATATTGCTGAGACCGGTTACTCGGTCTGTGTTTCCTGTCCATGGTTCTTGCAGGAAGGCAAGGTCGATTAATTCGTCCTTGAACCTTTTGCCAAGGATATAAGAAGCGGCCTTGGCATGCTGTAAGTTTGCCTGTAAACAATTGAATGTGGCGGAGTGTTGAGTGCCGCAGGCAAATATATCTCCTCAAATATGGAAGGATCAGTCGGTGGGTCAATTAAGACGCCACCATCTGCTCCTGCCAATGATGAGGCTGTGTTTGGTGCAGACGACGAGGTTTGATCACCCTCCGTCGCTGGCCCAGCTGGTTTTTTTGGTGCCTTTGTCGAGGCCATGACGGTCTTCGATTTCAGGACACCAGGTCCAGTCTCTTTTGCTGGTTTCCTAGAAGAGACGATAGCCGTCTTCATCTTCGGAAATCCAGCTTTCCCAGCTTTTGGTTGGCTGGTGCCTTGGCTACGTGCCGGCGGTGCACTACCCCTAAGCTTGTGAGGAGTTTTGGTTCTCCTCACTGCCGCAGGGGGTTTTACGCTCGGCCCCGGGCCGTGGATTTTCTCAGATCCTTTCGAGGGACCCGGTTTTGCTGCCTGTTGGGAGGAAGACCGGGTTTTAGGGCGGAAAACAACCTGCCCAAAACCCAGGTAAGGTTTAAAACCCACCCTCTCCAGCTCGGTCATAGATCCATCGTCAATGGCGAAGGTCCATGTTTGGCCAGGGCCTGTAACTTCCTTGTGTAGAATAGTCCACTCCAAGGTTAACAGACCATGGTTCATTTTCCTCAGCCTAGTGAGGACCTGTTCAGAGGTTAGTCTACGACTGCCCTCATCAGGTATGTAAGCCACACAGATGTGTGGCTTTGGAAGTTGGTCACCCAAGACGCATCTCAGGGAGGCACCATCCCATGGTTGAAGGGTATTGACTACTCCAGTCAACCACGAAACACTCTCCTGATCTACACAGGTAACCTGCAGCCATCCAGGCCGGAATGTACAGCTCTGGAACTGCACTTGTGGACCACCTTCCGGAATATCCTCTACAGCGGCCATAATAGCGTACTGAAGAGATTCCAGTTGATTGGTCGTTATGGAGGTTGTCGGATGTTCAAGGTGTAATATTCCCACCTTGATGCCGGATACAGCCTGCCCATAAGAGGGTTTTTGTAAGTCAATTTTATCTGACGTTACAACTGATTCAGCCGAGCAGGGCTTTTTTGTCTCTTGTCCGGGTGAGTCATCATTAGAGCATAAGCGCTTGCTTGAACCAGCCACAGAGGGAATATTCTTCGCCCCATGCGGCTGATCCTGCTTCCGCTGCTCTAAAATTTGGTTCAAGGCGGATTGGTAAGGTACCCCGCTCTTGAGGAGGCTGCACCTCCTAGTTTCCTAGGATTGCTCTCAGGAGTTGGAGAACTAAGGAGCTCTCGTTCCTAATCTGAGGTAACAGGGAGGTCAGTTGGAGCCGATTGATCGACTTCCATCTCCTCTGTAGATTCCAGATGATTTTTTTGTTTTGTTACTTCCATAAAAAGTCCCACGAGTAGCTAGGGAAAAGATGTCCATCACGGCAGAGCCCTGCATTACCGCGACAAGGCTTACTTACGACGAGAGGGCGCCTAGTATCTCGAAGGTTCCGTTAGTGACAAATGATAGGCTCACTGTCATACATCCCCTCGGCACGGATACGCACACCTTAGGATTAAGCCAAAACCGTTGGGATGTCATTTAGTCAAATAATAACAGCACCGAAATGATTCAGTTATTCCCATTACCAGCGGTGCTAACGTGGAAGCAGACACCCGATAGCTGAATTTGCCCGCCATTCCATAACCTAAGCTAACATACATGCAAAAGCAGCAAGCAGTAGCTCAAGCAGTGCAACAATGAGCAAAGACAGCCAACCCCGCCTAATCTAATGTAGTAGACAATTTTGAAAACGCTTCATCTCCGCACCGAAACGTTTCCGCGCAAAATGTTATATGTCGTTGGAAAGGTCTTTACATGAACTATCTACCTGCTGAGTTTCATCAAAAAATTCAGATGCTCGGATACGGAACTGTAGCCCTTTAATCCATAGTAATCTAATGTAGTAGACAATTGAATTTTTTCTAAAATATTGATGAAGATTGGATATGTGGTAGCTGTTAGCTTGATATTTTTTAGAGAATCTACAGAGCTTTTACTATCCGTCAGTATTTCCCACTGTACATTTTCATGATTATTTACATATTTAATGGGATGGCCTCTAAAATTGTAAACAGATATATTATTTGGTAATTTAAATAATCTGGCAATTTTTTCATTGGCGTGATAAAAAGCACATCCGGTATTTTCTCCTATTTTAGACCCGTCTGTATAAATATATTCAAAGTTAGACCAGCGTTGTGTTATTGAATACGTAGCTTCTGAGTTAGTTAATTTGGAACAGAGGTAGTGAGTAGGAATTTGGAGTTTACGTATTTCGTAATTGGCGTTATAACAAGGAAGAATATCATGCTGGTATATCAGCTGGAACTGTGTCAAGTATTGGAAGCTTTTAACAAGAAGAGGTTGTTTTTTATTCCTCCAGTATCGTTTATTCATGTTCTGCTTTAGTTTGCGAACTTCTTCTATTCAATTTTGTGACGATCATTTTTAATACCAATTTTTCGCTCAAGTATTCTCTTCTTAAATATAGTGGAGGTTCTGCTGCTTCGACTTCTAATATTGAAACGTGTGTACTTTCCATCAACCCTAGATTAAACGTAAACTTTTATTTTTAATTCTTTCCACTTTCTTTAGTAGGCTCGTGCTAGCGTTTCCGTATAGAATGCAGCCGTAATCTAATCCGACCGAATTAAAGCTCTATAAAATATATGTGCAATATTCGGATCCGCTCCCCATTTAGTGTGACAAAACTCTCGTATCACGTTTATAGCATTTTCACATTTTTTAATTAGGTGATTAATATCACAAAGCACCTAGTGCTTTGTGATTAATATGCTCTAACCAGGATAGCTTACTGTTGAATATTTGTTCGAGGTTTTATATTTCACGCCATAAAGACCTATTTTAATTTCATTACTAAATTGTGATCGTTCACGTGTAAATATACATAGTGTTGACTTTTCTTGGGATATAATAAAATTGTCAAACCAATCAGCCAATTTATGAGTGGACATACTAAGATCCCTTATGTTGTAGTTAATTATCTTGTTTTTTGCATATATGCATGTATCGTCTGCCAACTCATGTATCGTTTGAATTAACTTTGTTTGTGGTTCCAGATTATCTGATACATCTGTTGTATAAATGGAAAATACAATATTACTTAGTCCACTCGATGTATATTTTAAGGAAAAACGTGTTAGTTACCGTATTTATTACTCAAGAACGGCTGAACCGATTTGGCTGAAAATTGGTGGGAAGGTTCCCGTGGGAAAAACATTATTTAAAAAAATTCTACTTTGGACAAAAAATGGCGGTGAATTAAAATTAAAAATTTAAGTATAGGTATCGTTACTTGGAGATTAGCTAATTGTAAGAATGGCATTTATAGAAATTTGAAATAAACAAAAGCTACTCTGACACTCCACTCAACGGGCAGAGAACGAACGCTTGCTTAATATCTTATTTAGGCGGGTTCGTTGGAACACTTTTAACTCGAGAACGGCTGGACCGATTTTCATGGTTTTTTATTTGTTATTGCACGGGAAAAAATTATTTAAAAAAATTCTACTTTGGAAAAAAAATGGCGGTCAATTAAAATTTAAAGTTTATGTATAGGTATCGTTAAGTTTGAAATAAACAAAAGCTACTCTGACACTCCACTCAGCGGGCAGAAAACGACCGCTTGCATAATATCTTATTGACAAGACAATTTTAGGACAGGGCAACGTCTGTCTGGTCTTTTAGATGTTAAAACAGGACAACGTCTGTCGGGTCTTCTAGTATTCTTAATATATTGTTTATTAAATTCTGGAGAACGCCTACCGCCTCTAACTTGTTGGCCAAAATTTTAAAATTAATTTCGTCATATGCTCCTTATATGTCAATTAATAAAGCTGATACTGACTTGTTATCTGATAAGAGCCATTTGAAGGTCGCTAGTCAGTTTTGAAGTTATTTCTTGAGTAGATCTTCCACATCTAAATCCGCAATGGGTAGATGGGATGTTCTGTTCAATTATTGCTATTCTTCTTGGTTGCTATTTGTAGTTCAATTATTGAGAACGGTCTAATCAACATATGGTTATCTAGTTGTGTCTGAATGGTGTAAATGACTTCATTTACCCGGTATGGAGCAATGTTATGGTTAAATTGGTATGTCCGTTCCCCCCACTCCGGTTGAGTTGAGTTTGATTGTTTCCTATTTTTATATTTATTTAATTTGGCCCAGACCTCTTTCATCGGTGTATTTTTATTTAAACTGAAACATTATTCTTTCCAGCTCTGCCTTTACACTATATTAGTTAGTTTTTTTACTCTGGCATCTTGTTCTTGATACTTAATGAGATTTGATAAATTCGGATTAGTTTTATAGATTTTATAGAATTCTTGTCTCTTCCTCACTGCCGTAGTACATTCTTCCGTCCACCAAGACTTGTATTTTATTGAAGAGTTTGTTTTGGTTTGTTGGATTTTGGGAATTGCGAGGATAGCTGCTTCGTTAATGTCAGCTATTAGTTTAGTCATACGAATCCTGTTGATTTTCTCGGTATTTCATATCCATGTGGTGGCTATATTATTTGTTCCAAGTCAGTGATAACTAGTCATTAGAATTGGTAAATGATCGGAGCCGTGTGGGTCTTCCGCTACTTTCCACTCGAAAAGTTGGCTGATACTCTGTGAGCATATGGTAATATCTATGGCACTTTTTCTCTGACCTGGTCTTGTTGCCATTGTTGGTTCTCCGGTATTCAAAAGAACTAAATTAAATTCATTAATCGCTTCTAATAAGTTTCTTCCTGTTGGATCTTCGGATTCAGATCCCCAGACTGAATGATGCGCATTAAAGTCAGTAGCATATCACAGCTCGCAGGCATTATACCAATAAGCACGAGGTATAATGGAGATATGCCGTCTTTCGGATGAGACGTAAAACCGAGGGCCCGAGTCCATGGATGTTGGGCTCGATAAAGATCCCTACCACTGGTTGGAACACTAGTGGATTCGGCAAAATTTCCGGTTAGGGGTAGAGTGCTCCCGGCGTCGGTGATTAGCCTCAGTTGCAGAAATAGACCGACGTTAAATAACCGAATAAAAAAAAAAAAGTCTCCACCAATTAGACACGGTTTTTGGAATCACACTGAAAATCTCCACATATTTGTCATACAGTTAACCTGGACAATGGTTTAATATAAGCTGATACTAGATAAATTTTCTTCATATGACATACTTTAACAAAAACATATTTAATTTGGATATTTTGATAATATAATCAGGTAATGGTATATCTTCAAATGAAAGATTATTTTTTACTAAAATTGCAACTCAGCCCTTTCCACCCGTTTTATCTGTTCTGAGGCAATTGAATCCTGCGAAGTTATAGTATAAACTTGGCTTAAATCAAGTTTCAGAAAGTAAGCCCTTATTAATTTTATGCTGAAGTGGAATATATTCTAAATTAATTTTATTAGCTACAGCTGATCTACAATTCCACTGCATAATGTAAAGTCCATTGTTACTATTTAAATCTAAATATGAATTTGATAATAGCCGATCTTTTACAGTTTTTATTAATTCAGTCTGATTAAATTGAGATGTGTTACTATTGTGTTTAATAATAAAGCCGTTACCAACTCTATCACTGATTCTACTACTTTATCTTGTGAGCACTGATCAGAATGTTCACTATTAATATTGTTTTGATAAATTAAGCTGTTTAAAATTCCCCCTATTCTTACTACTGTGGCTGGATTTATAATATTATTACGTTCTTCTAATACCGGGTTAGTTGATATCGGTCTCATACGTTTTGTCGGAGTTTTTATAATGGTATACTTAGAAGGGGTAGTATTGATGTTTGTTCTATTTAGTTGACTGGGATTTGGTGTGTATGAAGAGGAATGGGAATGTTGGAAATGGATTGTACTGATTTATAGGTGGTTGTTTCGAAGTGTTAGCTAACGTTTGGTGCCCATTTCTCAGAACTTCAGCGTAGGTGTTTTTTTGGTACTTGAGAATTAGCTTCTCTGTAAGTGATATTTTTCTCTGACATGATGTTTCTAATTCTCTTCTGTCTTCGGAACTCAGGACATTTATCAAAGTCATCAACTGCAAAATGATTACCACCACATTGTATACATTCCTGTTTTTCTACATTTTTACATTGGTCTGATATGCTCCTGACACTGTTTTCCAGGATACCCATAGCGATAACAGTTGTAACAAAGAATTACGTTTTATTTTGTAAGTTTCAACTTCTATACGAACTTTATTCAACACCACATATTTGGGTAAAGTTTGTCCTCTAAAATTAACCAAAAAACTTTTTGTAGGTAAGTATTTTACTTCTCCGTTTTCAACCACTTTTCTATTTAATCGTTTAACGTTACTTACCAAAATTTTACATTTTCGGAATATATGCTTCGATTTGATTGTTATTAATTAGCCACTTTTATTTGGATAAATGTTATGTTCATCCTACTCTTTCCTACTTGGTCAATTTGTTTTATTTTATTATCTAATTCTGGATATTGTCGTAATAATAAATCTCCAATTTTGATTGCGCTGAGTCGTGTATTTATTTCTGAACTTTCAATTAATACTACGTTCAGACCTGAATCCATCTGTTCATATTTAAATTGCTTTCTTTCCACTTTATGAGTATCAGTTTTTTCGTGGTCTTTATCTCCAGTATCATTAGCAATGACTTGTTTGTTTTTCTTTTTATCACCCAAAGTTTGATTACTTTTATTTCCAAGTTTACTATTAATTTGTGATAAATTACTGAAAAATTTACTTACCTACATTTGCATTGACTTCATCACTTACTTTTGTTGATTTTTCAATATGTTTTTTTTTGTACATTACCGTGTATCTAGTTTTTCTTTGCTTCATCCATATCCATTACCGTATTACCATCCTCATCTAATCCAATAAATTCTCCTCCACCACCAGGGTCGGAGGGTCGTCCTCCTGATGACCACTCATATTATTTTCTATTTTTTACTTATGATTCGCGAAATATCACCGATTTGATCGCTCTCGATATAAACACGTCTAACTCCAACTAAGGTCAGAGCCGGACCATTTACCATTGACTACACTGAAACAAAACTATACTACAAAAATGTCCGATAAACGAGAAATTAATTTAGAAAATTGGAAGGTGGCAGACTTAAAAGCTGAACTAAGGAAAAGACACATGGACGATGATGGTAATAAAGAAACACTGTTAAGAAGTCTTAAATAAACACTAGAAAAAGAGTCAGGGGATTCAGAACATAACAAAGATATACGGGGGAAGTTGGAAGAATCTAGAAAGACTGGTGCAATGGGCGAAGATGGAGAAGAAAAAGAACCTGTGCAAATAATAGAGGAGTTACATCACTATGTACATGTACAACAGAGTTCAAGAGTTGAGAGAATTTATAATATCAAGTTTAACAGGTACCTAATGCACTGGTAATACACTGGTGGAATTGCAAAGAAACAAATGTCCAAACGATGGACGATTTCGAAAAACAATATTTGTCGAGAACTTCTGATCGGAATTACAACAATCTACAAAGACTATATTTTGGTCGTTTCAATACTCAAAAAAGTAATTTGTCGACTTATGCTTTGCAACTATTTGCAGAAGCACAATTTCTAATACCTTACATTCCTGAAGGGGAAATATTAATGTTTATTTCTAGTCCTTTTAAACCAGAAATAAAGGAAACCATTGCAGTACAAATTATCTGTAGATTTGACCAGCTAATATCATACCTATTTTATTTTACCAACCTTCCTCCAGATTATCAACACCAGAAAATCGAGAAAGTGCAACGAATAGATGCTAGCCACGTCTCTGAGTAGAAATACCGAATCTCATGCTAAATTAACTGATACATTACTTTTAACCTGAGCTAATGAATTCCATATCAATTCTATTTGACTAGTTGAAGGCAATTTAACAAATTGTTTCTCTTTTCATAACAAATATAATAATTAATTCCACAAATCCAGCCCAAACTGAGATAACAATAATAACCCTGATTGTCACAATACATACTCATTTTTCCTTATTATACTGGGTGTAACAAATAGACTGGTCATAAATTATGCCACTTAATCTGGGGTCAAAATAAGTCGATTGAATCTTACTTAAAGTATATTTCACAATATTTCGTTGACTCGGTATCTGGTCTTAAGGATTTAATAATAAAAGTTTATAAATCTCTCATTGTACCTCGTAATTTTTCACGCTTTCTGTAGGTTTTTGAAGGGATTCACCACCCTTTTGACCCCCTATATTTTCAAGTTATCATTTAAACACGTGGCTGTATCAACTAAACATTTTGCGAACAAATACTTGGAGACAAAAATTTTTCAAAATAAATGTTGCATTCTGATTGCGTTCCATTTTTGATTACACTGTTTGCTACCAAAAAGTTGGTGTGTCAAAAGTGTGGTGACCTCTTTGAAAAACCTACAATATTATTACTTTTACCCAGGCTTTATTACCTATTGTAAGCTAACGTGCCATAATCAAATTGCATGAAAAAAACTTCAACGTTAAAAAAATTGACTTACATTTTTAATTTTAAGACAATCTAACTTTTTTTGTGTGCACTTTTGTTCATAGGTAAGTAAGGTTCAATCGACTTATTTTTCACCCCAGTTCAAGTGTTATAATTCATGACCAGTATTTTTGTTACAATTCCATTTATTTTCACTAAGAATGCTTACATGAAATTAATGAAGATAAAACATACATTTTTATTTAAAAATTACTGTAATTTACCAGAACAATTAAACGTGTCATTGAGCCACGTTTAAATCCATTGTTATGCTTGTCAATGTAATTTGTTTGAGAACTGCGATATTGCCGATATTTGTCGGTTGATACATATAGGCCACATTTGTGGCATAAATGTACGCCAAACTTTCTTTCTATTCAAAATAGCGCTAATTTTGTGAAAATCCTCCGTGTGACGTGCTCTCGAAAATACATCGAAACAGATATCATATTATTATTTTTCATACCTCAAAACCCCAAAAATTTTACGTTCGTGTTTCCGAAATCTTTTAATTTACTATGAAAAAAACTTTTTTTACACTTCAACTATGCCACTATCTATCTTCCATGTCATTTTGGACTATGACTTACGATGCACGCTGTATAATATATTCGCGACTAAAAATATTTCAATTCCCGAAGACATCTTCGAAAATAGATTAGAACAGTTTTATCCCGAAATATAAATAGAAACCTAAGGAACAGATTAGTGATATTTTATCGATCTCATCAGGGTTTTGTTTTCTTTCAGAGTGTTACCGGTACAGAAATGCCATTGTCGTCGCCTAAACCAGCATCTCCTAGGCCTGCAGAGGTTGCGTCTGGAACATTGACTCCTGAACAGAGGGCCAAATTGCAGTCTGAATTAGATGTGGTACAGAGCAATATGGCAGTTCTGGGAGAAATGTTATATGAAGTTAAGCCAGGCGAAGAGCAACCTGACGAACTTGAACTGTTACAGGTTTGTTTTAATATTGAGCTAATCTGATTACCTTTTTTACAGAAAAATCCCTATTAGGGTAAACGAAGTTGGAAAGGATAGGAAAAGGCATTACTAATGCCGGGAATAAAATTCAACATTTAAATGCAAGCAGTCGAGGACGAATGGGAGTAGAAAGAAGTGGTTTCCGTCTAAAAATTTATATGTAAAAGTTGTAGATAATTAGAAAATCTACAACTTTTTTGAAAACAAGCTTTTGACATAGCCTTAAAATTGTCGAATGAAACGCAAAAAACTAAATTTTCCGTTTTTCATTTTTTTGAAAATATTGTTGAGGTAAGGAAACTTGGTAGGATTATAGTTTTTTTTAATGCCGAATAATCAAATTTTTTTTGTCAGAAAGTTTTTGTGAAATTCACGTTCTCCTAGAAAAATTATTTTTTTCAATTTCCTGAAAAAGCTTTTTTATTATTTAAAGAGAGATTTTGACAGGCCTAATTTCTTTGTAAAAACTATACACAATTTATTTCTGTTGCGAAAAACTGAAAAATCGAAGTTTACTTACTCATATTCATTTTCTCACTATAGTTAAAAATCTTATTTTATTTATTGAAATGCGACTCAGAAACTCATTAAAAATACTATTATTAATTTTATTCATGAATTCTCGAGTGCTGAATAATTTCTGTTCATGTAACTTGCAAAAAATGGTTCGTAAATTACAGAAAATGGGCTGCGATTATCTATTTTTTAACATGGTTATTATGGGGAATTACACAGCATAAGTTGTTTTTATAAATGTTTTCTATTATTCTTATTGTCTTCTTGTCGACTCCTCTACTTTTTAAAGTGTCCCATAACGCTTCCTGTGGTACCTTATCAAAACCCTTTTCCAAATCAATGAAACCAACATAAGCTTCTTTATCTTGTTGTAGTGATTTTTCTGCTAACAATTTAACTGTAAAAAGGTGATCCTGCATGCTTCTTCCTTTTCTAAAACCACTTTGCGATTCTTCCAATGTACTTTCTATATGTGGTCTCAGTTTCTTGTCTATTACTTTCTCATATATTTTCATAACCGAGCTAAGTAGAGTTATTCCTCTGTAATTGCTGAAATTGTGTTGGTCTCTCGTTTTATAAATTGGTACGATCAGTGCCATTTTCCAATCATCAGGTATTTATTACAAAATTATTTATATCCACAACTTGAACAAGATGGCATCATAAATTCAGTTTACTTTCAGCAAGATGGCACACTTTTCACTTGTGGCTAGAAATTCTTTAGCAGAAACATTTGGAGATAGGTGGATTGGGAGAGCCAGACCAATTGAGTGGCCTGCCCACTCACCAGACTTTTTTATATGGTCTTTTATCAAAAATAGATGTTATAATCCTATTCCAGAGACTCTGGAACAACTGCGACGCAACATTGTCCGAACATTTCAAGAAATTACCTCGGAAATGTTGATCACTTTTTATTCAGAGACATCTTTATCTAATAAACAATCATCATTAAAAATCAAATAACTTACTCATTTTTCATCTAAACCTAACAAATTATACATTTTCGGAAAGGGGAAGAGATCAGCTTTCAGATAGAATAAAATTATATAGGGTGTTTCATTCAAAAAATAGACATTTACAGATATTTGCATTTTAAAAGTACCATTTTCTTAAAACACTCCATATAAGATTTCACTAATTAAACATTTATACTGAAAAAACTTTATAAAAAAAGAAATTGTTCATCGAAGACCGCACCTCCCTATCGTTTCTGAGTTCCGAGATTTTTGCAATTAAAATGGGTCAGAAACTTCTGGGACACCCGGTATTGTATTTTTGAAGTAATTCCACCTTGCCTCCAGACTGTGATTTTGTTGAGGTTTTGACAGCAATTCAAACTTCAGTAGATTTTTTGCTGTTAAATTGTTTGATAGTTTATAGGCCTTTATTGATTCATATTCCACTCTTGTGTTTTGTTTATATTCCTCCAGGATATTTGTATGCTCTTTTATTTTCGTTACTAGTAGGTAGTGGTCGCTAGCAATTTCTGGTCCCCTTCTTACTTTTGTGTCTATTGTTTCCTGTCTATTACATTTTTCTACCAGAATGTAATTAATTACTGATTTTTCATTTCTGCTTTTGCATTCCCATGTGTATTTGTGGATCTCCTTTTGTTCAAAGAACGTATTTGTTATCATTAGATTGTTCATTGTGCAGTAATCTAGCATTCTATCTCCATTAGTATTTCTTCTCTCCTCTCCATGTGTTCCTAGTATACTATTATATATTAAATCTTGTTTCCCAACTCTACTGTTAAAGTTTCCTAATACAAATATCTTTCCTTTTGCTTCTTCCGTTTTTATTTTGATCTTTGAGCTCTACTGTCATTATTCGTTCTGTCCATCCTTTCCATTGGGTAATTTGTTTTGCTGTTCTTTTATGTATTAAACAAGCTACTCCCTTTGCTGCTCTTTGCTTTCATGATACTCCACTGTGTAATAAAACATGTCCGTTTTCTGTTAGTATCATCCATTGTCCTTTCTTTTTTGTTTAGGTTACCGCCAATATTTCAAGTCCTGACTTTTCAAATTCTTCTTCCAGCTCTTTTTATTTTCCTGATAAACTTCTAACATTCCACGTTCCTATTCTCCATATTGCTGTCGTTTTATCATTATTTACCAATTTTTAAGTTTTATTAATTTTTTTGTCTATTTTTACCAGTTTTTTGTCCTTTTCCGTCGCTCTTGTCGTTATCGTTGGAGTTTCCTTGCTTAATTTTTTGAATGAGCTCATTCTAGCCTTTCATTACTATAATTCCATTTCCAGTCTTGGTTGTTGATCATTATTTTGTTGTATCCTATTTTAACAGAATTTCCTTTCTTCATGTCCTCTTTTTCTGATTAACCTCTCCTTTTCCATTTCCTTTACTATCTTATCTTCGATGATGTATATTCTGCATGTTGCGTTTTTCAACTTATGCTTGCTTTTCATAACATTTTCTTTATCCGCATAATTCTCAAATTCTGCTAAAAACGTTTTTTCACCAGTTTTTGTTCTCTTTTTATTTGCGTTTGGATGCCAATTTCATTGCACAACACATTTCCTATTTCTTTCTTGATTTCTTCTGAATCATTGGTGTCTATTTTTAATCCTGTAACTAATTTTTCTTTTCCACTGTTTTAACTTTTTCTTTTATTTCTTTATTTTCTTTTACTAATTTCGCATTCTCCTGGTTTAACATTTTATTTTCTTCCCTAATTTTTTTTTATTTCCTCTTTGATTTCAGTTTGTTCCTGATTACTTTTCTGCTGTTCTGATTTCATGTCTGATCATTTCTATTAATAAATCCAGTTTTTCCTCAGACTTTTTGTATATCTTTTGTGGTGATCTTTTTCCACTGCTAGTTAATATGTTTTCTTCCTCCCTGCTTCTTTTTCTTCTGCCCTCGACCGTGGTATAGTCATCGCTGTCCATGCTTTTTGGATGGCGTAAAGAACTGTCTCGCCTCAACGGCTCGGAAGATCTTCGCTCTTATCTATCCTTCTGCTTATTATGTTTGCGTGTTAATTTCTTCAGTTCTTTATTATAAGTATGGCAACAGTGTGTTAAAATCGACCAGGAATTTACTAATTAGCTGACGTCTCTTATAAATATTATCAGTTTATCGCTTACTTTCAATTTTTATATTGTTGTTTTTGTCCGTGTTTTCTTTGTTTTTATTGCTTTTAACTCACGTTTCACTAAATGTATAGCTTTATTTTCACCGTGTATCGGTTGTTTGCAAATAATTTTCTCTGTATCGCTCGATTTTCGGGTTAGATTCAGGAGAACAATTATTCATGTCTTTTCAACTCATCACAGCGAAAAAAAATTACAATCGCTTTTTCCCTAAAACTACAACGGACTATAAGGTATAGGTCATTTGTCTTTATTTAAACTATTACTACATATAACTATTTCTATACTTTCAAATGCATCCAACATTCTATTGTTGGATACATTTTTTAACAGTTGTACACTATTTAAACTTATTGAATGATTAATATCTAAACCATGTTCAGCAGCACTCGACTTCTCTGTACAATCATATTTTAAATGAGCTACATGCTCTTTAAAATATGCTGTATGACACGACCAAAAATTCTTGCGAAAATTTTCGGAGTAAAAATTTAAAACATGTTCTATATTCTCCAGACAAGATTTTATAAGGTGCGCGAAAATCGGCGAGAACCGCATAATCGGTTTGTTTGACATTACACTCATTAATTGACTTTTAGGTAATTTATAAACGAACAACATACAACAAATTTCTGCAACATCTAACATTACCAGTTCTTTCTGTTCACTATTTTTGAGAAGAAAATAAATCTTATTATTGAAAATAAATAAAATTAGGTTAATGAAAGTTTGTTTATTTACTGGTTGCTACGTTTTTAAAGGGTTTTCAAGGTCAATTTGCAGCTGTCATACATCAGCTGTAACAAAATAACCCGACTGCGCATGCGTATCGTATGAATTACTCCGAAAATTTAGGTTATGTTAGATTTATTGCCTGTGTAATGCAGATTTCAAGAAAATTGTATAAAATTTTAGGAGTAATTTCTGGCAAAATTTTCGTGCTAAATTTCAGAGTAATTGTCGGCATAATTCTTTGCTGTGTAATACGGCTCTTTGACAATTAAGTTTTCAACAACTTTTATTTAAAAAAAAATTTTATAGGAATAATATTTTTGCCACTGCATCCCAAAATTTGAAAAATTGCTTTTTTTGTGTCCGCATTTTAACTAAAAATTTGTAGTATAAATTGAATATATTTTTTTTATGTTAAAATTACTAGTCTTACGTATTAAAGAAATAAATGATTACAAAAATATAAAATCACAAAATCAGATTTAGTCAGATAAAATAATTATACAATTGAAGAATTATTATGACTACAATAATATAAATTTAATTCATTCCACGTCAGAATTGAATGTTCTTCATCTTCAGCTGCCGATAACGATCTCTCACACACTACAGCTTGCGTATAGCACTACTCACTCGCACCTATACATAATTTTTAGATCACCTGGCAGGCAGAAAGTCTAGCCAAAAGGATCTGTCTTTTTTATAATCTTATCTTTTAATTATAAATAATACCCTATTAAAATTTCAAGTTGCCTCAAATACATTTTTTATATATTTTGGAAAATATTTTTGCACGCGTCTAGCAAGGTTAAAACCCCGACTAAATCGTCTGGCTTATTTTTTTCTTAACTCTTTAAACATTAAACCACAACATATACATTTTTTTAAATTGCCTCAAACATATTTTTGGCAAGAAAAAATTGATATTTTCAAAAATTTCGTAGTTGATTTAGCCCCGCTACTCACCAGCCAGATCTGCAATTCCGTGTTGGGGTTTAATAGGACCAGCTTGCCTCAAATACCTACCCAAAAATAGGTGCCAGTTCTCCTACTAACTCGTTCCTAATAAATTAGCATTTAAATTTTTTCTTTACTCAATAAATTATTCTGGCAATTATTAGACTTGACAACCCTGCTTCAGGTGTTTTGAAGAGTGTTTCGAGTCTGGAGAAGTGGGTGTTTCCTGGAGGGGAAGTATGTTGTTCTCTCTTGGACATATATCATTCTAGGTATAGTGATCACTGTTGCTCCCATATGAGATTCTACATACGGAAGATAAATATTTACCGAACCTGTAGATCATATTTTCAGCTCCGTTAATGGCTTGGTATGGACAAAAAATCCTACAGATTGGGGTTAGAAGCGATTACCGGAAGAAATAACGCTAAAACCTATTGTTACTTTGTTTTTTTTATGTAACTAACGAATCATTTCATGCAAATTAAATGAACAGAAATTATTCAGTAGGTACTCTTGAAAATTCATTCATAAGATTAATAATAATATTTTTAATAAACTTCTGAGTCGTATTTCAATAACTAAAATAAAATTCTTTACTACAGTGGGAACATTAATATGAGCAGAGTTCGATTTTTCAGTTTTTCTATTGAGGTAGTTTTTTGTATTTATATAAAAGTTGAAGCCCTTACATAAAAAATTACGTCTCGCTAAATACTAAAGGGCTTCTTCACGAGCTTGAGCCAAAGGCATTTTTTGCAAAAACACGGATTTTAGAAAAACTGCTTATTGGGCATTAAAAAAATTACAATCCTAGATTGGTGATATTGAATTCGTTTTTCATAAAAGAAGAATGAAAAATGGAAAAAGTCGGTTTTTTGAATTGTACTCGACAATGAAGATATATAACAATCATTTTCTTAAATTCTTAACTTCTATTGTTTAACTAAGTTGGGAATTTTGGAACCGTTGGCGATACTTGACACTGAACACTGTTTACACTATCTTAAGAGCGTTTCGATAACCGAGTTATCTTCTTCAGAGACTGAAGATAAACTAACACTATGGTGCTCCGTCATCCATATATACTAAATTTTATCACGCCAAACTGGTTAATCCGCGGGAACAAACCATCCTGGCGCGAAAAAAATGTACAATTTCTTTTTTCCTAATAAACCATACAACGAACTATAAGGTATAGGTCCTTTGTCTTTAGTTAAGAGTGATAATAGTTAAAATAAAGACAAATGACCTATACCTTATAGTGCGTAGTATAGCTTATTAGGAAAAAAGTAATGGTAATTTTTTTCGCGCCAGGATGGTTTGTTTCCGCGGATTAACTAGTTTGGAGCGAAAAAATTTATTATACAGGGTGTCCCACGAGGTTTTGGACAGTATATATCTCGAAAACTATTTGAACTACAATATTGAAATTTTGCAGTTATAAACCGTAGGTAGTAGTACACATTTTAAGCAATCAGCTACTTTGCTACAATGTCACGTTTCGGGTCAAGTGGTATCATTTTCATAAATGTTAATGAGACAACCTATATAATGTTCCACTAGTCTAAAGGTTTCTCTTATACCAATTTGGCGATACCTATTTTTTGTGTCAGGTGCCTTCTAAGAAACGACCAACTAATTTGTATAAAGTTTTTTATTTGAAAAACAAAGAGAGATGAAAAACAAAAAGAATTGGAATACAATAACACTTTTACTACAGTTGATGCTCAAATTGATGTCCACCTTCATTCATGCAGCATTCAAATCTTCTGAGTAAATTTCTTATGCATGCTGCTTCAATACTTTCTGGTGTAACAGATTGGCAAGCTGCTCTGATTCTGTTTTTTAAATAATCTACATCATCAGGAGCTGTAACATAAACTAATCCTTTTAAATATCCCCAAAGAAAAAATCTAACGGGGTTATATCTTGTGAAAGAGCCGGCCAATGTATTGTACTATTTCTCCCAATTCATCTGTCTTGGAAATACACATTCAGATGTGACGTTACTCGCTGAGCAAAATGAGGAGTTGCACCATCATGTTGCCACCACATAGTCGCTCTCTCATTTAGTGGAATGTCCTCAAGCAAATGGGGAAGAATATTCTGGAGAAAATCTAAATACCTTTCGCCTGTCAAAGTTCCTTCATAAAAATACGGCCCAATCAAGCGGCCATTAAACAAACCGCACCACACATTTATCCCCCAAATAGTTTGGAAATGCGTTTCTCGCGTCCACCGACCAGTAGTGACAATTATGTCTATTTACTATACCGTTGTTGTGAAAACGGCTTTCTTCGCCCCACAATATTTTATTTAAGAAAAATGGTTCCTCTACGATTTTAATTGACATTTCAGCAATGAAATCGAGTCTTCTTTGTGGATCTGCAGGAGCTAGACCTTGCGTTAAATGTATTTTGAAAGGATGATATTTGTATTGCTTTAACACTCTCTGAATAGTAGATTTACTTATTCCTAATTCTTGTTGCAGACATCGAGTTGAAATGTGGGGATTGACTTGGATATATGCAAGAATATTAATAATATTATCTTCCGTTACAATAGGCTTACGTCGAGAATTTTGATGTTTTCCGGTTGAAAAAGAACCATGTCTTAACTTTTGTTCTACATAAGTAAAAGTATTTTTACCGGGAGTTGTTCGGTCGGGGAAACGATTTCTATATAAATCTCTAGCACGTCTTGTATTTTTTCCACATTCTCCATAGATGATCAGCATATCGACATACTCGTCACAAGTGAAATGTAAAGGCATGATAAGTTTCAAGTCACAAAACTTTTAACAACAATAATACAGTGAACGATTGTTCACTGACACTGACAGCTTTTGACTACTAGAATAGCTGTTACTATAATATGTTTTTTGTTTCTCAGCTCTCTTTGTTTTTCAAATAAAAAACTTTATAAAAATGAGTTTGTCGTTTCTAAGTACCTAACACAAAAAAATAGGTATCGCCGAATTAGTATAAGAGAGACCTTTAGAGTAGTGGAACAATATACAGGTTGTCTCATTAACATTTCTGAAAATGATACCACTTGACCCGAAACGTGACATTGTAGAAAAGTAGCTGATTGCTTAAAATGTGTAATACTACCTACGGTTTATAACTGCCAAATTTCAATATTGTAGTTCAAATAGTTTTCGAGATATATACTGTCCAAAACCTCGTGGGACACCCTGTATATGGATGACGAATCTGCATAGTGATAACCTCCAGTCTTTGAAGAAGATAACTTGGTTATCGAAACGCGCATAAGATAGTGTAAAGTGTTGTTGTAGTGGTAGTGTAAACAGTGTTCAGTGTTCGATTGCTCAAATAACTGTCATAAACAAATGCATTGTTTATTAGATTTCGACTCGAATGCGTCCTAAATCATAATTTTCGGTGGTCCGGGTCAGGTTTGGAATAAAATGTACACGTCTATTCAGTTTTATAATTTTTGGTTTTAGAATGCTTTCACTTTAAGCTGAGCAGCTACTTAGATGTTTTTCTGTTATCTTAGGTAAAATTGAAAGTTTGACATACAAAACCAAAATATAAGAAACAATTATTAATTATTGAATAGATTATTAATTAATGTAATTTTATTATTACAGGAATTACATACGACTTGTCAAAATATGCAAAAAAGACTAGTAGAACTAATTAACAAAATTTCCAACGACGGAATGTGTGAAGAATTGCTCAGAATTAATGATGAGCTTAATAACCTGTTTTTAAGATACAGCAGATGGGAAAAGAATAGAGATGTTGGTATGAAATCTGCTTCAACGGTTCTTGCTAAAGCTATACCGCCGGCAGCTTCTATAGCTACTAAACCATTGGAAGCTAGTGATAGTCTTATAGATTTCGATGATGTACCTAAGGCTTTAAATGGATTAAGTAAGATTTTTTGAAATTCTTCCAAAACCTCTTCAATATAGATTTGTTTTACACTAATATTTTTTCCATGAGTTAGTTTTAAATTACAGATACATAACCAATAAGAAATTATCACTCAATTTGACAAATATTATTATTGCAACAACAATATCAGTCGTTATTAACTATTTTTCTGAAAAATATACTATGAGTTAGCCCAACCTTACACAATTTCTTGTACTAGGCGAAGAGAAGCCTCAGAAAAGAAACTACATGGTGGTGATTGGCAGTGGAATAGGCCAATGGGCCTTCTCAGGAATTTTTTATTGCATTATTTGGAAGTACGGTATCCGCCAAAATAATCAGTACCGAAACGGAAAGTGCTGTGGAGTTGTTTATGTAATATGGATTTGTCATATTTGACTTAATTGTCATTAGTTGATATATTAATAGTACGCTGCAGTTAAATTTGATTTGGTAGAGCTGGTATAGCATTATTTTCGTTCATACGGAAAATAGAATAATTTCTCGGGGAACAGACTTCGAATATCCTTCTCATTCACCTGATCTGACGCCACCTGACGCATACATTTGGGGCATAATGAAGGACAAAATATTTCACTCAGAAAATCCGCCGGCGAATATTGCCGAACTACGGGAAAGAATACAAAATATTTTTCGGCAGTTACATCAACCACTTTTTATAAATATGTTTATTGACTTACAAAATCGATATGAAGCTTGTTTGCGTCGAAATGGTGAACATTTTGAACACTTACATTACAGAAATTAAAAATTTATTTTTATTTTTATTTTCGGTACTGTTTATTTTGGCGGATACTGTATTTTATAAAAAATTTCGACTTATTCTTTTCAGTACGATCCAAATTTTTATTTATATTTATAATTAGGAGAATAGATATCTACCAGGTTGCCTATCAAAATTTGGCCGCTAGTATTTTTAATTAAATTATTTTTAATTTATTTTTGGGAAACAATTTCGTTCACTTGTTTTTTTTTAATAAAAGCTCGTCTACATCACGGCAATTTATATAAAGATTCTAAAAAATCACGGTTGCCGTTGCGCACCTGGCCGCACCTCTTCGCAGCCAGGTGTAAACAGGTATGATTTCGATACATTTATTCGTTCATAACGTACATCTATTAATTATATATCAAATTAAAGCTGTCTTCGACTGACAAATGATGTTACGCGCTAACTCCCTTTCACTCTACCTAGAATATTTATCATCGTTAACAGCCAGCAACCTTTATTTGCGGCCAGATTTAGTTAGGCAACCATATATGATAATTAATTTAAAAAAATTAGCTTTAATTTGATATATAATTAATAGATGTACGTTATGAACGTATAAATGTATCGAAATCATACCTGTTTACACCTGGCTGCGAAGAGGTGCGGCCAGGTGCGCAACGGCAACCGTGATTTTTTAGAATATTCATATAAATTGCCTTGATGTAGACGAGCTTTTATTTAAAAAACGAGTGAACGAAATTGTTTCCCAAAAATAAATTAAAAATAATTTAATTAAAAATACTAGCGGCCAAATTTTGATAGGCAACCTGGTAGATATCTATTCTCCTAATTAGAAATATGAATAAAAATTTGGATTTTAGCAAAAAACCGATGAGCGCACTATCCTGCAGCCGGATCTTAGACTATAGTAGACTCGGCAGAATCCAAACCCCATATTTTTATAAAATCACATAGATATTAGGACTACTGCACAATTCCTTCATACCTTGTTGCTTGAATAGCAGCGATCAACAACCCGCCGGATGTCTCTCTGTTCATATATATGTAAAGCCCAATTATTTGAATTTCGCGGTGAAGTTAACATCCGGAACTCTAATTATAGAATTTTGGTCCGAATAGACATGTGGTTTATTCCACCAAAAGATAAATTTTACGAAATTCTTAACAATTTTTATTTTTAAAATATTTTCGGATCTGTCTACTGGTTGTATATTCCACCAAAAATTACTTGTGAGATAAAATATTTTTGTACTTGGAATGTTATCGGCAAAGATAACGTTTCAAGGAACTTTTGGATAAAGGTAAATTAGATTAGATAGACGACATGAAATCACATCTAGTATCTGTACTTTGCGTTTGGCAGGAGAGTTTCTGGACACCCTGTATATTAAATCATAGCAAAAATATAACAAATCAATTGTTTCAACCATTACTACGTGGAATCTTTCTATGATTATTAAATAAAACCAGTAATTATAATTTAAACGACGAAATAAAACAATTTAATTTGTTAATCTTCATTTTATTTTGAACTAACGTTCAAATTAAATTAGTGACGCTTTTCGCTACTGTGTAATATGTACACTGTGGATCAAGTAAAAGCCTCATCTATTCAATTATAATTTATACTCCTTGCGGTGAAATAGTTATTTATGCAACCAGTGCATAAAGTGGTGCTTTTTTTCACGAGTGGAAAAGTTGACGCATGAGCCGCAGGCCAAGGCGTCAATTCCATGAGTGAAAAAAAGACACATGTGTTGCATACACTATTTTTTCTACAATCAAGCAAATGGACTAAAAATGGTGTCGATTTGAATGTGTATGTTTGTCATGATGACAAAACGCTAAGTAAAATGCCATTAGTGGAACTATTTAAAATTAGCGTTAAAAAAACTACTTTATCTCACCCTAATGTCACTTTATCTCACCCTAATGTCACTTTATCTCACTCTAATGTCACTTTTTCAAACTGTTTAACAAATACATATTTTATCGATTACTGGTTTCATTTGATAAGCAAAAATATAGTCTATAACTCGGAAAAATATAACATATCGCTGTCCGCCAACGGCGTATTATTCACCTTTGTTGACAACAAGATGTTGTATAAACTACTATTTAAATTTCAGCTCTCACCCCTAATAAATCTGCTGGAGATGCACCTGCTAAAACTAATGAAATACTGTCGACTGATGAATTTGATATGTTCGCTCAATCTAGGAATGTAACATATGAAAGTTCAAAGAAAAGGTAGGTGATTTACTGCATCTGAATGAATATCAAATTCATAAAAAAGTTTTTTAAAAACATAATAAATGATCTATGAAACAAAGTATACATTATAATTATACGTTAATCGATAATAATGATTTCCTTTGTAATAATTTACCTAGAATAATGTAAAAACATGGTTAACTTGCGTAAGTAGATTTAAGGATCTTATATAAATATCACTATTTCAGGTATTCTGTTGGTAATGGTTGTTAGGGCCGGATTTATTCCTGGGCACCTTAAAAAATGCCGACAGAATGCTATTTATTTCTAAATGTATTAGCGTATAATCACAAAATTATGTGTATACTGTTGCCAAATGTCAAATTTAATGCACACCATGTATCCCTGGCTATTTTTGGAGTTAAACATGTTTATATCAATAGAACTACAGAAAAAATTCATATAAAAAATTGATAGAGGAGAGAGTCCAAGTATTCTGACATGGATGAAAAATATAGACAATAAACATTATATAAATGCCGTTGACAAAGGTCTTCGTCACCAAAAACAGAATCAAACAAAAATGACACAGTCAAGTCTCACTGACATTATAAAAATAATAATAGCGATTATTGCTCGACAGATGAATAATGCCATAACTTGAATACAATCATAAACCAAGCCAAAAAAATTTCCAAACTCTTCCTGTGGTAACAGTTTACTCTTTCTCTCGAAACATTAGCATATTAGCTGGCAGATATATATTGAGGTGCGAAACACCTAGTGCTACGAGGAAATTAGAAAACCAAAAAAATAGCTTAGGAAATTATGTGAAGGCATAAACACTACACCCAGTGTGGCATAGATTTATAGTATTGGAAATAAATAGAGTCAACACAGATATTGTCTTGGAAAAAACAGACGTTTTCCCGTAAGTAACACAAACGGGAGTTTTCCCGTAAGTAACACAAACGGGACTAAATCCTCTCGAAGATCAAGAGAAAGTACTTTAATGGCTAGGCATATAGGGAATAATGAAAGAATAAAATGGGATATGAACAACTTTCTATTTTTAAGGCATCAGGAGCCGATAGCACCACATTTGACTAGAATTAGTAGCTTACAACTGGGCTACATACCAGAGGCATATTCACTTTTATTCTAAAAGCGGAAAAAGGGACGCAATACTCAACATTTTTCAAGCCAATTAGACTAACATTGTTTGTGCTTAAAACGATAGAGAAAGCTATTGACAGCTATATTAGAATGGAAACTCTAGAGAGACTCATTATACACCCCTTTCATCAGGAACAGAGTAGACGAAAGGGGGTACAATAGATATAATATAAAAACTAAAAATAAAATGAAGCTTCAAAGAAGTTAAGTAAACTTAATATCATGATTGTTCTGTTTGTAACGCGTTTTCCTTCTATACGTGGCTCCTGCCACACGAACACGTCACTATGGGACACCCTTGATGCAAAATTCGGTTTGAATCTCGGGCGCCAGATTTTTAACGTGGTTTGCTCCATGGCCTCTTGACCCTAGCGTCAAGAGTTCCAGATAGCCTCAGATGGAGGTTACGGAAAATTCCAGGGCTCTTGTTGAATTTAATTTAATTAACTAATTATCACACGGACGAGTTAAAGATCGGTCCTCCGATTGATAAGTTACGGTTGATAACGAAGGCAGCAGGAATTCACACCTTCAGTTAATAAATACTCTGTGGTCGCTTTTACTGGTAATTCTACAGAGACACGCAAAATAACGGGGAAGAGAAAAAATGTATACCGGGAATATTAACGGACGTAACAGTCAAGGCCGGTCAGACCATCAAATACAGTTCAAATCTGCTGGGTTTAACGGGGTCGCCGATGCACGATTTAGATCTGCCGGGTAATCAAACAAATTATAGCTAGACCACTTCCAAGATTGATTACCCTTGACTCTAAATTAAACCGGCAACTACTATTCCGTTAAAAAAACTAAAAGAATTGTTCCACGAGACTGGGAAAGAACGATTTAGATCTGCCGGGTAATCAAACAAATTATAGCTAGGCCACTTCCAAGTCTGATTATCCCTTGAATCTAAATTAAACCGGCAAACTACTATTAAAAAAAATCGAAAATTTCATTTAAAATATACTTGAGTTTTGACACACAGAGTAAGAATAAAAGAACCGGAATAAAATTAAAATTGTATGAATTCACATAAATTTTAATTGTATCTTAACGACTTGTGGCAAAAAAAATCGTAAACTTGACAGAGAACCGGAGTAGTAAAGAGAAGTAAATATCCAACGTTGAAATAAAAACTCTACGGCAAATCTCATGTAACTATAAATCTTTATGCTACTTCGACAAAACAGAAAAATAAAAAAATTAGCACAAAAAACGGACAGGAAAATTTTCCACTAAATAATTCAAGCTGTTTACTATCTAAGAGGCGATACGACAATTTCGAATTTGCAGTGTATTATTAAAATATCATTACCTTTCAAAGTAACACACTTCGGCCCCAGAGTTCACAATCTCCACTATCTCGGATACTAATTTTTCGGATACGGCAAACAAAATTCTCGAACAGAAACCCGGCGAAAGAAATATCAAAACGAGCGATCGCCAAGAAATCAAAATCCTCATATTTATACTTTCATTATCGGTGTTAAAATTTATTTATGTTCAACAAAAAGCTGGTCATATACTGCATATCTTTCGGAATTAATTAAAATTTATATATACCGAATGTCCCTTCGGTTGGAGAATTTTAAATAATAAACCTCCAATCGGTGTCTAAAAAAATTAACTCGTTACATGTTTGATAATAGTAGGTAACGGCGCTTTTTCCTTTCTACTCTCAGTATATTTCCGTTTTCAAGTCAATGAAGGAAGTCTGCTTAAGAATACAGAAGAGTCGCGGCATAAAGCATAATCAATCTAACTCAAAATAATAATGATACTGAACAAGATTTTTACTATTCACATTTTCGTCCGACTTGTTTCAATATGATCCAAACTAATAATTATTTCAATGACGTTTAATATAGATAGAGAATGGTTTTCTGTATTGATACTACGAATTCATTCAATTTCTTGTTTACCTATTTTTATGTGTTTTAAAATCCTTTTCCTCCGCACCCCAATTTTTTTGTTATTTTTTATTGTAAAATTTCACGGTACTATAGTTAGCTTCTTAAATTGTTATTAAACATTTTTTAGTGGAAGCACTTACAAGGATAACATTGATCCGGACCAAATATCCGGAGGATTGAGCGCAGTGACTCAAAAAAAACCAGCCGTAAGTTTATCTTGAAATAGTTAATAGTCAAGTAAACAAAACTGTCATAATTGAAATTCGATGGAAATAAAATGGTTTAATATGTTCTCAAAATGAGATACGTGACGCGATTATTGCATATTTTGAAATATATTAGCGATTTAAGTATGCATGCGCAATAGTAAAGAATTCTGATATTTTGAAACTGCACATGATAACCCTTAACTGCATGAATTTAAAAACATTGTTAAAATTAATTCAAAAAAATTAGGCTAACTGATATGTGTTCAATTATGTAGGAAGAATTTTTAAAAAAAATTATAATTATGTTTTTCGTTAAAAATAAGAGAAAAAATATTGTTATCAAACATGATATATCATGCATCAAAAGGAAATAAATATGCGAATAGAAACTCGGGAATATATATTCAAAATTTATTTGTAATAATACTTACAAATACTAAAATAATCATAACTCATTTCCCAAGTCAAAAAAACAGTTTCTCTCTTCCATTAAGCACAAATTCAATCAACATTTCCTACAGCGTAAGTTAGTCAGTGACCTGCAACCATCATATTATTTGGATCGATTTCTTTTTTCCTCAAATTCAAGCCAGTGCTCAAATCCATCAGTACGAACAACTGCTGGTGGTCTTGGGAAAGCAGATCTTCTTCTAATTGTTGCACTGGAAGGTCGTCCACGTTTGGGAGTCTCACTTATTCCAATTTTACACAGTCTTCTGAGACATTGTCGTTTTGCCTTTTTCTGTATTTATTCCATTATAAAGAACCCAAGCATTGACTATACTTGAATCAAGCAAATGGTGAAATAAGCGAAAATACCATTTTTTACTTTTCATGGTTAATTTGTGTCGTCCGATATGGGCATCCATTAAATCTACACCACCCATGTGTTTCTTATAGATTTTAATAATATTTGGACAGGGAATGTTGACATATTGTTTTTGATTCCTGACATACCTTTGTATGGTGCCAATAAGCTCCACACCACATAAACTGGATGTCACAGATACGGGATTATTATCTTTCCAACGAGAAATTGGGCAATTATCATATTCTATGACAAATTCTTCAACATTTCCCCTTCCACTTTTTTTATAGTTTTCTCATCACTAAACGGTTTGTTTGTGATGCGATCTTTTCGTATTGTGCCCAATGCAAAGATATCCCTTTTTCTTCAACTCAGCAATGAGGGGAAGGGAAGTATAGTAATTGTCAAAATATATAGTGTATCGACAATTGCGTGGGATACCTCTAGTCAATCGAATGACAACATTGGAGTTTGCTCCTATATCTGTCTCTTCATCTACAGTTACATTCTCTTGTCCTGAATATATCCCGAACTTGTAAGTGAAACCATCAATGGCGCATAAAACAAATAATGTATACCCCCATTTTTTGTTTTTTTAGATTGTATTGCCGTAACGAATGTTTAATTTTGGTTGAACAAATTTGTTCATCGACCGAAATGCTCTCACCCATGGGCACACTAGAAAATTTATTATTCAAATGGTCAATGATAGGACGCAATTTAAATAGTTTATCTCTGGCAGGATCATTAGCTGGTAAATTATTAGTGTTATAGTTGAAATGGAGGGCAGAATTAAGAATTCCTACATATTTTTCCAGGGAATTTAGTGAAACTGTTGCTGGTTTATTAGTGTCCTTTTGTACTGAGTAGAATGTAGATTGTTCTTCTATTAGCTTCATTAAATCGTCATTAAAAAAATATTTAAAAAATTCTAATGGATATTCTAACTGTGATAAATTATTAGGAATAATATATAAATTTTTGGAGGCTTCTGAAATTATCAGTGACCCTTGGCTCCAGCGAATCTGCTCCTCTAATTGTTTCTTCCCAATGATTGGTTTTGTTTTGTTGGAAGTACTGGGTAAGTCATAATTTT
The DNA here is from genome assembly GCA_947563755.1 of Lochmaea crataegi. NCBI lineage: Eukaryota > Metazoa > Arthropoda > Insecta > Coleoptera > Chrysomelidae > Lochmaea > Lochmaea crataegi. The sequence goes on along the minus strand of OX387422.1, from coordinate 56,951,062 downwards.
TTGAAGTACTAGGTGCCTCAACTAAATTTTTTGTTGTATTACAAAAGTTCTCCAAAACTTTTGGTGTGGAGTCATTCATTTTGTTTATTTCATCAAGTTTTTGAAATAAAATTTCATCTGAAATCTCGATATCATCATCATCATGGTTCATAAATTGCGACAGTCATCTTCACTTTCATAGGGCATTTCTAATAACTCATACGCATATTCCTCTCAGGGGTTTTTCCGACCTTTACCGCCTACAAAATTTGAAGAGTACCCAATAATCTGAAAAGATTAATGTTTTATAATATATCTTTTTTATTGTAAATAGATTTTTAAATGTTCACACGACTGCATGATGTATCAAATGTGATAGGTACCAAGTAAATATGACAGTTTTAGACATTGTATGATAACAAAACGCAAAAGTAAATATAAAAAACTAAATTACATACCTCAAATAAGAATTTTTGAAATTCACTTTTCATGTATTTAAAGACTAGAAAAAACTCGTAAAAGTTCACAACACAATTGATACCCGACAACGTGCGATATTGTAAAAAATCTAGGTTATGAATATTCTGCTATGTACATAAACAATATTTAACCATCTTGGAATGCATGTTGTCTCAACCGTAGAACACAATGAAATTCTTATAGAAGACAATAGATGGCCCTAGTAGTATTATAAATTCGATGTATCAAATATGATACGCTATGCAGTTAGTTTGCTGATCTTACAAATAAAATGAATGTCCAGAGTTTTGTCTGTTGTGATACTGAAGTCTTGGTGGATCAATTTGTTTGTGACGTACCATGGTGCATCAACTAGTGTTCGAAGGATTTTAGATTGTCCTCGTTGTATGAGAGCGATACTAGATTTGCTGGCGCATCCCATAATTCTATTCCGTGGGTCGAGATGGGTATGATGACTGCCTTATATATTAAGACTTTATTTTGTAGTGAGACTGGCGATCTTCTTCCAAGTAGCCAGTGTAGTTCTCGGAACTTTAGGTAGATCTGCTTTCGTTTCTTGGCTAAGTGTTCCCTCCAATTGAGTTTTGAGTCTAAGTGTAATCCCAGGTATTTGACACAAGAAGTTACAGGTATCAATCACTATGTTGTTAATAGTAACTAGAGGACATCGACTTTTTCTTAGTGTAAATGTTATGTGCTGGGATTTGTTTACGTTTGATAAAACTCACATCCCTTGTAGTTGGCTGGATGTGAGCCACCACATAGAGCAGAGGTTGCTGGAGTGTCCTTGGTTTTTTTGCATACCCTAGTGTCATGTGAGCCTCCACATTTTACGCACACAAACGGTCGATTACATTACGATTTTGTATGTCCATACATTTGACATCGTAAGCATTGGGCTCTGTAGTCCTTTTATTTCATATATGTCCTTGTTATTTTAAGCTGGTTCCAGGTCTATAAAAAACATGTTAGCGGTTCTTTAGTTTGTCTATGTTTAATGTTTACAATATTTCTGACTTTGTGGTCCATACCTTCTAGATCTTTTTTTTATGTCATGTGGGTCTGTGGTGTGATATGGAGATGTTTGATAACTACCCTGTAGGCCCTGTTTTCTTTGGGTTGATAGGTATGGTGTACTAAGTTTTTGTCCATCAGGTATTTAGCTAATGCCCTATAAGCCTCTGCGGTTGTGTAGTTTATTTTAATTACATTATCCGCCATAGTTTTGTAGTGATATTGGTCTTGATTAAGGCTTCCTTTAATGCTAGTTTCCATGCCTGAATAATATTTTACTCTATACATGAAGATTGGATGTGGTTTTTGAATCTTTTCTGCTGGTGTATTGTAACTGGTTTCAGGCTTCTCTTCGTTATTTGCAAGGGTGCCATATCTGTTGCTTATGGTAACATCATTCTTCGTACTGTTTTTATTGGAGGTGGTTTTTTTTCTTTTGACACAGACTGCCACGGGTTGTCGTTGTCTATTTCATCTTCAGAGGAGATCGTGCGGACTATTCGATTGTTTTTTTGAGTAATCGGTTGGCTGTAATGTCCATGATATGGCGGAGCATAATTAGTATTTGTTGGGAACATTGATGGTTGTGGGGATTGTGCGGTATACACTTGTAGTTGAGTTGCTTGGCTTTGTAGTGGTGCTAAGTTTGGTAGATTATTCAAGTATGCTTGACTTGTTTGCATTTGTATAATTATTGGCTACCCATTATGATCAAATCCGGTGAGGTTTCCCTGTGTTTACATATTAATTTTTATAGTTTATTTGTATTGTTTTTTATCACTTCACAAATTATCTTTAAAAATTCACATTTCGATTAAATATAAAAACTTATCTTTGTACAGAAAAGTGTGTCTGAATTCATTAACTTTTTTTACCGCACTTGTTTATCTTTTAGATTCGAGAGCGAAAACACGTCTTTATCCTTCGACAATCGAGTGACAACTCATTATAAATATAAGTAAAAAATTTGTTTTTAATTTTCGTTTGAATTCTTGCAGGAAATTAAATTCTCTACAAAAAATTGCTCTTTAAGTTTTTTCCTAGACTTGATGGGAAAAAAGTTACAGTGCGTAAAAAAAGAGGAATTTTTGTAGAATGTTTTAAATGGGAAAGTGGACCCCATGCGCCAGCTCAATTGTGTGATATCGAGCTGAACTTTTGGGAGAATTTTTTGTGTGGGTCAAAGAGACTGTTTGGATACACTCATTCAAAAAAAAAGTTTGTTTTTCGGATACGGTCTAGTGCATATATACTTCATCAACCACCTTCCACTAGATAGGTTTATATCAGGTATGTTCCCACGAGAAATCCGCTTTTATATCAGGTATGTTCCCACGAGAAATCCGCTGCTCCGACGAATCCGGCAACCGACCGGCTATCAGAGAGTCGGCCGGAACAGTCGTCTCTCCACGCTGAAAATCCTGTTATAAGGATTCCGCAGTCTGTGGGAATCCGTTGATCTGTCCGTGGTCTCGCATATTCTTCCCCGTCCCATATGGTTCGAGGAGGATTAGCTATTCGGTCCCCCCACTAACGACGATGTCCCACAGCTCTTTGGGGAAGTTTAGTAGTGTTCCTTTTAGTACAGGTTGAACGAAGTCAGTTGGAACTATCCACAGATTTATAAATACTTACATAAGTCTATAGAACAACCCAAAAGGTATACAGTGTCCAGTATATGATAAAATAGTATTTTAAAATTTGTTATTTATACTATCTTTAGCTAGGTGATGCCCACTTCGCATGAAAAATGAGCGTTGGGTATTTTTTTACCCGTCGTAACTTCATTATCATCATTGAAATATTCATTATCATTTGAAGTTATGGTAGTGCTACTGGGCAGTGGCACTTACTTTTGTAAGTTATGTAAGTTATGATTAATTACAGTGAAATTGCATACTATAATCGTTTATATCTTATTGCATCCGACTTGACAAGTTTGTTTTTTTGACTACAATTTAATGTTTTGAGTGTTCTTTTCCTTTCTAAGCTTGTTTGTTTTATGTTTTGGTTTAAAATATGATGTTGCTTTATATGTTGTGCAGAATCCAGACGAACTCGAAATTGACGAAATGGCCGGTTGGCTAGGTAGAACGGTAAGTTCTAATTATATGCGATAAAGATAAACTAACCCATATTTTAGTTACCACTAACATTGATATAAACGGAAGAAAAAACAACGTTTGGACTCGCTCAATTTACTCGAAAACTTGTTCACAGAGAAGTCAAACATTGGGAAACTGAATGTGTTTCAAGATTTTTGCAAAGTAATTTTATTTTCTAAGTGAATTGCCGTTTTGATAATGGTGGGTCGCTGAGATAAAACGAGATAATGATCTGACAATACTCGTAATGAGGAAACCTCGTGTTATATCGTAGCTAGTGCAACAAGCTCTGGAAACTGTGTAGAAAGGGATGCCTAAGGGTGACTCCCCAAAAACTGCGCTCATCCTCTTTGTCAGAAAAAAGAAGCCTGAGAGACTAACACGGCCAAGCATCTTCAACGTGCAGCTATGTCTAAGCCAGGAGGTTAAGTATCTGGATATTCAGGATGCAAAACTAACCTGGAATTCGCACCTGCTGGATAAAATGAATGATGGGCTGAAAAATCAACGGATCATACACTGGCTGTGAACAGCTGGTGAGAACCGTGGTTACCTATGGTGCCTTAATCTTGTCGCCAAAAACAGATCAAAGAAAATATGAACTGGAGCTATCAAAACTTCAAAGGCTTACCTGTCTGTACATAACGGGTGCGATGAGTAGCCGCCCGACCCCGGCTATGAAGCCATACTCGATCTTCTCTTGCTCTGCTCGTTAAGGCGGAAGCGGGAATGCCTGCATATAGACTGAAATGAAATGGGAACTGGCACGAAAAAACCAACGCATACAGTCAGTCATTCCTGAATAACAGATGTTAGGACAAAACCCGCTTCTTGAGATGAGAAATGATATCATGTTGGCCATAATCAATAACGACAACCAACCATACAATATCCACCATACACCATCAGTGTTACCAACCATTAACAAAGTAAATAATCGTAATGGCTTGTAATTTTTTATTTCTTGTTCATCCTAACGATAACGGCAAGTTTTCGGAACAATTGTAGAGTTTATGTCTCATACAATGGTATTTTGTTTTAAATGTTCCTATTAAACTGTTATGTGAAATGTTCGCTGAATCTTAAACTGTTTTCTATTTTTACGTAAACTGGGTGCTTTCCTCAATGTAATGAAGAAGCTATTTTATTTAAAACGTGGCCATTATACATACAGCGCTGCTGAAGAGTCTCGCACCAAGGGATTATCTTTTAACGAATAAAGGGAAAGTTATGAAATTCTAGGACGATGAATGATACGTTATTCTGCATATTTTAGAGCAAATTTGAAATGTTTTTGACGTCAGCGTTCAGCGTACGGCCGCCATCTTGAATCTTTTTAAATGGCAACCTAGGTCGAGTGACGTATCACAAAGAAGCTTATTTTATTCTCTTTTCAAAAATAATAGCCATGTATCACTTTAATACAAAATGTCATAGAATATCAGTTTTATTTTTCTAAATTAAATTGTACTGTACTAATGATATGACCTTGTAGGTTTTTAAAATTAAACAAAAAACAACAGTATGAATTAAAAACGTTAACCACATCATTATTTATTAACAAATTGTCAAAACTGATACTAATTTCAAATTAGTACGAAGTTTAAAAGTAAATTAGGAATAATGGCACATTTATCGGAAAAACGAATTGAAATCTTAAAGTTAGTTGGATATGGTGATCGCAAACGTTCCCATGACGAAGCAGCTCATATTTTTAACGATTTAAATCCTGAATGCCCTCCTCTAAGTAGATCTACATTGACGAGATTAATAAACAAATTTATTGAAACTGGTAGTGTAAAGGATATTCCAAGGTCTGGTAGAACTAATGAAAATAAAACTTTAGATGTTCAAGAAAACCCTAAAACATCTACAAGTGTATTGACAAGAAATCGTGGTATTTGTAGACAGTCTAAGTGTTCTGCATAAAAATAACTTTTATCCGTATAAAGTTCAAAATCTCCAAGACTTGACCGAGGATGATTTTGATAGACGATTATCATTTTGTGAAACAGTTACAGAGAAAATTAGGATGCAAAATAATTTCTTAGATTTTTTGGTATTCAGTGATGAAGCCACATTTTGCTGGAACGGTTCTGTTAACATACATAATTGATGGTACTGGTCGAATTGTAATCCGCACTAGTTTGAGGAGGTTTGTACACAGCGCCCAAAAAAAGTTAATGTGTGGGCGGTGTATGAAAAATGTGCGTAGGAGTGGCAATGCGACTATAAATAACGTCAGAATAAGCCGGTTTCAACTAAGCTCAGACTTATACATATTCTCGGGAAATATAATAATAAATAATAAAGAAATATAATCGAACGAAGGACCACCGAAATTCACTTCGGAATTAACAAACTGCATTAAAGGTAGGTTGGAAATAAAGGGCGTAATAACAAAATACATCATTTATTTGATTATTAAGTCCCTTTAAATTTAAAAGTTACAAGATGCGCCTGCTGGCTCTTTGCTCAAGGCAACAATATACGATATACCTAATTCGAGATCATCTGGTCACTCCCGATACTAACCGCCGATGCGGAAATTAGCACTTTATAATTTACATTAAGAGTGTCTAAATATTTATTAAATACTTTCATTTAAACGTCCCGTGAGAGCTGAGAAATAGAAATTTATGTAGTTCTGGCAACATCGCAATTTAAAGACGTAAATCTGAATGGAGGTGAGTCCATTTTAATGTTTCCAATTCATCATACATTTGTTAGAATAAAGAGTTGATCTTTCCCCTTCAGATGGTATTAAAACACTGGGGCACTAAACTTAAATGATATTACACATTATATTTGTCAGTTTATCGAGAAATAAGAGAAATTAGCGGCACAAATGTGACTAGCATGTTGACCGAAAAACAGAGAAGTTGCTAAGAGAGATTTCTAGGTTCGTGGCGGGCGGTGGTTGAATTAGAAGTTCGTATATCTTTCGCCAAGGGTCGATTAGATTCGGTCAAGGGTAAACGGTGACTCTATGGATTGGCGCGATGCAAATTGATTTAAACATAATAGGGACCGGACTAGCTCACGCGGAGTGAGAACTTTGTTCTAAAACGAAAGTTTTTGAACAGGCGGGTTTGGTGAAAAACCATTTGATCGTTTTTTTTTTCATTGAAGGTACGCTTACCGGTGCTAAATATCTTGATTTACTCCAAAATGAAATAATACCTGGAATAAATCGGTTATTTTCTCATATTATTATTGCCATCTTAAGTGTACACTTGCTCAGCCCTTACTGGTAATGTTCACCTATCCCGAGCGTGTGTAAACGCAAATGGGATTAGGCTCAGCAGTTACATATTTAGAAATTTACGGACAGTGTGACAAGTATTCAAAATTGCAGCCTTATGCAGATCGTTGTATGTGTTTTTGTGAAGACCTAGTTTGGAGAGACTGTCTTGTAGTGTTTTAGGAATTAGTCCTGTAGATGAAACGATGACTGGCACCACCTCTACCTTCTCTGCATGCCACATATTTCCTACCTCAATTGCAAGATCGGTGTATTTTGCAATTTTGTCGTTGTATTTGTCTAAAATATTGTTGTTATTGGGTACAGCAACATCCACTGGAAGAACCGAGTTATCTTTTTTTATCCACAACCACAATATCAGGCAGGTTATTCGTCACCCGTCTATCGGTGATAATTGACCTCTCGTAGTATAGTCTAAAATCAGCATTCTCCTAGAACTGAATGTGGATGGTACTTGTAATAAGGCGTGTATGTGTTAATTAATCCAAATTTGTTGGCCAATTTCTGATGGATGATGTTGCAAAGTTGATTGTGCCTGCGTAGGTAATCAATGTTAGCTATGGCTGAACATCCCGTCGTAATGTGTTGTATCATTTCTGTTGCTTGTTGACACCTTCTGCACTTGTCCGACACGATGTTTGGATCTGTTCTGACAAATTTCTTGTAATTGTTGGTATTAATTACTTGGTCTTGAATTGCCATCGTAAATCCTTCTGTTTCTGGAAACAATGTTCCATCAGAGAGCCACTTATTTGATGCTTCCTTGTCGATATATGGTTGATTGAGGTCGTGGTGATGTCGACCATGAAACGCTTTCTGGGCCCACTCCGCCTCTTTGTCAGTGTCTGTAACGATTTCAAGTTTCTTATGAGGGTTTACAAGATCTAAGGGGAAATGGTTTTTATCTGCTTTCGCGGCCAGCTCATGCAATTTAGATGTTTGAGCCTTGCCAATGAGTTACATACTAGTAAATTAATACATAAATTGAAATGAACAAAATATTAAAGAAACGAGAAGATAACAAAACAAAAGTACAATAATTCGTATTATAGATATTAAATTAAGTTATTGATATATAAGGCGGTCCAGTCTATTTTTTAAATATGTTGGTAGAAGAAGCAGAAATAATGTTCTTTTTTAAGATTTAATTCGTGTCCTAGTTGTCTTAGAGCCGTATTACACAGCAAAGAATTATGCCGAAAATTACTCTGAAATTTACCACGAAAATTCTGTCAGAAATTTCTCCTAAAATTTTATAACATTTTCTTAAAATCTGTATTACACAGGCAATAAATCTTCCAAAAATTTTCGGAGTAATTCATACGATACTCATGCGCAGTCGGGTTATTTTGTTACAGCTGATGTATGCAAACAGTAAACAAACATACTTTCATTAACCTAATTTTATTTATTTTCAATAATAAGATTCATTTTCTTCTCAAAAATAGTGAACAAGAAAAAACTTGTAATGTTAGATGTTGCAGAAATTTGTTGTTTGTTCGTTTATAAATTATCTAAAAGCAAATTAAAGAGTGTAATGTCAAGCAATCCGATTATGTGGTTCAGCGCCGATTCTCGCGCACTTTATAAAATTTTGTCTAGAGAATATAGAACATGTTTTATATTTTTACTCCGAAAATTTTCGCAAGAATTTTTGGTCGTGTCATACAGCATATTTTATTGACGAAAATTTCCTTGGTAAATTTCAGAGTAATTTTCGGCATAATTCTTTGCTGTGTAATACAGCTCTTAGTTTAATGGAAATATTTCCGAATTTTAATATTTTAAATGATAAGATCTCCACGGTGACGTCGAAGTTCAAAAGAAGTTAAGTTGGCCATAACGAGTCTCTCTTCATAAGAAGGTCTTCTCAGTCCCAATGGAAGTCGAGTAGCTTTTCTTTGAACGTTTTCTAATAAACTTCTATCACGAATCAAGTCAGGATACCAGGCGGGCCCCGCATATTCAAGAATGGGTCTTACATGAATGGTGTAAAGTTTACAAAACGATTGAAACGTAACTCTCGAAAAACACTTCCGTATAGCCTGGTGTTAGCACGTTTGCTTATTGATAAAATGTGGTCGGACTAAGTAAGACTACTGTTAATATTAATTCCTAAGTCATTTTGAGAGAATACGGAGTCTAAAGTTTGGCCGTTTATGAAATGAAGTACGGCAGAAGTGGGTTGTTTTTACCGATTCGAAGCACTACGCTCTTAGCAGCATTGAGAGGGAGCAACTATTCGGAACACCATAGTGAGATGTTGAAATCGTCCTGAAGAGATAACTGGTTCGTTGGATTTGAATACATTTTTATGTCATCTGCGAAGAAAGATATTTTGCTTGAAACGTAAAAAGGAAGATCGCTGGTGTAAGCTATAAATAACAAAGGTCCAAGAACAGAACCCTGAGGCACCCCACTTTCCAATAATTGCTCTTCTGAGAATGCTTCTCTTACTCTAACTTTAAATCGCCTATCCGATAGAAAAGTTATCGATCCACAGATGCAAATGCCCTCTTATCCCAAAGTTTAGGAACCCGATCAAAAGCTTTGGAGAAATCTAAGTATACAACATCGACGGGCTGTTGTTTATTAAGCGATAATGTCCTGTCATTGACACAATATAACAGATTAGTTAAAGTTGAGCGGCCTTGGACAAATCCGTGTTGTTGTAGTGGAATAATCTTTTCCTGGAGAAGAAATTTGGTTATTTCTTCTGAAATGATAGATTCCATGACTTTACTGACTACTGGTAGCAGACTGATAGGACGATACTTATTTGAATCAAGCTTATTACCTTTTTTGAAAATAGGAGTGATGGTTGCCAATTTCCAAGAAAGGGGTATGGAGCCCTGAACAAAAGAGACTTGCATAATTAAAGACAAGGGTGTTGCGAGTGTATTTGCACATCTGCTTAATAGGTTTGGGGTCAAACCATCCAAACCAGGAGAAGCGTTTCTGCGTAGCTGTAGTAAATGTTCCCTCACCCGATCTACGGTGAACACTACATGCTCTAAAGATGAATGAAGTCGAGGACATTTAATTACTGGAAGGTTCTCAGTTGTGGGTTCTTTAGTAAAAACATCTGAAAAAGTCAACGAAAGCGTTTCGGATGATTCCCTATCAGAAAAACATAGAGACCCGTCAGGTTTTGAAGTAGGGGTATGGACACTTTTGATTTCATATAGGATCGTATGTATTTGAAAACTTTTTTGCTGTTACCACTAGCAATAATATTTCCTACAAATTTTTGAGAAAAGATTGTAGATTATTAGAAAACTTTCGATGATTTTGAAAATCGATAAAAATACCTATCTGCTTGTAATTGCGCCAGAGATGTCGTTTATGTTTTATTTTTCGTGTCGCCATATTATTTATCCAGGGTTTGAGGTTGTTTTTATATGCCTCGTGGTCCATAGTATGGTGTAGAGCGTTCCACATTGACAAGGGACTTGTTAAGTGATTGAAAAATGAGTCCCAATCTAATAGAGATAGTTGATCATTAACTTTAGAAAAGTCAGTGGTCGCATATGTTATGAAGTTCTTTTTATTATTAGTAGTATTTGGTTAAACTGTATACGGGCTATAATAACTGCATGGTCTGATTTACCAATCGGAGAGTTCACTTCAAGGGAAGAAATTAACTGTTCGTCGTTAGTTAGGACGAGATCTAAAGTTGAATGTTGGTTGTTAATTCTGAATCTTGTAAGTTCCGTAATAAGTTAAGTGAGTTTGCGACAAAATGTTTGAATAAATCAAGGGAATTTATCGCATCCGATAATGTGATTATAGGCCAGGCGATCTCTGGAAAGTTCCCAGCAATGATCAGATTTTCGAGGGACGACAGCTCCTCGAGTTTCTCAAATATTATGTTGTGCTGAACTAGTTGGGTATAAGGAGGGCGATAAAGACATACTAAATTAAGAGAAAATGGGTTTTTGTGAACAGATAGTTGAATGGCGTCTATACCCAGCATGTCCATTGGTTTAGTGGTGATGGAGAACTTATTAGTAATATCATCAGATAAATATACAGGGTGCTACTCTACGCCAAAGAGCTCTCGTTATTTGATAAATTTTGATATAGGAACATTAACCCCTAAAGGGCTTAGTTACCGAAATACAGGATGTTAAAAGTTTGAAATCAAAATTCAAAATTTGCCATAAATCAAAAACGCCTTGGAATATTTTTTTCAAATTTGGTGACCAAAATGCTCTTTAAGAATATAATATTGTGACATTAGTTAACTTTTGAAAAATTTAAACAGTGGCACGCTATCGGGGTTAGTGGCAACTTTTATCACCTTATTTTTTACGACACTGGAACAAATTTGTTAATAATCTACGAGGCAGCTCAAAAAAATGGTAGAATGACAACTCGTTTATACCAATAAAGATTTCGCAATCATCCAATTCCACATCATTTTACATTTGGAAGTATTGAAAGAAGACTGAAAGAAACTGGAAACTTGATCATTAAGAGAAGGTCACGAACAATTAGGACTGTGCGCCTGGAAGAGGCAATATTAAATAATATTTCTGAAAGGCCATCTTTAAGTACTTGAACTCGTGAATTAAGAGTGGACTGTATGGAAAGTTTTAAAAGAACAAATGTTGCATCCTTACAAATTCACCAGGGTTCAAGCATTAGAATCTAGAGATTTTCCGGTACGTATGGAATTTTCAAATTGATATGTACAAAAGTGTCGTGAAAATCGAAATTTCCCAAAATCTGTGTTGTATACAGACGAGGCCAAATTTACCAGGGACGGAATTTTCAATTCCAGAAATAGTCACGTTTGGGATGAAGAAAATCCACACTCTGTTCGTGACCGTGGATTTCAACATAAATTTTCAGTGAATGTGTGGGTGGGTATGGTTGGGGATTGTTTAATCGGGATATACCTTTTGCCAAATAAATTAAATACGCGGCTTCTGGAAGAAGTGTTAGATGAATTGTTGGAAGATGTACCATTAAATATTAGACAACACATGTGGTTTCAGCACGATGGGGCATCTGTTCATTTTGCTGCAGGTGCTAGAAATTTCTTAAACAGACGTTTCAGGGAAAAATGGATTGGCCGAGGCAAACCCCAAATTTGGCCTCCAAGATCACCGGACTTAAACCCGATCGATTTTTTATCTGGGTCTACGAAGTCCTGAGTGTACGAAACCATCGTCGAAACTGAAGTGATAATTCAAGCTGCGGCAGATCTCATTCAGTCCAATCCGGAGTTATTCTCAAATACACGTTTTTCAATGAGGAAACGGTGTAGAACGTGCTTCCAAGTAAACGGCCGACAGTTTGAACAACTATTGTAGTTTTGTTATTGTTGTAATACGTTTGTTTAAATTTAATTTTGATAGCTTTTCCATTATTTATTTTTATTAAATTGCAGCAACTGGGCTCAGAAATTAAGCCCATCAATAGCATGTATTTTTTTTCACTATTTACGCTGTCATTATTCGGAATCAAATCAATAGTATGGTTTAAAGCAAATACTTACTTGTTTAGCAAAACGCCGACGGGCAAATTACATTACAAATCATAATTTGTAAATTATCTATAAGTACCTACTTGCAGACTTTTGTTCAGAAGCAAATTTCTACAAAACCGTTCATTTTAAATTGTTTTAACTTTAAAATCATTTATATCATTTAGTCTATAAAACTAACATTTAAAAATTTTCATAAAATAATTTAAATGAACCCTTCCGAACTGCCACGCAACTGGTCGTTGTACTCTCTTTCTTTGATTTATGTTGCAACCAAAACATTGTATAGATAATAATGTGTGAACGATGGTCTATCTTTAATACGTCATTGAGTTTGGCCTGGATGTATCAGTGTTGGATCACTAGACGCCAACATCAAAACATATTTTTTTCTTTTCGTTACCATATTTTCAAAGTATTTTTCTCAATTCCTGGGATTCGACCAATGTGAATAAACTATGTAATTATTAGTATTTATCAAGGTATTCACATTTCATTTTTCATCGACGGGTTTCGGTAAAGGTTAACTTTCTACTTTTTAGACCAATGTTCTCTATTTTTTTTAGATCAATCACTATAAAAATCTGGAGAATTACACTGAGAGTTTTTGTTGAATAATCTGCTTATTACAAAAAAATCCCAGCCTAATTGAATAAAAATATTTTGTCCAAGTATATTTTGTAAATTTAATCTAACTCTTCTTACGCCTATCCTGATCACTTTTCTATCAGGTTTACTTGTTGAGAACCCCCAATATCTATTCTCTAGCGGCGAGACTGTTTGGAGGGTGAGCGCTTTTAACACTACTTCAGTGGGTTTTATTTTACACGTAAAAGATTGATAAGACAATCGAAATGCCAATAGACATATTTGACAACTTTGTAAAAGCTTTAGCGGATTAAAATTTGTCGAGTATGATAATAATCATACTCGACAGTTTTTTTTATAAACTATATTTTAATTTTCTTTAACTGGTCTTAATATTTCAACAAAAGTCTTTTTTATTTTAATAAATAATAATTTTAATATTGTAGACTGGAGCTGAAGAATCTGTGTCGAGTAGCGATTTTGATAGATTTTTAGCAGAGAGAGCTGCTGCAGCTGAAAATTTACCGACTATAGTTTGTACAACGAGTACAAAAACAACAAATACATCCAAAGAAAAAAAGGCTGATCAATCGGCCGCATAATGATAAGTATTTAATAGAATAATAATGAGAATATTACAATACCCCTCGTCTTGGTGAATATGATGTAAACATCAAAACTTCAAGTCCACTATTTCATGTAGGTACTAAAATATTGGTGAAAATTATCAAATCACCAAAATTAATTGGAAGAATGAATTTTTATTGACTGATTAATATTATTGAATCTCATCATAGTATTTGAAAAAATTTATCGTAATTTGATGGACTAATAAATTATTAATGCTAGTATAAAACCTTTCTTTTTTAATCAGTCCTATCGATATTATTACTTTTCATAACGCATGTTATTGTAGTTCGATACTAAGGGCCGGTTTTAGAATGTGTAGTTGACTGTCAATTAAGTGTTACCCTTTAGTCAACAGCGAGTTTGCATTTTATAATTTCATGTCAATATTCCAACTCACAATTGAGTGCTAGTTGAAGATAATTGCTAGATTTCCCCAATTCCAAAATTTGAACTGACAGTTGATGCTTTTGAAGTTGGCATGATCATTATTTTTTTCAGGTTAACTAATATGTTTGTTCATCTTTGTCGTCCCAAAACCTTTAAATCTATACGAAATGAGTTATAATTCAACCAATTGCTCTCCAGCTCGTTACCAGTTACTTTGGGCAACTTAAACCTATTCGTCTCATTGATCTGCTGATGAATTGGCTAGGAGAACAAGACGCTTAAGGCATTTTCGTCCTAGGCCAGACCATTATCAGAGATGGAATGACGAATAATTTATTTTGCGCTTCCGGTTGGCAAAAAACTGGTTGCTATAAACGAACTATAAACTTTAACTGATCGTTTCTTTTATAAAGAGACCGTTACGCGCATCGGAAATCATGCAGACGAACCGGTAAAAACCAAACAATAGACATGGAGTTAACTATCTAGCCAACTTTAAAAAAACAAACCCCCAGTTTGAGGTACAGGTTTTCCAACATTGGTGCGTCGTTGTCAACAGCCAGTTAACCAACTGCCACGGAACTCATGTTTATAAAACGCATTTGTAGTGAACTGTCAGTTGTTAAAGTGGAACTCAACTAGCACTTTTATAAAACCAGTCCTTAGTGTATGTATGTATTTTTGTACTATTTAACAATATAACCAAATGTGGTGTGTCGTTAAAACTCCAAATATAAAAATATAGATATTCGGTTTTTGTCTCAAACATTTTACAGGTATTACGTTAAATATTGGAATTGGAGTTTTAAGGTGAAAAATAAGGTACGATATTTAACTCGAAGCTGTTGTGATTTAGTTTACGACTAGAGCATTTAAATTTTTGTATGTATATGGATATGTTATAATGGTGGCTGATGTGTTTCAAGAGCGAGACGAAATTTTCAAGTCTTTTTTTTCGAATTCATAAGATAGACAACACTGCAATCATTTATATGGGTTGAAACTTTTAATTAACATTGAATCATAGGGTACGGCTTTTTAAAAATAAACAAATCAGCAATATAAAAAAAACAACATAGGTGGTAAATGTTTAGATTCTATATATTTTTCCAATATGAGAATGGATTTTGACTAAATTATTTGCCAGACTAATTTTTATTTTCAATTCGACATCGGATGCTATAGGTAATGATGATTACGGCGACATTTTTCAAGTACTATTTTTTCTTTGCCTTTTAATCCTTAACTGGAAGTATGTGTCTCGTTTTTAGTTTATATAGCTATACGCTAATCAATCAGCACACCTCTTTCAGTTTCTAAAAATCCTCATAGAAAATAATATTCTGCATTATTTTACAATTTATGGTCAATTATCATTTGCCTATAGTATCTAATAAAAAACAGTAGCGAATCTGACTTATTCTAATATACGTAAATTGTTTGCCAAGTATGAATAAAAAATATTTGAAGGTGTCAAAACAACGGGCTAAAATAATTTGAAATATTTATAATGAAACAAGAATATTTCACTTTCTATCTCCAGTTAATATATGAACAATTCTTAAGAAACATCCTGTATAGTCCCTGCGAAATTTGGGCAGAAACATCTATATGAAAAATTATGCATGAATTGAATTTGTCGGCCACACCTTAGGATTGTAGTACAGCATTGAGAAAAAAAATTTATAACAAAAATGGCATCGAGAAAAACCTGGAAATTTGTTACAGAAGTGTACCGCTAGAGGGCGTAATTGAATTTAAAAAGCCAAATTTTGCAAAATGTACCTAATTAAGAAGCATTACAAAAAAATCATCGTATCCTTCGAAAAATTTTGCGTATATTTGATATCACAAGTTTAATCTATCTACTAAAATAAGAGGTGGGGGAGCGTGGAAACTTTGTCATGAAAAAACGCTCATAACTCCGGTTCTACTTAACCGATCTTTGCAAAGTTTGTCTTGTTGAGAAGAGCTATTTTCCACCAATGTACGTGTTATACATTCAACGCATTTCAATAAGTAACGTGAACGTTAGAGGGCCCATTTTTTTAATCTAGCTCTTTTTGGAAAATATTAAATGGAAGCATACAGTATTAACAATGGAATATGAAAGTAGACCAAAATAGCAGCAAATTGGCGAAATCAGCATGTCAGTATAATTTTCCTGTCCCAAGATATTTTAGGAAATGTGTGAATGGTGGGAATTTTTCGAAGGACACGATGATGTTTTTGTTATGCTCCTTAATTGGGTAAATATTGCAAAATTTGGCAATTCAATTTTTTAAATTTCAATTACTCCCTCTAGCGATGGACCTACAATTCCCAGGTTTTTCTTCAGGCCATTTTTGTTCCAACAATTTTTTTCCAATGCTGTACTACAATATGATCCTAAGATAAGGCCCTCTGCTGTTATAGCCATGTATGTAAAAATTTCAACATTAGCAACAACTGTAATTTATAATATATATTTTGACAATGGTTTGTTTATTTTTGGCCGTTAATTCAATAAAGTTATATTGTTTGTGTCTGCAGTGGAGTTGTCTGTTGTTTTTTATTGGAATTTTTGGAGTTTTATTCTAAATTATAACATTGTAAAGTTTAATTGGGATATAAACCATCAGTTTTATTTTATCATTCACATATTATTTTATTAATGTCTCAAGTTAAAACTGCCTTATTTTCAATGATTTTTATATAAATCTACTGTAATCATTTGAAACTAATTATTTCAACACTTACTATGTGACATTGTTACACATTTAGTTATTATTTTTTAAATTGAAAGGGAATTTCAATAAATATATTTCCAATACTCCATACGACTTTACAAAGTTAATGTTTTCATCATTAAGTGCATGAAAATTAATTTACCAAAAAAAATTACACTTATGGATATAATATTCTGGATAGAAAGTCGTCACTACTATCTTATTTTAATTTTTTTTTAGTTTGAATAATATATAAATTGGTGCGTTTTGAATAGATCTGACGAGATCCGGCTGCAAGATTCTGCAGATTATATGTTTTTTGATAAAACCTAATGCAAATGAAAGATTAATTGAAATGTAACTGTTAGGTTGTCTATAAACAAATGGCCGCAATTACCTTAATTACCAACATAAAGATCTGCATCTGTCAAATTTTCATAAAAAATATCTCGTAAATGATACATTTTGGGTATAGGGTACACTACACAAGATAATATTTAAATTTAACATAGAATACGAGAAGTTGATACATACAGGGGTGTTATATTTAAATTAAATTTATCTGTCAAAATTTTTTCATGCATTTGCGATTACTTGTAATCCACATACAGATTCGGCAAATAATTATCTTCCGTATAGCCATTCTGTGAGTGGAAGACAGGAAGCTATAGAATAACAGAGCGACAATGTCGTATTCCCCTCTCCGGCGACAAGTAGGTAAGAAATAAGTGGTAAACTGGTGAAATCATCATTGAAATGATAAATGTGTTAATTTAGTAATCACCAATCTATGAGATTGTGTGGGTCATTAAAAAAACCAATGCCACATTTATTTACAATAATGTGCTGTATACATTAAAGATACTCGTATTATTTGATTTTAATGTATCAAATAATAGATAGTTACCCACCTATCTTGAGCTCAATAGAATAACCAACAAAGTACCATTTTATTATTTGTACTTTCTCTTGAGTAGTAAAAAGCGGTAGGAATTTTATTTTGTTTTCAGAAATTAATTATTATTTTTTTTCACACTCCACGACTTCCTACTAAAGTCAAATAACTCTCCGCTTTCCACTTCTACTCTCCACCTCCAGTTAAATTTCGAATGCGTGTGTTGTATCGGTTCGTCAGTTGTCGCTTGATATACACACATCAAAAATGTCTAAGGAACACAAATATTTTTCCTCGTATATACATGAATTTTAATCGGATTTTTAAAAGTGACATATCGTTATGATTAGTCAGTAATGAATTCATCTTAATTTCAGTGAAATTAATTTTCTCTTTGATGAAATAATTCAACAAAAATTAAAAGGTGCACTAATTTAATTGAAATTCCTAACACATCCATGAATGTAAAACATGAAAATCTAAACACAAAATGTTCTTAATAATCTGTATTTCCTCCAAGAGCATTAATTACAGCTTGACACCGTCTTGGCATACTTAAAATTAAATTATCAATTTCGTTTTGTGGTAATAATGCCCATTCTTGTGTAAGAAGATCTTGGAGACCTTGACGAGTATTAACATTATGCAAATGAGGAGCGATCCATGTCTGGAGCATATCCCATACATGTTTGATGGGATTAAGGTCTGGTGACTGTGCTGGCCAAGGTAGAAGTGCAGTGGCATTCACATTTCGGCGAGCCAATCCTACCACATATCGATCCTGTCGAGGCGTAGTTGCACTTTGACGACCTCCACGTCTTTCAGAGACATCACCAAATTGTTCATATCGATGCCATAATCGCGAAATCACGCCCCGAGAGACGTTAAAATGACGTGCAACATCAGCTTGCGAAACACCAACCTCAATCATATTCACAGCAATTACCATTTGAACACGTGATAAATGCCCACGCTCCATGACCACCGTTGCTCTTAACAATCTTGTTTGAGTATAAATTTGAAGATTACTAGAGCCTATCTTTAAAATTGGAAGAAATTTGTCTATACAACTAGAAACAATAAACCTTGTTAGATGAAGCGCTGTCACTTCTGGCTTAATAAAACAATACAATTGACCGAATAATTGTCACCCCCTATCATGAATTGTAGATAACAAATTTACGAATCGATTGGTATGTATTTACAAAAACTTGTTAAAGTTTTTGTTGAAAAAGGTAAAATATTAGTCGTGTTCCTTAGACATTTTTGATGTGTGTATTTATTGGCAAAATTTAATTGGACACTAGCTAAGGATTTCATGGAAAATAATTTTAAATCCCTAAAAACTACTATTGAAAGCTTAAATGCGATTTAACGATTGGAGTTGTTACTCCCATAGAAGAAAACAATTTTACTTATTTAAAGTAGAGATGAAACGGATATCCGGTAACTATCCGGATTCCGGATAGTAAAATGCAAAAAATGCTCATTATTTTACACAAGGCAAATCATACCACAGTAAGTTATGGACACCGTTTATTTTTATAATCGCACGTCAAAAATGTTTGTTTTATTAATTAGTTTAGTACTCAAAATTAACAAGTGGCAAATTGTGGTGAATGGATACCAAATTTTCCGCATTTGTTAGTAAGAGGCGACTCTGCTTGGCTTCGTATACCAGACCAGCTTCTGAAAATACCCTTTCGCTGTAAACCGCCTGTAAACGCTACTGCCAGGTGCTGAAAGATAAATTCTAGCAAACCTTGACAACTGCGGGTACTATTTCAAATTAACTGACCACCAAATGTATGGGTCGTGATTGCGATCGATTCGAGATGTCTTTAAGAAAAGTCAATCTCCTTAGAAATTGGATTTTGTTTTTCTTGATCGCAAAGATCACTACTACTATTATCATTTGCCACTTCATCGAAACAGTCCCAAAAAGTGCCATGAGCTTCACGTGTGAAGTTGGATCTAGTTTCATCTTCTTTCATTCGTTTAGCAGGTGTTGAAGACGGCGATGATCTGTTACTGTCAGAAGAAGATTCGTCGTAATAGTTTTTTATATACTCTATCATGATTTTTTGTCTGGCTTTTTCAGTTTCAAGAACTCCTAAATATTCTGACTTGAACCTTGGGTCTAAAAAGGTAGCAATTAGGTAGCTTGGATTCTCTCCTAAAGATTTAAAACGACTTTCCAATTCAGCTTTCAAAGAAGCTCTCATACGAGCTAAGTCCAGTGTTCTTTGTGCAGTCTCGTCTTTGGGTTTTTGTCTAAATACTTTTTTTCATGCAGAAACATGCGGAATCGCTTCGGATATACAGGAGACACCAGAACTTGTAATTTTCGTTATTTCTTCACATGGTTTTAAAAGACTTATGCACTGCTCCTTCAGGCCCCACTGATGTATCGTCAAATTAGTGTGTCACGTTCAGCGACATATGGACGGACATATGGAGTACCTTTAATTGTCTTAGCCCTACTAGATATTTCCCATGGTCAGATCTTCTCTTCTTTTCGGCATTGCCTGTTTCCTTCAATATTACATTGGAAC
Source organism: Lochmaea crataegi (assembly GCA_947563755.1). Lineage (NCBI taxonomy): Eukaryota > Metazoa > Arthropoda > Insecta > Coleoptera > Chrysomelidae > Lochmaea > Lochmaea crataegi. Next base: position 56,930,962 of record OX387422.1, on the reverse strand, counting down.
TGATGGGTTTCGGCTCCCAAAAGGGTGTTTCAGCCTCCCTCTTTGTTAGTTGATCTGCTACTGCATTTCGTTTCCAGTGTGTCCTGGAACCCACAGTAAGGTGATGATGTGGTTCTCGCCTAGTTCATTGAGTCTTGCTAGGCATACCCATACCATTTTATAATTGATTATGCAAGAACTCAGCGCTTTAATGGCTGCTTGTCTATCCGCCATGATGATCATCATTTGCCTGCTTTATCCTTATCAATTTTGAACTGGACACACTTTCCCAAGGCGTGATTTTCCGCTTAAAAGTATCTCGTGGTATAACGGTTTTAATTCAGACCATGGCAACCACTGCTTGCGTCCATTTTTTTACAAACTACCATGTCCTATCTGTCCAGGATAAATTGAAGCTCAATTTAGTATGATATTTTATAGAAAACCATTTGAGCGCAAATAGTCAACAATAATATACCTGCTTACACCTGACAACCTAGAGGTTACGATTGACTAGAAGCTGGCAACTATTTTTTTTAGATTCTCTACACTATTATCCCTGGAATGAAAGGTAACCGCGATTACCTCCAATTAAATAAATCTTGATTAATTATTTTGTTTGAATTGCAAATATATGATTTTTAAATGAATGATTTGTCATTTGGAACAAAATGATTGGTGAACAACAACTTCGTTAATTCAAAGCTAACACACTATATGTTATCAGCTTTTCGGATTCTACGTTAAATTTAAATGTCACTTTATTCAGAATCCTTTTTAACTGAAATGTATCATTTTCGAAATATTAATATTAAATTTGACTTATGCTAAAAATTAAGGTAATCGCGTCCATTTGTTCAAATGCAATATTTTAATTAATCATTCATTTGCATTATGTTTCACAAAAAAACAAATACCTGCAGAATATTGCTGCCAAATCTTAGACTATTACATATCAACCATAGTATTTTGAAGTAGATACTTTCTCACTGATTATCGGGACTTTCCGAACATTGGTTTTCCGTACTGGAAGACCCAGGAGATATAGTTTTTGCTGCTTTTAAAAAATATCCAGATGAAGCAATTAATTTTGTAAAACGAGTTGGGGTGTTAAACATTCATATAAGCGAACTTTTAGTTTGAAAAACTATAATATATTTTAATTATTTAGTTATATTTTCAAGTGTTATGAAGTTGTGATTTTAATCCGTCATTTGAAACAATCGTGGGAAATAAATGTTATGTTTTGTTTCTTTTATTCCACGACTTTTCAAAGTAGGATATTTTTTGTTGTTATAATGAGCCAGTTCTACAATGCCAATAAAAAGATAGAATTAAATATGTTCATACCAAGAATAAGCTCATATGACCTAGTTTATACTGGTATTGTTGAACTTGTTTCAAGTACATAATACTATATTTTATTCAATTTAGTGTTATTATAAATTGTATACTACTATAATTGTTATTATTCAAACATATATTTCATGTTTTAATATCTCTTAAGCCAATAAAGGTATTTATATATTTCACTTGCCAATTTTTATCCAAAAAAACGCATTTTTCAATCTTTAGATTCGATAGAAGCATATGAGGCGCTCCAAAGCAAAACTTGCCTTTAGTTCACACACAAAGAAAGCAGTTTAATCAGCGCCTATTTTCGGCGCCGAAAACCAGCTCTTACAAGTACACAAACAACGCCAGTTTTCGGCCAGTTTAAAAGCAAATTCCATACTACGGGCATGTCCATTACTTGTATAGTATCGTGTGGTCGAACGGTATCTTGCATTAACATAAAATACGACATAACATGCCGTTCTACAATATTCTGGAGATGAAAATTTGCAACCATTGATCTTCTGTGAATAGGTATCAAATCAGTGCAAGCGTCGAAGCAAATTGCTCCCCAGAGCATCACTGACCCACCACCAAACGGGACTCTTGGAGATACATTTCAGGCAGCAAACCTCTCTTGTGGTCCTCTCCAAACAAGTTCACGTCCATCTGGTGACTTCAGACTGAATCGTATTTCATCAAAAAAATTATTTCCAGTCATCAACAGTGCAGTTTACCACTTTCCCTTTTCGAACTTCTGCTAGAGCTCTGCTTAAATCCAAATCGGTTGATCGCCTCATCCTTAAGCCAAGTTGTCCAAGAAATCGCAACTCATAGACGGAGGCTCTATTTGGACAACTTATGATATTTGATAACCTCAAACTCCAGCCGGTTTTACGCAATATTTCCTACAATAAGAATGATAATCAGTAGAAAACCCTTCTGTTAATGTTTGGCAAGCAGCTGTAACTTATTTAGTTTGTCAAACTTAGGTTACAAATTGTCCTATTTTATGATATTTCGGTATAAAATTATTAGACGTATTAGGATCCAATTACTATACAGACGGAAATGTAAATCGCATCAAAAATAATTCGAATCAACATTTTTCTTCCGATTGTAAAGTTTCTCACCAAACATTTTATTCTAGAAATTCCCCGCTATACCGGATGTAATACGACGTTCTAACAGTCCAATATCTCGAAAACTGTTCACATGATAAATATGAAATTAGGCAAATATAAACAGATGAAACTGATGCTTATATTTATTACAAAATTTTTTTTTTATTGTTACAATCAGAAGTATAATATTACATTTTTGGATAAATAGTTCAAAAACAAATTCAACGATACCACACCTGTCATGATTGGGGTAAGTTTATGTAACACTCCCGACTGATTTAGATAATTTAAAGGATAAAATCAGACGGGCATGTTATTCAGGGATATTAATTAAGATTTACCAAATGTATATTTTTATTATTATCGCAGATGTATGTATGTATACTGGGGTGACATTCACTGATACCTAAAAGATATATTAACACCCGTTCCTTCAACTTAGTTCCTAAGGAAAGTCTGAGAGACTAGTAGTTTCTTTAGACCTATTTTCTGGAGGAATTTTAGAATATCCTCAGGCTTCTGTTTAGGTAAGTGTCCCTCTTCTATCCAGTAATCTCCTAGGTGTTATGTCGTAGGATTCTGTATTGCTATGCATTTTTCCATTCCACAGAATATACATTATTCTTTCTCCACTAGTTTGAGCAATGTGAGCTGTCCATTCAGGTGACATTTTCCATCAGGACACATGTCTCTTATAACAGTCTTTCCCTGGTTTTGGCATTCATTTGTTCTCACCTGGTTGTAGTTTCTCATGAGTATATTTGATTGTATAAGCCCTGCTAGATCTTTCCAATGGTCAGAACTTCTATTCGGCGATGCCTATTTCTTTTAATGTCCGGTCCCCAAAAGAGTGTTTCAGTCCCTCCCTTTACTAGTTCATCTGCTATTGTATTTCCTTCTATCTCAGTTTGTCACTCATGGGGACGATGTTGTTCTCTTCTAGTTCATTGAGTTTTACCATACCATTTTAGAACTGATTAAGCAAGATCTCAGTGCTTTAATGGCTGCTTGACTATCCGACATGATGCTTTTTCTCAATATTTAATTTGGAACATTATCCTATGTCGTGAACTTCCGCTTGAAATATACTTAGAGTTTTTCCCAAACTTTCGCAGTGTTTGGTTCCTGGCCCGTACACTCCTATCCCAGTCCATATAGTTTTGAGTCGTCTGTATACCATTGAATGGCATTTTTCCCAAGTCTGGTTGGGATCCTTCTTGTTACTGAATTCCGTATCTACTTTGAAAAGTTATACTTTTTCATAATATCATGCTGTGGTTTGTCCCAGGATTTCCTATTTCTATTAATCAAGGAAGTGTTTTTTTTTAATGATTCCCTCACTACCGAGTCCTCTCTGCAGCACTTTCCACCACCATATGGAGCGACGTGAAATTAAGAACAACTTCCATGGCTGCCATTGGGTATGTTTTCATTGCTTCTGTAATGGTAGTCCTACTACTCTACGCAATAGCTCCTTAAGTGATTATTGGTCTCACTATTGGCAGTGAGTCGTCTCAATGCAGCACGAAAAACACTGTGGTGTACTATAGCTAAGGAGTACAAAAGTAATATATATTTTTCAATCGAACACCCTGTATTTTATATTCGTAAAGCCCATATTTTCTTCAGCCCTCCAAGTTGAACCGTTGTTGAGTTATTGAACATTTAAATTGGTGGTTATGCTCCTTACTTGCCTTTTAGAAAATGATTATAACCTAAGTCAGAAATGAAATGATAGCCCATTTGATATTTGTATCTTGAACAGTTTTTAGAGTTATTAGACGTCTAAAATTATAATGCAATATAAACAAATGTTCGATGTGGCGTCCATTATTCTCTATGCATAAAACATATAATCTTAAATTACGAAATGTATACAATTTCATGGCTGACTTTGATGGTAATAATTTTCCAAAAAGGGAAGTAAGTGGCATAACCACCGTTTTAAATTCCTAATAACTCGACAACGGTTCAAGCTGGAGGTATAATAACAATTATTATTATTGTAATAAATTATGAGCTGAGAAGAAGTTTTATAAAGCTCATATAATAAACAATATTGCTATCGGTAGTACATGCTATAAATTGCGATAACTTTTGTGAAATCAAAAAAATAAATACAATCAAGTCACCGCGTGGTCCGCATTCACTAAAAGGAGTTAGTTCGACTGAAGCAAGGCGTTGTTCATAACTATGTCGTATTCTGCCGTAAGGAGTCTGTTCTGATCAGATGTTAAGAATGGATACCATATCATGTGGTATATTTTTGAATTCAAAAAATATGGGTTTTACTAAGATAAAACACTGTTACAGTTTACCAAACAGCTCCTTCAAGTACTTTCATCAAAATCAGTGTTGAAAATAACTGCTACTGATGAATGTACAAAATGTCAGTTTAAAGTTACGGTAACTGCTTTTAAATAAAAGCTTCCAATCTTCCCATTAATTGATACATCCATTACGCTATATACGCAATATATTTCTAAGGTAACACTCTTTGTTAAAGTTTAGTTTATTCCCGAGCCAAAACACTTATCACTTCCTGTTTCTGGCGTCATAAGATAAATATACTTATTTTCGGTGAGGAATGTACAAAAATGATTCTCGTCTTTGCGATACAAGGAGAGTTACAGCTGCTTTTAACTAAAATTCCCTATTTTTTCTACACTTGAATGTGGGCATTCTGTAAACTCAACTCAAGTTTTTTCGCCATGATTTGTATAAACTTCTTACTGCACCAGTTTCGTTATACTTTTTTACTAATGTACTGACAGCAGTCCTTGTTATGGTTAAAATCTAGGTCATTTATTAAAGGCTATTCAAATCAAACGAGTTTATTCAATCATAGCCATATTAATGTATGATTTTAATTTAGGCGGATATAATGTACCTAAATTTAGCTATAATCCCAAAATTATAGCATTTAGGTATAGAGAATATTACATGAAAAATATTCAGATTTCAAAAATTAAAAAAATATACAGGGGATCTTTTAGAAACAATAAAGTTCATATTGCTAGGAAAACGGAAGAATAAACAACAATGTAAATACTATCAAAAGATCGGTTGTATTACAAAACAAACCACAATTTTTTTTTCCATCTGTAGATGGCACTGGACAAAACCAAAAAACCACAATTTTAAAAATCGAGATAATTGAGGCATTCCTTACTGTATATTAAATCTCAAAAAAAAAACCTTGCCGTATCTGATAACAAGGATGTTTTCTTAATGGAGACACCAATTCTATTGAAAAAAATATTTGGTCCCGTTTTCCACACTTTTTTGATAGTTCTATCTATGAAAGTATATAGCAAGTGTTAATCTGAATTCATATAATATTGCAGAACTTGTGCACATTTTTAAGATATAAAAACGCATGAGATGAATCTCGAGGGTAATCCTAAACTACTGAAAAATATTTAGCTAAGTTGTACTCTATAGAGATTGTTTATGATCGTGTCGCAAATTGTGGGGTGTTGTAATTTATTGTAAATATAAATATTGTCTATTTATTTTTCTGTACTTAAATATATTGTGCAGATGATGTATAACAGTATTTTACTAAGTTGTAAAAGTTTATTTCACACGCATCTTCACTTTTCCAATATTTTTTTAATGATATTAATACACAACTTTTAATTTACTTATTTGAACAATATACATCATAGAGATAATTTGGTTAAATTATTAACAGCCAAAAGATTTAAAGTTCTAAATGAAAAATTGTGGGCTAATAAATAGATACAAATAAGCTACAGTTGCTTCTCTCGATCGGGTTTCTTTGTATACATAATAGTTGGTTAATTTAGTGTCCTTCATCCATACTAGCGATTTTCCATCGTTTTAATTTAAAATTTATAGATTTTCTTTAATATGTTGTAGATAAAAAATTCTTATATAGTTTTTGAAAAATATGGATAACCCCTCTCCTTTTTAAATGCTGTTATATATTTTCTATAAACATGAGTATTATATTTTATTAAAATTATATAAATTTAATGATTTGAATTAGATATGTTATATGTTTTCTATGTATAAACCTTAACCAAATATAAACATACATGTATTAAATATGGTTTTATTTTTGATGGTCACACCAAAATTATTAATCTCCAAAGCATCCTATTGAGTTTCCTTGCTTGACTACATGTTTTTCATCATATCCCTAAATTTATTGTTTTTTTCGTATATTTTCAATGAAATGAATAACGCAGTAGAATGTATTGAGAAAGACAAAAAAACATTGGGAGATGGGAAACTCATGTTCGAATGGGTCCAGGACCCAAACAGTGTTGGACACATCCCCAAGGGGATGTCTACCAACCAAACCCACCTCAAACTCGCCGTTACCCCCGCCTCGGAATCACTACCCTAGCATACTTCGAGACGGGCGGCGGTCCCTCGCACACTCTCCGCTCACACCGTCGTCTTCTCCCTAACTTTCATTCCCACCTCTCATTCCATATCGAGTCGTTCTCTCCCCCTGACCATGCTCTCTACTACTCCACTCACCTCCAACTATTCCTCATCCCCCCTCAACATTATCTCCACCATGTTCTCCCAGTATACCGCCTCCCCTAGATTCCTCTCCAACTTCTTCAGCACTTCCTCGTTCCTCCAGCATCTAAACACATTCCCCACATCATCCTCCACTTCACACCTCTCGCACACTCCAGTCTTTCTTTTCCCAATCTTGTGGAGGTACCCTACTCTCGACCCATGTCCAGTGAGCACATGTGTCAAGAAGTAGTTCACCTCCCTGAATTTCCGGTCCATCCAATCTCTCCTATTCCCAATCGCTCCTTTTAGCGCGACCTCATACTCCTCCCACTTTCTCTCCATTTCCTCCTCCATCCATTCCTGTACTTCCTCTCTGGTCGCACCAGCACCGCTGCTGCCATTCCACCCACTGTCTTGTACCCCTGCACCACCCTCAGCAGTATCACTCTCTGCACCCGCAGAAGTGACCTAACCCTCGCATTCACCCCCGCTCTTTCACACCTCAGCATACTCTGCTCTACCGTCCTACCAATTACCCTCCTCTTCCACTCTCCCGGCCCTTTCACATTACACATCAATCTCCCCAGCCATGCTGCCCTCCCTTTACCCTTGTCTGCCGCCTTTAACATATGAGTTTTGAAGGATAATTGTCTATCCAACCACGCCCCTAGGTATTTCACAGACTCCTCCATACGAATTCTCCTTCCCTTAACCATCACCCCCACTTCCCTTGTCCTGATCCGTCCCTTCACTGGCAACCCCACCGTCTTATCTTCCGCCACTTCCAGTCCGCACCGCTCTATCTCCTCCACAATCTTCCTGCACATTCTCTCCGCCTTTCTTTATATCCCCGCCTCTCTCTTTGCCGTACATACCAGACACACATCGTCCGCATACACCGTAATCTCCCATCCCTCTTCACATACTATCCCACAAACCTCATCAAACACACACTTCCAGAGCGTCGGTCCAAGAATCGAGCCCTGAGGCACTCCAGCCTCCGTCTCATATCTCCTCCCTCTGGAGTCTACAATCTCACGCCCCGTCAGGTAGTCCTCCACCAGGTTAACTAACCCCTGCCCCACACAAAGCCTCGGCCACGCGCTCGACACTGCCCATTTGCTGACACTGTTGAACGCGTTCCCGACGTCGAAGAACACGAGTAGGGCCAATTTCTTCTTCCTCCAGCTGCCCTCCCTAGCTCTTTCCAACAAGCCCATCACCTTGCTCACTGCAGAGATGCAAGATTTCCCCTTCGTGGTTTACCCTAAAACCCCCATTCCTCCCAACTTCCTGCTCAATCCTATCCTTTATTATCCCCTCCATCAATTTACCCATACCTCACAGCAGGCTGATAGGCCTGTACTCCCCCGCCGCTTCCCTTCTCTACCCGCCTTCTTCATCAGTATCACCCTGGCCACCTTCCATCCTTCCGGGAACTCTTCCTCCCCTCAGCACCCAGTTGAATAGTTCCCAGAAGTACTCCCCATTGTCATCCAACAGCCTCTTCACCATATCACCCTTCAGGCCATCTATCCCTGGGAGTTTTCTCACTTTCATGTTTCTCCCCCAATCCTCGACCTCCCACTTCTCTACCGGCCTTATCCCCCTCATTTACCCTACCCCCCTAGTATCCTGGATTTCCCGAATTCTGCCCCCCCACTCCTCCTCCCCCTGTGAACAATTTCTCTATAATCTCCTTCTCCCAATCCTCCTCTAACACCTCGTTCCTATTTCCACCCATCTTCTTCACCGCTATCTCATACGCCTTTCCCCTTGGATTGTTTTCCAATTCCCCCAGTAACTCTTCCCACTTCCCACTCCACCCAACGCTCCAGTTCCCTCTATCCTCTAACAACATGGTAATGAGTGGCCTATCAATATTAAAAGATGCAGTAGATAATTCCGCTAGACAGAAATTGAATGTGAAGGTGAAATCGGCTACTAAACTAGGACCCAGAACATGCCTGATACCATTTAATGAGGAGAAAGAGAAAGTAATGCAGAATAAAAATAACTAAAGGACAACAACAACGATCTAACAAAAAATGCAAGGTTGAAGAAAAAGCGAATAAGGGATGAAAGGCAAAAAGAAAGCGTAGTTAAAATTGGATACCAGATAATCATAAATGGAGATGAAGCAACAAAGAGAGTGGAATAAAGAAATCTAATGCAATTAACGACAACCTTAGGCTCGAACAAGGACATGAAAAAGTATTAACTAAAAGAAAAGCAGATTAGGATCATAAAACAAAGAAAAGGAAACATTACTCGAAAGATAAAAGAATGAAAATATGCACATGGAATATTAGGACGATGAAAACTGCAAGAGATGGGAGCGGAATTGGGGAGATACGGAGTAAACATAGCTGCGATACAAAAGCATATATGGAAGGAAAAAGGGGAAATAGAAACCAAAAATTTCAGTCTTAGATACTCAGGGAGCGAGAGACAAAGACAACATGGAGAAGCCCTAATAATATTCGGGTATAAAAAAAATATCCTAAAATACAGACCGATAAGGGACAGACAAGGGAAGAAGCAAAACCGTCCAACCTAACTATACTAAACTTATATGCACCGAAGGAACCTGCGTACAGAGAAAAAAAAACAAAAAGTATGAAGTTTTAGTGGAACAAAATGGAAAAGATCCCTAAGCAAGACACGATCATGATAATAGGAGATTTTTCAGAGCTCAAATAGGAAAATAATAATATGTCGAACTTGTCGCAGGAAAATATACAATACACGAGAGGATCAATGACAATGGTCAGAGATTATGCAAAATATAGGAACACGAACAGAAATGACAAGTACACAGATCAGAAATAGTATATTACGGACCAAGGCCAGTAAAGTAAGAAATGTGTCAGATCACATGTTATTGTCGGCCGAAGCGAAGCTGAGGTCGACAAACATGTGATCTGGGTCTTTCTTACTTACTGGCCGAGGTTTGTATACTATTTTTCTGTTCGACGGAGCCGGAAAGAGACAACTTCGTTTAGCGCGGAGGCCCGAAAGTTGATGCTTTCCGGCCGGAGGACAGAAAACAAAATTTTTAATAGACCACACATACTAATATATAAAAGAAGGTAATCTTGAATTAAGGATGAGAGAATTTATTGAGGGGCCTGTTCAGGCTCAGATCATTTCATGGTGATGGCAAAATAAAACCAAACTTAATTACTTAACAGAATATGAGAGACAATAAAGTAATGATGCAAAGGAAGAAACGGACAATATAAAAAATGGCTTACAAGAAGTAGTGGAAAAAGTTATAAGTAAAAAGAAGAAACAGAACAAAAAAGGATGGTGCAAAACCGAATGCCAAAAAAGAATTGATAAAACAGGCGGAAAGTACGTTAAAATGAATAAGAAAAAACAAACGAGAAGATAGAGAAAAATATGAAACATTCAGAAAAGAAAGCACGAAAATAATCAGTCGGATGACAGTAACTTAAAGAACACGCTGTTCACTGGAGGCAAAAATAATTGTTGGAGACCTCCATAGAGGTACTCCCGTAAGTTCGAATGAATCCATCCCAGGGTCGGACTTGGGCCTAAATTAGAATCTTGTCAGCAACCCTCGTCGAATGAAGTCAGGAAACCATAAATATAGTTTGGGCGCCAACTTATTTTTTATTATACCTATTTTTAATAAGTAAAAAGAGGTTACAGCGTCGAGAAGTCAAAAGCAGGTGGTAAGAGAAAATCAGTCTTCGACCAATGATATTGTTACATCGGAACTAACGAAGCCTCTATTGTTACTGATGATTTGAACAAAACTATAGATTGTAACGCGTTTTCCTTCTTACACGTGGCTCCTACCACACGAAGACGTCACTATGGACACCCTTGATGCAAAAATTCGGTTTAAATCTCGTGCGCCAGATTTTTAACGTGGTTTGCTCCACCGCTGCGTGACCCTTAGCGTCAAGAGTTACGAAGGAAGGAAGCAGGAATTCAAACCTTCAGTTTATTAATACTCTGTGGTCGCTTTTACTGGTAATTCTACAGGGACACGCAAAATATCGGGGAAGAGAAATGAGATATTTATTGCCTATACCGGGGATATTAACGGACGTCAAGGACGGTCAGAGTATCAAATACAGTTCAAATCTGCCGGGTTTATTGGGGGTCGCTAATGCACGATTTAGATCTGCTGGGTAATCAAACAAATTATAGCTAGGCCACTTCCAAGTCTGATAAACCCTTGAATCTAAATTAAACCGTCAACTACTATTCCGACAGAAAAAATTAAAAGAATTGTTCCACGAGACTGAGAGAGAACTATTTAGATCTGCCGGGCAATCAAACAAATTATAGCTAGGCCACTTCCAACTCTGATCAACCCTTGAATCTAAATTAAACCGGCAACTACTATTTCGACAAAAAAATTTAAAAAATTGTTCCCCGAGACTGGGAAAGAACGATTTAGATCTGCCAGGTAATCAAACACATTATAGCTAGGCCACGTCTAAGTCTGATTATCCCTAGAATCTAAAATAAACCGGCTAACTACTATTAAAAAAAAACTAAAATTTCATTTAAAATGTACACGAGTTTTGACACACAGAGTAAGAATAAGAGACCCGGAATAAAATTAAAATTGTATCAATTCACATGAATTTTAATTGTATCCTAACGACCTGCGGCGAAAAAAAAATAAATTAGAGAACCGGAGAAATAGGGGAAAGGCGGGAGGTTTGGGACGATTTTCATAAAACGCATAGCTTCTCTGTTGATACAACTAAGAACATCCCAAAAACTCACCAAAATAAAGCAAAGACAGTTTCGAAATGAAACAGAATCTTTATTGTTGAAACATTGTATAAAAAAAAATTGAAATTGACATTTCCAAAAAAAATGAAAAGTGTCCCAAACCTCCCCCTGGGAGGGATGTTTGGACCAGGCAGGTGGGTGGTTTGGGACAGGTAAAAAATTAACGTAAATTTTCGTACATTTCTAGATACTCCGCGAAATATATAAATTTACACAATATTTTACTCGATGCGTTGTTTTTTGGTTCCTTCAATTTCCCCACAACTTGGTTTTGAAAAATTTCATCGATGTCCTCTTCATTTGGAAAATATAAATTATTCATTTTTCCGCTCTTACGCAGGTATTTTACTTTCAGGTAGGAAGTTTCAGTTTGGAGAACCTCTAAAATCTTGGAGATGTAGTGTACAAAGCTTTCCTTCCTACCGTCTACTTTTAATTTCACTAAAATATAATCGCCTACATTGAAAATCTTATCCGAAGTGTTTACCTCAATAGTGTCATTATATTCATCGCTAGTGAATTCTAAATCATCACTACTATCTTTACACAGATTCTTCTCGTCAAGGTTTTCATCATCGGAAGAAGAGCTTTCCTTGGTCACTTTCATATTTAGCTTCCTTATTGCAGTTTTCTGCGTTGGTAACTCTATCTTTCTTCTCTTGCATAACCGTTGTTCTTCAATTTCATTTTTCACAGGAGTATGTGTTATAACTCTGGATTTCCCAGTTTTTCTTCCACCAGCTGCTTTTGGGAATGGCATAATTTTTTCTGGAGTAAACTTAATTTCCTTGGTTGCTGCTAAGGATGATGGTTCAGCTTGTTCCGGTTCGAGTTCGGGTTGTTCAGGTTCGACTTGTTCAGGTTGTCGAGAAGAGGATGTTGAGGAGTGAGCCTGCTGTTCTTGTTGATCCCGATCTGTCACATATGCTCCCAAAAAGTCATCTTCGGTAAAAGTATTTTCGTTAAAGGGATAGATGCCAGTACACCTAAGACCTTTTATTATATTTGAAGGAGTACAAGCCTTTTCTATGGATTCTCTAGAAAGATCAGGAATATCATAGATCTGTATGGGCTTTCCTGGTTGTCTCAACATCAGACTGTTAGCAGCCGCATTGAAATAAGTTTTAAAGGGACCGTCCGTAAACAGAGACATCTAGAGGCTGCAGTTTGTGGCTGCAGTGAGGTGGGAGAGTTAGTAGAATCACGTTATTTTCTCTGGCCATATTAATGAGATCAATTTGGATGTGGCTATCGTGATTATCAAAGATAACTAAGATGTGCCTCTCTTTAGAAGGTTTGGCGTATTCCAAAAAATGTTTTAAAAAAATTAGAAAATTCGCACCAGTCATCCAGCCACTTGGGTGAGCTGCCCCCCTACAGCCAGTGGGTCCACTTTAAAATAAATTGAATACGTTGAATTAACAATTGTATATGAACTTACCTTTTATCATAATTTCATGAAAATTTACTCTTGGAAATATGTAGAATGGTGGGATAGTTTGGCCAATAGCATTTATACTGCAGCACATTGTTACTAGAGTCCCCCGCTCACCGGAAGTCATTTGACCAACTTGCTTGGATCCCTTCTGAGTCAATACATTTTTAGGTTTATGAACTGTTGTTAGTCCCGTTTCGTCGATGTTCCAAGGATCTTCAGGTCTAATATTTTTATCATTCAAAACAGTCTTCAAATTTTGATAAAATGCACTACATTATTTTTGTTGAAGCTGGTGGATCTGCTAAGGCTAGTTGCCTCTGGCTTTCTCAAAGATATGTTGTTATTGCGAGAATAAAACCCCCGCAACCAATCCTTAGTGGCACTTTCCCCAGTATCCCACGCTTTCGGATAATTAATGTTGTTACTTTTTGCAAAATGATATGCAAGCTTAAGTGCCGCCTTACGATCTAGACCATAGTGTAGTTTCGAGGCCTGTATGTATTATTGAGATAACATGGTTTCTTCGTCTCTCGAGAAAACTTGTTTGCTTGAATGCTTTGTAGAATAATCACTCCTTTTAAAAGTATTATTTTTTGAAAGATGTAGCAGTGTGCTTTTCGGAATACCATACTTCTTAGCTGTAGGCCTTATACCTTTTCCTTGTCTAACCTCATTGATTGCTTCATCAATCAGATTCTGAGGAAATCTTTCTCTATTACTCTTCTGTTTATATGTATGAGGCATGATTCAAACTCTGAAAAAATATATAATTTTCAATTAAAAATAGGTAAAGGGAGGTTTGGGACACTGTCCCAAACTTCCCTCATTGTGTGGTCCAAACCTCCCTCATATACACCATATTTAATAAAAATCCGAATTAAAAAGTTGAAGTTAGATTTTAAGAAATCTAAATACGTCAATGATTACTCTATTTATGACATAATATCGTAGCCCCACTATATTTTTAAAAATCTGATTATATTTTGTTAGACTAAAAAAAAGTAATCCTCCCCCAAGGAGCTGTGAGACCTCTTCGTTGGTGGAGGAGCCGAGTAGCGGTTTCTCCTCGGACCTTACGGGGGGGAATACGTGAAACAAAGGACAGCTCAATAGATTCCAGTGGAATGCAGAAATCCGATATCAGGATCTTCAGCGTTGATAGCCGGTCGGTCGCCGGAGTCGGCGAGGTTGTCGGAGCAATAGTTTGCTCGTGGAAACCTGTCTGATATAAACCGTATCTAGTGGAAGGTGGTTGATGAGGTATATTCACTAGATGTGGGGGCTTGCCTTAAACAGCTGGCCAAGTGGAAGGAGACCACAATAAAATAACAGTCAAGGTGGAACAGCATATGCCGAGGACTGCGTGGTCAAGGGGAAGCTTGATCGCTAATATGCGGACTCTGGATACCTGGGGACATCCAATTTAATCACCTTTACTCCTGCATGCGGGGCTCTGCGGGAGTGGACCTTATACTTCCCTAGCTACTCGTGGGATCATCCATGGAAAGAAAAATAAAAAGTTGAGCGGGCAAGCACCGCAACAGGGCACAAGTCGGAGCAATGTATCCGCAGTGCCCAAAAAAACTGTAGCACCTCCCTCACGCGCGAGCAACCCTCGTGTAGAGGAGGCTGTAGACAAACAGGAGAGGGGAACGTCAGGGGCACCCATACCCTCAACCTCCTCAACTCCTGAGAGTTTTCGGGAAAAATCCTGGAAAAAAAGTAGAAAAACCCCCATCCTTCTTGAACTGGGTAAACCCGGATGAAGGGACGATCCACTGAGGCGTGGACTTAGTGGAGCGGGGGTAAGATGGTATCTTCGCTTTCTTGAGCAGGGCGACTTGCACCGGAAGAAGCAAGAAAGAAAGCCGCAGAGCGCAAAAACACAAGGAGAGGAGAAGAACATCCCTTCTAAAGGAGAAAAACGAAAGCGGGAAGAGACGACAGCCCAGTCACCGCAAGTACAGGTGAAGAAGAAAAAGGAGGGCAAAATAGCCATCCCTTCTTCAGCTGTCAGCTAGGCAGGTGCAGCTAAAATAACAAGAATGGCGGTTGTCCCTAGGGCGTACCCTGAGACCACTCTCAGTGCGGACGACCAAACCTTGCTGGAGAACGCAATAATAGAAAAAATGTATGCTGGATGGGAGCATAAGCTCCAGTTTACTGGCATATATTTCAGACCAGGACTCGTTCTAATCGACTGTGAAACACCACAGACTGCAGAATGGCTCCAGTTGATAATACCACAGCTGAAAAGCTGGAAGGGAGTAGAACTGATGGTGTGCCAGGAAGAAAACATGCACACCGCTACGATCTTTCTCCCAAGAAGCAAAGGCGTAGAGGAATGAAAACTTCTTCGCTTGATAAAAGCGCAGAATGAAGGTTTGGCAACACACCAGTGGAAGGTCCTCAACCTTAAAGAAGAGGGCAGGAATAGACAATCTATCCTGTCGAAAAATCAAGAACAACGGGTTCACCATTCATTACCGGTTTGGGAAAATGCCCGTACATGGCCTCAGAAAAGGAGAGGAAAGAAACCCTGAGAAGGTTTCTATCTCCTCCAAGGACAGCGACGACTCGAGTAGTGTAGAAAGCCCTACACATCTCTAAACTCCTTGGGGAGGAGTCGACGCTGTCCGAGGAGGGTCGGAGGAAGGGGACAGCACTCTTACAGAAGGAGACATCACCCTGATGAAAGAGGGTAATACCCAACCTGAAAACCAACAGGATGGCGGGGATTAACTTAGCTCAGGTTAATGCTCACCATGCCAAAGGAGCTTCGGCGGTGATCACAAGATTGTTCACTAAGGACCAATGGGGGATGTGTTTGATCCAAGAACCATGGGTAAATAATAACCATGTAAGAGGATTAGCATGTAAAGATGCTAAAATAGTATATCACTCAGGTAGTGATATACCAAGAACATGTTTTATGATAAGGAACAATATTAACTATTTTTGTCTTTCAGAATACATGACTCGAGACCTCGTTCCAGTTCGAGCACTCTTCAAACACAAGAAGGAGAGCAAGGAGATAGTAATAGCATCATGTTACTTTGCGGGAGACGGGATAGCACCACCCCCCGAGGTACAAAGGCTGGTGAAGTACTGTGAAGAGAAGAGACTACCTCTACTCTTAGCATGTGATGCCAATGTACACAATACTGTTTGGGGCAGTAGCAGTACCAACCAGAGAGGTGAGCAACTTTTAGAATATATCCTTAATAAAAACCTTAATATTCACAATATAGGGAATACCCCCACATTTGTAACAAGGGTAAGGCAAGAAGTTTTAGATGTCACACTGGCAACACAGGATCTAAAACATATAGTAAAAGATTGTAGAGTTTCGGGCAAACCATCTCTCTCCGATCATAGCATCATAACATTCAAGTTAGAACTAGGCAAACCTGAGGTGAGCCCCAGAAGAAAACCAAGAAAAACAGATTGGGACAACTATAACACCTGTCTGAAAGAAAACCTAGCACATATCCAGAGAAAAGGGAGGGCTAAGCACCATCTAGATCTGGAAAATGAGCTTGAGGACCTGAACAGGGCAATAATCGATGCATTTGAATCGAGCTGCCCTCTTCAAGAACAACGAAGCAGCAGAGCAAAACTCACCGGAGACTGGCAGAGATACACCGAGGTGAGAAAACACCTACTATAAGGAAATTAGAAAAGCTAAAAGAAATAGCTCCAGAAAATTCTGTGAAGATATAAATACAACACCTGATGCGGCAAGACTTTACAAAGTCATGGCAAAAAGTAGGCTCAACACAGATATGGCTTTGAGGAAGCCAGACGGTAAATATACCGAAAATGAGGAAGAAAGAGTGAAACTCTTACTAGAAATTCATTTTCCTGGTAGTAGCCCAAATAGGGGAGATAGTCCTCTCGAAGGTCATAACAGACCTTCGAGAGAAAGTACTAAGCACATTTGTAGTAACGAACGGTTAAAATGGGCTATGAACACCTTTTCACCATTCAAGGCACCGGGAGTTGATGGAATTTTCCCATCATTGCTCCAGCAAGGACAAGACGAAATTCTACCATATTTGGTTAGGATCAGTCGAAGCAGCTTAGAACTGGGTTATATACCAGAAGCATGGAGAAGGGCAATAGTAACCTTCATTCCAAAAGCTGGAAAAAGGGACACAAAAAACCCCCTAATCCTTCAGACCAATTAGCCTAACATCGTTTGTGCTCAAAACGATAGAAAAAGCTATTGACAAATACATTAGAGCGGAAATCCTAGAGAGACTACCTCTCCACCCGCATCAGCATGCTTACCGGGCAGGCAGATCTACGGAGACTGCACTGGCACAACTGAAGGAGGATATCGGAGGTGCTCTAGAAGCCGTAGTATGCGCCTTTTTGGATATAGAAGGAGCTTTTGACAATACTCCTCATAAGGCTGTCAAAAGAGCATTAAATAGAAGAGGTGTAGACAGCACAACATCCAAGTGGATGTCGGAACTGCTCACCACTAGAGTAGCAGAGACGAGGACGAGCAAAGACATTGTCTCCATCTGTACAACCAGAGGATGTCCACAGGGAGGAGTAGCATCCCCATTAATGTGGAGCCTGATGGTTGACGAACTCCTGTGTGGTTTGACTGACCTCGGAATATCCTGCCAAGGATATGCTGATGATATTGTCATAACAGCCAGGGGAAAATTCGAAAACACCCTTTGTGACATCGTACAAAAGGGTTTGAACTATACAAATAGTTGGTGTAGGCAAGTGGCACTTAACATCAACCCCACCAAAACCATCTTAATAGCTTTCACTAAGAAAAGAAAGCTCAACCTCAAAACCATTAAACTTGATGGGAGCGAGGTTGAATGGAGACAAGACGTCAAGTATCTAGGTTTGACTCTAGACAGTAAACTCCTGTGGAATAAACACGAAAAGGAGATTATATACAAAGCAAAAATGGCTCTAATGGTGTGCAGGAATCTGGCAGGGGGAAATTGGGGGTGCAACCCAAAAATCCTGAGCTGGATGTACACTGCCATAGTGAGACCAATTATCACTTATGGAGCCATTGCGTGGAGTAGTAGAACTAGCCTATTGACAACGAGAGAAAACCTCTCAAAAATTCAAAGACTAGCCTGTATGTGCATTACAGGAGCAATGAGAACATGCCCAACGGCAGCCATGGAAGTTATTCTCAACCTCACACCACTACATATGGTGGTGGAAAGTGTTGCAGAAAGAACAAGATACAGACTAAGTAGAGAGGGAATCATTAAAAAAAACCACCTCCTTACTTCTGAGAAATCAGAAAACCTGGGACATGCCACAAGATGGTATGATGAAAAAGTATAACTTTTCAAAGAAATTCGTTACAGAATTAAGCAACAAGAAGGAATGGGATCCATATACCATTACCAGACTTGGAAAGAATGCCATTCAATGGTACACAGATGGCTCAAAAGCAATAGAAGGAACTGGGATAGGAGTGTACGGGTCAGGAACCAAACACTCTGAAAGCTTGGGAAAAACCCCGAGTATCTTTCAAGCGGAAATTCACGCCATAAGAAAGTGTGCCCAGTTCAATATTGATAAAGGATATAGAAGGCAAAGGATTTTCATGTCGGATAGTCAAGCAGCCATTAAAGCACTGAGCTCTTATGTTATCAGTTCCAAAATAGTGTGGGAATGCCTAGGCAAACTAAATGAACTAGGCGAGAACAATATAGTCACCTTATTGTGGATTCCAGGACACACAGGGATAGAAGGAAATGAAATAGCAGATGAACTAGCAAAGAGGGGGACTGGAACACCCTTTTGGGGGCCGGAACCCTTTTGCGGTATCAGCTCCAATGTAATATTGAAAGAAATAGGCAAAGCCGAAGAAAAGAGAAGATCTGACCATTGGAAAGATCTAGTAGGACTTAGGCAATCAAAGATTCTTCTGGGTGACTACAACCTGTTGAGATGAAATGAATGTATAAGTCAAAGTAAAACTGCACTAAGAGTTTTAACAGGCATCCTTACGGGACATTGTCGCCTGAATGGGCACCTGAAAAAGCTCAAAATAGTGGAGGAAGAAGAATGTAGATTCTGTGGTATGGAAGAAGAAACGCATCCACATACTTGCGAACTGCACAGCAATTCAGAATCCTAGGGCACAACACCTTGAAGATTACTAGAAGAGGGACATTTACCTAAGTTAAAGCCTGCAGATATCCTAAAATTCCTCCGGGAAATAGTACTAAAGGAGCTACTAGTCTCCGAGACTTTCCTCAGGAACTAAGTAGAAGTAAGGGGGCACAATAGATCTTTCAAACCCGTCCCAAACCTCCCGCCTTTCCCCTATCTAATAAGTGAATATCCAACGTTGAAATAACATCTCTACGGCAAAATAAATCTTTATTTTACTTCGACAAAACAGAAAAATAAAAAATTTTACACAAAAAAACGATCAGGAAAATTTCCTACAAAATAATTCAAGCTGTTTATTATCTAAACGGTGATACGACAATTTCGAATTTGCAGTGTATTATTAAAATATCATTACCTTTCAAAATAACACGCTTCGGCCCCGGAGCTCACAATCTCCACTATATCGGACACTAATTTTTTCGGTTACGGCAAAACAAAATTCACGAACAGAAACACGGCGAAAGAAATATCAAAAACGATCGCTCCTCAAGAAATCAAAATCCTCATAAATATACTTTCATTATCGGTGTTAAAATTTATTTATGTTCAACAAAAAGTTGGTCATATACTGCATATCTTTCGGAATTAATTAAAATTTATATATACCGGATGTCCCTCCGGATGGAGAATTTTAATCATCGGAAACTACTGAATTTTATATGGTAGAATTCGAATTTGCGTACCTCCGGACTAATAATAAAATACATTCTAATTAAAAAATCAATGCGGTAACAGAAAAGAAGTCGGAAAGTAAGTAACGAGTTTAATAAAACCTAATGGTAAAATGAAAAACGTTACGGAAAAGTAAAACATAAAAATAAACCTCTGATCGGTGCCCAAAAAAATTAACTCGTTACAACATTCTCGCTCCATTCCTTTGACAGAAAGAGGAAACAAATACCTGATGGTTGTAAGGTTGTAATGGATTATTTTTCCAAATTGCCCGAAAAGCACCTCTTCCTAAAAAAGAAGCGACTATAGTAGCAGAGGCTTTTGTAACACACGTTATTGCGAGACACGGAGTTCCTCTGGAATTACATTCTGATCAAGGACGAAATTATGGCAGGAGTTGATGAGGACATTCGACATTAAGAAAACACGCACTACGCTTCTCCACCCACAGTCCAATGGAATGAAAGAAAGACATCATAGAACTATTTGCCAATATCTTTCAACGTTCACCTCCTATGTACATAAAAATCTTGAAAGAAAAATTGGAAAAGGTCCACAATTTTGCTCGTGGACGTTTGAAGCTCTGTAACGATAAGGTTAAGGCTAGAGTCGACGTGCATTCTACAAACACAAGTTTTTCGAGAAGTGACCCTGTATGGCTCTTCAATCCCAAGCGCAGAAAAGGTTTGTGCCAAAAACTGCAACGAAACTGGGAAGGCCCCTACACCATTCTCAAGAAAATCAACGACCTAGTCTACCGCATCCAATTGTCAACAAGGAGTGAGCCCAAGGTGATTCATGTCGAGAGGTTAGCCCCTTACTGCGGGCCCGATCCACCCTGTTGGCTTCAACCAGACCCCAGCAGTCAGATTATTCGGGACGAATAACTAGAAAGGAGGGAGCAATGTTACGACGGACCTGTACTGAGGATATGTAGAGGTCCACAAAGAAAAAAAAAGAAGACATACATCTAGAGGTCCGTTCGGCAATTAACTCGGAAATGGAGAGTGAAAGGAGTGGAGCAGAAGCAGATTTCTCGTAGAGTAAAAGGATCATTTGTTACCGAACTCTCAAACTGTCAAACGATG
Source organism: Lochmaea crataegi (assembly GCA_947563755.1). NCBI lineage: Eukaryota > Metazoa > Arthropoda > Insecta > Coleoptera > Chrysomelidae > Lochmaea > Lochmaea crataegi. Next base: position 56,909,867 of record OX387422.1, on the reverse strand, counting down.
GACATCTATCGAACGTCAAATTCAAACAAATGTCACTCGGTGTAATATTTTTGTGGTTATTTTTTAGTATTTTTAAAAAATATGAATAATTATTACTTCGCAATTGTAAACTATGTAACCTAAAATACATAAGAATTTTTTTTTTTGGCCGGTAATCGAAATGCGCATATTCACTCTTAAAACCCTACCTCGCCGAGGTGGTAGAATGATAGTAGAATGGAAGAGTTCTATATAAGGTCAATGTAGCCAACACAATAAAATAAAATGATCTAAATGACATATGAAATGGAGGTCACTGAAAGGGTTCACCTATTGACTTAATTTTTCACTTTTCCAGATATAAACCATGTTTTATGCAATATACCTTGTACCCGAATGATAAAAAGCTCGTTTTAATTTAGGGTGTTTTGCTTTCTAATGTTTACCACAAATGTAACAGGAAACTGTCAACATTGTCAGTGCAAGCAACATAGGCGTATCTTTAGCTTGGTATTTGTTTTGTATGTTTCAAATTTTCAAAATTAAATTATAATACATTAGAAAGACATATATACAAACGAATAAAGTGTATAAAAATAAAACGACGCTATGACAACCAATGTTATGACGTTGACTTTGACAGTTAACAGACAGGCCATAATCCTTAAGAAGCAAAATTCCCTAACTTAAAACGAGCTTTTTATTTTTTGGGTACAAAATATATATTATATAAAACATTGAGTATATCTGAAAGAAACAAGAAGTAAGTTAAATGGTGACCCCTTTTAGTGACCACCATTTCTTATGTCATTTCGATCATTTTAATTTATTGTGTTGGATACATTGACCTTATATAGAAGGGCCGTTCGGAAAAGCTACTCCATCGACTCCGAACACTCCTCCCTTCTTTAAATCGTTCGGTTATTACAGAACGAGTAGAAGGAGCAGTCTTTAAATCGTTCGTTTACTGTGGAGTGGTGTGAAAAGAGTTGCTCCAATTGTACCATCTCGGCGAGGTAGGGTTTTAGGAGTGAATATGCGCATTTCGATTGTCGACCAAAAAATAAAATTCTTATGTATTTTAGGTTTACAATTGCGAAGTAATAATTATTCATATTCTATAAAAATACTAAAAAATATTACATGACAATTGTTTGAATTTGACGTTTGATAGATGTCCCTCGTTTGACAGTTCGGTAATAAATGATACTTTTACTCTACGATAAATCTGCTTCTGCTCCACTCCTTTCACTCTCCATTTTGGAGTTAATTGCCGAACGGCCCTAGAACTCTTCTATTGGAGCAACTCTTTTCATGCCACTCCACAGTAAACGAACGATTTAAAGACTGCTCCTTTTACTCGTTCTGTAATAACCGAACGGTTTAAAGAAGGAAGGAGTGATCGGAGTCAATGGAGTAACATTGCCGAACGGCTCTTAGAACCGTCATCGAAAAGTCGAGAACTCTCTGGAACAGGTGAAAAGTATAAAAGGCGGGACAATTGATATTAGTTTAGTTAAGATTTGACGTTTTGAAAATTTAAATTCTGTGTTCTGATAGTGAGACGTTATTTGTATTGAATTGTGAAAGTTAAAGTCGAATAAATAAAGAAAACGATGAAATAAAACAATATAATTTGTTTCATTATATTTGATCTAACGTTCAATATAAACTTGTGACGCGTTTCGCTAACACAGTAGCTTTATCAAACGAGTGAAGGAATAATGAAAAAATTTTAATTTATACAGTGCATTAATACGGAATTTTAAGGATATTGACAAAAGTATTATAATATGTTTACATGGAAATAAAGTACAAAAAGTGCTTAAATACGGAATTCTACGAATATTAACAAAGGTATTAAAAAGTTTATCTGTAAATTTATTCACAACAATCACACCTGAACTATCTTCTAGGTAAATAGGTTTAATAAAGGAGAATGATTGATATCTATTTGGTCATTAAGAAGATTACCTGAATATTTGTTTTTATTTATCTAATAAATGATTTGAATAGTTAGAATCAGAGTTTTTGTTGTTTTTGTTCTGAAATTCTAGTTTTAAAATTCCTAAAAGTTCTACCGATATAAATTTTGTCACAGTTGTCACTACCACATGTTAATGTATACACTCTCCTGATTTGTTTGATTTTGAAGATTCAGATTTGTTATTTTTAATGAGTTTGGATAAATTGTAATCGGTTTTAAGTTTCTAAAAATGATTAAATTTTTAAGGATGGTGTTCCAAAGTATGTTTTTAACTTTTAAATTGATTATTGTTATTTTTATCAGAAGGAAATACTTGTTCTAAAGTATGTTTTGGTTGGTATCTTTTTATTTATAATATTGTCAATTAAATTTGGATCGTAATTATTATTAACTGCTATTTGTTTTATGATATTTAGTTCTTTGTTGAAATTATTAGTATTAGAAATATTATTAACTGTAATGTCTGTAAGTGAAATATAGAAAAATCATGTTTGTTATTTATATTTGAAATTGTGAAAGAGTAGTTTGAAAAAGCTACTGTGTAGCGAAACGCGTCACTAATTTAATTTGAACGTTAGTTCAAAATAAAATGAAGATTTAAACAAATTAAATTGTTTTATTTCATCGTTTGAAATTGTGAGGTCTAAAAAGTTTATAGAATTATTTTGTTGAAGTTCTACGGTAAATTTGATATTGTTATGAATTTAGTTAATATAAAGTAATGAAGCTATCTAATTGTCTAGTTGTGCCGGTGAAGATAGCTAAAATGGGTGCCAGTATATAAATTTCTTACTAAGGGGGTGTTTATGAATTATTTTTTCTATATTATCCATGAAAATTTCTGTTAGTAGGGGACTGAGGGGGTTGCCCATGATCAAACCATCTTTACTGCTATAAACATCTCCATTGAAATGAAAATAATTTTGATTTAAGCACACTTTTAATAAATTTATGATATCAGATTATAGGGTTAACATTATTGTACGTGAGCAAGTTATCAACAAGAGTTATAGTTTCTCTAGGAGGTATACTAGGGAATAGATTTGTTACATCTAACGATATGAAACGCGTCACAAGTTTAAATTGAACGTTAGTTCAAATTATAATGAAGATTTAAACAAATTAAATTGTTTTATTTCATCTTTTGGTATGGCTCTTCATCAATTCAATTTTTAAATAAAGAAAGTTAAAGAAGTCGTAAGGAGTAACAATATATATCGCATTTTGAAGTCCCCTTTAAGCTATAATGCCTCTCAATGTACCTCTACGGCCAATTTAAGTTTAGGGGCAAGTTCGAGTGGATTTGGCTATGTGTAAGAATGGCTAAATTAGGTAAGTAAATTCAGCAGGTAACTTTTGAACAGGTAAGTTGAGTAAACAACTTTAACAGTTAAGTTGATCACTGGAGCATATTCCGGTATTCCCCTATTGCCAGCACACACATTAATAAAAGCAGGCCATAGCCAAGCATTTGCAACTAAATTCTTGGAGAAAAAAAGAAAAACGTTAATAAATTTCAGAACATGACGAAAGTGATAGAGGTAAGTAGCCTTGTTTATTCAAATCCTGCATCAAACGACAATCTGCGTTACAAGATTTTATTATGTCAGCTTCAGAAAAAGTTATTATGCCGCGCCACAAAGGAAAGGGTTGCAAAAAAAATTAGGATGAGTTTGTAAAAAACAGAAAGAACTATATTTTTGATTTCATTGTTCTTGAAAGAGAAATATTTTTTTGGATGGCAGCACACAGGAAAAGGATATTCGAAATATTATTTTGATCGACAAGGGTTTAGAAGAAATTATTTGGAACAATTTAATAAATTATGTTTAACATAACGATAGATATTCTATCGTTACAGAATGTAGCAACCACTCTTAGCAAATATGTTTGTTGATATGCAAAATCACTGTGAGGCTTATTTATATCGCAAGGTGCACATTTTGAACATATAATTTATTTAAATTAAAAATTTACATTTTTCATTTTTGGTGGTTTATTTTTGCGCATACTATACTGTAATCTATCAAATTTTTAGGCAATATTAAGCTGAAAACGCACTGGCTGCAACATTTTGTTGCGCAACGTCTCGTAACATTGCAAGCTCCAGCATGAAACATTGTCCCGCAACGTTGCGCAATGTATCTCAACAAAAGGCGATGCCGGAGACCAGAATTGTTTCTTCGCCACACACGTTTGTCACTGTCATCCGCTGATAAATAAATTCAATTAAACGCTATTATAATATCTTCATAAATATTAACGCGGATCAGCTTCTTGTTCAGGTTCACTCAAAAACACTAGTCACTTTGTCGTATACATTATTTTGTAGCAATGTTGCAGCCGGTGCGTTTCTACTCAGAATTTCTAAGTCATGAAAAAAATATTAATTATCAAATATGTAAACGCATAAAAACACATGTGAAACATAAACTTTGTTAAGTAGTTTATCAATTGGTGAAAATCCTGACAATTAACTCAACCCTTGTTTAATAATCGAAATTATATATCCTTATACAATATATCAGCAGTAAAGAAAAAGTACAAACTTTCTATCATTTGGAACAGATGATGCATCCAGGTATCCTGGAGACATCATCTAGTTCACCCATGGTTCTAAAACAAACCATGGCACTGGGACTAGTATAAATGGTCCTATACTCCGTCCATCCAAGCAACAGAGTGTTCCAAAACAATATCATGCATAGTGTACGTGATCTCTCCGACTCTGTATGGATGTACCAAAGACAATGAGATCTGCCGGCCGATTGCAGTTAAATCCAATTGGCCAGCGCGTGGAGGCATATTTATTTTAGCCAATAGATGCAAAGGCATACTTTGATCACGCATCTATCGTTGTTTGGGTCGCTCTGTTTGTTCGATGGATATACTTTAGAAAGAGAATGTCGGTCGATATACTTCTGTATATCGACGATTGCCATTATAACATGTATTGATGAAAACATCAGGAAAGGATATACCGGACAAAATATTAAAATATTTACTGACAGTCAGGCTCTGCTTAAAGCTATTCAACCACCAAGTTTATACTGGTATCGAAACTGTAAAGAATCTCTTAATAGGCTGATAAGAGAGAACACAGTGTTTCCAGTATGAGTGCCGGGACATGAGGGGGTTACAGGTAATTAATTGTTAACTAAAGGCTCTAAAGCAGGTTTATCGAAAGACGCCTTCATACAAAGAGTTTACTGAACAAGCTAGACAAGGAATTCTCAACCAGGTTATTGAAACTGAGCAAGAGACATTTGAAAACAGTTACCGACCTGGTGGCTGGACACTGTACCCGATGGAAACATCTATACAGAATGAGAAAAGTCAGTCAACTTATGTGCAGAAAATGTGAACTATATGATGAAACACCTACTCACATACTCTGCTTCTGTGGGAACTTACAAGTACTTAGACGGAAGCACTTTGGAGAGGAATTAATACAACCATTACGACAACTGAATATCCCTCCAGTCAAACTGGTGGCTTTTATAGAAGACACGAAGCTTCTGGAATGGAAATAGATAACATGGGAAATGGCACAAAGATTCAATTCATTTACCTGGGCTATAGAGCACAATCTAAACGAAAGAATCGGTTGACACTATCAAAAAATCTACACTAAAAATCTAGAAGCAGAATACATTTAAAACATGTAACCAACTCAGCAGAAGTGACATTAATATGACAATCATTTCGGTACCATCCCAATATATTTTAATGCATTGTGATTAATATAGTGTTGTTCGGCATGGTCACAAGCCCAGTGGCACTGTCAAAGATGTACTAAGTTTACCAAACACGATTAGTTCTGTAATATGTTTTGAAAATCCCTGTTATTGTTTTTCATATATTCAAGTTCAATGAAATAAATTTTCCTAGTAAATAAAACTTTTCACCACATCCTAAAAAAAAGACATTTGATTGAGAACCCGATAATCACCTAAATTTAATATATTATTTATTTATCACAATTGAACCAAATAATATTTAGTAAAACAAAACAATGAATTTAAATAATATCAAAAACAATTTCTTTTATAGTTAAGTAGGAATGCCCAGAGTTCTTCGTACAATTTTTTCTGCTATTCGATTAAATTCATCTCTATTTTCTCTCCACATTTTGGCAGCATCTACATTTGCCCCGCTTTCGTCGTTGGGCTCTGGAAACAAAAAATTTATCTCTATAAAAAACGTAACTAATTTTCTACTAAAATTAAAACCTGAATCTCATAGATTTTTTTGGTACGAGCGTGCACAAAGTACATACTTTGCACACACTCTAGCATGCACGCAAACTCTTTAATTTTAATTAATTAAAATAACTATTTCCGTCGACCGTTACTACAGTTTGCTATATATATATATATATATATATATATATATATATATATATATATATATATATATATATATATATATATATATATATACAGAGCTGTGTGTTACATTACTAAAAATGCATACATAATATACTTATACACTTTTACGTTATATACATGTAGCTTTATGATCTGACCAATTTGCTAATTCAACTTATAAACGTCAAACAAATTCCATGACAACCTAAGTAGTCATAGCTTACTGGTATAGTGTGCTACATTACTCTACATATTAGTATATGTTACAAAAATTAGTGACATACTTTTTTCGGCGATACTTCCATTTGTTAATAATTTTCCAAGTATGATGTAAAAGTTATAATTTAGAACAATTAACTAATGCTTGAAACTTTTTGTACAGTGAAACATTTCTATTCTGATGCTAACTGCAAGATTGGCTTCCAATTCCTAATGTTACTAATTCCGTAGAGAACGAATGTGTCAATTAACAGTAAGTTTTTTATTTTGTGATACCTAGTAGAATTAAAACTCATTAAAAGTGTATAAGAAATTCAAAATAGTTTAAAACAATAAAATTATCAGTGGAATAAAACCCACAGTTCCGGACGAACCGACGAAATGTAATGAATTCTGGAGAACCTACTGAACACACCCTCAACTTTCGCAAGAGGATTCAAAACATCATAAACATAATCACCTAACCATTTAAATCCAGACAACAAAAACAATATGTACCAAGTGAATAAAAAGAATAGTGTGTTTAAAGCAAAGTTACCCACAAAAACAAAGGTAAGAGGACTTTTTCACTTATTAAAAAAGCTAAGAAGCCAAAATCCCTCGGTGTAAACCTAAAAACGAGGAAACGGTTTAGGAATGGCAAGGCTTTGACATCGACATATTATCTGAAAACACATTAGAAGATAAATTCCTTGCACAAAACTTGTCAAAAAGGTGTACAGAAAGCATTCCATACAGTTCTTCAGATATCAATCTAGAACATTACAGAAAACTCACTGAAAGAGTAAGAGAAAACAAAAACATCTTCAGGGAATGAAGAAAGAAGAGCCAAGATCCTCAGAGCCTTTACCAAATAGTTTTTGTCGATACCAAAAATAAAACTGAGGATAAACCGGAGCTCTGTGCCAATAATGAGGGTACGACGGTGATCTTCTCACATCGTATTTCTGACAAAACATATGAACAGAAAGCTGATTCTCACCAAACCGATAGCTCCTCTTCGGATGAAATATCGCCAACTCTACTCATTTCATAAAGAAATCGAGAACGGACAAACTTAAGAAGTGTATGGAATCGGAGAAAAAGTGTATCGAAAGCTCTGAAGATTCGGTGAATTAATCACAGGATACACTGAAAAAGCCCCATCATACTGTGAATATTCCCTCTGATGAACAATGTATTCAACAAACTTCAGTAAATCCATTATAAACGGGCATAAAAACCCACAAAAAGTGTACAGAAAGCTCAGCGGACTCCGACAACACAAAGAAGGAAACTACCTAGAAACCAACAAGTAAAAAATTCACAGAAAAAGTGGACATGAAAGGCTTATAAAAATTCACAGAAAAAGTGTATAGAAAACTCTCCTATTACAATGGAACAGTCACCAATCCGTGACATTTCTTCGCCGGAAGGACCTGCCCATATCACGGGGGTACAGCACATTATTAAAGCTCAAGTACACTACGCCGGTCTCTCACAAAGTTGGAGCGACGAAGTAGAAATTCAAGAGCGAGAACCCAGATACTCGTTTAGACCCAGACCTTCATCGCTAATAAATAAAACCATAGATGGAAACGAGGACAAGTTTGTTTCGCAATACAATAACTTCACGAAGACCGGTAGGAAAATAATAGGCAAAGTTTAAAAATTCATTTGACGCAATAACCATCGAGAGCATCCAACCCGATCACGGAGAAATGGATACAGACGATTTTTCCATTACCAAAAAAACGGTGTCCTCTTCCCAAGTAATTGCCAAAATCTCTAATAACACAATGCCAGTCCCGACAGAAAGAAAACACCACCCAAATCCAAGAAGACTTGGAAAAGAAAAAACGGAAAAGAATGAAAACAAACGGCAGCAATAAAAAGGAGAATTTTAAGACTAGACAGGTGGACAAACCCACGAGAGGTCCTGAAATCACGGCAAATAAAAACCCCACGTCCAATACTAACAAAATCTCCCTTACGAAGAAGAAAGACGAAAAGAATAAAAAGATGTGTCTTCCTATTGTGATTGATGAGTGTGTAGCTGGGCACAAAAACAGACAAACTCCTAAAGCAAGATATCAAAGGTAAATTCGAGATGAAGTACAACAAATCTATTGTTGTTTTCACTCACCACAACACTCCAAAATCTAAGCTCCCAAACGAAAATCTCCCTTATCACACCTATACGAAAAAGGAGGACAAATCTCTTGCTTTCGTTCTGCGAGGTCTCGCGGATGACATAGAGCCAAATGACATCAAGAAAGACATCCTGAATAAATATCAAATAGAACTAAAAGATGTTTTCAGGATGAACGCAAAGGGTAGACCGCTATTCCTGGCAATAACAGCCCCGATAATCGCCCTGGACTATCTAAATAGAAACGTAAGAATAGTGGAAAACACTAGAATAATCTGGGAGTTACGTAGACAACAAACATCTATTATACAATGTCATATTTCTCAACAATGGGGAGACGCAACGTCAAATTGAGGACGTGCTCCCAGATGCTTGAAATGCGCTGGGCCTCATAGAACGTCTGAATGCACTACAAGTCTATCTTCCAACCTGCCAAATGCTGCAACTGCCAGGGTAGTCAGAGTCACCCACCTAACTCGGACAGTTTCCCAGTATACCTCAGGAGAAAAGAGTATTTGGAAAGCTAAAACAAGACAGACCAATAGACAATTCGTGGAGGCACCTATCCCCAAATTCAACCCCTGGGAGGATAGAAAAGTTGATCATATAGACATAACCAATCAAAACCAAATCGACATTAATGACAGCTACAAATTTCCAACTCCAACATTTTAAAATAAGAATGACAAAAGTAGACTTAGAAACCCTCAAGACCTCAATTTCTTAGAAGATATGGATACGCACGGGGGAGGAATTCTAGTTGCCCTTAAAAAATTGGAGGAATAAAAAAAACACTTCTATTGAAAACATTTCAATCTAGTGGAGAATAAACTCCTGATTATAGGGGCGTATAACTCATATAGATTATTATTCACTTACTCCAATTCCATTATACAGGGCGTTGAACTTGTTACGATTTTTTACGAAAAATTGGTTATAACTTTTCAAATACCCTTTATAACAGATTACAACCTCATATCGTTGTAACGGGGAAGTGGAGCGGATTTCATTTTTAAACTAAAATATAGGGTGTTCCATTTAATGAAACCATAACTTTGATCTGGCACCGCCGAGTTATGGAACACCCGAGGGGCAAACAACTCTAATAAAAGTGTACATCATATTTAAAACATTTGATACTTGCAAGTAACTAAAATATTTGAAAGTATTTAAAGTAATTAAAAAGTAATGAAGAGTAATTAAACTATTTAAAAAGTAATCGGAATACTTAAGAATAAGTAAAATATATTTGAGATACTTGGAAGGAATTGAGAAGTATTTAAAAATAATTAAAGTAATTAAGAGGTAGTTAAATATTTGCAAAGTAATTAAGATGTAGTTAAATATTTGCAAAGTAACTAAAATGTATTTAAAAATAATTAAAGTAATCAAAATATTTAAAATATGAATAAAAGCATAGATAAAAAATATTTTTCCACCGATAACTACCTAGTGGCATCACCATTATTCAAGCAATGCCTCTGATGAGAGGTAACATGTTTTTGATCCATTTAAATAATGAGAATATTTTACCTAATGGATTACGAACGTTCAATATTCTGCAGTCAAATGCTTCATGCATATTTGAAAAAATACAACATATGAAACGGAAGGTATGGTATATTCAAAAAATAATCAATAAAAAAAATACAAAAAGGAACTCAAACAAAACAGGAACAAAAATAATATATATATATATACAGTGTGTCTACTTAAGTTGGACTCATATGGGAAACTTTTTTATTATGGGTTTTAGGAAAAAAAGTTATTCCTCATAAAAAGTTCTGCATTATCTAAAACCTAAAATGCAATCATTAGATATTTCTTATTTTGAGCCGTATACGAGGTTTGTCAAAAAATATTAATCTTACTCAAGAGTAAAGTACCTTTATTTTTTACAATACAGAAAAATTGTAAGAAGTAAAGTTGTTTAAAATTAAAAGTTATATTCAAATATGCAATTACAGCTATTTAGCATGAAAATTAAGATTTGGTGATTATTTACTATTCATTCCGTATTAATTATTCTGGCTTGGTACAATTTAATGTAATCTAGGATGCTCTGTCATGAAGTATTTGACAGTGAATGTCAGAATGGGTTAGTTTTCATAAAATTACAGTAAAAATGGCAGCTTTACTGACTTGTGAAGAAAAAATAGAAATAGTTTTAATTGTTGGAGAAAATTACAATACACATAGAGAGGCAGCAAATATTTTCAACAACAGACATCCCCATAGAAGCATCGGGTATTCAACAGTTACCAAAATAATGAAGAAATTCAAGACCAGTGGAAGTGTTGATAAGTTTAATAATAAACGCATAAAACGGGTTGCCAATGAAGACACTGAGTTGGAAGTGATGCTTTCTGTCGTCGAGGAACCAAAAATCGGATTACGCAAAGGGGCTTCTCTAATCACAAATACTTCGGTAAAAAAAGATACAGTGGCAAATATTTTAAAACGTTATAAATATCATGCATACAAACCTCAATTCGTACACACATTACTACCAAGGGATTACGATGTTCGATTTGAATTCTGCGCTTTGATCCAAGGAAAGTTGGAAAAAGACCCGTTTTTCGCAAGAAGTATAATTTTTTCCGATGAAGCCACATTTTCATCCAACGGAACCGTCTCATCACAAAATTGTCGCTGGTGGTCCAACAGTAATCCAAATTTTGTAATAAAAAGTCGTAGCCAATATTCGTTTAAAACGAACGTATGGTGTGGGGTTTACAAAAATAAATTAATTGGACCATTTTTTTATCGACAATCGTTAAATGCCGCACGTTACTTACAATTATTAGAAAATCAAGTAAGTGATTTTTTGCACGAACTTCCGTTAGAAGAACGTATGAAAATTTGGTTCCAACAAGACGGTGCCTCCATCCATAGTACCGTAAACGTTAGAGAACTGCTTGAAAATATGTTTAATGGAAAGGTGATTCACAGGTATTCAGCTATTTTTTGGCCTCCCAGGTCTCCTGATTTAACTCCACTTGACTTTTTTTTATGGGGTTACTTAAAACAGAAGGTTTATGAGCGAGGACAATTTGATGATGTAGACCATTTGGAAAGGATTATTTCTTAGGAATGCCAAAAAATTACTCCAAATATTATACGGAAAATAATAAAAGAGTTTCAGACAAGAACAATTACATGTTTAGAAAGAGAAGGTGGATATGTCGAAGCTTTAGTAGTTTAAATTAAAATTTAATTATGTTTGTTAGTTATACATAGATTTTTGTTTAGGTACATAATATTCTTTGTGTGGATTCTCCTATTTCTAAGATAAATAATTATAATGCAGCACGTATTTAAATGCAAGATTGTCCAAACACATTAACAAATAGAAAGGTTATCATATTTTTAACAGATGAGAGGGATAAAGTCAGTATTGAAATTTACGATTACAAATACTTTATAATGTAAAACGTAAATAATCACCAAATCTTAATTTTCATGCTAAATAGCTGTAATTGCATATTTGAATATAACTTTCAATTTTAAACAACTTTACTTCTTACAATTTTTCTGTATTGTAAAAAATAAAGGTACTTTACTCTTGAGTAAGATTAATATTTTTTGACAAACCTCGTATACGGCTCAAAATAAGAAATATCTAATGATTGCATTTAAGGTTTTAGATAATGCAGAACTTTTTATGAAGAATAACTTTTTTTCCTAAAACCAATAATAAAAAAGTTTCCCATATGAGTCCAACTTAAGTAGACACACTGTATATATATATATATATATATATATATATTTATTAATAATGAACTACCTAGAAATACTCATAATTTTTTCGTGATTTTCTTAATGTTTTATATTTGAGATCCATCACTCTTTTCGTTTCCGCCGTAATGGAAAGGACATGTACCCGACAGCTTTATAGGTCCATCAAAAATAAAAGTGTTTTTTACTAACTGTATATCTTCCCTGTGACTTTTATCATGAGTTCGAGTACCTTGGAATTAATCATGTTGAGATCAGTTTTGAACTCTCTAGTCACATGTTCCGGTTGATCGCAGATGATTCCATCAATTCTTTTTAAAAGAGAGAAGTATGCAGTGATGAAGCTCTGTTGATTTTCAGAATTTATCAAAGAAGATTCCCTCATTCTACGCCTTTCCGGTCTTCTATATTTCGTAGTTTTCCATCTACTTGTTCTATGTTCAAGATTCTGGGAAACTGGAGACAAACATTCCGAATCGGTTAAGCAGAGATCGTCAGAAGTCTCCTTTCCAACTTCACTGCTTAACAAAATTTTGAATTGGACTCGTTACTCTCTACGTTGGTGTTGGATAGTCTAGATGAGGTGTTACATTCGTCCTCCCATTCAGAAGCTATATGTCGGCTCTGACCTCGTTCTCTAAATTTTAAGTTTGTTCTTCATTTCCAGAAGAAATCTTTTGTATTTTCATCAAATTGTGTAAAGTGTTACGTTGACGCTTCCTAGTTTCTACCGATCTCTGAACGCTTGGTGCATCGGAGTAAGTCTCATCCAACAAATGATTTTTTAAATGTTTATAAAAATTGAACACTGTCCAATATGAAGCGCCTGCATTACAGATATTCGATATCTTCAGTTCTTTTTTACAAAGAAAACATGTAATTATACCTGTTGCAATTGCAGATGAATCATCTGAATCCTCATCTGTCAGTGCAATACTTTTTATATTTATTTCCATATTTGTATCCTCACAATTGAGTTTCGTTCTTTCTAATTAAGTTAAATTCTTTATATATTTCCTCAAAATATGTTCAAGATTCTTTCGACCTGTATTTAGATATATCAAAATTTTTTCTGACTTCATCCAATTTTTCAGAAGTATTCATTAAAATTCTTTTTTTTTTCTGTATTGGACGAGATGGTATTGGTGCAGTCATTGGTTTCTCTATAAAAGTCTGTGCAAATAGTGAAGTGCCACCATTTTGTTCATTATATTTCTCAAGTTTCCCAAGCTCTTGTCCAATTTTCATCAGTTTTTTTAACTCCCGAGGGCAAACAAAAGTTCTTGTAATGGAACTCATAATATTTTTATAGTTCGCCTTCATCAGTTATATCAATGAGATTTGGCAATATATTTTTGGCAAAATCTTCTATGCAAATAATATCCTCTTCAGAAAAGTCTGTTAACGCCATTTTATTATCGTAATAATTTTTTTAACAAATTTACCACGAAGTTACTTAGTTCAATTCTATTAAAGATTTGTACTAATCATCTGTGAATCTCAAACGGGTTCTTGAATATGTAATATTTTTGATGAAATTTCCCCACAAACTCGAGCAAATATATTGGAATAAAGTCCCTACCAACGTGAATTCGTTCAAAGCGGCTGCGAAGTTTTTGCATTGTGATAATTTCTCGCCGGTGCAACTTCATCAGTAGCGTAAAAATTTCGCGTTACTTTGGGAATGCCTTCATATTATTTGAATTATTGATAATTCTTACCTTCGATCACTGATCCTGTCATATTCACTATAAACTTCAAAAAATACACCGAAAAACGTGAATCTATCACCAAAGCTCTGCAGCAATAGTGGCTAGTTTCGTCTACGTTTGTTCAGAGTTCAGACATCCGTCCCTTTACACGGTAAACATCGTTCGAAATTTTCCAGTGCCCATCGGCATTCATTCCAGGAACTCATGCCGACGAGACCTATAGCTCAAAAATGCGAAAAAATCCATTATCTAAGATTATTTTATTAGATACCAGCCATTTATCTTGATAGTTAAATAAAATGAAACAAAACACCTATTCATTTTTAAATAAAAATAAACAATATTCAGAACCTATTCATACTCAATAATCAACAAAAACAATGGCAAAACGGGATAAGTATGTACATTTGTATATAGAAAGATAAAAAGACCCTTTCAGTCGTTTCTATCTAATTTTGCCCGTCGAGCGCTGTTATTTTAGAATGGTGTTTATAATTCGTTGTTCGTGTTTTATGTTGTATATCTTTTTTAAATTTATTAATTAATTATTGAAATAAGCAAAAAATAATATTAATATTTTTCTCTTCAATAGCAAAGCTTATAAAATAAATATTTTGTAATAATTGCTAATAGTCTTAGTTGTATACAACTCTTAGTGTTTATCACTTTCTCACGACCTGTGAATATAGTCTTGGTTTTAAGTATACTTAATATAAACAATGATAAAAACATAGAGAAGAAACTAAGGGACAGAGATGTAACTGAAATTTCAGGGAATTTTGTATATTTCATTTAGTCTTTCGGGAAACGTTATCGAAGTAAGATTTATTGTTCGTATTATTTCAACTGCTGCCTACAAAAAATAACATTAATAATATTATAATTGTGGTTTTGAAATGCCTGTGCACTGTGCCGTAATGGGTTGTTCCATCAACCATTAACCAAACTCAGTAGGTATATTGAAACATTTGTAAAATTAATTGATAAATATATCCTGCAGCTGCATGTGTTTTGATTATTTTAACCTTCTAAATTCAAAAATGCGAAAAATACGATAAAAATTTGAATATGAGAGGCCCTATTATTCAAGTGGCCAATAGGTATATTTTATTAAATTTGGGATACTCTGTATAAATAACTACTAAACCATCAATAAAAATTACTAAAATGTTAGATCAAAACTATCAATTTATTTATTTTGAAAATTTAATTCTATTTTTTACGTATAACTAATCTTTCCTTTTCAAATTTATACACCTAAACATCTTTCGAAATAATTAACATTTAGAAATATTATGTAAAATAAACTTTAATAATACATCACATTATGTTGAATATATATTTCTTAAGTTACCCCTGTATAGCTTAGAGTAAAATAAACTGTTCTAAATGCTCCGGTACCTACCGGTGGCGTTGCCGACAACAAAAGCGGGCCATTCAAATTATTTATGAGCACGACGTACGTTTGTAACAACAACAATAACTGTTAAGAAGTGTTGACTTATTGCAATATTGTTTTCTTATGTGTGTTGTCCTTAAGCTAGACATTGAGTGTTAATTACTGTTCTAATATTTGTAGTGTTTTGCAGTTTCTTGTTATCATGCATGAGGCATTATCAAGTGGTTACATAAGTCAATAAGAATGAAGGCAGATATTCTTGGCAGAGGTTAGAGGTTTTAAAATCCAAGGATGAAAAATAAATGCATTTTAATGCCTTGAAAAAGGAATAGTATTTGGCACTTATGCAAGAAGTGTGCGATTTTGAGCTCTGGCCACAAACTGGTCACTTCTAATATTACATGGTTCACAAATTCTCTGCCATTGTTAGATTGTAAATGCATGGGGCCCCGAAAGTAGAAAATATATCATTGGTAGGCTACCTCTTTGGCTCTCTTTCTTTTCAAGGGACAAAACAAATTTGGTTAGGTGGTTCTGATACACAAGTATTCATTTAAACTTTCCATCTGTTTGTGTCTGGAAGTCAAAAGGAATGACTTGTTGACACATTTCATTCGTGAAATTTGAAAGCGTTTTAAAAGTATCGGCCAACATTCTGACATGACTATGTCCCACTGCTACATGAGCTGTGTCTAAAATGTCATATAACTCAGAGGCGATAAGATAATATTTTATATTATTTGTATTTTCCTTATTCTGTGTGGTAAGTTACTTCATGCCTTAATTTTCCACCACATCAAATCTCTTTTAGTGTGTTGCAAAGGTTCCAAAGGTTTTCCATTTTTAGCCTCTTCCGCTTGTTGCATAAGTACTAAATACTTTTTCTTTGTGTCAATTTTTTATCCTTGGATCCTAAAACATGGCCACCTCTAACACAAGGCCGGAATCCTAGATGTGGCAACGTGGCGCACCTGTCAAATAGTGGGCCGATGAGAACGACTTGTAGGCCTACTACAATGGTGAGAAATATGAAATAAATCAAGCTATAAAACATTTTCAAGAAATAAAAATCAATATATTTATAGGCGGACTAAATAAAACAAAACTACAAAAAGTAATTTATTGATAGGAATATAAAATATGAAGAAAATCAGCCTCCACCTTCCCCTACAGCTGACCAGACACCACCTTAAAATAATTATTTCTTCACCTTTTATTTCTTATACCTTTATTAATATAACTGACCTACATACAATAATATAGGTACAACAGAATTCTTAAAAAGTAATATAAAAAGTAGGTATTTAAAATCTTTAAACTGGATAGAACTATTGTAATTTAAGAATTTTTCTTTTTCTTTGACATTTTGTTTCATGATTATTATTAATATGTTTCTTACTAGCTTGTAATTTATCTTGAATTGTTTTTGAATAGTTATTTATGAAAATATTTGCCAAAATAGGTAACATCATTTCTAGAAGAGAATTGGTTTGAGGTTGATTGCATGAACAGATATCCCGAAAGTGAAATTTATCTTTATTTTTGTTAACAGACTCCTTTGCTAATGTAAGTAAAATGAATTTTCGAGCTCAACACCTTAAAAATTTAGATTCAAACTGCTCAGATATTTAAATTTTAAGTATATTATGAACTAATGTAGTGATTTGCATACTAAATTCAGATGGAATAGTTAATCCGCCTCTATTTAAAATTTCAAAATAACTTTGATCCTCCTCATGGTCTTTTGTTTGATCACTAACCACAACATTTATACATAATATATATATATTTTTTCAAGTCAGATAAATCTTCGGCAATAGTTTTGATATAATGATCATTTTCTAAATAATTATTTGGTGAACGTTTCAGTGAACTACTAAGTTTCTGTATATATTTAGAATGTGGCAAGACCAATAATTTATTGTTTTTTACAGCATTATATGCTTTCTTGGACTGAACATAAAGTAAAAATGATTTTAAAATTAAATCTGCTGAAAACCTATTACAATTAGCATATAATAGATAAAATGGTTCTGGCAAAAAATCAATTTGTTCTATCTTACTATTTTCATCTCTTTCAGTAAGCTTATGTTTTATTAGATCTATATTATGATGAAAATTTTTCAATGCTGATTCTAAACTTACAACATTGGTACTAAAGGGTTTAAAATAATGTGATAAAATATTTTGAATCTGTGACCAAAGGGACACCTTTAGACACGGTGGTAATATCAAGTTTAAATCATTTTTATGTAATAAATTATGCTCAATTCTTACTTCGATTTCCATTGATTCTAATATTTTTATACTACACCTGACATCTGGTTCATCATTATCAAATCCCATCAGATATAAATATATACAGTTTGTTTGTTGATGACACTGCCACTTCTCAAAAGAACACTCAATTTAGATTTAAACTGTTCACAAAAATTTTAAAAATTCACGATCACATCACTTTTTAACCATTCTTCTTGTTGTTCCTGTTGTCTATCTAGCATCCTTTTTCTTTGTATTCCAGGATTACTTCTATATTTCTATATATTTTATATTTGTGGTATTACATTTTCCTTTAATACCGGTCTTTTCCTTGTAAATGTCTTCAGACTTGGTACTGAACATTTCGCAGGCATCTACAACAAAATAAAATATTTTATAGAAATGCTACCTATAAGTGCATAAGTAATTAAACTTATTGGCTTAATTTATATACTTTATATTTGTCCAATAGGGGATGGCTTAACAAGAATCACAAATTGGATAATAATATAAAAATTAGTCTTGGTTCAAGTCACATTTGAACATTTTCAATGAGTTTTAGAAAAAAATTTTAACCATACTTTATTTGATACAATTACCGTGTTATGCCTTATATTTTATACAAGTCCACAGACCAGAGAGTATGTTTACAAATTATACTGATGCTAAAATCTTTTTATTTATATATATTATTAAATATCTTACCTCTAACACTTTACACAAACAGTTGCAAACAGAAGTCTTTTGTTGAAGTTGTCAGTCTGTTAACTACGAAAAAACGAGCACCATGTTCATAAACTCAATTTAAAAAGATTATACACACTATTACATACTACAGATCACCTGTTACACACCACGAATTATAAACACATTTGCACTACATAAATAAATATTACATCCAATGATTTTACGGTCTCGCCTTTATAAAAATCTGACTCGATCGGCCCACTGTTCACTGTTGCCAAATTTCAGCATTCCGGCCTAGTGTTGTAGGTGGTCATGCCTAAAACCTTGTCAAGAATCTCTGCCTCCACTATTTTCAACTTATGTGTCCACTGAGAAAGCCTCATACTAAATAACAAGAAACAGAAATAGACACTAAATATTAAAATTAAATACATTAAATACGGTATCCGCCAAAATAAACAGTACCGAAACAGAGAGTGCTGTGGAGTTGTTTATGTAATATGGATTTGTCATATTTGACTTAATTGTCATTAGTTGATATATTAATAGTACGCTGCAGTTAAATTTGATTTAAAAATGGTTCTAACAACGGAAGAAAAAGTGTTTTTGGTAGAGCATTATTTTCGGTCATACGGAAAATAGAATAATTTCTCGGGGAACAGACTTCGAATATCCTTCTCATTCACCTGATCTGACGCCACCTGACGCATACATTTGGGGCATAATGAAGGACAAAGAAAATCCGCCGGCGAATATTGCCGAACTACGGGAAAGAATACAAAATATTTTTCGGCAGTTACATCAACCACTTTTTATAAATATGTTTATTGTCTTACAAAATCGATATGAAGCTTGTTTGCGTCGAAATGGTGAACATTTTGAACACTTACATTACAGAAATTAAAAATTAATTTTTATTTTCGGTACTGTTTATTTTGGCGGATACTGTATTTCATGCCTAGCTTAGGAATAATACACATACACACATGTGGAAACTAAATCCTGGTGATCGACCAAGCAAAGTAGACCCACTGGCAAATTGCAATTCTAGTTGTTTAGACTAGTACAAATCAGTTTAAACCAATAACATTACATTGATTTTAGGGAAAACTAGTTCATGCTATTACTCTTTGGATATACAGGTTTGGTCTGGGAAACTCATTTATCCTAAAATTAGATTTGTCCAGTAACATATGCACTGCATGCTATTAACCAAATTTTGTTCCTTTTGTTATTAAAATTAATTGATTATTAACCAATTTACCTGCTAGCATGCTAACTACTGAAAGTAAAATCTTTTCTACACTTTGAACAGGTGACCACCTTTCAGCACTGGATTCATATCCCATAGGGTCATCTCCCGGTGCATGTAAAATTGAAATACAAACTCTACCATCTGCGTAAACTGAAAGAATGTGTATGATAATAACAATTTTGCTTCTTGTACTCTTATACAGAATATTTTGTACTAATCCAATCATTGTACTTACTATTAGGATGAAACATTTCACAAGTAAATTGCATTTTGGGTGGGCTCAAAGGGTAATCTGGTGGAAAAATTACTTTGGCAGGAAATACACCTCCCTCAAAACAAGTACCTTCTGGGCCCCTAAGAAACATTAAAATTTTATAATAATTCAAGTAACAATAATGTATTTTTTATTACGTTATTAAAGCTTCCCATTCAAAAAAGTTTTCTTCGTTAATTGGACCAGCTATAATTCCTTCTGGGGGGTTCAAGGTTAATTCTAAAACAATTTATTATTCAACATTAGTTTTTTTTAACATTTCTTCAAGTGCAAAAAATATTGACCAATAATAACCACTATAAATTATATGATACAAACGTTTATATTCTGCCATAAGCCTTCGCAAAGCTGATCCTGCCATACTTTTTTTACCCTGGATTGACTTTTGGTAATATAAACATGACATGAACTGTAAATGTCCACCAACTGACAAGTAGGGATGTTCCGATACTACCGATACAATACCAGTATCGATATTTCTATTCCGACACCGAATACTTTCATATCGATACCAGCTTTTCGATACTTCACTAATATTAGTACTCTAGTAGTGGTATCGTATCGAATCAAAATGGCTTCATTCCATTCCATATGGTCAATGGGGAAAGTTTTAAATGCATGTTGGAAAAATTGTCACCAGGCTATAAAATACCCTCTACAAAAAGTTTTAAAAAGCTATTAGATGAAAAATATGAAGTGCTTGAAAACATTTATAAAAAATAGATTACTGGGAAACAGCCTGTTTCAAACAGGGTCTCCAAACTTATTTTTTTAGGAAGCTGCTCCAAATTAGAGTGGAACATTTAAAAAAAAGTTTTATTTGACGTTGACAAGTAATATTTTTAAAAGAATATATTTTTTTCGTTTTTCAATTATTACTCCTTCTTCCATATCAGTTTCGATTTGATACCAGTAGGTATCGATAATTTCTTATCGATACGATACTGGTATCGATACTTCACATTCAATACCTTTCGATACCTAGTATCGATATTTAGCGAGTATCGCATATCCCTACTGACAAGTTGACACCAATGACAGTCGCCCTGAGAATATTGGTCACAGGCATAGATAACACATATACGAATAGATAGGACACTCCAATGTTAAGGCCTGAACCTGAATATCAGCGCCATCTCTTCGTTTTGAAGAAACTAATTTGAAAAAGTGGCGGCAAATTTGAATATACAGTCCATTATCTGCTATTTATCTAATATTCCATTTATGTTAACAAAATTTAAAATACAAATGAATTGTGAAGATATTCATTGGTGTAATTTAATTTAAATACAGGTATATAATAGTACTACATAAATATATTTTTTTTTTCTCTCCGATTTATTGTCGCATCAACCGCTGAGGGTTATTAGCGACAGGAACCTTTCAATTTACATTATATAGATGCATGAATTACAAAACATTATACAACTTTGTTGACTTAAGAAATTGACAAGGTTATTTTCGTATTTTCTATCAAAAATTGATGGTAGTACATGTGGTACATTTGCATTTTTTCTCTGCATATCGTATTTTTTACAGTCTAGCAATATGTGTTTTCCGTGATAATAACATTACATGTATCACAAATCGGGCTCTCTTCTTTTTTCATTAGGTAGTCGTGCGTAAATCTTGTGTGACCTAAACGCATTCTTGTCATTTTGACTTGACACGACCGACTGATCGAAGAGCACTGCCACTAGTGAAACATCGGCTTAGTTTCTTGCAATTTAGATACGACGTTATTCCACTCCGATTGCCAAAATTCAATCATTTTGTTTTTGACAAACACCTTAAAATCCGCACTGATAACCCTATTTACACTCGTAGAGTTGCAGTTGTCAATTGCGTCGCGAGCACACTTATCTGCTTCTTCGTTGCCGATGATACCAATATGGGATGGAATCCAGATGAAAATTACTGTTTTATTTTGATTTCCAGCAATGGCCAATTCGAATTTTATGTCAATTACAGTTTGGTGATTCGGGTATAATTGCTCTATACAAGTTATGGAACTGAGTGAGTCCGTTAAAATGATAAACTGATTACTATTGCTGTCGTCTTTGTTAATATATATGAGGGCTTGATAGATTGCGAAGAGTTCTGCTGAAAGTATTGTAGTGCAAGTTGGGAGATGAAACATTAGTTTTTGATAAGACGTGACTACGGCAGCTCCAACGCCTCCAACGTCCTTAGAAGCATCTGTGTATATATGCATTGATAACTATTATAACTGTCAAGTAGTTCCAGTAGTTTTGACTTAATGAAAGTTGAATTTGTACTATGTTTGTTGAAGTTTGTGAGAGAAGTAATCACTTTAGGAGGTTTAAGAAGCCAAGGCTCAATAGCACCCATTGTGTGTGTACATATATTTGGAATTGCGATTTGGAAAAGCTCTAGATATATTTTTACTCTTTCATAAAATGATTTTGCAAGTCTAGGTCTTTCAGAAAACGAAGTCAACAGTCTGTTTGTGTTAGAGAATACATATGCAGGATTCAAATGATTTGCATAGGTTGTCGCTGCATAATTAATGCATAGGACTTTACGTCTTAGTGTTAGCTCAGGTTCTCCAAGTTCCCACCGTAAAGATTTTGTAGGAGTTGTTTTGAATGCCCCAGTTATAATTCGAAATGCAGTATTTTGTATAATTTCCAGCTGATTAATTCTGGATGTACTGGTGGAGTCATATACTATAGCACCATAGTCTAGACGAGATCTAATCATAGACTTGTAGGTTAGCATTAGGGTTGGTCCATCTGCTCCCCAGTTTTTGTTGGCAAGCATTTTCATAATATTAATTCTCTTGTGAGATTCTAGAACTAGATTGTTTA
Organism: Lochmaea crataegi; assembly: GCA_947563755.1. Classification (NCBI taxonomy): domain Eukaryota; kingdom Metazoa; phylum Arthropoda; class Insecta; order Coleoptera; family Chrysomelidae; genus Lochmaea; species Lochmaea crataegi. The sequence continues at coordinate 56,887,026 of OX387422.1, read as the reverse complement.
TATGTTTTCCCCAGTTCAGTTTTGAATCTAAGTACATGCCTAGAAATTTAGTGCAATCTTTAACGTTGAGTAGATGTCCTTGTATTGTTAACGTAGTTTGAAAATTTGTAATCGTCTTGGAAAACAGTACACAGTGTGTTTTTAGGGGACTGAATGCAAATCCTGTGATGTTACTCCAGCTTTCGAGATCATCTAAAACATTTTGTATGAAACTTTCCATAGATCGTAGATTTTTTCCCTTGAGGAAAACAACCAAATCATCGGCGTATAGCGCAGATTTGACAGGCAATTTCACAGTTTTTATGATATTGTTGATAGCAATCCCAAAAAGAGTTGGACTTAGTCCTGATCCTTGTGGTGTTCCGTTTACTTGGTGTTTGCTCTCTGAAATCGAACCATTCGCTCTCACCCTGAAGGTCCTGTTGGTTAGGAAATTTTTGATGAAAAATAAAATATTTCCATTTATGTTCCATTCATTCAGGGTATTTAGTATATGATGTCTCCTCACAGTTTCAAAAGCTCTATTAATATCGAAAAATACCGCTAGACAATGCTGTTTCATAGCTAAGGCTTCATGTATGTAGCTTTCAAAAACAACTAAATTATCTAATGTGGATCTATTTTTTCTAAAACCGCTTTGTTCTGGCATAATTAGTCCTCTGTTTTCAAGAGTCCATACCAGTCGCCTATTAATTATCTTTTCGAGTAGCTTACACATAGTGCAGGTTAAAGATATGGGACGGTACGATTCGGGGCTGGTTTTTGGTTTGTTGTGTTTAAGTATAGGAAGTATAATAGCTTCGGACCATTTCTTTGGAAAAACATGTTCGTTCCATATAGTATTATAGATAGTTAACAGAAAATCTTTTGCAATTTGTGGTAAATTTTTTAAAAATAACACAGGTATATCGTCAGGTCCTTCGCATGTATTATTTAAGTTAGACAGAGCTTCGTTAAATTCTTCTTTAGTAATATATGCATTTATTGGATCATTCGTATCCACAATTTCAATTTCATTATGTTCTTTGGCTGATTTTGTCACAGTTTTCAAATTATTATTATCCGTAGAGTATCTTTCATAAGTGCTTGCAAGCATGTTTGCAATGTCCAAGTTATCTGACACTGAAGTTCCGTTATATTCAAGAGTATGTATTCTTTGGTAGGAGTTCGTACCGGAAATCTTCCTAATCTTTGTCCACACTTCACTAACAGAAGTTGTTCTAGTTATTGTGGAAACAAATTGCATCCAGGAATCTTTTTTTGAATTTTTTATCACATGCCTTGATATAGCTCTCAATCTTTTAAATTCAGTAAGATTTTCCAAAGTATTATATTTTTTGTATCTATTAAATGCGTGTTTACTTGCTTTGAGGGCCTCATTACATGCTTCATTCCACCAAGGGACTGGGTTCTTATGGAAAATTTTACTTGATTTACCAATAGCGGTTTTAGCTGCACGAATAATTACAGTTTCGAACTTTTCGAGGGTAGTATCAATATTGTTTGTGATAGTGCATGTAGACATTTGATGTTGGATGATTTGATAGAAGGTTTTCCAGTCTGCAGAATGTAGCCTCCACTTGAGGACAGGTGAAGTTTGATTAATACTATAGTTGTTATTAGTTATAATAATGGGAAAGTGATCACTATCATATAAATATGGTAGTACTTCCCAAGAAACGAACAATTGAATTGCTGGATCACAAAAGGACAAGTCTATTGCTGAGGAATTTCCAGTTGCTGTATTGAAACGTGTTTTGGATCCATTGTTGAGAATGTTGAGGTTATATTTATCAATTACGTCTGCTATCGCTTGGCCTCTACTGTTTGTATATTCAGAGCCCCACATAATATGATGGCCATTGAAATCTCCAAGTATTAATTTTGGTGAGGGGATTTGATCGATAACATCACAAATGTCTTGATATGGTATTTGTCCATGTGGTAGATAAAAATTGCAAACATTGAAGGTTCTTGTGGAAGAAAACGAGATTTTAACTGCAATTACTTCAAGATTGGAGGTAATTGGAATTTCTTCTGCATCCAAGAAATCTGATACATATGTCACTACTCCTCCACTTGCGTGATCTCTATCAACTCTATTCTTGAAAAAACGTTGGTAGTTCTTTAACAAATGACAATGATTGTTTTTAAAGTGGGTCTCCTGAAGGCATACAATATCTGGAGACTGCTCTGCCAGAATAATCTGTAGTAAATGCAGATGACAATAGTAGCCATTGATGTTCCACTGCAGTATAGATTTAAATTGAATATTGAATATAAAAATTATTTTAAAAGTTCAACATTCCTGAGAAGAGGAATCACTTTCTGTACCAGTAATGTCAATACCCAGTTTTTTGAGTATTTTATTTCTTAATTTTGTAATTCTCACTTTAATGCTTCTTTCTTTCAGTAATGGGCGGATGTTTGTTAACATATTTATTAGTGATTGCAAGTCATTCGTGTAATCTTGAATTATCGGAACTGGGTTATGAGAGCCGACAATATTGTCAAGAAGATCAGAAAGCTCTTCAAAGTTGAGCGGCAGTTTTTCTGAGTTTTGGTCAATGTATGATTTGGCTGGTTCGAGCATAGATAAGTTTGAATTTTTTGGTGGATCTGGTACTGTATTTTTTATTTTCTTCTTGGAGTTTATAACTTGTTTGCTTGATGGTTTGACAAACTTGGGAGGCATATCTGTTTTGCTATTGTTTAATGCACTATCAGATTGCGACGTTGATTCTTCTGATAATTGTCGTTTGCAACTATTAGTATTTTTTTCTGGGTCAGTGGTTTGTTGTGAATGTACTATTTCCATTGGATGAGTAGAGTCTATTGAACTAAACAATTCAACTTGGGATGATGGAAGAGATTCGGTATTGTCATTGTTTACAGAAGTAGTTGGTATAGGGGCATCAATGGAAATGGAGTCGATACTAGTATTTGCTTGCTCTGGGCAACGTGACGCAAGGTGGCCTGTTTTCTTGCATCGAAAACAAGTAATTCCATCTTTTGTCATGAATATTCGGTAAGAGGTGTTATCAAGATTTAGGAAAAAAGATTCAGGGATTTCAGTACTATGAGGACTAATAAAGACTTGTCTTCTGAAGCTTAAAATATGACTGAATTCAGGAAGTGTAGTGCTAATTTTTAAGGAGGTCATTGGTGAAATGGGTTTAAGACCTAACTTGATAAGTTCATTTATGATGGTTTCATGTGAGATAGATGGACAAACATTTGATAAAATTATTCTCTCAGCTGGAGATATCAGTTTACGAGCTTTTAAAACTATTCCATTTACTGTTATTTCGCCAATTTCATGTATGAAAGTTTCTACAATGTCCTTATTGGCAAAGTAGACACATATTCGATTGTTTGTCATTTTAGATAAGTAGATTATATTTTTGGGTGGAATGACAGCTCCCAATGGTATTAGGTAGTCCTGAATTGAACATCCATCTAATGAACTGAAAATTATTGCTTGATCTTTATTCGGGAATTTTTTACTTGGTTTAATGCATTGGAGTAGGTTTTGTGTTGTGAAGATTGTGGATTTTCACTTGCAGAGCTTCTGTAGTCAGAAGTATTCTGCAAGTTTTCAGATGTTGCCATTTTGTAAAACTGCTTAAGTTATCAAACCGTTATAGGCCAGTACAACTCTGCCCATGTCAGACAATTAATTGAACTGGTTATTGATAACAAAAGGTCTTGTGTTGTATCGTAGAATATTTCCAAGATCGAATGTTAGTTGGTTGTTAAACTATTCTGGAACACTTACAGTACAATTGTTGATCCTTAACAGCACCACTGTTGTACAAATTACAATTTTTGCAAAAACTTTAGCTATCCTTTGAATCGAGAAATCTAAGAGCGAGGTTAAAACAAACTTTATAATACTTTGCCAGAACCGGACTCTCTGTCTACATAAATATTAATGTATACATTTCGAGTTATTATAAATTAAAACTAGTATAATATATAATGTTAATAAATATAAATATACATACACATATTTTTCCTTGTGATACAATGGAAATGTAAAAAAACATAGTTTACGTTATTATGGATTTATATTATATTTATCTCAAGAGCTTCTAAAAGATTTAATTTAATCTTTTCGAAGTTAAGAAGATTACCTGAATATTTGTTTTTATTTATCTCAAGAGCTTCCAAAAGATGGAATAAAACAATTTACTTTGCTTAAATCTCCATTATAATATATTAAGCAAATTAAATTATTTTATTTCATCGTTTATAGTTCTTTCGCCATCAGAAGAGAGTAATAAAACCTAATTATGTATGCAAACTACAGCAGCGGTGGCCCAAAAAAATCAGTATATTTGCAAATTTTTACCATACAGCACTAACAAATTTCTTTTAGTTTAGCGATGCCGACCAGTATACCTGATATAACGACCCTTTTGTAATCGCCGAGAAACTGGTCAATAATCCTTGCATATGCGTGGTTATGGGTTTAATAAAAGGGGTAAGATAAAACTACATTTTTAAGTAGTTATATGTATATTGACAAATTACTTTATTTGGAATAATCAAACCAACAGATTTTAATGGGTAAAAAAGTTATTGATAGTGACTTCAAATTGGCGACCGGCGAGTTGCATCCATCCCAAAAAGTAAAATTTTACCTGAACGAAAAAAGGTGACCGTCGAATAGCATATCCGTCATCCAAAAAGGTCTTTTCATTAATAATCGCCTATCATGGTCAAAAGCAGGTCAAATTTTACAGCAATGTTGACGATATATTATTTGAATCGTAAATATTTTTATAAAAAAGGAACATATTGTTACGCGAGCTACTGCATTAATATGCTCACTTAGTGCCCCCAGTGAAATCCCCGCATGAGACGACTATGGCTCCTCCGCCCAATTTTCGAGAATCATCCAAAATACGAAACATCGAGAATATCCAGTGAACCCGCCAGAACGTCGAGAGATTTCTAGAATTGCGGCGCGCGAGTATAAATAGGCCACGAGCATCGCTGCAGGCAATTAGTCAATCAGTCAGTGTTGATATCGAAGGAAAGTAATCGCGCCTCGATAAAGTGTTTATTAAGTGACTCTCATATAAATTATAATTAGTGTGTTTAGTGTATTAGATAAATTATTAAATAAGGACTGAATTACATATAAATCTGTAAATATAAATTAATTGTAAATATAAATTAGAATAAACGTTACATTGGTGTCAGGTGTAGGATTAAAAAAAATAAATAAATAAATAAATACACAGGAAGATGGCGAAGAAACTTTGTGAATTAAAAGTTTCAGAGCTTCGAAGAGAGTTGGAGGATTACGAATTGGACACAAGTGGGGTCAAGTCAGTGTTAGTGGAACGACTAAAAAAAGCTATGATTAACAATGGATTGGACCCGGAAACGTTCGAATTCACCGACGAAGCGTCCGCCTCTATAACCTCTTCCATAAATAAAATTTCGACGGATATAAAAAACGAAATTGCATCCATGGAAAGTAAACTTTCGGCGGACATAGAAAACAAAATGACGGACATGAAAAATGAAATGACATCCATGAAGACTGATATTTCTGCCGTGGAAGAAAATATTAAAAGAATGAAGCAAGAAATGAAACAAAAAATCATAGAAATCGAAAGGAAGACTAGTAATAAACCGGATATTACAACTAGACAAGCCCCGAATAACGACGAACTGGCAGAGAAAGTAGAGTTGAAACCGAAAATGGAAAACGATATTAACAGCCGAGTGAAACTGCCAACATTCGATGGTAAAACGTCATGGCCGAACTATCTTAAGCAATTCGAGGCGGCATCAATGGCAAACAACTGGAGTGAGAAGGAAAAAGCGTTAAATTTAACTCTTGCCCTTAGAGGAGACGCTATGGATATCCTCCAGACCATTCCAGTGGAAGAGGCCGAAGATTTTGAACAACTCAAAAAGCGATTGAATATGAGATATGGCCTGGAACACCTGGAGCATCTGTACCAGTCGCAGCTGGAAAACCGCAAACAAAAACGCGACGAAACTCTGCAAGAATTCGAAGCAGACATTGCGAGGTTGGTGCGGTATGCCTATCCATCGGCACCGGAGAATGTCATGGAATGTTTAGGGGTACAGACATTCATCGACGGAGTTCGTGACCATGAAATGCAGAGAACTCTACGCTTGGCTCGGCATAAGACACTGGTCGACGTACTCTCTGCAGCCTTGGGGTACGAAGCAGCTACACAGGCTTCCGGAGTATACGGCAAGGTGAGGGCTGTAGCAGACGAAGAAGTTGAGAACAAGCTCGACCAGATTGTCAACATGATGAAAAGCATCTCAAATGGAAAACTGAAAGCTGTGAGATGCTGGAATTGTGGAGAAATGGGACATGTACGCAGTTCGTGCAAGCGACCGAGAACTGCTACAAACGAAGACGCCCAGCAGGAAAACTAGGAAGGGTCGACCTTCAGAGGGCAGCTTCGACCCGAAGACCTTCCAAAGACCCTCTCATCCTAATAGCCTCTCTGAAATGTCGCGATGATAGTGTATACGTGGATGGTGAAGTTAATGGAAGGAAGTATACACTATTGGTGGACACTGGAGCAACGAGGACTATTATTCGCCCCGAGACTGTCAACACCCGGAAAAGACTTTTACCGACGAGACTGCGACTCAGGACTGCCACAGGTGAAAGCGCCAATGTCCATGGAGAACTACCGGTGCAATTGGGAATTGGCGCAGAGAAGTTCACCCACACTGTCGTTGTCGCTGATATCGAAGAGGACATAATACTTGGAATGGACGTTATGAACCTACATGGCTTCCAGCTAGATTTCAAGAACCGAGTGATTAGAGTAGGCTCTGAGGAGGTATTCCTTCACCCACACGAGTATAAGACTGTTCAGGTAGCCGTACAGGAGGATACAGTTGTACCCGCAAGGAGTGAATTTTTCACTGTGGCAAGGCTACAAGGAACCGTCGAAGAAGGAACACCGGTCATGATGGAACCATGGAATCACGATGAAGAGGTTGGTCGAGGAATCCTGGTTGGAAAAGGGTTAGTCATGGCTGCCGAAGAAATACCTGTACGCATTATAAATGTAAATGACCATCCAATAACTATGAAGAAGGATACCAAAATTGGAACTTGCGCACCAGTGGCGTCGATAATTCATCAAACAACAACCTCCAATGATGCCAACAATAAATTTGAACAAATGATAGCAGTGGCTGGACAATCCCTTAGCCTGCAAGAGAAGAGAAAGATCAGAGAACTCTTGTTACAATACCGATCTCTTTTTGTACCAAAAGGAGGAAAGACAGGAAGAACATCTGCTGTCAAACACAAAATAGACACCGGCGACGCTAAACCGATAAGACAATCGGCTCGACGGCTACCACAGGCCAAAAGAGAGGAGGCGGAGAGAATTGTTCGCGAGATGGAAAAGGACAAGGTAATAGAACCTTCTACCAGCCCTTGGGTCTCTCCGGTAGTCCTGGTAAAGAAGAAGGATGGTACCACGAGGTTTTGCGTGGACTACCGGTAGTTGAACAATGTTACAAAGAAAGATAGCTATCCTCTGCCGAGAATCGACGACACTCTGGATACGCTGGCCGGTAGCAAATTGTTTTCTACCTTGGACCTGAAGTCTGGATATTGGCAGGTAGAAATGGATCCAGCCGATAGAGAAAAGACAGCGTTTACCACCGGATCTGGTCTATGGCATTTCACCGTTATGCCCTTTGGGCTGTGCAATGCCCCCGCAACGTTCGAAAGACTGATGGAAAACGTATTGCGAGGGTTGTCCTGGAAGACATGCTTAGTGTACCTTGATGACATCATAGTCTTGGGAAGGACATTCGAAGAACATCGAGAGAATTTGGAAGGTGTCTTCAAAAGGTTGCAAGCTGTCCAACTGATGCTCAACCCCAAGAAATGTCAACTATTTCAAAACAAAGTCAATTACCTAGGCCATGTAGTCAGCAAGGATGGTGTAGCTGTAGACGAAGAAAAAGCTGCTGCCGTACGAAAGTGGCCAAGACCCACCGACAAGCACCAAGTTAGAAGCTTCCTTGGACTCTGTACATACTACAGGCGATTTATAAAGAAGTTTGCAGATATCGCTAAGCCCTTGACACGACTTACAGAGGAAGCAAGGGAGTTTCGCTGGGACGAAGATTGCCAAACTTCGTTCGAAACCTTGAAGAAGCACTTGACTACTGCACCTATACTCGGCTATCCACTACCAGAGGGAGAATTCATATTAGATACTGATGCTAGCAATGTTGGAATTGGAGGAGTGCTATCACAGGTTCAAGGAGGACAAGAGAAAGTTCTGGGATATTCTAGTAAAGTCCTTTCCAAACCAGAACAAAACTACTGCGTCACAAGAAGAGAATTCCTAGCAGTAGTGAAGTCCGTGGAGCACTTCTATCAGTATCTGTATGGGAAGAAATTTGTGATCAGAACCGATCATGCAGCACTTAAGTGGCTTATGCAATTCAAGAACCCTGAAGGTCAAATCGCTAGATGGATCGAGCGGCTCCAAGAATATAATTTCACTATTGAGCATAGAGCCGGAATAAGCCACAGAAATGCAGACTCCCTCTCTAGAAGACCATGCCCTGCAGAGTGCTCTCACTGTAGCAAAACAGAAGCTAAGGAAGCTGCGATTCGAAGAACCACGGTGACCACCGACGAATGGACACCAGAAAAGTTGGAAGAGGAACAAGAGAACGATCCCGACTTGAAGAAAATCCGACATTGGAAAAAGGAGAACTGTCGACCTACTTGGCAGGAGATTTCAAGGTACTCGCCAACGATGAAATCGTATTGGGCCCAGTGGGACTCGCTGGTTTTGGAAAACGGTTTGCTACAGCGAGTAATCGAGAACGATGAGGGTTCCGAAAGTAGAAGACAGTTGGTGATTCCAAGAACAAGGATAGCAGCAGTACTGCGGAAATTACACGACAGTCCGTCAGGAGGACATCTAGGTGTGAAGAAGACCCTCCAGAAAGTGCGAGAACGGTTTTATTGGATGCACAGTTCCGAAGATGTGAAGGACTGGTGTAAGAAGTGCACTACCTGTGCTACGACCAATGGACCGCACGGGAGAAGAAAGGCCCCTATGAAGCAGTACAATGTCGGAAGCCCTTTTGAACGCATTGCCCTGGACATTGCCGGACCGTTTCCACCGACAGCAAATGGCAGCAGGTACATTTTGGTGGTGATGGACTACTTCACAAAATGGGTAGAAGCGTTTGCCATTCCAAACCAAGAAGCCGCAACGGTTGCCGATGTGCTTGTGAATGAGTTCATTTGCCGATATGGAGTGCCCCTGGAAATACACAGCGACCAGGGCAGAAACTTCGAAAGCCAGCTGTTCCAGGAAGTTTGTGAAAAAGCTCGGCATGAAGAAAACGAGAACTACGTAGTATCCAACCATCAGCGAGATTGGGACCAATATCTCTCGCTATTCGCGATGGCCTACAGATCCGCCATCAATGAGTCTACCGGCCAAACACCAGCAAGAGTTCTGTTCGGACGCGAAATGAGATTACCCTGCGACCTCGAATTTGGATGCCGACCCGGAGAAGACATAGCTGGTGAAGATTACGTGACCCAGCTGAGAAAAAGAATGGACGACGTACACGAGCTGGTTCGATCGAATCTTCAGATCGCTAGCGATAGGATGAAGAAAAGGTACGATACGCAAGCTACGGAAGGAGGTTTCCACGAAGGAGACAAAGTCTGGCTGCATAACCCAAGAAGACAAAAGGGTTTTTCTCCAAAGTTGCAGAGAGCTTGGGACGGTCCGTACCTCGTAAAGAAAAGAATCAACGATGTCATCTATCGTATCAGCAAGATCCCAAATGGAAAGCCAAAGGTGGTACACCGTAACCGATTAGCGCCATTCGAGGGTGACCACGATGAGGAAGTAAACCAGCTTCAGGAAGTAGCCGATCCTGCTTTTGTAGAGTTCATGGGTGCTTATGGTGGTACCGGAAAAGCAAGATTCGGCGTCACCACTGAGAGACGACAAGACCTGCTTACCGTTCCGGAGGAATACTCACTGGCAATAAACATCCCTGCCAGCGTAACCGATGCGCGCGGACTGGCATCTCTGTTTATAAAGAAGAGTGGTGCACGACCTTTGGTAAACCAGTTACCAGTACCAGGTAAAGCTTTGAAGCTGCAAAATGGCTCCCGCTACAATTTCCACCTAGTGACGAGGAACACTTTCGACGAAAGACCAACGTACGAGGATGTCTGGGAAGCATTACGAAGCCTGAGGGAGCATGTGCTTGAATTGAACGTGCATAGGCTAGCCATGCCCAAGATTGAATGTAGGCATTTAGATTGGCGAATAATCCGTAACATGGTAGAAGTAATCTTCCGAGACACCGAAGTGCAGGTACTGGTTTGCGGCCATGCTCGGGAGACACAGCCAACAGAGAAGACGGTCGCATGTTACTTCCATACAAATGGAAAATGCAACAAGGGGACCAGTTGCCGATACAGTCATCTCGTTCCAGTTTCCTAGCTAGTTCCAGGAGGAACTGTCTCTTAAGGAGGGGGCAATGTTACGCGAGCTACTGCAATAATATTCTCACTTAGTGCCCCCAGTGAAATCCCCGTATGAGACGACTATGGCGCCTCCGCCCAATTTTCGAGAAGCATCCAGAATACGAAACATCGAGAATATCCAGTGAACCCGCCAGAACGCCGAAAGATTTCTAGAATTACGGCGCGTGAGTATAAATAGGCCACAAGCATCGCCGCAGGCAATTAGTCAATCAGTCAGTGTTGATACCGAAGGAAAGTAATCGCGCATCGATAAAGTGTTTATTAAGTGACTCTCATATAAATTATAATTAGTGTGTTTAGTGTATTACATAAATTATTAAATAAGGACTGAATTACATATAAATCTGTAAATATAAATTAGAATAAACGTTACAGTATTTATGAAATTAGTTGTGATGATTGTGATATGAAATATGTTGGGCAGACTAAGAGGTCTGTAAAAGTTCGTTATAAAGAGCATGTAGCTCATTTAAAATATGGGCGTACGGAGAAATCCAGTGTTGCTGAACATGTTTTAGATTATAATCATTCAATAAGTTTAGATAGTGTAAAATTGTTAAAAAATGTATCTAACAATAGAATGTTGGATGCATTTGAAAGTATAGAAATAGTTAAATGTAATAATAGTTTGAATAAAGACAAAGGACCTATACCTTATAGTCCGTTGTATAGTTTATTAGGAAAAAAACAATTGTAAAAATTTTTTCGCGCCAGAATGGTTTGTTCCCGCGGATTAACTAGTTTGGCGCGATAAAAGATTAGTATATATGGATGACGAAGCACCCTAGTGTTAGTTTACCTTCAGTCTCTGAAGAAGATAACTTGGTTATCGAAACGCGCGTAAGATAGTGTAAAGTGTTAGTGTTGGTGTAGTGGTAGTGTAAACAGTGTTCAGTGTCAAGTATCGCCAACGGTTCCAGAATTCCCAACTTAGTAGTATTGAATATTTGATGGGGGTAGTAAACGTCGCTACATATCGAAACAATATGCTCACGTTTTATGTTGTTAAAATCGAAAATTAATTGTTAAAGATTAATGTTTCGAGTTAAGATAATATGTTTTGATTTCTTTTGGCCATAACGGCTTTCAAAATAAAAATAAATTCGTAAATAAAACAAAATAGGATTCTTTAAATTGAAACAAAGTTATGGGCTTGAGCACTCTCACCGATCGACTGACTGACTGACTGTCTGACGCTAATTAAGGACCGCCCACCGTTGAGAATACGGAGTGGTGGGAATTGTACGATATGTTATAGGTGTCCAAATAAACGATTGTAACAATCGTGTTTTTAATCTGTTGAAGCTGGATGTTGGTCGACTAGTTCAAAAGCAGTTCTGATACAATGCTTAAAATCCCTATGTTCCGTTTGTGTTTGAATGTATCTATATATATTGTTTGTCCAATGTTCAATTCGAGGGGTGCTCAAGTTCCCCGTTGACGAGTGAGACTAGCTCGAGCTTCACGACATCGTGACTTTTCTTTGGAATGCTTAGTAAGGATGAAATTATAGAAGAGAGAATGTATTGTTTTTTTTATTTTGTGATTTAGGGGAAATAGTATGAAATGACGAAAAATATAGTGAGTTTTCGTCCGACCACTGTACGAATAATAATAAATTGTTTGTCCAGTACCCGAATTAATAATTATAAATTGTTCGTACAGTACCTGTATTAATAGGCTCAGCCTTTCGGAAAGGTAATAAATTGGAATATAAAAATTGCAATACCTAAATAATTTGACGTTTTCAGTATGTATGTTTAGAAAGTAATTTATTCTATGATGATGATAAAAAACAATTTCACTGTAAAGGTTGTGGAATATGTAGAATTGGAGGTGCAGAAAGATTTTATCACTGCGAGAAATGTAATATGTGTCTTCCTATTCCGCTCAAACAAGGACATAAGGTATTTTTTTTTAATTTATCGAGAAATTGAATGATGAAAAGTATTTTTTAGTGTGTAGAAAATGTGTCTAGAACTAACTGCCCAATATCTTTCGAAGATATCCATACATCAAGAATAGCCTGCTATATACCTCCTTGTGGGCATCTTTTACATAGACCGTGTTATGAAGAACTTTTAGGCAATGGATTGTATGCTTGTCCTATATATCAAACAACGTTAATGAACATGCAGATACTTTGGAAACATTGGGATATGGAAATAGAAAATACGCCAATGCCCCCGGAATATAGGAATTATTACGTGGATATACTTTGCAAAGATTGCCATTCTGTAAGTTGTAATAACATTTTTTAACTTTTTTAATTTTAATTTTTTTTAAATATTTGCAATGTTAAATTTTTAGGATAGTACAGTTAAATTTCATGTAGTAGGATTTAAGTGTGTACACTGCAGGTCGTTCAATACTTGTAGGAACAAAGGACCTGTAACTTTAAGAGGTGTGTGTTTGTGAATGTTTTCATATTCGTCAATAGGGAATTGGATAGACAGGAGTGTTTCACTGAGTGAATATAATGTATTAGATATTTTGCCTTATTTTGCATATTTTTGATTTCTATGAACAGAAAAATTTTTACAGCAATTCCTTATTTGTTCTTAACATACGGTATAAGTTTTAAAATAGTAAATAATTTCTGAAAACAAGGTGGGATTAATCTAAAAGTGTCAAATTCATAATAACCTTTAAAAAACAATTATTAATACAGTCAAAGAAGAAAATATGATAAAAAGGGCTAAAACTGTCTGTCGAACCTTATGTTGATTAAAAAAAAAAAACTATTTATTTTGTTCTATCTGCATCTACTTTTATATTTTTTTAGATGCGGATACAAGCAACTCGGAAAGTAATTCTAATGAAGAAATTGGTGGACCCGTCGTTGAAAATGTAATAGAAACTACTGAGAATCCCCGAATAAACAATTCTTATACATGTGGTGTTTACGAATATAGAGAAGACTTTGTGTCGTTATGGATTTTAATAAATTTTACTTTTTGATATATCGAATGTGAAAAATCTCCCTTATAATGTATATGTTTTAACCAGCTTTACACTACCAAACTTTTTAATGTTTTTCGTTTTGAAATAATTATTTAACGAGTGTTTTGAATTCTGTTAATCACATTCTATATTTATATAAATTAATTACAATGTTCACCTTTTTGAATGTTATATACTGCTGTTTGATGTACAAATATTTATTGCAATATAGGTACGATTATAAATTACCTTATTTTTTCGTTGATTTAATTGATAATTTCCCGAAAAAATTTGAGAATGTTGGCTGATTTGCTTATATGTGAAAATGGTTAATTATCCTGCTAATAACGTAGATAATTTTGAAGTTCTCTTCTTTCTGGTCATTATTTTTCGGTTAATCACATAGATGGCTTTTCGTTTAGGGTATTTCGAATTGAATCCAACCTAAAAGTCGTCACTGTATACTGCTCGCAAAAAGTATCCTGAAAAATGAATTAACATTAAAAATTTTCTTGAAAATTCTTCGAACGTCCTTAAAAATAACATGATTGCATTTTAATATATATAGTATATTCACTTCTAGGACGGCCGGTATATATAAATATTCATCGTAGATATGATAAACAACTTTACTTATTTAACGGCGGGTGATTAACGCTAAATTTTTGTCGATTTATATTCAGTTGACTTTCGAATAGGAAACATCGGCGTGCGTTCGAGATTTATTTTCGGTAACGTGTATCGTGTAGTGTATTGTTTATTTGATTTTAAATTTGCTTAGAACTTTTTTTGATAAATAGGTACTTTTTGGTCATTGTATAGACGAAAAATTTTGTTTATAAATGTGTTTACGCTATTTTCATAATTGAAGAAATTAAAGGAAATAAGTTTGACAACACGGTAATGGGACAAGAATTATTTCTGCTAACAATAATCAAGGTAGTACAGTAGTACCGAACAAAATCCAGTTCGAAACGATATATTTCAATATACGGTCGCCCGAAAGGTTACACCAAACAAATTTAAGATTCAAAAGTTTTATTCGGTTAATGTCAAATTAACTGCTCGTGGTTGTTACTCCCCCTGATATTCCTTTTTTCCATCCTTGCTCTCTAAACCCCTTTTTTCTGGAGTGTAGTGAGAGCAGATTAGAAGGTTTCGACAACAGCAGATCGGTAAGTTTCTTTTTTTTTTTTCATTTAAGTACAGTCCACTTTTCATTTCAATTTAATTTTGAGTTACGCGGGAACAAAATGATTAGTAGGTTTTAAATTTGCTAAATCTTGAAAAATTAATTTGGAAATTAGAATTAGTAAATAATATTGTTTATTTATAATCCATTTTTGCATCCTTTTACTATTTTCTTATACCAAAATATTTAAAATACTTAAAAGGGGTCGGTATATATTCCTAGCTATGAAAAATTGTTCTTATATGGGAGGTTAGTTCCAATAAACTGTACATATACTTATACCTCGTATTAGGACTCCTATAGGGAATAATAAATGACAATTTAAATGTGTCCTGCTTTCATTTTGTTTATTAACATACAGGGTCTTCAAAAATTAGTTAATTTTATTGATATAAAAGTTTAGCAAAATAGATTCAGAAAAATATCTTGAATTTTATACAAATATTCAATTTTTAATAACTAATAATCTTAATTCGTGTTATATTCTTAATAATACAATTTTAGAACTTAATTTTTAAAACCGATTTTCAAGAGAGAAAAGCTGTTTTCAATAATATTAAAACATCTCCCTGTATAATGTGTATTTAGTAATTCATAGGTATTTGGATTTTATACTCAAAATAAAAACTTACTGTACTAGAGATACTTTTTTTTAAAAAACAGATAAGCTATAGGTACACTTGTGTATTCTCAAATTTTCTTAATTTAAAAATCTGATTGTTTTTTTATTTTATTTTCTTTAATTTAAAAGAGATCAAACTGTATTTTGACGAAACAATATTCTGAAAACTCGATAAATTGACAATGCACTATGCAATTCGGAACAAAAACTTTTGGAATTGTATAGTACCACCCGTCCAACCTTAATAACTAATGGAAAACTTATTATTAATTATCTATTTGTATACTTTCTAAAATCTTGATAAAGGTTTTCGAAAACCAAATACAAGTTGAAATTTTATATTTGGCATACCCCGTAGGAGAATCAATACGAGGTAGGAATATGTACAGTTCCTCATGAATCACCTTATATACTTAACAGAAGTTTCTATATTTTATACTACACGCAGGGTGTTTCTAAATTTATGCGAAAAAATGCAGGTGCTTGTCCATATAAAATTATAATAGGTCTTTCATATGAAAAAATTTCCTCACTCCACTCCCTAAAAAGATGCTGAGTGAAATTTAGTTTTTATTTTATTATCTCAAGTTTAAGTAAAGTTGAAATTTTGTAATTTATTTAATAACAAATCTTTTATTCCAGATTGAGTTTTGTGTGGAATAAAAATATTATTTTTTCACTACTAGCCTCTAAACCTAACTTTATTGACTTTTGTTGAGGTAGTAAAGTTGTTCATTATTAACCAAGGTAGAAAAATACAGAGCCTACTTGATTATAACTAAATCTCAATCCATTTAATAGAATGTGAGGTTAACTTGTGCTCAGCTGTCATGTCATGTGAAACGGGATTCGACAAACTAATATTTAAAAAAATAAAATTCTAGTAGTGAAGTAGTGAAAAAAATGCTATATGAGCCACGGTAGAAAAGTGTATTAATGTCTCGGATCCATTAAAGACCTCGAAGCTTCGCCAAAGATTACAAAAAAAATCTGTAATCTTTGGCTTCGCTTCTCGGTAATGGACCTCGACAATAATACCTCTCTTTTCTACCTTGGCGCATAATTACTATTAAAAGCTTTGTTCTTTTGATAAACTTTTTTTACTTTTGAAGCTTTTTCCTAGATCCAATAGATTTAGAAATTCTATTTTTTTTTCTCCGAATCTATTGGATCTAGGAAAAAACTTCAAGAGTAAAAAAAGTTTTTCAAGTCAACTGAGATTTTAAATAATATTTTTATTTCCCAAAACTCAATCTCGAAAAAAATTTTAATATTGAATAAAGTAAGGGTTGATAATTTCACTCCCTTATAATGTAACAGGAATGTTGAGAAAATACCGGTGGTTTCCATCTTTACTTAAATTTGAGAAAAAAAATAAAAACCCAATTTGATTCAGGATGATATCTTGGAAGGGGTGGGATTAGGAAAGACTTATCATAATCTTATACGGGAAATCACCTTCTGAATTTTTTCGCCTGAATTTGGGAACACCCTGTATACATAAATAATTTTTTAATGCTGATTTTAAACATACGAACTTATAATAATGTTACAACTGCGTATATTTTAATTCAATTTACAAGATTTCTTTAGCTGAAATAACGAGCAAAAAAATTATTATACAGAATGATTCTTTATAAAATAACCCTAGTTTGTTTTGTTTTGTTTCCTCGCAAATGTTTTGTTTTTCAGAAACATGATTTTTTAAAATTATTAGTTTAGTAAAATTATTTAGAATCGTTCTTTAATAATCCTTTTATTCTTTGTTTTAGGTTTCGTAAAGTATTGGTCTACTCCAAGTATACAGTATACAGTAATTCTCAATTTCTATCAAATGACATCATATCGCTCAGTATCATCCTTCCTTTCTCTTACAAATTGGTACTTTTTTCAAAAGACATAGGTAAGTTATGTCATTCCTCATATTTTCTAAATACTATTCCTTTCGTTAATAAGTCGGTACTTTTCAAAATACATAGGTAAGCTATGTCAATCCCAATATTTCCTAAATACTATCCAGCCCTTTTTTTACAAATGGTACTTTTTCCAAAAGACATAGGTAAGCTATGTCAATCCGAAAATTTCCTAAATACTATCCAGCCCTTTTTTTACAAATGGTACTTTTTCCAAAAGACATAGGTAAGCTATGTCAATCCGAAAATTTTCTAAATACTATCCAGTCTTTTGTTAATAAGCTGGTACTTTTTTCAAAAGCTATGTCGTTCCTCGTATTTTTTGTTGTTTTTTTTCTGTCCTTTTTCCCCTGTTGGTGTCGGGTTATCAAAATATCGTAATTTCTAAGTTGGTATATGTCAATCCGAAAATTTTCTAAATACTATCCAGTCTTCCGTTAATAATTTGGTACTTTTTTCAAAAGACATAGGTAAGCTATGTAATTCCTCATATTTCCTTAATATTATCCCAGTCTTTCGTTAACAAGTAGGTACTTTTTTCAAAAGCTATGTCGTTCCTCGTATTTTTTGTTGTTTTTTATCTATCCTTTTTTCCCTGTTGGTGTCGGGTTATCAAAATATTCGATTTCTAAGTTGGTATATGTCAATCCGAAAATTTTCTAAATACTATGCCTTTCGTTAATAAGTTGGTACTTTTTTCAAAATACATAGGTAAGCTATGTGTCAATTCGAAAATTTTCTAAATACTATGCCTTTCGTTACTAACTTGGCACTTTTCAAAAGACATAGATAAGCTATGTCGTTCCTCATATTTTCTAAATACTATCCAGCCCTTTTTTTAAAAGTGGTAGTTTTTTCAAAAGGTAAGCTATGAAGTTCCTCGTATTTTTTGTTCTGTTTTTTTTCTGCCCTTTCTTGTGAATTATTTTTCATTGCAATTGTTAAGTACGCCACATGTACCGACTTTTTTGTTTGCGATTGACTATTTCCCGCACGGATGCACGCAGTATCACACTGTGAGAAAGTGCTCGTTACCTCTCGCTTCCAAAACGAGCAGTCACCCAGATGGGCGAGTACGCTCAAGTGTTTTCCGTTTGTCGAATGGGTATGGGTTGACAAGTAGGGGGAATAGTTGCCCAGTATGGGTTATCAAAATATCGTAGATTTCTAAGTTGGTACATGCAAAATGGCAATTTATTACTAACAATTTTTTTCAGCGCTTCCTTTTCAGCATTACTAACACTTCTCTTACGGGCTTCAAGATGTCATCAAATGTTTTGTACATTTTTAATTTTGTTTGATTTTGAGTTCCAGGAATTTTTTTAGGGATGGATTTATTTGGAATATATATGCATATATTTAAACTTGCTGATAGTCCTAGCTTATAATTTTACTTTTTTTTTGTCCTAGGGCTTACATTAAAAATTTTCTTATTAATTTTGTTTTTTGTTTTAGAATTCTTATTAGGAAAGGATTTTTTAGGTTACAAAAGCAACTTTGCATTTTGCAGCTACAGAATTTTCATTAACATTTGGTAAATTTTTTCTTTGCATGATTTTTTTTAGCAGCATGGATTTAAAATGTGCATGAGGGTAGTAAAGTAGTGTAGATTTAGGGTATTAGTATTTTAATTATAAAACATTGTATGTAAAAATATCTTTATGTTGTAATTCGTGTTTCAATTTTTCGGCTCTTATAAAAAAATATAAATGTTAATATTTTATTGATATTGAATATATCTTTTTTATGATTGCTACGTTTGCATTTATTTTATCCTGTTTGTAAATGTATATATCTGCACTTTGCTAGAGTAAAGATAAACTCTGGCTTAGTGCAGCCGGTAGAGAACATCCAGCTTTCGGGGGGGGGGGCGCATTTTCTAGTTTTGTCTGTGATTTCCTCCACCGGTGGGGAATATTTTCCATCGGTTGTGAATATTTTAACCGGTTGATTATATTTTCTACCGATAAAAGGAATAACTTCCAGCCATGATGGGCAACGATTGCTTATATATAAGATATAAGTATTTAATTTCATAAGTTTTGTATTGCTTCGGTTGTTGTATAAGATATTTTGTGTACCATAGCTAATATAATTGTTGTTTCTATTTGCTTTTTTTTTCTGTTCTGAATCAAACTGTTACTTGAGAGAACAGAAAATAGATCAGTAGTATCGAGCACATAAATATGTAATAAATTATATACAAATCTAATCATTATTATTAAGATGTTAGTTCTCTCCGAATTCTCAGTTTTCTTAAACCTGTACTTGTGCTTCTCACAAGTAATGTAATTTCAAACCTATATGAAATTTTTATTCTTACTTTATCCTAGAATATTTTAAATTACTTTTGGTAGGAACTGAAAAATTCCTCGTTGTCTTAAAGTCAACTCACGTCTCAGTTTTAAATGAAGCTGCACTACCTTCCAATATTTCATTAAGCTGGCGAATGGACTTAGTATCGGCAGCCAAGGGAAACCAAATCACACACACACAACCAATATTTAAATTTTTAATTAAACACAACTTGCCCATTTTCAATTTTTAATTTTTCTAGTTGTTATTATTCAATATTTACTATGTTTTCTTTAGTCATACTTTAGTTTTGTCAAACAAGTCAGAAATGTCAGAAATGCGATTAGAAATAAATGCCGAACAGGGGCCATTTTACCACTAGGCCCGTGCCTATTACAGGCCCGAATGATCAGAGGACCCGAAACGGCGAGCATAAAAGAATGCAAAAACGATAATACTACTATAAGAAATGTGATTTCATAATATACAATAAGAGCCTTTTTTTATTTTAAAAATTTCACCATCAACTATAATTAGGGTGACCATATTTTTCTTAGGAAAAAAAAGTACAAAAATTGTAATTGATAAAAAAGGTGAGAAATTCATGTCGTTTAAGCTCAAATAAAGGGTAAAAAGAAATGTGAATGAAATAAACGTAATCATTTTATTACATTTTAATCAAGGAACAAAATACAAAAATTAAATATTATGAAATATAAGAAAATAAATTAACATATAATTTCTTCTAATGAAAAAAAAGATTATGTACGTAGTATGTGTATGTAGTTAATTTTCCCTGGATGGGCCTGCAACTGCATCATCACGCCTCGCATCATGTTTGTGCCAGTCGTACTTTTGGGAACCCAAAATCGCCTTTCGAATTTGCGGACTGGCCTGCAAAAACTGGAACATCTCGTTACAGGTTTCGATAAAAATTGTGTAGACTTTCATCACAGCTTCGAGAGTAGGTATTAACATTTGTGATTTTTCTGAGCTCCAATAATTATTAATGTTGGAGAATAGTCTCTCAATCGATGCACTTGTGCCAGGAAAACAAAAAATGAACTCACATAAGATCTGCAAATTTTTAAAATTATTTTGACTTGACCCAGTTTCTTGTATAAATTTGAATGTTTCAAGCCACCGCTCTTCATTGCAAATGTTTTTTGAATTCCAATAGGAAATTTTATCTTCTGTGAGGTAGTTTTGTATGAGACTCACTTCATCAAACAGTTCATCTTCATTCAATACTGGACCAATATAATCTTCAAAAGCCTCACATGAACACAAAATATCGTTCCATAAAACTTTCCTTCTCAAATGTACCCATTCAAAAAGCTTTAATTCGTTCAGATTTGTACTCCAGTTCTGCAAATATGTCACACAATTTGGATAAAATAACTTGGCATGTTCGATGAAGTCTTCCCGATAATTTACACTGCCTTCCATGTTTTCAGGTTTTGAAAGATATTCTCTCACTTTCATTGGTAAAAATGACTCTTTCAAACGGCATTCAAGCTTATTTTTAAGATAGAAATACTCCATTGCAGCTTCCGTTGCGCATATTTTGTCACCCTCGATGTTTAGAATGGCAGCGTGGAACAAAGACGCAATGTCACATCCAAATTTCGCCCATCGAATTCTCAAAAAATTGTTTTAGAATAGTTGGGCAATTTTCAATAGACAAAAAATAAGATTTCAATGGTTCGTATATTTGTAAAATGCGTTCTATTGCAGGCATTAGACTTAAGAATCTTGTTTTCGAAAATGACAACATTTTTTTGTACTCGACATTAACAAATTCGCAGAATTGTTTTAATTTGTCCACTCTGACTGTGTAAATATAAAAATTTTTAAATATTTTGACAGCAACAACTTCTATGTCGAATGGTAGTATATCCGTCGCATTTTGTACGCAATTATTGAGAATGTGAGCAATACAACCAATACCAACCAGGGGTTTGCCGCAAGCAGCATTTAGTTTAGCAAATAGATTATTTACTCCCTTTCGTCTCATTCCCCCAAAATGCGTATTTGTGTTGTCAGCAGCTAATCCGATACATTTCTCAACCAAATCGTTGTTTATTAACGTAGTAAATACATAATTACTCAACTGTTCTGATGTTTCTCCAGATAAGTTACGTAATTCAAGCAGTTTTACGATGGCTTCCGATTTGGTTCGAGCTGATGCAAATAGATAATAACAAGAATTATTAAAATGCAAATTTTCGTAGAAAATTAAAAAACAAAAGGTTAGGTTTGTTAATGTGTGTAAACAAAACTTTACGTTAACGTTCGTGACATCACTTAAACTCTCTTTTATACAATTGAACGTAAACGTAATATTCTTGCGTTAACGTTAACGTTCGTGACATCACTTAAACTCTCTATAATATTTATATTTTTTTTTATTATGGAGGGTAGAAGGAAGGAGCACCATCTTGTATGAGTGACAAGTTGAAAAAGTGTCCACCTGTAAACAGCAAATTATAATTCGAAGATTCACCGAAATGGCGCTCGTGTAGCTAATGGAAATGATGTGAATTTAGGGTTATAAACCGAGTGAAGTGTGCTGGGTTGAAAAATTTAGTATTTTTCGTGACTTGTGTAGTTGAGAAATATGCAGTATTTAAAATCTCAATTATTTACGTAGTATTTCCTTTTTTAATTTTGTATCTTACTCTAATAATTCATGGCGCTATTTTTAAAATCTTTCCACTTGCTACTATGGCGCCACCTTAATTTGCTTCCTTTCGATGGACACTTTTTAATACATTCAGATGGTGCTCCTTCCTTCTACCCTCCATAGTTTTTATCATCGTATCCGTTCCCTTATTATTTCATAATTTTCACTTAGTTTTCCACTCTATTTCGTTAAAACAGTTCTTTTCAGAACTCCTGTTTGTTGAATTTCTGCGATTATGGATCCTTCTACTCCAAGTATTAGTTATTTGCGTAGTCCGCCAAAACCACGAAAACGGCTAAGTCTAGGCCATTTAGGAATGTCAGAAAAACAATATATAATAAATATGTATAAACAAATATTGGATGAAAAGCCAAATACTAAAACTATTGATGTTATATCCAAAATTTCTAAACTAAAATGCTAAACATTTTTCTTACAGGAGTAGCAAAGTCAACAGTTTACAGACTATTGAAGGAATACCGTAGTAGTGGAACAATTACCAGCCCAAAAAATAGTGGTGGAAGACCGAGACTTCTCAAAAATTGTGATGAAAGGTATAAAAATTCAGTTCGAAGATTAGTACATGATTTTTTTT
This sequence comes from Lochmaea crataegi, assembly GCA_947563755.1. NCBI lineage: Eukaryota > Metazoa > Arthropoda > Insecta > Coleoptera > Chrysomelidae > Lochmaea > Lochmaea crataegi. The sequence goes on along the minus strand of OX387422.1, from coordinate 56,864,210 downwards.
TCAAAAATGAGTTACCTACAGCGGATAAAATTTTACTAGCTTTGAAGAACCGTTCAGATTTGCTACAATTGTCCCGGTCATCTTTATATACTTTCTTGAAACAAATTAACTTCAAGTAAGTGTGTGACTTTGAAGAGTCAAATGTTCATTTATTATATAATAATATATTTTTAGATATTTTAAGAAAAATCGTAAAAGTGTATTAATAGAACGTGATGATATCTGTAGATGGAGGTTGAACTATTTAAGATCTATACAACAATATAGAAAAGAAAACAGGCCAATCTTTTACTTAGATGAAACTTGGACTAATGAAGGTCATAGTAGGGGAAAAACATGGGTGGACCAGAATGTAACCAGTAGTCGTCAGGCGTTTACCGAAGGTTTATCCACTGGCCTGAAAACTCCTACAGGAAAGGGGAGACGACTTATAATTCTACATGCTGGTTCTGAAAAAGGTTTTGTAGAAAATGTATTGTTAGTTTTTGAAGGCAAAAAAATGGAAGATTACCATGAAGAAATTAACTCAGAAGTATTTGAGAATTGGTTCATTACTTTTTTGACAAAGTTGCCTGATAATGCTGTGATTGTGATGGATAATGCATCATATCATAGTCGAAAAGTTGAGAAGATTCCTTCCTCATCCTCAAGAAAAGCTGAAATGCAGGAATGGTTAAAAACTAAAAATATACCATTTGATGTAAATATGAAGAGATGTAAACTCTTATACCTAATCCGACAACATAAAGATAACCATAATTTGTATGTTGTCGATGAAATGGCCAAAGAATCCAATAAAATTGTGTTACGGCTGCCACCATACCATTGTGAGTTAAATCCCATATAATTGATATGGGCACAAATAAAGAATGAGGTGGCAGCTAAAAACACATCTTTCAAGTTGACAGACGTCAAAGGCCTATTATTGAGAGCAATTGAAAATGTAACACATACAAATTGGCAGAAATGTATAAAGCATGTCATTAAGGAAGAGCAAAAAATGTCCACACTGGATGGAATAATGGATGACATGATAGAGCCTTTGATAATATCTGCCAACACTGGAAGCTCAGATGAAACGGAATCTTGTGAAACTGAATCTTCTGATACAGATATATAGACTACAAAATGTATGCGGATGACTGTCCTGATTGGTTAAAGCATTTATATGATTTGGTGGGTAATTCGAATTGAAAATGACATCTGTTCAGAATGGTTGGTAAGGTAGGCTAGCAATTTGTTTTTCGTTAGGAAAGTTTTATATTTCATCTCATCTATGCAATAGGCAAAATAAAGTTGGCGATTCTAAGTGTTTTCCTAAGATTTTTAATAAATATGATTTTACAAAACAATTATTATTCTAAATTAGCAAAGTTATTTTAAATTATGCTTCTGTAATAACTAGGTAGTAGGTAGGTCTTTCAGTGCCTCTCATTCTGAACAGATGTCATTTTCAATCCGAATTACCCGCCAAATCGTATAAATTGCCTTAACCGATCGGGGCAGACGTCCGCGTGCATTTTACTGTAGTCTCGCATGTATAAATTCCTTATGTATATTACAAAGTTATACACAATACAAATTTATATGATAAATGTGATGTATAGAATCTGATTCATTGGTTTAGAATTATCCTACCAAACATAGTAGTAGAAATATATACTACTTGTACAAAAGAACTATTGAAATATCTGGGAAATATATAATATACCTTTTAATTAAATGTACCTACGTGAATTACCCCAAACTTTATATTCTTCCCAGAAACTTTGTTGTGTCTCGATAGTTCTTTTGTACAAGTAGTATATATTTTTACTACTATGTTTGGTAAGATACATTTAAACCAATGAATCAGATTTTATACATCACATTTATCATATGAATTTGTATTGTGTATAACTTTGGAATATACATAAGGAACTTATTCTATTATGAAATATCGTTAATATTTGATATTGTAATATAGTTGTTGTGAAGCAAAAGTTGTAGAATATTTTTAATAAATAAAGCGTTAACAATAAATTGACATTTAATTAGCAACCATTTTATTCATTGGAGGAAAAACCTTATCAAAACTAAGAGCAAAAATCGGATTTGATTAATGATGGCCCTATATACAATAACATTAACAAGTCCAGGTCTCATTTAGTATGATGGTAATTTCATGTGGAGGTTGTGAAATTGTAAAAGATCCCATACATAAGTATTTGATTATTTTCTCATTGAAGTAAGTTCCACATTAAATTATACTTATGACCAGTTTTAAAAACATTTTCACCTTTAATTTGCCGAATATGTTCACCAATATGCCAGAATATACGAAAGTGCTATCTTAAGATTTACGTGCATTACTGCAATTATAAAATAAATATAGTTACAATTATGGAGGGTAGATGGAAGGAGCACCATCTCAATGTATTAAAAAGTGTCCATCGAAAGGAAGCAAATTAAGATGGCGCCATAGTAGCAAGTGGAAGGATTTTAAAAACGGCGCCATGAATTATTAGAGTAAGATACAAACTTAAAAAAGGAAATACTACGTAAATAATTGAGATTTTAAATACTGCATATTTTTCAACTACACAAGTCACGAAAAATACTAAATTTTTCAACCCAGTACACTTCACTCGGTTTATAACCCTAAATTCACATCATTTCCATTAGCTACACGAGCGCCATTTCGGTGAATCTTCGAATTATAATTTGCTGTTTACAGGTGGACACTTTTTCAACTTGTCCCCCATACAAGATGGTGCTCCTTCCTTCTACCCTCCATAGTTACAATACAATATAATTTCAAAAAGAAACCTTTAATCCAACTACAATTAGGGATGTTCCGATACTACCGATACAATACCAGTATCGATATTTCTATTCCGATACCGAATACTTTCATATCGATACCAGCTTTTCGATACTTCACTAATATTAGTACTCTAGTCGTGGTATCGTATCGAATCAAAATGGCTTCATTCCATTCCATATGGTCAATGGGGAAAGTTTTAAATGCATGTTGAAAAAATTGTCACCAGGCTATAAAATACCCTCTACAAAAAGTTTTAAAAAGCTATTAGATGAAAAATATGAAGTGCTTGAAAACATTTATAAAAAATAGATTACTGGGAAACAGCCTGTTTCAAACAGGGTCTCCAAACTTATTTTTTTAGGCAGCTGCTGCAAATTAGAATGGAACATTTAAAAAAAAGTTTTATTTGACGTTGACGAGTAATATTTTTAAAAGAATATATTTTTTTTCGTTTTTCAATTATTACTCCTTCTTCCATATCAGTTTCGATTTGATACCAGTAGGTATCGATAATTTCTTATCGATACGATACTGGTATCGATACTTCACATTCAATACCTTTCGATACCTAGTATCGATATTTAGCGAGTATCGCATATCCCTAACTACAATAAAACGATCAACTTCACTTTCTCAGTAATATCAAATACCAAACTGCATAAGTTTTACAGGTTATAGAATACCCTGTTTGTTTACATCTCATCTCAACCCGACATCTTAAGAATCATTTTCAGTACATAAGGGTTATCTATGATTGGCTAGTTTCCGCGTCAAGTCAATCAAGGCATATTTCATAAATTCTAAACACGACTAATGCGGAACACGCTCTTTAGTAACTAATCTGGTAACTTTTAGTGGTGTGGGTAAGGCTTCTGAAATCACTCCCCCTGGTTTAAATGGATTATAAGAACTACGTTAAGTTCCACTCGAGTCGATTTTAAATTACTGTCCTAAAAAGTAGTACATTTAGGTGTACTTGATAAACCTTTTAAGTACAATTGGACAGCATGCAAAAAGTAAGTACTGTCCTATTAAAATGAGTATATATGGTCACCCTAACTATAATTTTAAATATATTATCATTCAAACATTCAAATTACTCGTCCTGGTTTTTAAATGAACTATAGTTGGTAGTAGTAGACATTTGACATCACTTAAATCTTATGTTTCACATGAAAATTGACAAGAGAGAGCACATCTAACCAAAATTCTGTCAGTACATTTTATTTGTTGAAAAAATCCCAAAATTTTAGATAACGATTTACAGTTCTATTCTATAGTTGATGTATTTAGTTAATGGCTGCAATAAACTTTTCCTGATGCAGTATTATAAGTGGCTAATTCAACATTGGAATTCAAGTAATAATATTTTGATGTTGATAACTCCAACATAAATAACAATAACTGTATTATGTAGTACCATTTTTTAAAAATTCCAAGCTTTAATTGACGTAATGGGTATTTGTTGGTGCAAACAGAAAAATGAAGAACATGACACTTACATCCCACAATCACCGAACAGCCTTCAAGTACATAACATCGCACAATCTGTATCTCCTACTAGTGCCCAGTATCCTTTTAGACTGTCGAAACCACCAGACCCAACGTATGTCGATAAATTAGTGCTTGAAACTTTGGGAGTTATTGCTACCTTGGTTGATAAGTAAGTTAATTTGTCTAACAAAATATTGATAGTGAAAGACTTTATTCAATTATGTGTTGAAGATACACACAATATACATACATACTTGCCAATGCCCAAGTTCATCTCTCTTATCTCTGCCAGATATGATTCCATTAGTAGCTTATTTTGTATATCCTTTATTTTATTTCCTTTTATACATTATTTATTTAAATTATGTTGTAAACTGTATTGCTTAAATCAGATAGTAACATTGGATTCCTTCAAGATTTTGAATTGTCTTATGTAATTTTCTTATTGCAAAATTAACAATAAATTATTCAATTTTCACTAATTTTGACTTGGTATGTTATGTGAAGTGAAACAGTTCTTATTTTAGTGAACAGGAACCACCAAATTCAATGCTTCTTCTACATAACATAGCAGATAATGAAGAAGGTTGGATTCAGGTAGTAAATTCTATGATAAATGTTATACCTATGCAAGATCCATTAGGACCATCTGTTATAACATTGCTCTTAGATGACTGTCCATTACCATCAAAAGAATCAGTATTTAAGGTGAGTATCAAATGAGGGAATTCTTCAAACTTTCTTTTAACTATTTCTTTGCAATAAAACCACATGAAATGATTACATTCAAAAAACAAACTATTGGCTATTTCACAAATATAAGCCTGTTTCTGATAATATGCATACATCACATTTAGAAACTAAGAAAGTAAATTCATCCCATATTTTTAGGCAAAATAAACACACTCAACTTATTTTCTTATGCAATTTCTTATTTTCTTAAAAAAGCCAGTGCTTTGAATTTGAAGAAAATGTGTAAGATTGTTTCTTTCCTCTTTCATGCATAACTGATAGATAGTTTTCTCCCTATATATGTCCATGGCATGCATGTGCTTCCTTAGGGTGCAGTGACCAGTGAATAATCCAGTCATTTTATTTATTTGACTCCTCCTCGGGTTTAGTATTTTCTGTATTTTGTTGGTCAAGGGTTTTTCGACCAGCAGTTTGTTGTGTTCTTGCTTAGGCATGTGGCTCCAGTATGTCTGGTGTTTTGTTGTAATCCATTGAGATAAACACCCTCAGTGCTGTCTAACTGTTGGAGAGTATAAGGATCTTTTCACCTCTATACCTCATTCCAATGTTCACTTCCATACATGTGATGATAGTGTGGAACAGTGGGAAACTTCCCCTAAGATGCATAAATATTGCACCTGGTTATGGCACCATGGACTCCAGTTCCTCTTGCTCTGTCAGGTTCAGATCCATCTGTGTATCACACCATTAACTAGGGGAACTGGAGGTGTGAAGGAGAGTTCCGTTCTTGTCGGTACGGATTTCAGTTGGTGTGCATTGAATAGAATCTCCAGGGTCCCGCTACCAGTTTCCATGTATGACCTTGTTGTGTTTGCAAATAGCAACTTCAAATTGTAAGCAGTTTTTATTTCTTAATTGATCTGACAATCTATCAAAATTGATTGATTCCTACCTATATGATCTAATCGTAGAGAAATGCTGAAAGCTATCAACAAAATAAAAGTTGGTATGAAGGACATATAGAATCTGTATACTAACAGTCCTTCCCCAGTCAACCATTCAGAACGTATATAACTTTAAAAACAACAACAATAATGTAATACCAGTTAAGCACCTCGCAATTGATCCACATGTCTTTTCCAAATTCTACCATCATCAAGTTTAATTAAGTAGTGTAACTTTCCTAATATCTTATGAATATAACCAAAAATCCATTTTTCCTGTCCTGGATAATTTCTAACCAAGACGCGTTAGTTAAGCAGAAAACTACGAAATTTAATATTGGTATCATTTGTTACCAGCACGGTATGTGAAGTGGGTCTAATATTATCAAGTCTGGATCTTATTTCCCTGTTAAACATTGATCTCGAAGGAGACTGATGAGTGACACAATGAGGCATTTTACGATATTGTAATAAAAATTCATTTAATTGATTTTCAGCATCACATAATTTACTGTGAGATTTAAGAGTTTTTAAATATTTTTTTAAGGTCTGGACGCTCCTTTCTACTAATCCATTAGTAGCAGGATGATATGGAGCTATTAATTTATGTTTAATACCATGTAATTTAAGAAAATGTTGAAAATTATAAGATATGAATTGTTGCGCATTATCACTAACTAAATATTTTGGTACTCCAAATGTAGAAAATATTTTATTACAAACTTGTATTGTTGCGAAACTAGATTTATCTTTGGTTATATATATCTCTAACCAACGTGAATATGCATCAATTAATATGAAATAGTTCCTACCCCCAAACCAATGTGAACTCTTTCAAATGGTTCGGAAGTCTTTTCCCATGGATGTACGAGTGTTTTTGTTGGATTGTTTTGAATTTGTTGACACTCCGTACAGTTTTTACAAATATTTTCAATGCTTTTATCAATATTTGACCACCAACAATAACTTCGTGCTAAGTTTTTCATTTTGTTTATTCCACAATGGGAAACATGCAATTCTTGTAAAATTTGATTTTGTAATTTATGCGGTATTACAACTCGAATTCCTCGCATTATACAACCTTGTTGTAATGAAAACTCTGTTTGTGGAATATTAAATCTGTATTTTCGAGCAATGTCTCGACCAGTTTGTAGAGTGTCTAATAAAGGTTTAAGATTAACATCGTTTTGACTTTCATAAGCAATTTGAGAACAAGAAATAGGTAATGTATCAATTTGTTGCAATTCAAAAACATCTGGCTCATCGAAAATTGTTAGCGATTCAGATTTAATTGGTAATCGAGACAAAAAGTCTGCGTTAAAGTGAACTTTAGTATTTTTATAACGAATATCATATTGAAAGGCTTGTAAATAAATTGCATAATGTTGCATACGCGTAGCACTCAATAGTGGTAGAGATTTTGTTTGATTAAAAATTTGAAGTAAAGGTTTATGATCAGTATAAAGAGTGAATCAATTTCCATATAGATATTGATAGAATTTTTTTACGCCAAAAATTATACTGTATGCTTCGCGATCAATTTGAAAATATCTTTTCTGTGTGTCACTGAGAGTTTGAGATGCGAATTGTATCGGTCTCTCAGTTCCATCAGGATATAAGTGAGATAATACTGCACCCACTCCATATGGTGAAGCATCGGTAGCCAAAATTAAAGGTAAATTTGGATCAACATGAACCAAGAAATTATCAGCCAACATTTGTTTCTTCTTTACTGAAATAAATGTATTCTCACATTCTTGATTCCATATAAATCTCACGTTTTTATGTAATAATTTATTAAGGGGATACAAAAGAGTACTTAAATTCTGTAAAAATTTTCCATAGTAATTTATTAATCCTACAAATGATCTCAATTGAGTTTTGTTAGTGGGTCTCGGAGCATTCACAATACTTTCAACCTTACTTTTTATTTTATGAATGCCTTTGGAATTTATCAAATACCCGCAATACTCAATACTATCAGCGAAGAAAATAGACTTTTCTTTATTAATACATAAGTTGTGTACTGATAATCTTTTTAAAACCTCATTTAAGCGATCTAAATGTATAGTAACATTTTCCCCTGTTATTTTAATATCGTCTGGATAAACGGAATCACCTGGTATACCTTGTAAAACTTTTTCCATTTCTCTCTGAAAAATTGCGGGAGCAGAGGAAATGCCAAACATCAAGCGATTACTAGTATACAGACCTTTATGCGTATTTAATGTTAATAAATGACGATCTTCAGGTCGTATTTCAATGTGTAAGTAAGCCTGACTCAAATCAAGTTTAGTAAATTTATTTCCACCTGCCATTGAATTAAATAATTCATCAATTGTGGGCAAATCCACTTGAATATTATTATTGAATTTAACTCGAAAATCTCCACAAATTCGAATATTTCCATTACTTTTTACTACAGGAACTATAGGAGTAGCCCAGTCAGATCTATCCACTTTAGTAAGTATCCCTTGAGAAAGCAAGTTTTCAATTTCCTTCTCTACTTTAGGAATTAGAGAAAAAGGAACTGATCTCGCTTTACAGAAAATAGAATTTGTATTTTCTTTTAATGAAATTGAAGCCTGCATACCCTTAAATTTGCCTATCCCGGCAGTAAACACACTTGAATATTTTTCCTCTAGTTCCTTGACCAATAATTCCGTAGATGAATTAACAATATGATCAAGAGAAGTAGAAAACAAATCCAAATGCATTTGACGAATCCATTCTCTACCCAACAGTGGATCTCTGTCAACTGTAACAACATACAAGTTTAAATCAAAATTTTTATCCTTAAATGAAACCTTGCAAGATAAATACCCTAAAACTGCAAGAGACGTTTTGCAGTAGGAAATTAGTTTGAGATCCGTTTGACTAATGGTAGAATTTGGAAAAAGTAAATCAAATTTACGCTTATAACTGATACTGCAGCACCACTGTCTACTTCAAAAGTGATTTCTTTATCATTAACAACCAAGGTTTGATAAAAATTTTCTCTGTAAATATTTTGATGAGATTCCATTGCTATTATCTCCTCAGCTGGTTTTTCATTATTGTGAAAATCAATTTGATAAGTATTTGAAGATTTCTTCCTACACACGTTCTGAAGGTGACCTTTCCTGTTACAAAAAGTACAAATTAAATTATCTTTATTAGGACAACCTGTAGCTAAATGCTTTTGATCACCGCATCGAAAACAGAATTTTGAAAAATTTGAACTTTTATTTGAAATACCTGTAGGTATGTTTGTTTTAGATTTAAAGCTGACTTGATTTAAATTTTTATTAGTATGTAATTCAGCAGTGTCTTTTGCCGAGAGTTCCATACCTATAGCTATTTCTACAGCTTTATCTAATGTCAAGTCTTTCTTTTCTAATAAACGACTTTGAATTTTATCATTACGTAGGCCCCAAACAAATTGATTGCGTAATGCTTTCTTCAAATAATCGCCAAAATTGCAAAAAATTGACATTTTCTGTAAAGCTGTGATGTACTGTTGTATAGATTCACCCTCCTGTTGTTTTTGTTGATGTAGTCGGAAAATTTCTGCAATTTCCAGTGGAGTAGGATTGAAGTAATCTTGGAGAGTTTGTACCAATTCTTGAAAATCCTTTGATTTTGGATCTTGTGGTGTTAGTTTGTCGCAAAGTATGTCGTATGTTTCTGAGCCCATAAAATGTAAAAAATAAGAGACCTTACTAGTTTCAACGATTCCATAAATTTCACAAGCGCCATTGAATCGTTGTACCCATCGAGTCCATTGTGACTTTCTAGCATCATAATGTTCAATTGTAAATGTATTTTGAATTACTGTAGTTGTATTACTTGAACTTGAGCCTGAAGCTTGAGTATCTTGTAGGTTCATACTTCTTCGATTTCTTTTATTTGGCATGGTTAATCTATAATGAATATGTAGTTCTTTCGAATCCTCGTCGCCAATCTGTTGTGTTTGCAAATAACAACTTCAAATTGTAAGCAGTTTTTATTTCTTAATTGATCTGACAATCTATCAAAATTGATTGATTCCTACATATCTGATCTAGTCGTAGAGAAATGCTGAAAGCTATCAACAAAATAAAAGTTAGTATGAAGGACGTATAGAATCTGTATACTAACAGACCTATTGGGTTTTAATATTTTGTCTATAGGATTGACAGGATCTTTGACTAGGATTTTCTGGAGTTGAGCCATTTCTGAGGTTGTTTCCACCTTTACATAGAATTTCCTCCCAAGTTTCTCTTTTTGCCTTCCTGATTTGTTTATTGTATTTAGTTTAAGTAGAGTAATATTTCTTAGTTTTAGTATGGTAAGCTCCTTACTCAATGAGGATAGTTTATTTCTGGAGATAGGTTACCTTGAGACAGTTGTTGTGAAAAGAGAATTTTCTTGAAGTTGTTTGGAGAAAAGCTCTATATCATTTCTGTTTTTTATCTTCTTTTTGACATTCCTTTCAGATCAACAGTTAAGACAGGACGAGAGTTGAGGTGTTAGAGCAGAGTCGAATTGACCTAACATAATGAATAACTTACATGACATTATGATTGTTGATATCCAATTTTGTTGATTCAATGTTAAGTTGTAGCTTCAGCAATATCATACACAGTCAGATGCCTACCAACCATATCATATGAAGAATCAAACATTCCTTTGGTTGTGGAACCTTTTGGATGTTTAGAACATTTACCATTATTGACGATAGTATGACTGTCTATTTATCTCTAATAGATTTCAAAACATATTAAATACCCTGTTACTTTTAATGTACTGTTTTTTTTTTTATTAAGTAGGTATTAAACATTTACATTTATATTACCTAGGTAGTTAATATGCTTGACTTATCTGAAAAAGCTGCAGTGTCGGGTAGATTGAATGCCCCAAAACAGAGGAATATATGTGTTGTATTGGGTTGCATTGCTGAAAAATTAGCGGGTCCAAGGAATATGGAGATATTAAATGATGGTATAATTGATTATTTATTGACAAATTTGGTAAGTATATATTTTATATATACCATACATAGCATCCAATTTGTGAATATGTAAAGTTTTTGAATACATTTACCACTGGATTTCAGATTATATTGAGGCACCTTTATTGAACAAAAATATGAGTGTCAAAACATAACTTACGCTTTTCATTCAGTTTATTTTTATTAATGCTTTTTTAGTGGAGATTTAATGAGTAATACCGATTGCTTAAATGTTAAGGTAATGTCTATCACAATTTATATTAGTTTCTTTTTAATAATAAATTCCACAGATGTTGATTGATCGGTAGTTCGGCACCACTAGTCAGAGGCTTAGAGACCTCAGCACCTCAGCCTTTATGCTTTTTGAGCTCTTGGTTGTACTGTTTATGTGAAGAGACCAGTAGCGCTAAACAGGCTCAACAGTCATTTCCCTAGGTCCTTCTTGGAGAAATCCTCTCTTGGGTACTCCAGTCCTAGGAGTCTATAGGACGGTTTCATAATCATTTTTAAAGGAGACTTTAAACCGGAAAAGCATCCTTTAACTCATAATTGGGTTTCATAACGGCCAAACCAGTGTAAAGTCGGCTTAAATCGTAAAGTGCCAAATTCTGGCCTTTATGGCGGTAAAGTCTACTTTATAACGGTACCTAACCACAACAACATGCTACAAAACAAATTTACTTGTCACAATCTAAGCAAAACTATTTCGAAATTAATCTACTCTTGGACTCAAGTAATTCCTCTGAAAAAACATAAGAGGACGGCCTAAAATATATAGAGCACATCTCCGATATTTTGAAGAGTATGATTTCGGTTAACATAGCCGACAGTTGTACATATTTTAAAGCAAATAGGACATCGCCTGGCTTGTACAAATATGTGTGTATATTAACAGTTACTTACGAATTAATAAAAAAGTGATGAACATTGTAGGGGTGCAGCCATACAGCCAATGGAGCAATTATTAACCCTAAGATTCTATGAATTTAATAATGCCTTTTTCTTTTTCCACTAATTCTAGCAACCTAAGTTATAATCAGTAATAAAAACTGAACCCGTTTTCCTTTTTACCACTGGTTCACACGACATTTTACATATAAATGGCTTCAAAGCTCCAAACCAAACTAGTTAATGTCACTGTGACATTTAACACATCTGGTAAAAATTAGGGATACCATACAATAAAAAACAAGACAGTTAATAATTAAGAGCACTTTAAATTAAGAAAACTTTAAAAATCTTTATGAAACTAAAGACTCCTTTTTATAAAATCGGCTTTACTAACATGAAACCGGCCTTTAATCTCCAATGAGACGATAGCTTCGACGATAATGGGTGAGGCTGTTTCCTCTTCTTCCATGCACAACCGACAGATAGGTTCCTCCCTATATATGCCAATTGTATGCATGTGCTTCCTTAGGGTACAGTGACTGGTGAGTAATCCCGTCACTATTGTGCAATGAATTAATGTTGATACACCCTTTGTGAGATTATTGGTAAAAATTGTTATATTATTGTAAATATGGCAGCCAAAAAATTAGTCTTATTTAGTTAAACAGATTTGGGACCAGGCCAGAGTGTTGGTGGAATCAGTAGGTTAGTTTACACAGTGTGGAGCAATTTGGTCCGTGGACCAAATCGTGGACTTATTTAGCTTAGAACATAAGTGTTTATACTGACTGTTTTGCTGGATTAAAATAGTCCAGGTTTAAAGCCTGGGACCAAAATTGACATTTTGATATTAAAATGACATAACCTTAAATCTTTAGGTAATTTGATGGTAGATTTTGATTTTATTTGAAAATTGATACAAAAATAGTTGCAGTGGTAATAGAGTTTCTGAAAAAGAAAAAAATATTCAAAGACTTAAAAGATTTAAATTAGAGTTATCGAAGTCTCCATATTTAAGAAGCAATTTAGCTTATTTGCTTTTAAGCAGCAGTAATTTTGTGGGATTGTTAAACAATCAAAGAATATGGATGAAACCTAGAAGTAGTGAAAATTGGATAATAATGTTAAATCAGTAAAGTAAATTACTCTCACTTTGGTCCACGAATACTAATGTGCCGTGTTTACACCGTTAAAAATTGAATTTGAACTACCCTAGATGAGATGGATCAAATTCGAGTACCAAATCTTACTCCTTGGGTGTTTACACCGAAAGTAAAGTACACGTGACGTCATTTAGACCTCGGACTAAAAATTTGGTACGCCCGGTGTAAATGTACTTAGTATCATTTGAGTGATATACAGAGTGATTTGAGAAATGCGCATATGCATACATTAAAAGTAGATGCGACACATCGAGGTGATTCTAAATAACATATTTTATAGGTCTATCGTTCTTTATAACCAACATACAGGGTGATTTATTACTTTTCCCCATTTTTTCAATTAATCATTTCTTATAAACCACCTTTTACAGTTTTGTGATATTTGGAACCAGTTTTCCGGTCGCTATGTTTTTGTCCCCAAGCAAAACATCGTTTACTTAATTGAGAAGAGTGAGTGCCTCAGTAGAGGCATAGTTTACATTTAAATTATCCGTAACTCCCAACTGATTGACTTTTCACTTTTACATTTTTGTAATCCTCTTGTAGCGGAGAATCCAACAATGCAATAATGTATAGGGTGTTCCATTTAAACAATTGAGAGTGGTGACCATAGGGGGGAGGGATTTCAAGTTATAACGTCTATAGTTTGGCAAACATAACTGAAGCTGTGAAAGGAATGCGTTCGAAAACATTCGATATTGCCACGTTTAACTATGAAAAAGCTAGTGCTAAGTTTATAGTGACAATAATTAGAAAATGGACTTTTTATTTTTTACAATATGTCAATATTGATTAAACGTTAGTTCTTTAATGTGCTTGTTTCATTGGATTTTGTCTATTAACGTTACTTTTTCAATTTCTGAATATTAAAAGTTGAACACTTTTCCAAATATATTATGGGTGTTCTTCAAGCCGGCAACGTCGTGCGAAAATCATAATTACCACGCCCTCCGACTAACTCAATTGGTGAATATTTCTCAAACCTCCGTTGCTAAGTAACCACCTGACTTCTTATTGGCAAGCGCGTGCGTGTGTTCTTCCCTCTCACTTCGACAATTGACTGACATTGATTATCCAGTGGCGTTGTCAGTGTTTACCTTTGTATTTTCAGTTTTACTTGGTATCTTATTATTTCGTATCCATATTGAATTCAAGTACGATTTTTGACATTATTTGTTTTTAACAAATACCGTGTTTTGAAAAATACCTTACCTTTAAAGCAAAGCATAAATCAGTTTCTATATAGATATACTTATTATATAATAATAAGTATTATTTTTAATACTTTTATAAAATAGGTACCATACGCCATTGGTACGTTTATGACAGATATCGGCCATGTTTCCTCACCTCTTACCGATGCCGCGTAGCTTCAGATAGACTTGCCAAACTATACATATGACCAAAAAGACGTCCTTCTTTATATGATTTTTGACGTATTTTTTTTCATTTTTTCATAAAAGTGACGCCTTCAGAATTATGTGGGGTGAATAGTTTTCATTGAAATGCTCTGTATAACTTCCCATAAGAATAAATCAGCACTCTGAAAGGTCCGCAAAAAAGTCCAATCAGTAGAAGAAATCAGCTGGTATAAAAGAGGAAAATTAGCCTTACAAAAGTTGAAACTACTTACGAAATTACTACTTAAAACATTTCTTGTTTCCGAAAAATTAGGTAAACGTGTTACCTAATTTTTCGGAAATTGGTAAAGCAGGATGATGCAAGTCCTCATGAACAAGATATTTATAAGCCAGTTCCACCAAACAGTCTTCCCCAAATAGTTAGTTATGTATGAGAGGAAATATCGTGAACATTTGTATTTATAAAAAATATTTGTCGTTGGAGCTAAGTTTTAAATTTGATATTAAATAAAAAAAATACATATGGTTATTTCGTTTTTAGGACCCATCTACAGATCCTAATGTAATATTATTCTCCATAATAGCTATAGAAAAGTTCGCTCAAACTAGCACTAATAAAATAACAATCGTAAAAAAAATTGAAAATCTTTCAATGAATCCTATCAATTTGCTTGAATCTTGGAGAGAAGAAAATGATTTTATGAAAAGGCAGGTTGGGTTTTGTGCTCAGTGGATTCTAGACAACTTATGTAAGTATGATATGGTCAGCTAATAATAATTTAAATTTATTTGTACCTTTAATAACATTTTTCTCCTCAATAAATAACAATAATTTCTAATTTTGATAGTATATTACTAGTGATTAGTTTCGGAGACGATGCAAATTCGTTGTATTGGTTTATGGAAACCCTGAAAATTTTAACCTATTAGCACAAATAATAAGGTAGAAAAATGTCCTTGAAACAAAAATCATTTACTTTTTAAAAAAGCTTTTTTTAAATATTTTCTTTTTCTATTCATATTTTATGTATCTATCAAGTTTCAAACAATTTGAAAAAAATACACATTCTACAGGTTCGTTCAGTACATTAAAGCTTTTTTGGCGAGAACGCACGCAGCCCATTGACTTTTAATTGTGTTGATGTTGTTGAAACTTTTTTCTGTTTTCCATTACGTTCATTTCCATTTAATGCAAAATAAAAACTAATAATATCTAATAAGTTAATTGTTTTTAAATTAAATATAAGCCATAATAATAAATTATTGTAGTTGTAACGGAAAATCGACAATATAGTTACCTTACTGTTAACATGGAAAGAATAAATGCAATGTTAAATACTTCTGATGTTAGTGAGTATCTCAAAATATCTCCAGATGGATTAGAGGCTCGATGCGATGCATATTCTTTTGAAAGTGTGAGGTGCACAGCACAAGCTGACAATGGAATATGGTATTATGAAGTTTGTATTATTACTCCAGGTGTTATGCAAATCGGATGGGCAACTAAAAATAGCAATTTTTTAAATCATGTAAGTTCATATTAATAGGTTAATCTGTGTTTTACAGGGTGAGTTATGAGGGCCTGTGTACGTACTCATACCTTGTATTGAGGAATAGTACAAAAAATTGAAGTCATATTTTTTGAAATCAAAACCGCGCCCAGTATTTCCATACATTGATGATAATTAATATTCAGGAATATCCCGCAATTTAGCACGAATGACTTCCAAGTTGGTAATAGGTATATTGTCCTTGTAAAACCCGTAAACAATCCGTTGAATAACATTTTTCGTAGCATTGTCAACCTTATTCAGTTTTTGATTTGGTCGTTTTTGCTTTAAAGAATGATTAGTAACAGTGCCTAGTTTAATAACTTTATAAATCGTGAATCCGATTTTCGTTAATTCGTGAATTCTCGCGATAACCGCATTATCAGAAATTTCAGAATTTTCTTTTTTCAAGCACGCGTACATATTTAAAACAACGCGTTGACACTGAACATGTAAATCTTTGTTTTGAAATTCGGCCCTATCATATATTGCTAAGTCATTTGTCATCATCTTGAACTGTCGTTTCAAATGGTTTCCAAAATGCCATTCTAATTAATTACTAATAAATTATATTTGTAAAACTTACCTTAACGTCTACGAACAAATAAATATTATATTAATAACAATTCACTCACGCCACTCAATCAACTAACCTTACTAAACCAACAAATAGATATTATATTAATAATACTTTTCTACCCTAGATTAACTACACTTTTCTACAACTAAGAACTCACTCAACCAACAAATAGATATTATATTAATATTATTTCTCTACAAAACAATTCACACACACCTCTGGTTGTCCTGGTTAAAGTTCCGTGAACTCGTTAAATTTTTTTTTGTCACAGTGGCCCGCATTAATACTGGCCGGTTACTTCGCAATATTATGCCAAATACTGGACTGGGCTTATTCTATTCCCACTACAGCCCACTGCCAGCTATTCAAAATTTTCTTACATACATAAAGTGGTTATAATTAATTATTCCTTTTTCAGCAATTTTAAGCAAGTTATTTTAATGCTTACTAATAAATTTATGTTATGTATTTTTTTTAAAATATTTCCAAACTAGCTTTCTAAGAACATCACGGACTAACAGTTTACCGAAGTAAGGAGAACATTTGTATAGTGAGCCCAACAATTTTAGAAAATATATCCGACAACATTGCATTATTTTAATGTCATTACACTGACTTTAGTTACACTATACCATCTATATATTTTTTTGATTTATCATTTTTATTAAATTGTCTTTTTATTTTAGTATTCATTTTTATCATTGTATTGTATTTTATAATGTGAATGTAAACTGTACTTGTACGTAGTTCTACCATAAAAAACATTTTTCATGTTCACTCTTTTATATGGAATTGGGCTTGCCTGTAAAATACAATAAATTTCCCAACACGTCAATTGTAGTGAATGAATTTTATGTAAGAAGCTGCTTTGTATTGATTTCA
The DNA here is from genome assembly GCA_947563755.1 of Lochmaea crataegi. NCBI lineage: Eukaryota > Metazoa > Arthropoda > Insecta > Coleoptera > Chrysomelidae > Lochmaea > Lochmaea crataegi. The sequence continues at coordinate 56,846,874 of OX387422.1, read as the reverse complement.
TAATATCATAAAATTGAAATATCACAAAAACTATTCAGTTTGGGTATAGGGAATACTTTATTAAATTTGAAGTATACAGTTAAGTAACTTTCATTTACCGATATAAAATACAGGGTGATCCATTTAAAAACATTGTGAAACCGATGTATTCGAGTTTGGGCTCGACCTGTATACGGTTTCTTCGATATGGAAGCAGGTCTAGTGAATTATGATACTAGACGACCATCACAGACGCATGGCTGTGAAATATTGATATTACATTGTGCAGTTGAAAGTAGACCGGGCGTTGAACTCATTACGATATTCAGGAACAAGTGATCAGAACTTTTTAAATACAATGTATAACCTATTACAACCATAAATCATTGCAATAGTGAAGTCAGGCATAAAATTTGGAGTGAAATACAGGGTGTCCTATTTAAAAAATGTACCTTTGATCTGGCACGGCGTTCTGGAACACGCTGTATAATTGCGACTAATTTTAAAATATGGGCCTTTAGGCTGGATACAATTGGTCGAAATTTCATTCAAATATCATTGAGGATTTACAAGATATTGAACTGTATCGCATCGAATCACCCTGTATAATCAGCATTTTTTCATTCCTGATGGAATGTAAATATGTCGCTCTTAAGTGACGAATCTCGTGACTTTACATTGAAAGCTTTTTATGTTGGTTTTTTTCTCTCCAACGAAAGCCCGTATCAATAACTACTTTCCAATGAAAATGCTTTTCGTCGGTTTTGAGTTTGCTCACGTATCTATTTCACTTTTTGATTCAATAGTTCTTCGAATACTTTATTCGGAATCATCAAAACGTTGCAGCAATAACGCGTTCATCTATCGTTCTCTCTAATTGAGTGGAATTTTTAAGATCCCTAAACTTTATTATATATATTTAAATACATTAGCAATCACTTCACGAGTTTGCTTTTAAACTACATCACTAGCTTAATACGGCTTTGCTCACGTTTTTGCGAAAAATGTCTTATTTAGGGATTTCTGGCAGGCCTATTTTTTGTAAAGACTATGTGAAACCTAAAAACTATACCACTTCAATAGAAAAACATTATGGAAAGTGTGAAAATGGGATCATTAGGAAATATATAACAATGATTTTGCAATTTAATAAAAAAATGTGATTGTATTTTGAATACAAAATGTATAAAAATTTCGTTTTCACTTTAACTACTTTTAAAATTTCAAATCAATTTTGAATTATTATGTTTAACTAATTCCTGTTCTCCCTCTTGTTCTTCTGCCTCATTCTGGTGTTCTTGTTCTTCCTCCTAATTTTTTCGTGCAGATTCTAATCTGATGGCTTTATCTCGCTCTACAGGTTCAGAATCGACTTCAAACATGACAATTAGAACACAAATTTGAAAATGGCTAGCCATGTTTCCTACAAACTGCATCACAGGAAAATTAAACGAGAGCTTCAATTAAATCACTGTTAGCTGTACAAAATTTCACTAATCTGGCAAATATTTTTTATAATAAAGATGCTGCATTTTAAATATTGCATAACACTCCAAATCCATAGACTCATTTTAGTAACAATCAAACATGAATAAAACGAACTATAATTTTTAGAGATTTTTTTCTAGTTTCAATGAATCAGTTGTTAACATTTTACCAAAATATGAGACGTGATTTGTCTTACCAAACGAGGTAGCAGCATGCACATATTCTAATGACTCATCCTGTGTTAATTGACTTACAGCAAAGTGTATTAAACAATAGCTGACATGAAGAACTGTTTTAGTGTATCTTACCGATCCTAATAAAATTCTTTTTATAGTAAATAGATGTGGGAATAACTTTTTTACACATTAATGTTATAAATGAAACTAACTGTTTCTAATTAATTCCACTATTTAATTGAAAGATTTATGAAAATTATTAAAGGATATTGATAATTATTTCGATATTGACATATCATCGTCAGAATGACAGAAGTTACATTTTATGTGATACCTACTTGATGTTTAATATTTTGGCTAGACCAAATAGTAAGTGACCTATCTTGTGATTGACTTAATATATATGAATAGAGAAAAGAAGAAGATATGATTTTACAAATATTAAAGCTTAGGTATTATTAGCCCTATGGGGATATCTTGGATATCTTTTTCCCATTTAAGATCAGTATAACTGTGCAATGATATAGAAAACCAAGGAAAACTATATCTGCTGATCTTTACAATAGTTACTTAAGAAGACAATTTATTAGTGGAGAGCTCCCTAGATTAATCTGTTCATTGACAACTTCATATTGTGGGTCTCTTAAGTGTCTTCTTATTTCTAGTTCTTCAAGGAAATCTAGTTCTTCAAGGAAATCTAGTTCTTGTTTCTTATCACAAATATGCAGTACTTCTAGTTCTGTGTTAGGTGTTAATGAATGTTTTGTGTCAAGAAGGTGTTTTGCGTAATGTGATTTATCTGGCTGTTTTAATCTGTATGCTTTATATAAACTTAAATGTCCAGAATGTAATGCTGTCTATATTGGTCAAACAATTCGAAATTTTGAAATTAGATATAATGAACACTCACGAGCATACAGATTAAAACAGCCAGATAAATCACATTACGCAAAACACCTTCTTGACACAAAACATTCATTAACACCTAACACAGAACTAGAAGTACTGCATATTTGTGATAAGAAACAAGAACTAGATTTCCTTGAAGAACTAGATTTCCTTGAAGAACTAGAAATAAGAAGACACTTAAGAGACCCACAATATGAAGTTGTCAATGAACAGATTAATCTAGGGAGCTCTCCACTAATAAATTGTCTTCTTAAGTAACTATTGTAAAGATCAGCAGATATAGTTTTCCTTGGTTTTCTATATCATTGCACAGTTATACTGATCTTAAATGGGAAAAAGATATCCAAGATATCCCCATAGGGCTAATAATACCTAAGCTTTAATATTTGTAAAATCATATCTTCTTCTTTTCTCTATTCATATATATTAAGTCAATCACAAGATAGGTCACTTACTATTTGGTCTAGCCAAAATATTAAACATCAAGTAGGTATCACATAAAATGTAACTTCTGTCATTCTGACGATGATATGTCAATATCGAAATAATTATCAATATCCTTTAATAATTTTCATAAATCTTTCAATTAAATAGTGGAATTAATTAGAAACAGTTAGTTTCATTTATAACATTAATATGAGTAGATTCCACAAAGTAAGGGTCCAAACAGTAAATTCAATTCAATTTTTTACACATGTAAACATTGTGTTATTTATAATTTTGATTTAGGAAGGTTATGGTATTGGAGACGACAGATTTTCATTGGCTTATGATGGTTGTAGAAGATTGATATGGTATAATGCAAAATCGGACCCACAGAACGTACCGAGATGGAAATCTGGAGATATATTGGGATGCCTTTTAGACTTGAATAATCAACGGATTATATTTTCGATAAATGGAGTACAGCTACCACCTTGTATACATGTGTTCACTATGGCAAAGTAAGTACAACAAAAAATCATTTTAAAATTAATGAGATCATAGCGTTTTATTACAATTATTCGCCCTATAGTTAACACTTCTAAATCAATCAGTATTATTTCATCCAGGTTCTGTTAAGGTCCCGTTATTGAACATAAATGCGTCAAAACGTTGCTTACGTTTTCATTTAGTATATTTTTATTAATGAGACATAATTTGTAATAACGATTGCTAAACTGTTAAGGAAACTTGTATATGCTGGGCAGACTAATAGGTCTGTGAAAGTTCATTTTAAAGCGCATGTAGCTCATTTAAAATATGGGCGTACAGAGAAGTCGAGTGTTGCTGAACCTGCTTTAGATTGTCATCATTCAATAAGTTTAGATGGTGTAAAATTGTTGAAAAATGTATGCAACAATAGAATGCTGGAAGCATTTGAAATAAATAGTTAAATGTAATAATAGTGTTGCGAATTCACCAACTCAAAGCCGGCCCTGTCACTCAACTATAAATTTTGGCGAATGCGCTTTCTAGAATCTTCTGGTTACTGCAGTGTTTATGCATATGAGAAGCGTGATAAATTAAAGAATGTTCAAGAATTGAGAAAGACTATATATACGCGAGTTTTTGAGTGAGTTAACAGTTAGTAAACGACAGTTAGTTCACAAAAAGTTTTTAGTAATCAGACAGTGAATGAACTATGAGTGTACGAGTGTATGAGTGAGTGAACTATTTAAGATAAATAGTGTAATATTCAAGTGGTAAAAATAAATTGAAACTATTATACCGAGCGTAAATAAATTAGTAGGTAGACATTAAGTAAAGTGTGTATATAAATTAAGTCTAATACAATGTGTAAGTGTTTCTACAAATGAATCAATAGTAATTAGCCATAGTAGTGTGTATAATTTTATCCCACCCGTAAAAAGTATTTAAATAAATAATAGTCCGTTGTATAGTTTATTAGGAAAAAAGCAATAAAATTTAGTATATAAGTATATATTTAGTATATAAGGTTGACAAAGCATCATAGTCTTAGTTGACCTCTTGAATTGAGCGCGCAAATTTCGCCTTGAGTATATCTATAGTTTGGCAAACTTATCTGAAGCTATGAAAGGAATGCGACCGAAAACATTCGATATTGCCACGTTTAACTATAAAAAAGCTAAAGTGCTGAGTATGTAACAGTAATTATTTGGAAATAGACTTTTGATTATCAACAATATAAATAATAATGATTATACTTTAGTGCTTTTATGTGCTTGGATTTTGTCTATTAACTTTTTTTTCAAATACTGAATGTTTAAAGGTAAACATTTTTCCAAAGATGTTATGGGTTTCTTTCAGTCCGGCAACGTCGTGCGAAAATCATATAACCGCGTACTGCGTCTGTTCTTCCTTCTCAGTTCGACTATTGACTGATATTGATTATCGGCCCTGTTTCTTCACCCCTTACCAACACCGCGTAGCTTCAGATAGGTTTGCCAAACTATACTATCGTTATTGAAATTTGTAACATAAAAACGAATAATTTTTAGGTCTGGTTTTTTTGCCGCTGCAAGCTTCATGTCATTCCAACAATGCCGATTTAATTTCGGTGCTGAACCATTCGAACATCCTCCTAACACGGCCTATTCCACTTTTAATGAACATGGATCTCTTCGATCTGAAGATAAAATCGTATTACCTCGGCATATATTTCTCAATCAACTTAGAGAACAAAATATTGGAGAAGATAGTTGTACTCTTTGCTACGATCAGAAGGCTTCAATTCGACTGCTTCCGTGTGAACATTCGTAAGTATCATAAGCGATTTTCATATTTCAATTAATAATTGGAAGGTTTCCCTTGCGTACGTGTTTAGTGGAAAATTATTGTTGATACTCGAAAGTTTTCCTTGAACTTCCTCCTTTTCCCGTTATATAAAAACAGCGTTTTATGCCTTTAAGTCCCGTAGCTGTTACTTTTTTTTTGTTATTTTCCTCCATTTTATTTGATCTCTTGCACTAAAATTCCAGTCCTCTATTCCGATCTGTTTCAAATTAACATGTTGCGGACAGTGACTGCCATAGCAGTACCTATATATTTGGTATCCTCTAAAAAACTTACCATAATATAGTTTGGAAATCTTGGTTAGTGTTTCCACATATCCGTTAAACCGATCCCGTCCACATGCTCGCGAATATTTGCCAATCGCACTCGCACTTGCCTATACCCGCGGATTGACGGTAAATTTGTACCGATTCAAATGGAATTCATACTTGCTCAATCCATAAGCATCGTGTCAAAGTGCAAGGCGCGTGAGGGCTCTGATAGCTCGTTGTTCGTACTTGAACATAATCGGAAATGTTTGTACTCGTTAGTACTCGCGGCCGGCTTTACAAAACGTGTTTCGCGAGGGGGGAAGGTATGCTGACATCGCGCCTACTACTATTGCAGTGATCAGTAGATCAGTCCGTAAGTGTGCATTGCCCCGTCAACATACGGTCCCTCCATTTGTTTGTCTGTATATCAACTAAAAATTCCAGGTAAACTGCATGATAATAAAAATTGTCAGACTGTGGTTCATGCTGTTCAAAGCCTCTGCTCTGAATTCCTTTGACCAATCAAAAGTATAAAAGGAAAAAATACTATATATACAAATATGATTTGTAGAGAATGTATGAAACAGAAAAAAGGGTTCTCACTCCTTGGAGATAGATTCAAGGAATGCGAATCTCATCCTGCTTTGTGTCCAGAATGTTTTGAAAGCTCTCATTCTAATTAAACTATTGTTTTCTATCAATTCACTATGTAGATTTGTTGAGTTGTTCCACTATGTATTCAAAGAAAAATTTATTCTGTAAAATTTACTAGTGATTCATTTATTGGTAATAATGCCATACTTCCATAGCAGTTTACTGTGCCTGGACTTCAAAATATGTTGATGCTATGGGGCGCAAATGCTATAGCAGTATCTGCTCAGAAATAGGTCAGAATACTTCAATGGTTCTTTTCAGTATTTTTTTTTATTGCTTTATTTTAAAGTATTTTATAAAAAAAGTCCCTGTATTTTTTATTTTTTAGAGCAGGATTTCTATAAAAAAAAATTAACAAAAGTGCGGATAGCAAGCGCGCGCTTTGAACGTGACGTCACGTACCCCTTCCTAGTGACGTCAAGTAGCCTACGATTTCTTGGCCTCCGCCGTAACTGCATTTGCCCAGCTTCGCTTTGATGCATTTCTGACAAATGCTGCCAACATAATTCCAGGCTACAAGACGACACTTGCCCCAAGGTCAAACGAGTGTTCAAATTACTATAATATTTGTTTAACTTTTTTATCAAACTCTGTGACCTTTATATTCGAAACAAATCTACACAAAGTGAAAAAATATCAGTAACTTTCTAATAAACATATTTGTCTTGAGAATCAAGTATCTACTGAAAAGGCCCATTGGGCCTACAATTTTTTTATAAATTATGGGCTTACGGTTCCCAATTTACGATACTGCGTTTCTGAGGCTACCTCAAGACTTTGTACTGTCCGCGAACGTGTTAATAGCATCCATCCATTTCCTCCGAGGTTGTCCCCTTTTATTTTTACTTATTTACTCCATCTCCATGAAGAAACTTCTTTATACACCTTTCGCCGTCCATCCTGACCATATGACCTAACCCGTTTTTCCTGTTACCATTTTTTAAGAATACTGAGTATCAAATGGTGTATTTAATCTGATGGATTTTTTTAGTGGTTTCTGCTCGTCTTGTGCCAAACAGCTAATAGAGTGTCCCATGTGTAGGTCTCCGTTTCGTGAAATAGAAGAGTATCCTCAATCTTCATGACATACAAGATGCCGTTAAACAATAAGTATTTTAATATATTTTAAAAAAATAGGGAAAAGTATGAACAAGCTCTGTTATAAAATAACAATATGTACAAATTCTCTGCGTCATAAGCAAATAACGGGTTCGTATGAAAAATACTTATTTATTTTAATATTTTTACATCTTACTGTTTGTTTTTATTTGATTAAAAATGAATTTATTATTAGTATTATAATTGTACATATTGCTGCGTTTTTGTAATGTATAAGAAATGGCAACCTTTTAATTCTCCACAATTAGATTAGCAAGTTTTAAATTTGTACCAACACAAATCTATGAGACGCTGTTATAATATCGTATGAATAGCAGGTACACCCGATTTCAAGTTATTTCAAATTTAATGAGTGTAGTTATAGATCACAATGTTTGTCGTACTGTTATAGATGTTTTAACTTTACATAACCATACTCGGAAAATTAGAGATTAAGCATGAAACCATAATAAAATACTGTATTGATTTGGTTTCTGTGTCTTTGCAGAACCGTGCACTGCGGCAATACTGTCTATTGCGCCTCAATCCAAATTAGATTACCCCTTCAAGTTCAATCTTCCCGACGAAATTGATGATCTGTGAAGGGGTAAGTCTATCTATCTACATCCTTAGGGTACACAAACGCAGCTCCAAGGGTCGGTAGTCTGACTCGTTCGGCAGCCACAGAGTAGCACAGGCTGTGTTCCGCTGATTCACTTCTATGCAGAGACGACACTCGCAGTTTTTCACTAGCCGTATTCTGCCAGGTGATAGTTTAACCTACAGTGTCCAGTAATTATTTCAGTTACAGACTTGATCTCCTCCTTGGTATCTAATTCCAGTAGGCCCTTCTTTGTGGTCTATCTGGACCGAAATAGTTCTCTTTATCAGATTTAAAGGCTCGGAGTCTATGAACTGGGACTGACCTCCATTACTGTCAAGTTGGCTCACTACTTCGTTACCCAGGATTCCAAAGTAACCAGAAATCCATATCAGGGCAATCAGTTTTGAATTGCAACTGTTGGAGCACAGTGCCGTTATTACATCCTGACTACCAAAAAATATTTGTATTGACCTGTTGGAGAAGTCGGTCTCTATCCACCCAACGCACAGATACATGGCGAAAACTTCCTCCTGAAAGACTGTTACAGGATGTCCAAGACTTTCAACAGTTCAGTCTACGGTGAGCTGCATTTCTCGCTGCTGCGTCAACAAAAACAGGTCGAAGGGCCACTTGTATAGACCTCGTTGTACTAAAGTCTGATGATCCTAAGTTCAGGTGATCTACAGATCAAAATTAATCCATGTTCATTTTTAAAAGCCTTGTTGAACTATTCAATTAACTAATCATTGATTAACTTGTGATTCGTTCAAAAGTTCCTAGCAATGTCATATTTTAGAAGGAGAAATGTCATTTGTGAACATCAAGTGGCTTACAACCTAACTGTTTTATTTGTTATATTTGTTATTATTCTAAAAGTTTTGTTGTGGCATATAATAAAATAATGGAGAAAATGTGTACGAAACGTGCAACCAATTTCACGGCAACCGAAGAGGCTCTTTTGATGGCACTTGTGAAAGACAGGGCGAGTGTAAGAAGTGTGATACTGATATCATCAATTTGTAGATGATCTGTAGATCAAAGGAATATATGATGATGATCCGCTTTCAACTTTGATCTTTAATTAAACTAGCTTCGAACAACGAGGCCATAAACTGTAGACAAATAGATCAAATTTGACCGATTGGTTATGTCAAGATTCGTTTTCACGTGACATGAAGTCGCAACTTTTCATGTCATGTCATTAGAATTTATGTCGCTTTTGTGTTTTCATGGAATAAATTGTCACGACTTTGTCACGTGGAAACGAATCTTAAGACATAACTAATCGGTATAATTTGATCTAATGGTAACTACAGCTTATACAAGTGGCCCTAAGTGGTTATATGTTGCCTAGGCTTTTAAAAAGAAGATATTTTGAAAAATGTATCTAAAATAGAAGCGGCATTATAATCACGAGCCTTGTATAAACCAGACGATTTGTTCCTGTATGGAAGAAATTCGTAGCATTTTTTTTTAAATTTTATACGACTATAAGAACCAAAAGACGAACAGTTACTAGAATTATAAATTATAGCATCATGCATCAGTTTGCCAAAATTAGAACTTCCGGCAAAACTTTCGTATAAATCTTTCATTAAACTATCCCAAGAACGGCGATCGACACTGCCCCAGTTATTAAACCACTCACCTGCCTCTCCTTCAAAGCAATTGGCAATTTTATTCATCAAAAAAATCACCATTAGAGCTCAAGTCGTTCGACAATCCAAACATTTCATCCACCCAATGTTGAGGTACACATACTTAGGCAAAATCGCTGTTGGAAACAAAGTACGTGAATCTACTCGCTCTAAAAAGCCACGGAGAATTGAATAATTATTTCCCCTTTTTACTCCAAACCTAAATAATGTCTAATTGGCACACGTGATATATTCCGCTTATGATGTTACAATTTATCAAAATAACTCAATTTTCAAGGCCTATTAAAAATATATTTATAGCAACAGGGCATCTCTACCAACTGACAAGTTCACACTAATGACAGTCGCCCAGAGGGTAAATAATTATTTGGTAAAATTTTAGATTTGTAACTTGGTTGTTTTTAATTGTCTCGATTATTGCCTTTATTATAAATAGTCATGTATAGCTTTTCAAAATGCCTAGATTTTGTTCACTAGCTGGGTGCGGTAGTAATAATGGAAGCGACAAAATATCCTCATTTTATTATTGTCATATTTTAGTAAAGCCTGTTATCAATAGAAATCAAAGATAATAGTTTAATACTATTATAATGCCTTACAAACTTTTTGACTAAGAAGCAACAACTACTTCTCGGGCTATATGCCCCGACAGACATTGAATTACACTTCTAAAGTATATCCATCGAACAAACAGAGCGACCCAAACAACGATTGATGCGTGATCACCATGCGCCTTTGCATCTATAGGCTAAAATAAATATGCCTCCATGCGCTGGCCAATCGGATTTAACTGCAATCGGCCGGCAGAATTCATTGTCCATACAGAGTTGGAGAGATCACGTGCACTATGCATGATACTGTTTTGGAACACTCCGTTGCTTGGATGGACAGAGTATGAGTCAAACGGGGTCGGTATATCTGCAAGATATAACCAACTATTCTGGTTTGTAATTAGAAGGAACAAAATCACTTGTAGACCGGTTTCGGCGAATTTCTGTACTGAGGTTATTGTGTTCGTGTGGTTTTAAGGTTGTCTCCAGCCCAGGATTACTTCCGGACGGATGGCATCTACCTTGTACTGATGAGGCACAAATACACCGGTCTGTTCTTTGAAAAGTAATTTTCAAAAACTTTGTAAGGCCTTGTGATAGTATTAAACTATTACTTTTGACGTCTACCTAATAATATAAAATTTATATATATATATATATATATATATATATACATATATATATATATATATATATATATATATATATATATATATATATATATATATATATATATATATATATATATATATATATATATATATATCTGAGACAAGACATGTTAGTCCAGTAAATGATGGGTCCCAGAGGCGATTATACCTGCCGGTCCATGAATTTTCCGTGAAGGGTAGGGTTTGACTAGTAATTGAACATCCAGAAATTTCACACATCTCATCGCCATTTTGAGGGGGAATTCCCAAAGTTCCAAAAATTGGTTTCCCGCCAATATCTCCTAAAATATAGCATTTTTATATAGGCGAAAAATGAAGATCAGGTCCTTATGATTTTTGCCGAAAACTCGATAGTTTTCGAGATAATGGCCCTCGAGCGGGATCCTTATGTTGAGCTCCTGCTCCGTAGTCGAAAGAGCGGGTTCTTTGCACTTGGTGGAAAACCAATTTTTGGAACTTTGGGGCCGGGAATACCCCCCAAAATGGCAATGAGGTGTGTGAAATTTCTAGATGTTCAATTACTAGTCAAACCCTACCCTTCACGGAAAATTCATGGACCGAAAGGATTTTTGTACAATTGGCCTACTTTTCATCCTTCATTTACTGGACTACTTATGCATTCGGCCGAAGCTCGGGTGGTTGTTTACATCGTTGGCATCTTGGGTTTGAATGTAGTAAAGTGCTACTGATTTAATTTCTATTAGATACGTTTGATACATAATTTAATTTAACAAATATACGAATGGTGGTGGGTTTTCTTTTGGGAGTCAACGTCAGCAATTATTGCTTTAAAAAATTCCTAGTATAAATACCTTCAACTTTGTTAGGCAGTGTTTATACAGGCTGTTTCACGACAAGCTTACAATATCTATACTTTGTTATTTTAAATGTAACACCCTGTATATTATTAACTTTTTCGATTCTACATTAAATTTTAATGTCACCTATATCTAAAATTTACACTTATTTATACTTTTAATAAAAAATTGATGGTGCAAACCTTCATATTGGAAATTCTGCGTGAGCATCCCCAATACCAAATAAAAAAAATCTTGTCGGGTTGATTAGTAGGACATGTCAAAAACTTCTTTTTTTGGATATAGGGTTCGTAAAAAAGTGATGAAAAGTTCAACTTCACAAATGTCAAATATCTCAATTTTTTTAATAAAACAACCATATTTTTATTATTTCACTTAATGCTAAGGACGAAAATAAGGGCACCTTATGATCAATTCCCTATACCCAATCTTAAGCGTTTTTGAGATATTAACATGTAATTTAAATATTGATTATTTCTGCCTTATTATTTCGTAGGCCTTGTTATTTATTCTTTTATTTTAGCAGGCTGTGTATTTACTTGTCATAATTAAATAGTATTAATTGTCATTATTTGAAGTCAATCGTATCGTACAGTGATAGAAATGGCTCGTTTTGATTTAAACTATGAAGATTATCTAAATTTACTTTTAATACCTTATGAATGTGACAGAGATGTTACTAGAACATTTGTTTTATTTGCTACAAGATATCCAGATCGACCCCGACCCAGCCGTCACACAGTGAAGAGAATATTGAACAATTTAACACAATTTGGTTGTTTTCAAGCAAAAGTTGAGAAACTATGTTGTTTCATTAAAAAAAAATGAAGATATTTAACATTTTTGATCTTGAACTTTTCATCATTTTTTTACGAACCCTGTATGCAAAAAAGAAGTTTTCGACATGTCACTAATTACCTTGATCGATCTACTAATCAACCCGAGAAAATGTTTCTTATTTGGTATTGGGGATGTTCACACAGAATTTCCAATATGCAATATTTTTATTAAAAAAATTAATCTCGATAAGTATAAATTTTAGATATAGTTTATTCTGCACAAAGTGACATTAAAATTTAATGTAGAATCCGAAAAGTTGATATACAGGGTGTTACACTTGAAATAACAAAGTTGTTAACTTTCGGTATAACCGGAACTGACATATATGTCAAAATATTTCCCTAAATTTGCCATAACTTGTTCTCCATCTATGCCAATTTTTATAGAAATTGTGTGAGAAGTCTCCAATATATGGATAGTGTATAGGCCTGGAAATATAGGGCCATGAGCATTGTTCGCTTTCGAACGCCTGATTTTTTGTGTACAGGAAGTATAAACGATGTACAAGACGATATTATACTTCCGAAACGTCAAATCGAACCGCACATTGTTTAAAAGTCAATTGTATCAATTGTACGAAAAAGAGAAATATTAACTAGGTCCAAAGTTATCGATCAAAAATAATTGTTTATGCAATGCCAAATAAACAATTTTAAAACAAGCTCCTATCACTGCCGTGTCTCGGCGTTTCGTGAAATCATTCGTCCTTACTCACAGACATTATGTACCAAAGCTGGAATCTGTAAGTGAAATAGTTCCAGCGTTATTAACAAATTAACTAATTATCGAACTACACTAGCTTGAGCGACGTTCAGCGATACGAAAAAAATGTTTATGTCATACTAGTTCATTGTTGTGTTTTTATTGCTTAGTTACCAACTATCTAATGTCGTACTTTATGCCCGCACGGCCATAAAGAGAAATAATTTTTTGTTTAACTTATTTAATAACCTTTTTTAATGAAATTACAAACGGAATATAGTAATATATGTAAATATTCGATGAACACTATTTTGACGAATTAACATAAAATTGGCAGTTCTGAAAAGGTCCGGTGATAGTTAAGTTGCCTGCAGCAAACGATTCATGTTTCATTGTTTGAGTATCAAATTTCTGTACCGAAACGACAGACCCGGAAGGTACACCTGCCAGCATTCTTGAAACTTCATTTTTTGAAGATCAACTATCCTCTAAATATCCTTCAGCAACCGACGTACTCTTCCATCCACCATGGCGCTTCAACGTGGTCATACTGTAAGTAGAGTTGCTGACGTTCGACGCATACAATGACCGGTATATTTCTCAGGATCACTTAAACCCAGATATTTCGCTATAATGGACGGGATTTTTCCAAACGTGTTTTTTCCTACTGGCTGTACAGTACATCGACCTTGTCTATAAGTCAGAAAAAGCCTTTTTTTCTGAGCAACCACGTGGCCGTAGTGACATATAATCTCTTATTAGCTTTAAACTGTTCATTTCACCCTCATCTATAATGGTAAAAATGCGTTTTTTATCGGTCTTTGTCTCTGGTACATTTACCACTAAAACCGATTTTCTATCTTCTACATGAGTAACTAACATGTTCACAAGCTCTTGCCGTTCTTGCCTTATGAATAAATTTTAAAACTACTTCTCTAGACAGAATTTTAGACTTCTTTGGTTTGTAGCCTTTTGAAGTTTGCTTCAAATATTTCATTAACTTATGGTAATTAGCAATGTTAATATTTTTATTTACTATTAAAGTCTTCTTTACCATGGAACAAGGAACTCGGAGAAAATGTTTTAGCGAGATCGCCGAAGTATCCAAGCAACAGAGTTTCATTAACATATTTTACGTAGTTTTCTTGTATCCAATTTAATAATTTTTCGTATTCCATGTCGTAAGCTTCTTTAGACTTTTTTGGCAACAGATTTTCAGTTGCTTTCTTTGCTTTTTCAATAATTTCGTCCGGAATTCCAAAATCGTTCATTTTGACTTCTAACTTTGACACATATAAAAATTATTGTGATTTTATGACATTTACGTTTGTCAACATTCACCTAGCAACGATAGTGTCTACTATGATAACATGGCAATGTTATTAATTCAAACCGGATTTTTTTAAATACTGATTTGTATTGAGATTGGATTTTATTAGCGAACTAGTATGCCATAAAGGTTTGTATGTGCCGCGAGCATAAACATCTATTTATACCCTTGGTATATAAATAACTATTATCGGTAGCTTTCATCATTAAGAATCACAAACTATCCTGGCTATGGCTATCCTGTATAAATTAGAAAAAAATTATTGTGTAAATTTGACTACTAATACCAACATTTGCACATTTGGAATCAAATCACACATTTTATAATTAATCTACTAGCTATACTGAAAATATCAAACCTATCAGCTTCTAACAATTGATAATTCGCCAATAACAATCCAAATTATTTAATATCGTCGTGGTAATTTTAGAAATAAAAATATTGGTAACTCATTTGATAAAATATGATGGTTTCGACGTTAATTCTCCAAATAGTAATATCGGTCATTATCAGTCATTGTTTAGCTGTTAGGGTGCTCATTTTAGTTTTATAAAAACCGTATTTATTCGGCACTAACGATAAGTACGCTACTATTCAGCTAGTACATAGTTTACTACCGAGTGGTTTTTCAGTTTGTGGATTTGTCATAATTAGGTTGTTTTGCATATATGAATATATTATTATAATCACTTAATGCCATTTTGACTGAAATATTTACTGCCACAAATGCCACCTATTTTTTCTCGGATCTTCGCTTAGAAAATAGATATTAAGATGCGATTTTCACATTTTTTTTTAAATTCCATCCTCTTTCAATAAAATTATTAAAAAATATAGCATCGCATTTGAAGATACCCAAAAAACAATTGTTCAATCACCGCCACCTAGCGACTGTTAAAACCACTGGAATGAAACGATGATATAATATTTTATTAGGCATTGAATTCGCTTTCAAATGATAAAAGTTGAAAATAATTTCCAGTAGTTTCTCGTACGCGAGTTTGTAATACAGATTTTTTTCTCTAAACTGTACGATAAATAGTTTCTGAGATACAGCGGGTTACCTCTGTGCATATAGACGATATGATAAGTAGACGATGACGTTCCAAAGCAAAAGTGTATTTCCTAAGGAAAGTCTCAGTCTAGTTATTCATTTAGTTCTATTTCCAGAAGGAATTTTAGGATATCCCTAGGCTTCAGTTTAGGTAAGTGTCCCTCTTCTATCCAGTAGTCTACTAGGTGTTGTACCATAGGATTCTGTATTGCTATGCATTCCGCAAGTGAATGGAGGTTTCGTCTTCCATTCCACTAGTTTGAGCTTTTTGGGGTGTCCATTCAGGCGGCAGTGACCTATTCGGGCTCCGGTCAAAACTCTAAGGGCGGTCTTACTCTGGCTTACCATTAATTTGTTCTCACCTGGTTGTACTTTCCCAGAAGTATATTTGATTGTCTTAGCCCTACTAGATCTTTCCAATGGTCAGAACTTCTTTTCGGCGATGCCTATTTCTTCTAATTCCATTTTGCTCCTTCTACTTTGTCCCTGAGGAAAGTCTGAGGGACTAGTAGTTCCTTTAGATCTATTTCCTGGAGGAATTTTTAGATATCCGCAGGCTTCAGTTTAGGTAAGTGTCCCTCTTCTATCCAGTAGTGTCCTAGGAATGGAGGTCCATAGAATCTACATTCTTCTTGTTCCACTAGTTTAACTTTTTTTGGGGTGCCCATTCAGGTGGCAGTGTCCTGTTAGGACATCTGTCAAAACTGTTGGTGCAACTCTTACTCAGCATTAGACTTTCATTTATTCTCACCTGGTTGTAGTATCTCTGGAGTACCTTTGATTGTCTTAGCCCTACTAGATCTTTCCAATGGTCGGATATTCTCTTCTTTTCGGCTTTGCCTATTTCTTTCAATATTACATTGGAGCTGATATCGCAAAAGTGATCTCCTATTTCATTTCCTGCTATTCCAGTATGTCCTGGAACCCACAGTAAGGTGACGATGCTGTTCTCGCCTAGTTCATTGAGTTTTTCTGTACATTCCCATGGCATTTTAGAACTGATTACGCAAGAACTTAGTACTTGGTTATCCGACATGATAATCCCTTGCTTTCAATATATTTTATGAATATTGAACTGGGCGTGAATTTCCGCTTTAAAGATGCTTGAGGTCTTTCCCAAGCTTTCAAAGTGTTTGGTTTTTGGCATGTACACTCCTACCTTCTATTGCTTTAGAGCCATTGAATGGAAGAGGTTTTTGTTTTTAATGATTCCTTCTTTACTTAGTCTGTATCTTGTTCTTCCTCCACCATATGTTGTGACCACAGGTTAGAAACCACTTCCATAGCCGACGTTAGGCATGTTTTCATTGCTCCTGTAATTAATATACAGGATAGTCTTTGAATTTATGTCGAATGGTCTTAAATTTTATAACAAATTTAGCTGTTAATTTGAACATTGGTATTATATTATTAAAAACTGTAAATGAAACTAGACTTCACTAGCCATAAACCGCAAACTTTTAAATATATCAATTTAAATATAGACGTCAAAAAATAATAGTTCAATACTATTATAACGCTTTACAAATTTGAAATATAATTTTCAAAGAACAGACCGTTCACTAAGAAGCAACAACTACTTCTCGGGCTATATGCCCCGACAGACATTGAATTACACTTCTAAAGTAAACGGGGTTGGTATATCTTTAAGATAGAACCAACCATTCTGATTTGCGATTAGAAGGAAAAACATCACTTGTAGACCGGTTTAGGGTTATTTGCGCCTCATCGGTACAAGGTAGATGCATATAGCCCGAGAAGTAGTTGTTGCTTCTTAGTGAAAGTGAAAAATTATATTTCAAATTTGTAAAGCGTTATAATAGTATTGAACTATTATTTTTTGACGTCTTTAGATCACGCTTTACTAAAATATGATAATTATTTACAGGTAACTGTAATTAAGTAAATTTAAATATAAATGGATTTGATTACTTTCATCAAAATTAGCATATATAATCGTTGCCGCAGTACAAAGTCGCAGCTATATGTGTTTAGAATGAAACAAAAATATATGTATATACTATTGATAATGGTGCATGGCTTGCATATCTTAAAAATGTGGATGAATGGATGCTACTATAATATATAGCAGGTGTATATATTCATAGAAATTATAAAATGTTGTTTTTCTTTAAAAATCATTATGAAAATAAATATATTTTAATGTTATGTTTATCTGTTTTAGTTTTATTTCGATGTACTTAGAATTTGGTGGTATCAGCACGCGAACTGTCTAACTTGATAGAAATATAAAAGATATAGCGAACAAAAGAAATTTATTTCTATCGTCACATGACTTTTTCCTGAAAACTTTCGGGCGAGCTCAGAAAGAAACGAACGAATACTACCTAGCTTGAAAACATTTTCAGAATTTTTATATCATGTAAAATTTTGACATTTACTTGACAGTAATATCAATTATTGCCATTTCTGAGTTTTGTTTTGATGTCTTTTTATTCTGTCATTCCATAGAGGATGTGTCATTTTTTATCAACCTTCAAAAATTGAGAGTAGTGATTTGTTTCATAGCTAAGTATTATTGGCATACCTTATCGCTGTACTTGTTGGTGCGATGGGAAAAGGCGTATCTTCTACAGTGAGGGTCGTCGATTCAAATCCTATCGATATCACTGTACGTTTTTTTTATGTTTCAATACTAATTATCATAGTTTTGTAGAATAATATAATAAAAACGATAGGCAGATAAATCAAAAGCCAAAAGATGGTCACTAATGAATGATTTTGTGTACTTTAATACGAGGGTTGTCTTTTAAGTGTTGCATATAACACATAGTTAGCGGCGGTCAACAAATATCAAATGTCAAAATTAACTGTCATGTTTAGTTGAGTTAACGCCAAAGTTTCTGACCGCTTCGTTTAAATCTCTACCAAAACTGAAATTTTTAAAGTTGATGAGTGTGTCGAAAAATGGAATTAAACCGAGAAAATTTTCGCGCAATAATTTTTTACAATTGTTGAAGACAGTTGTCTCAACAAGAATGCCAAGCCGAGTTGGTTTCTGTTTTCGGCAATGAAGCACCACATCAATCGACTTTCTCTCGTTGGTATGGAAAATTTAAACGTGGACAGATTCATCTTAGCGACGATCCACCAACAACGGCAGTCACCCAGGAAAACGTCGATGCTGTACGTATAGTTTGGCAAACCTATCTGAAACTACGCGGTGTCTGTAAGGGGTGAGTAAACAAGGCCGACAATCAATAGTCGAAGTGAGAAGAAGGAACACACGCTCTCGCTTGCCAATAGCAAGTCAGGTGGTTCCATAGCAACGGGCCGATCTTCACCAATTGTGTTCGTTGGGAGTACGCGGTAGTATGATTTTCGCAGAGCGTTGCCGGATTGAAAGAAACCCATATCATCTTTGGAAAAATGTTTACCTTTTAACATTCAGTATTTTAAAAAAAAATTAATAGACAAAATCCAATGAAACAAGCACATAAAAGAACTAACGTCATCATTATTAATTTATTGTTGATAATCAAAAGTCTATTTTCAAATAATTACTAATAGTCTATCAACCATACCGACTAATAATTCAACAGTTTTTCGTAATTTTGCACTAAACGTATAGATGGCGTATTATGAAAGGTGGACTAATGTCTGTTTATTTTGAGTGATTATGTTACTAAGCGCTAGATGTAACTGACGACTAGAGATAGGCAGTACTTGTGCGTGTCGTACAAAATGTACGGTGTACGTGCCGTACAATTTTATTGTACTAATAGTAGGTACAATCCACCATTAGTGCATTGGTTTTAGCTGCTGGTTCGCCAATTGAGTGCTGGTAAAGTAATTATAATAATTACAGTGAAACGATATTTAAGGGTATTATTATTTTATAGATTCTACTACTACACCAGTAAGATTAATTATGTACTGTACGTATCGTACTTGTATGTACTACGGGTCATTATTTCTCGTTCTACTTTCTACTACTAACTACTCAGACGCGGCCGCTAATGTTGACGTAAGTCACGCTCGGTCTCATCGTACAATTGTACGGCACAATTTGGTGTACTGTACGGAGTGTGCAGGTACAACCAATTGTACTGGTTTTGCCCATCACTACTGACGACACTTCGTATCTGCGAGACTATTTTCTATATTTACCTGCAGAACAAAATAATGTTTCCTGTCGTTGACGTCATTAATTTTCGGTTGATCTCATAGATGGCTCTTCGTTTAGGATATTTCGAATTGAATCCAACCTATACGTCGTCACTATATACTGCTCGCAAAAAGTATCCTGCAAAATGAATTAACAATTAAAATTTTCTTGAAAATTCTTCGAACATCCTGAAAAAACATGAATACATTTTTATTTATATCCTTTTGTACCTTTTTAATTTTTCTTTTTCATTAAAATACTCAAAAAGACTAAAAAATAAGGTTTTAAAAATAATATACATATATTAATATTCACTTTGAGGACGGCCGGTATATATAAATATTAATCGTAGATATGATAAACAACTTTACTTATTTAACTAACTAATACATTTCGTCGATTTATATTCAGTAGCGAGTTGACTTTCGAATAGGAAAAATCGGGTTGCGTGCGTTCGAAATTTATTTTCGGTAACGTGTTGGTGTATCGTGTAGTGTAGTGTAGTGAATAGTGCCTATATGGATTCCTTGGATTATAATTTGATACATTAACGGTAAGTTTTCATTTTGTTTACTGGTAGTTATTAGCATTAATGTTTTTTTTATATTTTAGATCACATACGAATAATTTTATTACAATAAACAATTGATTTTTAATAGGTATATAAACGAAATATTTTCCAATTGTTTATTAGATTTTAAATTTGCTTTGATAAATACTTTTTGGTCATTGTATAGACGAACTTTTTTTTATAAATGATTAGTAGGTTTTTAATTTGCTTAATCTTGAAAAATTAATTCGTACAGGGTGGCCCATTAAGCGAGGTAACCAGCTGTATCTCGGAAAGTATTTGTCCCAGGTTGTGGGGGAAAAATTGATAGTAAAAGTGGCCAAGAGAAATTGCTGGAAATTATTTTCAACCTCAAAATTTCACCCCTAGTATGCGTTACTGCTATGTTCAAATCTAAAATTATTATCATCTCAGAAAATCGCAAAATGAGCTATAAATTTGATATCATCATTTGAAAGCCTGCCTAATACCAGATCGAAGGAAGACCATCTATTTTCAGTGTTCAAATTTTAATATTTCGTTAACTATTCAACCTATCCAACTGTTTATATGGACTCATATGAAAGTGAGTTGTGTGGATTTTGAAGACCGTTCATATACCTTATCGATTACTTTAAAACAGATAAACTAGAGGTCGCTTTATGCAGCGATTACTTATTTTTATGATTTTATTAAAAAAATTAAATTAAACGTTACTATTTTAGTAACATATTGTGAAGCAGCTTTAAATTTCTTATATTTTACTGAAAACCGCATCTTGATATCTCTTTTCTTTTCGTCAGAACCGAAGAATATATTATCAACGTTTTATCTTGTACAGAGTTTAATCCACACCTTCGTACGAGAACATTATCGTTAGAGCTCGGAATACTACAGACTACCGTCCAAAGAATTTTAGTAGGTTACAGGTAAATAATAATATATTAGGAATAAAACTACTTACATTTTTTGGGGAATGCTGAAACCAGACAAAATAGAAATAGGCAAATTGGTATTTGCAAACAGCAGTAATATGAAAAACTTTTTTATTATTAGTTTTATGGAACAAAGTTATTCCTCATATAAAGTTCTGCATGGTTTGAAACCTAAAATGAAACGATCCATTCTCAAAAATTATCAGTCATATACGAGGTGTGTCAAAAACATTATATTTGTCCAAGAGTAAATTATTATTTAAGTGTAGGTATATATTTTTTATTTACAAATTACACTTGAAAAATCGATTTTATCAATCTAGCACATTTGTGTCTTAAAATAATGAGCTTGCAAGTTGTAAACAATTTAAAACCGCAATTTTTGAACTTTAAAAGGTTTTTGCGGGAAAAGAGATACAGCTGAAGAAAAGCAGCTTATATTTATCGTCCTTAATTTTTTAAGGGATATCTGATGATACGCACAAACTTATTAAACAGGGTTGTCCGCCAATTTACATATGAATTTGCCCTTAGGATAAGGGTCAACATATGACTTCATTATAAAACATAAATCAATAATTTCTGTCAAGCCTTGAATGAAGGCTGGATCATTGTTACTGGCTTTTGGAGATGATCAACGAAAAACCTCAATTTTTGTCGCAAATTCTTTGGGCAGACTCACCGTGACGGTTGCATGCATGCATGACTGGAATGCCGAAAATCCCCAATGGATGCAGAAAGTGCAACATCAGGGACGCTGGAGTGTCAATGTTTGGTGCGGTATAATAGGACATCCAATTATTGGGCCTTATTTCTTCGACCAATCACTAAATGGCAATACATTTTTGGAGTTCCATCGTAATGAGTTACCAGTCTTGTTAGAAGATGTGCCCCTTCAGACCAGGGGAAATATGTTTGTTCAGCTTGACGGCTGCCCAGCACATTTTTCAGTTATTGTTATGCCACACTTGAATGAAACATATCCAGACAGATGGATAGGAAGAGGAAACCTCTTTCCCTGGCCCGACCTGACTTGCCTAGACTTTTATTTGTGGGGGCGAGTAAAAGATGTTGTCTTTCAAACGAGACCTACGACAAGAGCAGATATTGAAGAAATAATTAGAAATACCATTCGCAGCCTAACACCAGCGGAAATAGAAGCGGCCGTTTTTTCTACTCGATAACGTCTAGAGCGATGTGTTAAGAATAATGGCAGGCTATTTGAAAATTTGCCAAGGCAAAAAAATGAGTTAAAATAGATTTTTTGTTACAGCTAACATACTTATGTTACCTATATTATTGATCATCATATTTTATCGTAATTTTTCACATTTTTTACGATAAGTCAAAAACGAAAAGAGATATCAAGATGCGGTTTCCACTAAAATATAGGAAATTTAAAGCTGCTTCAGAAAATGTTACCAAAATCGAAACGTTTCATTTAATTTTTTTAATAAAATCGTAAAAATAAGAGATCGCTGTATAAAGCGGCCTCTAGTTTATCTGTGTTGAAGTAATAGATAAGGTATATGAACGGTCTTCAAAGTGAGTCCAGAAACAGTCGGATAGGTTGAATAGTTAACAAAATATTGAAATTTAAACACTGAAAAATAGATGGTCTTCCTTCTTGCTTATTAGGACAGATACAAAGAAATGTCACTATAGAAAATTATCTAGTAATAAACGGGCTTTCAAATGATGATATCAAAGTTATAGGTCATTCTGCGATTTTCTGAGATAATAATAATTTCAGATTTGAACACAGCCGCAACGCCCCCTAGGGGTGAACTTTTGAGGTTGAAAATAATTACCAGCAATTTTTCTTGACCACTTTTACTATCAATATTTTTTCCCCGGAACCTGGGACAAATACTTTCCGAAATATAGCCGGTTACCTCGCTTAATTGGTCACCCTGTACATAATATTGTTTATTTATAATCTATTTTTGCTTTCTTTTACTATTTTTTTATACCAAAATATTTAAAATACTAAAAAGCCGGCCGGTATATATTCCTAGCTATGACAAATTGTTCTTATATAAGTGGTTAGTCATGATAAACTGTAGATACTTTTGCCTCCTATTGGGACTACTGTAGGAAATATTAAATGACAATTTAAATGTGTATGGTCAGACAAACGCAGAAGGAGAGAGATCTACTACATAAAACTTTCAAGTTTACTAATAATCCTGTTGATTTTGAAAGATTTAAAAAAAAACGAAATCAAGTAGTTAGTTTAATAAGAAAAAAAGAAAGGGAATATTATGAACGTTCTATTGATGAATGTCGTAGAGACAGTAAAAAAATGTGGCGTACTTTAAAACAAATTGTAAATACTAAAATTGTAGACATAGATTATGATTCAATAGAAATAACTAATAGTAATGTTTCTTTTAATAAGCATTTAAATAGTATAAATGATATCGTTAATAGCATTCCTACCCCTACAAAATTTGCAGAAATTTCTATATTGGCCAATAATTTTGAAATTAACACATTTAAAACTGTTTCTTTGAATAAAATACGTGGAATAATTTTTAATCTGAAGAGTAAGGCCACAGGAGATGACATGTTAACTGTGAAGTTACTAAAAGATATTTTTTGTGTTGTTGGGTATCTCTTATTAAATCTTATCAATACGTGTTTGCAAACTAGTGTCATGGCTAGTAAATTTAAATGTAGTACTATTGTTCCAGTTCCAAAAGTTAGTAATCCCAGGAAGCCAGAGGAATTAAGACCATATAACATTCTCCCAATGGAATAGAAATAATAGTTCATGAACAACTGATGAGCATCTAAACACAAACAATTTATTATTCATCCACCTGGTTTTAGATGACATCATTTCTGTGAAATGGCCTGTCAGCTAGTTTCTAGGAAAAAAGAAATTGATGAAGGAAAAATTGTAATTAGTGTATTTGTTGACTTAAAAAGAGCCTTTGAAACTGTGGCTAGAGATAAATTAGTAGTAGAATGCGAAAAATACGGTATAAAGGGGAATGTTCTAAGCTGGTTTAAAATTTACTTGACTGATAGGTATCAGAAAATCAAAACCAATGGTGAATGCTCAGAGAAACTTAAGACGTATTATGGAATTCCATAGGGTAGTGTATTGGGACCGTTTCTATTGATATTGTATATTAATGGTTTATACCAATACTTACAGCATTCTTTCGTCAATTTCTTTGCAGATGATACTTTGATTTCTGTATCTGGTAAAAAGTATTTAGAACTGGTAAATATTATGAATAATGAATTAGACATCCTAAATTAATGGTTGATGGAAAATAAATTAAAGTTAAATGAACAAAAAACTAAATCTATGATACTAGGTAGTAAGCAAAATTGTTCTAACTTCAGGCAAGGTCAAGAATTGAATACGTAGATGAAATAAAATATTTAGGAGTTATATTGGATCCTCAGCCCAGATTTCATAAACATATTGATTTTTTGTGTACAAAAATAGGAAAAAAAGTTGGATATTTATTTAGAGAGTTAGTAAAAGTCTTTCACTTTGGTGCAGAAAACTGGTGTACAATACAATCATCTATCCACATTTTAACTATTGTATGTACCTATTAATATCTTGTTCTAATGAAAATATTCATAGACTGCAAGTCCTTCAAAATAAGGCAATGCTCATCTTACTTCGCACAAGCAGATATAATTCAATTAATAGAATGTTAAAATCATTGAACTTTCTAAATGTATCTCAGCTTATACGGAAGTCAAATTTGATTTATCTATAAAACCGTAAATAATCAAGCTCCATCGTATTTTAATACATATTTAAATAAAAGATCGTCGAATATGAATTACAACTTATGAACAAAAGATAATTACCAAATTGAAAGATTTAACCCTACAATAATAGAGAAAACATTATTTATAGAAGGCTTAAGGTTATATAATAGCTTACCATTAAGTATCCAAACTTCTCCAACTGTAAAACATTTTAAGTCACGAATAAGAAAAATGTATTTTGTAAATTGATACTTGTATCTTTTTCTGAGAAAATTTGTAATATGAAATCTGTTTGTTATGTAATAGCTTATTTTTAGCTAAATAAAGTTTTATTATATTCTATTGTTTCTTAATATACAAAATTGGTATGTATTGTTTATTTATAATCTATTTTTGCATCCTTTTAATGTTTTTATACCAAAATACTCAAACTTCTAAAAAGCCGGCCGGTATATATTCCTAGCTAGGACAAATTGTTCTTATATAAGTGGTTAGTTCTGATAAACTGTACATACTACTAGCTCGTATTGGGGCTCCCATGGGAAATATTAAATGACAATTAAAATGTGTCTGCTTCCATTATGTTTATTAACATATAAGGTCTCATCATTTTATTCATATAAAAGTTTAGCAAAATATATTCAGAAAAATATCTTGATTTTTGTACAAATGTTCTAATAACTATATAATAATATCAATTCGTGTTATATTTTTAATAATACAACTGGATTACTTAATTTTTAAAACGGATTTTCAAGAGAAACAAGCTGTTTTGAATAATATTAAAATATCGCCCTGTATAATATGAATTAAGTAATTCATAGGTATTTGCATTTTATCGAATTCTCAGACTTTTCTTATACTTTTTTACTCAAAATAAAAACCTACAGTACTACAGATACTTTTTAAAAAAACAGATAAGCTCTATACTGTTGTGTATTCTCAAATTTTCTTAATTTAAATAAACTGATTCTTTTTTAATTTTTCTATTTTATTTTCTTTAATTTAAAAAAGATCAAACTATATTTTTTTGTCGAAACAATATTCTGAGAACTCGAAAAATTTAAAATACGATAGGTAACTAGAGGAAAACTTATTATTTATTATCTATTTGCATACTTCTTAAATATTGATAAAAGTTTTCAAAAACCAAATACAAAGTTGAAATTTTATATTTGACATACCCCGTAGGAGAATCAATATGAGGTAGGAGTACAGTTCCTTATGACTCATCTTATATAATAGAAGTATCTATAATATTTTATACTACATACAGGGTGTTTTTAAATTTATGCGAAAAAATTCAGGAGGTGATTGCCCGTATAAAATTATAATAGCTCTTTCATATGAAAAAATTTCCACTCCACTGCCTTCCGAGATATCACCCCCAAAAAAAGGCTTAGTGAAATTGAGTTTTTATTTTTTTTCCTCAAGTTTAAGTAAATATGAAAACTTGAAATATCAGAATCTATTTTCTGGATTTTCCGATTCCTATATATAAATCAGAATGTAATTATAAAAAAAAATTTCTTGATTCATCATTGGAATCTATTGGATCTAGGAAAAAACTTCGAAGAGTAAAAAAAGTTTTTCAGGACAATAGAGATTTTAAATAATATTTTTATTTCACAAAACTCAATCTCGAAACAAAAATTGATATTAAATAAAGTAAGGGTTGATAATTTCAGTCCCTTATATTAGAACAGGTATGTTGAGAAAATACCGGTGGTTAGTAATTGCGAGTGCACGAAATTTACAAAATTTGAAGTTTCCATCTTTACTTAAATTTGAGAAAAAAAATAAGAACCCAATTTTATTCGGGGTGATATCTTGGAAGGAGTGGGAATAGGAAATTTTGTCATAGGAAAGACTTATCATAATTTTATATGGGAAACCACCTTCAGAATTTTTTCGCCTGAATTTAGGAACACCCTTTATACTTAAATCATTTTTTAATGCTGATTTTAAACATACGAACTTATAATAATGTTACAAACTGCGTATTTTGATTTAATGCACAAGTTTCCTTTAGCTGATCAAACAAAAAAAATATAGTACAGGATGATTCTTTATAAAATCCCTAGCATACGTTTGTTTTTTTACTCGCAAATGTTTTGTTTTTTAGTAAACGTGATGTTTCAAAATTATTTAGAATTGTTCTTTAATAATTATTTTATTCTTTGTTTTAGGTTTCATAAAGTATTGGTCTACTCCAAAGGAGTGTGAGTATACAGTAATTCTTAATGTCTATAAAATGACATCATATCTCGGTATCATCCTGCCTTTCTTTCACAAATAGTTACTTTTTTCAAAAGACATAGGTAAGTTATGTCGTTCCTCATATTTTTTAAATACTATCCAGCCTTTTTTTACAAGTGGTACTTTTTTCGAAAGATATACGTAAGCTATGTCGTTTCTCATATTATCTAAACTCTATCCACCCCTTTTTTTTACAAGTGGTACTTTTTTCAAAATATATAGGTAAGCTATGTCGTTCCTCATATTTTCTAGATACTATGCCTTTCGTTAATAAGTTGGTACTTGTCAAATGACATAGGTAAGCTATGTCAGTCCGAAAATGCAGCCTTTCGTTGATAAGTTGGTACTTTTCAACAGACATAGGTAAGCTATGTCGTTCCCCGTATTTTCTGTTCTGTTTTTTTCGCCCTTTCTCCCCTGATGGTGTCATTCGGTTTGGAATTGTGAATTATTTTTTATTGCAATTGTTAAGTACGCCTGCACATGTACCGACTTTTTTGTTTACGATTGACTTTTTCCCGCACGGATGCACGAAGTATCACACTGTGGGAAAGTGCTCGTTAGCTAGGGAGTCCGTAAGTTCTAGCCTCCAAAACGAGCGGTCACCTAGATGTGCAGGTAAGTGTTTTCCGTTTGTCGAATGGGTAGGCTGACAAGAAGGGGGAATAGTTGCCCAGTATGGGTTTTCAAATTATCGAAAATTTCTAGCTGGTATATATGCAAAGTGGCTCCTTGGTAATTTATTACTAACAATTTTTTTTCAGCACACCAACACTTCTCTTATAGGCTTCATAGATGTCATCAAATTTTTGGTACATTTTTTAATTCTGTTTGATTTTCTGTTCCAGGAATTTTTTTAGGGATGGATTTATTTGGAATATATGCATACATTTGCTGATAGGCCTATCTTATAATTTTACTTTTTTTACATTGAAATGTTTCTTATCAATTTTTTTTTTGTTTTAGAATTCCTATTAGGAAAGGATTTTTTAGGTTACAAAAGTGACTTTGGAGATTTGAGCTACAGCTATTTGGTAAAGTTTTCTTTGCATGATTTTTTCTTAGCTGCATGGGTTTAAAATGTGCATATGTTGTAGGAGGTGGTGAAGTAGTGGCGATAAAGGGGTATTAGTATTTTAATTATAAAATATTCTATGTAAAAATATCTTCATGTTGTAATTCGTGTTTCAATTTTTCGGCTCTTATAAAAAACTGTAAATGTTGAATGTTATTGATATTAAACATATCTTTTTTATAATTGCTAAGTTTGCATTTATTTTATCCTGTTTGTAAATGTATATATCTGCACATTGCTAGAGTAAAGATAAACAGCCGGTAGAAGGTATCCAGCTTTCAGGGGGGTGCATTTTCTAGTTTTGTTCCATCGGTTGTGAATATTTTAACCGGTTGATTATATTTTCTACCGGTAAAGGGAATAACGTCCAGTCGAGAGGGACAACTTCCAGCCGTGATGGACAACGTTTGCTTATATTTGTTTATAGATACGTAGGTATTTAATTTCATAAGTTTTGTATTGCTTTGGTTGTTGCACATGATATTTTGTTTATTATTGTTAGATATTTAACTCCACTCTTACCATAGCTAATATAATTGTTGTTTCTATTTGCCTTTTTTACAGAACTGTTCTACACTCTGAATTAAACTGTTACTTGAGAGATAACAGAACAGAGATTAGTAGTATCGAGCACGTATAGCTGTAATAAATTATAGACAAATCTAATAATAATTATTAAGATAATAGTTCTCTCCGAATTCCAGAGCAAAATATTTTTGTCTCCTTATTTTACTTTTACCATTGTCTAAAAAAGAAATAGCCTATAAACCATACGGTTTTTCGTAATTTTGGACTAAACGTATAGATGTCAGAGTAAAACTGCACTAAGAGTTTTAAGAGGGATCCTAACGGGACATTGTCGCCTGAATGGGCACCTGAAAAAGCTCAAAATAGTGGAGGAAGAAGAGTGTAGATTATGTGTTATGGAAGAAGAAACCTCCATCTACATACTTGCGGATTGCACAGCAAATCAGAATCATAGGGCACAACACCTAGGAGACTACTGGATAGAAGAGGGACACTTACCTAAACTAAAGCCTGCAGACATACTAAAATTCCTCCGGGAAATAGGTCTAAAGGAGCTGAGACTTTCCTCAGGAACTAAGTAGAAGTAAGGGGACACAATAGATCTTTTAGGTCTCGGTGAATGTCACCCCAATATACATAAATACATACATACTCCTTCATATAAACACAGTAGGTCTGTATTAAAGATAGCAAAAAAGTTAATTATAAAAATTGTAGGCAGCTTTATGCTTCATATTTCACAATTAGTTACAATGTTTCAGGGTGTTCCACAACTCGGTGACAGATCAAAGTTATGTTTTTTTAAATGAAACACTCTATATTTTACTTTAAAACTGAAATCTGCTTCAATTCCCCATTACAACAATATAAGGTTGTTATCTGTTATACAAGGTATTTGAAAAGTTATAACAAATTTTCCGTGAAAATCCTATATAATTGGATTAGAGTGAAAGAATAAAAATCTACTGAAATCAAAGCTTTTTAATGTTTATCAAAATTCATAAACATGAATGATCTGCTAATATTCATTGAATCAAATACATAGTGAGTCAAAAATCAAGTAGGTACTTACATCATTTTCTCAGTATTTTATTTTATATCATTGTTGAAGAGTACTATTACCATACTTCTATTTTTATCAAGCATTTCCCATATGTATCTTAAGTTATTAGTTTTTTGAGATATTTTCATTTTTCTATGCAAAGTATAATTTAAGGTATGTAAGTAATGTAAACAGATGTTATGTAATTAAGACCTACTTTATTTTAGTAGAGATAATGTTGTTTTTTCTCCTGTTGTTTCTTATTCCTCAATGAGTGTAGTTTTTTGTAAACCTTCAATTGCAAACATACTGAGCTTTATCATAGGTACTAATCAATTACTCTGTATAATACCTGACAAATAAAAGAAATATTAAAAGAGTATCATCCGAATTTCGTATTGTAATGTTTTTTTGTTATTTATTTAAATAGTTTTTACGTATGGGATAAAGTTGTACACACTACTATGGCTAATTACTATTTATTTATTTATAGAAACACACACTCAGTGTCTTGTCTTCGTTCGGACCAATTTGTGCACATCGTCTATCCTTTTTTTCAATTGGATCACGTAATGTTCTCCAGGTCGACAACCAAATTTCAGGTCACAAGGAAGCCTCATTTCGCGTCCAAATAGCATTTTCGCAAGTGTTTGACCTGTGATGGCAGATCGATAAGCCAATGCAAATAGGGAAAGATACTGATCCCAATCTCTCTGGTAGCTGGAAACTACTTTGGACAGGTATTTTCCAATGGTCCTATTCATTCTCTCGACCATTCCATCTGACTGTGGATGCAACGCCGTTGTCCTGGTCTTCTTCATTCCCAGCTTATCACAAATGTCCTGAAATACATGGCTTTTTGAAATTTCTTCCCTGATCGCTGTGAACTTCAAAGGGCACTCCATATCGGCAGATGAATTCCTTCACCAATACATCCGCGACAGTTGCGGCTTCTTGATTCGGGATCGCCTACCCACTCTGTGAAATAATCCATCACAACCAGGATGCATCTACCACCATTTTCTGTCGTCGAAAATGGTCCAGCGATGTCTAAAGCAACCCTTTCGAATGGGCTTCCAACATTAGGTATACTGTTTCACGGGTGCCTTTCTCTTGAGATGTTGTTCATTACTCGTACACTTCTTACTCCAGTCCTTCACATCGTCGGAGCTGTTCATCCAATAAAACCTTTCACGGACTCGCTGAAGGGTTTTCTTCACTCCCAGATGACGTCCCGATGGACTGTCGTGGAACTTCCTCAGTACCTCAGCTACTGTCGTTCTCGGGATAACTAACTGTCTTCTATTCTCAGAACCATAATCGTTTTCAAGGATTCGTTTCAACATGCCTTCTTCCAAGACAACGGAGTCGCATTGAGCCCAATATGCCTTGAGTGTCGGTGAAAATCTTGACACTTCTTGCTAGGTAGGTCGCCGATTTTCTTCCTTCAATTGCCGGATCATCTCGGCATTTCGGTGGCTCACACCAGCCCGATGTTCGATGAGAGGATCTTTGGAACGATCCTTGGTCGGTGGTTCTTGGTTTGCTGTAATCCTAGGGCGCTTACACACACGCGCCACAATTCCAGCGTCTAATCTTCTTCGGCTTTTTATACACCGAAGCCTTCGTGGCTGCTTCATATTCAAGAGCAGCTGTTAATGCATCGATCAACGTTTTGGGATAGGCTAAACGAGGCGTCCTCTGCGTATCAGGGTCACGTAAGCCATCAATAGAGGCCTGGATGCTCAGACATTCCATCATGTTTTCCGGTACTGATGGATAAGCAAATCGGACTAATCGGGAATATCCACTTTATACTCTTGAAGAGTTTCGTCACGTTTCTGCCTTCGGTTCGGATTGGCTGGGATTGGTACAAGTGTTCTAGATGTTCGTGACCATATCGCATGTCCAACCCCTTTTTCAGCTGCTCGAAGTCATCCGTTTCTTCAAGGGGTATCGTCTGAAGCACATCTAAAGCGTCTCCCCGAAGCGTAATGGTTAAGCTCACTGCCTTTTCCCTATCGGACCAATTATTCGCTCTAGCGGCTGCTTCAATCTGTTTAACATAGTTGGTCCACGACGTCTTTTCGTCGAACGTAGGGGCCTTGACTCGGGCAAAACTGCCAATTTATTCTATCTTGGGGAGTGTTTCTGGCTTGCAGGGTTTTATTTGTTCGATATTTTTTTTTTCTGCTGACATATGTCTTGTGTTCTTGAATCTGCCATTTTCCTCTCTAACTCCTGGATTTTCTCATCCATTGTTGTTATCTTATTCTCAATATCTGATTTTAGAGTCGAAATTTTTTGTTCGACTTCAGCGGCAATGTCATTTTTCATTGATAATATATCGGCAGAAATATCGTTCTTCATAGTAGAAATCTTCTCGTTCATATTAGCAGAAATTGACAAGATTGGGGTGGAAGCCACGTCGTTGTATAAAAATGTTTCCGGATCCAAGCCGTCAATTTCCAGTGCTATTTTCAATCTCTCAACTAATTCACTCTTCTTTTCGGACGTTTCCAACTCGCGATTTTCCAATTCCGCTTTCAGGTCACTTAGTCTCTTAGCCATTTTTATGTAATTATTTATTTATATTACCCCACTTCTGACACCAATGTAATGTTTTTTTGTTATTTATTTAAATAGTTTTTACGTATGGAATAAAATTATACGCACTACTATGGCTAATTGCTATTTATTTATTTATAGAAACACACACTGTATTAAACTTAACTCATATAAGACACACTTTACTTAATGTCTATTAATTTTTTTACACTCGGTATAATAGTTCTAATTTATTTTGACCACTTGAATATTACACTATTTATCTTCACTGTCCGATTATTGAGAACTTCTGTAAATTGTCTGTGAACTAACTCTTTACTGTCCGTTAACTATCTTTTTACTAACTGTCATCTCACTCAAAAACACGCGTATATATAGGTACTCTTTATCAATTCTGGAAAATTCTTGTATTTTCCACGCTCGTCATATGCGTTACAAAACGTATTTCTGGAATGTTCTAGAAAAGAGCGCATTCGCCAAAAGTTATAGACCTTTAGTCCTTTAAAGTACCATTATCGGTTTTTGTGTGTAGCACCAACTTTAAGAGACTCTTAAAGCATCCATAAAAACTGCATTAGTAAACTGACCAAATTCCTACCCTAAAACATATTTAAATGTTCTTTATCCTCAAACATATATGAAAAAAAATATTTTTGATCAATATAATGACCTGGAGATTTGTGAAATTGGAAAATTTTGATGAGTTCCTGGTGGAAGATTTTCTAGAAGACGATTTAGAAGTCCTTGATTTCCATGATATGGGCTACCCAAGCCTTTTTCTTCCTCATTGCCCGCTTCTTGTTTTCATAGCATCTCTTTAATTGGTCAATAGTTCGGTTATTTAAATCCGATGAGGTTGCGTTGAACTCCTTAGCTATTTCCACCCAGGCTTCATTTTTTGATTATTTGAGATAGCATTGGTTTGTTTATTCTCCAATATATTTTTATATTGGAGGGCTATAGTAAAAAGATGACTTACTTCCCTGGGGCTAAAATTCAGCCCCCTAATTCTTTTTGCTTCTGAGGAACTTGTTAGAAAAATCGATCTTTTATAAAATCACCACGACCATTGACATATAATAAGAAAAACTAAACATTCATAAAGTTTTATTGATGTGCAAAATGTAACCAAAAAAGAATCTGCTCTGTCTCTGACAAAAATTAAAGGTATTTTAAGGTTAAAAACAACAAAAACAGCAGTGTTCCAACGGAATAACACAAAAGCCACTGGATTATTGCGACGTTGCCATAATGTAACGAAGATAAAGAACCCTTAGTTAAAGTTTTGATAAAATGTTCCGGTGCAAATCATTTGAAACTTAAGTAGCAATTAAAATTAAAGGTTCATTTGTTAAATAACAGTTAATAAAAAGTTGGTGCAAATGGGTGTAAATCTCCATTTTATTTCGAACTGACGTTCAATTTAAAATTAGTGACGCGTTTCGCTACAAAGTAGCTTTTTCAAACTAGTGAAGATACAATGAAAAACTTTTAATTTATATAGTGCCTTAATACGAAATTCTAAGAATATTACATATGTATTGAAAAAATAATCAGTTCAAAATAAAATGGAGATTTAAACAAATTAAATTGTTTTATTTCATCATTTAGTATGGATCTTCATCAAGTAAAAGCCTCATCTATTCAACTATGCTTTGAGTTTGGAAATGAACCTTGTCGCATCTTCTCTTCAACCATAGCAAAAGTCACATGAGAAGGTGTTCTTCTTTCGGGAAAACGCTCCTGGTATAAGGCCAGAGCATTTCCAGAATTTTTCCTACACTCACCATAGATTAGCAACATATCTACATATTCATTCGGTGTGAATAATAATAATAATAATAATAATAATAGGAATGATATTTTAACTTCGGAGTTTTCACACTATGTATTGTTTTAAAAGGGTACTAGGTATGAGTATTTAGAAAGTGACCACAATCAATGTGACATTAGATTTTACTAATATTAATCAAAAAGCGATTAAGGTAGAATTCCAAAGCCAACTGTTTTCTTTAGCTTTTATAAAAACTTGTAAAAATGTAAAAATAGGCCTATGTGAAGTGAATCCGTACATGATAATTGCGGCATTTAAGCAATCACTGGTTATTGTTATAAATAAACAAGAAATTGAAAATTTGGTATAATTATCCACTTGAGTACCCTCACTGTAATACACCGTTGAGTTTGAAATAAAAAGCCCTTTCATTTGAACTAAGTTTGATCCCCCCCTTCCATTGAATTTTTTTCATTGCGATGACGTCCTTGCTTCTATGATGACGTCACAGATACCCTGAATACCTGATGAAATTACTGTAGGTCCCAAAAAGATTACCCAATTTTCAAATAAACCTATTCGTTAGTTCCCGAGTTACAGTCTGTAAAAAAAATCTTGGAGATTAGGTTTTATTACTCTCTCGTTCATAAAAATACACTATAGAAACAGTTAGTTTGATTTAAAAAAGTAATATGTAACATTTATATTTACAAGCTGGTCACTTTAATAAGTTAATAAATAAAAAGATGTTTCAAAATACCATATAATACTTTTATAGTAAATAATGCTAATACTTAATAATGTTGCCCATTATTCCTTGATTTAGTTATACCTACCATTAATCAAGAGGAAATCTGTACAATGTGCAGCTTTCGTCAAAATGAAACACTTGAGCATATAGTGCTTCAATGTAGGATATATATGATTGTATTAGAATGCAAATTATTTAAAATGTGCAGAAATTTGATGATTTTATTGCCTTACGGAATACTGCTTCTTTGGTGGATATAAAAACAAATTTCAAATGATTTCATTGGAGTACCTATTCAAAATTCGTTCATTTATTATAAACGAATAGCTTGGTGTTCGTATGTTTTTTCTTTTGTTGTTTATTTTTATTGTAACTTTGCCGCATGTAATATGTATTTATTTAAAGACACTTTACCGGAATTCTTGCTATATTGATTTGTATCAATTAAAAGTAATAAAGATATTATTATTATTATAAGCTGATCGACATGTCACATATCGTGAAACTGAAGCATCATTGGGCATTTCAAAGACCACAATTCAAAAAATTTGACATGAAGAATTATCTGTAAAAAAATTAGTTTCTCTTTGGATGCCGCATCTGTTGAGGGAAGAACAGAAAGCAATTAGTCAATTAGTGTCAAAAAACTTTAAACCGGTTTAACGCAGGAAACTCATAAAATATACAGTGTGTCTACTTAAGTACTCATATGGGAAACTTTTTTATTGTGGGTTTTAGGAAAAAAAGTTATTCCTCATAAAAAGTTCTGCATTATCTAAAACCTAAAATGCAATCATTAGATATTTCTTATTTTGAGCCGTATACGAGGTTTGTCAAAAAATATTAATCTTACTCAAGAGTAAAGTACCTTTATTTTTTACAATACAGAAAAATTGTAGGAAGTAAAGTTGTTTAAAATTGAAAGTTATATTCAAATATGCAATTACAGCTATTTAGCATGAAAATTAAGATTTGGTGATTATTTACTATTCATTCCGTATTAATTATTCTGGCTTGGTACAATTTAATGTAATCTAGGATGCTCTGTCATGAAGTATTTGACAGTGAATGTTAGAATGGGTTAGTTTTCATAAAATTACAGTAAAAATGGCAGCTTTACTGACTTGTGAAGAAAAAATAGAAATAGTTTTAATTGTTGGAGAAAATTACAATACACATAGAGAGGCAGCAAATATTTTCAACAACAGACATCCCCATAGAAGCATCGGGTATTCAACAGTTACCAAAATAATGAAGAAATTCAAGACCAGTGGAAGTGTTGATAATAAGTTTAATAATAAACGAATAAAACGGGTTGCCAATGAAGACGCTGAGTTGGAAGTGATGCTTTATGTCGTCGAGGAACCAAAAATCGGATTACGCAAAAGGGCTTCTCTAATCACAAATACTTCGGTAAAAAAAGATACAGTGGCAAATATTTTAAAACGTTATAAATATCATGCATACAAACCTCAATTCGTACACACATTACTACCAAGGGATTACGATGTTCGATTTGAATTCTGCGCTTTGATCCAAGGAAAGTTGGAAGAAGACCCGTTTTTCGCAAGAAGTATAATTTTTTCCGATGAAGCCACATTTTCATCCAACGGAACCGTCTCATCACAAAATTGTCGCTGGTGGTCCAACAGTAATCCAAATTTTGTAATAAAAAGTCGTAGCCAATATTCGTTTAAAACGAACGTATGGTGTGGGGTTTACAAAAATAAATTAATTGGACCATTTTTTTATCGACAATCGTTAAATGCCGCACGTTACTTACAATTATTAGAAAATCAAGTAAGTGATTTTTTGCACGAACTTCCGTTAGAAGAACGTATGAAAATTTGGTTCCAACAAGACGGTGCCTCCATCCATAGTACCGTAAACGTTAGAGAACTGCTTGAAAATATGTTTAATGGAAAGGTGATTCACAGGTATTCAGCTATTTTTTGGCCTCCCAGGTCTCCTGATTTAACTCCACTTGACTTTTTTCATGGGGTTACTTAAAACAGAAGGTTTATGAGCGAGGACCATTTGATGATGTAGACCATTTGGAAAGGATTATTTCTGAGGAATGCCAAAAAATTACTCCAAATATTATACGGAAAATAATAAAAGAGTTTCAGACAAGAACAATTACATGTTTAGAAAGAGAAGGTGGATATGTCGAAGCTTTAGTAGTTTAAATTAAAATTTAATTATGTTTGTTAGTTATAAATAGATTTTTGTTTAGGTACATAATATTCTTTGTGTGGATTCTCCTATTTCTAAGATAAATAATTATAATGCAGCACGTATTTAAATGCAAGATTGTCCAAACACATTAACAAATAGAAAGGTTATCATATTTTTAACAGATGAGAGGGATAAAGTCAGTATTGAAATTTACGATTACAAATACTTTATAATGTAAAACGTAAATAATCACCAAATCTTAATTTTCATGCTAAATAGCTGTAATTGCATATTTGAATATAACTTTTAATTTTAAACAACTTTACTTCTTACAATTTTTCTGTATTGTAAAAAATAAAGGTACTTTACTCTTGAGTAAGATTAATATTTTTTGACAAACCTCGTATACAGCTCAAAATAAGAAATATCTAATGATTGCATTTAGGGTTTTAGATAATGCAGAACTTTTTATGAAGAATAACTTTTTTTCCTAAAACCAATAATAAAAAAGTTTCCCATATGAGTCCAACTTAAGTAGACACACTGTATATAGTATTGTCAGTGGTGAGGAAACCTGGATTTACTTTCATGAACCCGAATAAAAAACGTCAGTCGGCTGTTTGGGTATTCCAAGATAAACCAAATCCGACGAAAGTTATCCGTTCTCGAAGTGTTCGCAAAAAGATGGTCAGTTGCTAATTTAGTTTACTTTAAAACTTATTAAAACTGCATACTTCTATTTAATATTTTTCAAAAAAATTATATTCCAAAAAAAATTAAATTTCGTAAAATTAGCAGCGGTGGACCTAGAAGTTTCCAAAGCTATACTACCAGTCAGTTCTAAAATATGGCCGGCGGCCGTTCTTATTTACCTACCCGGTACATTGTAGCCTCCCTTTTTTTTCAGAAAATATCAAATTTTTAAGCAAAAATGTCCAATCCTCGCTCTTATTAAACACACTATGTGTGTACAAAACTCTTATTACCACGACTGCTTTCTTCCCAGCTGTACTCGCTGCTCCATTATGTTTCCAGCCTAAACAAACAAAAATGTTGAGTGATGAGACAAAAGGTCAGTTAGGCATAATTATTACAGATGCCAGAAATAAAACGTAACCAAAATCAAAATTACTGTCTAGAAGATATACTAGAATTCTAGAGAAATTCCAAGACATGAACATCAATCTGAAAATTAACAAACGTACATACACTTAAAAATATTCTCCACATGAGTTTCCTATCCGGGGTCAAACCTAAATATTTAACTTCTTGTCTCCATTCAATGTCACTTCCATTATGATGATTTTGATGTATAGTCCCACCTGCCAACTCCAGCTATTCAAATAGTTCAATCCCCTTTGTAGGACTTCACAAAGGATATTCTCAAATTTTTCCCGGGACAATGTCACCAGCATATCCTTGGCAGGATATTCCGAGGTGTCAAACCACACATAATATAGTCTACCATCAGACTCTAAATTAACGGGGATACTGCTCCTAGTTGTGCAGGTAGGGACAATGACTTAACTCTTCATCTCTGCTACTCTAGTGGTGAGCAGTTCTGACATCCACTTGGATGTTGTGTTGCCTACACCCCTACTGAGTTATAAAAACTGAAATGTAGATAAATAACTACTTTTTTTTAAATACCATGAAACTTAAAATCCAAATTATTTTAGCAACTATTTTAAACCTAAAACTGCTTACAAAATTTAGAACAAAATTAAGAAAAATATGAAAGTGTGTAAAAATTAACTTAACTATTTAAGGTTATTTGGTTTATATAGATTAAAAAAATTAATTTAGAGAATATATTGAATAGATGAGGCTTCTACTTGATGAAGATCCATACTGAACAATGAAATAAAACAATATAATTTGTTTAAAACTCTTGTTTGATAGAGCACTGTGTTAGCGAAACACATCACCAGTTTAAGTTGAACATGTAGGTTCAAATTATAATGAAGTTTTAAAGAAATTATATTGTTTTATTTCATGATTTCGAGAATATAGCTGAATATTATAACAACCAAAGATTCATAAAAGTTATATGAGGAAGTCATACCAAAAGACAAATTGAGCATCATATTCTGAATCACAAAAATAAGTAAAATATTGTACCTCAGAAATCAGCAATCAAAAAGCATTAAAAGTAGGTTGCCTTGGTTGTTGTAGTCTGTGGGGAAGGACTTACAATTATTAATATCTTCTGAAAGAAGAGAGAGCATACCAGAGTTGTAGCCCACAGTGACTTTTCTTATTTTCCTACATAATGTACTAATTGTCATTGCCTATTGAATGAACTCATTAACTATTTTTACTGCCCAAATTTATTTTTAAGTGGATTTGTAACCCACTATACCAGATTAATTGTTGAAAGTAATATTCCTTGTATGTTGTTCATTTATACTTAGTATTGCACCAAAAAGTACTAAAGAATGAAAAAATTAACAATGGCGAAACTGCTTTACTATTTTACTAATAGTTCCTCGGATTAAAGGCAGCAAATTCGTGAAATTGCTGAATAAGTTCCATTTGTCTCCGTGTGTTATCTCCGAAACCAATAATCTAGAACTGTTATTTGTGCATTTCTGTTGATTTAACCATGTTTCTAAATTACAATTAACGAAATTCAAACATCCTTAAACCTTGTTCAAGAACCAGATAATAGCTGTGATTCTGTAATGAATATGTTAAATTTTAACGGACGTTAAAAAAATAACGTACGGTAAAATAGAAAAGTTATTCTGTACTGTTACTGGTGAATATTACCAGGATACCTTTACACTTACGAATATAACTAGTCCTCAATTTCTTTGGACAAGGAAGTTACCAGACAGGAATTGGTATGGGGTGGTGTTTTGAAGTTAGCCAACCAATAGTTAGTAGATGTTTGGAGGAAGTAACAAGAATAATAAATCAACAACTTGCCAATCAGTGGATCAGATTTCCATCGACTTATGAAGAAAAGCGAATAATAAAACAGGGCTTTAGAGAACGCGCTGCTTGTTTTGAAAACTGTATAGGAATCGTAGATGGTAGCCTGATTAGAATAGTATCACCTCCTGCACACAATCCACTTTTTCCAGGGCCAATATTTTACTGCCGGAAAAACTTTTATGCCCTTAATATACAAGTCATCTGTGACCACAAGTTAGGGAAGAATTGGAAAGAGACTATGTAAACAAAAATTCAGAAAACTACTTAATAGGAGATAGTGGGTATCCGCTAGAACCATGGTTACTAGTTCCAGTGAATGCTCCTCCTCCGAACTCTCCTCACTCAAGGTTCAACACCAGAATGTCAAGTTTAAGGGTTAAAATTGAACATTTAATAGGGCTACTAAAAAATAGGTTTCGCTGCATACATGGACAAAGGGCGTTGTATTACAGCCCTAATAAAGTGACTGAAATTATACACAGTTGTGTCAGTTTACACAACATTGCAAGAGCAAGGGCAGTAGAAATGCCTGATGAAGATATATTAGATGAAGATCCAGAAAATGAAAATCCAGGGCTAATTGAAAATAATGATTGGTATAATGCAAGTGAAGCACGAAGAGAGGAAATAATTCATAGATATTTTATGTAGGTAACATTTTTGACTTGAACTTTATTTTTAAATTTATTTAGTATACTCAAAACGGGTTGCCCGCTGCGAAAACAATAGAGCTTTTCTAATTTCGAACATTTTGTTTTGATTCCTAAGTACACAATTATATTTATATATTTTAATAATTTTTTACAGGATGGGATTGAAACGAACTTCAATAATATATAATTTTACACTAAAAAAATGTATTGATTTAAGCAGGAAAAAATGTGAAGCTAGGTGTTTTAACAATCTTAGCAAAACATTTCTGGTCAAACAATTTAGTTTTTTTATCAGTAGTAACCTATGGGGCAGAAATCATGTGCCTAACCAAAAGGAACGAAGAGCAGCTAAGAATTTACGAAAGAAAAATTATTAGGAGAATAATGGGACCAAAAAAGATTACAGACGGAGAATACCGACAATTAACGAATTTGGAGCTTAAAAACATACTAACCGGAGAAGATATAATCACATTTATAAAATCACAGCGGCTCAGATGGTACGGGCACATCCAAAGAAGAGACCCAGAAAACGTATTATATAAAGTCACAAACTGGGCCCCTACAATAGACCGTCCAAGAGGAAGACCAAAACTCAGATGGCTAGAGCAGGTATACGAAGATGTGAAAAGACTAAACCTCAATGACCAGAGGAAGACTATTAAGGACAGAGTGCTGTGGAACAAAGCAATAAATAGCGCGAAGAGACTTAACTTATTTTAACGGAAAAACACATTTTATATCTAGTATGCTAATCAATGCGGAGTGATTCACCGCAAACATAGAATCTAAGAGCTTCAAGTTGACATGAAGCAGGCCCTATTCCGACACGGAATGTCTGGCCTATATATATATATCAAAAACGTGAGTCAAAGTGTAGTTCATTTTCATATCATTCTGTAAAAAAATATTAAAATATTTAAGTAATAATTGTGCCCTTAGCAATTAAAATAAAATGTTCAAAATTAAAAGAGCTCGATTATTTTCACAGTACGCATAGCTCTTAAACAAAAATTATTATTTAACATTTCATATGTAATATTATATATGTAGTAATTCCAAATAAAAATGTAGACAAATGAGAAAATAATAATTTATTTTAAAAAACAATATTTTAAAATAAAAAACATTTCAAAAACAAAACTTAAACCTCTAAAAACAAAAATTGATTTTTAAAAAATCAAATTAAACATTTTAAAAACAAAAAGAGAAAAATCGAAAACAAACAAAACATATTTTAAAAACCTAACAAAGAAGATTTTAAAATGTTAATGAGTACACTGGACTCTTTATTTTATGTTTATTTGTGCGCAACACAGCATCAGCTAATCTGCTGTTGGACTCAGCGAGCCTGTTGTTGGATTTGGCAAGATTTTTTAGACATTCTTCATGGTTGGTTGCTATTTTTCCAATTTTGGCCTCCATTATTTTCTCTTTACGGGAGGGTGCTCTCTTGTTTGTCTAAAAAAAGAAGCAATATATAGTTTTAATTTGAATATCAAGTACTTCATGTAAGACTGTCCTTAGGCTAAGTCTCGCCCAAGTAAATTTTACAATTGTATTTAAGTACAAATAAGTAAAGGCATTTATTATTATTATTATTATAATTAATCCAAATCTCCAAGTACTTCTGAAAATACTGTCTTGGTAGAGGTGCAGGGAAGTGATCATTTTTTAAGTCGGTAGCGAACGTGGTAAATATACTAAGAAGTTTACGCAAATATATAAAACGACAGCATGGTTAAAGTAAAAGTTACTATAAATATTTCATTATTAAGGTAGGTGTTAATACTTAAGTTTACTCACAATTACATTTTCGATATGTAATACATTCAATACTGGTATTGAATCCGCCCTAGAAGTAGAAAGGACTGCCTCTGCATCTTCAAATATGAATTCAATATTTTCATCCTGGAAGAAAAAAAAGATTTATAGCTATGAAAATATGACTATTTAAAAAATTCAAATATTCAGTGAAAGATATAGGTAGAATATTGAAAGTAAAACAGAAATAGTTGACTTGCATATTAAAAACAATACCAATCAGTTTTATGAAAGAAGTCTCAGAGAACAT
The DNA here is from genome assembly GCA_947563755.1 of Lochmaea crataegi. Classification (NCBI taxonomy): domain Eukaryota; kingdom Metazoa; phylum Arthropoda; class Insecta; order Coleoptera; family Chrysomelidae; genus Lochmaea; species Lochmaea crataegi. The sequence goes on along the minus strand of OX387422.1, from coordinate 56,804,134 downwards.
AAGTAGGTATTTAACTTTGAACAAAAAAAAAATTAAGAACTTTTAGCTATATTTAATTAAGAGCACTATTAAATAAGAAATTATTTGCATATAGTTCTGTAAATGTACTTACAATTTCTACTTGATCTGGGCCAGGTTCTAAATTGTTACCTTCTTCATTTCCTGCAAATCCCAATTCTTGAACTGCTGGAAATCCAGTTATTCCTGTTTTTGAGAGTAAAGCCAGCAACCTTTCTTCTAAGTAATTAGATCTTTGGCAGTTTTGGGACCTCCGTCGGTGCCAGTATGTTCTATATGAAGTAGCCGTGCCTTTTTTCCTGGCCGTAGTCTTAACTTCATTTAATGCCTTAAAATATTTTTTTGATTCAGATAATTTATTTTTAATATTAGATTCCCAAACAAATCTGAAGTTTATCCTGAATAGTATACTTACATCTTTCCAGTGTCTAACGTCCTTTTTAGCTCCTGGTATAGAATTTAATTGCGTAACTAGTTCTGTCCAGTACTTTTTTATTTTTGTGAGTTCTTTTGGAGCAACTTTTGCGTCCAACTTAACTTTATGACATTCTAAATATCTTATTAAATGTTCTTTCTGTTTTTTACTCATTCTGCTTGATCTTTTTATATTTTCCATATTTTTTTTATGAAAATAACATACAAACCACAAAAATTTACTGTAACTTTACATAAAGTCAACAAAGTGAAATAAATTCGAAAAATTAACCTCACTTAATCTTCTTTTTTACTAGAGACACGAATTTGAACTAATTTTTAACGTATCTGTTATAATATTAAAATTTACCGGTAGCTTATTTGTAAGAATTACAGAATTGCTTTTTAGGTTAAAATTGTGAGAATTAACGTAGGGTTAAAATTTAACATATTCGTTACAGAATTACCACTAATAACACTTAATAGTGACATAAATAACCTAACTCTTAACCTTTCCTTTGACAACTACTGTCATTGTCATGCAGATTATATCCACAGAAATAAATGAAATAATTTTTCTGCTATAATCAAACAATTAGTTAATGCGTTTTGAACAAAACTATCTAACACTATATTTTGGTTATTTTTAGGAAATTAAACCAGAAATTTTTTTTATATTGTTAACCAACGTTTCGCTATAGCCATCCAGCTACCGTTTAACGGTAATTAGATTTTATTAAATTTGTGTCCATAGAGAAATAATATATAATGTTTGTGTCCCTGTCTGACACAAAAAATGCGACTAGACGATTAATGATAATACATCCATGGATAATACTTTGAATTGTTACACTGCAAAAAATTATTGTAAAAAAATTTAACACTGTCATTGTAACTATTGATGGTTTTTCTACGAAAATAAGACTGATATGGTTTTTGCTTACTCTCTCTCAATAATTATCAAATGATATTATTTTTTTCATGTTAATTTTTGCAATAAATTTGATAAAAATAAAAGTTTCAAATAGTGAATTAAGAGATCTTTCAAACGATATACTACAAGCCCCATAATCTCATTGAAAAAAGGTGGGGGCTGTAGCCTATTTTGTGGTTGTAGTCTCCTATCCACAAAGCACCTACTTTGTATATCTACCTGTTTAATAATCGAAGACTGTAATAATGTTTACTCTCACACGAAGTTGGTTGAATTAATTAATTTATTCCATATGGCTTTTTCACACCTATAAGATGTTTGTGGAAGATCGTGAGTAGTCGTATCTAGCTGTTACTGTTTTTTTGTAGAAGCATAGGTCAGTTCTACCAGAACCATAGATCTGTGTGCTCTAGGTCTATGATTAGGACTTTTGAAGTTGCTTCTGTCGGAGGTCGGAGAAGGAAATTTTAGTTCGTTGGTGACCGAGTTGTGATTAGATTTGGCTTACAGTGTTATTTTTGGTGTTAGCACAGAACTCCGTTTGATTAAGTTATTTCGAATACTCGGTGTGGAGCTCGAACAAATTAGTTTATAACGTGAAGATAGCTGTTTCTTCAGATACAATTTTTAAATCACGTCTGATCACGTGCCGTTTTTGCCTTTTGCCTACCTAATGCTATGTTTTGATCGTAGTACAAGATGGCGGGTGAGTAAACTATTGGATTTTTAGAAATATACAGAATGACACTCAAATTGTTGTTTTAGATGTTTCACTAATAAATGATGAATGCATGGATGATTCCGACGAAGGTATGGAAACCTTTTTATTAACTCAGCTTACATTAGAATTAGTGATGTATATGTTTGTTCGCAGTGAAAAAGAATACAGTTAAAGTTAAAAACTATACTTGAGTTAAAACGGATCAAGTATTGTGTATCTTTACTTCTCAAAGTTTATATTAACATTTGCATGTATAATTTTAAGCTTATTTTCTTGTTAAGATCTAACTAAAAAACGTAGGGGGAAGACACTTTTGACATTTCGGCACATTGTTTATATCTATTTTGCTAGTTCTGCAGACAGACCACATATCTTTTTATAAGTGTTTTCAAGGTCCTTTAAACTGTTTTCAAATCGAGAATCCGTCGAGGAATCTAAAATATTTTTATTATAATCTTGCCAAAAGCAATGAAACAGGATCGAATTGGAAAATTTTAGCAAATACAAATTTGAAATGATAGTAATACGCTACACGTGGGCTATAAACGCATTCCACCCATTTATGGAAATGAAACATTCCTTGTTTGTTAGGTATTACATATTATAGTCTTTAGTTCATAGCAAAGTTAATTTTAGTAGCCATTGACAAGTAATTTGTTTGAAATTTCATTAAGAATGCTTAAATATGTTTCAATAGAATTTGTGTTATGTTAAGGATATACCTACTTACGATGTTTTACAACAGTCATCACTTCATGCCTTTTTTTTTGTAGAACTTTAATGCTCCAGAAGTTCAGCAAAACGTTCTTATTACTTTGTAATTCTTAGTTTTTAATGATTTTGAACAATGTGATGATTTATCTATTTGTTTTTCATAGAAAGTAAAAAAAGTATACCCATTTTATATGGGATACAAAATTAAAGTAGGAAATAGGTAGGTACCATATATAAATAATTTCACTCGGCGGAAATCATTACAATATACCTATTTGAGTTGAAAGGACAAAGGGGCGCATAATTTTTTCAATGTTATCACTGTGTTAATATGTTTTTAAAAGACAAACATTATTACCAGACAACGAACAACAAGCAAAAATTAAACCGGGTTAAAATGAATTTGTGGAATGAGGATGCTGCATGTGGGGATTTTCGGGATAATTTGATTTCCTAGTGAAATATTCCCACACAAAAGCTACAGTAAATACAGCTCTTACAATAGTCATTTTTTTATCAAAATCTCGTGGCTTTTGTTTTTTTTGTCTCGTAAAAATAATTCAATTTACAAGAAATTGTCTAAAGGTATACCTTCTTTTGCATTGAATAAGCAATATTTTGTAATCTGAGAAATGAAACAAGTCGAAATATTTACATTTTTCGACAAAAAAAATCCACGAAGAACTTTGTTGTTGTTTTTTTTTATTTTAACATATCACCTATACTAGATACATACTAGAATCGCGATCGAGACGGAGTATTAAAACAAAATTTGATGGTCCGCTGTTATAAATGTTGTGAATTTTAAGAATTTACCTGTGTCGACCGGTATTATGGAAATATAACAATGAAAATTAATCTGTAATGGGCGTAGGTTTTTTTTATTTATTAAAATAGGCAATCCTATTATTAACAATAAAAATTATTGTAAAAGCAGCATTTTTAAAGTACAACATTCCAAAATAATACTAAACAATATTTAAAAACACCTGCTAATAACTCTTAGAAGTTGAAGCGGGGAAATACGTGTTAAATAAAAAGAATGTTCAAAATAAAATAAATAATAAATACCCAGACCTGAAATTACGAGCTCGGGCAGTTTTAATCATCGTACATCAACTAACGACAAGTAGATTCACTTGCGTCGGAACGTTTGAAATTTTTGGCACATCGTCTCTCTGGCGCCATACTCGCCCGTTATCATAATACAACAATTACGAGGGACATACGTGTGGTTAAATACGTGTATGTACTGATTTGCAGTGACCATTATAATACAGGAATATTAAAATAAAATTTAAAAACTTTTAAATCAAACTACGGTGTAATCGAACAAGCTTCTAATGAATATTATTGATTAAATTGTTATGTTTAGCATAGTAATTATTACAAATGTTTAAGTATACTTAGTTTGGGGTGTTGTTTCTGTAATTTTTCTGTTTTAATGTTACGATTAGCAAATTTTAATGTATAATAAATACGTAATCTTGTATACAATGAATAAAAATAATCAACTGGGAAATTTGTACAAGGATGCCACAATTTAACATTCTTGAAGCTATTTTTAAGCTTCATACCGACACCATATTCAGAGGCTATTTTATTAAATTGATTTATAAATATGTTTTCCAATTCTATAACGAGTTCCACAAAATTTTTGGGAGGCACAACCAAATTACAAATGTTGGATGAAACACTATAATCTTTATATTTCATAAAAACGGTAGCGTCTCCTTCTAGATTATCTATCTTAATAAATTCTAAGCAAGTGTTACACGAATGCTGCAATAAACACTTTTTAAGTAGGTATCCAGTAACGTATACCAGTGCATTTCCATCGACACTTTTTATATTTCTATAATCAGTCGTAAACACTTTTAGAGGAGTATAGATGTCGTAGGCATAATGTAAATTTAGGCTTTTTATAAACTGCCTAGGCATTTTACAAAAAACCGGCAAAACGCGATCATAAAATGCATTTTTCGTTATGCTGACACCAATTCAGGCAAATTGATAAAATGCCGGCAAAACAAGAACAGAAGAATGTATATCATGTTGTGACTGATTATTTCTAGGCATTTTACAATTTGCCAAAATCGGTGCCGTCAAAACGTGAAAATAAAGTCGAAAACACTACTAAATATAAATAATACAGTTACTGTAAATCTTTTTATTAAGAAAACAAATAAACAGTTAACACTTCATGATATAAAAATATACAACTTGAGAAACTACCTAACACAAATATGAAACTGCAAATAAAAAACAAATCCTATGAAATGAATGAAATATTCTTAAAATTTAGGTAGGTAAGAATGTACCTACGCTAATACTAATATAAAACTATAACTAAAAATTGAAAACAAATTATTGCATGTCAAACTTCCATTGTTATTTTTAAAGCAAGCACATTTTTTTGTATTGCACTGTTTACTACTAGCCTTACAGCTACATTTTTGAAAGCCTTGACCTCCGAATCGTGACTGATATGCAACTGCCTCTTTGAGGGTAATTATTCGATCAGGAACTTCTTCTCCAAAACCTACTGAGGATTCTTGAATATCATTTCTAGAAAATAAAGTTTTAAGAATTCCTTTGGAGGTCTACTTTGTAGAGGCTATTTTTCAGGTCAATCACTTTTCCAATGATATTCTTGGAATCGAGAGGTCCTCGATCTACCTTAGGAACTGTTAAATAAACATATGACCCGATTGCAATCGACTTAAATTTTTTGTTGGAAGCCTCAGTCATCTTTTCAGCTGCTCTTTTTTGACCAGAGTACGATTGTTGTCTCTCAATTTCAATTTTATTTTGGGTTGCACAAAGTGAACAAATCCTTGTATCTAGTTTTGAGGATGGTCCTGAACTTAAAATTGTACAATCTGAATGCATTGTGGCATTACATATCTCACAAGTGAATTTAGATTTTTCTGTGATTTTTTCACTACGCGTACAACAATATACAATTCTATCACTTAAAATCTCAGTCGCATTTTCTTCCATATTGTCCAGTTGAATGCTACCCTCTGAGTTCGAATCAAGATTATCTTCTGGTATTTCCCGTTCAGTGTTGTTGGTTCGTGAAGGATTCATTATATCTTCAAGCTCCTCTTCTGTCCGAAGTTCTTTAATTACAGAATCTGGAAGGTTTGTCGATTTTAATCCAAGTTTAGGATTAGCTCCAAACAATGCACGGTACGGAGTTCTTCCAATAATGCGATGTTTTTATGAATTTTTCTGCCATTGTACAAAATAGCATCCCAATAGACCAATTTGTGGAGGAGTGATCGGACATCCAGGAGCGAAGCATGTTTTCAACATCTTGATTACTTCTTTCTACGCTACCCTGGCTTTGAGGGTGACGTGGCCTGCCATGAACAATTTTGCAATCAGGCCAGTAGCCAACAATTTCTTCTATTACCGAAGCAGTAAATTCCCGCTCATTGTCACTTTGCAATATGTGCGGTGCTCCAAACTCCAAAAATATTTTCAGTAATTCTATAGCTACCTCTGCAGCACGTTTGGTACATAAAGAGCGAAGATTCAAAAATTTGGTGGCATGGTCTTGACTGTTAAGAAGCCATTTATAGTTACCGTCGGGAGCAGATTGGAAATCTATCAAATCTACTTGGCCGCGAACATTAAAATCTTTAGAAAGGATTGGTCGCAGAACCAATCCCTTATGAGGTTGCGATTTCTTAAGTTGACATTCCTTACATAGTGAAATGAAAGTTTATACTGCTCTTCTAGGAATGTTATATTTATTTTTTAATGCAAATAGCATTTTATCCCTGCCACCATGACCTGTGGATCGGTGAGATTCTAGCAACACATCAAAATACTGTTCTATGGGAATTATGTAAACAATAGGTTGATCAAGAGAACTTCGTTTTACGACTAAATGTTCATCAGTACCGATAGACAAAATATCATATTTTCTCATTAAATGATACTGCTTATTATTATTTTGTTACCTGTTAAGTCAGCTAATTTACCATGTTTAATGTCTGTAATAACTTCTTTAACCCCATTAGCCGTCCAAGATTTTTTAATAACATCTTTTTCCACTCTTTCACTATAAAACTTTTGTAGCTGTTCATTAAATTGCGCTTTCATTACTTCTAAATCTCGTTTCTCATTCTCGATTTGCACTTCTTCGTTGTTTTCGCTCATTTTGATATTTTTGAACACATCAAAATAGATAAACAACAAAATAAAGGTTACGCGAAATATTAAATTATAACACAATGTGCGTTTTTACCGACCGCTGGCTGATAGCAAACTGCAAACGGGCAATTCCAAATATCTAATGTACTATTCAATCGAAAAAAGTCGACTTGTTCATATCTATTCACGTTTTGACGGCACCGATTTTGGCAAATTGTAAAATGCCTAAAAATAATCAGTCACAATATGATATACATTCTTCTGTTCTTGTTTTGCCGGCATTTTATCAATTTGCCTGAATTGGTGTCGGCATAACGAAAAATGCATTTTATGATCGCGTTTTGCCGGCTTTTTGTAAAATGCCTAGGCAGTTTCTAAAAAGCCTAAATTTACATTATGCCTACGACATAAATATTATTTGTAGTCGTAGAACTAACTGTACTTTTAAGCAATTCAGATTTTGTATTAAGCAAAATTTCATTTAAATCTTGCATGCAGTTTGCTCCTTCGGAGTAATCTAAATATTTAAGAGAAGTAATTTTTTTAAACGCTCTGCAGAATTGGATTGGCGTAGGGTTTCTTGCATTACCACAACAATTTCTGATTTGCCCAAAAAAATTTTCCAGACAATCCTGGTTAAGGTTTCTCGTTAATAAGAAAGTGTAATTTTTTGTTTGGTGTAACATTTCCCACAAAATAAAAATAGCTTTAATTGTCAACTTCCACCCAAATATAAATTTAAGTTGTTTAGTAACATTTTTTCCGTTAGAACTGGAAACTTGAAGGCTGCTAAACATTGTGAGCATATCTCTAAGAAAAGTGTTTTGCTTTTCAGTGCCCATAAAGGCATTGAAATTATTTAAATGACACGAGTTTAGAATGTCAAAGAGATCGTTCATATTTTGTATGAAAGTAACTGTAGTTCTGGCTGATGCTGGTAGAATTTTAAAGTCAATATAAGTACTCAATGCCACGGCTACAGAGTGACTAAAAACTTGGGAAGCAAGTTTTACCTTCATCTTTTTAAAACTGCTGGGGTAGATATGTTCATTAGTAAGTCTGGGTGCCAATCTGAATTCTTTTTGTTTCTCGTAATTATACATCGTATCTAAATAGGCTTTGTTGGTTTCACCATTTTTAACTATGAAATTGTATTTAAAGAAATTGTTCCTTGTCGATTTCAAAAGATGGGGTACGTCAAATAAATAAACAATTTTTATACTATCCACAAAAAATACCGGATTGTCCTCAGTTAACTTTAACGAACTTTTCAACAGTTTTTGAAAATTAGATCCTTGATCAGATATTACTCCCAAAACATTTAATCCTGCATTGGATATTTTTCTGACACTTTCAAATAATATGTCTCTTAGATCATCGGCGGATGCCGAATTTTTATAAAAAAAATAAGCAACAGGCTGTTTCCAGCTAGTTGCTATACCTCTAGCCATCACTACCAGTACACTAGATGCGATGTCCATACTATTTTGGTTAGTTTCTTTAAACCCAACAATTTTGTCAATAGAAATATTATAAAATAAATTGGATTTGATTGACATTTCATCTAGACACAAAACACAATCTCTTTCCTTTTCACCTAACAGCTCCGGATCTTGATTTCATTAAATTAAAAATTGAATCATTAAATCCCGGTTTTAAAATCCAGCGTCTAAGAAAACGATGAAGTGTTGATATTGAAGGCATTGTACAAACTGTTGACATTTTTCTGTAAGCTTTCGGACCTAAGAAGTAAACACTCAAAGCAAATTGCTTAAATTCGTCAGTATATCTTGCTCCTTTTGGAGCTTAAACTGACATTCTAGAAAGTTGTATGATTTTTTGGAATAGTTTTTTTTTAAGAATTGCAAAACGTCTTCAAAATTAATGTTCGTTTCTAGAGACCTTTTGGAATTAGATAATCTGGCAGAGGTTCTCTTGAGATTCCTACTTTTTTTCTATATATCTTTTTCCTTGGTGTAGAAGCTGAAAGCTTTGGGCACGTCTGAACTCCAATATCTATAAAGTAAGTTTATTCATTTTGTTAAGGTCTTTTAAAAATATATTTAACCATACCTATTTGAGCACTAGTTGTTTGAATAGAAACGTCACTGCAGACTTTAATAGGAACGTCACTGCAGGCTTTAATAGGAACATCAATATTAACTGAAAATTCTGTTACAAATAATGTTAATTTTTTTTGGAAATTTGTAAGCAGTAAGAGGGAGAACAACACTATACCTGATAAAATGGCTCTTGGAGACTGCACTGCTTGTAACGGGAATGATATTGCAAATCTATTTGCCAAACATTTCTCATCAGTTTATTCAAATCAACCTCTGGATCTGCAAGATGTTCAGATCTCTTCAAAAATAAATGTATTCCATTATCATATTGAAATCTCGAACATTTATGCAAAATTATCAAAACTTGATGTTAAAAAAGGTCCTGGTCCTGATGGAATTCCTCCCACTTTTCTTAAGAAATTTAGCTTTATTTTATCTCGTCCGCTCTTTCATATATTTAATAAGTCTCTTGTTACTGGCGAATTTCCGGATTACTGGAAACCATCATATGTCACTCCAGTTTATAAATCAGGTAGAAAATCTGACATCACAAATTATCGTCCTATATCTATCCTCAGCATAATTCCCAAAATCTTTGAAAGTATTATTACTGATTATCTTACCTACGACTGCTCGAGCATTATGACATCGCAACAATTTGGTTTCACCTCTAAAAGGTCTGCAGAATTGGGTTTACTCACATATGTTGACTTTTTGTCTGATGCTTTGGAGAGGGGTTTGCAGATCGATACTGTGTACACTGATTTTTCCAAAGCTTTCGACAGGGTCAATCATGAACTCTTGCTACATAAACTTTGTATGTATGGTGTGGAAGGTCCTGTATTACAATGGTTACGTAGCTATCTAATGAATAGATTACAAATGGTAAGAGTTGATCATTACTATTCTCATACTTTTCCTGTAACTTCTGGAGTTCCCCAAGGGTCTCATCTTGGACCATTATTGTTTAACTTATTCATTAATGATATTATGTATTGCTTTCAAGATAGCAAAGCTTTGTTATTTGCTGATGACCTCAAATGTTTTAAAGTAGTTAATAGTAATGATGATGCTTCAATTTTACAATCTGATTTAAATAGCTTATCAAATTGGTGTAAACAAAATAATATGAATCTAAATGCATCCAAGTGCCATATTATGCGTTTTCATCGAATACATCACCCAATAGCTTTTGATTATAGCATTAATAATGAAACTTTAAATTCTGTTTCGCAAATAAAAGACCTTGGTGTTATATTAGACTCTTCACTCACTTATAAGTCCCATGTTACTGCTGCTATTCAAAAATCTATGAAGATGTTAGGTTTTATAAAGAGGACCACTTGTGATTTCACTAGCATCACTGCTATTAAGTCTCTTTATTGCTCTCTGGTCAGAACACACCTAGATTATTGTTCTCCAGTATGGTCTCCGCATTACATTACTTATAAAGCGAAACTAGAATCTGTTCAGCACAAATTTCTAAGATACATTGCCTTTAAGATGCATGTCTACCTTCGTTATGATATTTTGGAACTATTCTTAAACATCCCTACCCTAGAGACTCGCAGAAAGCAAAGAGATCTAATACAGCTTTTCAATATATTAAATGGAATATGTAATAGTCCCGAGCTTCTCTCTAAAATATATTTATTTGTTCCACCTCGTCTTACCAGGCAGGTGCAAACCTTTCATGTTTCTTTTCATAGGTACAATTATGCAATGAATAGTTTTCTCCCTAGGACACTTAGATTAGCTAACTCTATTGAGGACATTTCAATTTTTAATGTGTCAACTTTCAAATTTAAAAAGCATCTGCTAGAGCTTAAACTTTGATATATTTTTAAAATGTTTTTAAAATTTTCAAAATGTTTGATTGCCTATTGATGTTGTAGTGTTATCACTCTCAAATTTAATTTTACATGTTTTTTTTCTCTTTGTTTTTGTTTTCAACACTGTAATTTTTAACATTGTAACTTTTAACACTGTAATTTCTAACAATGTAATTTTTATTTGAATTGGGCTTGCCCGTGAATAAATAAATAAATAAAAAAATAAAAAAAATATATTCGTCGTTATCTAAAACAAAAGTTTCACTTTCATCGTTTATGTTCAGATTTTAATAGAACCAATTCAATCAATAATTAATTAGTTCAACCTCTAACTAAAATTAAAGCAATAAACACATAGAGAAAATTTCTCACCTTCAGTTCTTTGTAATAATAAAGAAGGAATTGCGAAACAGTTAATTCGATTCTTCAATTCATTTGTGAAACTATTTTCAGTAAAATGCAAATTACAAATTTTTATCCTATTATAACATTGTTCCACCGTTATATTGGCATATCGGTGGTTTCCTTTAAAACCCAAAACATTTTTCCAAGCTTCACATCTGCAATATAATATAGAAAATAAAAAAGTTTACTTGTATACTACTAAATTACCTCTTCTCTTACCTAATTTTGTCTTTTGGGCATCTAAAAAACGATCTCTCTTTCACTTTACTGCGACAACCATCAACAGAACAATACACCACTCCAGGCATTTTGTAATGAAATAAGTCACTATAATATTTATACTAAATACAAAATTATAATAAAAGTATGTATAAATATTTTAATATTCTCGCAAAAACAATGATCTGCTCACAAAAACGAAAACAAAAAGCTTTAATTATATTTCCGAAGTTCCGATCAGCATCACATTAACACTGCGCGCTACCCCTGTATTCAACACTTTTCGGTAACCGCTGAATCGACGAAGTGAATTTACTTGTCGTTAGTTAGTGTACGATGGTTTTAATACTCCTTCTCGATTGCGATCGTACTATAATTTCAATTGTACGAATTTATCGCGTAAAGCAACTATACCCCTGGTTACTGTCTGATGACTTAGTGGTTGGCGCCGTGGTACAGTATGTCACTAACTTCTTACTTGCACTTAATTTTGCATATTATACGGGTCGTCGCCCGTCGAGCGCAGGTATTTTAGAAGGGTGTTAATAATTCATTGTTCGTGTTTTATGTTGTATATCTTTTTTAAATGAATTAATTAATTATTGAAATAAGCAAAAAATAATATTAATATTTTTCTCTTCAATAGCAAAGCTTATTAAATAAATATTTTGTAATATTTGTTAATAGTCGTAGTTGTATACATAATAAATCTTAAAGTTTATCACTTTCCCACGAACTGTGAATGTAGTCTTGGTTTTAACTATACTTAGTATAAACAATGATAAAAATATAGAGAAGGAACATCGAGGGGTTGGCCACTGAGGTAATTTTCGTACAAGGGCTAGGTAATCTAGCGGTGATCCAAAGGAAGTTTTGGGTAATCCAAGGTCATTTCGGTAGTCCAAACGAAGTTTTCTGTAATCCAATGTAATTTTTGGTAATTTTGAATAATCTTTAGGTAAATTTAGGTATGCTTGAAGCAGTCTCAGATAATATCCAATTTTTGAAGTTACAATAAAAATTTTAAATTGCGTTTTTTGGGCAATAAGAATCTACAAACGATGTTCTCGAAGTACCTATCATAGTGGTCTATTGATATTCTAGAGTGATCTGAAGAAATATTTCTGTATGTACTCGTATAAGGTAATCTTAGATGATCAAAATAAATTTGGAAAAATCTCGTGAAATCCTAGAAAATTTTAGGAAATTTTCAATAATCCAAGGTAATCTCTTGGGTAATATATGGTAATCTTGAGTAATCTGAGGTAGTCGGAACCGCCGAGTTGTACCACGGGACACCAGGTAGATGTAATCCTATCGTCTAGTTGTACCACGGAATTTCTGGAGAGGATTAACGGTTTAATTAGAAAATCTAAAAAATAACAATCTAAACAGTTTTGTTTCAAAGTCGATATAATACAAAGAACATATATTCTTAAAATTTGTTTTGAAATACTCTCCGTGCTTTGTACATAGTTCTTCTCACGCGAAGTAGATCATCGCTTCCAATGTCTGAAGCCCAATCATTGTTCTACAAGATGTTAGAAAAATCATACTGTTAATAATACTTTAATTTATAGAAATTTTAGTACTTACAGTTAATTCTTTATGAATTAGTTTAGATGGCCTTACTGTGCTATCCTCAACAGCTTTTCTTTTAACGCTATAACTAATAGCTTGCCTAGCAATCGACTTCTCACCTTCATGATTATGATCAAGCTGAGATTCCAAAATTAGTTTTTTCATCTGCACTTGTATATATTTTGGCATTGCATCTACTTTTGGTGTTAGTGCAACGCCATCTTATGCAATGTGTGCTTTTGAAAAGTTAAAGTTATTTAACACTAACAATTTTGCACCTTTTTCATTAAAAATCGATTGAACTTCCATTGCTTTCTTAAGAAACTCACGACTGACCGCTTAGCTATGAAAATTATAAATAAATAGTAAGCAGCACTAAGAAGGTATTATCACTTCCTCAAGAAAAATTCAAACTTCTTCATTGGTGGTGGTGTTGTCGAAAGTATCACTTATTGAGAAAAGGTCATTAGAGAATTACTGAGAATAATATAAAATATTTTAGACCTAAATTTCGTGGTACAACTCGGTGGTCAAAAAATGGCAATTTTTTACGCTTCCCGATTTTGTCAGGTAAGCATGGTACAACTCGGTAGTCTCCGAGGTAGTATTAGATCATCTTGAGTAATCTGGGGTAGTCTTAGGTAATCTGAGGTAATTTTTAGATAATCTCTATCAAAGGTAATTTTCGTACACTATAATCACTAGTGACCAACCCCTCGAGAAACATGTACCTAACTGAAATTTCTGGGAATTTTGTATAGTTGATTCGGGAAACGATATCAAAGTAACATTTCTTGTTCGTATTATTTCAACTCCTGCTTCCTAAAAGTTAATAATATTATAATTGTGGTTTTAAAATGCCAGTGCGCTGTGCTGTAATGGGTTCTTCCATCAAGGTGGGGAAACCAGAAATATTGTTTTATGGTTGTCCCAAAGTCGTTGAGAGGTGCTAACCAAAGAGGAATTGGTCAGTTCCTTGTGCGCGAATTTTTAAAAGTGTGTCTTAATCATCCATGCAATTAATTTCGTTTCAAGTATTTTGTAAATCCGAGTCCCTATATATTTTGCTCTCAAGCTTATATTGAAAGATAAGAAGAACAATGGATTAAATAGATCATATTAACCAAACTCAGTATATTGAAACATTTGTAAAATAAATTGATAAGTATATCCTGCAGCTGCATATGTTTTGACTATTTTAACCTTCTAAATTCAAAAATGCGAAAAATACGATAAAAATTTGAATATGGGAGGCCCTATTATTCAAGTGGCCAATAGGTATATTTTATTAAATTTGGGATACTCTGTATAAATAACTACTAAACCATCAATAAAAATGACTAAAATGTTAGATCAAAACTATCAATTTATTTATTTTGAAAATTTAATTCTATTTTTTACGTATAACTAATCTTTCCTTTTCAAATTTATACACCTAAACATCTTTCGAAATAATTAACATTTAGAAATATTATGTAAAATAAACTTTAATAATACATCACATTATGTTGAATATATATTTCTTAAGTTACCCCTGTATAGCTTAGAGTAAAATAAACTGTTCTAAATGCTCCGGTACCTACCGGTGGCGTTGCCGACAACAAAAGCGGGCCGTTTATATTATTTATTAGCACGGCGTACGTTTATAACAACAATTAGGCCGCCATCGAGTGAAATATCTTATATTTTTTTGTAATCTTTGACTATAGGCTTATTTTAATCGATGAAGTTCTAATTTAAAATGGTTTATAGCTGTTGCTTATGGATTATTACAGTTTGTTAAATACTGTTACTACTTACGACTTCTTAAACTTTCTTTATTTATTCGACTTTAACTTTCACAATTGAAGACAATAGAGCGTTTCCAAGTGACGTAATGTTATCAGCTGATCACGGACAACCTTCAGAAAGATGGATGGAAATAGCATTTTTTACTGATTTAAGTTTAAATCGAGAACAAAAGTTGATTGGTTTTGGTAAAGTGTACTAGTGTGTATTAGATGGATACTATAATAATTTAAAAGTATAAAAAAGCAATTGTTA
This sequence comes from Lochmaea crataegi, assembly GCA_947563755.1. Lineage (NCBI taxonomy): Eukaryota > Metazoa > Arthropoda > Insecta > Coleoptera > Chrysomelidae > Lochmaea > Lochmaea crataegi. The sequence continues at coordinate 56,789,023 of OX387422.1, read as the reverse complement.
TGACTTTTATCGTGTTGTATTATTCGATTTGAAGTTATATTAGAATTTAGGGTGAAGGTTGTCCGGTAACAGAAATTCGTCACGATGACGTACTTGGAAAGGGTCAATTAACGTCTTACTATCAGAACACAGAACTCAAATTTTCAAAACTAACAAATTAATGTCAATTGTCCCGCCTTTTATACTTTTCACCTGTTCCAGACAGTTCTCGACTTTTCGTTGACATTTCTAGACTTTTCGATTATAGTTCAAGATTATTCTTGAAAACCAAACTCTTTTCAGTAGGTTGTAGTTTCCGATTCAGAATCCCTGTTCGAATGAAAGACTTGGTGGCAAAGGTATCAATGACGAAACTGCAATTTTGATTGTCAACGTGCCCTCTGACTAATAAGTTTTGTTCATTTTTATTTAAAATATAAGTGCGGATTTTGGGTCTGCCAGTACGATGCAAACGAATTCCCGTCAGGTTTCTCAATGACTATAAAATACACATGAGTTCCCGTCCGACACTTGCAGGTATCTCAATCCCGCACTCGAATTGCCGTCCAGTTTATTTAATCCGCTTCCAGGTAAACTAAATAGTTCTGTAAATTCCAGTAAATCGTAATATTCGCAATCCTGAATTCTAATTAAAAAGTGAATAAACTATTGGGATGGCTAGGGGGTGTGTCAGTACTAATTGCTATGAATACGGCAGTTTATTAATATACATATCTCCGAACGTTTGTTGTCGTACGCTATAGTGATACACAAAATGCTTGAAGTAATACTAAGTGAAAAGGGTAAACCCCTTTCGGTTAGGTTAGGTTATGTTATGTTATGTTAGGTTAGGTTAGGTTAGCTTCTTTACATGTATGTATTTATGACTCAGTTCAGTAGTAGTACGCAATAAAATTGTAGAATTAAAATTCCGTATTTTATTCCAATAATGATATCATGTAAAATAATAGCGTGTAAGAGTGCCAAACATAAGACATTTATAACTATTTCTTATTTTATACATCTGAAAACGGACCTCCCTTAAAACTTTTACTGTTCACTTATTACAATATGCAATAAATGCATAGCTAAATATCAGATGATTCAGAGAATTTACGGCAAATACCATAAACACCTTTTAGACAGGTCAGTTTTCACCCTTAGGGGAACGCGAGTGACGGCTTAACGTAGGCTAATTATGGAACAGGTAGACTGGTTATCCTGACGGGAATTCGAGTGCGTCCTGCCAGTAGATGCCCGCTCCGTGTGTCAATTATATGTTTCCTCAATGAGAGCCGGCTAGGTGTGGGAGATCGACTTCTCAGGGACGCATATCTACTGTGGTTATTTCTTGTTGGACTCTGTGAGGGGCTCCGGGATGGCGATCTAGGCGACCTTCTGACTTCATTTCTCAACTCCCTATTCGTTGAATGGGCTCTGCTTTTGCAAGTTCTCTGAATGTGCCCGATTCTTCCACAGTTAAAGCATGTCCTACTTTCATTTTGGGTTTTTCGTCGCATAGTTTTGAGTATATCCAAGATTTGTGAGAGAGTAGATTGTGGGTGGCTAGTGGAAGTTGTCTCTTCGTGTTCTTGAAATCTTATTTCTCTCAATTTAGGACGGAAAGATTTTGATATGCTTTTTGCTGCCTAACTGCAATCAGAGTTTCATTTAACGTTTTGTGGTGTTGTATCCGGAGAGCTTGTTGCATTTCCACATCTTGTAATCCATCAACGAATACCTTCTTTAGGTGCCTGAGGATAGGCAAAATGCAACAATCTTTTTATATCGGCCTCAAATTCCTGTAGGCTTTCATTTAATTTTTGATTACGGACTCTGGAATACTTGCTTCAAGTGCCGTTGGCCATACCTTGTCTCTAAAGCCTGTACGAGGGACACATAATTGGGCGTGTCTTGTGGAAGAAACTGCAAAACGGTTGCTGCCTCACACTTTCAATGAAGCAGCCATCTGTGTCTCAGTCCAACCATTGGCTTTGGCCGCAGCTTCAAATTGGAGTCGATATGTTTCCCATGACGTTTGGCCATCAAATGTGGGTGGTTTCAGTGAGTTGCTTGAGTGGCTTTGAGAAACTGTACTTTGAACGGGGACAGGTTCGGTTATAGAAGAGGACGAGGTCGTGCCTTCAATTAGTTACTGAAGCTTGGGTACGAATTTTTCTTTCTAAATTAGGTAACTATTTCATTTCTAATTTGCTTTTCTAGAACAGATCTTAAATTTTCTTGTTGTTTTTCTAAAGTAGATCTTAAATTTTCTTGTTGGTGTTCTAAATGGTCTACTCTATTATTAAGCTGCCCTACCTCTAGCTTTAATGTTTCCTGAATTTGTGTTAGGCCATTCATAATTTCTACATCTGCTTGGCTACTTCTCTCCTCCCTTCAACATCTCTCCTTCTCTGCTTCTTCCTTCTTTTTACGTCTCCTTCTCCTCTTCTTCCTCCTTTCTACGTCTCTCCTCTTCCTCACGTCTTTCCTTCTCTGCTTCTTCCTCATTTCTACATCTCTCCTTCTACTCTTTTTCCTCCTTTCTACGGCTCTCCTTCTCTTCCTCACGTATTTCCTTCTTGGCTTCCATCATTAAAAACCATGCTGGGGATCAGGAATATCCATGACTCTGTCGTATACGGTGGTTCTAGTATTTACCATAAGCAGATACAAATATTTCTTATATCCCACCGCTGTCACCAATGTTACTCCTTACGGCTTCTTAAACTTTCTTTATTTATTCGACTTTAACTTTCACAATTCAATACAATTAATTAACAATACAATTATCGTCTTACTATCAGAACACAGAACTCAAATTTTCAAAACTTCAAAACTAACTAACTAATGTCAATTGTCCCGCCTTTTATACTTTTCACCTGTTCCTAACAGTTCTCGACTTTTCGATGACAGTTCTAGATTATTCCAGATGTATGTCTTCTTCTTTTTCTTCATGGACCTCTACATATCCTCAGTACAGCTCCGACGTAACTATACGATATGATAAATTGGATTCACAGTACGAAATTGTACTTGGATGTTTATAGCAGTTTTTAACGCCAAACGACAAATACTTTTTTCTACAACTGCTATGAAAAGTGACGTATTTCTCATAGCTTACTTAATTTCAAAACCGAATATTGCTCATACTGTGAGAAATATCATTTCTCACGGCACTTTGCCCACACCACATACATTTATATGGAGAATCAAATAAAATCGACAAAAACTTAGTAGGCTACTGTCATCTTTAAATACCTACTTAGTTGTCACAAAACTGTCAGATTATATTAGAAGTTTTTAAATTTTAAAAGGTAGTTTCAATCGTGCTTTGATAAAAATTCCAATTTCCATTAAATATTGGTTTAACAAGACATATACTTATTTATAATAAATAATATGGATACTGACAGTAGTGACGATTTTAATAATACCCCGCCAGAGATATTGGAAAAAGCTGCAAAAGTAACTTTAGATTTGTTGCCGGAAATTTCAAGAAAAAAGTATGAATTGACATACGAAAAATTTATGGAGTGGAGAAGCAATACAAAAATAAAATCTTTTTGGGAAAGTGTACTTTTGGTATATTTTGAAGAGTTGTAAAAAAAACTAAAGGCGTCTACACTTTGGTCACAATATTCAATGTTGCGAAATACCTACTTGTATTCTTTAAATTTGTGCAGTTGTAGAAAAAGTATAGTGTGCAACATGTTGGGAAAGTACTTTTCTCACTCGTGTGTTTGCGGCACTCGCCCATCGGGCTCGGGCCACAAACTTCCACACTCGTGAGAAAAGTTGAACTTTCCCAACTTGTTGCACAATATACTATTTCTGTTTAGTCGAGCGACTAGGATTACTTATCAAAGTGGATAGATACAAGTTGAAATAACAAACGACTCTTACGTATTTATTTTGAATCAACTTGTGATACATTTTTGGAATCAGCTCAGCAAGGGAAATCCGCAAGTTGACTTGACAATATAGGAGAATGTTAAATTTGAAAAAACTGGTGCTGTCGAAGGTTATTCACCCTGTATGATAGATAAATATTTTAAAAAATCAAAAATCGGCCTGTTTATTTATGCATTACTTCATAGACACACTACACTGTATTGTCTCGTTTAGGCTGCCTAAACTTGGAATCCGATTTAATAGTTCAAATTTCATTTTCCAGTTTAACTTACTAAATTATGTATAGTGTATTTTTATCATATTGATAAAAAACGTGTCTGAAACACTTCAGGGTGATTCAAAGAATTAAACAAAATCGTAAGCACTTCTTCATGTAAATAAGTGTTCAGTTAGCAACTTTCGCTAGATTCTTCCTGTATAGTGAACCGCAGGTAGCGAGGACAATAGAACCCTAATACCATTACCATTCAAATATATTTAGAAGTGATAAATTTGCCGTGATAGTGCAGTGTAGTTGGGTAAGGATTATATCCTATTAGGTATTTTATTATAGATGTACTTTATTACAATATTATTATGAAAACGACTTCTATTTATACTAGAAAGTACTATTCTCGTAGCCTCCGTCCATTAAATCAAGTAAGTTGTCATCCAATCAAGGCGCAAGATGCAATTGGGCGGAGCCTATGAGAGGACTATTTTCTAGTATAAGTAGGTAGTATGTGCGCGAAATTTGTATGTTTAGGTTTTAGGTTCCCACGTTTAAATATCCTACTTATTGTCTATATTTATTCGCTTTTGGAGAATTGATTCCAATGTCCGCCTATGGTTTATTGCGGCTTTAGGGCCACTTACCTGAAATCGTGCTATCAATTTGATGAAAATATATTATAGTAATGTTTGTTTCTTTGTAGTAGAAATATTAACAGAAAAATATATAAAGTCGTTTATTATCTAGGTTGGTAATCTTTGTTCAGAAAATTATGATACTCTAACGTTGCGTTCGGTGCTATATACATCGCAGAGGCGACGGATTTTTGGTCACATGGTCAAATATTTGTCGGAGCAGATTGTAATTAACGAACGGAAGCCTTATCCATTGTGATTTCAAAAAACGTGTGTTTCTTGGTTGATTTGAAATGTGTTTTTGATTTTTGTTAAATATACAAAAGCGGTACTGACTACAATTTATGGTATATTTCAAACGAGATGGACTGTTTCACTGTGTGTTTTGGTTGTTTGATCCCAATATCATATAAAACCTATTTCGTCGGTTGAAGTATCTCTATCAAACAGATTCATGTCGAACTGATCTGACTTAAATTACCGAACGGTCCAGATTTACCTCCCCCATATCTAGATGTCGTAGACGAACAATTTAGACTGAACCGAACGCACCTTAAGTTATACTCTTTCCAAAATCAATGTGATTACATCAGAAAATAGTAAGGTCAGATAATTTTTCTAAAATTGCTAAACTCACTGAAGTGAGATAATCTCACTTCACATTGACTTTAGAAAAAGTATACGCAGATGAATCAAGAGTCACAATTCTACTAAAAACGTTTGTAGTATGAGCTGTCTAAACCTGGAACCCGACGATGATTTTAAATGTATCACAACAATTATCGTAACAAAAAAGTATAGATTACCTGGGTATAGTTTTATTTTTTCTACTACAAAAAAAACCAAAAATTACTAATTTATTTTTATGTTTTACTGAAAAATTACACTTGTGCTATCAGTCGGGATCCAGGTTTACACAGCTCTCGATTGTATCATTCAAATACAACGGAAACGTTTGATCTGCAAGTGACGTTAATTTTAATTACAAATCAAAGGAATATATTTAATCAATTCCTTGTCACGTCTCCTAATGTGACACAATTCGATACTTGTTGGGAATAGTATCTATATTTCATTACGAGTCCAGAAAATACTTTTTCCCGTGCGAACGTTCGCAACCTCACACGGGAAGTCATGCAAGCACGGGAAAAGCATTTTTGGACGAATGATGAACGATACTTTTTATTATACCTCTACAAGAATTCAAAAAACTGAATACTTTCATATAATGGTATAACCGTTGTTTATTGTTGTTAAGGAAAATAAATCGGCAAGTATTGTCATAATACAGACATTATTTAGTGTTGCTCGGTGAAATATATTATGCCAGTTTTCCTTCCACAGAAGGAAAAGGAACTTTACTCCTGTGCAATACATATAAATTTTCCTCATATCGACTTGTTAAACCTTTTTCTGAATTATTATTTATTTTCTTCTCTTCAGCCCATTGCTTATTATCGTATATATTGTTTTTCATACCTGTCTTTAGATTTTTGTGGTGATAAGGTTGATGAAGCTATGTTGGCTTGTTACCTAATATTAGGTGGCGTATTTGTAAATTGAAAATCACTTGAATCGCTCTCCATTTCTCAAAATTCAATCGCAATATTTATTATCAGTGAGCCACAGCATACTATGTTAGTTTTATTCGTAAGTCAAAAAACGTATCTATCAATCCTAAAGTTGACATTTTTATTTCTATATAAACCTAACGTTTTACCAGAATACAAGATGTTGTTGGAATTATAGGAACAATTTGAATATAATAGATTTACAAGTTTCATCATTTACAACATAATAAAAAAGTTGAAATGAGAGGGAGGAATGTGTGTACTTTCCTCCCTAGGGTAGGAAGTATGAGATTCCTTCCAAATTTGAGGGAGGAAAGTGTGTACTTTCTATAGGAGGGAAAACTTTTCTTGTGCGGGCGCTGAATAGGCATGTAGAGATAGTGTTTTCAGTGAGGTATAATGAGATTATTAAAATAACTGCCTGGGGAGAGTGGGAATACCAATTTAATAAAATGATGATAACTTTAATACCGTTCAAGATACTTTAACAAACTTAGTAACATTTGAAAGGGAATTAAGTATCTATTGAACTATTATGTATTGGTTGTGATCTTAGAATATTTACAGGGTGTCCAGAAAATCTCCTGCCAAACACAAACTAGAGATAGATAGATTGATAAATATGGGACTTAAGTGCTTCTAAGAGCCTCTCCACTACGACCTTTGCAGATCTATTTTGTATGCCCTCCTGTTATTCTAGAGTTCCTTGTCTAGACCCGTTCTTATTACTAGACGGATGGCAAACCTCAGGTCCTCCATATATTGGGAGGGTTGTGGTTTTTCCTCCCCTATCGTTGAAAACCTCAGCCTAGTCAGGCATTCGCAGTAACACAGCATGTGTACTGTGGTTTCCTCATCTTCTTGGCAAAACCTACATATGGTTGTTTCTGCCAATCCGATGTTATTCATATGTTTGTTAAGTCTACAATGCCCTGTCAGGAGCCCAACCAGGATCCTGATTGTTTTCCTATTCTGGCTCAGTATATACTCCGTGAATTTTGGCGAGGGTTCCTTGATGAACTCTTTGGCCTGCCTCATTTTTGGCGCCTTGTTCCACCATTCTCGAGACTGCTTTTTTATCCAAGTGCTGTTATTTGTTTTTTGCGGCGCCTTCGCTATGCCACAGAAAGGTTCTGGGCCTGCAACTTCTGCCTGGAATATCGTCACATGTTTTCCTAAGCTCAGTGAGACTCTTACCTTTTGCTTGGCTATATATATTCCTGCTCCTACACCTTTCTGCATTACTTGGAGGTCCTTCCTTCCATGCCTTTCTGCCTGTTATGACTGTTTTGAAGTTTTTCCCGAAGCTATACTTTGGATGTCAGCCTCTCCAGTAGTTCGTCTACTAGGATAGCCCACAGAAATGGTGATAACACCCCTCCTTGCGGGCAACCCCTACCTGCTCTATCTGTGACGGTGGTATCGCCAATGTATGATATGATTATCCTTTTTTCCAATCTAGCGTTTATCCACCGACACAGGAGGAGTGGCACCCCTTTTTTTTCTAGAGCTTTGGTAATTGACAGTGTAGATGCATTATTGAAAGCATCTTCAATGTCTACAAAAGTTGCCAAGGCTATCTCTTTGTCATCTATGGATTTAGTTAGTAGCCTGTTGAGATCATCCAGTGCTAAGTCTGTTGACTTGCCTGGCTGATACGCGTATTGTCGCTCGTTGAGAGGGTTTGTTGATAAAACCTCATCTCTAATGTATCTGTCTATTAGTCTCTCCAACGTTTTAAGCAGACTGATTGGACGGTATGATAAGGGCGTCATGTCATATAAATGACTCTCCCCTTTTGCCACTCCGTAGGTATGTATTGAATAGCTATACAAGCCTTGAATATCCTACATAGTTGTGGAATTAATATTTCCTGTCCCTTTTGGAGTGAGATGGGGTATATTCCATCCTCCCCCGGGGATTTAAATGGTTGAAACTTGTTTATGGCCCACCTTATTCTATTTGGCCTTGTTATCTCTGTAGCCAGTTTCCAGTCCGAGGCATCTGGCTTTTTTGGCTTGCTTTGCGAACTATCCACCGCTACAGGGTCATTCAGAATTGTTGCGGCCGGAAAGTGTGCCTTGATTATCATTCATATACTTTCCTCAAATGTTGTTGTGTAGGTATCGTCGTCCTTTTTTAGAAAACCTATTTTATTCACAGTACCTCCCTTTGCCAGCACCTTGTGGGTTCTAGAACATGTGGGGGTATCTAACACCTCCTCACAGAACTTCTTCCACGATTGCCTTTTTGCCTTTCTAATATCTTTGTTGTACTGCGTAAGCGTAACCTTATATTCGGCCCAGTCTTGATTGATTTTTGCTTTATTACTTCCCTTCTTGGGGTTTATAAGTGTTTATTCCACCAGACTGTTTTGTTATTACGTTGTCTTGTTTTTTCAGGGCAGTTCACCTCGTAAGCTGCAATTATTGCCTTGTTTACTAGATTTACTGACCTTGAAAGACTTTTGTCACCCTCTATTTCAATCCTATCACCTTCGAGAGCGTCACTGAGCGACAATAGATATCTATCCCAGTTTGTCTCTATAGATACTATATGTGGTCTTATGTACATCTAACGTAATTTACCTTTATCCGAAAGTTCTTCCTAAGGGAGCTAGCGCACTTTAAAGATGACGGTGTTGAGTTTTTTAAACGTATCTCAAAAAACTGCTACCTGCAAACTTCAAGCTTGGTACATTTTATAACCCTGCTGTGATAAATTGTTTACTACAAAACCGCTTTTTTTATTGCGTTTAACGTGGGAGGGGCGTCGGGTTAAGTTGGTTAAATTTTGTGTGTAGTTTTTTGTAAAAATGTAACATTAAATTAAAAAATTATAAGGTATTTTTAATAAAAATATATGCTCTTGTTTGAATTCTTTATTATATACCGTTTTCGAGGAAAATCAATTTTAATTTTTTGTATTTTTGGCAATTAATATAATTATTTCATTACTAAACGGCCTACACAGTACCTAAGAGTATTTCCTATCACTCTTAGGTATTTCCTAGCGCATGGTGAAACGTAAATTGCATTCCGGAATTCCTAAATCCGATTTACGTATTACCTAACTTTGGGAAATTGTTGGTGAAATCAGGCAATAATGTTATAAAATTCGATAATATTCTTGTTGTTAATAGTCTTCATTTTTTCAGAAAATATAACGGAATTGGTAAACAAATTAAAATTGGTTTTTCTCGTAAACGTTGCATAATAGCGAATTCTAACAATAGATTTTCTAAAAAATATCTAGTTTTTGAATTTACCCGTTGCCCCTCCCACGTTGAACGCTTGTGATAGCAATAAAAAATGTGGGTTTGGTGTAAACAATTTATCACTGCAGGGTTATACAATGAACCAAATTTAAAGTTTGTAGGTAGCAGTTTTTTTAGATGTTTAAAAAACTGAGTTAACAGCGTCATCTGCAAAGGTCGCTAGCTAACTCTTGAATAAAGGTAAATTAGGTTAGATGAGCATGCAATCTCATCTAGTATAATATGTAGTTTGCGTTTATCAGAACAGTTTCTGGAGACCCTGTATAAATAGAAAATTTCTCAAAATCGGTTGAGTAGTTTTTGAGTTTACCCATTTCCAACAAACGATCAATTTTATTTTTAATATTTGCTAAGGCTAGCTGCGTTATCAATATCCACGTGCATAACGATAACTACACTGCTCAACAATGGAAGTGGATAATATAAATTTTTTTTGAATTTTTTTTGTAAATATTTGAGAGAAAAAACGGTATTTACGTGGAATGAAAGTTTATTCAGAGAATAACAAAAGCAACCCAAAAAACAAATATTCAATATAGAAAAATGGGTGTTTAAGAAAAAATGTGAAATTAAGTAAAATAAAATCACACAAAATTCCTTCATTGTGCTATTTACAACGCCTGTTTGTGAAAATTAATACCGTGTAGGACGACCACCTCGGGCTCGCCTTTTGCTGTTACTCGATTTGGGAGACTATCTATTAAGTTATTGTTGAACTGTTGTGGAATGCCTGCCCAGATGACTTGCAATGCCTTAGCTAATTGGTGTAATGTTCAAGTCGATTTGATTGCCTGGACATTTCAGCCTAAACATGCTCGATGCAATTCATATCTGGTGAGCAGGGTGGCCACTCCAAACCCATGATGTTCTACCCGGTCGTTTACAAGTCTTGCTCGGCGAGAACGAGCATTATCATCAAGAAAACAAATCTTGGCGCCAGCAAATGGTACGACTATAGGCTCAATAACCATGTCGCGATATCTTACAGCTGTCATTGTTTGCTGAATCAAGACCAGCAGCTCAGTGCGGCCATCATAACATTGCCGCCCCACACACAAACTGATCCGCTACCGGAAGGAGTGGTTGGCGCCATTAAATTTGCATTATACCACTGTCCTCTTTCTCCAGACTAAAATTCGACCATCGGACGTATACAACCGAAATCGTGATTCGTCGGAGAAAAGACAATGCCTCCAATTTTCAAGATTCCAATTGCTGTGCTCTTTAGCCCAACGATGTCTGCATGCACGCTGCGCCGCCGTTAGCATACCGTCTTCTTGCCCTCAAATTACGAATCTGCAACCTTCTTCTGATAGTCTGGCCAGAAATAACTAGTCCAGTAGCTTGTCTAAAGAAGCTGTTGATTCTTGAAGCCGTGAATGTTGGGTCACGACTATTAAACGGTCTTGAACTTCTGTTGTGGCTCCTCCATGAGTATACTCCCAGTTGCAACATGTCGATTCCATGCTCGACTAACGACGCTTTGAGACACATTTAAACGAGTAGCGACTTCTTGCTGGGATACTCCTTCAAGTACCCAACGCACTAATTGCTCCAGTTGCACTGCCTCTAATCGTCGTAGAGGCATAACGTAATAAGAAGACTTATTGGCAAAAACGACAGTAATACAGCCGATATCAGCTTTTCTCTTCGACTACAATATAAACAGTATACCCATATTTTTCAGTTAAAAAGATAAGAGCCAAGGCATAGAAAAAAAATGATAGAAAATATTGACTACAGATAAATGGTCATACACATCATACAGAGTGATCGCTTTGGCAACGTTTTAAAAAAAAATATTTGCAAAAGTTATAATTATCCACTTTAATTGTTGAGCAGTGTATATGAAATTTTCAATTGTTAATTTTGTAGGTAGACAGAAAATAAACCTGAATTAAATTTTAATCATGATTAAATATATACTAGAATATTTTTAATAAACTTTACGACGCATAAGAATAGTATAGTTGACGTTTTTTTTTAATAAAAATTCTCACTAGACATCGGCTTCAATCTGTTTAGTTTCGAACTATACGTTAGGAAAAATAGCGACGTCTTCGTCGTCGTCGCCACGCCCGCGTAGACGCGCGCCTTCTATTGATCAACGCCGAACAAATTCGTAAGAATGACGTCGAAGCCCTCACGACGGAGCGGAGGCGCACGTAACTAAATTTGTCACGCTGTTGTCGTTGACGATTGAAATAGTTCGAACTGGGGAAAATTCAAATTCGAGTATGGTCGTTAATCCTGGCATGAATTTTAACAGTTTTGTTTATCATTTTATTATTGTAGTGGTAAAAAATATTCGGTCTGATTTTCAAGTACTTCAATATTCAGAGTTTCGTATAGATTTTAAATACGTATTGGGAATTGGGGGACAAAATTTACGTATAGTCGGAGATATACCTTAAGACCTTTTTTCATTATCTATTATTTACATAATATAAAATGTATGAAACAAAAATTCACTAGATTTGAGCACGTCGTAAATTAATATTAATTGACATTAAATTGTCTGAATAATTTTGAAATGTCTCAAACATTCTATCCGATTATAAGTTGATATAGTTTGAAAAATTGTATCGTTTGCAGCAATCAAAGAAGACAAAACATTTTAAAAAATTGTCTCTAGATTGTAGTTGCAAGTCGGTCACAAAACATAAATATGGTCAAAAAAATTACCGACGGAGAAAAGATAATATATTCGTATTCATACGAAATTTTTTTTCGAAAAATACATCGATCTTTCGAAAAGTTGAAATAAGTCAGCGACCGAACTAACTACAGAGGCGTTGGGGATATCACCAAAAACTGTATTGAGGAAAAATAAGGACTCTTAATGATGCCGAATTCAAAAGAACTCTCTATACCACTATTTTTTCTTGACTGCAGTTTCTCATGATTAAGGGAATTGTCCTTCTTCTATATAGCGACCATAGCATCTTAGCTTATATAGAATATCGATTAGTGGAGTAAGAAACAAATCTCTAATGAAAAGTATTAATTACCAGACTCTTATTTTGTTAGACTGATTCTTGGTTATGTTTACGGCCTGTCAGTTATGGTTGACAGCTTCTCAATAATTGATTGCCATGGAACCATGAACTTGACGTAGCAGGTTCACCAACCTCTTCACTGAGGTCAAGGTTAAAAAAACAACAATACTTGCTTAAAATTGACTGATAATAATTAATAGAAATATCAGGTGTCTTACCTGATACTCACAGGAAATGCCTGTCTGTCAATGGTCTCGATGTTGTCACCTTTTCTTGCCTGATTAGCTTGACCCTGGAAGCATGTGCTTTTAAAAATCTCAATTTGAGGATTTGTGCTAATAGGATTGTGAGATCCATAATTTCTATTTGGGCCAGTAGTTGGTCATTTCTTGAAAAAGGATTCGATTGTGGATCTTGCCAATAGTGAATACTACGAAGCCGAACCATCATCAACAGGTAGGGGCTCAAATAACATATCGAAACCATTTACATACTATTTTACATAGCGGTTTATAGTTGTAGACGTAGTTCTAATCTACCGTACTCTGCGGTACTCTACTCTTCTTTTTTTGTTTCCTTGGACAACTGAGCTGGTGTTTTGACTTTGCTTGTCCTCTGCATGCTACTCAGTTATCTGGTTAGAGATATTTATTAAGTACCATTTACTTGCCTGGAAGGTTGGTCGACTACCTTGCACTGAGATAGGTACTACACCTCTGGGCTGTTTTCCGGCTTTGGAGCCTCATTTGTTTGTCATATCGGAATTAAACCACAGTGCGTCTATACATAGTATTTGTAACATTTATTATAACATTGATACATACCATTTACCAATAAACAACTCGTAAACCAAAAGTATATACTCTTGGGGCTATAACTTACCGTAATAATTATTATTTATAATAGGAGTAGGTAATGTTAATTTCCTCATTTGATTTTGTCTTTCACAATCATTTATAAATAACATAAGTTTATAATTTGTTTTTAATGTATGACACTTGACTTGACACTGTCAATCCAGGATCACAGATCTATTGTCGCACTTTTACTATTCTCTTGTTTTGTTCATCAACTCCATCTGTGACGGATACGATAATATATTGAACGATAATAGTTACTGACAAACCTGGTATTTATTTTATCCTTAATAAATACCGCCCATGACCCCTCCCGATTGGAGTTTAGAGTGGACGTGAAGCTCAAAATTCGAAAAAAACAAAGAGTACCGCTTCCAGAAGGTAGAGAGGGAGCAATGTATCAGAACCTATTTATCGTATAGCTTGGAGAAAAAAATCTATATTACAAATAGTCTAGTCTATAAGCTTAAAATGGTGTTAATTCTACATACTTTTATTAAAATTATGTGGTTTAGCTCATTCGATCTGGAATAATGTCTAGATCATTGTGCCAAATAATTATATTAGTCCATAAAAAATTCCAAAAGTTATAAACAATCAAAAACCTTCCAAAAATAGTGTTTGGTTTGTAGCTTATTGTTCGTAAATTATAAATATTTTCGAAATTTTTAAAAAAGATCCTTAAAGAGGAGGATATTTCCAATAAAAAAGTCCGAACTCCCAGAACTCTATCTCCATTATGTATAATTACAATTTAACGCCGAAAATAGCTCTCCGCGCGTCATTATTAGGTTGCGCGCAAGGCCTCGAAAGCGAGTACGTCACTTGAAAAAACATTTTTAAGTACCTTAAGTTAATTGAAAAATCTAAAAAAATTATAGTATAATCTAAACACTTTAAAGAATTGATTCCCGTTGGAATTTTTCATAAAAACAAATTTTTCAATGTGCTAGACGATTGTTAATTAACAAAATTTTTTCAAACTTCCTTCATCGTTCTAAACTAAAAAAATTGTTTAAATAATTGCCGTAAAATTATTTCGCTTCGTGGAGCTCTTCTTATATACATACAAAACCAGATTGCGTCATCAAAGTTTTAAAAATGTTTATACTTTGTTTATAATAATTTTTTCAAGTTAACAATAAATGACATTTTTTGATAAGTTACATTTCTTATTCTAAACAAAGTATTAACATTTTTAAAACTTTGATGACGCAATCTTGTTTTGTATGTATATAAGAAGAGCTCCACGAAGCGAAATAATGTGGTTTAGCTCATTCGATCCGGAATAATGTCTAGATCATTGTGCCAAATAATTAAATTAACCCATAAAAAATTCCAAAAGTTATAAACAATTAAACACCTTCCAAAAATAGTGTTTGGTTTGTAGCTTATTGTTCGTAAATTATAAATCTTTCGAAATTTGAAAAAAAGATCTTTGAAGAGGAGGAAATTAAGTAAAAGAAAGTTCCAACTCCCGGAACTGCAGCTCCATTATTTATAATTTTAATTTAACGCTGAAAATAGCCCTCCGCGCGCCATTATTAGGTTGCCGTGCGCCTTGGAAAAAAAATTTTTAAGTACTTAATGTTAATTGAAAAATCTAAAAAAAAGATAGTATAACCTAAAAACTTTAAAGAATTGATTCCCGTTGGAATTTTTCATAAAAACAAATTTTTCAAAATGCTAGACGATTGTTAATAAATCAAATCAAACTTCCTTCATAATAATTGTTTCAAGTTAACAATAAATGACTGATTTGCCATTTTTTGCTAACTTACATTACTTATTATAAACAAAGTATTAACATTTTTAAAACTTTGATGACGCAATCTTGTTTTGTATGTACATATATAAGAAGAGCTCCACGAAGCGAAATAATTTTATGGCAATTATTTAAACATTTTTTTTTAGTTTAGAACTATGGAGGAAGTTTGAAAATTTTTTATTAACAATCGTCTAACCTAGCATATTGAAAAATCTGTTTTTATGAAAAATTCCAACGGGAATCAATTCTTTAAAGTGTTTAGATTATACTATAATTTTTTTAGATTTTTCAATTAACTTTAAGTAGTTGAAAAAATATTTTTTAAGTGACGTACTCTCTTTCAAGGCCGTGCGCGCAATCTGAAAATGGCGCTCGGAGGGCTATTTTCAGCGTTAAATTAAAATTATAAATAATGGAGATAAAGTTGTGGGAGATTGGACTTTTTTTATTGGAAATATCCTCCTCTTTAAGGATCTTTTTTTCAAATTTCGAAAATATTTATAATTTACGAACAATAAGCTACAAACCAAACACTATTTTTTGAAGGTGTTTAATTGTTTATAACTTTTGGAGTTTTTTATGGGCTAATTTAATTATTTGGCACAATGATCTAGACATTATTCCGGATCGAATCAGCTAAACCACATAATTTTATTATCAGTATGTAGAATTAACACCATTTTAAGCTTATAGTCTAGACTAAAACTCGCATACGAGAAACTGCTTTAAAATTATTTTAATACACTAATACATATTATATTGTTACTATGATGCTGAATTTGTAAAAATCCTATTTTTTATGTATACCCATTTTTCTCGTATCGTCGCTTAGAAAATAGATTTTGAGATGCGGTTTTTACCATTTTTTTTTAAATTCCATCCTCTTTCAAGTAAATACAAAATATAACATCCCATTTGAAGATTCCCAGAAAAAGTTGAAAACCAAACAATTGTTCAATCACCGCCACCTAGCGACCGTTAAAACTAAAACTACTGGAATAAAACGATGAGACAATATTTTATTAGGCATTGAATTCCTTTTCAAATGATTCAGAGAAGTAGTTGTTTCTTCTAAGTGAACGGTATCGTTTTTGAAAATATTTTCAAAACTTGGTAAGGCGATAAGAGTATAAAACTATTATTCGACATCTATTGGTAACGCGCTTTACTAAATAATCTATTAATAGTTATTTAACCAACAAGTATATTAATAGGGGCCATTAACAATCGAGATATTTTGACAATGTTTGATATTGTTCATGGCCCTTTTAATACACGTGTTTGTTACAAAACTGTACAAGGTGCATCCTTTTTTCTCAATCTTTGAAAACCAAGAATATTTATTTGTCGTATCTATAGGTGCCTAAATATCGTAGAAGGTAAATTAGGTTTTGAGCTGTCATTGTTGGGCTTCTTGGTGCAATGGAATACGCATTTGGATACAATAGCGAAGGTCGTTGGTAGAAATCTCACTGTGTTCGCTTTGAGTACTATTGATTTATTTATTAAACTTAATTTATATATACACCTTACTTTTTGTCTACTAATTTATTTACACTCGGTATATTAGTTCTAATTTATTTTTACCACTTGATTATTACACTATTTATCTTCACTATTTCATTCACTGTCCGATTACTAAAAACTTTCTCTGAACTAAGTCTGTAATAACTGTTAACTATATTTTTTTCTTTGTTTTACTAATTGTCAACTCACTCAAAAACAATCTTTCTAGAATTTTCTCGTAGGCGCATTCGCCAAAATTTATAGTCGAGTGACAGGGCCGGCTTTGAGTTGGTGACCTCGCAACATTATTTTATTTTTGATGTTTTAACACTGATAATTATCATAGTTTTGTAGAATAATATAACAAAATCTATGTGTTGGTCAAAAACTAGAAGTATTATATCAGAGAAGTAAGCATTAGACAAAATAGCTTTTCATTATTTTTAATATGATCCGTATGTTTGGTTGCCTATACCAAAATCGTTTATTAATAGAAAATCGTTCATTAATAGGGGTCATTAATGAATGATTTTGTGTACTTTAATATAGCTCAAAAACGGTCGGTCGACGGAAATATTAATTTACGTCGTGCACAAATATAGTAACTTATTCTTTTTCTCTGTATCACATACATTTTATATCTAGGTATACAGAGAGAAAAGAGGACTTACAAAACTCTCGCAAACCAAAATTTATAAAAATCGTGCAAGCCATTTCTGAGATAATTGGGGCGTTTCATACAGAAAACTCACTCTGTATATCTTTTTATTTTTTCTTCCTATTTTTTTTATTGTTTAAATTATCACATCGTGGTATATTTAATTATGCTTGTTAATTAGAACCTGGCGTTATTGACGGTTCTTGTGAATACATTAGTTTTAATAAACTGCTCCACAAAAGTTGAGGAAGTTCATAATTCGGGAATTATGTTTTGACAAATTACGATTTTTGGTTTTATATGTGAAATGGAATGTTTTTACTTTTATGTAAGCATTTGTAGCCTTTAAAGTTGGGGTAAAAGCTGTCTAAGTTCTTGGAGTGTCTGTGGGAGTGGTTCATGGAAATTCAAGGCTCTTTGTAGCTGGTCACAAGTATGCTCAATGGGATTGAAGTCGGGCGATCGAGGAGGTAGTGCCAAATGCGGGATACCATGGAAGTCCAAAGCTTCTTCGAATACTCTTGCAAGATGCGGTCCAATAGCAGCATGAAACAAACGTATAATATTGTTAATAACTTGTTGTACGTAAATCTACGCAGTCATGTTCCCATCAAGCACTAACAATTATGTACCCCCACCACTTAACACCCGAGCATAATCGGAAATTAATTCTCGGCATTCTTAATTAACCCGAGATATATCGTTCATTAAATTCGTGCCAATATTTCCTTACCCGTGATATTACGTGTAATATTTACTATCGTTTTATATCAACCCGAGAAAGTTCGCACTCGCTATTTGTCGGTACCCCCACTCCTCCAGCAAATTTCAGGATCTAGGATCTATTTCAGGATCTAGGCTTCTTTGTTAGTATATATCTAGCTATGGCGAGTGAATCAAGTGAGGACGAGTTCGATATTGATAGTGACTATTCCGACGTAGATAATGCTCTCGATAATAGTGGAAGCGGGAGCGACAGTGAGTCGACGGCCGAATCTTCGGATGACAAAGATGAAATAGATGATCTAAGTGACATTCGACAATGGTATGCAATAGATTCCCCAACAATTGCACCACCTCCGTTTCCTTTTACTTCAAATCCGAAAACGAATATTGTTTTTCAACCAGAAAATAGTATACCTATTGTAGTTATTCGAAACAGTCTTCTCCGCAGATATAATTCACATCATAACCACAGAAACAAATAGGTATGCTGAGAGTTATTTACGTGCGAAACCATCTACAAGCACAGCTCATGTTTGGAAATCTGTTACTTCAGATGAAATTAGAATATTTCTGGCATTAGTAATTTTACAAAGTGTGATAAAGAAGCCAGAGATGAAGCAATATTGGTCAAAAAATCCTATGTTGTCAACACCTTTTTTCCCAAAAACTATGTCTTGTAGACCCTAACCCAAAACTTGATAAAATTTGGCCAGTATATACTTGTTAGCAACTTTCGTAGCCTTATTGTTCCAGAAAAAAACATCACAATTGATGAAAGTCTTCTGTACAAGGGACCTTTGGGATGGATTCAACATATTCCACCGGAAAGAGCTCGTTTTGGCATAAAAACTTTTTTGCTATGTGAATCAAAGAGCGGATACGTATTTAACTTCATAATTTGTACGGGACATGGTACACTATTGGATCCATCCTTCAGTGATCTTCTTGTTTCAATGCAAGTGGTAACGACACTGACAAAACCACTTCTGGGAAAAGGATACTGTCTTACTATGAATAATTACTACAACTGTCCACAACTGGCCGATTTACTCCTAGCTCACAAAACTGATGTATATGGAACTGTGAAGATCACACGGAAAGAAGTACCTAATGACTTGAAAAAAATTGAAGAAAGGAGAAATAATAGGATTTCAACGAGGAAAAGTTTCAGTTATGAAATGGAAAGATAAAAAGATGTCACATTACTTTCAACCTTACATACCTGGAAGATGACTGATGTTAGGAAAATGGACAAAATATTATCAAAACCAAACGTTGTAATAGTAGATCGTGTTGACCAACTTTTGGCGGATTATGCCCTTCCCAGAAAAAGGGGTAAAAAATATTATAAAAAAATATTTTTTCATCTACTTGATTTGGCATTATGGAATTCGTTCGTTCTTTATAAAAAAGCGGGAGGAACAAAAAAAGCTTTATAATATAGATTGGAAATAATTCGTCTCATGATGAAGAAGTATCACCATCCTGATTTTTCTGCAAGAAGTGGACGCTCGACGAACATTCCCAATCCCTTGAGACTAACTGAAAGGCACTTTCCAGAATACCGGCAACTGAAAGGAAAAACAACCCCACCCGCCAGTGTGCAATCTGCAGTAGTGTTCGGGATGCTTGAGGAAAGAAAATAAGAAGAGAAAGCAGATAATATTGTCCACATTGTGACGTACCTCTTTGCGTAGTTCCATGTTTCAGATTATACCATACTAAGCATAGTATTGTATAATCAGTTATAATATATATTTATGAGTTTTTTTTTGTGTGATAGGTACCCGAGTTATCTCGGGTTTATCTCGGGTAAGAAATGTATGTATTCTTATTTCAATTTAAAATTTTTGAAAAAAAAAACAAAAAAGTAGTTTCACATGTAGGACATTGATCATCCTATATTATTGTAGCGTTTTTGTTATTTATTTAAATAGTTTTTACTTGTGGGATAAAATTATACACACTATGGCTAATTACTATCTATTTATTTAATGAAACACACACTGTATTAAACTTAATTTATATACACACTTTACTTAATGTCTACTAATTTATTTACACTCAGTATATTAGTTCTAATTTATTTTCACCACTTGAATATTACATTATATAATTCATTGTTCGATTACTGAGAGCTTCTGTAAACTGTCTGTGAACTAACTCTTTACTGTCCGTTTCTCAACTCAACTCTTCTCAACTCTAGAAAATTCCAGTACCTTCCGCGCTCGCCCTATGCACAAACAAAGCAATGGTTCTCGAAAGGAGCGCAGCCACCAAAATTTACAGTCTAGGGACAGGACCGGCTTTGAGTTGGTGGCCTCGCAACATTATAATTAAATAAATAACAATAAAATAATTAGAATTTTTTCTCACAATTTTCAATAAACAATCCGAGTGTTAAGCGGTTAAAACAAACGCCTCCCCAAACAGTAACTGTACCACCTCGTAACGGGTAAACTTCCTGCGCTGCTCTTTGATTTCTGAGCACTAGAGGAAGAGTCCATACACGAACACGGCCGACTATCAGAAAACCGTCCATACATCGACTCAACGTGAACAATGCGTACCTCCATTCAGCATTCCAATTCGCATGCCAATCGAGCATCTATATGAATTTGTCATAATAGAACTCTTCTCAAAGTTAACCTCTTGGACGTACTGGTTCAATTGAAATCGAAACACCAGAAGTATTCAAAAGACGATGTTGTACGATCCGACAAGTACTCAGAGGCTCTATACGGGTATACACAGTCAGATAGCGATCTTGTGCGGTGGTGGTAACCCTTGGTCGTCCACTTCTAGGCCTTTCTCTTACGTTTCCATTTGCTCGATTTCTACGGAGAAGCCGCGAAATGACACTTACACTGACTTGGAAAACGTCCGCAACTTCTCTGTGAAGACGTCCCGCCTCAATCATACCACTAGCTTCATCCACACCAAGTATACGTTTAGGCATTATTCAAAACAACTTGCCTTAAACCTATCATATTGGAAACAAAAAAACTAGTCGGATAAACAAGTAAACATTCAATATACACTTTGTTCATTTGAAAAGGACCCACCCACCCTTAATATATCAGAAATGCGACATATTAGAAAGAAATGCCGAAATACGTCAACTTTTAACTTGAGGCGGACATTTTTTAGCGCTAATGTCATAAACGTCAGATTCACCCCCTCCCTACTGGAGATACCCCCAATGTTTTCAAATGGTGTTAGGTATCAAGTCATACCTCATTTAAAAGGTCTGGTAAATCTCTATTCAATTATTTTGTTTTCCTTTGATACTAGCCTTCCATTTTTATTTAATCGTTGTTTAAAATTGGCTCTCTTTTGTTGTGGTTCTTAATGGGCAAATAAAACGGATGCCAATAAATAATTAAAGATTTACTTCAACCTCAACGGCACAAACATCAAACATAATCTATAACCATCGATCTATTCTAACATTTCTAACCTCTAACCAGTGAGTGAAGTTAGCAACTTGTCACCCTCCTCACTCTGGTCTCTACCTAATAGTAACTAGTTACTACAGTTCGGCCTTCCTGACAAAACGGATTGCCATCAATCCACGAATTGTAATCTTTATAAAATATTTCAACTTAACATTCACATATACGACAAAACAATATTGCCAACTGGTTCCTAAAAAAATATTACAAGGCATAAGTATAATACTCAATGAGAAAAACAAATCACGGAATTGTAATAATCCCTAACTCAACATAAGCATAATCATAAGAACAATAAACATAATGTCAGAGAATAATCATAATCATAAGGACAATAAGCATAATATTTGAAAATAATCATAAAGTCATAATAGTTCCTAATTACTAAACATAAGCAATATACTAAGTTATAGTCAAGTGTGCAAAATACAGTGTGATGTTTCTCAGTAGGTATATAAATTGTAAAGTTTTCCAAAATACACTTATAAATGTGTCAATTGCTACTATTGCTAAAACTAAAATTTTAACAAAATGAATATCAAAACTTTCTAGGCACAACACAAGTATGTTAACCATTTTCAATGAACTATTTTTAAAATATACATACAAATATCTAATATTTTCTCCTTCATAAGGTGTTTGAGTTACTTGGAAACCTTCTATGTCACATATAACATATCTGTCATGGTCCAAGACAGCTTTTATAAATAAGGGCCTTTATATTTTGGAATGAGTTTTTTGTTAACTCCTGGGGTAGTATCATGGTTTAAAATCATAACATAATCCCCCACTTTGTACTCATGTGGTGCCCTTCGTTTTTTGTCAAAATACAATTTGCTAGCTTCTTGAGATTTTATAATATTTTGAGAAGCTTCTTCTCGTAAGCTTGTTAAATTTCTAGTAGATAGCTCCTCTTTGCTTTCTAAAAACAGCCTCAAATTATCATGTATTTTACCTCTTTGATGGACTCCAAATAATAGCATACTAGGAGTCTGTCCTATAGAACGATTAACTGTATTGCTTATGGCGAATTCAATATCCACTAAAACTTTATCCCATTTATTTGGGTCATCTACTAGTTTAGAACACATATTGTTAATGGACTTGTTTATTACCTCAACCTGACCATTTGCCTGAGGCATACCTGTGGCTACTAGGACCAGCTCAACGTTCAAGTCATCTAAAAAAGCTCTGAATTCTTGTGAAGTAAAACAACTTCCTCGATCACAAATTATACGCAATGGTTTGCTGTAATGGACAAAGTAACTTTGTAAATGTTTAAAAACATGTTTACTTTCTGTCGTGGTGCAGGGGTGAAGTTTTACAAATTTTGTAAATGAGTCTATGGTAACTAAAATAAATTTGTGCCTACATTGTGTTTTGCCCAAATGACCATAATGATCCAAATGTAAAGTATGAAATGGTAAATTACCCTTTGGTATATTATTTAAAAATCCCTGTACCCTGCCAGTGCTTGGAGAGTAACTGATACATTTCAAGCAATTTGAAATGTATGTTTTAACTTTGTTTTTGAGTTCAGGAAACCAATAAGATCTAGTAATTAATTCACAATATTTGTTAATACCAATATGCCCTATGTCATCATGGTAAAAATGAATTATATTTGATTCCATGCATTTTGGGACATAAAACAGAAGTTTTTTACCCACCTTTCTAAAAACTAATCCGTCTCTCAACTGATACAATTTACTTTCACATTTTTCTAAATTATCTCTGATTTCACAAATTTCTTCATCTTGATCTTGTTTAATACTAAGTACTCGTTCAAATGAATTATCTTCTATTATTAAAATATCTTTCATGCTTAATGCATCCACATGTTGCATGTGTTTATTTGATCTGTGTTCAATTGTGTACGAAAACTGCTGTAATTCTAAAGACCACCTAAGAATTCTTGGATTAATCTCTTTTTTTTGTAAGGCTAGTTTAATACTATTGCAATCAGTAAATATTTTAAATTCAATACCTTGTAAGTATACACGAAAATGTTGTAGTGAATAAACTATTGCTAATAGCTCAAGTTCATAACTATGACTAAGTAGTGGAAGTTCGTTTACTGAAATAAAGCACAGGATGAAATAAATTATCAGACTGACGTTGAAGCAAAATAGACCCAAATCCATGTGAAGAGGCATCACAATGTAATTGTGTTTCGGCCTTTGGGTTGTATATGGCTAAAACAGGTTTTACAATTGGTAGGCTTTTTAAGGTTTCAAAAGAATTCAATTTTTCTGCATCAAAAAGAAAAACAGATTCTTTTTTAAGAAAGTCATATAGAGGTTTAGCTTTGAGTGCAAAAGTATATATAAACCTTCTAAAATATGAGGCCCATCCAAGAAAACGTTGCACATCTTTAAAGTTTTTTGTTACTGGATAATCTGATATGGCTTCTATATTTGATTTATTCGGGGCGATACCAAACTTGTTGATAGTATAGCCCAAAAACTCAATTTCAGTGTACATAGAGCTACACTTCTCTAATTTTAGTTCAAAAAGGTTGCTGACTAATCGGGAAAATACTAAATTTAAAATATCCATGTTTTCTTGAATGGTTTTGGTAGCAATTAATATATCATCTATGTATATGCAGATTAACTCTTGTTGAATTAAATCCTGAAAAATATAATTAATATACCGCATGAAAGTAGCTGGACTGTTCTTAAGACCAAAAGCCATTCTCAGATGTTCATACTGACCATTTGGTACTACAAAAGAAGTATATTTTACAGAATCTTCACTCATTTTAATGTGATGAAAAGCATCCTTAAGATCTAATTTAGTGAAAAAATGCTTGTTTTTTAATTTATCAAGTAAATCATATATAAGTGGCAATGGAAAATTGTCTCTTATGGTGATTTTATTCAATTCAAGAGAATTTACCCAAAATGTTAAGCATTGATTGATTTATGCCCTGAAAGTTCTGATTGACATTATCTTGTTTAATAAAAATATCAGGCACTAAAGCTTTAGATATCAACGATATAGGACTACCTGTATCAATTATTGGACAAATATTTATAAAAGAATTATTAACTTCAATTTGAATAATCACTCTGTATGATGGAATAGTAATACTTGCGTTTGTTGGACCTTCAACTAAATGGGTATTCACATCCATATTCCTTTTCTTAATTTCTTGCTTGACCCTTCTCGGACAGTCTGCAATTCTATGAAGTGTTGATCCACACTCGTAAGAAGAGCCTTTTTCTCGTCTGGGTTTTGGACATATAGCAGAGGTATGTCCTCTCTCACTGCAGTTGAAGCATTTAATATCTGCCTGTGATGGTTTCTCAAAAAATTTAGGGGGGTTATTTTTGTTAAATGGGTTTCTATTGTCTTTGTCTGACTTCTCTCTTCTCTTCCTAGTTTCTTCTATTCTTTCAAACATAATAATGTCTCTGTACAGTTCGTCTTCATCATGGTGTGTTTTTGAGATTAAAAAACTACTTAGTTGTCTTGACATTAGCCCAATCACTATCTGTACTTTAGTTTCTTGAAAACTCAGATTTAGTTGCTTGTAAAAATAGGTTTTTTCATGAAAATAGTTAATTACCTCTTCCTTTGGTCCTTGTAGTCTTTCTTGCATCCTGGTCCAACTTTCGACCTGATTCGTCTCAAATATAAAAGTTCTATTAAATGCAGTTCCAGTTAGTCAGCTCCCGTTGGCGCCCCTTGTACCAAAATTCAGCAGAGCTTTTCAAGTTTGTGATTGCTAGTGCTACTTCAAATACAAATCCATCTGGCCAATGGTGCAAATTTGCAGAAGTCTCCAGATGCTGTATCCACTGCTTGGCTACTGACGGGCCACCACTTCCATCGAAACTACCTACGGTTTTTGTCAAGTCGGGCATTAAACTAATATTTCTTGCTTCAGAGAGTTCATGTCTATCTCGATCTCTCCCAACTTGTAAAAGGCGTAACATTTCTGCATTCTGTTGCAGGAATGCCGTTACAGTATTCATAAGGGTCGAAACTTCAGGCGCAGCCTTGGAATTATTTTGCGGTTGAGCGGTGGCTTGCTCACAAAACTTTTCGAAGTTTTCCAAACTATGGTCATTACGATTTTGACTCATTTTTATTGAACATGCAGCTTTTGACTTTTGAGGTTATCTAATATATGAATTTCGGTAAATACCTTCTTCAAAAGTAAAATATCAGTATGAATGACTGGACTTGATCCCACTTCTGAGATTGTTGTGGTTGTGGTTCTTAATGGGCAAATAAAACGGATGCCAATAAATAATTAAAGATTTACTTCAACCTCAACGGCACAAACATCAAACATAATACATAATCTATAACCATCGATCTATTCTAACATTTCTAACCTCTAACCAGTGAGTGAAGTTAGCAACTTGTCACCCTCCTCACTCTGGTCTCTACCTAATGGTAACTAGTTACTACACTTTCAACTTTTCATATGCCATTTGAACAAATTTAAGGGGTATTTCCAGTAGGGAGGGGGTGAATCTGACGTTCATTACATTAGCGCCAAAAAGTGTCCCCCTCAAGTTAAAAGTTGACGTGCTTCGGCATTTCTTTCTAATATGTAACATTTTTGAAATATTAAGGGTGGGTCTTTTATAAATGAACACTGACGAAAACAGTTAATAATCCAATATCTGTGAGCTTCCCTTACTTTGATGCAGCAGTTTATTTGTCGCGGATGTTTTGTTTTTATTTGAAATTATAATTTTCTACATTATCATTAATTATCCTGAATTATGTCGAATAAAGTTTATGTATTAAGTTTTTAGTTATTTCTCTTCAGAACACAATACAAACAACACAAACATCATGTCTTGGATAACATCTTTCTTTCTACAAACGAACAATTCAAATCAAAAATTTAAAATGCAAATAATACGGTGGGAAGTTTTGGTATTGCAATATTGCTGTGAGCGAGTCGCAATGCCGTCAAAAATTCTGACGAATTCGCTAATATGCAAGTCATTAAAGAATGAAAGACGAACGCGATAACGGAATACGATCATTATTTATAAGCAATCCTCTTTTTTTTCATCCAGTTAAGTGGCATTTTCAATACATTGTAAGCAAATTGTGCTTGCCAATTCAAATTTTATAGCATTATTGTATTGGAATTTAAAAATACATTTTATATAAAAGATTTCGCGAAAAAATTAGTGTTCCATTCAACACTCGAAATTATTTTTTATATTTTTTTATATAATAACGAAATTGGTCCCAA
This sequence comes from Lochmaea crataegi, assembly GCA_947563755.1. NCBI lineage: Eukaryota > Metazoa > Arthropoda > Insecta > Coleoptera > Chrysomelidae > Lochmaea > Lochmaea crataegi. The sequence continues at coordinate 56,762,236 of OX387422.1, read as the reverse complement.
ATGAAAAATATCTCGTGCATAGTTTAGTTCAAAATATATCGTTGGCCTCTACTACTAAGCTATCCACTTATGACTCATTGTGTAGGCTCTAAAGTCTTTAAAAAGCAATAAATTGTTACAGCAGGGTCGGATTAAAAAGGGTTCAAACAAAATAGAATAAGTATTGTAAATAGCATGATATACAATTACTGTTAATAACCCAGTTTAGTAGTTACTATGTGTAAAAATTACATTATACTACTTTTATTTATGTATAAAAGTGAAATAATAATATTCTATAATTAAAAAGAATAAAATTCTTGTGTTCAATTTACAAAAAAAAACACTTGATTTTAGTAATTCGTATGTCCTCCTCGAGAACAGCGCGACATCTGCGTGGCATACTAAAAATTAAGTTCTCTATGTCTGCTTGAGGAATAGAATTCCAGGCGTCCGCGAGAGCTAAAATAGTACATTACGTAACAAGAGTTGTAAGTAACCCATTACGCACGAAGTGAAAAAGTTTTCGCACGAAGCCGCGGCGAGTGTGTAAATTTCACGAGTGCGTATTGGGATTACAACTCGTCTAACGTACTATACTTTTTCTACGCCCATCTCATCTATTTTCTTCTATGAAATAAAGGAACTCGCAATTATTTAAACTTTATTATAGGTAATAGTTTGTTATAACAATTGAACAATTATTGTAAGTCGTTGGTGTCTTATTACTTAACGGTGATGAACCGTTATCTATAACTGTATACTGCACGGTACATCAGAAGATGAAGATTGATAATTGGTAATCGCTTCCGATATTCGTAAAGCGTTGTCATTTATATTTTTATGAGAGTGATTCACATAGCTTTCCGCCACTGTAGAAGATACTATATTTTGTTACAAAAATTAACAGCATAAATGACATGACGTTTATTTCCATATCATGCTAAAAATACGCGACTTATTTTTTGAGAAATTGTATAATGTGTTGCCGACATTTAGGGGCATTACTCTTTTAATCTAAAATGTATTTCACTAATGCTAAAAGCTTTTATGTTTTCCAATTGACTACATTTATGTAAATAAACCAAATAAAGTAGTACGTAGATAAAAATTTTGTTGCAATTTGATTAAACAAAGAAATTTAAGTTTTCTTATCTAAACGCACGTGTATGTTATGAGATCTCATTACGTGCATGTTATTGTTGAATGTCGACAGTGCGATTTTTGACATTTACGGACATGGGCGTAGAAAAAAATTATTATAATCAATTTAAACTTACGTGCAAAGTGAGTTTGTAAAAATTAAGAGAAATATTTTCCACTAAACGTGGTAGTTATTTGATTACATTTTGAAAACTAAATTAAAATCTGAAAGAAGTCGAACATGAAGACAAAATTCTTGAGTTTCTTAACTATATAAAAATAATATTTCTATTCTCTAGTGACATGCGTAGCAAATGAATCCGAAAGCTTGGAAGTAGTAAAAAGAGTTTAATTTCTTAACCAGCCCAAATTGTGACGGAATCCCTAATATATAGAGTAGATTGTTTTCTAATTTGCCGTCAAGGCTACCTTTTACTTCCTTATATATTATATATAACACATAATTAATTTTTTGGAACTTGATTATTTTTTACCTACTCCAAATTTAGTTCATTGTCACTCTCACTATCTTTATCTAAAATTATTATAGAAGGTTTAACTCATACCCACTATATTTTTCATCAATTCTACTATAGATAAGCATAAACTGGGAAAAGTATTATTTTATGTGCCATATTAGTTCATGGGATCAAATATGCAATAATAGGCAAGAAGACAGACGCAGTACTGTATGTTCATTTTTGATTGCAAGCGTATCACACACAACATATTCTTTGTTCATTTTAAAAGTTTTTAATGTTTCTAAAAAAATCCCTTTCTTCGTTTTTCTTCAATATATATGTTATCATAAAATCCAGAATTTCTGCTTTTGTACTACTATAACAAGAAAAATGATTTACCTGACATGCATTGTCCATTATAATCATACTATTTTGAGGTATATTTTTTAAAAGCTGATGTTCACACCAATCTTCCAATAGTTGGGCGTCAATGTACTGGTGATAATCTAAAGAAGAATCTGTTATGTTTTTAGCTGAAAGCAACAGGCACTTCAGAAGAAAGCCATTTTCTGAACTTGCATATAGTTATCTTTTTTCCTTTATTCGGAGAAGCTTTCGTTTGACATTTCATCCTTTTCGTGCAGTGCCGTGTGACGTAGACAAATGATCTATGTTAAATAAATATGACGACATTCCCGAAACCCATTTCATTACGATTTGTCGATTATAAATTGTTTGATATTAAAACCCATTTCAAAGATTACAAAATATATATAAGATTGTTCACTCGTACGAATTCTATCGATCAAAGGATTCATACCGCTGGTTACTGTCTGGTGACTTAGCGGTTGGCGCCATGCTACAGTATGTCGCTAAATCCTTACTTGCATTTAATTTTGCATATTATACGGGTCGTCGCCTATGGTATTTTAGAATTCGTTGTTCGTGTTTATGTTTTATAGATATTTTAAATTTATTAATTAATTATTGCAATAAGGAAAAAATAATATTCATATTTTCCTCTTCAATAGCAAAACTTATAAAATAAATATTTTGTGATATTTGTTAATAGTCTTAGTTGTATACATAATAAATGGTAGTTTATCACTTTCCCACGAATTCTAAATGCAGTCTTGATTTTAAGTACTTATAATGTAAACAATGATAAAAATATAGAGAAGCAATTAAGGGCCAGAAATGTGCCTACAATCTCTAGAAACTTTGTAGAAGTATTTCATTTACTTTTTCGGGAAACGTTCCGGAAGTAAAATTTCTTGTTCGCATTATTTTAACTCCTGTCTTCCAAAAGTAACATTAATAATATTATAATTGTGGTTTTAAAATGCCTGTGTGTTGTGCTGTGATGGGTTGTTCCAGCAAGGTGGGAAAACCAGAAATATCCTTTTATCCTTGTCCCAAAGACGATGAGAGGTGGGTATTAAATTAGTTATTATCAAATACGGAATTCAACTTTTTTAAACTATTGTAACAAAGATATTTGATAATAATAAATTAGTTAGTTATTTAGTACTTATAGGTACTGGGTATTCATAGAAATTTGAAAATTCACATATCTAATTTATTAATAAATATATCCTGCAGCTGCATAATATGTTTTTACTGTTTTAACCTTGTGAATCTAAAAAATACGGAGTGTCTAATTTAAAGATCAAAATTGTTTTAGTGGTCCTATTATTCTGGTGGCCAATAAGTATGTATAATTTAATTTGTGATATTCTGTATAAATAACCGCTAGATCATCAATAAGCATCACAAAATTACTAAAATGTTGAATAAAATCTGTCAATTGATTCATTTTAAAAATTTTAATGTATTTTTTACTTATACCTAAACTTTCCTTTTCAAATTCATATCCTGAACTTTTTTCGAAATAATTAACATTTAAAAACATTATATAAAAAAAACCTTTAATAAATCATCCCATTACTTTGAATATATATTTCTCAAGTTACCCCTGTATAGCTTGGAATAAAATATACTTTTCTAATTCCCTGGTACCTAGCGGTGTCGTTATTTACAACAAAAGCGAGCCGTAAATATGATTTATGAGTGCGGCGATCGTTTAAAACACTAAGAAGAATCAGACCGCCTTCAAGTGAACTATCTTATATATATTTTGTAATCTTTGCCCATTTGAACAAATATTCAGCTTAGGCTTGAAATACTACAAGAAATGTCTGTTTCGTCATTGGTCAGTTTTTTTAAGAGAAACCAGGGTAGGTACTGATTGCTCTTTATATATTTGATATATTTTTCTTCTTGATAAATCTAAGTCGATTTTATCTACAGTTGCACATATACCAGAATCACTTCGCCGTTTTCTATGAACGATAGGTTTTTGTATTATATCCTTTACTGAATTTGAAGGCGTCTTTGTCAAAGCCAATTTCTCGCTTGAATTAAAATTTCTTTAGCAAAAATTCTTCAACATTTTTTATCACTTTAGCATCGGGATGTAAATGTTTTCTTTTGATGGTGTCACTACAAGATTTCTCATTATCAGCACAAGCTAATGGACGCCACATTGTCATACAACAATAAATCACTCTGCGATAAACCAAACATTAATGTAACATAAGTTAACTCTTTGGAAAACTAACGGTGCGGAAGTTATACCTACTTAAAAGGTATAAAAATGTATATTAAAAAGTATTAACAGTGACCCTATCTTGAAATATAATAAATTTGGGATATTTTATATCCTAGGTTATAATTGGGGCTTTATTGCTGTCAAAAGCCAACGGTATATTTTGAACATAACTATACCAGAGAGCTTCATTTGGGCCGTTCGCTGTTAAGGTAAATTCAAGAACCTTCGAGAATTGAGGAAGACTATATATACGAGAGTTTTTGAGTTAGTCAGACAGTTAGTTCACAGATATTACAGAGTTAGTTCACAGACACTTTACAGAAGTTCTCCGTAATCGAACAGTGAATGAAATAGTGAAGATAAATAGTGTAATATTCAAGTGGTAAAAATAAATTATAACTATTATACCAAGTGTAAATAAATTAGTAGACATTAAGTAGTGTGTATATAAATTAAGTTTAATAAATAAATCAATTTCGTTGTCTTCATTATCAACTTTATAGGCTTTATGGGTTTAATTAATGGACGAAATGCACCGTTTGTACAACAATTTTTATTGGGTACCATAAATATTTTTCCCAGCGTACGCCAAATAATGACTTTTTTCATTGACCTTTACAAAAAAAATGTTTCGTCCACCTTTACAAAATGTGCCGTATCATAGCGACCACAGCGGACGAAAAGTGTTTGCGGACGCAAAATACGTGCCTTCAAAAATAGTCGATTTTTCATTCGGAAATTATTAGTAATTTTTTTTTAAAGATCGACAAAAAAATGTAATATGCACCTCGGCGAATAACAGTCTATTGTCTCGCCTGCTTGCTAGCCTCGGCTATCAATTTCCAGACTCAACTATAATAATGAATTATTACAGTTTCCTGTAAAATTGTCGTATTTAGTAAAGCGTTTTAACAATAGATGTCGAAGAATAAAAATATATTATTCTAACGCTTTGACAAAGTTTTGAAAAATAATTTTTCCAAAAACAGTGACCGTTCAACGAAGAAGAAACAAATGTAGCCCGGGAAGTAGTTGTTTCTTCTTCGTTGAACGGTCACTGTTTTTGGAAAAATTATTTTTCAAAACTTTGTCAAAGAGTTAGAATAATATATTTTTATTCTTCGACATCTATTCAACTATAATAGACGTTTTTCGTCCTTGGTATATAAATAACTACTACACATGGTGTCAATTTGAAAACGAACGGCATTTAATATTGCCTACACTAATGACAGTATCAAAATTTGGCGAAACACGTCAATTTCCATATCAAGGGGGACAACTGTTGAAACATTTGTTGTCGTATTACTTTCAACCCCCCAGGGCACCTACCCCTGAAATTTTGCCATTTTTGAGTTCCTTATGTAATTCTTAAATAAATTTCATAACTTTTTTTTTAAATTGAAGACTTGACCTTACGAATGTGTGGAATGTATTTCAGTTTTAGGAATACTAATAAAAATAAAAATAAAATTTCGAATTATTATTATTTAAATCTCAGCCCTGTTAAGACCCATGAAATTTATTTCTTATTCGAATAAAACCACTGATAATAGTTTTTGCCGGTTTTTGAATTATTAATTTCTTTTGTCAGTCATATTGTTTAGGTCTACTTAAGTATACAGTTCTTTACGAAAGACATCGGGGAGAAAATGTTGGACACAAATACATCGGAGAGTTAGTAGCTAAATTTGAAGAAACTGGATCTATTGGCAATAAGAAGAGTGCTGGGCCAAGATTGCTCAATGAGGCCGCACAGATTGAGGTTCTTGGTCAATTTGCTATAACTCCTACTTCGTCACTTCGTGAAGTTGCGCAACAAACTTGACTGTCGCATGAATCAGTCAGGAAAGTATTGAAGCTTCACAAATTTCACCCATACAAACTACAAATTGCCCAAGAATTAGGGGATGATGACCCGGACAGACGTATTGAGTTTTGCGGAATGCACTTTTTACATAAATGGCAAGGTCATTAAACAAAACACAATATCCTCAAAAATTAAATGTTTGGGCAATACTATCATTGGCCCCCTCTTCATAGATGGAAATCTAAATGGTGAAATTTATGCCGAAATGTTAGACAGAGGCATAGAGCCTCTTATGATTTATGAGCTGGAAAATCAAAGGGACGCCAATGGTAATCTTGCTCCAGATGAACATTTACTGCACTTCCAGCAGGACGGAGCACCTCCTCATTATGTACGCCCAGTAAGAGAGTGGTTGAATAATCATTATCCGGAACAGTGCATTGGTAGGAGAGGACCCATTGAATGGCCACCTAGGTCACCAGATCTGATACCGCTCGATTGCATCCTATGGGGTCACTTGAAATCCGTTGTATTCAAAACCCAACCAGACTCTATTGAACAACTGCAACAAAGAATTGTTCAGAAATGTAGGGCAATTTCACCCGAAACTCTTCAAAAGGTCCGCGAACAGTTTGAATATCGACTGTACTTGTGTTTAGAAAACAATGGAATCCATTTTGAACAATTCATAAAGTAATTATAAATGTGAGGTCAAGTACTTCAATTTAAAAAAAAATTAAGAAAATTATCTAAGAATTACATAAGGAACTCAAAAATGGCAAAATAAATAGGGGTTGCCATTTAAAATTTCAGGGGTAGGTGCCCTGGGGGTTAGGGGGTTGAAAGTAATACGTCAACAAATGCCTCAATAGTTGTCTCCCTTGATATGTAAATTGACGTGTTTCGCCAAATTTTGATACTGTCATTAGTTTAGGCAATATTAAATGCCGTTCGTTTTCAAATTAACCCCTGTATATGCAAATTTTTGATACTTTGGATTACATTATTGTCGAGTCTATCTTACCTGCTCATATTGTAGCTTGCTAGAGGTGAAAGTATTTTCAAAAGCGTTGAGTAGTTATATTGAGTTTATATGTAACAAACAAACATACTTACATACAGGGTGATTCATTAAGAGTGGTGATGGGCCGTATCTCCGAAACCGTATGTCCTAGAATTTGGGGAGAAAATTCTTATAAGAAAATAGACCCTAAAAGAATTATTAGAAATGTATTTGAGTTCATGGTTTTTCGCTAGGTGGCGCAATCTATCACTTACAAAATATAATTGGATTTTTTTACAAAATATTCCCCATTTAGATGGGTGAAAAATATCAACTTCAGAAACTACTGTCCTTATTCTACTTTTGTTAGAAACATGACATAAAAAAGACTGTAACTTCCATATGCCTGAATCGATGTACAAAAACGTAGACTTTAATACAAAGAGCATTAAAGGTAGATTCCAGAAACAAATAACAACAACACTTTTAATTTTTCAATAGGCAACTAGAGGGCGTTATGTAACACTTAACTCTATTTATGATTTTTTCTGAGAAATTTCAAATAAAATGCTTTAAGTCTAACCAGCTTACAAAAAGGCAATTAAGATGACTTATTAACCTGCCCAATCCGCGAACTGATTTCTCTTGTCATTCCAAAGATATTGGTATTTTGAAAATAAAATAACAAGTAAAAACGTTAATAATGTCGGATAGTCAAGCAGCCATTAGAGCACTGAGCTCTTGTGTTATCAGTTCCAAAATGGTGTGGGAATGCCTAGGCAAACTAAATGAACTAGGCGAGAACAATATAGTCACCTTACTGTGGATTCCAGGACACACAGGGATAGAAGGAAATGAAATAGCAGATGAACTAGCAAAGAGGGGGACTGGAACACCCTTTTGGGGGCCGGAACCTTTTGCGGTATCAGCTCCAATGTAATATTGGAAGAAATAGGCAAAGCCGAAGAAAAGAGAAGATGTGACCATTGGAAAGATCTAGTAGGACTTAGGCAATCAAAGATTCTTCTGGGTGACTACAACCTGTTGAGATCAAATGAATGCATAAGTCAAAGTAAAACTGCACTAAGAGTTTTAACAGGCATCCTTACGCGACATTGTCGCCCGAATGGGCACCTGAAAAAGCTCAAAATAGTGGAGGAAGAAGAATGTAGATTCTGTGGTATGGAAGAAGAAACCTCCATCCACATACTTGCGAACTGCACAGCAATTCAGAATCCTAGGGCACAACACCTCGGAGATTACTGGATAGAAGAGGGACATTTACCTAAGTTAAAGCCTGCAGATATCCTAAAATTCCTCCGGGAAATAGGACTGAAGGAGCTACTAGTCTCTGAGACTTTCCTCAGGAACTAAGTAGAAGTAAGGGGGCACAATAGATCTTTTAGGTCTCAGTGAATGTCACCCCAATCTACATACATACATACAAAAACGTATCACAAAATATTTATTAACATTTCATAAGTAATGAAAAAAACTAAGGAAGCATTCATAACAGAAATTTACAAAACGCACCTACTACCTAATTATTTTAAATACTCAAAATGCTTGTCATCATTTGCTATGCACAAATCCAGTCTTTCCATAGTGGAATTAACACTGGTCTCAATTACAGAAATCCTTTCATAACCTCACGTGTAGTTAGATGTTTTTTAAAAACTAAATCTTTGATTCTAGCCCATAAGTAAAAAATCTGAAACCGTAAAGTTTGGTGACATGGAAAAATACTGCCACGTCCAATCCACTTATCTGATAATGCATTCAGAAAAAATCATAAATAGAGCTAGGTGTTACATAACGCCATCTAGTTGCCGATTGAAAAATTGAAAGTGTTGTTGTTATTTGTTACTGGAATCTACCTTTAATGCCCTTTGTAATAAAGAGTTGAGTGATAAATTCACTACTTATTAGAAGTCAAGATCAACATTTTTTAGATAATATCTGAACCGACGAGGCAAAATTTACGAGAAACGGAGTCTTCAATATACACAACAGCAATTATTAAGTAGTTTAACATAAAAACTAACATTTGTAAAATATTCTTCAACGCTTTCTACCTAGGAATAGTATGCATAACGGAAAAAACCAATTAATTTGTTTGAAATTAGACAACTTAAAAATGATGATGATATTGAGATAGGACTTACAAAAGAAAATGGGCCTAAAATTATCTGCGAAACCCGAAAATAAAAAAATATACCCAAATCCACAACTTCGTGGTCTACAGTGTTGCCTTGCATTACTTTCACTATCTTTTGCACGTTTTGCTCTATGCTTTTCTTCTACTTTTCAAGCCTTCTTTTTCGTCGAGTTTCAGTTTTTGTTTAATTATTATTTGTTACCATGTTGTTCCCAAGAGTAATGAACATAATAACCATGGAGGCTATACAAGGAGATCGAACTCATACGGGAAAATTGACAAAACCTGTCCTCAAAATCGTCGATCTAAGCAGTTTGTTTTTTCACCGCAGCGTCGCGCATTGTACCTAAGATACCATTTTAAAACTGTCACGACAATAACCTCACTTTTTATATTTTACCAATTTATTGACAGTAGGCAAATAGTAAACATTACTTGTGAATTATAAAAACTAGAAAATTAAAATTGTTAAGAATTGATAATGTTGTTGAAATTTATTGCAATAGTGGTTGGTAGTGCAGATTATTTAAAAGGAAGACGTGAATTGAATTAAATTTAAGTAAACCAGAGTTTTTTCAGTTACCAAAAATAATAAGAAATATTCAAAGATAAATAAAGTAGGAAAGGAAATATTTATTATGATAGACTTAAATTATATACCTTACTTGTGAGAAGTCTAGAAAAAGCACAATTGCACACAAAATACTTTACTTTTGCTGATGACATTATTATGTTCTATACGAGTACAATTTAAGAGAACTGGAAGAAAAAAGGTGAACAAAGATTTGAAGAAAAACGAGAGATGGTTGATAAGGAATAAGCTGTAATACTAATTTGAAAATATTACTGGCATGTTCTTTATACAAAAAAATATGAATTCAGTTGATATTCAGATAAAAATAGGAAATGAAAATATAAATAAGGTGAGAACATACATTTGAAGGAAATATATACATCAAATAGAATAAAATTTATGTTTGCCAATTATTGGTGCACTTTACCAATGTAGGGATTACTAAAACCATAAGACATTGAAACTAATCGGTGTCACTTATTTCTTACCAATCTTCAGCTACCTAATTCCAGTGTGCCACACTTGTAGTATAACATTCATAGATAAAAATACAGAGGATTCAAAATAGTGTAGTGAATGTTTTGTGCAAGTTCAGTTACAGAACGTCCACAGTTATATATTTTGTGTACGTACTTATATGTATTTTACTAATTGTGAATTTCCACTGTGTTTGCTTCATTAGGAAATAAACTTTTGTAAATTGCAATTTTTGTATTTTTAAAATAAAGTACTTAAAAAAATTATTTTCATGTATGATACGGAATTATTTAAATATATTTTATATTGAAAATCTGTGCATGAACTAATGTCATTAGTAAGTTGTACCTATTGATTGAAAATATATTGTATTTTTCATTGTTATTGAACAGATTGAAGATTATGCATTGAGTTTTAAGACTTTGGGCTTCATCCTACACATGTTAAACCATTTCAGTATTCTGTTATAAGTTTTTGTAGGTTATTTACCGTTATTTTGAGATTATTATGACTGATCAAAGCGATGTCATCTAGATACACTGCAATATGTATGCAAATTTAAATGGTCTGTTGCTAAATCATAGTTGTAACAAGATAGATAGATTGTAGAGCAAATAGGACGGTGAGGAACACTGGAGAAGTCCTTAAATGTTTTGAATAAAACTGTATTTCACTTTTACTTGTGGTGTTCTATCACTAAGGATGTTTTCAAGATTAAAAGCAAGTATTTAGAACACATCATTTCATATAGTTTGTAGAATATACCACAGTTCCAAACACCATCAAACGCTTCAGTAATGCCTAGAAAAATAGCAGCACTATATTTTTATCATACTAGAGGTTTGTATATTTGATGTCAGGTTCGATAGTGTGCATAGTTGAGCATCTGGTATCAAGATATAGATGTATTTTCTGATATCCTTCAGTTAAATTTTTTTGCAAGAGTACTCGTAATCCTATAAAGCCAATAGGTAAATTGAGCAGTCAATATGAAGTATTCTAATTACCTTATTTTAACTTCAACAGTTCACTTATTACTCATAATACCTAAGCTGGATAAGTATAACAGGCCATAGGATAGGTAAGTATCAAGTTAGAGACAAAATACTGATTGTATCTTTGAACAATGTTTAATGATCGAAGGATTGTACACTTTATATTTAGGTAAAAGAAGTTACATAGTGTGTAGTAAATTACTTCTTGTGCAGCTCTCTGTATCTTCAATATTTTCATAATTTCTTCTTGTAAAGGCTTGACCAGTTCGGAAGCAATCATCTTTTCGTTCATTTCATGGAAAATAACCTAAAATATTAGATATTATTAATTCTGTAATTGTTTTATTACTTCTTATTAATATGACCAAATTTGTGTGTTATTAGAGCTTATGACTACTGGCTATTTATCTATACATACTTTCTATGTTTTCAAACTGTATTTCTTCTAGTTGCAATTCTCAATTATTCAAAGGCCATTTAATATAGTACATTTGAAGTGGCACATTTCCTCCAAGCATTTCAAGTGATTTTTCCTTTTTTTTTCTCCGTTTTTTCATATTTTTGTGTAGCTAATATTTTTTTACTATTTAGGAAGCCAGATTCTGAAAAACTTTATACATAAGTATTGTAAACATATCTCTTTATTCATCTTCAATTCATTTTTTATAATTGGGCAATCCAACTTGTGAAATTGGTTCTAGAATATACTTACTTGCACGTAGGGTGTCTTCTTTATTCTTCAAATTTCTCTTTTAAAGACATACTCATTCTAACTGTGCTGGAGCTTTAAGAGTGTTCTAAAATTCCATACTGAAGAGAAGACATGATGTAGATATTCATATTTTTTATCACGTAAAAACATAAATAAATTCAGCAGCACAGAGTGGAACTGATTATTTTACCACCAAACGATTACAATTTTCGATATTTTTGAAAACGAGGACAAAATACGGATTTTGTTATTCACCATATTTTCCATCTCTGTGACCTAACCTCACTTACCTCACACGTGGTCCGCGAACTGTCAAAGAAGCTAGCAACCAATAAAACATCATGAACTCGAGTTTTATGATTGGCTGCCGTCAGATTTTTTGGTATCGCAACTTATGTGGTGCCCTCTGTAATGACCAGAAATTGGAATACATGGAGTTCGAACTCCTTGTATAGCCTCCATGATAATAATGGTCGACCCCTCATGAGGTCCATCATAACATTTTTACCCACCCTTACACCACTCAGTCCTCAACACGATACGAAACCTTGACTTGGGTGGAAAACCCATGATTGAATTCTGATTTTAAGTTGACAGAGTTCTGTGTTTTGATTAGATGCTTGGATTTCTGTTTAATTGTATAAACTGTCTAAACTCCATGTCTAAGTGCCATGCACTTAGATTAAGATAGTTAAGGGCTGCTAGAGCGTTTCCTGCATGTGTGACACAAAACTGTTTTTCGCCTATCAAATGAAACAAAAAATAGGAAATTGTAACTTAAAAATTTGACTTTCACTAACGATTAAAAAATTACATGAAACGTCCAAGTACTCAAGTGAAAGAAGGTGAAAAACTTAAAAAAACCGTGGCGTTAAGAATTTTCCGCGCTTGGGCTGCTAAATAATATTTTCCGCCCTATTTTTGGTCTTCATATGATTGGTTTTCCGATGAGGTAGGCGAAAAAAACTATTACGCACATTTTAAGAGATTTGGGATTTAATTTTTACTGTCTGCGTATTTAAAATAGTCAGGTAGTAGGTGCGTTTTGTAAATCTGTTATGAGTAGCTCCCTTGGTTTTGTTTCATTATGTAATGTTTATATAGTATATTATGCAACGATCATGTAATGATGGTTATTAATACAAAACGAGCCGAAGGCGAGTTTCGTATGGTTGATGCGAGTGTATTAATAACCATTACATGAGAGTTGCATACACTATTTTTTCTACGAACAAGAAATATTATTTGAATTCAACAACATTGCTATATTTTATACTTCTCTTGCTCCCTCCTATCCATAAATTGACCATAAAATTTATCATATACCTTTTTTGATTTTGCAGGTATTTTTCGCTTTTTCAGCGATTTCAGGTAGTGTGAATGAAAACTCTTCGTCGCTCGACATTTCTTTTAAAAAGTGGAGGGTATCTACCTTTTTGACTAACGCAAAAGATTAAAACTGTCATAAAACACGAATCACTTAGAAACTGTCAAATATTCTACAGAAAATATTGGGTCTGTCTACTTGGTGATTTAAAAATCTAGATTTATATTGGTCAATTTTTCAGTTACATAATGAAATCCAGTGTTATAATGAGTAACATTATGAAACTGAAAATTGGCATTTAATTAACAACTTATAGTATAGGAGTAGAAAAAATATTTTTGTGATGCGTTTTTATTATTTTATTTTCAAAACAATTTAGCAACATAATTTCTGTTACAACTTACTGGGTGAGCCAGCTGGTTAGAGTTATACCATTTTATTTGACATTTCTCAGAAAAAATCATAAATAGAGTTAAGTGTTACATAACGCCCTCTAGTTGCCTATTGAAAAATTAAAAGTGTTGTTGTTATTTGTTTCTGGAATCTGCCTTTAATGCTCTTTGCATTAAAGTCTACGTTTTTAAAAATCGGTTCAGCATAGGAAGTGTGGAAGTGGAAGTTACAGTCTTTTTTTATGTAAACGAAAGAACACTCCCCCCACCACTTCAGAATAGGAGATACAGAAAAATGACTTTAACAAAAGTTGTATAAGAATTTTTTCTCCCAAATTCTAGTACAAACGGTTTCCGAGATACGGCCGGTCGCCATCCTGAATCACCCTCTACATACTCATTATTCTTTTTGATGAATTTTTTCGTTAGTGTCTGATACGGACCGGAATATTATAAAAACTTAATTATTCTTGATAACGGTAGCTGAAACGCTACCGAAACTTTGAAATAAAAATAATGAAAAGATTGTTGTCTGATTTCCCAAACTAAATAACAAAAAGAATAATTTATATTCCACAAGGTACATGCAGAAGATATACATACTCATCTTCCCTCTTTATATTATTAGTATAGATATAAACAGATAAACAAACTCAATACTCACAATATTAGTATATATGTAGTAACAGTGGTAATCCATAAATAATAGATAGTCAGTTATATTTGAAGGTTTATCACATGGTTCCTTAGAGGTAAAGTTCAACACCCAGTAAGAGCTAACTTGTTACATAATTTGGTGGAACATTGTAGTCAACGCATGCAAATTGTGTAACAATTCACTATTCATAAAGAAAAATGAGGAGTGTATATGTATATTGCTTGAACAATAAATTAACGCCTTTTTGTAAGAATACTTAAAATCTAAGGTGTACGTTACGCAACACTTCAACGAGTGAGGCGAAAGTTTTATAACAAAATGTTGTAGGTACTGTCAACAAGTCGGATGTGAACATTTGGTTATTTCTTTTGAAAATATCTAGTTTTATCGATGAAATTTTTAATTAAATGATGATGATGGCTTGTATTTTGCTCTTTTGTTGTTCTGTGAGTACCCAACCCTCACAACCATCGATTAAGATCGCCTTGAATATTGTTTTGTAAACACGATTAGTTTTGTCCTCGTCGGTACTTCTTTCTTCCCTACAGACGTGTTACTTAATGAATAGTATACTTTGGTTGCGCTTCCTATCCTGTTGTTAATTTCCGCTTCGTTTTTCCCGTCTTTGTTTATTAAGACACCTAATTATTTGAAGTTATACGTTTGCTCCATTTCTTCATTATTTTTGTTTTATTCGCATTTATTTTTAGGTTGTTTTTCTTCAGCCATATTCATACCATATTTCTAAATTGTTTTGCAGATCTTTTTGATTCTTGGCACATATCATTAAATCGTCTGCGAAGGCACATTCAGTTATGTAGGTTGGTTCCAGATTTCTGTAACCCTCCAGAAGTTTCTTGGCTTTTGTTTTGACTTCCTTCATTGTCTAGTATTAGGTTGAATGAAGTAGTGATTAATACTCCTCCTTGTCTTAAGGTTCAAAAATCTACCTAACATCGGGAATATTATGTCCCTAATCCGATACATATCTACCCCTAATCATTTTCCTAAATTCTCGAATGAATTCCGCTGGAGCTTACGACGCAGCTTGCAAGCAAAGCTTATAGAATCGTAAATTGGAGTATTTTACGATGATTTTTCTTTCAGTTTTGCTCGCACAAAAAAATTGTGGACCTCAAAATTGTAGAAAATATTATGCCCATGATGAAAGTAGATTCAAAAAAATTTTTTTTCAACCCTTAATTTTTCAAAAATTGTTAAACAATTCGAAATTTTATTTATTTAAGCGGCAAGTATAATGAAAATTACAAAATCAAGATGATTATATAAGCAAAATTTCCAAAATTTCATTTACATATTTTTTTTAAGGCTTACACTACTTTTATTTGTTATTTCAAGATTTATTGTTGAAAAATAATTTCAACTTCCGTTTCGAATTATAAAAGGACAGGCTTTTGGAAATAACACATTTTGAAAAAAAAATTTAGAAATGATCATTAGAAGCCGAGAAAACGAAAGTCAAAATTCGCTAGTTACTAGTATAGGCCAAGCAGTAGGTAAATATTTTTGACAGAAATCCTAGTAGAAAACGGATTGTGCCATCATATAAAAGATATTATGTAGTATATTTTTTTTTATGTTTTGGACACGCAAATGTTTTTCAGTAATTTGTTATAAACATTTAAGAGGAAAAAAACCTTCCTTTTTTAGTTTTTTTCATATAACGTAAAAAGTACCGAACCAATCTCAATGGGATGTATATATATATATATATATTGATATGGAAAGTGAAATCATACAACACATACACCAAACAAGGGTTATTTCAGTATAAAATATAAACAAATCACCTGACAAATATTTACAACCCAAACTTTAAACGGGAATCTTTACAACTTCTCTCTAATTTATTGAAATCCTATCACATAGTTTCAGAATTTTCAAAAGCTTTGCAAAAGTTTCTTGGCTCATCATAAATCTAAAAAGAAAGAACCTGAAAATTAAAAATTATTAATTAGGTTATAAAATCTGACACTGGTAAAAATAGAAGAAGTACACTTATGAACATATCTAAAAAAGTGTGAATCTAGATTTGTCAACTCGAACGGAAGAAAGGAGATGACAACTGAAATTAAAACAGATGTCAAATAATTTTAAAATTTTTTAACTAAAAGATAAAAATAATAAATTATTTGGAGACATTGAAAATAAACTTTCATATCAGAAAAAGATCAAATTATAAAACAATCATGTCAAATAACAGAAATCAAAAATTATTAAATGAATTTGATTGGTCAGCAAATATAGAAAAACTTAAAAATAAAGAGACATATGGATTTTGAAAAGATAGAAAAATTTAATATCGGTTGCTATTGATTAGAAAACGGTTAGTTACAAAAAATATACAGATTTGAGAAGTATAAGCTTTTTTATGTTTAAAAATTTATTTAAAAATTAGACTACGTTGTATTAAAAGTGAAACTATAAAGTGATTTGTGAAAAGTTTTATTTATTTTTATTCATTTGTCACTTTCAATTTTTAACGTTATTTTGACGTTTGACATTAGTTTGGTAAAATAATCAAAATTTGAACGTGTTTTCTATAAAATTATTCTGTATTTTTTATTATGATGAAGATTTTTGATATTATTTTTTAATCACGGATTTTGTTCTGATGAAGTTGACGAAGTGCAACGAAAGCTCAACAAAATAAAGTGTGTACTTTGAAAATAGGTATTTTTCTCTAAAAAGCCACAATATATAATAAGAGTTATTATATTACTAGAGATGAACAATACAATCTATATATATATATATATATATATATATATATATATATATATATATATATATATAGGATAGTCTTTGCCGACTAATTAGGTATAAAACCAGAAATATTGGGGAAACGGCAAGTTTATAAAAGTGAACTCTTCTTACTAATTTAACAAGCTTTCGGAAACTTTTATTTCCATTATCAAGTTACAGTAAATTGAGGATTGATATAAAATGGTAAATATATATTAAATGCTAAAATTGATTGGTACATTAAACCAATAAGCTCTGGAAGATTAATGAACTATTGGTCTTATCATAAATATTCAATAAAAATTAACTTGATTAGACAAATGAAGAACAGAATAACCAAAATTTCAGATCCCAATTTTCATGAAAAGAACCTAAAAATTCTTCATAAATTATTTTTAGAAAATGGATACCCTAATAATTTAATCAAAAACATATTGTATAATTATTTTCCAACTGTAGACATTGCAGACAATAATAATACATCCCACAATACAGTACATATAAATAAATATATATCTTTTCCATATATTAAAGAAATAACACCAAAGTTGAGTAGGATTTTCAAACCAATAAATAACATTAAAATTGCCAATAAAACATGTTTCACGATAAAATGTATTTTTACAAAATTGAAAGACAAAACTCCGATTCTCAATCTATCAAATGTAATATATTGTATACCATGTAAAAACTGTAATAATAAATACATTGGCCACACTAGTCAAAAATTAAAAAGTCGTTTAAGTTTACATAAAAGTGATTGTAGATTACATCCTGACAGATGTGCATTAGCAGAACATGTAATTGATAAAGACCACGTTATGGATTTTGAATCTGTTAATATTTTAGACATACAAACAAATACTAAAAAAAGACTTTTCTTAGAAATGGCTCACATATCACAAGAACCTTGTACTATTAACAAGAAGAGTGACCATAAGAATGTCAGTGATATTTATCACTACTTACTATCAATGGATCACAATAATAAGATTTCAAATTTCAATTCTTAATTAATTTTTTTAAAAAAAGTTTTATAATAATTTGACATTATCATAACCTACACTCTCCATTTTTTGACATAATTTTTATAACTCATTAGAAGGAAAAAAATGAAATTGAAAAATCTTATTTCGTAAATCTTAAAATTGACTCTGCAAATGAGTTACCTTGTGGACCTTTAAAAAAATACAGAACGATAGCTAGCGTCTGTATTACATCGTAAAAGAGTGCAATTTCGAGTTTTTAAGCTTTGCTTGCAAACTGCGTCGCAAGCTCCAGCGGAATTTACTCTAAAATTTGGGAAAATGATTAGGGGTCGATATGTTTTCGATTAGGGACATAATATTCCTGATCGGAAATATCTGATGTTAGGTAGGTTTTTGAACCTTACTAAAGACCCAAGCTGGATAATCGACGCTACAGTGGAAATTGAAAATCTTTGAATTTTCACAAAACTAGAACAATTAACTTATCGATGTTGTGTACTTGGATGCATTCCTTGGGTACTCCTTTTCATCCGAAAACAACATGTCATACAAATCCAAGCGATACTAAGGGTTGATAAGCGATGGTTAAAAAAAACCACCTCCTCATTTCTCAGAAATCAGAAAACCTGGGACATGCCCATACGAGATGGTATAATGAAAAAGTATATCTTCTCAAAAAAATTCGTTACGGAATTAAGCAACAAGAAGAAATGGGATCCGAATACCATTACCAGACTTGGAAAGAATGCCATTCAATGGTACACAGACGGCTCAAAAGCAATAGAAGGAACTGGTATAGGAGTGTACGGGCCAGGAACCAAACACTCTGAGAGCTTGGGATAAACCCCAA
Source organism: Lochmaea crataegi (assembly GCA_947563755.1). Lineage (NCBI taxonomy): Eukaryota > Metazoa > Arthropoda > Insecta > Coleoptera > Chrysomelidae > Lochmaea > Lochmaea crataegi. The sequence goes on along the minus strand of OX387422.1, from coordinate 56,743,331 downwards.
GTATCTTTCAAGCGGAAATTCACGCCATAAAAAAGAGTGCTCAGTTCAATATTGATAAAGGATATAGAAGGCAAAGGATTTTCATGTCGGATAGTCAAGCAGCCATTAAAGCACTGAGCTCTTGTGTAATCAGTTCCAAAATGGTGTGGGAATGCCTAGGCAAACTAAATGAACTAGGCGAGAACAACATAGTCACCTTACTGTGGATTCCAGGACACACTGAAATAGAAGGAAATGAAATAGCATATGAACTAGCAAAGAGGACTGAAACACCCTTTTGGGGTATCAGCTCCAATATACATACATACATACATACATGTATGCCGAAGAGAGTTCTTAGTAGATGTTAAAAACATTAGTGGCATACATCTTGCGGCGATACTTCATTTGTTAATAATTTTCCAGCTATGATGTAAAAGTTTAATTGAGAAAAATTAACTTTTGGATGACGTTTGATATATAAGTAAACATTATCTTTTTAAATATTCAATGGCGGATGTTATATATGGGTTTAAATTAGTGACTGGCACGGTTAAAAGGTTAAAATTTATTAATTTATAGAGCAATAAACTAATGGATGCCATTAAGGTTTTATTAAAAAACTGACAAGGGGCGCTAGCTCCTTTAGGAGGAACTATTGGATAAAGGTAAATTAAGTTAGATGGACATAAAATCACATCTAGTAGTTGCGTTTGACAGGAGAGTTTCCGAACACCCTGTATATATTTTCACCAATATTTTTTATCTGTCACATGCGCTTTTCTTTTGTAAGGCTTTGGAGGCGAGAAATTTGATTTTTGCATATTATTTATCATATCTGTCGACTTACTTTGCAGAATATTTAAAAACACTGTTTGTATGGGATCCGCCTAAAGTGGTCTAATTTTTCGACTTGGCTGCATATTTAACAGTGGTAAACAAAAGCAAAAGACACACGATTAAGACGAACTGCTCTTTTTGACAGTCATGAATAAAGCACGGAAAAAATGCAACCGAAAAAGCCAAAAATATACGCATTTAAATGCATCAAAAATTGACAGAAATGCAAGGATTTTAGAAAAAAATGCAAGAATTTCAGAAAAAATGCAAGAAATGATGTATATTATAATGTTGAATAATACTATTATTCCATTATTTTACTATGATAGGGAGTGGGGGCGGGATTTAATAATTATACAACGAAAATTTACATTAAGTATCAGATTTTATTATTAATAAATTTAATAATACAAAATAATAATATAGGTATTTAAACAGACATAAGTCACGTCATACAATTATTATAAAAACTATTAATAATTAAGTGTTTTTCAAAGTTTTCTAGGAAACTTCGTCTCTTGTCAGAAAACATGTGTTTAAAAATTGAAAAACTTCGTTCAACATCAACCGATGTACCGCTGCGATGTTGCGAATACCCGGGTTACAGGGTTACAATTGTTTATGGTATTTCCCATTCTAAGAATAAGGTAATAAAATAATCATTATAGTAAGACCCTTTCAATAAAGAAGGTAAAGCCTGTTCATAGTTATAAGAAAGTAAATTAAGCGGATTATTGAAGGGTAGCTATTAACTAACAATGACATGAAATTTATTACCCGATTTTCGTAGTTTTAGAGCAGGTAGGCTATGGTCAGTACCCATTTAATAGTAGTTTGTGCAACTAGTGTGGATATGATGGCCATATCGCACGAGGACGAAGTTTCCGAGAGCGATATGGACAATCCACACGAGTCGAACAGTATATTTTTCTACGACCCACTTAAGAAAAAATCTAGAAAATAAACATTTTATTAAACTATAATATAACTTCAAATTAAAATTTTTTAATAATTTTACTATTATTATTATTATTTAGAAATAAAATTAAAATTTAAAAAAAATTTCCCAACGGGGAATCGAACTCTGATCTACCGCGTGAGAGACTGGGATACTTACCACTGGACTACCGATGAATATACTAATCATCTATCTATAACGTCAAATGTATTACATAAAAATTGACGTTTGTGAGGAGTACCCTTAAATATTCAATTTATTCTGTTTCTATACATTATACGTCTCCTTTGCGGCTAAGCGAATCTCTGGTGGAAAATTATTTATTGATTCATCACTGGAATCATTTTTACTAATATTTTTCTTAAAAACTAGAAATATTTTGACAAGTTATTTTGACGTTTCTATGAAATTGAAAAAAGATTAGTTGGCGGGTACTAAACGCAAATGCTGATTGGTGGATTTCATATACGTTCTAGGATGTATATGAAATCATATCCGTACAGTTAACCGGAATGGCCTACATTTACATTTTGTAAATTGTGCAGAAAATGGATAATATACATGTGGGTGTAGAAAAAATCTTTATCCTATAGTTTATCAAGGGGTACTTCCTAATAGGATTCAGTCAGTCACTTTCTTATATCTATGAACAGGTTTTACCTACTCTTTCAAGTTCTTTCAATTTTGGGGTAGCAGGTAGTTCCAAACCCTAAGAGATTTAATAAATTCCATAATGAAAACTTTCTGTTCAATAGAAAAAGTATAAAAAATGCAAAAAATGCAAAAAAATGCACGTTGCATTTGTTCCGTGCTTTAGTCATGTATAAACTAAAAAAATACCTTTGCAAATTGCAAAATGGGGGATGTTTCATTTGCAAAACTGGTGCTGACGACATGCCTCGAAGGTTATTCACCCTGTACGTTAGATTCTTTTAAAAAATAGTGAATTGAAAATTTGTTTATTTAGCCAACAATGAATTTATGCGTATATTTATGAATGCACTCTAATATACTAGTAGTAGCATTTATTGTTAAATAAGTACCAAATTGTAACCAAAAAGTAAATTTAAAGACGCTTACGTGATATAAGTTTCATGTAATGCTATAAAATGATTGCATCTGTTGAAACCAACGATCAACCCTTAACGCCCGCTTAGGAACGGCAACGCCGCACTGTCTCCACCCGATGACTACATTTTCCCCACCAAATGAGTTGTGTCTTCTGATTCGTGGGGGTCGTCGTACGCGGACACGCAAATTTTTCAGTTTAATCCGTCGGTGGTTATTCGCTGAGGCCGGTCGTTAACAAATAATCCAGATAACTGGTGAGAGAATAACAGATTCCCGATGGACAGCATAACCGCTGTAGGAGCATCCTGCGACGATGACGAACCAGATATAGGACACGCTACGTCTGCTCACGTGTGGGCGGCATGGCATACATGAATCTTCCACCCGAATTTACACCGTCTCCCTTTTACTCAGACATTCGAAAGGGAAAACTCACCAATATTTTAATTATTCTTATAAGGAATGCTCTTGTAAGTAATGACCTAATATTTGGTGTTCGAATTCGTCGATTATAATGTAGGGTGGAGCATCCATAACGTTATACTTTTTTTGTGAAATTCATTTTTTGAACGGTTTTGAACATTGCAAATAATTAGATATAGTTTTATTACTTGGATAACCCAACATTTTTTACGGAGTAAGTAATATTATATCCTCAACATGTCTATCTTAGTAATATATATTTTATTAGCTCTGCTGCAAATTCAACCTGAAAATTTGTAATATTATGCTTTGTGTATTCCCCCAATATTCAACCTGAAAATTTTTAATATTATGCTTTTATTTATTGCTCTTTTATTAACAAATATCGACTTTTTGCTGAGAACTGTGTTTTTATTAAATGATACTGAAAGGTAATGCAACTAAAATAAATTTTCGATGGTAATTTAATAAATAATGTTTAATAATGTTGTACTTACAAATTTTCAATCATAAGATTGATTTGGATTGTAATTTATAATTGGATTAATTTGTTTGATTCGGTTTTCACGAACCCACGATTCCTCTATTAAATCTTCGTATTTTCTTACAGTTTTTTCCCAAATTTTAGGAGTAGAAGTATATTCAGTGATCGTTTTTATAGGTTTCCAAAACAGCCTCGTAACAGTAACCATTACCACCAATGTGATTATCGTAATATGTTTTACACATTCCCCAAATATATCCTATAGGATTAAATTGGCAATGATAAGTAGGAAGTCTTGGCACACGACGTCCATAACTGGAGTATAATTTCATCGACTACGTACAGTTTTCTCGTTTATTCCTTTCAACTAACGACAATCATTCCGGTTTGATGCAATACTGTGGAGAAGTTATGTTTTTATAACAGTTGGGTCATGTTAAACTGGTAAACGTTTCTCTTTTAACCATTTCACAAACATCTCCGTATTCATAGTATCGTAATAATCGACCAATTTTGATTTTGACGAAAATAAGAGGCCGCTCCATCAACAAAAACATGATTTCTACCTGCATGCAAAATAATGTGTCTTTTTCCTTCGCCATCATTGTGTTTATGGATTTTATACTTTCATTCTGACGAATTTTTTTTGTCTGTCAAAAATTATATAACAATACCAGGGGCCTATTTCACAAAAACACAAGTTTGTAAGTAACAAGTAGATTTTAATAAGTTTGGCAAAATATGTAATTACTTGCGTTTCATAAAACGACAAGTGTACTCTTGTAATGGTAGGCAATTTTTTACAATTTTACAAGTGAAGTACTTGTTATTTACTATGAATTTACCTGTTATTAACTAGTGTAGTCAACAAAATTGCATCTGAAACTTGTTATCTACTAAAGTTCTTCTACCTAACTTGAAAGGTAGATAGCTGACAAGCTTTAAAAATACATAGATTATAGTTGCAACAAAATGTGGTCTAGTAGCTCTTCGTCAGAAAATGAAAATGAAGAAATTATTCAAATACATAGAAGGAGAGTGTTTAGGCCTAGAATTAATTCTGTGCTCCACTCCTTATTCGAGTTTAATGAACGTTTCAGAATGACTTCTGTCCAAATGGATATTGGACATATGCTTCTTCATCCAACTGTCTCATGCACTTCCCACGAAAATGCAGATTTATATAGCATTACACTGGTTAAGTAATGGAGGGCAATACCATGTCATATCAGATGCACATGGGGTTAGTAAGGCAAGTGTCTGCAGATGTGTTAGAAAGTTTGTGTATGCAGTTAACCAAATTAAATTTCCCCAATGCGTTAGTTGGCCTGACAATATTTTAAACGTTTCTGCAGGATTTTTTGCTATAGCAGGATTTCCCCAAATTATTGGATGTGTCGATGGGACATTAGTAAAAATAGATGCCCCAACCAAAAATGAGCCTGCATTTGTTGATTGTAATGGAAACTACTCCATCATTTGTATCATTGTTTGCGGACCAAATTTGGAAATATATTATGCTAGTGTTAATAGGCCAGGAAGCGTGTATGATGCTCGAGTTTTAAGAAAGTACTCTTTTTCAAAGAATGAAAGAAGGTTGGCGTCCAATCGTAAATGCAGTTTTACCAGGAGATTCTGGCTTATGACGCCCATTGAAGTAAACATAGATGTAGCAAGTACTGCCTACAATAGAGCTCATAAGAAAACAAGGCGTTTGGTTGAGAACAGTATTGGAATTTTAAAGGAAAATTTTCCCTGTCTTAATTATCTTCGTTGATCGCCTGTATATGCAGCTAATATATTTAAGTGTTGCACAGCACTTTACAATATCTCACGAAATGAGAATGTTAACATGGATAAGGCTGAGAATTAAGCTAATGAAAATGATATTATCGTAGCTGCTGACCATATTCCTGGGAATGGTAGAGGTAGACAAAGGCAACAAGAAATATTAAACTTTTTTAGAAACAGAATCTAATTAACTATTCTGAAAAATGAAAATTTCTAAATAAAAGGCTGTCTTCTACTGAAAAATATTATTTTATTACAACGAAAAATCAACTTAAAACTTGTTGATTCAAAAACTTACAAACACTTACAAATTATTCGACAGAATTGCCATTATTATCTTCAACCACTTGAACGGGCGCTTCTTCTAGGTCGATAATATAGGTGACTGAAGAAAACTCTTCAGTAAACTTTGATGGGGGAATCTGCAGCTCTCGTTCGAGCTTCAAAATTCCCAATCATTATAAATAATTTTCTTTCTGAAGAAGTTCAATTTGCTGTAGCATTTTCCTCTTTTTTAGTTCAGTTAACGTTTCTTCAGATGTCTTGTCAGTATGGGTCATTATACGTTTTTTCTTGACAGCGGAATCCACTTTTTTTGCCCCGCTAACTTAGGGAAATTCAGTCAATGTTTTAGTTTCAATTTCAGTTTCACTTATAGTTTCCTGCGTAGTTGTACTGTTCTCTCCAACAAGGTTATCATGGAGGTCATCATTATTTTGATCACAAGAATTGTCATCTTTCTGCTCCCAAGTTTCAGTGACACCCAGGCTGGAGATTATTGGGTTATCATGACCTAATATATCTAGAACAATGTTGTCAGTCTCTGTATATTTACAATCAATACCTCCTGCTGATCCTGTTTTTCTTCGGTTATCAATTTTTTTCTAAAACAAAATAAAAAAAGTCAAGTCTGTATAGGTCGAGAATTGTAAAACAAAAAAAGGTTTAAAGTCTATAAAAAAGGGCGATAAAAAAGTGGAAAAAAAAAAGAATATAAAAAGGTGAGTGGTCGTCGGACCGCCGACAGAAGCTTGCTTCTTATGCACAACAGAATTACCATTTTTCGTAAATTTTTTACCATTTTTCAAAAATTCGGACAATTATTGACCATTTTTTCAAAATATCTGAAAATTTTTGACTATTTTTTCAAATTTTAACAATTATTTACCAATTTTGACAGTTTTGACAATTATTGATCATTTTTGACAATTTTTCAAAAATTTTGACCATTTTTCCAAATTTTAACAATTATTGAACATTTTTGACAATTTTTGAGCATTTTTCACAGGTTCTGACAATTATTGACAATTTTTAACAATTATTGACCATTTTTGACAGTTTTTTTATAATTATCGACCATTTTTTCAAAATTTTAACAATTTTTGACCATTCTTCGAAATTTTTACAATTATTGACCATTTTTGACAGTTTCTGACAATTATTGACCATTTTTGACAGATTCTGACAATTATTGACCTTTTTGACAATTTTTAAAAAATTTTGACAATTTTTAACAATTATTGACCATTTTGACAGTCTTTTATAATTATTGACCATTTTTTAAAAAAATTTACAATTTTTGACAATTATTGACCATTTTTGACAATTATTGACCATTTTTCCAATTTTTTGACAATTTTTGAAAATATTTGACAATTATTAACCATTTTTTTTAAATTTTGACAGTTTTTGACGATTTTGCCAAATTCTTGACAATTTTTGACTATATTTGAAAATTTTTGACAAGTTTTCAAAAATTTTAACAATTATTGACCATTTTTGACAGTTTTTGACGAATTTTGACAATTATTGACCATTTTTTCAAAATTTTGACAATTTTTGACCATTTTTAAAAATTTTTAACAATTATGGATCATTTTTGACGAATTTTGATTGGTTTTGACAATTATTGACCATTTTTCAAAAATTTTAACCATTTTTCAAAATTTTTGACAATTATTGACCATTTTTGACAGTTTTTGACAATTTTTGACAATTTTTGAAAATATTTGGCAATTATTAACCATTTTTTCAAAAATTTTAACATATTTGGCAATTATTAACCATTTTTTCAAAATTTTGACAATTTTTCACACCTATAGGTGTGCAAGCTCAGTGCGGCAAGAGAGATTGCGCACAGTCGCTTGAATGAGTTATCGCGTGACGAACGCTTTTTCGTAACATCACACGTTTCACGAGTTCACTAGCCTTCCCAAAAGTCCTATGTCGTGCAATAAGAAGCAAGCTTCAATTTAAATTTCATTGGATTAGTGGATTATTCAGAAATCTGGCAACACTGTTGCGTGACGAACCTTATTCGCTTTTTCGTAACATTACACGTTTCACGAGTTCACTAGCCTTTTCAGAAATATGGCAACACTGTTGCGTGACGGACTTTTCGTAACGGTTACACGTTTTACGAGTTCACTAGCCTTCTCAAAAGTCCTATGTCGAGCAATAAGAACCAAGCTTCAAAAATAAAAATAAAAACACAAAGAAAATAGAAGAAAACAACTGACATATCGATCAGTTGCGCATGAGCAGCCGTACTTTCAGTCCTTACCAAAATTAGAGAACTGCTAGGACTGATTCAGAATCGATAACGAACCAATCCGATATGATCCGCGAACACCGAACTATTATTAAAAATTCAGAATTTTATTAACCGCGAACGCCACTTTTCAGAATGCGCATGCGAATAGTCCCTGGACTGGTTCGGAATTACATCTGCGAACAAACCTAATATTCCTTGATTTTGCAAAAGTTCCAGTTTCTTGTAAACGAATATGCAATTTAGTAAACGTTTCAGAATATGATAGGCGGTTATTTAGATAACGCAAGGCATACATACATCTGGCCACTAAAGGCATTACCAATAGCTAATCCATATAAAAAATGAATATGTCATTTCAGCATTAGTAAACACAGACATCGTTATTAACTGAAGACAAACGAAAGGAGAACTATAGTGCTAACAAAATTAAAATTATAAAAATTTCTTGTTTGTTTTTGCGTTGGATTTCAGGCTTAACACCAGCAATTGTCAGAATTCCAAAGGCCACTGAGAATAAACATGTTCCTCTATAAGGGGCAAATCCTTAGCCGACTTATTACGACTAAAACAACCTTATGGAGTGGATCCACTTGTTTTTGCTGACTTAGTTGAACTCCTGAATCATCTTCCTATGGATGTGTCAGACCTTCTCGTAGGCGGGTCTTCTTGAGATTCTCTATAGATGACTTTAGGCCATTAGCTGGGCTAATAGCCTTGTCACCTGTTCGAGAATCTCTTGTTTCATCGGGGTCCTCGTCGTTTTCTTGGATGTCGCTTGGGCGTAGCTGACTCCTGGCTTCGTTTCCTTTGGGGGTGGTTTTCTCTTCGTCCTGTTGTTTGGGGCCTGTGGGCATCCCTTGCAGTTCGCCGGGTGTTCCCCCTGGCAGTTTGCGCAGGTGGCTGGCTTGTCCCTCGGTTTTGTGCACTCGCTGGAGCGGTGTGGTCCTCCGCACTTGACACACTTGGTGTTTACTCTGCACGTCGTCTGTCCGTGGTGGTATCACTGGCAGTTATAGCACTGCGTTGGTCTTTTCTCTCTCTTCTGTTCCTCCCATCTTATCCTCACTTGTTGGATGTGTTGTATTTTTCTTTTCTTCCACTTCTAGTTCTACCATGTAGATAGGCAGTGGTCTTCTTTCACCAAATCTGGAGCAGATTTGGCTTTTTTTGCCGATTTGGACTCCTTCCTTTTCTATTTCTTCCTTCAGCTCGTTGATATCCTCGCTGCTTGTTAGTTCTTTGAGGACGATCCTCCCTTTCTGCTCGTCCCGTGGAGTGTAGGTATACCACTCCACTTCCTTCCTCTCGTTGCTCAGGTACCTTGTCAGGTTCCTGTACTCCTCAGGTCCTTCGCAGGGGATTTTCACCCCGAGTCTTTCTCTTATCGTGATGTATCTCGTCTTTATACCAAGACGGTAAATGTCTTTCCTTACTGAGCCCCAGTGGTGGGTGCTCCGTAGGATTACGAGTGGGGGTCGGTGTGTCTTCTATTTGTTTTGCTTGATGGCTTCGTCCATCATTGCATCGTCTGTATTTCTTCTGGCGGCTGCTTCTTTTTTCTGCTCTCTTTGTATGTTTCGAATGGACATCACTTCCGTGAAGTCCATTTCCTCGTTTTCCTTGTCGCTGTTGCGTGGGGATTCGGTCCTTTGCGCCTTTCTTCGGACGCTTTCTGAGCGGCTTCGGCTTCTTTTTTCTTCTTGCATGCTCTCCAGTGTTTTTGCCATGTTTTCCATGGCAATCCTCAATCCGGACATTTCTTCTTCCATCCGTTTGTTGGTGGTTCTTAGTTCTTCTATTTCCTTCTGTGCATCTTCTGCTTTCTTTCTATTTCTTTCGGCGGATCGTATTACTCTCCCGAGTTTTTCTTTGAGTTTGTCATATTTGTCCGATAGTTTGTCGAATTCCTCGTCTCTGCTGTCGTAGCTGTCTTCGTCGTCGTTCCGTTTTTTTGTTTGGCCTTTCGCCGACATCTTTGTAGTTCCTGTCCTCCACAGGTCCTAAAACATACAAAACATTTCTTTATTACGAATTTTTAAAAATTAAATTTTCTTTAAATTTTTCATAAATAAAATAAGTGTTAAAAACAATATTTTAGTTGAAAAACGCTGTTTTTGTCTTCTAATTAGCTGTCGGTTGATAAAAATCAACCTCCGGCTGCTCGCTTTCTAGATTTGGTAACTAGTTGTAAAAACGACCATCCCTACAAAATAGATTCAAGTTTGAGAATGTGTACGCTGACGTCACACTGCCTTTCTGGATGTGGGGCGAAATATAAAATTTAAGATTAATTTTCCCACTTGTAAATTAACGAATGTGTTTTGGCGGTTATATCCTTTATAAGGGCCAATTTATTAAAATTTAACGTTTAAAAAAAATGTGACAATTCCTCTTTGAATTGATAATTTCATGTAATGATGTATATTCTTATTTTTAAAGGATTTGAGCAAGGAGACTGTCCAAGTATTTGTCCAGAGTATGATGCATCCTTGACACCACTGATGCGTATACAGAGGTATGCCGAATCGACCCAGATGTTTGTAAGGTGAGTTAATTCTCTTTTCATATTCTTCAAATTGATATCGTTATCGGTACTTAGGATAATACATATTCTGTGAATTGGAGAGGCTCTGTCTTATAGGTCGCATACCAAGGTATACACATTATTTAGAGACTAGGGTTCGGTTCGAAATTTGTTTCAATTTTCTACGCCTGAAAGAACGAAGACGCAAATGTAACGCCATAACATACCGTTCACTAAGAAACAACAACTACTTCTCGGGCTATATGAAATGCTACAAGAAATGGCTGCTTCGTCATTTGTCAGTTTTTTAAGGGAAACCAGGGTAGGTCATGAATGCTTTTAATAAATCCAAGTCAGCTTCATCAACAGTTCCAAATGTACCAGAATCACTTCGCATTTTTCTGGTAACGACAGGTTTTTGTATTATATCCTTTACTGAAGATAAAAGCGTCTTTGTCAAAGCAGATGCCTCAGCTAAAGCATTGCTTGAATTAAAATTTCTTACCAGCAAAGATTCGTAAACATTTTTTATTAGCACAAGCCAATGGACGCTACAATGTAATACAAGAATAAAGTAACTCTTTGGAAAACTAAATAAAAGTAAAACTAACCTAAGTGATAATTGGGGTTTTATTGCATTCAAGAGCCTACAGTATATTTTTAACATAACTATACATGCATTTTTTAGTAACAATGACAAGTAACAACTAATGTTTTAACTAACATACTCTTTATTTTAGCGATGATAAAAGACTAAAATGAAATGTCCTTATTACATCAGACACGGCCAAATAGATGTTAAGCGTTTGTATTACAATGATTATAGGTATTTTTATATCACGTAGACAAAAATAGAATTGGCAACGTGGCTCTCTACTATGCTAGATTCTATTCGGCCAGACAGGACACGACTTTTAGTTAATAAAGGCGTTAGACGGTACGGTACATATATATATATATATACTCGAATGCGTACCTTTAGGGAGACGAATTTTACCAGCACATCTGCTCTAACAGGTGTGACAATTTTTTCGTTTCTATTCCACCCCACATTCATGGTTTTTAGGAAGTATTCAGTTAAATATTAGAATGTTTTCTAAAGAATCCAGATTTTAACTGTCAATTGTCAACATATGTCGTTGACGACAACAATTTTCGAATAGAAATTATATAATAACAAATATATATCTACCGAGTGCCAAAATATTCGAAATTCATTATTTTTATATCATGGAATCTAACAGAAATCAGAGATATTTCAGTAAAATACTCTGCTCAAAACACATAGAGGAAGACTTGTATTAATGTTAACAATATGAAAATCTAATATACCTTCAACCAATCATATTTAGTTCGAGTAAATTTTGAAAAAAACAAATGAATCCTACAGATCACTTTTAACCATATCCCTTCAAAAAAAATTGGAAATTGGTTGACCCTAAAGGCCATCCCTGCAACTTCCCGCTAAATTCAATTTTCAAACGCATGCGATTTTGTCGCTATTTGCGATGTTTTTGAGCTCTTTGAGCTCAAAAATTTAATTTTTGTGTTATTTTGAGCTCTCCGAGCTCAAAGATAAAGCTATTCGATGCTTTTGAGCTCTTCGAGCTCAAAAGTCTTATCAAAGTTCGATGAAACACGATTTTTTAAATTTTTAAACTGCTATAACTTTTGAATGAATTAACCGATTTTCACGCCGTTGACGGCGATCGATGTAGTTTTTTGAGTTCTATAAAAAATACGATATCTCACGAACGCATCAACCGATTCTGACGCACTTGGTGGCTATCGATGCGGGTTTTCAAGGTTAAGAGCTGATTAGTTTTTGATGTCGATCGGTTAAGCCAATTCGGAGATATTTTGAAAAAATGAAAAAAAAACATTTTTTTTTCACTTTTTTTGCAATTTCTCGGAATCTACCGGTCCGAATTGGTTCCAACTTATAGGAAATCTAAGTTTGGCGAAGCCCTTTCGAATGACACCAACTGCGATCAAATCGGTCAAGCCGTTCAGAAGTTATAAGAGGTTTACATACACACACACACACACACACACATACATACATACAGACGTACGGACATCATCGTAAAAATAGTCAGGAAAGCTTCTTGGGGCTTCAAAACATCGAGATTTGTTGAAACCTCGATTTTTTTAAAACAGGGTAAAAACAATAACTTCCCGTTTTTTCTAAAATCATTAGGAAGAATCATTGATTTTCTTAGCGGGAAGTTAAAAATAATAATGATGAAATAAAACAATTTGATTTGTTTAAATCTTCATTTTTATTTTGAACTGACGTTCAAATTAAAATTAGTGACGCGTTTCGCTACACAGTAGTTTTTCAAACTAGTTTGAAAAAGCTACTGTGTACTGAAACTAGTTTCAAACTTTTTCAAATCAGTTTATTAAAAAAATAATGATGTGCCTGAAAAAAAGGGTAATTTTGATAGAATTAATTATGTGAAATTCACCTTCATTACATCATCGTCAAAAAAATACACTAATAGGATTAAACTATTAATTTTAACATCAAAAGTTAATGTACATCTTATACTAAAGTGTAGCCAAAAAGATAAGCTAAGCTATTGGGTTCATACCCCACTTATAAAGGTTATCCCTTTTCTTTTTAATTTTTAAATTATACAAAATTTTATTTTTTAATTCTATACTAATAGGAACTTTAATTTCTATTTCTGCTTATTCATGATTCAATATATGAATTGGATTAGAAATTAATTTATTAAGAATTCTGCCCTTAATAAAATCAAATAAAAATACTTTTCCTGCGGAAGCTTCTCTAAAATATTTTATTACCCAAACTTTAGCTTCTACAATTATTCTATTTGCTGTTATTTTATCATTAATCTCTTGAGATTATACCCCCAATAATTCAGAAACTAGTTTGAAAAAGCTACTGTGTACTGAAACTGTGTAGCGAAACGCGTCACTAATTTTAATTTGAACGTTAGTTCAAAATAAAAATGAAGATTTAAACAAATTAAATTCTTTATTTCATCATTAGTATGGATCTTCATCAAGTAAAAGCCGCATCTAATCAATTTTTAAAAATAATATAGAAAAAATGAGTGAGTGAGTCAGTGACAAAATCAAGGAACATTGATTTCCAATAATTATTAATCCACAGACTCAAATTGCAGTGGACAACAAGATGGGCAAAAGTTCCTAGGAATACCAACGTTGCCAATATCTTCTTTAATCATTTTGCTTGTCCTTATAGATAAATTAACCAATGATCTGTTTTATCATGGGTTTAATGGGATAATTATTACGATTTAAAACAGATCATTGGTCAATTTATCGATAAGGTACGGGAAATGACTGAAGAAGGTATTGATAACACTGGTACTCCTAGGAACTTTAGCCACTCCTGTGGACAACGACGTTGCCGCTCTTGCCGGTTCTATCGGTAGGTCCTGCTAGTAGGTTGAGTTGTCTACCGAGTCAGGCTCCTATTTAAATTGACATAATGGATTTTTAATACGCGATCTTCAAGGTACGCAATGACAATAAATAGACCATGAATAAAATATTTCACAAAATGCCTTTATATAATAAATTTCAGGTTTAGTTGTCAGAATTAATTTTTGAATGACGTATCTAGCTAATTCATAGTAGCCCTAACATCATATTTTTGCCCGGCAACAATTCTTCTTATTATCCCATTTCAGATGCATTGCCCTATTTCGCCCATACAGCACATTAAGTATGAGACACAGGGGTCTATTCTGTAACTTTTTGGTTAAAAATAACCAAAGGTTATAAATTGACATCAAGTTATAATCACTGTCCGTATTCTGTATTAACAACTTTGGTTCTAATTATAACCGACGGTGGTTGGTTATATTATCTATATATCATTACGGTGTAAAGGTGTTGATAAACCAACCCCGTTTACTTTAGAAGTGTAATTCAATGTCTGTCGGGGCATATAGCCCGAGAAGTAGTTGTTGCTTCTTAGTGGACGGTCTGCTCTTTGGAAATTAATTTTTCTAATTTTGTAAAGCGTTTAATAGTATTGAACTATTATTTTTTGACGTCTTTAGATCACGCTTTACTTATATGACAATTATTTACAGGTAACTGTAATTAAGTAAATTTGTTTTTTTATTCAAATGGCCGCTGCGAACTTTATTGCAATTATAATGCACCAAGATGATAGGGAAAGAAGACGACGGTAAATAATGAATACATAAATATATGTGTGAAACGCTTAGGTTTATTTTCCTCGTTCATATTTTAGCAACGAGGCACACAGAAATTTGCGAGATAATAGCGACGTTTTTCAACTTCCTGACTCAACATTTCTGAAACTATTTAGGTTAAATAAGGATGCCACGCATTTTACCACATATACATGAAGGAGCAAGAATAACAGCTATTGCGATACATATAAAAGTTTTATGTACACTTAACTTCTTCGGACATGGAAGTTATCAAATGGACACAGGAACAACATTACATTTTCTCATGAGTCAGCCAACTGTAAGTCGTTGTATATCGGAGGTCTATAGTGCTATTAATAACGTCTTATTAAATAGGTGGATAATATTCCCTACAACACCAGAAGCAGTAAATAGAAATATTCACACGTTTTTTGATCGCCATGGATTCCCTGAAGTTATTGGCAGCATTAACTGCACCCACATAGCAATTATTTCACCACCAAATAACCATTCATTTTATCCTGCAGGTCCATATTATAACAGAAAAGGTTTTCATAGCATAAATGTTCAATTGATTACAAATGCAGAATTAAAAATTCTGAATGTTAATGCTAGATTTACTGGATCAGTACATGACACTGCAATTTAGCAAATGTCAAGAATAAATGAACATTTACAAGAAATATATTTGCTAGGAAATTTGCATGATCATTTAATTGGAGATGAAGGATATCCCTTGTCACCTTGGTTATTGACACAATATCCAGGACAGTTACCTAATGATTCGCCAGAAGGAAGATTTAATTCACATTTAAGACGAGCAAGAGCTACTATAGAACAAGTTAACGGCATTTTGAAAAGTAGATTTAGATGTTTATTAAAACACCGAACACTTAATTAATGCATGCGCTATTTTACATAATGTGGCATTACATTACAATGCTGCCCTTCCTGATGAAGAATTAATTGCTGAAGAAGAATTGATTAGGCATGATGGTAATCCAGATCAAAATTTTTACGTACAAGGTACGAGAAAACGGGATTCAATATGTAATCAATGTTTTGTCTGATTTTTAATAAAAATAAATATTAATTATGTATACTATTGTATACTAATTATAATATATGATGAAAACAATAACTATCTGCCTCACAAAGACGATATCTTATTTTTTTAAATATCTGATATATTTATAAGGAAACTTCAACTCCATTATGGAAAATAATAAATACAAACTGCAGAGTGAAAAACTATATTACAATTATTATTTGTGATTTTAGCAAACATTAACACTATCTTCGCAATTTCAAAGCTTTCGCAATATTATTTAAAGATTTTGCAATAGCAAAATTACTTGCAACGAGTTCTTTTAAAATACTATCACAGCTGTTAGTTTTTGGTGCTCTTACCAGTTTTCTTTTCCTCTGCATCCTGCGTATTTTTGGAATACTTGGAGTTTGATTATCTGAATTATCCTGCTCGATAATTGTTGGGGCTGAAAAAGTTTACCCTATTATCACAAAGCTGACAACACATAACAATGAATCTAAAACATTCATCTAATTTGTCTTAAAATTGTATTCTGAATATGTTCTCAACAAGAAGTTTGACATCCCTTAAATATTAATATTATTAAGAACTCAGTTGTACCTTCATTACTTTGGTGAACAGGTTCAAGAAATTGTTTACTATCTACAGTAAACTCAGCAATCTGGCCCGATTCAAGGGTAAGACCACCTTCTGGAATGTTTGACCCATCTATAACAATTGGGTTGAGCAGCTGAATAATTCTTTGATCCAGTTCGGACAATTTAATATATGAACTGGGCCCTCCTCCAGTATTAATTTGATCTACTTTTTTCTTCGCGTTAGATTTAAGATTATTAAATACCTAAAAAGTATATAAAATTAGGCTTTATTTCTAGTACTATAGTAAAACTTACAGATTTCCAATGTTTTGTATTTTTCTTAGGCTCCTCCATTGTATTTAACAGCTCTGTTAATCCTTCCCAATTATTTTCATATGTCTCATAAGAAGCCGTTTCGTTCGAAGGATAAACCATAACTGGATGCTGCTCTATGTAACTGACCAAGGCGGTCAATTGTTTTTTTGTGGATCTATCTCTTTTTTCTCCATTTTTCAATAAAACAATAATCCAAAAATCAAAACGTATAACAACCTATAAACTTGTTAAGGTTAGGTTATATATTTCAATTTGACAGATAGAACACAACACTACTAGAGTTGAGATTTTGCGTTGTTGACAGACTTCTCTTGCTAACTTTACTACATAACAATAACCAACTAGTTAAAATAGCACATTACAGAATACTCGAACTGGTTAAAATTTTATCGATGTGGTTATAATTAAACTTACAACCCGAGCTTTATAAATAACCAAAAAGTTACAGAATAGACCCCACAGTATACTTAAATTATGCAGAAAGTTCAGTCCTCTAACTCTAACTAAAATGTTCTGAATGGCTTCGAGAAAAGGATAGTATGACAGTGCCTTTTTTTAAGCGTTTTTGCTATTTTTGCTCGACTTGGTGGCCCCAAATACCGACATAAACAAGCTACAAGAAATTGGCTGAAAGAAGCAACCATCCCACCTGAATAACGTAACGTTGGGTTGTTGAGAAAATTTGTTTCATTAACAACGAATGTGTGTCTTTCACCAACACGAATTACTGCTTGACGTCTCTGAAGTATGATTCCTTCTTGAGGTATAGGGGAAATGATTAAACCTTGAGACACTTTTTGCTTTGCATTTTTTTTACGACATCCTTAATGTCACTGCAGTTTATTTTTTGTCCAGTTATACATTACAATATTGGGAACCTTTTAAGTGATAACAATCTGTGGTTTTTTTTAATATAAACACATCAGCAAATAGTCTAAAGAAGCACTTACATTTTTTCTTGAGGTACAACCACCGGTTCGTCCTTGGGTCAGGGATAGGTTGTACCTTGGGACGTAGTTATGAGACTGAGTACTCTATCCTAATATTTTTTAAGCTCTCAAAATGAACTATTAACCACAGAACAAATTTTATTGAATTTCATTCATTTTAAAACAACATCTGGTGGAAATTTGACAGATGGTAACACTTTTGTTATATTTTGTCGAGTAACAGAAATGTAGAAATTTAACCATAACATCGTCTTAGTTGCATAATGTTACATAGTGAATATTTTTGTCATTCACCACAAAACGCACCAGAACCCAACTGCCTTCAGAGAAAACCTGTTTTTCATTAGCTAAAAAGAAAATATGATTTGGTTAGATAAGAGAAAACTCGAGTTGTATGTAATATTGTTACCTTCAAAAAAATTTGTTAAATCCTCTTCATCAGAAGCTGAATCGATATTTTCACTTGAGCTACTGCTGGGAATTTCTAATTCTTTATGATCAGAGCTAGAAGACAACACAACCCGTTTCACAGTCTGAACCTTTGGGGTACGTTTAATTTTTCTCTCTTCAATCTCTTGTTTTTCTGGAGTGTCTGTAGCTATCATACATTTTCCTGGTTTTCTACCCTTGTCACCTGATTTCCTTGGGGGTGCTTTTGGAAATGGGCGAATTTCAGCTGGAGTAACATGTAATTTTTGTAATCCACTTGTTGAAGGAGTTTCTTCTCTAGACTCTTCGTGGGTAGTCTGCTCACTTATATTTGTTAATTCTTTTACAGGTGATGTGGCAACGTAAGGCCTGTTAGTTATTTCCGCAGGTAAAAACTCGTCATCTCCAAATATGTTTGCGTTGATAGGACAGATACCTTAGACGCTAAACCCTGAGGTAATGTTAGTTGGGGTAAATGTCAGGGGAAAGGCTTTACCCAACAAGGTGGACACATCATAAATACTGATAGGTTTCCCCAGATGGTTTAGCATCCATTCTGTTGCAGACTTAGCATAGTAACTTTTAAACGGGCCAACTACTGTCCTATCTAAGGGCAGCAGTTTATGGCTTGTGTGTGGTGGAAACGACAAAAAAAATACCATTGCTTTTAGCCAGATTTAGGGCGTCTATGGACAGATGACTCTCATGGTTGTCCATAATCAGTAATACCTCTTTTCCGATGGAACGTTTTACTATGCATGTAAAATGGCGAAGAGATTGCACAAAGAGCTCAGCTATTGACCAACCAGTTTGCCATACCCAGACTACCCGGAGGTGCATTATTCAGCATGTAGTCCTTGAAATGGACACGCGGAAATACAACACCTGGTGGGATAAATGTTCCTGCAGCACTAATACAAGCAATCACAGTAACGTTACTCCCACGTTCACCGGAAGTGGCAGCTCCAATTTGTTTGGCTTTTTTATCGCCCAAAATACGTGGCGGTGTGTGAACTGTAGAACATCTTGTTTCATCCAAGTCCTACACGTTTTGAGGCTGGAGGGAATATCTAGTATACACGTCCTGCAGCTTTTCAAAGAAAATTTGTACATTTGGCTTATTAAAACAGACCATTCTGTCTAAACTTGTAGCTTCAGGTCTTCTAAGAGAAATCCTTTGTTTATAAGTCTTTCGAAACGTTCGATACCACTGCCTTGCGTTCCTCCCATTTCTGTGGATATTTACGATTATTAAATTTAGCATACTGGCAGGCTAATCGTTTCATTCCTTCTACAGTGACTCCAAAGTTCCATTGTGCAGCCTTAATGATGTATTCAAGAAGTTGTTCTTCCTGTTCTTTGGTGAAAACTTTTTGTGTTGCGTTGTTAGCTTCATATTTAAAATTACTTTCACCAGATAAACCATATTTTTTTATATGTCTCCCAAGAGTACTTTTTGTGACGCCATACATATCTGCCGCTTTCCGTAAAGACCGCTTGTGCGTTATAACTTCATTGGCTGCCGCTTCCATACTTGCCACATCTATCGTTTGTCTTTTTCGTCCAGAAGCACTTCTGCCCATCTAAAATAAGACACATAAGTTTAATTTACATCATAAACATATTTGGTTGTACCATAGGACTATCGTCCCAAGGTTCAATCAAGCCCGTATTTACCGTATTTTTATTCAAGTTTATTATCTAAAATAGGGTTTTGCATATCGTTACAATAATACTACACTAATTAAATGATTAAATAAGTGCTTACCTTTGCTATAAACACGCCGCCAAATTCACACGTAATTTTACATCGAACGTAAACAAACGTTAACCACACTTACAAATCGTGATTGACATCAAATATCGTCGTACACAGAACAAAGGCAATATTGCCCACACTTATCTTTTTCAAAGTGTCAACATTTGTGAAAGTTATTCAGCTACAGTATTTGTCCCAATGTAAAACCGTCTCAAGGTACAACCCTTTCCCCTACTATCCCATTCTCTGATAACAGCATTTGTTAGTTATCGAAGGGTCTGAATTGGATGTGGGAGCCTCAAAACACGACTTGGTACTTGAAAAACGACGAAGATATGAATTTTTGAAAAAATGACGGATTTTCCAATTTTCTTCGCTCCTAATTATCCAATTACTTCGCTGAAAAATGCGTTGTATTTGTATTTCTATTATCTACAATTCATCTTTTGACACCATTACGATTACTTAATAAGCTTTTTACCAAAAAAACTAAAAAAATACGTTTTTTCTTTTTAAATGTTTATAACAATTCTGTGAGCAACATTTGCGAGTCGAAAATATATCAGATTCATACTACGTTATGTCTTTCACATGATGGCACAGTCCGTTTTGTACTAGGAATTTTGTCAAAAACTCACTATTTTAATGCTCTATTGCTTGGCCTAAGTGCCAAAGGAAGTTTGTGGTAATGGTCGCAGTATGCGGCCTTGCGTTATCTCGTATAACAACAAAATTTGGGCCTATACCATCATCTGATAGTATATTATGATCCTCCAGAATGACACCGATGTTCCGCTAAGTGTTTAATCTTACTGGAACTGAGGTATGTTAATGTATGGTTATGTAATGACTGAACTGGGTGTTATGAATCAACCGCAGTTAATATTTAGCATGGATGAAAAGAGCTGTCAACTTACGCTTCATAAAGAGCCAAAGGTCTTAACCCGAAAAGGAATTGAAAGAGTTCCTATGGTAGCACCAGAACATGGAGAAAATGTGACTGTAGTGTCATGTGGAAATGCTTTAGGGCAGGTTATACCACCTGTAATCTTATTCAAGGGGCAAAGGAATAAACCCGACTATTCGGACACCTTACCGCCTGGTGCCAAAGTGTTCATGATCCCATAGGGTAGCATGACTACAAAAACTTTCGTCAAATGGGTAGATCACTTTTCACAATACAAGCCACCGGGAAAAGTTTTGCTGATATTCGATGGGGCGAAATCCCACTTGGATGCAAATATCGTCGCTGCGGCTGACCGTCACGAAATAACTCTTTTGTGTTTGCCAAGTAATTGCACCCACGAACTTCAACCCATGGATACGTCGGTGTTCCGGGCGTTTGACTACCACTGGGATGATGAAGCTCAGCGCTTTTGGGGGCACCAAGTTGATAGAAGACTGAACAAAACAAGTTTTGGTATAGTGTTCTCAAAGATTTGGCCCAAGGCAGTAACACCCACAAATGTGGCAAATGGATTTCGAGCTACATATATCCTTATGACCCAACCGTAATTCAGGAAACGGCCTATGCACCCTCCCGACTAACAGAAAACCGTCTGGACATTTCTCAGTCCACAGAAGAAGTTCAACAGCCAGATCTGATTCAAGATCCAAATTTTTCAGATCAAAATCAACAAAGAGTGGGTCCCCCATCGTAGCTATGGATCGTGATAGTTCAAACAGAAGTCCGCAACCAGGCCCTTCTAAGAAAACTTCTGTGACTAAGAAGCCGCGTCGTAAGCGTGCTGCTTCATCTGACAGTGATACGTGCTGTGAGGACAGTGAATATGCTGCCTCATCATCGCACAGTTCAGAGGATGCTGGAATCGCTCCAGATGAGTCCAGTTCAGAAGAAGATACTGGTGAACACTCATTGTCGTTTACTGATCTTTTGCCTACTTCAGAGAAGAAGAGTGAAGACAATACTAACCAAACACAAACACGAAAGAAGGCTTTGAACTACAGATCCATTAAATTAGACACTTCAATGTTCACTCAAAATGTTGTGGCGAAAAGTGCAGCTTCAAAATCCGCAAAAATCAAAGAATCGTTAGTCACAGCAAAGAAAGTACGCACTAAAGCAACCGAAAATTGGTACTTTCCCCTGTGCAAAACCTACCGAAAGCTGTCCATGCGACAGTACTCTTACTGTAAAAGGTGGGTTCACGAGGAATGCGTGGAACTGACTGAGGAGGATGATTTGCTGATTTTTAAATGTCCACGTTGTGACTGATGACTATTATTTATTATGACGTTTTCATTTTTTTTATGAGTTGTTAAGTTTTAAACTTCAAGAATGCGGTTTTATTTTTTCATGTTCTTACAAACTTTAGAATAAAGTGTTTTTTTGCAATGCCTCATTTCAATTCACCTTGAGTATAGCTACAGAACTATTGTTGTAAGGGACTTGGTCATACTAGAATCTAGTACGCATATTTGGAACAAAGTGTGCCCATATTATGAACATGGTGTACCTAATATGGGCACCTAAAAGCGAAAACATTTTTTTGTGTACTTTAAGCTTACGTTGCTAAATACAGTATTTACTGGGTTTGGCGAGTCCTATATGTGTGTTAGAACATACCCAATTTTTTTAAATAAATAATTGGGGAACATGAGGATTTTACAGTGACTTTTTCTTAAAGGTGCCCATATTTGGTCACTTTACTTATAAAAAGATCCGTTTTTTGATCAAAACTAACTCAAACAGATTCACCTTCAAATTTTTAAAGATCTTCTATGGTTGCTGCAGAATGGCGTTCATGTGGACCATCACAGCGAGTTGAACGAAATAGTGATTCATCTGTGATGAGTATTGTTCTCCACAGTAGAAATTGTCGTGCTACATGTTTACGACCAAAATTTAAACGAGACCTTTTGTGATAAGGAGTTTTTTTTCGGGTAAGGATGGGTTTGGGTCCTATCCTGGACCCAAACAGTGCTGGACTCATCCCCAAGGGGATGCCTACCAACCAAAACCACGTCAAACTCGCCGTTGCCCCCGTCTCGGAATCACTACCCTAGCATACTACGGTATGTGATAAGGAGTTGAAAGATGTTATCGCACAGCTCTTTTTGGTCTCAGGATGACTTCTCTTGCTCTGTTTCTCCGCCTTCTACACTGTTAAAAACAATTTCACAAACAATTTAATGATCTAAGCATATTTGTTATTTTCTGTAATTTTTGAAATGTAAATGAATGCAATTACAAACTATAGCCCGTTCAGTACAAAATCCGTTGCACGTCACATCTGTCATAACTGGACTATGTTGCCAAGCCCTTGAAATAATATGAGAATCTAGTATATGTCAAATGAAGTTTATCAAATATTCTAGGTTAGGTTTAGTTATTGATGGTTATTGCGTGCAATTTGTATGTTAACCGTACAGCACTAAGAAATTCTTATTTTAAAAACTATGGAATTATTTTTAGCACTAAAAAGGTACGTATGGAATAGTTAACACTTTTATTTGTATGTTTATACCACACACTTAATTAGTTAGAAGTTATGGAACTATTCTAGTATTTAAAATGCATGTATATATAGTATCAAGGAAACAATATTATCTAATATAATTTTTAGGTTACAATTACCTAAGTACATGTTGGCTTCTAAAATGTTGTCACTACAATATGAAAGATTGATGTAAGGTTTACAGACAAATTATAAATAAGAAAGTTCTGATAACCTGGATCTACATCCTTTTTAAAGGTAGGCAATTTTATTTTATATTTTGTTGAAATAAATCTTAAATTTTTTTTAGAAAAGCCGGGATGTGAAGCTTTAGTGCGTAGGTCATTCTCAACAAGGAAAATCATCCTGAGATCGATATATGATCATTGATCATAGCAAAAGAAAATTGTGCAGTAAGCACCACCACAGCTCAGAAAAGGAGAGCAAATCCATTCTATTCTCCGAGTGAAGGTATATGCAAATGATTGACTAAATCGTAGCACTGAAATCAATTCATACAATAATTATCAGTATATTGGTGAATTATTTATCACTCCATCATCTTCTAATCAATCCAAATTTATATTTACCATTTTGTTTTAGCTCTCCAGCACCTACCGCAACTGAAAGTATTGCTAATAAATGATTGATCGAATGAGACCTTTCAATTCAATAAAAACTATTAAATTAATTCTTTGTAGTTTTTATAAAACTTTGTGATATACACATGTACCTTTAGAAAATGCTGCCTGAATTACTTATTTTGAATATCATGATTAAAATAAAATAATAAATAATGCCACCCCAATTTTTATGGAATTGTTTTATTAAAAAGAAACATTGCAAATTTATACATTAGTTACTACACCGAAAAGTTTGTAATACTATTTTTTTAAATAAGGTAGAACAATAATTGTCAAATAGAAATCTTTCAAATTTGAGAGGTTCACGGACAAACCAATTCCAACCCGCAACTTCTGGAATGCATCTATCGGCTTGCTTGGCAGTAGCCAGTATTAACTCAAAAGGATTTTTATAAAGATGGTAGGTAATACTTTGTGACTATACTGTTCTATCATATCCACAATGTATTTTGTTGGGGGGTTTGTTTCTGAAAAAAACATTTATTGAAAGGGCAGTATTCAAATAACCAATTCTTTTCTTTTCAAATATACCTATATTATTATTTTTGTAAAAATAAAAGTAAAACAGCATTTATTGTCTATTTGGTATAATTTGAAGTAAGAATTTTGAATGTATTAAACTAGTTGTGTATTCTTCTGAATTCTAACATATAATTTGCTATATCACTGTTCAAATACAGTTTGTATCTACTTACTAGGCTGTAATATAAATAAGCTCAGCTTCAACATTTGTTGATTGAATTCTATATTGTGTCATTAACCTAATATTATCGAAAAGCATTATCCATAATTTATTAAAGGTTCAGAAAGATTCAATAGTAATTGGTTTTCAAACCATTTAAAAACATGTTCTTCATTCATTTTCCCATGATAATAACTCAACTGAGATTCATATAAAAATATACTTTCTGCTCCATCAATATAACCATTTTCATTCTCAGCATGTAATACAAAATATCTAGAATAAAAACAATTTTGCATTCTTAAATTTTACATTATCATTGTAACATACCTTTTGACATGAACAGCCTACAGCACCATTTTGGAAAATTCAGGATTCATTAATAAAAACAAATGTATACAGTGGTTTATTTTTGTTGAAAGTTCCATAAGTCCTCTTTGTGGATGTATCATATTTTAGTAAACTACTCAGGAACATTCTACATTTAATAATTATTGTTCTTCCTCCAATTACTGCAGTAACATTCCTAAGGTGACATGATTATCTATAAAAAAATGTCCATGTATAATTGCCAAGTATTAAGAATAATGTAACAGAATATAATAAATACAGTTGATTGGGTATAATATTGAACTTATACATACTTGCTTCATAAACGCTGTAAATAGTATCAGGAGTAGGAGTAAATGCATCAACTATTGCAGTATTATTAAGTTTCATTTATACGTTTTTTTGGATGTAACTTTAACTTTGATAACTCATTACTGCTTGTGAAAGATTACTCACAGCTCTTTGCAGTTTTCGTCACAACATAACCCCAAAAATGTCAAGACGTCAACTGAACCTGAAATAAACCATTTTAATCGCGGCAACAGCGCGCATTTTTGCCAACATAAAAAGTTTTTATTAAGACTGACGTTAGTTTGAGTTTAATCTTTAATTATCCTACGAGCTGTATTTGATATGAAATTAATTACGAAATCTTTCTTTAAACATATATTTTTATTTTTTAATACAATGCGATTTATAAATTTCAATATTTATTGAGTTTAGAGAGGCTTAACATAGTGATTGACAGAGGATTGACAGCAGCAATCGAATGACATGATATAAACGAACGTCTCTTTTTCGACACTTTGATGACGTGCAACGGATTTTGTACTGAACGGGCTATAGCTCGTTTTAATTCCCCATTAATATTAAAAGGCAAATAAGTGAAAAATCATTGCAACCAAAAAAATTATTTGAAACACAAGCAGTTCAGCAAGTTATGTGATCTATACAAAATTGTAGGCTCAAAGATTAGTTAAGACGAATGTTTTCCACCTTAAATTGTTGAATTTATTTTTGGAATTTTTAGTGAGTATTAAATAACGATAATAATTACTTGTGTTAATATTTTAATACGGATGTCTTAATGAGGCAACCCATTGTCGCAACGGCCACGAGATATAGCTTTAATAATTAGTTCCAAATGACTATACCAGGTAGGAAATACTGGAAGAATGGTGTACCCACCCATACAGGATGAGGAAACCTGGTATTCAGACGGTTCCAAGACAGAAGTAGGTTTAGGAGCCGGAATTGTAGGGCTAAAACAATAAGCCTATCTAAGGACGTCACAACTTTCCAAGCGGAAGTGACGGCGATTCACCACTGCGTTGAAGAAATTAAAAGGCAGGAAAGGACACACTGTTCAGTTGCCATCTTCACTGACAACCAAGCTGCACTGAATGCAAATTCGACAATAAATATGGCCAGTGGGTGGCACAAAAATCTCTAGAATTGTGGGTAATCTCACCAGGACAGAGACAGGCGAAACAGTTCATTAGAGGACATTCGTCAACTTTTACGGCAGACCTAATAAGCAAAGATAGGAAAAATGTCAAAGCTATAGTAGGTATGTTAACAGGGCACTATAAGCTTAACAGGCACGCAAAGCTAATGGGGTTGACAGACGAAGCCATGTGCAGATTTTGTCACCTAGAAGAGGAAACTGCAGAGCACATCCTATGCCAGTGCGACTGGCTGGCGAATGTGCGGTTTCTTGTATTAGGCGATGAGAATCCACCGGCAAGAAATTACATGAAAGATTCAGTCTCGAGGCTGATTGACTACTTAAAAACAGTCGGACTGGAGATTGTAATCTAGATTAAGAGGACTACAATAGATCTGAAAACGTTGCAGTAGAATAGGCCGATTAGCCACCTCATCAAATCTAATATAATCTTTTAATAAGTCGTATTTAAAATATAATGCAAAACTTGGGTGGGTTTTCGTATCGCTCCCGGAACGATTGGGAATTCTGTCTTCTTCTGTCACCGTGTTCCTCTAGTTATTAGCTGCTTTTAAATATCTAATTTTTATACATATCTAGCATCATATTTTAAACATTTACTACATATTTCAAAAACTACAATAACTATCAAATTTTAAATATCTTAGGGTATCGTTCAGGAAGTCGACATAATCTAAATAGTTTTTAGGTTAACTTCAAAGGAGTTTACCTTCTTATCCTCCTATCCTGTCAGCATAAACTAAAAATAAACTAATGTGACAGGAAAGAAAATTTTTTAACACGGCGAAAGCACCTCATCCGTCTCTTCTATCATCGGGATCGTCACTATGCAGTAACCCTCAGTTTTAGACAGCTGCAGGCTCGTGTCTCAAATCCCAAGGGCGTAGAATTAAAAAAAAAATTAGAGAACCAAACGTGATTGATAAAAGGATCATTTTATTCTTTACGAAAAGAAATTGATGGTAGTCTTATGATATAATTATCAGTAGTAACAACCCAAGGACATTGATAATTGTTCGAAAAATTTTTATAACAGATTTCGAAAGCTTGTTGCTTAGAAACAGACCGACGCCGCAGGCGGAGGTCTGTTGCCAATAAGCAACAAGTTTGAGAGTTGAGAGAGTTTTGGGCATTTATCAATGTTCGAGGGTTATTCGAATAGAAATTTTTTTGCTAATTATAGAAAAAAAAACTGAGTATATTTGCTTCTATAATTTCATTAATATTCTCGTCAGTGACATTTTGAAATATTAAATATTTTGAAACGTCAAAATCGAAATAAATCAAAATGTATCCATGGCAACGTAGATTCTAGTAGATATCCAATGAAATCAGGTAATTTGAGGTCATTTGATTGAACACAACCAATCAGAACAACTGGTCTGTTATCAGTGTAATGTTGTTCCGATTGGTTGTGTTCAATCAAATGACCTCAAATTAACTGATTTCATTCATTGGATATCTACTAGTGCAAAAAATTTTCACTAGTAATACCAAATATGTTCCGGAAATTTTTTCGATCTCATGAATATTTTCAAAATTTTCTAAAAATATTCATGAGCGAGAAAAAATTTCCGGATTTAATTTGACCTCGTGTGGTATTCGGTAAGAAAATTCCACATCAAATTGTGATTGAAAATCAAATAATTAAAATTTATTTTTCGATTTCCAACAACGTCAATATTTGAGGTTTGGTCGACTTGATTATTTAGTTACCATGGCAACTAAGTGAAACCCTAACCTAAAAATTATTTCAGTTTTGAAGCTGTCTAGCGGCACGACGTAAAAAAGACCTTTAAATTGTTGCTTTCTACTCGTTGTAGTTGCACAAAAATACCATCTCAAGACACAACAGAGTAAATATATTCTTTAGTTTTTAGTAACTACAGTGGTAGAAAATTGCTGTTTTGCAAATATAAACCAGTGTCAAAAATATAAACGTCAAAAAAAATTTCCAGTATAATTCTCTGGTGGATACCCACCATGAAAAATCTTCCGATAAAATTCATCCGTTGCCATGGTGATCTGTCAAAAAAACACGTTTTGATTAGTTAAAAATTACAGGTGTGGAATTTTCGGGGGTAATATCCCTAGTGCATTTAATTTTTCCGGAAAAATTCGGAAAAACGAGTTTCTTAGTAATTTGTTTTAACAAATAGCATGAGCGAGAGTGGTTTTAAAAATCCGAGTCGAAGACGAGGATTTTTCCACTTTCGCGAATGCTATTTGTTAAAACAGATTATTTAGAAACGAGTGTTCCAATTTTTCCACAGGAAAAATTAGATGCACGAGGGATATTTGGTAAGATTATTTCCTGAATTAAATATACATTTTATTTTCGTCAAAAAATAATAGTTCAATACTATTAAACGCTTTACAAAATTAGAAAAATAAATTTCCAAAGAGCAGACCGTCCACTAAGAAGCAACAACTACTTCTCGGGCTATATGCCCCGACAGAAACCGGTCCACAAGTGATGTTATTCCTTCTGATCGCAAACCAGAATGGTTGGTTCTATCTTAACAGATATACCAACCCCGTTTACTTTAGAAGTGTAATTCAATGTCTGTCGGGGCATATAGCCCGAGAAGTAGTTGTTGCTTCTTAGTGGACGGTCTGCTCTTTGGAAATTTATTTTTCTAATTTTGTAAAGCGTTTAATAGTATTGAACTATTATTTTTTGACGTCTTTAGATCACGCTTTACTTATATGACAATTATTTACAGGTAACTGTAATTAAGTAAATACCTACAAAACCGAGATGGTTTTTTGTCGATATAGAATTTTGGTTTGTGATTAGATGTAGAGATGTCGCCGATATCGCACTCTTAACATTTCCTTTACTAAGGCTAATGTATTAGTGTGGTATCAACGTAGTCTTTAGTCCAGGATTATGCTCTCAGAGCTCTTGGACGAGTGGCATCTACCTTGTGCTGATGAGGCGCAAAAACGCCGAAACCGGTCCACAAGTGATGTTATTCCTTCTGATCGCAAACCAGAATGGTTGGTTCTATCTTAACAGATATACCAACCCCGTTTACTTTAGAAGTGTAATTCAATGTCTGTCGGGGCATATAGCCCGAGAAGTAGTTGTTGCTTCTTAGTGGACGGTCTGCTCTTTGGAAATTTATTTTTCTAATTTTGTAAAGCGTTTAATAGTATTGAACTATTATTTTTTGACGTCTTTAGATCACGCTTTACTTATATGACAATTATTTACAGGTAACTGTAATTAAGTAAATACCTACAAAACCGAGATGGTTTTTTGTCGATATAGAATTTTGGTTTGTGATTAGATGTAGAGATGTCGCCGATATCGCACTCTTAACATTTCCTTTACTAAGGCTAATGTATTAGTGTGGTATCAACGTAGTCTTTAGTCCAGGATTATGCTCTCAGAGCTCTTGGACGAGTGGCATCTACCTTGTGCTGATGAGGCGCAAAAACGCCGAAACCGGTCCACAAGTGATGTTATTCCTTCTGATCGCAAACCAGAATGGTTGGTTCTATCTTAACAGATATACCAACCCCGTTTACTTTAGAAGTGTAATTCAATGTCTGTCGGGGCATATAGCCCGAGAAGTAGTTGTTGCTTCTTAGTGGACGGTCTGCTCTTTGGAAATTTATTTTTCTAATTTTGTAAAGCGTTTAATAGTATTGAACTATTATTTTTTGACGTCTTTAGATCACGCTTTACTTATATGACAATTATTTACAGGTAACTGTAATTAAGTAAATACATTTTATTTTAATACAACATTTTTTTTAATTAAAATAATAAGAACAATAATTAATAGGAACAATATAACTTTCAATTACAAGGCAACTTGTCAAACTTGCATGACATTTTTTCGATTTTTTTTTCGGAAAAACTGCTGACAGCTAGGTTGACAGTTGTTAAGTAATTTTTCCACTTAAAATTTATATTTGACATACCAATTCTTGATAGCGATTAGTCAAAATTAATAGGAAGGAAATAATCACATAAATTGTATTTCTCCAAAAGATGTGACAGAAAGTTAGTATTTCATAGACACAATTAACCTCGCACCTTGTTCTTATAGATTGTCAAATTTCATGCAAATTTTATGGACGGTATGTTGAAAGCTATCTTTAATAAATAAAAACAAACGAGAATTTTGTAAGAAAAACAATTTATCGAGATTTTTTTCCGAATACTCTATTTTTTTCAAGATTTATTTTTTGCTGAATACTAAAATTGTCTATTACGTTATAAGAGTTGTAAATAGCATTTTACATGCGAGGGAAAATATTGTGGTAATTTCTCGAGCATGGAAAATGCATTTCAACTCGTGTTTTATACTGTACTTTTTCTACGACTTTTTTATTACTAATTATAAATTTAATAAGAACAGTTTATACATCTTTTTAACAATTGTAATTAATATTTAATGTAAAATTTGGACAATTGTTAATAACAATAGGATGTCCAGATTTGTGTACAATCATATTAGAAGTTGACGGCATTGACATATAAATGTTGTGTGAGTCTGTTGTCACAGGATTTATACATACCTTAGTTAGCAAATACTCTCTATCTGGTGCATTAGCAATAAAGTTCTTGATATCATCAGGATCTAATACTTTTAATTTTGTTCCTTTATATCCATCGTACTGCCGATTTAAAAATGCTTTTACTTTTGAATAATCCGCTATATTTTCGTAATTCCTTACGTTTATCATAATTCTCAACATTGAATAGATGGCCCATAGCGACGATGGTTTCAATTTTTTTTGGAAATTTCGCCAAAATATGCGAGTACTACATTTACAAAAAAAAATACATCAATTCTCTGTACGTCAATCCATAAATTTCATATATATTATACTTTTTCATAGCGCAATTTTCACTTCTCCAATATAATAATATCCACTATTTTTGCTGATTGCAATATTATTTCTGGTGGTGTAGAGTCAACATCGGAAATATTCCAGTCGGAAATCATTTTTTATCATTTTTATGCAGAAATGCATGAAGTTTCAAGTGACATTTAAATATTTGAATTTATTTTGACAGAATAATTCCTACTATAATTAAAACAGTGTTACTAACACAATCATAGTACGAGGCAAATTTATTCATCAGTGTTAGGTAATTATATATATTACGTAACTCTGTTGACCCTCATTACGTAATACTTGTAATAATCAATTTACTAATAACCCATACATTGATGTAGTTTGTGCTCTTGCTTGTACCGTTTATGTGAAGAGACCAGTAGCCCTTATCAGGCTCAACAGTCCTTTCACTTCTTAGAGAAATTCTCCCTAGGATACTCTAGTCCTAGGAGTCTATATTTCCAATGAGACAGAGCTTTACATTCGAAGATAATCTGAGGGACTGTCTCCTCATCTTCCATGTACAACTGACAGATAGGAAAAATCCTATAGATCGTCGCGGAAAAGTCAAAAACTCGTATCTCATTTTTTTGCATTGTACGCTATTCGCATAAGATACGAGGTTTTGACATTTCCGCGAAAAGCTTAGTTAGATACGAGTATTCCATACTTGGTTATTGTGCCTGCGCACAAAGTCCGATCTAAGTAGGAGGTTTTGCATTTAACGCGGAAGCTTCTGTTGGAAAATATTACGCTCGTAACTCAAAAGCTCAAAAAATGAGATACGAGGATTTGACTTTGTGACGACGATATGCCAATTGTATGCATGTGTTTCCTACAGTACAGTACCGGTGAGTTATCCCGTCACTTTCCTCATCTGGCCCCTGCTGAGGTTTAATATTTGGTTAGTCAGCGACTCGGGGGGTTTTTTGACCAAGAGTTTGGCACGTGGCTGCAGTACGTCTGATGTTCAGTTTGAATCCACCGAGATGTACAACCACGTGCAGCAGATTTTGATATTCCAAATACTGGTTCAAGACCAGTGAATGCAGTTTCAGACCCTAGCTTTGCTAGGGTGTCTGCCGTTTCATTACCTACAATACCCTTGTGCCCCGGGACCCACTTAAGAATTACTCTATTGTGGTTTGCCAGGGTTAAGAGTTATTGTAGGCAGTCCCAGACCAGTCTAGATCTGATCTGTGTTTGTACAACGGTAGTTTAACAATCCTTTTCAACTCGGACGTTTTTTTCCAAAATTCCCAACTTGAAAAAGGGATAATTAAAATTCCTATTGTCGTCTCTTTAAAACCCATCTCGAAGACATGCTAATGTTAAAATTCCGCAACTAACGACGACTTAGACAGCTGACACGCATCTGGCACCCCCTTTCTTATTATTTTGATTACGGTGATTCGGCGATTTAAACCATCCTATAATTAACCTCTATACACTTTTATCAATAACGAGCGACGATTTCAGCAGTCTAAAAATGAAAAATCAAGTAGAAAAAACTGGACGTAATGGAACGTCGTGAATATGATCACCGTACACTAACTAACGACAAGTAAATTCACCTGCGTCGGAACGTTTGAAATTTTTGGTACATCGTTTCTCTGGCGCCGTACTCGCCCGTTATCAAAATGAAATTACGAGGGACATACGTGTGATTAAATACTTGTATCTACTGATTTACAGTGACCATTATAGTTTAGGAGGAATCGGCGCATGAGTACCGAAAACTATTCCATCCCAATTTCTTTATGCGATCCTCTTCAAATTGCCCTACTGATGATATAAATGCATGTTGCCAGGGGACAACCCGGGGCCATATTGATTAAACCGAAATTGTTTAAACAATTGCAAGGAATTGTTATTTTTCAACCGGACAAATTTTTTTTATATTCTTTATTGAAATACAAATAAAAAAGGCATTTTTAGAGTTATGAATTTTGAAAAATCTGTTTCTTACTTTTCATACTTTGAGCCATGAAAAATATATTAAAAAATAAAATAAAATATAAATAATATATTTTTTTTAAATTCTTTATACAATAGTTAATAATATTATTAATAGAGATTTAAGAAAATTTAATTGTTTATACCTGTTTTTTAATTGTTAATTTCGCGCGCTCACAAGTATGCGTCGCTTACCTTGAAGTATCACCGTCTCTCTCTGACTCATGCGCTGCATCGGCCTCTCTGTGTCCTTAATCATTATTTATCATTTATCTTAAAAACTATTAACTTTATCAAGATTGTTAAAGAGTGCAATGTTATTAATAATTAAATTGTCTACAATTTGTTTTTAACATGTTTTTTTGTGGAATCAATTTTACAAAAGTTATTCAAGCTTGAATCGGAACATGTAATTAAAATTACTTTTTTATCAGTTTATCACTATTAATATTTACAACTTCTTGTTTTCTCACTAACTGAACTTGATTCTTTGATCTGGTAGATTGCTCTTGGTATGATATCATTGCTGTAACATGTGTTGAATTTTTTCCGCTTAAAGTTTCTTCTAAAAAATCATTATTATCAAAAAATCATTCACAATATTAGTAGGCCTTCTTACAGCATTACAATCTTGTTCATGAATAATTTTTTTAATTAACAATTCATCTAAATCTAATAAATCTGTGTAGCTTATACAGTATCCTAGTTTAAATAATATGTTTATGATATGTTTTGATCGAGTTAAATGATGGATTGTTTGAGCGAGAGCTATATATTTTGGACTATGCACTCCTTTCATAACGTAACAAATATCTGTAAATAAAAATTTAGCATGTCTTAATTTTGTGTCCGAAAAAGATTTTCTATTAGTTAATAATATTTGAATGAAATAAAGCCATGTCGGCGGTATTTCAATATTTTCCAAACTTTTATCAATGACGTTTTCATCGCAAATATCACCTGAAGCATTAACATCAATGTTAGAAATAACTTCGTTTTTCAATTGTTCAGCTCATTGATGAATTAGTTTTCTGGAATCACTCGATTCTCGAATTTTTTCAGCTAATAGTTCTAAAGGTATATTAACTATAATGACGACTGCCGATTTAGATTTGTCTACTGGATGAGAAATAAAAAATTTTCTCCATATTTTTTAATTAAGAGATCTTTAGTTATTTCGTTATTAGCAGATAATTCTTGATTCTCGATAAAGCTGTTGAGACGTTAAGTTAAAAAACTTAATTCGTAAGCCGTCGAGTTGCATAAGGGGATTTCAATCTCTTTCAACAAATCTTCAAATGCTTTGTTGATAACATCATCAGGAATCTTGACATTTGGTCGGCCACCTTTATTATTTGAGTTTTCCGCAACATATAAATACCTTCTATAATACAATTTGTGATATTTAACTTGCTGAGCGAGAAGGCTGTCAACCGAATCAAATGTAATTTTTTTTTTAAACATCATCCATTTTTAGACAGTTAAAAAATTTCCAGCAGCGTCGTGATCAGATAGTACATATGTCGCTTTTGCCTTATTTTTTTTAACTGGCCGCATATTATGCACAGATCACTGTCGTTTTCTGGATTTCTGGTGGACCTAAGAGGAGTATAAATTGTACTTGAAGTTGTGGGTTCTGTCGACTGGACTTCCTGATGATGTTGATCTTGTTTGTGTAGTTGTATTTCTCTTCGCCTAATTTTTTCTTCACTTGTGTAACCTGCATAACACGTTCTGTGCCACGAAAATGTTTGTTTATCAAGAGAAGAATCAAACAAATTTTCAAACCGGATAGCGGCATCATCTTTTCGTCGATAAACTGCACGTTGGCTTCGGATTATTCACTACATTGTTTGCAATTTCACAAAAAATACATGGTAGAGTAGGTAGTATCACAATATTTTCTTTTCTTAGCAACAACTAAAAACGACATAACACTCACATTAATTGTAACGAAAAATCACAAAAACTGTATATATGTTATCGGCAATCTGTATAATCCGGTATTCTATACAATACCTAGGCAATGTATAGAATACCTAAAACGTTTAGGTAATGTATGAAATATAATTTATTTTATACATTACCTAGGTATTCTATACAATACCGAATGCGCAGCGGGTAATGTGTGTAAAAGACAAGAGCGGTGACGGTGTAGGGGGAGACGTAAGAGCATGCAGTATCTAAGTAAACACCGTGCGACGCTGTTAAAACAGATCATTGATTAATCTATCGAGAAGGAGAAGAAGCTATACAGTGTTGTAAAAATGGCTTCTTCAATGATTTTCCTTGCCCTTCTTGATAAAAACTACAACTGCAAAATCTCCTGGCGGTTAAAAACAATGAATTACTTACCTTTTTTATAAAGATTATCTTTAATGGGTATCCTAACTTTACACATTACCGGAAGACCAGCAGGTACTCTATATACAATCCCTAGGAATTGTATACATTACCTAGGTAAAGTATGTAAGGGAGAATAATATTGATAATATTTCATACATTGCCTCGGTGTCCCAGGTATTCTATACATTGCCAAGGTATTGTATGGAATACCTGAATTATACAGATTGTCGGTAACATATATATCTATCTAAAAAATTTTATAATACAGGAAATCACTGGAATCAGTATAACAACATTTAACAATCTTACATCTTGAACGAAATAAAAAAGACTGAATAACTATGAACAAAAAACAAAGAATTGACAGGCACTAACTTGTATGTTTATTTTACATGCTCTATATATTCAGAGAGACGGCGATACTTAAGGGTAAGCGACGCATACTTGTAAGCGCGCGAAATTATTGTCCGGTTGAAAAATAACAATTCGTGCAAATTTTTTAAACAATATGGCCCTGGCTTGCCCCCTGGCAACATGCATTTATATCATCAGTAGGGCAATTTGAAGAGGATCGCATAAAAAAATTGAGGTGGAATAGTTTTCGGTACTCATGCGCCGATTCCTCCTAGACTATTATGACTAAATACAAAACTATAATAAAAATACTTATAAATATTTCAATATTCACGTAAAAACAATGATCTGCTCACAAAAACGAAAACAAAAAAGCATTTATTATATTTCCGAAATTCCGATCAGCATCACATTAACATTGCGCGCTACCCCTGTACTCAACACTTTCTCGATTTAAACTCACCAGACGATAGGCGGGGAAATTTTCGGTAACCGCTGAATCGACGAAATGAATTTACTTGTCGTTAGTTAGTGTACGGTGATATGATAAATCAATAAACAAGGACGAGAAATCATAACTTTGGCTTGATAAATACGTTAGCTAGTTGGCAAGGTCTCTGCAGAACTATGACAAAAAAACAGAATAGTAAAATGTACCGGGTATTTGATTAATAGAGGTATTTACGCATTGTTGTTTAAAAACTGTTTATCTTACAGCTTAGGAAAAGTCATATAAAAGATAATTATGTCAAGCACTTCCTACTTCATTGTTATAAATAAAGAGATAATCGGAATTCCCCAAGAACAGCTCAGATATTGATGATTTTTTTAATATTCAGAAACCTTTTCAAGGGGACATAATTATTAATATCATTAAAACAATATGTATGATATTTAAGAAGAAAAAACCAGTTTTGTGTGAATTTTTGATATCTTTCTGTAATAATTTTTTTTGTTTTCATTTTTTTTGCCAGAATAGAAGACAAAATTTAATCGTAATCCTATAAAGCCTATTGGTAAATCGAGTAGTAAATATTTCAACTTCAACAGTTCACTTATTACTCATAATACCTAAGCTGGATAAGTATAATAGGCAATAGGATAGGTAGGTATCAAGTTAGAGACAAAATACTGATTGTATCTTTGAACAATGTTTAATGATCGAAGGATTGTACACTTTATATTTAGGTAAAAGAAGTTACATAGTGTGTAGTAAATTACTTCTCGTGCAACTCTCTGTATATTCAATATTTTCATAATTTCTTCTTGTAAAGGCTTGACCAGTTCGGAAGCAATCATCTTTTCGTTCATTTAATGGAAAATAACCTAAAATATTAGATATTATTAATTCTGTAATTGTTTTATTACTTCTTATTAATATGACCAAATTTGTGTGTTATTAGAGCTTATGACTACTGGCTATTTATCTATACACACTTTCTAAGTTTTCAAACTGTACTTCAAACTTCTAGTTGCAATTCTCAATTATTCAAAGGGCATTTAATATAGTACATTTGAAGTGGCACATTTCCTCCAAGCATTTCAATTGATTTTTCCTTTTCTCCGTTTTTTCATATTTTTGTGTAGCTAATATTTTACTATTCAGGAAGCCATATTCTGAAAAACTTTATACATAATGTAAACATAATAACTCTTTATTCATCTTCAATATATTTTTTATTATTGGGCAATCCAACTTGTAATCTTGGTTCTAGAATATACTTACTAGCACTTAGGGTGTCTTCTTTACTATTATTATTTGTTAGCGAAACGCGTCACAAGTTTAAATTGAACATTAGTTCAAATTATAGTGAAGATTTAAACAAATTAAATTGTTTTATTTCATCGATTAGTATGGATATTCATCAAGTAAAAGCCTCATCTATTCAATGTCTTGTTTATTCTTCAAATTTCTCTTTTAAAGACTTATACTCATTCTAACTGTGCTGGTCTTTTAAATGTGTTCTAAAATGCCATACTGAAGAGAAGACATGATAGTAGATGTTCGTATTTTTCATCACGTAAAAACATGAATACATTCAGCTTATTATTTTACCACAAAACGATCACAATTTTCGATATTTTTGAAAACGAGAACAATATTTTCCATTTCTATGACCTAACCCCACTTACCTCACACGCGAACTGTCAAAGAAGCTAGCAACCAATAAAACATCATGAACTCGAGTTTTATGATTGGCTGTTATTCTTCTGCCGTCAGATGTTTTGGTACCGGGATTTAAGTGGCGCCCTCTGCCATGACCAGAAATTGGAATACATGCAGTTCGATCTCCTTGTATAGTCTCCATAGCTTAAATAATGAACTCAACTCTGGATACAAACATGTAAAATGTATTTTAATTGTCAAAGTTTTGTCTAAAGAAGTATCACTTGTGCTTGTGCCCTAGTGCTTGAATAATTGCCGAAAATGTTTTGAGTACATGAATTTTCTTTAAAAATTCTACATGGTGAAGTGAATTAAACATTTTCAGATAACTTGCTGGTTACCATAGCAACAACGTCGAAATAAAGCATCTGATTGGTATAATGATGACTGGTATAAAATTTTCATCATAAATATTAGAATTACTTAAAGTCGGTAAAATAATATCATCCAATTGTTACTAGCTATAGTACAAGACCCGCCAAAATTTCAACTCGGAACGATAATATTCGGGGAATCTTCCTCATTTGGGGTGCTTATAATGCAAATTTTTTTTTTTCGAAATTGACCCCCCCAAAATCCCTCCAAATATGGCCTCGAATTGATGTTGGAAACCGCGTATGGTGTTTTTAGGCATCGTTTACTAAGGTATATTACGAAATTAGTGAAAATACTGACCTAACCTCAAAATTTGGCGTCACTTGTGGCGCCCTCTATATCGACTTTTAATTTTTTTTTTAAATCAATTCCCATAGATTCGAATCCGCAAATTTTCGTGGGCATAATGAAAATTTTTTAAAAAAATATTTTTTTTTAATAAACGTTTTTCAAATTTTCTCGAATTTTTAATCGTATTACCTATATGTTTTATATACTCTATCCGTAGGTCTCGACCTATAATACTTCAATTATGAATTTAGGTATTTTTCCATATTTTCATAAATAAAAAAAGTTACTTTTATATTTTCGTATATAATTCCAGTGGCAGCGCCGATGAGTAAAAATCATTATTTTTCCCGAAATCCGCTTCGCTTTTTCCACATGGATCCACCATTGGAAATACTGACAAATTTTTTAAAAATTGATCCGCGCAATTTTTTTACAAAAAAATGCCAAAAACGGACCTATCTCATCAAAATTGATACTAAATCCTCTTTTTGTAAAATTTTATCACCATATACTTCCCAGAAAAACCTTCAGATATGAAATTTTTTACTTTAAAAAATGTATATCATCTACGCTTATGGAATCGAAACGACCAAATTAACATTAATCAACAGTCGATGATCCACATTTATCTAAAAAAATATTTACTTCCTTAATTTTAATATAGAAACAAATTTTTTAATTTAAAAAAAAATGTAAGTTAGGTTAAACAAGATTAAGTTAGGTTTGGATTAGGTTAGCTTAGGTTAGATAAGATTATGTTAGGTTTGGGTTAGATTAAGTTTAAGCAAATTAAGTGGGGATAGATAAGATTAAGTCCGGTTAGATTAAATTTTTGCCCCTAAATTTTGGAAAAATTTAAATTTTTTTGGAAAAATATATTATTGACCGATTTTTGAATTGTACATTATTACCTGGACGTATTAAACTTTTTCACCACTGTTAGCTATTGTTTAATAAAATTATTTTCTTAAAACCAATGTATATAGAATATAATTAGTGTTATCGTCCTAATCCTATTCCGGTGTAATTAAAACTGAATGTATACGACGTATTCGTGACCTGGAAAATCATACCGTCATAGATGCAATAATCCTGAGGATTGAAATCCAGATATCGCATCAAACAGAAATTAATTGCCATCCAACGTGTCGTATGTGACAAATCCCTTAATAAACCATTTGACGTGATGAGATTTATCAGCTTATTACATCGATGATATAGAAAATTACATTTTTCACTCGACTGAATGTCGAAACAGGTAGATTGTTAAAGCAGAGATATTTTTTATATTACATATTTTGTTACTTTGGTTATTGTAGATTTCACATCAAAAAGTATTTTGTACATAAAACATTTTTTAACTCTTGCAGCCGTTAAATGCACTAAGGGATCAGAAAGATCTGTTATCTATACCTATTTGCATTTTTCAAAAATACCTACAGTGTAATTTACATTCAGATGGCAGCGTTAGAGAAATTTATTCGTACGTTATGATCAGACTCCAATGAAATAGTAATATTGTGGGAAATATTTGTAAAATGATAAATACAAATATATTGTACTATTGTGTGAATGTTTTCGAATTGTATAATTTTTTTCCTCCGCACGCAAGGTAGATATTATGAACTATTACATTTTATAATGATTTTTTTCTACTCCTGTTTTATAATATACTTATTAAAAGACTAAAATCTGTATCGTAATGATATTCATTATGATACAAATTTTCATTATGATACAGATTTTTAAGCCAATAGGAATGCGACATTCGCACAATATTTAATATAGCCATGGATACCTGGTTGACATTTCTGAAATTAATTATATTAGGTGACACTTAATTTGACAGCTGTCAAATAATTTTGATTTTCAAAAGTAACTATATATGATAATTATTAATTAAATAATTCTTATTAATCGGAGTAGAAAAAATATTGTATGCAACTTTCATGTAATGGCCATTAATACACTCGCATATTATATACGAAACTCGCCTGCGGCTCGTTTCGTATCCTACAACATGCTCGTGTCTTAATGGCTATCATTACATGATCGTTGCATAAAATACTATTATTTACGACCACCATTAAAATTAAGCATTTAAAAACTCATATAAATACGTGAAATTACATTTTATACATACGTCTAAAGTGTGCGAAATGCTTTTTTAATGGAAGTTTCATTATAACACCCAAAAGAGTGCGAAAAAGTACAATGCTTTTTAAATGGGATAATCATTATAACACTCTTTTTTATTTATATATTTATTAAGTTACCTTAGATAATTTTGTGTTTTGTGTTCTGTCAAAGGTTCTGTAATTGTAATAATTTTGTACTGTCATTAAGAAGAGTGAAACGTGAATGGTCAATAATTGTCAGAATCTGTCAAAAATTGTTAAATATTTAAAAAAATGGTCAAAAATAGTCAATAATTATCAAAGTTTTTGAAAATTATTTTGAAAGTTTTTGATAATTATCAGAAACTGTCAAAAAAGGTCAATAATTGTTTAAATTTTGAAAAAAGGTCAAAAATTGTTAAAATTTTGAAAAAATGGTCAATAATTATAAAAAACTGTCAAAAATGGTCAATAATTGTTGAAAATAGTCAAATTTTTTGAAAAATGGTCAAAATTTTTGAAAAATTGTCAAAAATGATCAATAATTGTCAAAAATGGTCAATAATTGTTAAAATTTGGAAAAATGGTCTAAAATGGTCAACATTTTTGAAAAATTGTCAAAAATGATCAATAATTGTCAAAATTGTTCAATAATTGTCAAAAATGGTCAATAATTGTTAAAATTTGAAAAAATAGTCAATAAGTGTTAAAATTTGAAAAAATAGTCAATAATTGTCCAAAATTGGCAAAATTTTTGAAAAATGGTCAAAATTTTCGAATAATCGGCAAAAATTGTCAAAATTTTGAAAAAATGGTCAATAATTATAAAAAACTGTCAAAAATGGTCAATAATTGTTGAAAATAGTCAAATTTTTTGAAAAATGGTCAAAATTTTCGAATAATCGGCAAAAATTGTCAAAATTTTGAAAAAATGGTCAATAATTATAAAAAACTGTCAAAAATGGTGAATCATTGTGTAAAATTGTCAAAATTTTTGAAAAATGGTTAATAATTTTTAAAAATTGTCAATAATTGTCAGAACCTGTCAAAAATGCTCAAAAATTGTCAAAAATGGTCAATAATTGTTAAAATTTGGAAAAATGGTCAAAATTTTTGAAAAATTGTCAAAAATGATCAATAATTGGTCAATAATTGTCAAAAATGGTCAATAATTGTTAAAATTTGAAAAATAGTCAAAAATGGTCAAATTTTGTGAAAAAATAGTCAATAATTGTCAAAAATTGTGACAATTTTTGAAAAATGGTCAAAAAATTGTCATTTTATTGAGCATAAGAAGCAAGCATCTGTCGGCGGTCCGACGACCGCTCACCTTTTTTTGGATTGGTGTAACAATAAAAAAATTTAAAATTAGACGGAAAATGTTCTTATTGCATATTTCTCGGAAAAGTCAATGGAAATCATCAATGTTATGGTCCCATTATTCCATGTTGAAAACTACCATAAATTTAAATTTAAACATTGATAAGAAAATTTCATAAACTTATTACCTTCATAAAACGACAATCAGAGAGCCATAAACCAAAAAAATCAAAAATTTTCACAAGGGAACAGATTTTGGATTTTATAAATGGAGTACCAGATAATGAATTTCTTATGATGAAGGTAGGCAATAATGCAAACACAATTATTAAAAAGAGAGGTTATGTAATATAGAATTAAGGGAAAGTATTTTTAATGTGGTCGTAGATAAAACATTGTATGATACTCATGCGTGAATTACTTTTGCGCA
Organism: Lochmaea crataegi; assembly: GCA_947563755.1. Lineage (NCBI taxonomy): Eukaryota > Metazoa > Arthropoda > Insecta > Coleoptera > Chrysomelidae > Lochmaea > Lochmaea crataegi. The sequence goes on along the minus strand of OX387422.1, from coordinate 56,700,622 downwards.
CTTTTTGCGAAAAAAGGCACTAGCTACGCTCGTGCCTTTCATTTTCGCAACTCGTGCGCAAAAGTATCACTTCACGCACTTGTATCATAAATAACTATTTTCCGTTTTATTGAAATTTTGTTGAATATTGCATTAATAATTATTTATGATTACATCAATAACCATAATGTAACTAATAAAATTTGTTAGTTGTTTTATGTCTTCATTTTCCGACACTCGTAGACAAAATGTGTGCGGAAAGTGTCTTTTCTGCACTCGTACGCATGTTCAAACGACTGCAGTCTCGTGCAGAAAAGCATCAGTTTCCGCACTATTTAGGAAAATAACTATTGAGTTATTTGAAAAATGAAAGTTATTTACTACAAAAATCATGTATGCTCGTGTATCGATCGCCGACCACAACAGTGATGCCAATTCGAGGAATTTGTGGGGTTCTTAGGGACACATTTTCGAGGGATTCTTTAAACTGCATTTTAAAATTATTATGGGCATTTTTATCTAATCACCAATGACTTCATGTGTGTTATTCGGAATAATTTACATCAAAATAATGAAACATGTCTCAATTATCCTGTGCCACAAAAACTATTGAAACTACACACATATTTTGAATTTGGATATTTATGAAAAGTTTCTTTAAATATTCAATTCTTTTTTTACTACGGCTCAATATACATATATATTATGAAGCTGCAACATCATTCGAAACTGGAGGGATTTTGTGAACAAGATTTTTTAGACCTGTGTCCTGTACGAGGTATAGTTTATTGTACTGAGTTGGCAACACTGCACAAAGGGATCGGATTGGTAATACATTTCTAGGCCAAGCAAGTAGAGTAATTTTTGACAAAATCCTAGTATAAAACGGATGATGCCTCAGAGAATACATAGTATAATTTTTATGTTTTGCAACACGTGAATGTTTTTCAGTAATTTGTTATAAACATTTCAAACGAAAAAAACGTACTTTTTTTAGTTTTTTTCATATAACTTGAAAAGTACTGGTACTCAATGGTATGTATAGAGACATCATAGGTAATTAAAACACGAACAAAATGAGGGGACGAGCGACTTCATCGGATATTTAGGGACCGAGAAAATTCGAAAAAGCATATAAATGAGTAATTTTTTGGAAAATTCATTTCTTTGCCATTTTTGAATTTTAGGAGTTGAAACTTTGTACCAAAGAAGCTCTTCATATGCATTTTATATGTGCGAAAATCAGACGCCAGGCGACGGTCACTGCAATTTTTGATGCGATATTTTGCAAGGAGTCTGGATCACAGATCACCTACCTATAGATAGGCATCTAGGCATCCAGTCTGGTTTTAGAAGACACCATTCTTGTGAAATGGCCTGTCAGCTAGTTTCTAACAACTGGAAAAAAGAAATTGATGAAGGAAAAATTGTAATTAGTGTATTTGTTGACTTAAAAAGAGCCTTTGAAACTGTGGCTAGAGATAAATTAGTAGTAGAATGCGAAAAATACGGTATAAAGGGGAATGTTCTAAGCTGGTTTAAAATTTACTTGACTGATAGGTATCAGAAAATCAAAACCAATGGTGAATGCTCAGAGAAACTTAAGACGTATTATGGAATTCCATAGGGTAGTGTATTGGGACCGTTACTATTGATATTGTATATTAATGGTTTATACCAATACTTACAGCATTCTTTCGTCAATTTCTTTGCAGATGATACTTTGATTTCTGTATCTAGTAAAAAGTATTTAGAACTGGTAAATATTATGAATAATGAATTAGACATCCTAAATTAATGGTTGATGGAAAATAAATTAAAGTTAAATGAACAAAAAACTAAATGTATGATAGTCGGTAGCAAGCAAAATTGTTCTAACTTCAAGCAAGGTCAATGGGTCATTAAAATTAATAATAGTATAGTTGAATACGTAGATGAAATAAAATATTAAGGAGTTATATTAGATCCTCAGCTCAGATTCCTAAACATATTGATTTTTTGTGTGCAAAAATAGGAAAAAAAGTTGGATATTTATCTAGAGAGTTAGTAAAAGTCTTTCACTTTGGTGCAGAAAACTGGTGTACAATACAATCATCTATCCACATTTTAAATATTGTATGTCTCTATTAATATCTTGTTCTAATGAAAATATTAATAGACTGCAAGTCTTTCAAAATAAGGCAATGCGCATCTTACTTCGCACAAACAGATATACTTCAATTGATAGTATGTTTAAATCATTAAATTTTCTAAATGTATCACAGCTTATACGGGAATCAAATTTGTTATTAATTTATAAAATCGTAAATAATCATAATAATTAAATAATCAGGCTCCATCGTATTTTAAAACATATTTAAATAAAAGATCTTCGAATATGAATTACAACTTAAGAACAAAAGATAATTTCCAAATTGTAAGATTTAACTCTACAATAATGGAGAAAACATTATTTATAGAAGGCTTAAGGTTATATAATAGCTTACCATTAAGTATCCAAACTTCTCCAACTGTAAAACATTTTAAGTCACGAATAAGAAAAATGTATTTTGTAAATTGATAGTTGTATCTTTTTCTGAGAAAATTTGTAATATGAAATCTGTTTGTTATGTAATAGCTTAATTTTAGCTAAATAAAGTTTATTCTATTCTATCTGACCCGTGGCGTTTTATGTGGCGAATTAATTGTACGGGGTGACGTCACCTTGAGAGCCTGAGAGCAGTAGCTCTAGCACCTATGACATGGTTGTGATCTTCGCTAACAGCAGACAAAAAAGATTCCTGTAATTTTACAGATTTTGGCATCATATTCGAAATTACTATAATTTTACATTTATTGCAAAATGGCATTTATGGTTCATTTTTTGATATTTCATTTAAATTATCTCAACATTTGATTGATATTACATTAATAACAATCAAATAGTCAAGTTAAATTAAATGAAATGTCAAAAATTGAACCATATAATGACTGAAATTGGAAAAATAAAGCAATAATCATCAAGTTTATTACAGTGTGGAAACCACTTATGGAATAAAATTCTTTATGTCATTATTTTAGAAAATTATAAAAAATGCCGAGACACGTCAACTTTTGAATTGAGTTGTGCGTTATGTAAACATAAATTTAAATGTACAGGGTGATTCACGCAAGTATGCCATAGTCGGTGTTGTTTTTTTTTTAATGAAACACCCTGTATATTTGCATATTTTTGAAATCCCCTTAATGAACCGATTTCAACAAACTAAATAATGTATGGTCAATTATGAATTATACAGGGTGAAATTTTAAAATTAATAATTTATTACACTTGAAATATTGGTACTTTTTTAAATTAGCTAAATATGGATTTATCAAAAATCTAAACTAACTAATTATTAGACGCATTTGTATATTAAACATACGATGAACTCGCGTTTAGTCTTATTCATTTCAACGACAAGTATTTTAGCACCTGCATAGTTCATCTTATGACCTGTATCAATGACATGTTCAGTTAAAGCACATGATCTCTTTTGTCTATTACAATCACTGCGATGCTGAGTTATGCGATGCTTCACAGTACGTGAGGTTTGCCCTGTATAACTAGACTCGCAGTTAAAGCAAGGTATATTATAAATTACATTAGTTTGCATATCCCTGTCTTCTTTTTGCTTCAATCTCGAAAAAATGTCACCCACCTTAACAACATTTCTATTAGCTATTTTTATGTTTTCATTACTAAAGACTTTATGAATTTTATCTGAGAGGTTTTTTATGAATGGAATCTTCCAATTCATTTTGACAACTCATAGTTTTTGATGTGATAGGTTAATGACTATGAGTTGGTTGAGTGAATTTCCTAATTTTATTAGTTCTCTCCACTAGTAGGACTTTTGCAATTGGCAACTGCAAAAAGGGATTGATTAAATCATATTAATACAAAAGTTGAGATTGTTGAGAAGATATCAATTCTAATAATAACAAACTAAATATATATTATTGTAATTTTTTTTTCTCTTTATCTAATTTGCATTTCTGGTGAAGATGGTAGTGACGGTTTTTAGTTCGAAGATTTAAATATTATAATTTTCATCTTCCTAACAATATAACATTATAATTCTATTTAATTGTTATTAATTTCATTTTAACAGATATACAAAATTAACAGCTCTCTTAATTTGTAACCATGTCACATTAATAATATGAATTTTTGTTGGTTTTCTTGAGATACTGTGTGGCAGACAGTGTTTTGATGAAGATTGCAGAATTTTCTTTTACAACATTCAAAAATATTTTTAATAATTATAAAAAAGAGGATAGGTAATTAGCAACTACCTATTGTGTTTGAATCACTTGTGTGCATATTTGAGAGTTGACTCCAATTTAACAAACTGATGTTTCTTAAAACCACACTTCCATTTCACTTTGACAACTCATAGTTTCTGATGTGATAGGTTAGTGACTGTAAGTTGGTTGAGTGAAATTCCTAATTTTTCAATTTCTTTCCACTAGTAGGACTTTTGCAATTGGCAACTGCAAAAAGGGATGTATAAAATCAAATAAAAACAAAAGTAAGAAATGTTATGTAGATTTCAAATCCAACACTAACAGATATATAAATAATTTTAATTTTTTTTTCTATTTTCAAAGATATTGAATTAAAATAATATAAATTAAATCTTAAATTATTCAAAAATTGGTGCCTTGATTTCAGTTGGTACTAGTTTTGTTGGTAACAATGTATTTTTCTTAAAACAGGTATTTTATATTTTCGAGCTGATGACTTTTTTATTATTTCTACACTATGAAAAACTTGGTCAGTTACTTGTTTTGTGTAGTTTATAATGGAACCAAGATGACTGAATTTGTCATTTTTAACAATTTTAGTAGTTTTAATTTTTTTAAAATATGTGTAAATTTTCAATAATAGTTTGTTAAGATTAGTTTCCATGTTTACAAACTAATTTACATTCTCAAAGGAATTAACTCACTTGCTAGCAAGTTTGTTATAAAAAATATATTCTTTATCTAAATTGTAACAAATAATTTATAATTTTAGCCTTGATAATGATAATAAACATTATCGAAAGCTTGGATTAGTAAAAAAGAGTCTTCTTTACCATCAACAAATCATTTTGGCTGTGCCCCATAAAAAATTTATAGTATATATATATATAATTTCGATATTAAGCATGTTAGTGGAATTTCAAACAATTTCTAGAATGGAGAATCTTATGAAAAAACAGGATATTCGAGTAGGTATAAATATTATGAAACATATTTTCTACAGAAGAAATAAGAAAAGATCAAAAAATATTAACAGATGAACAGACAGAAACAAAAGAGTCTTGTAAAAGATGGTCTGTATTATAAAGAAATAAACAATTCTGAACCTTTTGTCATATCCAAGATGTTAACAAATAAAATTGCTCAGGAATTACATATAAAATATGGTAATATAGGTGTAAAAAAATTATTTTGCATTTTTAGAGAGAACTATATTAGTAAGAACGATTTGTCAAATATTAAAAATATAATTAAAAGCTGTGAAATCTGTCAATTTGCCAAAGAAAAAGAATTTCATAATGAAAACCTACCTAAGGCACTGGTTACGAAACAACCTTTAGAAACAATCGCAATAGATTTTCTATCAAATTTAGTTCCTAGTAATCATGGCAATTCACATATCCTAGTAATCACTGATTTGTTTTCAAAATATGTAGTAACTTATGCATGTCGTCCAACGAATCTCAAAACAGTAAAAACTTTCCTAAATGAATATTTTAATGTGATAGGCATCACAAACAACATTATAATGGACAACGCAACTTATTTCAACAATAAAGAAATTTAAAAAAAACGTAACATACAACTCTTATATACCAGCATTAGACACCCTATGTCAAATCCTGCTGAACGAGTAATTAGAGAAATAGTAAAGTATTTAAGGATTCTAGTACATTATGAACAAACTAATTGGGAAGGTAGGTTGGAAGAAATAACTTACTATTTAAATCAAACTCCTAACACTACAACTGAACTGCCACCTATACTTGTTTTAAAAAACAAGTTTCCAGACAAATCATGGATTGGGAAAAACAATATGGAGAAATTTTAACTAAGGTTAACAACAGAATTGCCGAGAGGGCAAGAAAAAGTATAGAAAAAAAAATAAAAAAATTTAAAACCATGTTACTTTCAAAATGAATGAACTGGTGATCCTTAAAGCACTAAGGACCAAAAAAATAATGAATGTGCAAAATTAAAACTTGTATGTGAAGGTCCTTACCTAATTAATAATGAACGAGGTGTGAACAGCTATTAACTAAGAAATCCAGTCGACAACACCATTAGAGGAATTTTTCACGTTTCTCAAATATATAAATTTCATCCAACACCTAACTAACTTCATGTATCTAAAAATCAGAGGATAATCATTTATAATACAAAATCTTCAGGATTATTTCTAATTTGAAATTATAAATAAATTCTGAATGTTATAATAAAATAAAAATTTTCAATAATAGTTTGTTAAGATTAGTTTCCATGTTTGACAAACGAATTTACATTCTCAAAGGAATTAACTCACTTGCTAGTAAGTTGTGTTATGAAAGATATATTCTTTATCCAAATTGTAACAAATAATTTATATTTTTAGCCTTGAAAATGATAATAAACATTATCGAAAGCTTGGATTCGTATAAAAGAGTCTTCTTTACCATCAACAAATCATTTTGGCTGTGCCCCATAAAAAATTTATAGTGTATATATATATATATATATATATTAAAGAAAAACAATTTTTTAAAACTGAACTAACCCACAAATAAAATTAACCGTCGTAATACGTGGTTGTTAGGTTAAGTTATCAGTGGTGACATATGTGGAGGTATTTGAAATTACTACGTCGTTACTACCAGAGGCTCTACTAACGGCGTTACAGTTCTCATTAATTAAATCCGCAATTTTAGAAGTGCTCAGGCTCTCCAGGTGGCAGTACCATCGCGCGTTCAGAGTGCCCATACCCTGGTCTGGATTCGTTATCGATAGTCCGATATTAAATTTTAAATAGGTTTTGAAAACTATAGATGTAGTGCAACAAAACTTATATTTTCGATTTGTAATACAAACCATTGAGATTGCTCCAGTACTTTTTACGCTATATGAAAAAAACTAAAAAAAGTACGTTCATTTCGTTTTCAATGTTTATAACTAATTACTGAAAAACATTTGCATTTGCAAAATATATCAAAAATATACTATGTAATGTCTTTTATATGATGGCACAATCCGTTTTCTACTAGGATTTTTGTCAAAAATATTTACCTATTGCTTGGCCTATTCGTATCATTTACGTTCTTAAAATTTGTGTTCTGTTGCTGTTAGTTATTTGTGACATTCTGTATCTTCCGTCATGTTAAGAATATTATGGACACAAACAAAATTTCACAAAGTCTAACAGATAAGAATTAACCGAAAATACAAATAAATACGTGGAAGTACTCGAGTAAACAAGGGAATATTGGGCTGTTTTATTGGTATACCTTCGTTAGATGTCGTATTGATGTACGCGCAGTACCGAAAACATACTCTTCTACGTCACAACCAATAGCAATGCGCTTACAAAAACTTCAAATAATTTGAATTTTTCTGCATATTAAATTCGTTATAGTCGTTTCATTCGTTTGGGCTGTGCCCAACAGCCCAGGCACTCGAACTGAATCTTTGTATCATTTCCCATTTTATCTACTTCCATTTCAGAAGCTTCGTGTTTTCTATAAAGGCCACTAGTTTGACTGGAGGGATTTTCAGTAGTTGTAATGGTTGAATTAATTCATCTCCAAAGTGCTTCCGTCTAAGTACTTGTAAGTTCTCGCAGAAACAGAGTATGTGAGTTGGTGTTTCATCATCAAGTTAACATTTTCTGCTCATAGGATCACTAACTTGGCCCATTTGGTGCGGATGTTTCCTCAAGGTGCAGTCTCCAGTCACCAGGTCGGTAACTCTCTTCAAATGTCTCTTACTCAGTTTCGGTAGCCTGGTTGAGAGTTCCTTGTCTACCTTGTTCAGTAAACTGAAAGGTCCTCTTTAAGGCACCACTCCTCCACAATTCGTAGTGCTTCTTGTAGGACATTCATAACTACCTCTGGGAATTTTCCATTGGTGACAATCACTATGTCGCCCGCAAAGCCCTGCGTCCATATGCTTTGATCATTCAGAACAAGTCATCCACAATTAGGTTCCATAATAGTGGTGAAAGTACTCCACCTTGAGGACATCCTTTAGTTGTCCTAACGTTGTATGTTTTATCATGCATATGTGCTGTTATTCTCCTATGCTCGAGCATGGATCCTATCCATTTGCATGTGGTACTGTTAATCCCTCTGTTTTTAAGGGATCTGTTTATTGATGACATCGATGGGTTGTCAAAAGTACCTTCGATGTCTAGAAATGCAGCAAGGGCTACTTCCTTATGATTCAGACTCCTTTCGAGACCTGAGACCAAACTATGCAGGGCAGCTTCTCCTGATTTCCCAGCTTGATAAGCCCATTGTAGTCTATGTATAGGGATGCTCTTAAGCGCTCCTTCTTGCAAATACATTTGTAAGACTTTATCCATGGTTTTCACCATGAATGATGTCAGACTGATTGGTCGGTAGGATTTAGCCTGGGTGTACGTTTCTTTTCCTGGTTTAGGAATAAACACCACCTTAGACTCTCTCCATGCAATTGTTATATACCCTAGAGCATGGCTGCTTCGAAGTATCAGAACTAAAGGACCCATTATGATGTCTAATCCCTCTTGCAGGAGCTTGGGGAATATGCCATCTGGTCCTGGAGTTTGTATGTATGTAAATTGGGGTGACATTCAGTGAGAGAGAAAGATCTATTGTGCCCCCTTACTTCTACTTAGTTCCCGAGGAAAATCTCAGAGACCAGTAGCTCCTTTAGTCCTATTTCCCGGAGGAATTTTAGGATATCTGCAGGCTTTAACTTAGGTATAGTAAAATTAATACCTATTTAGAGGTACCAGCCGTTTTAGTAACTTAACGTATGCGGCTTCTTGAACCATCTGACATTAACATGAAATCAAAATTTGACGTAACTTCAAAAACTTGACATCTAATAAATTAGTTACGACGTTCATTTTTGTTGGTAATTTTTTGTTTCAACCGATTTATTAATAATAAATAAGGATGGTCTCATTCTAAATGGGTATAAAATTTACTATAAATATCCCTCTTCAATCCAGTAGTCTCCAAGGTGTTGTGCCCTAGGATTCTGAATTGCTGTGCAGTTCGCAAGTATGTGGATGGAGGTTTCTTCTTCCTGGTCCTGGAGTTTTGTAGGGGTCAAATGAGTTTACAGCCCAACTGATACGATGAGGTATGAAGATCTCATTCGTGAGTTCCCAGTCCTCTTTGGTTGCCTTTGTTTGGCAACCGGCCGGTTGTCATAGCTTGACTCTATCTTTACCGAACCTGGAAAGTGCACACTGAGGAGGTGCTCTAGAGCCTCTGCCTCATTATTTGAAAACTTTCCGCTCGGCAACTGAATAGAACCAAGTTGCATGTCCTCACAGAATTATCTCCAGGACCTCTCCTTGGATTCTTTTATAGTGGTTGTTTGTGTAAAAAAAGTTTTTTCACGTCAGTCGTGTTTATGTCATATATTCTTATGATTTATAGCACATTTTTGCGAATTAAAATGTTAGTTAAGTGCACTATTGGGATGGTGGGGACATTATACGGGGGGACATTATACACTTGACGTCAAGTAGAAAGAGTTGATTGAAAACAAGTTGGGTATTGTGCATAGTAAATGTGTAAAGAAAATTAGCCGTATTACAAGCAAGACTAGATTCATATTTGTAATATAAAGAGATTCAGTATATAATTGAAGATATTAAAGATTAATTTGGAGTTGAGAAAATATAATATACAAATTTGTCTAGTTCAAAGGAAAGTTTTATAAGCATAAGTTTCTGCAAACCGTTGAATTATATTGAAAAAATTCAACTAATAATTAAATTTAGAACGCAACAACAATCCCCTCCAGTGGATAATTATTGGATATTGGAAGTGATAGATGACATAATGCTGTTTCCTGTTCGCTCTTCTAATCAAATGTTTCCACCAAATGAACCGGCTAACAGGGAAACGGTTGATGTCACTAGTTGCTTCCCCATTAACGGATGTTCTTTTCACTGAAAATTTAAAGTAAATAAGGAGAAAAGTCACTATCTTGAAAAAATTGTAATTCCTTTATACAGGTTTGCTAATATTTAAATTGCCTGTATAAAGATCTAATAAATAAAAATAGATTTAAAACCGGTTAACTGAGTTAGTTTTCGATTTTGGTGCTGATTGAAATGACTCATAGCATTTCCGGATCAACTGCTGCTAAATACACTAGGGGCTACAATATAGGAAATTGTGAAATTATTTATCGAACATGGAGAAAATAGCCATTGTTTGGTGAATTATTTGATGATGAATTTACTTTTCATACAGTGTGTCCACTTGAATTCGCAGCATATGGGAAACTTTTTTATTATCAATCGTACGAAGAAAACGTATTCCCACAAGATGAAATGAAACAATTTAATTTGTTTAAATCTTCGTTATTATTTTTGAACCTATGTTCAAATTAAACTTGTGACGCGTTTCGCTAACACAGTAGCTTTATCAAACGGGTGAAGGTATAATGAAAAATTTTCAATTTATACCTACAGTGCATTAATACGGAATTTTAAGAACAAAAGTAGTAGAAAATATTTAACTGGAAATAAAGTGCAAAAAAAAGTTTCTTAAATTTTAAAAGGTTTTCCTGGAAATTCATTCTTCACAACAATCCCTCCTGAACTATCTTCTAGGTAAATAAGTTTAATAAGGGTAAAAAGGTATTCTTCATAAAAGTTCTGCAAGATCTAAAACCTTCAACTCAACCCTTAGATATCGAAATTTCCAAGTCATATACAAAGTATGTCAGAAAATATGAATTTTAGCCAAGAGTGAATAACTTTTATTTTTGATGAAATCAAAAAGTGGTATTAAGAAAATTTATTTATTGAAGTAGTTATCGTGTTTTGGGAATTGTGCCAGAAAATTTTAAATTTTCGTGTACTCATTAAGGATATTATGATACAATTACCATTCAAATTAAGTTGATTGACTGCCTCAAACTCGAGATAAACGTAATTGAAATTCGTATAAGTACATAACATCGGGAGCAATTGTTGTTATTATAAACAGTATTATTTTTACAGTTTTCGAAATTTTTAAGCATGTATGTATGTGTATTGGGTAGATCTATTGTGCCACCTTAATTCTACTTAGTTACTGAGGGGAGAGTATCAGAAACAAGTATCTCGTTTAGACCTATTTACACCCCCTCCCCCCGATTACTTCTTCCATACCACAGAATATACATTCTTCTTCCTCCGCCATTTTAATCCTTTTCAGGTGCCACTTTAGGCTACAGTGTCCCGTTAAGATACCTGTTAGAACTCTTTGTGCAGTTTTACTCTGACTTAGGCATTCATTTGTTCTCAATTGGTTGGAGTTACCCAGAAGTATATTTAATTGTCTATGCCCTATATTAGATCTTTCCAATGGTAGATCTTTTTTTCGGCTCTGCCTATTTCTTCCATTATTACATTGGAGATGATACCACAAAAGGGTGTTTCAGCTCCTCTCTTTTCTGTTCATCTGCTATTTCACTTTCTTCTTTTCAAGTGTGTCCTGGAATCCACAGTAAGGTGACGATGTTGCTCTCGCCTAATTAAGTGAGTTTGCCTAGGCATTCCTATACCATTTTGGAACTGATCACACAAAAACTGTGTTTTAATGGCTACTTGACTATGCGACCTTTGCCTTCAATATATTTTATCAATATTGAACTGGGCACACTTTCCTATGGCGTGAATTTCCGGTTTGTGTTTTTCCTAAAGCTCTCGGACTGATGTTTGGTTCCTGGCTCGTACACTATCCCAGTTCCTTCTGTTGCTTGTGAGCCGTCTGTATACCATTGAATAGCATTATTTCCAATTCTGGTAATGGTATTTGGATCCCATTCCTTCTTATTGTTTAATTTTGTATCGAATTTCTTTGAAAATTTATACTTTTCCATCATACCATTTTGTGGCATTGTTCCTTATCATAATACATGTTCTTGGTATATCACAACATGTGTGATATACTATTTCAACATCTTTACATGCTAATCCTCTTACCTGGTTGTTATTGACCCAAGGTTCTTGGATCAGACACATCCCCACTTAATGAACGATCTTGTGATCACCGCCGAAGATCCTTTGGCATGTTACGCATTAACCTGAGCCAAGTTAATCCCCGCCATTCTGTTGTTTGGGTAATTTCCCCTTTTATCAGGGTGATGTCCCCCTCTTTAAGAGTGCTATCCCTATCCTGCAACCCAAACTCCATCCCCTCTTCGGACAGCGGCGACTCCTGTTCAAGGAGTTTGAATATGTGTAAACTTTCTAAACCACCCGAGCTATCGCCGGCCTTGAATGAGTCCATACACGGGGATTTTTCCAAACCGGTAGTGGATGATAAACCAGTTATCCTTGTTTTTTTGACAGGATAAACTGTCAATTCCTACCCTAAAGTATAGGCATTTGCCCTCTTCCTGAAAATTAAGGACCTTCCATTGGTTTGTCGCCAAACCTTCGTTTTGCGCTCCTATCAAACGAAGAAGCTTTTCTTCCTCTACACCTTTGCTTCTTGGGATGTTGTCTCCCTGGCACACCGTCAGTTCTCCTCCCTTCCAACCTTTAAGCTGTGCTGCTATCATCTGGAGCGATTCCGCAGTCTGTGGTGTTTCACAGTTGATTAGAAAAACTCCTGGTCTGAAATGTATGCCACCAAACTGAAGCTTATGCTCTCATCCAGAATACATTTCTTCTACTATTGCGTTCTCCAATAGGGTTTGATCGTTCGCACTGAGAGTAGTATCAGAGTATGCCTTAGGGAGAACCGCCATTCGTATTGTTTTTGCTGCAGCTGCGTAGGTAGCTGTCTGCTGAAGAAGTGGTGGTGCCCTCCTTCCTTATTCTGGCGGCGACGGGGCTGTCGTCACCACCCGCTTTCGTTTTTCTCATCTAGGAGGGATGCTCTTCTCCTCTCCTTGCTTTTTGCGCTCTGCAGCTCTCCTCTTTGCTTCCTCAGGTGCAAGTCCCTAATCAAGAAAGCGAAGATACATCTAATCCCCGCTCCTCAAATCTACGCCTCAGTGGGTAGTCCCTTTCTCCGGGTTTACCCAGTTCAAGTAGTATAGGGGTTTAACTACTTCTTTTATTTCCAGGGTTTGTCCCGAAAACTCGCAGCCGCTGAGAAGGTTAAGGGTATGGGCGCCCCTTCCGTTCTCCTGCTGTTTTTATAGCTGCCTCAACACGAGGGCTGCTGTGAGGAAGGTGATTTAATATTTTTGGGTACTGCGGATGGGTTGCTCCGACTTGTACCATGGGTTTTCTTTTTTTTTCAGTGTTCATGGTTGACTCCAGGAGTAACTTACTCCTGCAGAGATCTGCATGCAGGAGTAAGGGTATTTAAACTGGTATCCAGTCCTCGGCTCGGCATATGCTGTTCCACCTTGACTTGAGGGGTATTTTATTGTGGTCTCCTTCCACTTGGCCAGCTGTTTAAGGCAAGCCCCCACATCTAGAGCATATACCTCCACTAGAGACGGTTTGTATCAGGCAGGTTTCCACCAGAAAACTACCACTCCGACGACTCTGCTGACTCCAGCAACCGACCGGCTATCAACGAACCCGTCGGGACAACAGTCTACTCTTCACGATGAAATTGATATTGGGAATTGGGAATCCGTTGAACCTCCGTGGTTTCACATATTCCTTCCCTTCCCGTCCCGTAAGGTTCGAGGAGGAACAGCTACTCAGCTCCCTCATCAACGACCAGGTCTCACAACTCCTTGGGGGATAATTTGTAAGCATAAGGTGTGGTTTATAGGTGTCAAAATATGATCACAACCCAGACAGTAACACAATATTTATTCTATATATTTAGGTATAATTTTGGTCCATAAAACATTTTTGCCTCTGACAACAATGTAAATACTACCATAAGATCTTCCAAACTACAAAACCCCCACAAACTAAAATTTTAAAAAATCGTGCAAATCGTTTCCAAGGTAATTAAGGCGTTCCATACTTAAAATTCACTCTGTATTCTCACTAATATGACACTGCAGGGTGTGTAGAAACTATTCTACCAAACGCAAACGAGAAACTAGATGTGATTTTATGTCCATTTAACCTATTTTAACAGGAGCTGGAGTTCACGGTGCTAGACTAGGTGCTAGGCTAGGTGAAATGTCCACGCATCTGTATTCCAGGCTATCGACAGGTGTCGAAAGGGGGTATAGAGGCCAAAAGATCCTTATACTCTCAGATAGTCACGCAGCACTGAAATCTTTAGCATGTGCCCAGATCAGATATAGACTGGTCTGGGACTGCCTTCAAAAACTTTTAACCCTGGCAAACGATAATAGAGTAGCTGTTAAGTGGGTTCCGAGGCACAAGGGTAATGTAGGCAATGAAAAGGCGGACACCCTAGCAAAGCTAGGGTCTGAAACTGCATTCACTTGTCCTAAACCAGTATTTGGAATATAAAAATCTGCTGCACGTGGTTGTACATCTCGATGGATTCAAACTAAATATCAGACGTATTGGAGACACGTGCCAAAACAGGAACACAGCAAACTCCTGGTCAAAAAATCTTCGGAGTCGCTGACTAACGTGGGAGGGGCATCTAGTAAATTAGGTAGAATTTTTTGTGAATCATATAGAATTATTACAGTTTCCTGTAAAATTGTCGTATTTAGTAAAGCGTGTTACCAACAGATATATCAAAGAATATATATTATTCTACGCTTTACAACTATGTTTTGAAAAATATTTTTCAAAATGTTATGTAGTCCCTTCTAATCTCAAACCAGAGTTGGTTTAAAGCTTGTAGATTTACCAACCCCGTTTGACTTAGAAGTGTAATTTAATGTCTGTCGGGGCATGTAGCCAGGGAAGTAGTTGTTTCTTCTTCGTTGAACGGTCACTGTTTTTGAAAAATATTTTCCAACACATAGTTGTAAAGCGTAGAATAATATATATTCTTTGATATCTGTTTTGTGAATCAGTTATTTGACCAATTTTACATTAAATTCAAAAACTGTAAGATATTTTCAAAAACTTTTTTCTGGTGCCTCCTATTTATATGTATTTTATTTGTTCTAGGTAAGCAATATCATGTTTATAACAAATATGGTAAGTTAAATATATATTTTTTCAATTATGGGACCACAAGAAATATTGAATCTACAACCATTAATGAAGACAAATTTAAACAGTAGTCTATCCTATAAAATAACTTGAAATCATTATAGGACCGAACTCACTTTCGACCAATCAGCTTTGTAATATTTGTGTCAGCTGAAAGAAATGCAAATGATGTTTTAGGGAACTTTAAATAGATCAAAATAATTAACAGGAAAATCAATAAACATGATGAGAATTGCTTTAATCTATTTTAGATAAACCATTTCAAATGGGAACGGGCTTCGAGGGGAAACAACAAAGTGCTGTTCCAGGTCCTGTACGCGCTTCATGTGCTACTTGGATAATATGTCTTGATCATTTTTCTAGATAATGCATAACACTTCTTCCTAAGTAGGTACATTTAGAAATACGGGGTGTCCAGAAACTCTCCTGCCAAACGCAAACTACAGATACTAGATGTGATTTTATGTCTGATGTTAATGAAAAACTCCAGTAAACTCAAGGGATCAAGAGTTTTTCTAAAGCCGGACTTAACCCCTCGCCAGCGACAAATGGAAATGGAAATAAGAACCGAATTGAAGAAAAGGATAGACGAAGGTGAATAAAATCTGCGAATACGCTATTCTCAGGGCATACCTAAAGTAATAACAAAAAACGCCAAAGCTCCACCCAAAAGCAAGGATTAAATGTATACTTCCAAAATGTTCGTGGACTCCGCACAAAGCTAAATGTACTAAATGAAAGTGTTCTCTCTAATGACTATGATATAGTGGTATTTGTTGAAACATGGTTAACTATTGGCTTCTATGACTCTGAACTAAACCTAACTAACTAAAACATATTTCGCAAGGACAGATCGGTCGAAACTAGTGTATATGAAAGAGGTGGAGGGGTACTTATAGCAGTGCATAAGAGATTAAATTGCTCAATAATGTCATCATCTCCGGAAATTGAACAACTGTTCGTGATGATCAATTTAGGAGGCAGAAAACTACTTGTGGGAGCTATCTATGTCCCACCAAGACCTACAGTTGCGGTTTACCAAACGTTTTGCGAGAATGTTGAAACTCTTACTGAAAACTCAAATATTGATGCGTGTTTACTGGGAGATTTTAACTTACCTCATTGTTCATGGAGTGATACCAATCTTGCTTCAGTTGCTACGCCAGCTGGCAATGCTCCTCTAAATGAGGTCGCGGCAGTTGCACTTCTTTCCAATTTGTGTTCATTATTCAACTTATTTCAGTTGAACAAAATACCAAATAAATATAATTCTATTTTAGACTTGATCTTGCATAGTAATTCGGAAGTTAAAATAGAAATTTCTTCAGACCCGATGATTTTTTTCTTAGAATTGAGAGTGGTAACAGTAGGAGTCCAACCAATGAGGAGTTTTTCAGAGACTTCAAAAGTGCCAATTATGATGAAATTATCTCTTTCTTAGGATGTGTTAATTGGGATGAAATATACTTACAACTCTCATTGGAAGAGAGGATTAGCTTCCTGTATGAAATTTTTTACCTGGCAATTGATTTGTATGTTCCTATGAAAAAAAACCGTCTAAGGTATTTCCTCATTGGTTTAACTCCTCTGTTAAAGAAAGTATTATCAAGAAAAAAACTGCTCACCCACAGTACAAAAAAAGTGGGTTATATTCAGATTATCTAATCTTCTCGAGACTGAGGGCAGTAACTAAGAAACTTATAAAAGAATCATATTCAAACTACATTCAGTTTACAGAATCAAACTTCAAACAAAATATAAAAAATTTTTGGGGATTTGTAAATGCTAAACGTTAATAATCAGGACTACCAGGTGAACTTACATATAACAATATAAAATGCTCTTCTGGGGTAGAAATTGCTAACATGTTTGCCAATTATTTTGCTACAACTTATACTAATAAAAAATGCGGCTTACCTCAGTATCTTAAGTCAAATACTAACATTCATATAACGGAATTTTATATAAAAATTTCTGAAATATATCATAAACTCGCTACCCTTGATGAAAATAAGGGTCCAGGACCGGATGGAATACCACCTAGGTTTCTTAAGCACAGTTCTTTCATTCTGGCACGTCCCCTTTTTTTTATCTTTAATCAGTCTATTAACTTAGGGCATTTCCCCAGCCAGTGGAAAATCAGTTACATTTGCCCTATTTTTAAAGCAGGAGATAGGTCACAAGTCACAAATGATAGGCCCATCAGTATCCTAAATTCAATACCTAAGGTGTTTGAAAGTATTGTTGGTGATCACCTTTCTCCTCTTTTGGAAACTGTGTTAATGAATCAACAATTTGGCTTTAGGTGTAAACAATCAACCGAATTAAATTTCATCTCTTATGAAAACTACCTGTCAAAATCTTTGGAGGAGGGATATCAAGTTCATTCTATATATACAGACTTCTCCAAGGCGTTTAATAGGGTGGTAAACCATCCTATTATGTTATTAAAATTAAAGAAAATCGGAATAGACGGTCCACTACTGGATTGGATCGGTACATACTTGTCAGGACGTACTCAAATAGTGCGTGTGCGTGGATCCAACTCAAGCGAGGTAAATGTGCCATCTGGTGTCCCTCAGGGGTCACACCTAGGTCCACTACTCTTTAACATATTTATTAATGATATTGCAACTTGTTTCGACTATAGTCATTATCTGCTGTTTGCAGATGATCTTAAAATATTCTCCCAGATCTCTAACTATGACGACTGTCTATTACTCCAGTGTGATTTAAATAATCTATTTCAATGGTGCCAACAAAATGGAATGGATCTTAATGCCGCAAAATGTCATACTATGATTTTTGGTAGACTCAAAAACATTCATGAGCATATATATCAAATTAATTCAGAAAATCTCAATGTAGTATCGCAGGTGAAGGACCTGGTTGTGACCTTTGATAGACATTTGTCATTTGTACCGCATTTCACCAACATAATCAATAAGTCATTTCAAATGTTGGGTTTTGTAAAAAGATGCACCCGTGATTTTCAAAATGTAGATGCCATAAAGACTCTGTATAACTCACTAGTTCGACCACACCTAGAGTACGCAACATGCTTATGGTCCCCATCCTACAGAATCCACATTGATAGTATTGAAAATGTTCAAAATAAGCTTCTTAGATATCTTGCTTTTAAATCCAGAATCAGGTTTAACTCAATTCCATCTTTACAAATTACATTTGGTGTGGAGTCGCTTTACAATAGAAGGGTTAAAAGAGATTTAAAACTGGTATATAGTCTTTTGAACAATGATGCGAGCTGTACATTTATTCTCAAAGAAATCGGTCTTCATGTCCCACCTAGGGCAACTCGTACTAACCAAACATTTAGCACTCCAATTAGAAGGACAAATTGTGGAAGTAATTCTTTCTTGCCGCGCTCTCTTAGGAGAGCTAATAGCTTGACAGATCACCCAGATTTCTTTTTAACATCAAACAAATTTCATAATAACTTGAAAGCCATAAATTGCCAGCCGCCGTAGCAACCTTTTTGTAAATTTTACTTAAATTATGTTGTAATTTTATTGTATTGTATTTCAATTGTTACACCTTGTTATTTGTGATTTAGTTAATTTTAAAAAAATTATAAATTATAATATTGCCATTATTTTGTAAATTGGCCTCTGCCCGTTGAAAATAAATAAATAAATGTCTATCTAACCTTTTTTATAATGACGCTGTTAAGTCAGTTTTTTTGGCATATTTCGAAAAAACCGCTATATAACAACATAGTCAAGTTTAGTTGACTTAACACCAGTTTCAGACCGCTTCGTTTAAAGCTGTACCTAAACAGAATTTTTAAAGTTTATGAGTCAGTCAAAAAATGGAATTAAGCCGATAAAATTTTCGCGCAATAATTTTTCAAAATTTTCGAAGACAAAAATGCCTTGCCGCATGAAGCACCACATCAGTCGTCAATTTCTCGTTGGCATGGAGAATTTAAACGTGGACGGATTAATCTTAGCGACGATCCAAGAACAGGTCCACCAATAAGGGCAGTCACCCAGGAAAACGTCGATGCTGTATGTAAGCTGATCCAAGAAGATCGACATGTCACATATCGTGAAATTGGAGCATCATTGAGCATTTCAAAGTTCACAATTCAAAAAGTTCTGTAAAAAAATTAGTTTCTCGTTGGATACCGCATCTGTTAATTGGTGTCAAAAAAGTCTAAACCGGTTTATGCAGGAAACTCAAAAAATATATACAGTATTGTCAGTGGTGATGAATCCTGGATTTGCTCTTATGAACGTCAGTCGGCTGTTTGGGTGTTCCAAGATGAACCAAAACCGACGAAAGTTATCCGTTCCCGAAGAGTTATGGAGACATTTGTCTCAAAAGCCGGTCATGTAGCAAACAATTCTACTGCAAGATCAAAGAACTGTTACTGCTGATTGGTACATAACGATTTGTTTGCCGGAAGTAATTGCCGAGTTTCAAAAAACAAACCCCCAACGACGAATGATCCTCCACCAAGACAATGCAAGTTCCCACAAGAAAATCTCGAATTGTTGGACCATCATCCATACAGTCCCGACATAAGTCCTAACTACTTTTTTACTTTTCCAAAAATTAAGAATGATCTGCGCGGTTAGAACTTCCAGTACCCTGAAGATGCAGTAGACGCCTTCAAAAACTCTATTTTGAAAGTTCGAAAGGATGCAAAAATGAATTTCTTTTCGTAGAGAATACTTTGGAAAACAATAGTGTTTGAAAGTTATCTACTGTTTTTTTCTAGCTCTACAGGCTGTTTCAGGACGAGCTTACACTATCAGTATCTTGGAGACTACTCACACGATTTATGTAAAATGTATGTAAAAATATTTTCCATAAATTCGCCATAACTTGTTCTCCATCTATGCCAATTATACACACAAATTAAGGCAAAAATAGCAAACTGCATACTTCGATAGATAAATATGGGGCTTAAGTGCTTCTAAGAGCCTCTCCACTACGACCTTTGCAGATCTATTGTGTATGCCCTCCTGTTATTCTAGAGTGCCTTGTCTAGACCCGTTCTTATTACTAGACGGATGGCCAACCTCAGGTCCTCCATATATTGGGAAGGTTGTGGTTTTTCCTCCCCTATAGTTGAAAACCTCGACCTAGTCAGGCCTTCGCAGTAGCACAGTATGTGTACTGGGGTTTCCTCATCTTCTTGGCAAAACCTACATATGGTTGTTTCTGCCAATCCGATGTTGTTCATGTGTTTGTTAAGTCTACAATGCCCTGTAAGGAGCCCAACCAGGATCCTGATTGTTTTCCTATTCTGACTCAGTAGATACTCCGTGAATTTTGGCGAGGGTTCCTTGATGAACTCTTTGGCCTGCCTCATTTTTGGCGCCTTGTTCCACCATTCTCGAGACTGATTTTTTATCCAAGTGCTGCTATTTGATTTTTGCAGCGCCTTCGCTATGCCACAGAAAGGTTCTGGGCCAATGGGAGCACAACGTGCTCCTTCTCGGGCTAGTGAGTCTGCCTTTTCATTGCCCTTGTGATCTGAGTGGCCTGGTACCCAGGCTACGGACAGTCTATTATGACTGCCCAGCTCTTGTAGCGTCTCCAAGCAGTCCCAAACAAGTTTGGAATTTTTCTGCATGGAGCTGATTGCTTTTATAGCCGCCTGGCTGTCGGAGTATATGGCAATGGTCTTTTCCTCACTCTTGCCTTAATAGCTCCCCTGCACAGTGCTGTATTGCTGCAACTTCTGCCTGGAATATCGTCACATGTTTTCCTAAGCTCAGTGAGACTCTTATCTTTGGCTTGGCTATATATATTCCTGCTCCTACACCTTCCTCGGTTCTTGAGCCATCTGTGTTGCAGGCCATTTCTGCATTAATTGGAGGTCCTTCCCTCCATGCCTTTCTGCCTGTTATGACTATTTTGAAGTTTTTCCCGAAGCTATACTTGGGAATCATCTCGTCCGATGGCATTCCCATTATGGGGTCGATTTCCAACTCATTATATAGCTCGTTATACACCTTACCGTGTAGCCTACTAATGGCAGCTTGTCCTCTGTTCAATCTATTATTGATTGACCTGGCTTCGCCTTGTATGTAGACATGGAGTGGCGGCAGGTTCAGCAAGACTTCTAGTGCGGCTGTTGGGGCTGTCCTCATGGCTCCCGCGGCAGCCAGGCAGCTTGCCTTTGGATGCCACCTAGCTTTTGGATCGCCTCAGCCTACTGCATACTTAATAGTAAACTTCATTTTGTAACTACCAACAACAGAATTTGACAATAGAATACTTGAAAAACATTAAGTACACACGAATGGATTGCAAAGGTGACGCCAGCCTACATGCATTGTAATTAAAACAATGTATCACACAGAATATTGTATTTTTTTTGTCTCCGAATCTATTGGTTTTGGGAAAAAACTTCAAGAGTAAAAAAATTTTTTCAGGACATGTTACACCACTTTTAATTATATCAAACAACGTATTCGTTAAAACAGACCCTTTATTCTTAACAGCCAAATTGTATCTCTTTCAACCCAAAAGAACAACTAACCATAGATAACAATCATACGGATAGATAGGACTTTTGAAAAAATAGCGGCAACTTTGAATTTACAGTCCATTATCTGCTATTTAATATTCCACTTATGTTAACAAAAATTAAAATACAAATGAATTCTGAAGATATTTATTGATGTACTTCTTATTTAAATACATGTATATGTACATAATAGTATTACATGGTATTACATAATAATTGATATACATTTAGAGTTATTACAAATTAAGACTATTATAATATTATATAGTTTTAATAAATATATATGTTTCTTTAATTATTATGGCTACAACAGAAATGTGAAAAAAAATATAAATATCTATGTATGTATACTGGGGTGACATTCACTGAGACCTAAAAGATCTATGAAGGGGAGGTATTTCTGCGAACTATAACTTTATATACTATATTAAAATGTTGTAACGGTAAAAGGCGCTAATTTGTAACTGTAAGCGCTCCAGCTTGAAGCGCTCCGGCTAGAGAATCCTCTCAAGGGTGATTCGACCCCAAATTTATGTCGCACCAGGATAACAGAAAGGTTGGAAAAATTGAGGACGCCACTACATTTTTGACGTCGATAAAAAATACTAATGAATTAAAAAAAAATAAGGCGGAAAAGGTAGAAACGCCTTGTAGAATTTAAATAAAAGTTAACCAGAAATCAAATAATAAAAAAGTTACTTGAAAAAATAAAATTTTAAAACTTTACCCCGGGCGATATCTCCCTCAACTTTTATAGTTGAGGATTTAGAAAAAATAAAAAATAGGATTTAAAACAAATTTATATTTTATTCTTCTGCCAGAGAAAAGGAACAAATGTGAGGAGTATTTGTACTTTTATAGGTACTTAGCTTATGAAGTGTTGTTTCCGCAACAGGTGATGGTTGAAGAAGGTAGGTAGGTCTTGCCTCTAGGAAGTCTTGAGAAGATGGAGACTAGATCTCGGAGAAGATAGGAAGATAAAGATGTCTTGATTAGAATGGTATCCTAGCAGCTGTGTCCTGGTCTAGGGCGGTATCCTGGTCTAGGTCTTATATCTTGTATCCTAGCCTAGGGGCTGTGCATACCACAGCAAAATTCATTAGATAGGAAAGGTATAAAAGCGATAAAAAAATGGAGGTCTTTCTTAGAAGAGGGTCGATAGCGAAAAGGGCTGTCCCTCATGGCGTTGAAAAAATGGAAGCCACCATTGGCAGACGTCAATTGTCTTAGCGTTGGGAGTAGGATAATTTGAGATCACAGAACTATAATTGGAAGTGGCTAATGTGACGACGAGCGGTAATTAAAAGGATTTATTCTATAATATCGAAACAGGTCGATAGGCATGTTACAATGTGTTATACCTATTAAACTAAATTTACATTACTTTCTTCTCAAAGTTTTTACTAACTTAATCCCGCATCCTTTAAAAGTAGATAAAGCATTTGGGACAACCCTCTTGTCATCACCACCTAAAACTTGGATCGATTGTTTTAAGAAATTATGGCCAACTGTTGTCAAATATTATCCTCCAGATTTAGATCTTCCATATCATTCACTACCTGATTACTCCAACAGATTCTTCTTTTCTTCAAGTGTTTGAATCTATCAAGAATATCATGAACTACCTGATTATTCCAACAGACACTTATTTACTTCAAGTGTTTGGATCTACCAAGCATATCATGAACTACCTGGTTATTCCAACAGACACTTATTTTCGTAAGACTACCTGATTATTCCAACAGACAGTTTTGTACTTCAAGTGTTTGGATCTACCAAGATATAATGTACTACCCTATTATTCCAACAGACACTTATTTTCGTAAGTCCAAAATTTCCTTTTCGTCCTCGGATATCCGATGATGATTGTAGGCCACTGGTTTGCTTGATTTACAAGTTATAGATCCTTTAACTTCATCTGGTTTACCTAAATCCTGGAAATCATAAGAAATTCTATCGCTTGAAACCATAATTTTTATCTACCTCATTTATGTTTTTGAAATTCACCAAATGGATGATTAATTAATTAGGTAACACATTTTTAACATTAATAGGTACATTTTTCAGCCAAAGCTCATTATTTAATTTTTACATAGCCATTTGAGGTTGATTCAAATAGACAAACCCTAAAATAACATTATAAGACAAGTAAGCATCGTCAATTACAAACGCATTTACATTTCCCATAAAGCTTTTAAAACATATGCCCGATTTCACCAACATAAAGTTGGGTAATACCTAAATCGGATTTAGGAATTCCTAAATGCAATTTACGTTCTACCACGCGATAAGTAATACCATTGTTTAATAATATAGAGATAGTTGGTCAATGGGGTGTGAGACTTAACAAAAATATGATGTTTTCTCAATGTTAATAGTTATAAGCTGTGATTCTGTAACGAATATGTTAAATTTTAACGGATGTTAAAAAAATAACGTACGGTAAAATAGAAAAGTTATTCTGTACTGTTACTGGTGAATATTAAACTGATGTTATTAACAGTAGTTCAAATAATCCAATATTTCCTATTCCGTAATATTTTTCACGTTAAAAAATACCGGAAAGATGTTAAAATCGTAAGTTAGAATGATATTTTTAACACGTACCTACACAGTACCCTTTAAAAATTAAGCAGTCAGTTTAAATAGTTAAATATCGTAGAAAATGGCATTAGATGGATTAATACATCTCTTTATTGAATATTTAAATGATAATTGGCAAAGAATGTAAGTATTATTTTGCCTATTATAGAAACTTTTGAGACACATGTTACCTAACCTATTTTTTAGAACCCTTAATAATTGGAGATGTAGAAATTTATGCGATGCCAGTAATCCTTTTGAAATGCCAGACCGGCTCTTTCTAAAGCTGTTTAGGCTGAATAAAGAAACATGCCTATACCTAATTGATACGTTATCTCCTCATTTTATTCAGCATCTGCATGCAAGAATTACCAGGATACCTTTACACTTACGAATATTACTAGTCCTCAATTTCTTTTGGCAAGGAAGTTACCAGACAGGAATTGGTATGGGGTGGTGTTTTGAAGTTAGCCAACCAATAGTTAGTAGATGTTTGGAGGAAGTAACAAGAATAATAAATCAACAACTTGCCAATCAGTGGATCAGATTTCCATCGACTTATGAAGAAAAGCGAATAATAAAACAGGGCTTTAGAGAACGTGCTGCTTGTTTTGAAAACTGTATAGGAATCGTAGATGGTAGCCTGATTAGAATAGTATCACCTCCTGCACACAATCCATTTTTTCCAGGGCCAATATTTTACTGCCGGAAAAACTTTTATGCCCTTAATATACAAGTCATCTGTGACCACAAGTTAGGGAAGAATTGGAAAGAGACTATGTAAACAAAAATTCAGAAAACTACTTAATAGGAGATAGTGGGTATCCGCTAGAACCATGGTTACTAGTTCCAGTGAATGCTCCTCCTCCGAACTCTCCTCACTCAAGGTTCAACACCAGAATGTCAAGTTTAAGGGTTAAAATTGAACATTCAATAGGGCTACTAAAAAATAGGTTTCACTGCATACATGGACAAAGGGCGTTGTATTACAGCCCTAATAAAGTGACTGAAATTATACACAGTTGTGTCATTTTACACAACATTGCAAGAGCAAGGGCAGTAGAAATGCCTGATGAAGATATATTAGATGAAGATCCAGAAAATGAAAATCCAGGGCTAATTGAAAATAATGATTGGTATAATGCAAGTGAAGCACGAAGAGAGGAAATAATTCATAGATATTTTATGTAGGTAACATTTTTGATTTGAACTTTATTTTTAAATTTATTTAGTATACCCAAAACGGGTTGCCCGCTGCGAAAACAATAGAGCTTTTCTAATTTCGAACATTTTGTTTTGATTCCTAAGTACACAATTATATTTATATATTTTAATAATTTTTTACAGGATGGGATTGAAACGAACTTCAATAATATATAATTTTACACTAAAAAAATGTATTGATTTAAGCAGGAAAAAATGTGAAGCTAGGTGTTTTAACAATCTTAGCAAAACATTTCTGATCAAACTATTTAGTTTTTTTATCAAAAACGTGTGTCAAAGTGTAGTTCATTTTCATATCATTCTGTAAAAAAATATTAAAATATTTAAGTAATAATTGTGCCCTTAGGAATTAAAATAAAATGTTCAAAATTAAAAGAGCTCGATTATTTTCACAGTACGCATAGCTCTTAAACAAAAATTATTATTTAACATTTCATATGTAATATTGTATATGTAGTAATTCCAAATAAAAATGTAGACAAATGAGAAAATAACTATTTATTTTAAAAAACAATATTTTAAAATAAAAAACATTTCAAAAACAAAACTTAAACCTCTAAAAACAAAAATTGATTTAAAAAAAATCAAATTAAACATTTTAAAAACAAAAAGAGAAAAATCGAAAACAAACAAAACTTATTTTAAAAACCAAACAAAAAAGATTTGAAAATGTTAATGAGTACACTGGACTCTTTATTTTATGTTTATTTGTGCGCAACACAGCATCAGCTAATCTGCCGTTGGACTCAGCGAGCCTGTTGTTTGATTTGGCAAGATTTTTTAGACATTCTTCATGGTTGGTTGCTATTTTTCCAATTTTGGCCTCCATTCTTTTCTCTTTACGGGAGGGTGCTCTCTTGTTTGTCTAAAAAAAGAAGCAATATATAGTTTTAATTTGAATTTCAAGTACTTCATGTAAGACTGTCCTTAGGCTAAGTCTCGCCCAAGTAAATTTTACAATTGTATTTAAGTACAAATAAGTAAAGGCATTTATTATTATTATTATTATAATTAATCCAAATCTCCAAGTACTTCTGAAAATACTGTCTTGGTAGAGGTGCAGGGAAGTGATCATTTTTTAAGTCGGTAGCGAACGTGTTAAATATACTAAGAAGTTTACGCAAATATATAAAACGACAGCATGGTTAAAGTAAAAGTGTAAAAGTTACTATAAATATTTTATTATTAAGGTAGGTGTTAATACTTAAGTTTACTCACAATTACATTTTCGGTATGTAATACATTCAATACTGGTATTGAATCCGCCCTAGAAGTAGAAAGGACTGCCTCTGCATCTTCAAATATGAATTCAATATTTTCATCCTGGAAGAAAAAAAAGATTTATAGCTATGAAAATATGACTATTTAAAAAATTCAAATATTCAGTGAAAGATATAGGTAAGAGAATATTGAAAGTAAAACAGAAATAGTTGACTTGCATATTAAAAACAATACCAATCAGTTTTATGAAAGAAGTCTCAGAGAACATAAGTAGGTATTTAACTTTGAAGAAAAAAAAATTAAGAACTTTTAGCTATATTTAATTAAGAGCACTATTAAATAAGACATTATTTGCATATAGTTGTGTAAATGTACTTACAATTTCTACTTGATCTGGGCCAGGTTCTAAATTGTTACCTGCTTCATTTCCTGCAAATCCCAATTCTTGAACTGCTGGAATTCCAGTTATTACTGTTTTTGATAATAAAGCCAGCAACCTTTCTTCTAAGTAATTAGATCTTTGGCAGTTTTGGGACCTCCGTCAGTGCCAGTATGTTCTATATGAAGTAGCCGTGCCTTTTTCCTGGCCGTAGTCTTAACTTCATTTAATGCCTTAAAAGATTTTTTTGATTCAGATAATTTATTTTTAATATTAGATTCCCAAACAAATCTGAAGTTTATCCTGAATAGTATACTTACATCTTTCCAGTGTCTAACGTCCATTTTAGCTCCTGGTATAGAATTTAATTGCGTAACTAGTTCTGTCCAGTACTTTTTTATTTTTGTGAGTTCTTTTGGAGCAACTTTTGCGTCCAACTTAACTTTATGACATTCTAAATATCTTATTAAATGTTCTTTCTGTTTTTTACTCATTCTGCTTGATCTTTTTATATTTTCCATATTTTTTTTATGAAAATAACATAGGTACAAACCACAAAAATTTACTGTAACTTTATATAAAGTCAACAAAGTGAAATAAATTCGAAAAATTAACATCACTTAATCTTCTTTTTTACTAGAGACACGAATTTGAACTAATTCTTAACGTATCTGTTATAATATTAAAATTTACCGGTAGCTTATTTGTAAGAATTACAGAATTGCTTTTTAGGTTAAAATTGTGAGAATTAACGTAGGGTTAAAATTTAACATATTCGTTACAGAATTACCACTAGTGGTGGACAAAATCATAATGGCGAATCAATTATTTTTAATATTTTTATTCTCACAGGATCTTCAAGTCGATTTGAAAATTCAACTTTTGGATGATTTAAATAGTTTATGCTTCGACATACATTACCTAAAAGATAAGTTAGCTACATAAGGGTTGACATAGGACCACAATTCTGTCGTCTTCTTTTTTAAAATAGTGATGAAGTATAGGTTATGCTTATGTTATATTGCTTTTGTAGTGAATGACTTAGGAGTTGTTTAAATTTACTTCCGATTTATATTTACGGCTACACACACATACCTATATAATTACTTACATAAAAATGATCTTCACAGCAATAGTAACTAGTTGTAGTCTGTTTATATTTTCTTCTAGCAGCCTCAAACCACAACTTTTTACGAGGCGTTGTAACTGTTGTGTTCGTGCAGTATGATGCAAAACAAGATTTATATGATATTGACATTATTTCAACTTGAAAAATTGTGGAGAAAAACTAACTAAAAAAATATTAACACAATGCTTTTATTTTTTACAATATTGAAACGTCAAGCTCGTATAAACTGTAAACATAAACTCATATACAGGGTGTTTTCAAATGACACTTGCAACGTTTGCATGTAGATACTTCTCGTAAAATTGGACAAAATGATATAAGCATTGAGGGGTCTAGCCTATTTACTTTTCGAAATACAGGGTGTTAAAGTTATGCAAAATTAAATGTTTTAATTTGATAACTTTAAAATGGATGGATATATTGATTTCACATTTGGCAGGTTGTTTTCAAATGTAAAAGGGCATATTTTGATGGAAAAACATGTTTCAATTCTTGTTCCAGTGGTGTACATTGGGAAGAATCTGTTGCCTTTCCCCTCCCATTTTTTACGCCACTGGCATTTGAAGCTATTTTCATTTTATTTTGTATTCCTCAATGGTTCTCACGTGAAAAACGCATAACCTTTACATATCAAAAAATTTGTAGTTTTCAAGATATTTAATGTTTTTATGAAGTCTGCAAGATCACTTTTTAATAATGAAATAAAAAAAAAAATTTCTTGAATTGTTTTTAATAACTACCAAACTACTAATGGTTAGAATATGTAACAGGAACTAATTTCTGAAACAGCAATGCATCTAAAACATTGAGAGAAGATTGTTGAAAATACTTTTCCGAACTTGCGATTTTATTAACAAAAGAATTAATCACAATAAAAAATAAGATGAGTAATTACAAAATTGAATAATATCCCATTCAAACATAATTTTTCACTAAGCAGCCAACAAATTACAAAAGATGTTCAAAATTTTTACCATTTACATTTATACATAATCTGCAAGGTTTTCTCATTGAAAATCGCATACCTTGGAAAGACTGGCGATTGCCGGAAATAATTTCTGTAGCTGCATGGATTCTTGCTATCAGTTCCTCCTCCGTTTCTACTATTGTACAGTAGGCTGTGGATGTCAATGATGAAATGGTAAATATCATTTTGTTTAACGTCAAAACCTAAATAAATTATTTGCAATTAAATTTGTTTGTGCAACTTTCATACACTTTTTGTTATGATGGATTATACTTCTGAAGAAATGGCTGATATGCAGCTGATAAACGGGGAAGCCAGAAAGAATGGTAGACGTTCCGAACGCTTGTATAGAGAAAGATATCCAAATCGACCTAGATTTCCATGTCACACAACATTTGCTCAAATTGACAGGAGATTGCGAGAATTCGGACAATTTAATTCAAAATTAAAAGGTAGCGGTAGAAAACGCACTGTAAGAACTGTGCAATTAGAGGAGGCTGTTCTAAACCGTATTGAAAATAGACCCTATTTAAGCACTAGCACTATTGGCAAATCTTTAAATGTACGATCCCCAACTGTGTGGAATATTTTAAATAAACAGCAGTTGTATCCTCATAAGTTTACCCAAGTTCAGGCCCTGAAACCAACAGATTGTCCTCAAAGAGTGGAGTTTGCCAATTGGTACACCCAAAAATGTTTAGAAAATAGGAACTTTACCGAATTTGTTCTATTTACGGATGAAGCCAAATTCACACGTGAAGGAATTTTCAATTCAAGGAATAGCCAAGTGTGGGATGACGAAAATCCATATGTTATTCGACAACGTGGATTTCGGGAAAAATTCTCGCTCAACGTGTGGGCAGGCATTCTTGGAGATTGTATAGTGGGTCCATATTTATTACCTAATAAACTCAATGGTAATATTTATTGTAATTTTTTGAGAGAAACCCTGCCTGATTTATTAAACGACGTTGTACCATTAAATATTAGGGCAAATATGGATAATGTATGGTTTCAGCACGATGGGGCATCTGTACATTATTCTCTAGCGACCAGACAACTTATATCCCAACAGTACGTAAACCACTGGATAGGCCGAGGTGGACCCAATATGTGGCCTGCGAGGTCACCGGATTTGAATCCAATCGATTCATTTCTGTGGGGTTATATGAAGTCCCTTGTCTACGATACAATAGTAGAAACGGGGGAGGAAGTGATAGCAAGAATCCATGCAGCTACTGAAATTATTTCCCGCAATCGCCAGTCTTTCCAAGGAATGCGATGGCAAAATTTTTGAACATCTTTTGTAATTTGTTGGCTGCTTAGTGAAAAATTATGTTCGAATGGGATATTATTCAACTTTGTAATTACTTATCTTATTTTTTATTGCCATTAATTCTTTTGTTAATAAAATCGCAAGTTCGGAAAAGTATTTTCAACAATCTTCTCTCAATGTTTTAGATGCATTGCTGTTTCAGAAATTAGTTCCTGTTACATATTCTAACCATTAGTAGTTTGGTAGTTATTAAAAAAAATTCAAGAAAAATATTTTTTTTATTTCATTATTAAAAAGTGATCTTACAGACTTCATAAAAACATTAAATATCTTGAAAACTACAAATTTTTTGATATGTAAAGGTTATGCGTTTTTCACGTGAAAACCATTGAGGAATACAAAATAAGATAGAAATAGCTTCAAATGCCAGTGGCGTAAAAAATGGGAGGGGAAAGGTAACAGATTCTTCCAAATGTACACCACTGGAACAAGAATTGAAACATGTTTTTCCATCAGAATATGCCCTTTTACATTTGAAAACAACCTGCCAATGTCAAATCAATATATTCATCCATTTTAAAGTTATCAAATTAAAACATTTAATTTTTCATAATTTTAACACCCTGTATTTCGAAAAGTAAATAGGCTAGACCCCTCAATCCTTATATGATTTTGTCCAATTTTACGAGAGGTATCTACATGCAAACGTTGTAAGTGTCATTTGAAAACACCCTGTATATTATAGACTGACAGTTCTTCAAACTTCAAATTCGAATGGCCTTTATGTAACTGGCTATTAGTTCATAAAACAATAACAAATAGCACTCGAATGTTGTTTTATTTTCGCATTTCATTGGACTTGCCTTATTAATTTTTTAATTGTTTAATTAATATTGTATTGAATGTATTTGTACACAGAATTCTTCTAGTTAGGTAGGGTTGAAGTATATAGTTCCAGGTTGGGTAAAAAAAAATTCACAGGGTTGTATTTTGGGCTGATTATCTTTGATTTTGATCTACTATAATTACCCCTTCCCCGCCCTTAAAGTATGGGGGTAACTTTGTGAAAAAATTGTAAAAATCAATTTTCAAATTTAATGACTAGATGACTTTTTTAGAAAGTTATACAAAAAAAATGTTTACAAGTTAACTCTTCATTATTATTTTTGAACCTATGTTCAAAAGATGTGACGCGTTTCGCTAACACTGTAGCTTTATCAAACGGGTGAAGGTGTAATGAAAAATTTTCAATTTATACAGTGCATTAATACGGAATTTTATGGATATTGACAAAAGTATTAGAAAATGGTTAACTGAAAATATAGTGCAACAAAAGGGATTCTTAAATTTGAAAATTTTCCTGTCTATAATATGAACGGTTTGAGATAAAAATCGAAAAAAAGTGAAAATATGCAGTTTTAAGGCTTTTTTCCACTTTCATGACTCCTAAATATACGAATTTTTGACTTTACAAAAATCGATCCGGGGATGATTTTTTGGAGAATTTAATGCCCTACAAGAATCTACCGAACCGTTCAAAAGTTCTAGCATTTTTAATGAAAAAAAAATATTGCGTGTTATTTAAATGGGAAACTTCATATGGCTACCGACACCTTTTAAAATTGAGTTGAAATTTTTCCCCGGCGTGAGAATTTTTTTCTCCATAAATGCGGTAGGTTAGTTTTTTTGGCTCACCCTACTGTATATCCGTTTAGAGTTTAAAATCGTTCTAAATTCCAACTCACATTTTTTTTCAAAGATTTTTCTCATAAAGTCACCATACTATTAATTTATTTGTGTTGTATTTTATTTTCCAACATTCCTAATAGTAACCAACGGCAACGTTCATTCACTTAATAAAATAGTTCCTAGTTAATACTATGTCCACACAAGGCAGGAAATTGGAATGCACCAAGAGAGTAAACTGCACTAGACATAACAGAAGAAGAAAGAGATAGAATGCAATGTTTGGAAGAGACTGGGACATCGAGCTTGTCAGCCAATGACCGACACCGGATGCTAATGCACTACAATAAGTTCACACACATCACATCATTAGTCCGATAAAAATATACCGCTACAATGCCTGATAAAGATAAACATTTTATTTTTAAAGCTGGATATTTTAATTTTAATGCAATGACGATATTTTTGTCACTTTATTTTCAAAATTTTATCTAAAAAAAGCAGGAGGTATCTACATGGTCTGTATAATTTGTTCAAACTGAAGTGGAAGATGCCCGGCCTCAAAATAATATGATCTGACGCAATAAAATATTGATTATAGAAAAGAGAAGGGGTGGCAAAGTTGGAATTTAAAAAATGTTTTTTCGCATTAAATTGAAAGATTTTGGATATACTAACGTAAAAATTTCGAGGTTTTGAGGTATGGAAAATCATATGATGTCGATGTATTTTCTAGGGAGGCCACATTGGTGGCATAAATGTGCGCCAAACTTTTTTATTGTTCTAGTTAGCGCTAAGAATATCAGAGCCATTGGATTTCATCTTTGCCACTCTATTTCTTTTTTATTATCAATATTTTATTAAAGCAAGTGTTACATCAGATCGTAATATTCTTAGGCTAAACATCTTCCATTTCAGATTGGACCATTATTTACCCTGGATCGCCCTGTATATTTCAAAACTTAGTTTAAGTTATCACTATGAAACAAATTTAAACCATAATATTGAATATCTGAAGCAAGCTATAATTAATGTCCTTAATGAAATCACTCTAGGCATACTAAGAAACGCTTAGACATAGATAAATATGGGGCTTAAGTGCTTCTAAGAGCCTCTCCACTACGACCTTTGCAGATCTATTGTGTATGCCCTCCTGTTATTCTAGAGTTCCTTGTCTAGACCCGTTCTTATTACTAGACGGATGGCAAACCTCAGGTCCTCCATATATTGGGAAGGTTGTGGTTTTTCCTCCCCTATCGTTGAAAAGCTCAGCCTAGTCAGGCCTTCGCAGTAGCACAGTATGTGTACTGGGGTTTCCTCATCTTCTTGGCCCTACATATGGTTATTTCTGCTAATCCGATGTTATTCATATGTTGTTTGTTAAGTCTACAATGCCCTGTCAGGAGCCGAATCAGGATCCTGATTGTTTTCCTATTCTGGCTCAGTAGATACTCCGTGAATTTTGGCGAGCGTTCCTTGATGAACTTTTTGGCCTGCCTCATTTTTGGCGCCTTATTCCACCATTCTCTGATTGTTTATCCAAGTGATGCTATTTGTTTTCTGCATCGCCTTCGCTATACCACAGAAAGGTTCTGGACCAATGGGAGCACAACGTGCTCCTTCTCGGGCTAGTGAGTCTGCCTCTTCATTGCCCTTGTGATCTGAGTGGCCTGGTACGCAGGCTACGGACAATCTATTACGACTGCCCAGCTCTTGTAGCGTCTCCAAGCAGTCCCAAACAAGTTTGGAATTTATCTGCATGGAGCTGATTGCTTTTATAGCCGCTTGGCTGTCGGAGTATATGGCAATGGTCTTTTCCTCAAACGCTTACCTTAATAGCTTCCCTGCACAGTGCTGTATTGCTGCAACTTCTGCCTGGAATATCGTCACGTGTTTACCCAAGCTCAGTGAGACTCTTATCTTTGGCTTGGCTGTATATATATTCTCCTGCTCCTACACCTTCCTCGGTTTTTGAGCCATCTGTGTTGCAGGCCATTTCTGCATTAATTGGAGGTCCTTCCTTCCATGCCTTTCTGCCTGTTATGACTATTTTGAAGTTTTTCCCGAAGCTATACTTGGGAATCATCTTGTCCGATGGCATTCCCATTATGGGGTCGATTTCCAACTCATTGTATAGCTCGTTATACACCTTACCATGTAGCCTACTAATGGGTGCTTGCCCTCTGGTCAGTCTATTATTGATTGACCTGGCTTCGTCTTGTATGTACACATGAGTTATATTTTTACTTTATACTACCCTTGTTACCCCAATTGGAACAGGTAGGGAATGGAGTTAATCTTTTCAGTGATAATAAATTTTGTTTCGGATGCTGGCTAGCTACTTACTTTAATGCTATCCGGAGAGTGGTGTGGGTTTATCAAAAATCTCTAGTTCAATGCCAAGTATGTATTTAATCAGAGTGCCCGTTCATATTGCTGTATACAGTTGAAGAAATAAAATGATGAGTATACACTGACCAAGAATAGTGCTGAATAATACAATATAATTCCCAAGTAGTACTATTTGGTTTACAATTTTTTTTTAGATTAGGCGGACTGAAAAATCTGGTTGAAATTAATAAAACTAGTACTTAATTAATAAAACTAATTATTACTAATAATTATAATTAATTAATAATTTTAATATTACTAATTAATTATTAATTACTACTTAATTAATTAATTACTAATATTACTAATTAATATTACTAATAATTAATGAATAAAAAATAAAACTAAATTAATAAAACTACTATCTAAGCTAAGCAACTTTATGATGAAACAACTAAACTATAAGCGATGCCTTTATATTTAAATCCAGTGATTAAAAGATAATAAGATACATAATCCCATCGAAATTAGTTTGAGCTATAGTTACGAAACCAAAGGGGCACAGTCTAGGAAGCGCACCAAACCAGGCAGGACGGTTCAATATTACCAGAAAGTAAAGATTAGATCTTACTTGGTTAATGAATATAGCTTCCAAGTATAGGTGTTCTTCTCCGCAATAATAATCAGGTACGAGCCAAAGCCTCTCGCAGCTTATGCCAAAGTATGTGTCTGCCTGAAGCCCATCTAGGAGGTCATGCATATGTTACCGTCTCTAGGAGGTTGTAGGATGTGCGGCCCGAAAAGTTTGTTGGGTAGCAGTAAAGGAGAACAAAAGAAGGCCTGAAAACCCATGGTTGGTTATAACTATGCAGAAGGAATGATTGTAGTTGACGATGATGACTTACCGTAGTTGAAATTTGGCCTTTCAGGTAGGTAGCAAAGTATACAAATCCACTATGTGGGAATCAACCTTTGATATATTGTACAAAATACTTTGTCTACTTTTCCAGTTTTGGCTTTAAAAATCCGATTTCAATCGAAATTCACAAGACCACATGGCCCAAGGAAAACCAACCTTTTTTGAACGACCAAAGTAAAAAACCAAGGAACAGCCAACGGAAATTGTCAGTTCTTTTAACTAGGGAATTAGTGGTGATCAATTGATCAATTAAATCATAACCAAGGTAGGCACAATTATGTTAATTTGAAGATTTTGGAACAGAAGAAGATCCTTTCTCAAGGTCAACCTCTATTGTACTTGACAATGTAAACATTGTGAAAGGTTAATAAATAATAGAAAACAGTTTTAGTGACTTGATTGATAGCAGCGGTGAGTGTTTACACTCTTAATTTAATCTGAAATAAGGGAAAATCATTTATGCAACTTTATAAGTTTCTTCAAACTGTAACAGATGGAGTGGCGGCAAGTTCAGCAAGACTTCTAGTGCGGCTGTTGGGGTTGTCCTCATGGCTCCCGTGGCAGCCAGGCAAGCTTGCCTTTGGATGCCACTTAGCTTTTGGATCGCCCCAGCCTGCCGATTCTTAGTCCACCATACCAACGAGCCATATGCTATCATGGGTCTGATGACTCTGGTATATAGCCATATGATCATTTTTGGTTGTAGCCCCCAGTTCTTTCCGCACATTCTTCTGCACAGATTGAGGGCTATCGTACCTTTTTGTATTATTTTCTGTAGGTGTTGATTCCATGTCAACTTGTGGTCAAATATGACTCCCAAGTATTTTGCCTCTTGGGCAATTGGAATTTCCATCCTATTAAGAACGGATGTCTTCAGTCCTCTCAGTACTTTCTTCTTGGTGAAAACAACTATCGTGGTTTTAAGAGGATTTACAGTTAGTTCCTTCTCTTGGCACCATTTGTTGATTAAGCATAGGGCAGTTTGTGTCTGCTCCAAGACTGTACCTGCGAATTTGCCTTTTACAATAATCGCGAGACCATCGGCATACCCTAAGCAATACATGCCTTTGGATGTCAGCCTCTTTAGTAGTTCGTCTACTAGGATAGCCCACAGAAGAGGTGTTAACACCCCTCCCTGTCTGCTCTAGCTGTGACGGTAATATCGCCAATGGATGATATGATTACCCTTTTTTTCCAAACTGGAGTTTATCCACACAGGAGGAGTGGCACCCCTTTCCCTTTTTTTTCTAGAGCTTTGGTAATTGACAGTGTAGATGCATTATTGAAAGCACCCTCAATGTCTACAAAAGTGGTCATGGCTATCTCTTTATTCTCTATGGATTTAGTTAGTAGGCCTGTTGAGATCATCCAGTGCTAAGTCTGTTGACTTGCCTGGCTGATACGCGTATTGTCGCTCGTTGATAAAACCTCATCTCTAATGTATCCGTCTATTAGTGTCTCCAACGTTTTAAGCAGGAAGGACACTAGACTGATTGGACGGTATGAATTGGGCGTCATGTCATTTAATCTCCCTACCTTGGATATATAAATGACTCTCCCCTTTTGCCACTCCGTAGGTATGTACTGAATAGCTATACAAGCCTTGAATATCCTACATATGTGGAATTAATATTTCCTGTCCCTTTTGGAGTAGGATGGGGTATATTCCATCCTCCCCCGGGGATTTAAATGGTTGAAACTTGTTTATGGCCCACCTTATTCTATTTGGCCTTGTTATCTCTGTAGCCAGTTTCCAGTCCGAGGAATTTGGCCTTTTTGGCTTGCTTTGCGAACTATCCACCTGTAACGGTTGAATTTGTCACTACGTCTATTGTATATATTAAGTATTTGTATATAGTAATTACCTGACCGATATTGTCTCTATGTGTCTAATACGAAAGTACTTCAGTAGTTATATAATTTCTGTCAGCCCAGAGTTTTAGGGACTACTCTGCCATCATCCTTCCGGTGAAGTGGTGCAGGCTGTAACCATACCCGTCTTCACATCTTGACAACAATTTTATATTTTGTCGCTAGGTAATGTAAATAATAAAACTAGCGCCTACCTGGTAAATGTCCGCATAGATAGATTCACGTTAGTTATTTCTTTTTGTTTCTTATAATTCATAATTAAGGGTAGTAAGGGGTTTTCTCTCTTGTGGATTTTACTTTAGTTTTTAGTTACCGTGGGACTACTGATTTTGTTTCTGGCTTTGATTATATCACCTTTGGGGTGTAGCCACAATGGTCCAAATACTTTGTCCGCTTCAGCTTGATAAACGCTAAAGTTTATTAGGGTTCAGTTATAAATTATTACTGACTCCTTGACTGGAAGTCTAAAACATTTAAAATAGTAATTAGGTTTGATAAAACTTATTGATCTATATAGACATACTTTACTTTTGAGTTAAAGGTATATTTTCTTCATTTATCTACCATATAAATCTTCTGTGTAAGATGGCATTCGAATATTTTATGGACATCTACTTATAATATATTAGCTGTTATCGCCATGTGTTTTGTATGTTAAATCCGAGTGTTTGATCTTGCTTTGTTTACGTTGGTTTGGTATTGTGGTACTATGTTTACTCAAATTTATTTGAATAAGTTTTAATACATTGACTTTATCATTTCTATCCAATGTTTACAAGTGTTTATTTGTTGGATGACATTGACAATTGGCCGTGACAGTCGTGTCTTGGATAAAAGCGTTCGTTCGTCATGACTTACATAGAAGTGTAGCACTTTATGACTTGATCTGTGCGGACCACGCTCGGAGTAGTGAGCAGTGTAGTTCGGATGTATGTTTCGGCTAGGTTTCTTTATGGTAGTATTCTGTATTGACGTTGAGGAAGTGTCAGTCACCCTTCTTTCCGGTGTTTGCTCCTACTTGATAGATGGTTAGCATAAGTGCATGCAAGTAGAATCTGAATTTTATTAATGACTGGGTAGTCATCCCCTGCTGGGATTTATAGGTTCTCGTTCTGAATGAGTTGTGGAATATACGGTTTATTTTGTTCTACGGGAGTTCGTATTGTTGGAGAATTACGTCCTGTTCTGGAAGCCGTTTTCACAAACCCTTATAGGGGATATATTGCACTAAAACGATTGAAAGTATTTTCTCTACTTACTGATTTCGCATCACTATGTATTTATCACTATTTAAAGGAAATCGCCAACGTTGAAGTTTTGAAATTGAAGGTGAGCCACATGCTGTTGTTGGTTCGTTATTTGTTGGTAGCCGTCCAGTAAGAGGAAAATTTTGAGTATTGGACCCTTTTTGGAAAAGGTATGTCTCATAGATTTGTAGTTTTTGTAGATAAAACAGTTGGTGGTAAAATACTACCTGTTGATTGTAAATTTTTGATTAAGACAGTCTATTCTGTTACCCTGTGTATATTTTGTTTTCTTTGCCCGCTTTAGTCTAACGAATACTATAATTCGTGGGTGGTTCATCAAACCTACCCTGGCTATGACCAAAAACAGTTTATTTTAGATGCTTATCGCATTCTTATTATTTGATTTAAATTCAGTGTAGTATACTGTTGCTGACACTGTTGATTGTAAGTAGGCCTTATGACTACTTTGTGGGTTTGATTCAGTTAATTTGGGGTTGATTTTGATTTGTACGTACTTGTAAATTCTTATAAATTAGCTTCTGGCATAGGCTGAGACAAGCTTATCTTGTCGGGGGGGGGGGGGTTGGATTGGTTCCTGTATAGGCTCAGTTTTTAGCTGACACCTGTTTTAATTTTTAAGGGTTCACCTGTGGGGCCAGATTATACACACTTCACCTGTGGGGCCAGATACACACTTCACCTGTGGGGCCAGATTATACACACTTCGCCTGTGGGGCCAGGGTATACTTACCACCCTCCAGATACACACTTCGGGACATTTGGAGTCTACCTGGTGGATAGATAATGATGTCTTCTGCAGTTTGCTGCTACTCTTCAACAACTTCTTGAAGAAGACCACATTGAGGGTAACCTGGTATCGGGAGTTATTTACTTATTTTTATTTTAGGCTTTACGCCAACATGTATATACATTAGCTAGGTAGTTCCTACTGATTTATGTTATTATGCAATTGTAATGGTGGAAATTAAAATTTTGCGGTGAATTTTCACAATTTAATTTTCATAATTTTATCCACTTGCGCATGCGTCTCTGCCTTGACTACGGTGTCGCCTTGTATGGAATTGATTTTATAAACTGTACGCTACTTTTCAGGTTCGTTTATAGAACATATAATTAATACGTTCTTATTTACTGGTTCACTTGAACAGCCATATTAATTTCCCACTACCTAGGTCAATTAACTGGTATAGGTTGGAATTAAATTGTTAATCATTTGTTTTTTTTTAAGTGTAACAGAGGTTCACACTATTTTCTTTAAGTGGGGGGACATTTACTAGGGTTCACATTAGCTATTAATTGTAAAATATCCCTTAAGGGTATTAAATGTTTTTTTATTTAGATATTAGAAGGAACATAAGTTGAGGTTTGCCTTTTCTTTTCATCCCTTGTTTTACTGGGTTATCGGGGGAAATTAGTCGTGCTAGGCCAAAGTGGAAAACTCAGTTGGCGCCCACACAAGTTGTCTACTATTTTGTCCGGAAGATCAATAAGAGGGATCCACCCCTACCCCCGTTCTGAGCGACGTCGAAGGCCTAAGGTTGTCACCGGAGCAACCGAAACTTATGTAACCAAGTAGACAAATTAATTTATAATCTTGCACTTTTTTTTTAATTATTTAAATTTTATAACTTGATTCTTATTTGGGCTTGAGCTCAATTTGTAAGGTTACACACCGCTACAGGGTCATTCAGAATTGTTGTGGCCGGAAAGTGTGCCTTGATTATTAGCATTGATATACTTTCCTCAAATGTTGTTGTGTAGGTTCCGTCGTCCTTTTTTAGAAACCCTACTTTATTCACAGTACCTCCCTTTGCCAGCATCTTGTGGGTGCTAAACATGTGGGGGTATCTAAAACCTTCTCACAGAACTTCTTCCACGATTACCTTTTTGCCTTTCTAATCTCTTTGTTGTACTGCGTAAGCGTAGCCTTATATTCGGCCCAGTCTTGATTGATTTTTGCTTTATTAAAAAGCCTACGTACTTCTCTTCTTAGGGTTTCTAAGTATTTATTCCACCAGACTGTTTTGTTATTACGTTGTCGTGTTTTTTCAGTTCACCTCGTAAGCTGCCAGAAACGCTTATAAAGAATTAAGAGTGGAGGTATGTTTTGAAGTTGGTGGAGGATATGTCAAATAGTTGTTTTTTTTAATTTATTTTTTTTACATTATTATATAGGTATTGTTATTTTTATTTTTAAATAAAATTGACTATAAAATGAGGTAGAATTTGTAAAACTTGAATTTTATTACATTTTATAGGGTTTCAGAACAAGCAAAACTTTTTATCAAGAATAACATTTTTCGCTAAAACTAAAAATGTACACGCTGTAGAACATTGTACAGATATAAATATTTTATTTTGAAAATTCGGCCTTAATAAATTCTTTTATTAAGTATATATAAATTGAATATTATGTTTGTTGTTTACATGTTATTTTATTTTTATAGTAATATTTTATTTTATTACTAAATCATTATCCTTCAGCCATCAGAAAACTTGCTTTATTTGAACAATTACTTTATTTGCAAAGAAATTACGAACCACTTAGTACGAATGAAACTTATATTTTAAGTAATTACTCAGGGAACACCGAAATTTGCGAGCAAAAAATATCGAATATAAGTTAATTATTTTTTTCTTTCTATCCAATGCACATTTCGATAACTAATATTTTTGAGAAACTGACGGTTAACTAAATAATTCACTTTTAAAGGTCTTTGTTCTTGGTGGGGAAATAAGAACGGCTGTTGGCCATATCTTAGGATCGAAAAAAAATTCTATAACAAAATCGACGTGAAAAACCTGGAAATTATCTACAGACTTGTGGGTCCACCGCTAGAGGGCCAAATTGCCCAATTTCACAAAATTTACCCGATTAAACAGCTTAAGAAACACAAACAACGTATTCTTTGAAAAATTCTGCGGATTGTTGATATTACAAGTTTTAGTCTATATTCTCAAATGGTGGGAGAGAGTGGGAACTTTGTTATGGAAAAACACCTGTAACTCCAGTTCTGCTTAACCGATTTCTGCAGACTTGGTTTTGTTGAAAACAGTTCTTTTCTTCCAATGTAAAGGTTATATGCTTAATCCAACTTGATAAGTAACGTGCACGTTAGAGGGCAAAAAGTTGATAATATACATGGTGCTCTATTGAAAATATCAGAACTGCTGTTCACGGAGGTGAAAAGTCTGAAAAAATATTTTTCGTACACACACACAACTTGTACTCCGTCTCTCCCAGAGTAGCCGACGAACTGCGACTGAAGACGACCTTATAGAGTGGTTTTACTTGTTACAGCTGTCCCTAGTTGAACTCGACTCATCTTTCCTTTGATATATCGAGCTCTCACCTAGCTGGATCGTTTTATTTTATTTAGTTCTCTACCTTGTGACTTTAGGCCATTAGCAATCTCGTCACCTGATCGCGAATATGCTGCTTCGTCGCGGAGGTCGTCGCAGTTTTCTTGGTTCCTACTTGAGCGTAGCTGACTTCTGGCATCGTTCCTTTTGGAGTAGGCTTCGGTGTCTTCCTTGTCGTCCTGTAGTCTGGAGCTTGTGGGCATCCGTTTTAGTTCGCTGAGTGCTCTCCTAGGCAGTTCGCGCAAGTGGCTGGTTTGTCTTTCAATATTGGGCAATCGATGGAACGGTGTGGTCCTCCGCACTTGACGCACATGTTAACCGTCCGTGGTAAAATCCTTGTCAAATGTAGCATTGTGTCGGTTCATTTTCTCTTCGTTGTTCTTTCCACATGTGTTTGATATTCCTCATCTTCGATTTCCCTTTATATCTAGGCTAATGATATAGATGGGCAGTGGTCTTCTTCCACCGAACTTTGAGTGGGTCTGGATAATTTTGCCTGATCCGGAATCCTTCCTTTTTTGGATGTTGTAATACGTTAATGTTCACGTTGTTTGTCAGTCCTCGGATGACGATCTTTCACTTTCTTCCTCTCTTTCTTCAGGTACCTGGTTATGTTCTTGTAGTTCTCTGTATTTTCCATGATTTTGCCATAACTTGTTAATATACTCCTATGCATAGTTTCCAATTTATAGATGGGGTAAGCTCGTTGTAAAACAACCTGTGTAGTCTCTTGAGGTTTCGGAACAAATTTTTCGGTGATTTTTACTATACACTGTGTTCATTTGAAAAGGACCCACCCTTAATATTTCAAAAATGGGACATATTAGAAAGAAATGCCGAAACACGTCAACTTTTAACTTGAGGCGGACACTTTTTGGCGCTAATATCACATTTTTTCAAATGGCATTAGGTATCAAGTACCTCATTTTAAAGGTCTGGTAAATCTCTATTCAATCATTTTGTTTTGCCTTTGATAACAGCCTTCCATTTTTATTTAATCGTTGTTTAAAATTGGCTCTCTTTCAATTTTTCGTATGCCACCGTATTGTGTTATGATAGAAAGACTCTTTAAAGAATAAAAAATTTACAAATAGTAAAAAGACAACTGTTAACAAGGAAAAACTGCTATTTAATCATGCGTCAAAGTGACCACCGTTAACATTCAGGCAATAAAAGTTGAAAAAGAGCCAATTTTAAACACCGATTAAATAACAATAGAAGAATAGAATGTTGACGTGTTTCGGCATTTCCTTCTATGTCCCATTTTTGAAATATTAAGGGTGGGTCCTTTTCAAATGAACACAGTGTATATTAATTTAGTGGATCAGTTTTTTCGGAATTACAGATATAACTAGACATCTGCAACAAAATATTTTACACAGGAAAGTTAGCAAGACTAGACAACATTTATATGTATGTATCCCTGTACAACAAAATTTTTCCAAAATATACCATAATTATAAAACTATCTCTTTATACCGCATGCGAATAAGATAAGAATATCGCGTACTACAACGAGTTTTATAGTCTCCTGAACATGCAAACTCCGTGAAGGGAAATGAAACACGTGACAACTAATTGAAAATCACGAGAATTCAATTTCTCCAAATTTGTGTGTTTAATCGATTATAAAAATGTTTAATGAGAATCATGTAATAACCATGAGAAAAAATCGTTTTGAGGCAAATTACGCAGCAATCAAGATAGGTAATAAAAGGCAAGCATTTAACTTTCAAGAGGGGATCTACAGGGGTAGAAATAATGAGAAACCAATAGTTTTGGTTCGAAAATCTTCCGAGTACCTATCACAAAATTTCAATCTATAATGTGCATTTCCCAGGCATTCTTTAATATTTTTTAATATCGGAAAAAACATTATCGTCGCAGATACTACTTAATTAATTCACTACCTCTACAAAGCCAGTGATTTGCAAAATAATACATTATTTGACAAAACGTGCGTTGTCTGTTGTCTAACTGGAAATGTAAATCAATTCTTACCACAAGTGACGGTTCATTCGGTGCGATCAATAAATCAATTTGTTAATAATGAAAAAATTACGTTTCTGTCAAAAACGAAACAGATCTATTACATAATTTTGAATTCCCAATTTTCGAATTTTGTCTCCCAATTTCGGCTTTTAGTATTTAAACTTTTTGATGATAGTGCCACCGTACATCCCAGCGCAATGTCTATCGGATCCTGAAGCTCTAATGGAGCGATAGATAGATACCGTATGTCTTTTGTAGTTTGAAGATACGAGCTAGGGCATCACACGAGAGCGAGATTTTTCTCGTCTCGTCCCGTTCTCGTCTCGTAAAAGCGAGACGAGACTAGGGCTTCACACGAGAGCGGGATTTTTCTCGTCTCGTCTCGAAAAAGCGAGACGAGACGAGACATTTTTGAAAATAATATGGGCGATACCGAGACCACATACAGCGCAACCCAAGAGTCTCGTAAAATTTTGTTTATGAACTTTTTATCAGAAAAATTAGAAACGGTCTACATAGAGAACAATACATTTTACAATATATAAAATTTGGTGACCATCTGTAAAATATTTTATTGTAAATTTAAAGTGGTGTCTTTCTTTTTTTCTATGTGGAATAAAATGATAAAACAGGTCGGTTTTACCAAAATTAAATCGACACGTCCTGTATCGCCTCAAATACAATAGGGTCGTAAAATTCAGCAGAATGGTTAAGGTCCCATTAATATGATAAGCCTTTAAATTAAATATTTTAGAAGCTCTTGAGATAAATAAAAAAAAGTTCT
The DNA here is from genome assembly GCA_947563755.1 of Lochmaea crataegi. Classification (NCBI taxonomy): domain Eukaryota; kingdom Metazoa; phylum Arthropoda; class Insecta; order Coleoptera; family Chrysomelidae; genus Lochmaea; species Lochmaea crataegi. Next base: position 56,655,846 of record OX387422.1, on the reverse strand, counting down.
GGTAATCTTCTTAACCAACAAATAGATATCAACCATTTTCCCTTATTAAACTTATTTACCTAGAAGATAGGTCAGGAGTAATTGTTGTGAATGAATTTCTAGGTAAACTTGTTCAATAATTTTGTTAATATTCGTTGAATTCCGTATTTAGGCATGTTTTGTACTTTATTTCCATGTACACATTCTGTAATACTTTGTCAATATTTTTAAAATTCCGTATTTATGCACTGTATAAACCAAAAATGTTTATTTATACCTTCACTCGTTTGCTTTGATTTTTGGACTTCAGTTACATTAAAATGTCAACGAGTGTGATTGTTATAAATAACTTTTATTTAGTTGGGTGTTTGTTTATGGTGAATTAGTTTTGAGTGAACTTCTAGTTAGCACAGATGAAAATTTCTAGCCTAGGAGCGGAACGTTAGTGATGAAATGTGTTTGAATTGATTATTTATAAATAGGATATCGTAATACACAAAAAATTGATATTTCATTTTTTCTTATAATTATCTTGATGTCAATAAGTGTCGCTATAAATTTATCATAAAAGCATTTGAATACATTTATATATTCATTCCATAAACTACTTTATTAATTAATGTGTATTTCGTTATTCCACCATGCAAAAATGTTGTCAAGTCTTAAATAACTAATTTAATAGAATAAAAAAATCGAATTTTCTCAGATATAATGTTGACAACGAGAAATTGAGTTTTTTAATTAGTTATTAAAGACAACAACATTTTTGCATGGTAGGGTAACGAAATCCCGCTTAAATTTGGAATTCGTATCTGCGCAATGATAATCTTCTTTTCTTTTATACAGTTTCTATCTTTTGGTCCTGATTAAATGAGGTTTACAGCTACAACGATATAGTTCGGTCACCAGACCAACTGAGGGCTTGAAAAATATTGTTTGAAATTTGTTCATTGATTTGTCTATCTATCTTATTTTTAGTTACCTATGCTATTCATTGTGATAGTGCACAATTGATGGTAAAAAATCCAGTACTGACATAATTCAATTCTTTTTGGCTTATCATCTTTATAGTCTAAGAGCCAGCTTAAATCTGACAATACATTTTTTACGGTATATCTGAAATTTCGTCCAGTGAGACTCCTATACCCAGTAAACAAGCAATGGGTACTAGATAAGCCCGGCCGCGGTAGGTTTGGGGTCCCTCAGGTGAGACAGGTATGAAAATTAAGGAAATTTTTAAAGTATTTTACGGCGCCTGCCATTTTAATATATTATTTTTTGAACTATTTTAAGCTAATATTGAAAATGGCTGACATTTCTTCCGGTTGTAACTATCCAGTTTACAGCGAAACCTTACCTGCAGGCAACTGGCCCAACGGTTCACAGCCAAATATATTTTAGTTCGTTGCATGTTAAAATTATTGAGACATAATACTGTGAATAGAAGTTTTCATTACATTTATTGATTATTAATTTCTTTTCAATTACTTCATCAGTATGGCTGATAATTTAAAGTGCGTGGTTTGTCCCTCGGAAAAAGACGAGAAAGTGCTTTTGTTTTCTGAAGAAACTTCGGCGTATTCTAGACTTACGAAAGCGACATAACCTAAAATACAAAGATGTAATTTTACCTTCATATCTTTATGACTGTGGATATCATTGCAGAGGTTATCGGGTTTTCACATTGCTATTTGGACGGAGGAATTCATGAAACAGATAAGTCAGCGCTTGCTAAATGTCTTGAGGCAAAAATCGACCATGATCCACCAAGTCACGCTGATTTATATTTGATCGACGGTTTCTTTATTCTACATGCTATGAAAGAAGTACCCAAGACTTTTGGTAATATTTCAAAGAAATGTTTGCAAATGATTACTAAATTTTCTGCATCCAGAATAGATGTTATATTTGATCAATATTGGTACCCTTCCATCAAAGACAACGAGCGGAGTCTTCAACATGAAGCACCACTAATTGATTACTTGATTTCTGGACCAGTCCAAATCAGACCAAGTGACTTTACTAAAGAAATGCGAAATACCAAATTCAAGGAAGCTCTTATTGATTTTTCCACTGTACATTGGGCAATGGATGATGTTGCGCCGTTTATTGGAAATAAACTGATCCATTTGAGTTTCAAAAATTGTTATTCATATAGATCCAATAACGGAATAGTCGAGTCAAGTATCGTCGAAGATTTGTGTTGTCAATCTCATAAAGAAGCAGACAGTAGAATTGTTTTCCATGCTTGTAGCATTATTGATCAGTCTAATATTGTTATTAGAGGTTCAGATACTGATATTCTAATAATCATGCTGGACAATATGGTTAAATCTTTCCCCTCACATTTGGACAGGTAACAACGAAAAGTTTATTGATGTCAGTAAAATATATATAACTTGGTCCACTTCTAGCTAAAAGCTTAATTGGCTTCCACGCTTTTACTGGTTGTGATTTCAATCCAGCTTTTTTTAATCGGGGCAAAAAAAACCTTTCACGTTACTGAAAAATAACGTTGAATTTAAAAAAGCATTCGCTGCTTTCAGTGACATTAGCCTGACTGAGGATACCTTACGTGAACTGTTTAATGTTGTCCAGAAGTACACTTGCAGTATGTACAATGCTAAAAAATGTATGAACGAAATTTTTTATAAAAAAGTCCGGAGCATTGATGCAAGCTTGATCCCTCCGTGTAAATCTGAAGTCTACCAACAAGTTTTAAGGACGAATTCTATTTCCATATAATAAAGTGTTTATAAAATTCGCCTGCATTTATTTCGATATATCGGAAAGTGCAGCGAAAATTAATCAAAAAGAATTTGAATTGTATCAACAAAAGGTAAAGTACGTAGTGCTACAAAAGAAAAAAAAACAAAAAAAACGTTAGATTTTTTAAAAACAACTAAATAAATAGGTTAGTGTTAGGTTATTAAAATAAAAAGCAATTGATTTAAGGCGAGTCCAAAACAATATAATTTGCGACGTTGTCAAATTTAAAAAATAAAGGACAAAATAAAGAAAGAAATTAGATATATATAATAAGTGGCTGGATAGATCAAGTATCTCCGAAGAGTAGATCTGGGTATCTTGGTCTTACGCTACCACGAAAATAATATAATTAAATAGTAATTGAATACAAAATATAAACAAAATGGATAGTGATGATTATTCTACAGAAGATTCAAAGAAAAGAAAAATGGATGGTGTATTTGAAGTTAGCAAGAGGACTAGCAGAACCCCAACTAAAAGTAAAAAAGATGAAAAGTTAGATCAAATCATAGCGTTAATGAAGGAAATGTCTGCAGATCAAAAGGATATGAAATGGGAACAACAACTGATTAAAAACGAGATCAAAGAAACCAAAGATCAACAGGCTCTGTTTAATGAGGAAATATTAAAGTTGAAAGTTGAAAACGAAGTATTGAGAAAAGAAAACCAAGCAATTAAAAAAGAAAATGCAGAAATTAAAACAGAAATGGAAGAGATTAAAAAAACAATGGAAATTATAGATAAAGAAAGAAGAAAGAATAATGTGATGATAAATGGATTAAAACTTGATACTAATGAGCCGTCGAAATTGGTAGAAAATGTCAGAAACTTTTTGAGTCAACAACTAAAAATAAATATCGAGCCTAAAGCAGTTAACAAGATAGGGGAGAAAATGTGTATAGTGGAATGTCAAAAAGAAGCTGATAAAGAAAACATTATGGCAAATAAAGCTAAATTAAAGGAGAGGAAAGAAGAAAGAGTTTTTATAAATAATGATATGACCAAGAAGGAAAGAGAAAAACAAAAAAAGATAAGGATGTTTGCAAAATTAGAAAGTCAAAAGGGAAAAGACGTAAAAACGGGATACAATAAGGTAACGGTAAATGGGCAAGAATGGAGATGGGATAAAGAAACAAATAGAATGAGAATACTGGAAAAAATACATTCAAAAAACTAAATAAAGAAACAGATATTCATGGTAACAGAGAAAAAGACGCAGCAACGGAATTGGATATGAATAAAGTAAAATCAGCAACGGAAATGTGGAGAATTGGAACATGGAATGTAAGAAGTATTTTAGGAAAAGAAAAAGAATGAGAAGAAGAGTTTGAAAATACAAACTTGAGAATACTAGCTATAACAGAGACAAAAAAAAGACAGGGGATAGTGAAAATGGATAATGGCCATATATTCATATATAGGTATTGAAAATGAGAAAAGAGCGGCAGCAGGAGTTGCATGCATAATACATAGAAACTTAGAAGAACACATTACTGGATGGAGGGGATGGTCGGAAAGATTATTGGTGATGGAAATGAAAGATAAAAATATGAACACAAAAACTATAATAATTGTATATGGACCAAATGAAGACGATACAGTAGGAAATAAAGATAGGTTTTGGGGAGATCTAACTATGGCTACAGAAAATGCAAAAGGAAAAATAATTATACTTGGAGATTTGAATAGCAGAGTGGGAACAAAAGATGACATTTATAGAGCAGTAATAGGAAAACATGGTGAAACATTTAGGAATAATAATGGAGAACGGCTGCTGGATTTTTGCATATTACACAATTTTATTGTAACTAATACATTTTTCCAACATAAAGACATACATAAATATACACGTGTGATGGAAAGCAGAAATGAAAGGTCAATAATAGATTATATATTAGTGGAAAAGAGAAATAGAAAGGAAGTATTGGATACCAAAGTTAGAAGAGGACCAGAAATAGGAAGTGACCAGTATTTACTTGTAACAAAAATAAGAGAACAAGTAGAAATTACAAACCATAATAGACAAAAATTAGAAAAAACAATAGAATATGAATCGGTCAGATCATACAAACTACAAAACAAAGATATGGCAGAAAAATACAAAATAGCATTATCAGGAGAGTTCTTAAATAATTGTGATATAATGAAAAATGGTAATTTAGAAGAAATGTGGGATTATTTCAAAAAAACCGTATTGGAAACCGCTAAAGAAATATGTGGTTGTAGCAAGAAAACTAATAAGAAAAAACAAACAGCTTGGTGGACGGACGAAATTAAAATAAAAGTAAAATTAAAAAAAGAAGCGTGGAAAATGTATATAAATAACAAAACAACGGAAAACTATGAAATGTACAAAGAGAAGAGGAAAAATGTAAAAAAGATGGTAGCAGTAGCTAAAAGAAATCAGTGGAAAGAATTTGGCGAAAAAATGGAAAGCAATAGTAAATCAAATCAAAAACTGTTTTACAAAACATTGAAGTCATTAAGAAAGGAAAAAACACAAGAAATAACCTGGATAAAAAATAAAAAAGGAGATATACTAAGAAATGAAAACGAAGTAATTGATAGATGGAAAGAGTATTTTGAGGAATTACTAGGAGCAAACAAAGTTCAGGACATTAACAAAAAAAAGGATGCAATAATAGAAAATAAAGACATTGTAACACTAAAAGAATTACAGGAAATAATAGATGAATTGAAAAATGGAAAATATCCAGGAATTGATAAATTAACATCAGAAATGTTCAAGAATTTAGGGGAAACAGGAACAAAAATATTATTGAAAATATACAACACTGCTTGGAGTGAAGAACAGATTCCAGAAGATTGGAAGACAGCCTTAATAGTTCCAATATATAAAAAGGGGGATAGACAAAACTGCAATAATTATAGAGGAACAAATCTACTTAGTACAGCTATGAAAGTCTACGAGAATATTATAGACAGTAAGCTAAGACCACTGATAGAAAATACTCTCGAAGAATCGCAAAGTGGATTTAGAAGAGGGCGAAGCATACAAGACCACGTATTTACGGTGAAACAGATAATTGATAAGTTCTCACAACAAGAAAAAGAGGTATATATGGGATTTATAGATATGGAAAAAGCTTTTGACAAAGTACCAAGGGAGAAGTTATGGAAAGTACTAGAAGGAAGGGGGGTAAACTACAAATTAATAGACATAATCAAAAACATTTACAAAAATAATAGAAATTGTGTAATATACAAAAATAAAGCATCAGAATCATTTTCAACACAAGAAGGATTAAGGCAAGGAGGGGGACTAAGTCCATTATTATTTACAATTTTTATTGATGAAATAATTAAAAAATCGTCAATCAAAATGGCAAAACTACACGCTGGATACAGACATTTAGGAAGAGTGGATATATCAGAAGCAGCTTTTGCAGATGATTTAATAATTATGGCAGGGAAAGAGAAGGATTTACAAAAGAATATGGAAATATGGAGCACGGTATCTGAAGAATTTGGAATGACAGTTAATCAAAGCAAAACCAAAGTTATGGTTATAGGACCGCAACAAAAAAATTTGAATATACAATTAGATGGAATAAAAATTGAGCAAGTTAGAAGATATAAATACCTGGGAGTAGAAATAGAAGAAAATGGAACGCAGGAAGTCGAAATTACCAATAGAGTACAAAACACGATGAATCTTTATCACACGATGAATTCGACATTTATAAATAAAAAAGAAATTTCCAAGAAAACGAAGTTAAATGTATTTAAAACAATTTACCGGCCAATATTAACATTCGGATGTGAATCTTGGGTATTAACAAAGAGACAAAAGAGTCGAATACAAGCAGTTGAGATGAAGTATCTTAGGCGAGTTAAAGGAGTCACAAAGAAAGACAAACTAAGAAATACGAAAATAAGAGAAGACCTTGACATAGAATCAACACTTAAATTTATTGAAAAGAGACAATTAAGCTGGTGGGGACATTTACAAAGAATGAACGATACAAGATCAGTTAAAAAAGTATGGCAATCAAAAATACAAAAAAGAACGAAAAAGGGAAGACCAAAACAAACATGGGATGGTGTTATGGTAGGCATACTGCAAGAAAAAGGAAAAACATGGACAGAGGCAAAAACAATGGCAAAAGATAAAAAACAATGGGCTAAATTTGTACATGAATAAAATTCTATCTGGACCAAAGCATCGATGAAAAAAATGGATATATGTCTTAAGCATAATACGATGTAGTTGAAACAAGTATAATTGTAAAAGTATACCCTACACCATACACTATGGTAATTGGGTTTTTTGATAATATATATATATATATATATATATATATATATATATATATATATATATATATATATTATATTTCCATCATTTGGAAAAATGCTCATGCGAAAGAGCCCACATTACTGAGCCCCCTGGAATATGGCTGGATGGAGATGGAAAACTGTGTTTAAGTGGTTCGAAGGAGACCAACTTCCCTGCTTTGTCAGCGACTTGATTCTAAATTCTGAAGGTAATGACAGTATAGTAACATTCATTTTAATTATCATAAGCTTACTTAAAAATTTGTATTTTATTTTTACAGAATCTGATTTGGTGGAGACGATTCCGAAGATGAAAATCAATTAAAAAATATTTCATCATTATAAATTATTTCCAACAACAAATATATTCTGATATAAATAAATAAATATTTTTAATTAACGTTTGATTTTTTTTACATCTTTATAATAATTTCATATTTGTTACAGCGCTTTTTTTCCTTATTATGCACATTTAGAGTAGTAGATGTGTTCGTTTAATTGTATATTTATAAGATTTTTTACATTAACTAATATAATTTCAATGTTATATTAGTTAATGTTATATAAATTCTACGAATGTGAAAATTACAACTGTGGACATACGTATGCATGGACTGCAGGTAATGTTTCGCTGTAAACTGGATAGTTACAGCCATTTTCAATATTAGCTTGAAATAATTCAATAAATTATATATTAAAATGGCAGACGCCGTAAAATACAATTTTTTTTTTCGAATTTTGACTGCCGTGATGTTGCAATTTTTAAAATCGGCAGCCATAGTTATTTTTCAATTTTTCTAGAGGTATATTATAACATATTAAAATGGCAGACGTTGTAAAGTACTTTAAAAATTCACTTAATTTTCATACCTGTCTCACCTGAGGGACCCCAAACCTACCGCGGCCGGGCTTATCTAGTACCCATTGCTTGTTTACTGGGTATAGGAGTCTCACTGGACGAAATTTCAGATACCGTAAAAAATGTATTGTCAGATTTAACCTGGCTCTTAGACTATTATAAAAAGTACTTCAAAATTAAAGCTTGAATGGTAATGTAATAATGTAATGTATGTAAATTGGGGTGACATTCACTGAGACCTAAAAGATCTATTGTGCCCTCTTACTTCTACTTAGTTCCTGAGGAAAGTCTCAGAGACTAGTAGCTCCTTCAGTCCTATTTCCCGGAGGAATTTTAGGATATCTGCAGGCTTTAACTTAGGTAAATGTCCCTCTTCTATCCAGTAATCTCCAAGGTGTTGTGCACTAGGATTCTGAATTGCTGTGCAGTTCGCAAGTATGTGGATGGAGGTTTCTTCTTCCATACCACAGAATCTACATTCTTCTTCCTCCACTATTTTGAGCTTTTTCAGGTGCCCATTCGGGCGATAATGTCCCGTAAGAATGCCTGTTAAAACTCTTAGTGCAGTTTTACTTTGACTTATGCATTCATTTGATCTCAGCAGGTTGTAATCACCCAGAAGAATCTTTGATTGCCTAAGTCCTACTAGATCTTTGAAATGGTCAGATCTTCTCTTTTCTTCGGCTTTGCCTATTTCTTCCAATATTACATTGGAGCTGATACGGCAAAAGGGTTCCGGCCCCCAAAAGGGTGTTCCAGTCCCCCTCTTTGCTAGTTCATCTGCTAATTCATTTCCTTCTATTCCTGTGTATCCTGGAATCCACAGTAAGGTGACTATATTGTTCTCGCCTAGTTCATTTAGTTTGCCTAGGCATTCCCACACCATTTTGGAACTGATAACACAAGAGCTCAGTGCTTTAATGGCTGCTTGACTATCCGACATTATGATAATCCTTTGCCTTCTATATCCTTTATCAATATTGAACTGGGCACACTTTCTTATGGCGTGAATTTCCGCTTGAAAGATACTCGGGGTTTTTCCCAAGCTTTCAGAGTGTTTGGTTCCTGGCCCGTACACTCCTATCCCAGTTCCTTCTATTGCTTTTGAGACATCTGTGTACCATTGAATGGCATTCTTTCCAAGTCTGGTAATGGTATTTGGTTCCCATTCCTTCTTGTTGCTTAATTCCGTAACGAATTTCTTTGAAAAGTTATACTTTTTCATCATACTATCTTGTGGCATGTCCCAGGTTTTTTGATTTCTAAGAAGTAAGGAGGTGGTTTTTTTTTAATGATTTCCTCTCTACTTAGTCTGTATCTTGTTCTTTCTGCAACACTTTCCACCACCATATGTAGTGGTGTGAGGTTGAGAATAACTTCCATGGCTGCCGTTGGGCATGTTCTCATTGCTCCTGTAATGCACATACAGGCTAGTCTTTGAATTTTTGAGAGGTTTTCTCTCGTTGTCAATAGGCTAGTTCTACTACTCCACGCAATGGCTCCATAAGTGATAATTGGTCTCACTATGGCAGTGTACATCCAGCTCAGGATTTTTGGGTTGCACCTCCAATTTCTCCCTGCCAGATTCCTGCACACCATTAGAGCCATTTTTGCTTTGTATATAATCTCCTTTTCGTGTTTGTTCCACATGAGTTTACTGTCTAGAGTCAAACCTAAATACTTGACTTCCTGTCTCCATTCAACCTCGCTCCCATTAAGTTTAATGGTTTTGAGGTTGAGCTTTCTTTTCTTAGTGAAGGCTATTAAGATGGTTTTGGTGGGGTTGATGTTAAGTCCCACTTGCCTACACCAGCTATTTGTATAGTTCAGACCCTTTTGTACGATGTCACAGCTTGAATGGTGTGCACTTTGTTTATTTTATAACATTGCCGAATATTCTCACTTGCCAAGTATACATCCAAAGTATCTGCTCGCAAGCTGATTTAATTTCGGTCTTGCCTTGTAATTAGAATTGAACGCAGCTATCGTTTAATTTTTCACATAATTCAACACATCCAACAATTATTGAAAATGGTTGAAAACATTTTTTGATACATAACTGTCAAATACACAGCGGTCTTACTTGAAAAACTGACTTAATATCGTCATCTTCTAAGGGAGCTTTTGGATAAAGTGAATTAGGTTAAATCGACATAAAATCATATTTAGTATCTGTAGTTTGCGTTTGGTCGTAGAGTTTCTAGAGTTCTTTAAGCGTTCATGTCGTTCGTCAAAAGTTGATATAGACTTGCGAAAATAATCGAAGAATGTGGGATCACCTCGCGCTTCATGAGATCACTCATAAGTACGTTAAATTCGTTCTGCTATCTCTGATGCTTCCATGTAATATCTGCAGTTCTTATTATTTTCTTTGACCATCTTATAAGTGTTATGTGACCAGTTAATCCAATTACAGACAACGATTATGATGCTAGACACCGAATACATTTACGCTTCGTGGATATTTGGGATTTCAGTAACGCGTTTTCCAACTATCTCACAATTTTATCCGATGCTGCAAAACATAAAACGTTCCTGTTTAGACGAACTGAATTGTATGTGGTCTCAGTACGTGGTCAAAATTTATTGCACCATTTCACTACTGGTTTATGATAATAACAGCTATAGTCACCACACCATACACAGCGTTTGTTATCGTATGAATTTCCGTCGGCTGACACCCCTCTATAACCATAAACTGTAACAACAAGCTGATTAGTTTTGCGCGGATTTTCTATCATTGTTGCCATTTTTCAATACAGTTACAGCAAAAGCAACCTGCAAATCTTTTTGACAGACTCCTATAGTCCATTTAATAACCAGGAGGAGTAATTTCAGAAGCCTTATCGACACCACTAAACGTTACCAGATTAGTTACTAAAGAGCGTGTTCCGCATTAGTCGTGTTCAGAATTTATGAAATATGCCTTGATTGACTTGACGCGGAAACTAGCCAATCATAGATAGCCCTTATGTACTGAAAATGATTCTTAAGATGTCGGGTTGAGATGAGATGTAAACAAACAGGGTATTCTATAACCTGTAAAACTTATGCAGTTTGGTTGTTTTGTATTTGATATTACTGAGAAAGTGAAGTTGATCGTTTTATTGTAGTTAGATTAAAGGTTTCTTTTTGAAATTATATTGTATTGTAACTATATTTATTTTATAATTGCAGTAATGCACGTAAATGTTAAGATATCACTTTCGTATATTCTGGCATATTGGTGAACATATTCGGCAAATTAAAGGTGAAAATGTTTTTAAAACTGGTCATAAGTATAATTTAATGTGGAACTTACTTCAATGAGAAAATAATCAAATACTTATGTATGGGATCTTTTACAATTTCACAACCTCCACATGAAATCACCATCATACTAAATGAGACCTGGACTTGTTAATGTTATTGTATATAGGGGATTAATAAAATCCGATTTTTGCTCTTAGTTTTGATAAGGTTTTTCCTCCAATGAATAAAATGGTTGCTAATTAAATGTCAATTTATTGTTAACGCTTTATTTATTAAAAATATTCTACAACTTTTGCTTTACAACAACTATATTACAATATCAAATATTAACAATATTTCATAATAGAATAAGTTCCTTATGTATATTCCAAAGTTATACACAATACAAATTCATATGATAAATGTGATGTATAAAATCTGATTCATTGGTTTAAATGTATCTTACCAAACCATAGTAGTAAAAATATATAATAGGTACTTGTACAAAAGAACTATCGAGACACAACAAAGTTTCTGGGAAGAATATAAAGTTTGGGGTAATTCACGTAGATACATTTAATTAAAAGGTATACTATATATTTCCCAGATATTTCAATAGTTCTTTTGTACAAGTAGTATATATTTCTACTACTATGTTTGGTAGGATACATCTAAACCAATGAATCAGATTTTATACATCACATTTATCATATGAATTCGATTTGTGTATAACTTTGGAATATACATAATGAACTTATACATGTGAGACTACAGTAAAATGCACGCGGACGTCTGCCCCGATCGGTTAAGGCAATTTATACGATTTGGCGGGTAATTCGGATTGAAAATGACATCTGTTCAGAATGAGAGGCACCGAAAGACCTACCTACTACCTAGTTATTACAGAAGCATAATTTAAAATAACTTTGCTAATTAAGAATAATAATTGTTTTGTAAAATCATATTTATTAAAAATCTTAGGAAAACACTTAGAATCGCCAACTTTATTTTGCCTATTGCATAGATGAGATAAAATATAAAACTTTCCTAACGAAAAACAAATTGCTAGCCTACCTTACCAACCATTCTGAACAGATGTCATTTTCAATTCGAATTACCCACCAAATCATATAAATGCTTTAACCAATCAGGACAGACATCCGCATACATTTAATTGTAGTCTATACATCTGTATCAGAAGATTCAGTTTCACAAGATTCCGTCTCATCTGAGCTTCCAGTGTTGTCAGATACTATCAAAGGCTCTATAATGTCATCCATTATTCCATCCAGTGTGGAGATTTTTTGCTCTTCCTTAATGACATGCTGTATACATTTCTGCCAATTTGTAGGAGTTACATTTTCAATTGCTCTCAATAATAGGCCTTTGACGTTTGCCAACTTGAAAGTTGTGTTTTTAGCTGCCACCTTATTCTTTATTTGTGCCCATATCAATTCTATGGGATTTAACTCACAATGGTATGGTGGCAGCCGTAACACAATTTTATTGGATTCTTTGGCCATTTCATCGACAACATACAAATTATGGTTATCTTTATGTTGTCGGATTAGGTATAAGAGTTCACATCTCTTCATATTTACATCAAATGGTATATTTTTAGTTTTTAACCATTCCTGCATTTCAGCTTTTCTTGAGGATGAGGAAGGAATCTTCTCAACTTTTCGACATGACATGATGCATTATCCATCACAATCACAGCATTATCAGGCAACTTTGTCAAAAAAGTAATGAACCAATTCTCAAATACTTCTGAGTTCATTTCTTCATGGTAATCTTCCATTTTTTTGCCTTCAAAAACTAACAATATATTTTCTACAAAACCTTCTTCAGAACCAGCATGTAGAATTATAAGTCGTCTCCCCTTTCCTGTAGAGGTTTCAGGCCAGTGGATAAACCTTCGGTAAACGCCTGACGACTACTGGTTACATTCTGGTCCACCCATGTTTTTCCCCTACTATGACCTTCATTAGTCCAAGTTTCATCTAAGTAAAAGATTGGCCTGTTTTCTTTTCTATATTGTTGTATGGATCTTAAATAGTTCAACCTCCATCTACAGATATCATCACGTTCTATTAATACACTTTTACGATTTTTCTTCAAATATCTAAAAATTATTATTATATAATAAATAAACATTTGACTCTTCAAAGTTACACACTTTCTTGAAGTTAATTTGTTTCAAGAAAGTATATAAAGATGACTGGGACAATTGTAGCAAATCTGAACGTTTCTTCAAAGCTAGTAAAATTTTATCCACTGTAGGTAACTCATGTTTGAAAAAAAAATCATGTACTAATCTTCGAACTGAATTTTTATACCCTTCATCACAATTTTTGAGAAGTAGTCCCGGTCTTCCACCACTATTTTTTGGGCTGGTAATTGTTCCACTACTACGGTATTCCTTCAAAAGTCTGTAAACTATCGACTTTGCTACTCCTGTAAGAAAAATGTTTAGCATTTAATACTATTGTTAATTTGAAAGTTATAATGATAACTTACCGGCTGCTTGAGAAATTTTGGAAATAACATCAATAGTTTTAGTATTTGGCTTTTCATCCAATATTTGTTTATACATATTTATTATATATTGTTTTTCTGACATTCCTAAATGGCCTAGACTTAGCCGTTTTCGTGGTTTTGGCGGACTACGCAAATAACTAATACTTGGAGTAGAAGGATCCATAATCGCAGAAATTCAACAAACAGGAGTTCTGAAAAGAACTGTTTTAACGAAATAGAGTGGAAAACTAAGTGAAAATTATGAAATAATAAGGGAACGGATACGATGATAAAAACAAATATAAATATTATATATGTCAGAAGTCAGAACTGTCAATTATCACGAGATGTCAATGCTAAAAAGTGCTGTTTGAAACTGGTTGCAATCTGACCAATCAGAGATCTACAGAATTGCCAACTTAAATTCAAATTACTCCTCCTGGTTTTTAAATAAGGTATACGAATTTACAAAGTTTATCTACCGACATTCCTAATTGAATTTCTATCCGAATTCCTTTGGACTAATATCTACACATACGGCGTTCTCAGTGGCGGGCTTAGACTCAAACAACTGCGTCTGCTTCTAGATTCAAAACCAGACAGGATGCGACTACACATTCCGATCTCGATTTCGAAACGAAACCAGGCCACTAACAGATGGCGCAACGTATTTCAATGTTTACGTTCGTATACGAGGCGACAGGTTTTTATTATTGTTCGTAACTTGTTGCATTTCAAAAACAATAACTGCGTTTGCTACTTGAAAGTTTACTATAAAAATGCTTTGTTAAAAAAACTCAGAATAGAGATTCCAATATATATATATATATATATATATATATATATATATATATATATATATATATATATATATATATATATATATATATATATATATATATATATATACATATGTATTGTATTTAGTGGCTCCCGGGGTGATCAACGTATAATAAGCACCCAGTGTATATTGTATATTCAAATTGTTGACCTTTTGGCACCTTTAAAAAATCTAGTGAAGTGGCTCCCAAAGTGTATAAATTAATTTGAATAATTAGGTAAAAAGGCACCCACCAGTGTTGTCAAGTTTATGGGTGCCTTTTTGTAATTTTATTCATACGGCTGTATATTTTAATTGTTTGGTCTGGTTGTACACAAAGTTTTGGAGAGGGGCTTTTAGTCATCTCAGCGGTGATACCTTAACTACAGAATTTAAATTAATGATAATATGCAATTTAAACAAAATATACAAATATAAATATATATTAAAGAGTTTATCAATTTTTCAAGTGTAATCACTGAAATTTATGTTAAGAAAATTCGGATTAGAAGTTTTAAAATGAGTTTCAACCTTAAATACTTAGGTAAATAAGTTTGAAGGATACAATGAGGTGCTTGTGTTGTGACAACACTGGGGGTACTCTACCAGTTTTACATTGATATAAATGAACAAGTTATAACTCTGCCATCCTAGGCTGGCACTTTGGGTATGCGCGAACCAGAAAGAGTTAAAGAGTGCCTGAATAGAGATAGAAGACATTTTTACGACGGTACGGGTGGTTTATCTAAGGGTAAGGCGGCTTGCAACACCAGTGTCGTATAAATCAGAGGGGCTTGGGTTAAATTTTTAATTGTGTTAAGTAGATACATTTTATTTATTATTTCAAAAAAAAAATTTTACAAATATTTATTGAAATGGATAGATGTAGGTGTTTTTTCAACAAGTTTGTTGTGATAAGGCGCATTGTCCAACACAAGAACACTACCCGCAGGTGAATTTGGAATTAGCTTTTCTTTAACCCATTTTTCAAAATTTTCGTAATTCATTTCATTATGGTAGTCTCCAGTTTTGCAATTTAATTTCCAACGAATGTATGCACCTGGAATAAATCCTGCTTCACTGCCTGCATGAACAATAATCATACGAAGGCCTTTACTAGTCGGTTTTAAGAGTCCCAAATTTTCTTTGTTACTCCAGCTTTTATTGTGAGTATGACTGGAATGAATATAGGTCTCATCAGTATAAACAATTGTCCTTCCGTTTTCCCTATATTGCTTCATTTTCCTTAAGAATTCTAAGCGTAAATGTCGAATTGAATTACGTTCCACTAATACTTTTCGATCGTTTCTTATTTTTCTCCATCTAAAACCTATTAGGTGCATTTCTTTTCGAAGCGATTCTTTACACCCATCATATTCAAATTCTTCGCAAAAATGTTGATGCACTTCAGCGTAGGTATAGTTTTATGAGATGTATGGTAATTTAAAATACTGTTTCTTAACTGGGTCTTGCCAACGTCATCTAGCATTGTTTTTGTCTTTTTGCCAGGCCTTTTCTTTGGTGGAGTAAAAAACGAGGCTACTTCGTGTTTTCCACTGATTTGGACTCACTGGAAATTCGACAAACAGTTTCCAAGCTAACACCAAGAGCAGCTGATACTCGTTCACCGATCTGAAAGAAATATTCAGCGTTATTAAAAAATTATTGCGACATCATCCTTTAAAGAATTTACATTTACAAAGTCTAATTTTGCTAAGTGATAATAAAATTAATAATTAAAAAGTGTGCACATACATGCTATTCTTCTATCAAATGCATTGTGGTAAATCTATTCAAATACTTACTTTGTTAAATGGAATAATAGGTTTCATTTGTGCTGCTTCTTTCTTCATAAATTTTATTAAATTACTAACTAGCTCACGGCTTTGGCCACTTAAAACTTTATTATGAATTTTACTTTTAAAGTCCATCGTAACACTTTGAAGTAAAATCAAATCAACACAAAACAAATAATATAAAAATTTACTACGCCTCTGGAATTTTTATGATGTTAACAGTAAGAAACAGTAACATCAAATGAGCTCTCGGTGTCGATGGGCGGGGTTTGTCAAAGCGCGTCTTATGGTCGAGTGCCAACCTAGGATGGTATAGTTATACTAAGATAATTTATTTACTTGTTTAGAGCAACCAATATAATATGTTATATTTCTGATGTGGAATTTATTATATACTAATTTTATATGATAAGTATGGAAATAATCCACGTAGTAAGAGTTGAAACAAATAATTTGGTGAATGAATATCCTTCGTTACTGTTCAAAAATTTATTGTCAAAAAATTACAAGATCAAGTATATTATAAAGTTCAAGATTGAATATTATTTTAAAAATAATTAATGTTTTTGTAGTACGTGAATTGAATATTAAAAAATCTTAATATAAAAGTAGATTTTAAGTGGCAATCTACACAATATATAGGGTGTTTCTTTTATGGTAACGTTACTATATTCTAAGTCAAAATAAATATGAAGACGAATAAATGGACAAAAAGGTGACTATTATGGAGAACATGTTTATTGAAAAAAATTTACTGGGACTCTCCCCATTTTCTAGTTTACAGGGAAAACTAAAAATGGAGCTTTTGGTTTTTTGAGCTTAGCATTTTTTAAATGAAAAAATATCAAAAAATGGAAAAGGGACATTTTATTTGATCACAGATTTACTACAGCCATGTACCAATAAATCTTGGATACGACGAGGCTAGCATCAATCGGTTTTTTGGATACGAACCTACCTCTTTTAGTACAATTATAAGTCAATCTTCGAAAACCCAATTTAGCAATATATCACTCTTAAGATTTTTATGACGTTTTATCTCAAACAACTGTTATCTCAAATAACTGTTTTTATTTCTTCAAACAAATGTATTGAGAAGAAATGGGGTTTCAAAAGAACTACGACAACCGTATTTGAAAATAGTTTTCATTGATGATGTTAGTTATTTGACATAAAACATCATAAAAATCTTAAGTGTGATATATCGCTGAATTGGGTTTTTGAAGATTGACTAATAATTGCAATAGAAGAGAGGCAGGTTCGTATTTGAAAAACAAACGGTTGATGGCAGCCTCGTGAACACACTAAACGTCGTATCGAAGATTTATTGCTACTTGGCTATAGCCAATTTGTGATGAAATAAAATTTTCCTTCTCCATTTTCTGACATTTTTAAAAATGTTATGCTTATAAAACCAAAAGAAGCATTTTTAGTTTTCCCTATATAACTCGAAAATGAAGAGAGTCCAAGTAATTTTTTTGCTGCTTTCCATAATAAAATAGTTACCTTTTTGTTCAATTACACGTCTACATATCTATTACGGTTTAGAATATAGTAATGTTACCATATGATAGAAGAAACACCCTGTTAACTACTTTTGTTCATTTTTGTCTTTGTTCTTTGTAAATAATCGTTTTTATTTTCAACCAATTCATGTGAGAAATCAAATCATATTTTTTTATAAAAGTTTCACATTCTTGCTTCCGAAGTGCTTAATGCAATAATAACCAATAACATAACACAAAATTCATAAATACTTTATTCCGTAACAGAAATCCGCATCAAATTTCCTCAAAAAATGCGAACATAGCAAAGATAAAATTGAAAGAACAAGGCTTTACACCGTTGCCATGTGTTGGGTGCCAGAAAAGCTATTAACTGTCGTGGTCCACTATGTCGCTTTTTACTTAATTTTATACATGTGTATAAGTATGCTACGCCATCTATAAAAAAATCAATGAACAAAAATGTATGAACTGAGACAAATCATATGCAATGTAGCACCTTCCTCGATTTTTGTGTACCACTCCTAGACATTTTGTTGCATGCTAGGAAAAAAATATACACACAAAACCTTCCGGCACCCAAACGCGGGTGCCACTTTGTAAAATTGGGTGCCGCATGTGCATTGATTATATGAATCTGGTGCCACATTGACAACAAATATCTATATATATATATATATATATATATATATATATATATATATATATATATATATATATATATATATATATATATATAATGCGCATCAATCCCTAGGATTATTAGCGCCTATAAATTATAATAGTTACAAAAATCAAAAAGAAATAGATTATAAATTAAAATACACTTGTATATTTATGAAAATATCAAATTATAAGAATGGAACGTCAAATTTTATTAACCCTCCTTTACACGGGTGGAGTAGAATTACATATTGCTACGGGTGAGACCTACCAAGACCAAAAATTAAAAATCTAGTATTTTGATTAACATTTGAGGTTTACAAAAATATTAATATAACAATGTTTTTATACTTGCCTTGCCTATAATTTTCCCCAAAATTTAATTTCAAAATAAAACTCACAATTTTGTTATCATTTTTATTACATACATAAACAACCAGAAAAGAAAAATATTATTACCTAATAAACTAATATAAAAAAATAAAAAACAACTAATAAAAAATGTCTTACAGAATATACAATGTTTTAATTTTTACAAAAAAAAATTATGTATTTTGAATAGGACACTACCTACAACAAGCCGTTATGTGATCCATACAGAGCCAACTCTCACAAAATTTAAAACTTTAACAAGCCAGGAATGTGGAACGCTATCAAATGCTTTCCTATAATCTACGAAAGCCGTGTAGATGTTGCGCTGTTCCTTCTGCGCCTGTTTTAGTATTACCGAATCGATGATGAGTTGTTCTTTGCAGCCTTGGTGATCTCGTCTGCACCCTTTCTGTTCTTCCGACAAGATGTTGTTATGATCCGCATGTCTGTAAATACGGTTAGTAATGCAAGACGTTAATATTTTATATATAGTTGGAAGGCATGTTATAGGTCTATACTGCGTAGGATCGTGAGTTTGATGCGTTTTGGGAAGCAAGTGGGTCGAACCCAGTGTCAGAAATGGTGGTGTATCTTCTGGGTGTTGCAGAATATGTGTAAATGATCTTGCTATTGCTTCATGCAGACTGTCAAACTTCTTATACCAGAAGTTTTGGTCATTGTCAACTCCTGGTGTCTTCCAACTACTGGTGCTCTTTATAGTTTCGGTTACCTCGCTTGTTGTCAAGTTAACGAAAGGCATTGGTTCAATGTTCATTTTTTCCTCCTCAGTTCTTATCCAGTGAGCGTTGGATTTATGTTCGATAGGGTTCGACCATAAAGAAGACCAGTACTCCGTTAGCTCATCTTTATTTGGAAGACTTTGGTTGTGATTGTTTAATGTACCGCTTAGTTGCCTGTAAAATAACTTCTGATTGTTATTGAATAAGTAGTTTTGTTGTTTCCTTTTCGTGCACTTGACATATCATGACAAACGTTTTAACTTTTGCCTGAGTGAATCCATATATTCACATACATGTTGTTTATGTTGTGGGTGACCTGTAAAAGTTTTGATTTTTCGATAGATCTTTCTCACTCTGTTTGTTAAGCGCCTAGACGGTTTCAAGTTGTTTTTAAACTCTGTAAGCTGCCCCAATTCCCTTCTGATGTCATCAATGGACTTTTCCAGCCGGCGTTGCCACCAAGGCTTGAGCTGTTTGTAGTCTTCACCCCGATTGTTCTTTGGGGATTGGATTTGTTGATTGTGACTTCGAAGCACTGCCACTGCTCCACAATAGATGAGAGTGTGAAGTTGTTCCAGCGCTTCGCAGTCTTTAGCATGGTTCTGCAGTAGTAAGTTCACAGCTGCTAGTATGCTCTTAGTGCTCTTATTGGTTCGAAGCTTGGGTAGTTTTGGCCGGTGTATTGGGTTGGTGCCATTAAATTCCGCTAGTGCTTTACAAAGTTCGGTATTATAGTCATTATCGGTGGTTTTGTCGCAATCATTGTTTATTTCCTCAACGCCATTGTGGTCTCCTTGTGCATTCTCCGATTTATGTGTATCCTGATCGGTAATTATGTCATTCTCTCCATCTTGAAGGTCAAGAAGGACTTCACCTCGAATTTGTTGGAACGTCGGACCGGGTAGTAGATTGTTTCTTACAATACTTCGACGTTGGTCAGCAATACGCTGTTCCGTGAGATGGTGAAATTCTGGAAAATGTTCAATGAATGCACGGTGGAGGGCGTATCTGTATGTCGTCATATCAGTTTCCATCTTGGTGATTTCAAAGTAGGAGCGCATAATGAATGAGTTTAGCTCGATAGTCCACTTCATGCGCTTCCTGGGCTTTCCGGCTTTTGTGGTCGTAGATGTGCCGACTTGCGTCACTCCAGAAACATCAGAAGCCGGTGGCGGAGGATCGATGTTGTTTTCCCTCTGAGTGTGGTTCGCAGTAGCCCTACTCGGTTTCACGATGCGCCTACCGCTAACCGAGGAAGAAGGTAAATCATTTTTCGAACAAGCCCTTCTAGCACCAACTTGAACGCGACAAGAGTTTGAGGTGTTGCAATGTCGATTCACCTGACGATTCCTGAGATTTAAGGTCCCGGAATTTACAATCGAATTATTGCTCCCCCCAGAATCCGTGGAGCAGACAGCCGATGTACTAGGTACACTAGCAGTGTGGGATTCTGAGCATTTAGCTCTACCCACCTGGGGTAATCTAGTTTTACAATTCGACATCGTGATTGTCGCATTTTAGACCTACTGCCAGGTGCTGATTCAGCCGCTCCTTACATGGAGAACAGACGCTGTCGGAGTACCGCTCCTTACATGGAGACCGTCGTGTCCTGAAACTAACTGGTTTTGGTTCGCTCCGAGGTATTTAATTTCCTCGATACCTCCTATATCTAAAAGGCATTCCCCGATCCACCACCTGGGGAAGCGCCCGATAGGGGACCAGTACCCCCACGGGTTATTATTATTATTATTATTATTATTATTTGTTTGACTCTTTTATTAAACTCTGTGATATTCATATTCAAAACAAAGCTGCACAAGGTGAAAAAATATTCAAATAAACATATTTGTTTTGAGATTTATGCATCTACTGAAAAGGCCCATTATAAAATGAAAATTGCCAAAAAGTGAGTAGTATTCACAAAGTTTTGCGTTCAATGCCGTTACAGCGGCATTAAAATGGTTTGATCGGAAAGTAAATCAATCTACGATCAAGAAATTATTAAAACTAATGGATCTCCAAATGATGTAATTAGGACTTGGGATGAAACTCATAAAAAAATTACCAAATCATTACATAGAACATTGCGACAAACTAATTTTCAAAGACTGGGGAATTGAAAAATTTGTAGAAGCTTTCGATATCGATTCTCTCATAATAATAATAAAACACGTACGTTTTCTTACTGTATTTACAGTATGATTAGATAAAAGGACTAGACCTATTTCCCTGACTATGCAGAAAGAGTGTGTGTGTGTGTGTGAGAGAGAGAAAAATGGCACGGAAATTACTCCATTTGCCACAGAATTTTGTAAATTGCTTTGTTCAATTTGGATAGTAACGTTGGACTCCTTCAAGTAATTTATTAATAAATCATAAATTATTCTATTAGCATTATTTAGGATGTGGCTAATATTTAGCGGAAGGTTATAATTCAACTTCACAAGCGACTCAATTAAACATTTAGATCTCACGACGTTATTAGAACAACCAAAAAAGATGTGATTCAAATCACAATAAGTATATTCGTTACAAGTACAGGATGTTGATCTACTAATACCAAGTTTTGCAAGGTGTGCAGGAAATCGCCCGTGATTAGTTTAAGTCTAAATATAGTGGATGAATAACATTTGAGTGTTGTATAATTGAATATATATTCGGGAGGAGGGGGATGTAGGATGAATTTGAAAGTACTGGTTTGAAGAGGATCTAGATATATTTGTCCACTCCTTTTTCCATTTATTAGCAATTCTATGACTTATCGCGCTGTTTATATCTGCTGATGTGAAAATATTGCAAACTTGTCCATTTATAACTGCATCCTTCGCTAACAGGTCGGCCCTTTCGTTCCCAGTTATATTGCTATGACCCTTAACCCAAATAAACGTAACATTTAACTCCAAAAGCAGATATTTGATTCTATATACCTCAGATATGAGTAGATTTTATTGAATCGATAGCAGATTTAGAATCAGCATTACTTAATTGGTTTGTAATCAACCAATTGAGGCTTTTCTATATAGCTACGAGTTCTGCTGTATATATTCTACATATATCGGGTAATTTGTAACCATATGATAAAGTCAAAGTCCGAATAAAAATCCCACATCCTACCCCATCTTTTTTTTTAGATCCATCTGTATATATGAATATCTTATTAACAAAGTTTGTCAATATTGGTTTCAAAAGGACTGCATTGATTTTGTTGGAAGGTGAATATTTGGGAATTATAACTCTGTGACTCGTAATAAAAGCTCTAAACTGCACCCGAAATGCTGGGATGATTTTGTCTTTTTTGTAGATATTAGTGAAATTTATAGTTTCAGTAAAAGCCTTCGCAAGAGAGGGTGTATTTTTTAGCTTCCAATATCGATTTGTAAAATCTTCTACCGTGATCTCACTCAACTTGTTGATCATGTGCGATTCACGAAATATAAGTTTTATTCATTATTTTTTAGACAGATACTTCCGTCTTAATTCCAGAGGAAGCTCATTACATTCTGCCAATATAGCATAAACATTTATACTGTATGCGATCAATTTTCTTTAAATTAGAATTGGAAGTGGATCCATATAGACAACATAAGCCCTATAAAATAAAATTGCAGTACTCGGTGATGAACCCCAATTACGTTTAGTTACACATTTAATTAGATTGTAACCTTTTCCACATTTTTTATTAATATGGAGTACATGTTTGGACCACAGTAGTTTTGTGTCTAGTATGGTACCTAAATATTTATTTATATTCATTTACTACAGCCATAGTCTGCCCACACAGAGTTAGGCTTTCCGGAGTTCACAGTCTGTCTGGTAAAAAACATGGAACATTTTTCTGTAGATAAGGTCATACCAGTTTCTTCTGTCCATCTTACCATTAGCATTATTTTTTCGAGAACAGGAATGCAATCATCATATTTATGAATTATGGATGGAGTATACAGAAATCATCTGCATACTGAATACAGTTAGCAAAGGTTATTAATCTGTATATGTATATTGCCAGAATATAGATTGAATAAAATTGGACTTAATACTGATCCCTGAGGTAGTCCATGATAAACAGTTCGAGGTCCGTGTAGGATATTATTGTGGTCTTTAATAAAGACTGTTCGTCCAAAGTATAATTGTAAAATGCTTTGAGAAGTTCTTTTACTAAAACCTACGCTTATCATGTTTTGTTGAAGAATGTTGAAATCCACAGAGTCATAAGCTCCCTTTATATCAAGAAATAGACATACTAAGTACTTGTTCATTGAAAATGTAATCTGAACCTCATTAACCAGATGTGATACCGCATCTATTGTTCCGTAGCCTCTTCTGTAACCACACTGTGCAAGTGTTAAAATCGAACTCTTTTCGATATACCATTCTAGTCTTGCTTTAATCATACGTTCAAATGTTTTTGTGATACACCACATCAAGGATATAGGACGATAAAATGAGGGTAGACTCCTGTCTTTTTGTGGCTTTAGAAGAAGACATATTGTTACTTGTTTTAATTGATCAACATAATTCCCGTTAACCCACCAATCAATAAAAATTTTTAATAAAATATTTTTAGCTGTTTGTGGTAACTTTTTAATTATATCATAAGTAATGAAATCAGCTCCAGGTGCTGTACATTTTGAATTTTTGATCGCAGCTTCTAATTCTATGGCGTCAAAGTGGATGTCCATATGGGGGTTGATTGTATCATTGTTATTTTCATCAAATAAATTCGGTACAAAATTTAGGGCTATGATGTCAAAAATTTGGTTTATCAAACATTCGTGCATTGGTTGTTTTTTATAGGTGAAATTTTTATTTGAAATTTTTTTTATGAACGTCCAGATTTCTGAAATGGGAGTGTTTTTATTTAGTTGATTAATGAAATTTTTCCAACATTGTTGTTGCTTTTGTTTGAATATAAGTTTAGCCTTTGTCTGAACATGTTTAAAGCTCAAATAGTTACGTAAGTTTGATTGAATTTTATATGCCTAAAAGGCATTTTTGCGCTCTACAACAATTTGATTGCATTCATTATCCCACCAAATAGAATTTGATATTTTTTTATTACCCCCTTTGCGTGATTTCATAGATCTATCACCTGCATTATTTATGATATATAATATTGGAAAAAGCTCCCAGTCTGCAATGGACTCTATCCACTTTCTTGAAGGGGTAGTATTTAATGGAACATAATTACAGGATATTGTTATGTGGAGAGGTAAATGATTAGATCCTAAGGTATCATCTAATACATTCCATTCTGCTAGACTTGAGAGGTTTGGTGTAATAAAAGTAAGGTCAATTGCTGAGGGTATTTCATTTGGTCTGCTTATCTTAGTTGGCCTTCCATCATTTAATACTATCAAATGAAAGAGTGGTGACTGAAAGAGTGGTTATATTTGTGGTAAGAGGAAAATTAATATCAATCAGAAAATTGTCAAGTTGGTAGCTGCTAATATTTCTCCAATGCACCCAAAGATAATATGTTTTAAATTTCCTACTAATTGTTACAGGAACAAGCAGGAACAATATGATAAGATGGAGGTATTAGTAAATTTTATACCCATTTAGAATAAGACCATCCTTATTTATTATTAATAAATCGGTTGAAACAAAAAATTACCAACAAAAATGAACGTCGTAACTAATTTATTAGATGTCACGTTTTTGAAGTTACGTCAAATTTTGATTTCATGTTAATGTCAGATGGTTCAAGAAGCCGCATACGTTAAGTTACTAAAACGGCTGGTACCTCTAAATAGGTATTAATTTTACTATATCTTTATAATTGCAACTTAATTCAAATGGAGTCAGGAGTGAAGCTCCTCATTTTTTCTCATCTCATGAAATATAAATAAAAGATGATTTGGTTTTTATTTGTAGCGATTAGGACGATACAGTTATTCCAATACAAACTGAGTTTCTACTGTATTTACACGCGTTTTACATAAATCAATTAAAGTAACAAAAAATAACTAATTAACTAACCTGTAAGAAAAGAAACGACATTTAATGTTATTAATTATTACAATGTCGATCCTAAAACACAATTATCAACTTATTTCTCCGTTTATAGAATGTAATTGAAAAAAGAACTTTGACATTAATGCTTTTTCATGACAGCCCAGATAATAATCCTTTACTATAGGCTATAGACTATAAATCAACAATTCTGCCTCGATGACGCTTGATGCACGGGAATATTCAAGAAAAATCACATTTTTCTTTACATAAATTTATATATTTTCTTCATATTATTTTTTTCGTGGTAAATTAAACATTAAAAAAAGCGAATGTGCTATCTACTCTCATAAAAACCAACCTTGTAAAAATGTATTCTTTAAATGTGTTTATTTATTTTATTATTACGTAAGTGACTGTTGGTTGTGAAGTGGTTGTTGGTTCTGATTTGTTCGTTATATCCCTTATCTTTCAACAAACACCTTCACGTATCTTGAAGATTAAAGAAACTGACTTATACAGGGAGTTTGTAAAGTAGATTTTAGACCCTTTGTGATTGTCAGGGCTGACAAACATTATGTTTTCATACATAAATATAAAGTTCTTTTTCTAGAATCCTTTACGAGAAGACGTTATTTTGTCAGTGAATACCTTTAGCGAAAACGTGATTTCCGTCGCAAGTGTGAGAAATTTTCATAACGTTAACTTTCGGCTGTAGTGACGAAAGTTACATTTATATTTCCTGCCCTCGTATAAGTTTTGACGACTTTAAATTATTAATAAACAAATATTATTATATCTAGTTTCTTGGTTTGCCTAGTTTGACGTTACTCGTTAAATGTTTATACTTTTCAGTTTACACTGAAAGTATTGTTTTTTAAGTTATCATGATTTCTAATTCGGAAAATAAAATCTAAAAAGAGATATAAAGAAATATATGCAAAATTCATGGATTTGTGAGGGTGTCCAGAAACTCTCCTGCCAAACGGAAACTACAGTTACTAGAGGTGATGTTAAGTCGATTTAGCTCAAATTACCTCAATCCGAAAATGCTTCCTAAGGGAGCTACAGCCCTTTGAAGAAGACGTCCTCATATGAATTTTCTTCAAATTATTCTAAAATACCGTTACTTAAAATATTCAAACTTGGTATAATCAATAAACAGTTACAAACCAGTCGTGTCAGTCGGGACCAACAGGTATTTTTATTAAAAAAAAATTATTTTCAATTTTTTTTTATGTATCAGACACCGAATTTGGAAAATTCAAGATAATTTTCATAAAAAATGTTCTCTTCTTTCAAATCGATATCATGAACCGTTTTCGAGAAATATAAATTTAAACTTTTTGTGTTTCTTACATAAAATCATGTTGGATTATAAAATTGTATCTGTAATATCAAGTTGGCTTTGAAAAATCAACAAATTGTACAGATACTGGTAACAAAAGTCGTAAGTATTAAGTTGCTTACATTGTTTTGGAAATTTCAAATTAATTTTATTTCGTGAGGATATAAAACAATAATCAACATTAAAAAAAACAAAGTGAGAGATAATTACCAACAGAAATAAGAGAATTAATTTTACATGACGACCGTTTGTCTCAATACACAAATTTATTCTTTTCTCTATTGATCGTCTAATTTTTGCAAAACATCCTGCATTATTTCTACTTTCATTACAAGCGTTTTGAATTCTTTGCCACAGCTGATTACGGGTTCCTATTGGAACAGCATAGACTAATGATTTTAAATAACCCCAAATGCAAAAATCACAGGGTTTTAAATCTGGAGATCTTGGGGGCCAATTAACTGGACTACCTCTTCCAATCCATTTATCGTGATAGTTATTGTCGAGATATTGACGAACCTCTCTACTGAAATGAGCTGGGCAGCCGTCGTGCATGAACCATAAATTATTTCGAATCATCAGGGGAACCTCATCTATTAAATCAGGTAAAACATTTTGTAGGAAATTAAGATATTCTTGTCCTGTTAAACGGCTAGGAAGCTCTACGGGTCCCAGAAGCTGATTACCGATGACACCTATCCAAACATTTATACTAAATCTTTGCTGGTGCTTTTTCTCTACGGTTGCATGAGGATTATCACCAATGTAGGCATAATGATGTGCATTATGTAAATTAAAAATTCCGTCTCTGGTAAACGTAGATTCATCGCAAAATAAAATATTGGAAAAGAAATTAGGATCCTGATTTTTTTTGATCCGCAACCAGTTTGAAAAATCTATGCGGGCAGGGAAATCACCATCTACCATGGCATGAACTTTTTGAAAATGGAAAGGATGAAGGTTTTCTTTATGAATAATATTCCATATGGAAGACTTGGAAATGCCAGGATACATAGCAGCGAGTCTTCAGGTGCTAACCTCAGGATTATTTTCGATTTCAATCAAAATATCGTCTTCGTATTCCATTGTCACATCAGGTCGTCTACCAGTTTCAGTATTTTTAGGTACTACTGAGCCACTTTCTCTTAATCTTTGGTGTACGGCTACACAAATGTTGCGCGAGCAGGATGCCTTCTGTTTGGAAATTTTTCCGCATATCTTCGCTCTGCTGCACGAGCGTTACATTGTACTTCCCCATAAACTAAATGCATATCACCATATTCTTCATTCGAAAAATAAACCATTTTGATCAAATTAACTATTATTTTTTACCTTTCACACATACAATTTTATAATCCAACATGATTTTATGTAAGAAACACAAAAAGTTTAAATTTATTTTTCTCGAAAACGGTTCATGATATCGATTTGAAAGAAGAGAATATTTTTCATGAAAATTATCTTGAATTTTCCAAATTCGGCGTCGGATTCTTGAAAATAAATTTTTTTTTATAAAAATACCTGTTGGTTCCCCCGACTGACACGCTTATGATGGATCTGAAAAAAATTTATTTACAGCGAACGACTGCTTTGTAACTGTTTATTGATTATACCAAGTTTGAATATTTTAAGTAACGGTATTTTAGAATAATTTGAAGAAAATTCATATGAGGACGTCTCCTTCAAAGGGCTGTAGCTCCCTTAGGAAGCATTTTCGGATTAAGGTAATTTGAGCTAAATCGACTTAACATCACCTCTAGTAACTGTAGTTTCCGTTTGGCAGGAGAGTTTCTGGACACCCTGTATATGCAAAATTCATGGATTTGTGAGTTGATTATCACGTAAATTCATTTTTCGGAAACTGTGCGCCTGCGTATTTTGGATGATTGTCAAAAAATTTCAAGTCATCAACGCGGTCTATGTATTCGATGTTGAGGACCACTTTAACGATTAAAAGTAAGATCAACATCAGTAAATATCCCAAGTTACGTTCTTTTTTAAAACGAAAATCTGATGGTTTTAAAAGTCAGAAGTCTAAAATGTTTTCTTCCGATAAGATACACACTCTCTTGAAGAATGCATATACTTAATGACTAAAGTAGGTAATTTAATTACTTTATTATTAAGACAAATTCTTAATGATTTTGATATTAACGTTTGTAAATAGCTTAGTTTTTGGAATTTTGAGGGGTTGCTGTTGCCATGAATTAAAAGATTTGACAGTAAGGGCCGATTCTACAATGCCAGTATAAAAGTCAGTATAGTTATTCCTTCGATATTTTATACCTAGATTTATACCGAGAATAACTGGATGTCGGTTCTACAATGGATTCCTATGACAGGTACAGTTATTCCGAGAATATCTCGCAGGTAGTTCCAATGAACCAACATTTTGACGTTTGACGCTTTGAAAAGTGGGAAATTCTGATATATTAACTAACCATA
Source organism: Lochmaea crataegi (assembly GCA_947563755.1). Classification (NCBI taxonomy): domain Eukaryota; kingdom Metazoa; phylum Arthropoda; class Insecta; order Coleoptera; family Chrysomelidae; genus Lochmaea; species Lochmaea crataegi. Next base: position 56,626,548 of record OX387422.1, on the reverse strand, counting down.
ATTCAAATTTCTTGGATTGTTTTGATAAATTAGAGAGTGGAAGAGAATTCACTGGTTCACTGGTTGGTTATAAATAAAAAGGAAGTTAATCAATAAAATTGATGTGCTATTAATGGAAGAGGTGAAGAGGTTGAATTTTTGAAGTAGGTATTTAACTTTCATATCATTGAATTTATTTCAGAATGCAAAAAACTGACACAGTTATTAATACTAGGGAAGATTAAGGCCTGCAGACGGCATGTCTGTTTCTGCAGCCAAAAGCACATAAGAAATTCCAGTTCATCATATTCTTAAAAATAATTCTGTCTGATAACAAATTTTTCTAATTAGAAACTTCATTCAACTTATGCTATACTTTACCCAACTTCAAATACTTTAGGATCAGTATAGTTTTATACCTTCAATTTCCTTATCTTCTGACCCGAGACATTACAGCTATTGCTGTTGGTATTTTCACGCGAAACCAACCAATAGAAATGCAGAATAAGTTTATTCCTCGGATATACCCTCAAATTGGAATAGATAACTTATACTCTGGTTTATACTTGGAATAAAGATATACCTCTAATGTAGAACGCAATAGTGACTCGTTATCCTACGTATAGCAAATACCAGGTTTATACTCAAATTGTAGAACCGGCCCTAAATGATGTAAAAGATACCAACAGTATGCTCTTAGTTACAATACGTACTACAAAAACAAAATTACCGCGTTCCTTCCACAATTGAATTTGTCATTTTGGTGGCTTCCATTCTACTCTTTTGTTCAATTTCAGTAGTTTTCCTGTTTATTTGTAATAGAACTGTTTACATAGTTTTTAAGTTTGATTATTTAAACCGCTGAACCCTTTTCCGCAGTGTAAGTTATTTCGACAGTTTTTAATGTCAAATCAAAATCGCTTACTCTAGCAACTATGCATTTCTTGATTGTAAAAACTTGGATGTAAAGTTTATAGCTTACGGGACCCTAAGCTCGAGATTAAAATACTAAAATATTGTTACACCTTTTCTATGTTATAACGTTCTTTATTCGTTAAAATTCAACTTATACTTTTCACATTTTCCTGACACTTCTCGACTTTTCTATAACATTTCTGGATGATTCTAGACGCTTTTCTTCATATTTTTCTTTATAGACTTTTACAAATTCGCCAGTACAGGTCCGACGTATACTTCATTTCAAAATATTTCGTTTTGACTTATGCCAACATGTTTGATTCAAGACCAAAACTCTCAGCAGGTAGTCGTTAATACGATAAAAATAGCGCAGTTTCGTACTCGTTTCTTCGAAAAGCGAAAAGATAATGTCTGATAGTATGATTATTTTACAACTGAAATATTTGGCTGGTAAAATAACATTTGAGACTAATTTTTTAATTTATTTAATTATTCTATTATTTATTTGTGCTTCCGAAGATATATTTCCGAATTTTTATTTTTCAAGTTAAAAGTATTTTTCATGATAAATGATTGACCACCTTATCTATAAATATTGTAAATATAAAAAGAGCTTTTATTGCTTGTGTTCCTTTGTCTGACCTGTACTGCACCTCCTACTTTATTTCCGATGTCCTTTTTATATTTACGTAATGGGATTAAAATATTTATAGATAAAATAGAAAGTGGGGATTTCGGAATGATCATTTTTAATATTGTCTCAGAATTTTAGTTTGTAATAAACATTTCACTCCGAAAGTAATATTGTGTTTGAAACTATGTGGCGTCCTAGGACAAAAAAGTGCATTTATCGCCGGATGCGAAGCGAATTATAAAACATGTGTTTGAATAATTGAAACATCGAGGTTATAGTAGAAGAACGATATATGTATGTCATATCATGAACAAATGATACCAACCCTAGATTGTATAAAAAATCGGTTAATTAAAGACGAATTTGTGTTTTGATTTTGTATTTACTGCCTGCTTCTTTGTTTTATTTACAGTCAGTACTACTCACTTTGTTCCTTTCCGATTCTATTTCAATTTCATATCAGTTATTATTTAAACTAAACTTCTGAGCATTTTTGACACTTGCACAAAATATCAAATAATCATTCCAAAAGTGGTTGCGAGTTGTGTTGTCTTTTAACATCTTGAGAAAATATATTTTAATTTAAAGAGATTTGAACACCCTGTATAGTACAAAATGTTTTTAAAATATCATTATTAAACTACATTTTTTTTATTTGAAACATTTTTTGATAACATCTGCCAATAAGATGAAATAAATCAAAGCGTATACGGTGGGCCACCCTGTATGTTTCAACAGTTTAAATTGTTTAATTTCAATTAATGAATGAAAGTTAAATTTGTTTTTAAAAAATATAGTGATTTTTCTTACTCTGTTACTGTTTTCTGTACAATGAGGGATTTATAATAGTAATTATGCGCCAAGGTAGAAAAGTGAGGTATTATTGTCGAGGTCTTTAATGGATCCGAGACATTAATATACTTTTCTACCGTGGCTCATATAGCATTTTTTTCACTACTTCACTACTGGCATTTAATTTTTTTAAATATTAGTTTGTCGACTCCCGTTTCACATGACATGACAGCTGTGCACAAGTTAACCTCACATTCTATTAAATGGATTGAGATTTAGTTATAATCAAGTAGGCTCTGTATTTTTCTACCTTGGTTAATAATGAACAACTTTACTACCTCAACAAAAGTCAATAAAGGTAGGTTTAGAGGCTAGTAGTGAAAAAACTTTTATTATTAAATCCCTAAGGCCAGATGCCGAGTCAACGAAATATTGTGAAATGTTCTTTACCTAAGAGTCATCCTTGACAGGAGACTCACTTGGAATGCACACCTCGCATATATTACCTCAAAAGCAACAAGGGCTCTCTGGATGTGCCACAGGCTTTATGGGAAAACATGGGGTTCGAAACCGAAAAATCTTCTGAAAGTTTACCTTCAGTCTCTGAAGAAGATAACTTGGTAATAGAAACGCGCGTGAGATAATGTAAAGTGTTAGTGTTGGTGTAGTGGTAGTGTAAATAGTGTTTAGGTCAAGTATCGCCAGCGGTTCCAGAATGCCCAACAGAAATCCGTATACGGAAATTTTCCGCATACCATCCAAGAATTAAGATTGACGTTCGTTTTCGAATCTCGTTCGAATTCAATTCGTATGCTACTGACATCCGTATAAGTTCAAGAATTGAGTCCCAGAGCATACGCAGCGCCGGAGTCGAGTACTCATCTTTATTCAATTTCTCTAAACGCTGCAATTAATATTTACTTCTGTTTAGATGGAAATAAAGTACAAAAAGTACCTAAATACGGAATTCTACGAATAATACAAAGGTATTGAAAAAGTTTACATGGAAAATGTATCCACAACCATCACATCTTCTAGGTAAAAAGGTTTAATAAGGGAGAATGATTGATATCTAGTTGGTCGTTAAGAAGATTACCTGAATATTTGTTTTTGTTAATCTCGAGTGTAGCAAAACGCGTCACTAATTTTAAATTGAACGTCAGTTCAAAATAACAATGGAGATTTAAACAAATTAAATTGTTTTATTTCATCATTTAGTATGGATCTTCATCAAGTAAAAGCCTCATCTATTCAATATTTTTACTGTCCAAATTTATTTTTAAGTGGATTTTTAACCCACTATACCAAATGTAATATGCCTGTGTATGTTGTTTATTTATACTTGGTATTACACCAAACGAGAAAATAGCCCAGCACTAATGGGCAACAAGATATTCTGGAAGCACAAAAAATATTGAAAGACAAACACTAAGCAAACAAACAAGACTTAAGTGTATAAACTAGCAATACGTCCAATTGTAAGATATGCAGCGGAAATAATGTGCCTCACAGTCAAAGCAGAGAGCAACTAAAAATATTTAAAAGGAAAATCATTAGAAGAATTAACGACGAATAAATAACGATCAGTATAGGAGCCTAAACAATAAAGAGATTGAAGATATTCTAGGAGAGGATATCGTAAACGTAGTTAAGGCCGAAAGACTAAAATGGTGGGGGCTCATCCAACGTCGACAATCAGAGGAACTAATAAGAAAAATCACCGCATGGATCCCACAAACAACAAGACCAAGGGGAAGACCGAATCAGATAATCGAAGATATTAAAATACTTAAAATTAGAAATTTTGAATCAACTCTGCTCGGACAGGAAAAAATGGAGAGAAATCGTAGACAAGGCACAAAAAACATACCAAATTATAAAGGAAAAAGGCATCAGAGAACAAAGCAGAGTGATTCACCGCATTAAAGAAATCATAAGAGCTCCAAAAAGGAGCGCCAATAATTTCACTAGAAATGTATAGGCTAATTATATATATCACACTAAAAAGTACTAAAGAATGAAAAAATGAACACTGGCGAAACTGCTTTACTGTTTTACTAATAGTTTCTCGGATTAAAGGCAGCAAATCCGGAAATTTGTTTCCTGTTATTTGTGCATTTCTGTTAATCTATCCATGTTTCTAAATTACAATTAACGAAATTCAAACATCATTAAACCTTGTCCAGGAACCAGACAATAACAGTGACATAAATAAACAATACATATAACCCTTGATTATATACACAATTAGTCTCTATACTCAAGGATATAATCTAATTCTTAAAATTTGTCAACTACTATCATTTTAACAATATGGGCCCGGTTACTTTTGGTTTCGACTTACATCTGTCATGCATTGTTTATAATTTTTATTATTTGTTGATTATTCTACCCATTCTACCATCGAAGAGAAAAACAAAACTGATGTAAACGAATCAAAATAGGAATAAAAGTTTTATTTCTTCGTTGTTCTGCTTTTGCTTGAAGTAGTTACCAGTTCTTATTTATATTGCTACGAAATATCATGGTAAATAGATTTGCTTGCGATTCATTTTTGTAATTGCCAATAGTTATACTATTGGCACATTGCAGCAGTGAAAATTGTGACCTAGCTATACAAATAGTAACAAATACTTTTTTAGGAGGAAGTGAACATTCCAAATGATTTTCAGGTATCATGTGGCTATTGAAACCAATATTTGGGAACACTTTCCTGGGACGTGGAACATAAAAAAGTATATAAAGAAAAGGAGAAACAGAATAAAGGTCACAATAATACTGTTGATAATCCAGTTCCAGGATGCAGCAAAAGTACTACTGATCCTGAAAGCAACAAAGATTTTTGGTCATATGAAGCAACCAAATTTTTAATAGCCACTTATAAAGAAAATAAACATAAATTCGAATCTCCCCAATACAACAAAAAAGCAGTTTGGGGAATAATAAGTGAAAAAATTTAAAAAATTAAAATTTTTAAATCATGGAGGAACTTGAAAAAAACATATGATAAAACATTGAAGGAAAAAAATAGTACAGGCAATTCAGGAGGAAAATATTGGTCAATTTTTGATGACTTTCATGACATATACTTTAAGGATCCTCATTTCAACCCAATATGTACGATTAGCAGTACAGGATCTTTTAAATCATGTACTGAAGGTGAACTTGCAGGTTCTTCTAGTGACTGTAGTAATGAAGAAAACTTAATCAAAACCATTTCTAACAAAAAATTTAAAGGTAAAGATAAAAAGGTACAGTACACTGCTACAGACATCGAAAATAGAAGGCAAAATAGGCATAATGAAAAAATAAAACAGAGGCAGGAGATATTTGACTGGTTCAAAGAAAACTTTAAAAAAGACCAGTAAAAGTAAAATTAGCTAATTCTTTGTGATCCTATAGAGTTTTTTTGTGTTAGCTGCTGACAATGCTCCAATCCAATTAGGAATAGCTTTAAGTATCCCTAAATGTTTTGGAGGTTGCCAGCATAAAATATTTGAATAGGATTTATATACATTTGTGTTTTTAGTGTGTTTATCCCTGAAATGTTACTTGGAGTTAAGTTTTTAGTTATTTTTCATATAATTACTACAAAAGCAATTGCATTCTTTGTTGTAACATACCTATAGCAGAACGATCCAGACTCGAACGGTGGGGGAAAGAATAGCTGTGCATCATAGTAAGAGTTGCTGTTAGACAAAGTGGATATTACTGTCCACCGTTCAGGTCTTGATCGTTCTGCTGTACTTGATATATTATTAAAAATATATTTTTTGTTGATTTGTATTAATTTTTTCATTCAATTAAGAAATAACACAAAACAAGTAATACAATAATCTTTATTCTCCTAACATTTCACATAGATTCTGCCTTTTCATAAAACCTAGCCTTTGTAAATTTCTGTCAAATTCTTGTGGATGTCCTAAGTTTTCATGATCTTCATTTTCTTCAATAACTTCAAAATCTATTATATCATTCTGATAAATACATATATTATGAAGCACACAGCATGCCATTATGTATTTGCAAGCCCATTCTATGTCTTTTATATCAAAAAACTTCAAACATCTAAATCTTCCCTTTAATAAAGCAAAAGATCTCTCTATGGCACATCTTGCTCTTGACAGGAGGTAATTAAAATGTTTTTGGGCATTTGTTAATTGGCCGTTATCTTTAAATGGAACCATTAAAGTTTGAGTGCAGGGATATGCTTTATCACCGACAAGATGGCTATCATTTTGAAATTTCTCAAGTCTTCTATCTGTTAAAAAACTGAAAAGTTCACTTCTCTTCAACACATTTGCATCATGGGTTGCACCAACTTCTCCTACATAACAATGGGTAAAAAGCAATCTGTGGTCACATACACCCTGTAAAATACCTATTGTCACAAAAAAATTTAAAACAAAGGCAATGTAGATATTAAATACATATTTGTAAAATTAATGCTGGAGAGTTTTTTCTGCAAATATATGATAGCCCATTTTCTTTTGGTGTAGGTATTTGAATATAACGTATTTGGAAAACCCATTTCATTGAATGCATTTTTGACAGATTCTAAGTAATCCTCAACAGGCCATGAGTCAGAAATGCCCAAAATTGCCACTCTTCTAACTGTTCTCAGTGCTGTTGCTTTCCCAATATTAAAACGACTACAAATGGATCTAAAACAAATAGAAAATTGCAGTGACTCCCACTCAAAATCTTGATACAAAGTAAATTCATTGAAACAATTATCTGCACAAGAGGGTGCCTTTACAACTACTTAGACTATCAGACATTGAATTACATCTAGAGAAAAATGTTTTTTAGCCTTTTTTCTCCAGATGTAATTCAATGCCTCACATATTCCTAGGAGTAGTTCTTCTTTAATGAAAAACAGCACCCTTTTGTAAAGTTAATTACTTTAATTAAGCTGAAAGTCTGAAGACTTTGATATTATTTTACTGTAAATTTTTGGTACAATACCAAATGGTCATTGATGAACGTCCTTCAGCTATGTGTTCCCCTTTTTATTAAACGTACCCAATTATTTAAATCAATTTATATAAAACTGAAAGAAAACGCATATCTATAACAGTCAGGTGTGGCGAAGTACCATATAGTAAAAAGCAACTGGTTTTTTGCAAAGACAGGATTTCTCTACAAAAAGTTTTAAAAAGCTATTAGATGAAAAATATGAAGTGCTTGAAAACATTTATAAAAAAAATTTGAAGATATAGATTACTTTTGTGCTACATGTGATGTATGGAGTGAAGCAATGAGTATGAGAAGCTTTCTAGGCGTTACTGTCCACTACGTACAAGGTAACTCATTGGAATCTAAAGCATTACAAGTAGAAGAACTCAATGATCGACATACTGGAGATTACTTGGGCCACACTCTTTCTCAAATATTAATCAAGTGGAATATTCCATTAGAAAAAATAGTTGCTGTGGTAACAGATAATGGGTCAACTATGGTTGCTGCAATAAATTCTACAGAAGGTTTAGGAAGGTCTAAACATATTCCATGTTTTGCCCACTCTTTAAACCTAGTTGCAGAAGTTGTCACTAAAAATGCCTCAATTATGCCTTTAATAAATAAAATTAGAGAAGTGGTTAAATGGGTAAAAGCTAGTGTTGTAGTAAGTGACCAAATAAGAAAAATTCAAAAAGACCAAGGAATGGAAGAGGAATACATTAAGAAATGTATTCTAGATGTAAAGACACGTTGGAATTCGTTATATTATATGATAGAGAGGTACCTAGAACTTCAAGAAATGGTAAATCCAATGTTATTAAAAACGCCAAAGAGTCCAGATGTTCTAAGTGCCTCCGAAACGGAAAGAGCCAGGCAATTTATATTGTTGCTGAGACCTCTGGAATATATGACCAAAGAATGTTCTGGTGAAAAACACATAACAATCTCAAAGATAATTCCAATGTTGTTTTGTTCATTTCAGCAGTTAGATGCAATAAATACTGAAGACGGGATACTACAAGCATGTAAAACTGTCTCAATTATTGAAATGATTAAGAGGTTTGGACAAATTGAGTCATGTTCTACTATAGCTCTTGCAACACTTTTGGATCCGCGATTCAAAAATTTACAGTTTAAAAACCCAACAGCATGCGCTGCTGTCCTTTCAAAATTAAGAAAATTAATTAACGAAGAAAGTAATTTATTAAGTGAAGACAAAGAATCGCTAGATCAACCTATGGCTGAAACAGAGTATTCATCTCAGTTCTGGAGTCACCACACTCAAGTTGCCCATGGCAAAAAAAACTAAAAACAGGGCAAACCAGTATGCAGGAAATAGATGATGAAGTTACACTATATTTAAGAAATCCTGTGTTGCCTTTAAAAACTAATCCATTTGAAGTTTGGGAGGATATGAAAACGGTTTTCCCAAACATTGATTGATTGATGGCCCGGACAGACGTATTGAGTTTTGCGAAATTATGACCAACAGTATTATTGTCTAGCCCCTGTTTCAGTGATGAATGCACTTTTTACATAAATGGCAAGGTCAATAAACAAAACTGCCGCTGTTGGAGCGACTTCAATCCTCATATTATTAGAGAGGGGCATACACAATATCCTCAAAAATTAAATGTTTGGGCAGGTATATTAGGCAATACTATCATTGGTCCCCTCTTCATAGATGGAAATCCAAATGGTGAAATTTATGCCGAAATGTTAGACAGAGGCATAGAGCCTCTTATGATTTATGAGCTGGAAAAGCAAAGGGACGCCAATGGTAATCTTGCTCTAGATGAACATTTACTGCACTTCCAGCAGGACGGAGCACCTCCTCATTATGTACGCCCAGTAAGAGAGTGGTTGAATAATCATTATCCGGAGCAGTGCATTGGTAGGAGATGACCCATTGAATGGCCACCTAGGTCACCAGATCTGATACCGCTCGATTGCTTCCTATGGGGTCGCTTGAAATCCGTTGTATTCAAAACCCAACCAGACTCTATTGAGCAACTGCAACAAAGAATTGTACAGGAATGTAGGGCTATTTCACCCGAGACTCTTCAAAAGGTCCGCGAACAGTTTGAATATTGACTGTACTTGTGTTTAGAAAAAAATAGAACCCATTTTGAACAATTCGTAAAGTAATTATAAAAGTAAAAGTTGTATTCTTTCAATTTAAAAATTAAATACATTCCACACATACGTGAATTACATAAGGAACTCAAAAATGGCAAAATAAATAGGGGTTGCCATTTAAAATTTCAGGGGTAGGTGCCCTGGGGGTCAGGAGGTTGAAAGTAATACGACAACAAATGCCTCAACAGTTGTCCCCCTTGATATGGAAATTGACGTGTTTCGCCAAATTTTGATTCTGTCATTAGTTTAGGCAATATTAAATGCCGTTCGTTTTTAAATTGACACCCTGTATAACAAATGAAGAATTTTTATTCATGGTGTCGCAGTGAGATTCGAACCGCGATCTCCTGTTGACTAGACAGTCGCTTTAACCAACTGGGCCAAGGCACATACCTGTTCGTAAATTACCTCTAGTAGGACGTTTCAAGCAAAAACGATAATATACCTCATGAATTTATTTTTATACAAGTTTAGGATTTAATAATACCCTAAATTTTACTACTATATTGTACTGTCATCGGTCCTTGACGAGTGTGCACTTTTTCGAATTATCTGATCGCTTAAAGTGGGTAAAAATCGAGTTTAAAGGTTGCGTTACAAACAAACAAACATATAGTTTGGCAAGTCTATCTGAAGCTACGCGGCATCGGTAAGGGGCGAGGAAACATGGTCGATATCTGTCATAAACGTACCAATGGCGTACGGTACCTATTTTATAAAAGTATTAAAAATAATAATTATTATTGTATAATAATTATATATACAAACTGATTTATGCTTTGCTTTAAAGGTAAGGTATTTTTCAAAACACGGTACCTATTTTTTAAAAACAAATAATGTTAAAAATCGTACTTGAATTCAATATGGATACTAAATAATAAGATACCAAGTAGAAATGAAAATACGAAGGTAAATACTGACAGTTTAAACGCCACTGGATAATCAATGTCTGTCAATTGTCGAAATGAGAGGGAAGAACACACGCACGCGCTTGCCAATAGGAAGTCAGGTGGTTACTCAGCAACAAATATTCACCAATTGAGTCAGTCCGGAGGGCGTGGTGATTATGATTTTCACACGACGTTGTCGGCTTGAAGGAAACCCATAACATCTTTGGAAAAGTGTTCATCTTTTAATCTTGACATATTGTTAATAATAAAAAGTCCATTTTCTAATTATTATCACTACATACTTAGCACTTAAGCTTTTTCATAGTTAAACGTGGCAATATCGATTGTTTTCGACCGCATTCCTTTCACAGCTTCAGTTATGTTTGCCAAACTATACAAGTGAAGCTAATATAAAACGTGAAAAAAATGCATCTTTCACATACTATTATTTAAGTTTATGAATATTCAAGTGTAATAATCGTTATTGGAGTAAAAATTCAGTGAGAGACAATAATACCGAAATGAAATTGTGCTCTTAAGGAACTTTTTATGTAGCTTAAACGAAAATTATTTGGGTTCTAAACTGGAGAATAGTCATTTTTTCAATAATTTTTGGTGTAATATATAAATATTTTAAAAAATTAATAAAACAAACAAACCCACGTAACTGAAAACGTATGATGACGTGTAAGTACTGAGGAATCTAGGGATGATCGTATTTACAATAACGATTTTGACACCCAAGGCCAGGATGACATGCCGACTTCTCTTTATTGTTATTGTAAAAATGACTATTTCTCTACTACGTAGATTATTAAGTTTGAGCTTGAGTTTAAGACAGAGTATGCCGACTATGCTGTTTGTCCGTACGATAACGTCACGTGGCATTTTGGGGTCGGTGCAAAATACAAAATTGAAGATAAATCATAAATTAAAGAATGTTTATAATTTCTGCGCTAATATGCTTTGTGAAAATTCCTAATTCCAGTGAAATAGTTAATTGTGTATTTAGAGCGTAAAGTAATAGATTGACGCGCGACGCGGAGCGGAGCGCGGCGATCTTTTTAAAGCGACAATTTTACTTTACGCTCGAAAAACACATAATTTTTTCTACAGTCGCATTTTTAATATTTAAAACAGTTTTTTATATTATCTTAGGTTATAATAGTAGTGGATTATGATTTAAGATAGTAATCTGACGTTTTAGTTGTCATATTATTTATTAATGTTGAATGTCAAAGTGACATTATCATGTATATATTGTCGTTTTTTAACATTGAATAAATAGACCAAAGAGTAGGTGGCTTCATTACCTTTGCCATTACCAAATTTGATGAAATAAGCGAGCGAAAAAGAATCATTTTTTTGCTCTAGAGCGTAAAGTAACAATCGTCAGCATTTGTCGACTTTACGATTTCATTTGAATATAGTAATTAGTCATTTTACACGCGACTGTAGGAAACATACTTTCTTGTCTTTACTGAGAATGTAGCATTATTTGCTTGAAAATAAGTCGACTATATCAATAAGTTCCGAGTTAGTAATATAATTAGTGGAAATAAGTCTGGAAATGTGCTATTTCAGTCATAATTGAAGAAAATTTTGGACAGAGTGTACAACCTTTATTATCATGACATTATAAAAAAACTTGAGTACTGACTCAACTTTTGCTGGTAACATGTAACATTTTCCTATACTGTAAACTCGTTAACTCAAAATGACATATCCGGTACATATTTAGTTTGTTGAGGCTGTTGTTAACCAACACTACCTCCACTTCCTTTGCATCCTATATTTGCTTTAAGACACTAGCAAGAACATTGTAATTTACCTCATACTTGTTGTAATTATCTAAATCATTCGATATGGGTTTAGTCTTTTATCGACCATCATAATATCAGGCCCCTGTTCCCTGTCTATAACTGATAATAGGTCTTTCGTAGTATTCTCTAACACTGTCTTTGGATAGTACTTGTACTACCATAGGGGTGTAGGTGTTAAATCATCCAAATTTATTGACTATTTTCTGATGGAATTTCAGTATAGCCTGCCAATGATTTGAGTCTTCAGCTCTTTAGACTAATTGTGCTCTTGGTTGCAGTGTTTATGTGAATAGATTAATTGCCCTGATCAGGCTTAACAGTCTTTTCACAAGATACCTCTTGGAGAAATCGTCCCTTGGGCTCTCTAGTCCTAAGAGTCTATATCTCCAATGAGTTCGTGCTTCACATTCGAAAATAATGTATGAAGCAGTTTTTTCCTCTTCCATGCACAACCAACAGATAGATTGGATAGAGAGGTTAAAATTAATATAATAACATGTTTAAATATATTTAACTTCCTGCAATGTAGAAGAAGAAGAAGGCAATTCGACTGTAATTAGGAAATCTATCCAGATGATTAGCTACTGCTGCGCTAGGAACCCATTAACCAAATGGCCATCCTTTGGGTGCATAGCCACAGCTGTCCCTACCGCGACTTTTAACTTCACTTGCTATTTTCTTTCGATTAAACTCTGAAGAGGACTTAATACAGCGTAGAAAATAAAATTTTTGATTAAAAATTTTTGAAAATTTTTAAAATTTTTAATTTTCAATAGTAAAATAAAAAAAATCCAAGAAACCAAATTTAAAATGCAGAATGTAGGCGTACAGGAAGTAAATCAGTAAATCAGTTATGGAATGTATGTCTCAATGTTTTTTTTGTTGTTGTCATATTGATATATATTTTTTTTTGTTCTAGGTAAGCAATATCACATTTATAGTAAATATGGTAAGTTAGATATATTGTTTTGTAATTTTTGGACCACAAAAAAGTCGCACCTATTTTTCATGATTATCATACACGAAGTAAGAGAAATAACAATTATTAACTACCAAGTTTGAAATTAACTAGTATGGATATATACGGGATGTGACAAAAATATTGGTCATAAATTATACTATTTTATCTGTGGTCAAAAATAGGTCGATTGAACCTTACTTCAAAAGTACAAACATAACAAGTTATCAGGTGTTAAAGTTAAAAATGTAACGCTGCTCTTAAACCGCTGAGTATTTTTTCATGGAATCTCATTATGGCTTGTTGGATTACAAAGGGTTATGAACAAGCAATAAGTTGTTTTCGGAAGGAGACCACATTTTTGACCCCCAACTTTTTTGTTGCATAAAGTGTAATTAAAAATGGAATGCAACATTTGTTTTGAAATTTTTGTGTCTCCTAGTGTTTGTTCGAAAAACGTTTTGTTTAGACGATATAACCCCTTGTTTAAATGATACTTAAATGATATTTAAATTTCGACAAAAAAATTAAAATTTTCATACAATCCAATTTTTATTTTTAAAACGATGTAAAATGTGTGTACAGGAAGAACTAACTACCTGATATATTAAAGGACTTATTTTGAAGTTTATATTTTTAAAAGCGTATTTTTAAGTTATTTAAACAAATGGCTGTATCGTCTAATAAAACAATTACCAAACAAATACTAGGAGACAAAAAACTTTCAAAATGAATGCTGCACGATGGCCATTTTTGATTACACTCGTGCTACAAAAAAGTGGGTGGTTAAAACGGTAGTTTTCCCATTTAAAAACTTGCAAAAAGAGAATAAAAATAATTGCGTACACCCAGGTTTAAGTTTCTTTTGTAATCTAACATGACAATGAAATTTCATGAAAAATTATGTGGGGCTTAAGATAAATAAGATAAGATAAATATGGGGCTTAAGTGCTTCTGAGAGCCTCTCCACTACGACCTTTGCAGATCTATTGTGTATGCCCTCCTGTTATTCTAGAGTTCCTTGTCTAAACCCGTCCTTATTACTAGACGGATGGCGTACCTCAGGTCCTCCATATATTGGGAGGGTTGTGGTTTTTCCTCCCCTATCGTTGAAAACCTCAGCCTAGTCAGGCCTTCGCAGTAGCACAGTATGTGTACTGGGGTTTCCTCATCTTCTTGGCAAAACCTACATATGGTTGTTTCTGCCAATCCGATGTTGTTCATGTGTTTGTTAAGTCTACAATGCCCTGTAAGGAGCCCAACCAGGATCCTGATTGTTTTCCTATTCTGACTCAGTAGATACTCCGTGAATTTTGGCGAGGGTTCCTTGATGAACTCTTTGGCCTGCCTCATTTTTGGCGCCTTGTTCCACCATTCTCGAGACTGATTTTTTATCCAAGTGCTGCTATTTGTTTTTTGCAGCGCTTTCGATATGCCACAGAAAGGTTCTGGGCCAATGGGAGAACAACGTGCCCCTTCTCGGGCTAGTGAGTCTGCCTCTTCATTTCCCTTGTGATCTGAGTGGCCTGGTACCCAAGCTACGGACAGTCTATTACGACCACCCAGCTCTTGTAGCGTCTCCAAGCAGTCTCAAATAAGTTTGGAATTTATCTGCATGGAGCTGATTGCTTTTATAGCCGCCTGCCTGTCGGAGTATATGGCAATGGTCTTTTCCTCACTCTTGCCTTAATAGCTCCCCTGCACAGTGCTGTATTGCTGCAACTTCTGCCTGGAATATCGTCACATGTTTTCCTAAGCTCAGTGAGACTCTTATCTTTGGCTTGGATATATATACTCCTGCTCTTACACCTTCCTCGGTTTTTGAGCCATCTGTGTAGCAGGCCATTTCTGCATTAATTGGAGGTCCTTCCTTCCATGCCTCTCTGCGTGTTATGACTGTTTTGAAGTTTTTTCCGAAGCTATACTTGGGAATCATCTCGTCCGATGGCATCCCCATTATGGGGTCGATATCCAACTCATTGTATAGCTCGTTATACACCTTACCGTGTAGCCTACTAATGGGTGCTTGCCCTCTTGTCAGTCTATTAGTGATTGACCTGGCTTCACCTTATATGTAGACATGGAGTGGCGGCAGACTTCTAGTGCGGCTGTTGGGGTTGTCCTCATGGCTCCCGTGGCAGCCAGGCAAGCTTGCCTTTGGATACCACTGAGCTTTTGGATCGCCCCAGCCTGCCGAGTCTTTGGCCACCATACCACCGAACCATATGCTATCATGGGTCTGATGACTCTTGTATATAGCCATATGATCATTTTTGGTTGTAACCCCCAGTTATTTCCGCACATTCTTCTGCACGGATTGAGGGCTATCGTACCCTTTTGTAATATTTTCTGTAGGTGTTGATTCCATGTCAACTTGTGGTCAAATATGACTCCCAAGTATTTTGCCTCTTGGGCAATTGGAATTTCCACCCTATTAAGAACTGGTGACTTCAGTCCTCTCAGTACTTTCTTCTTGGTGAAAACCACTATCGTGGTTTTAAGAGGGTTTACAGTTAGTTCCTCCTCTTGGCACCATTTGTTAATTATGTTTAAGGCAGTTTGTGTCTGCTCCGAGACTGTATCTGCGAATTTGCCTTTTACAATAATCGCGAGATCATCGGCATACCCTAAGCAATACATGCCTTTGGATGTCAGCCTCTCCAATAGTTCGTCTACTAGGATAGCCCACAGAAGTGGTGATAACACCCCTCCTTGCGGGCAACCCCTACCTGCTCTAGCTGTGACGGTGGTATCGCCAATGGATGATATGATTACCCTTTTTCCCAAACTGGCGTTTATCCATCGACACAGGAGGAGATGTGGGGCTTAACGGCAATGTTAAAAAAATGATTTAAACACCCTGTATATTTAATTTCCATGAACATAATATGTCTCAATATTGTTAAGTTATTGAGTATACATTATAAAAGTATGCTTCCTAAATCACTTGAAATATTTTGATTTTGTAAATGAAAACTTTAACCTCTTAGCGACAAACTACAAATTTTAAGTATCCGTAAGCAGATTGCTTTTATCGGTTTTCGATTTATTCGAACACCTATATGTAAAAACAGTTGTAAAATCTCGTGAAAACTGTAAATTTAGTTGCATTTTTATCCTGATTCCACCCTGTACACACCAAGGCATTCAACCAGTATCAAATTCTTGGAAATCATTCCTCGACGTCTTGACGGTTATCTCTAAACATAGTTATCGACTTACCTCATCGCGTGGTGTAGAAAAGCAACTTCGTAGTAGGATGTCCGATCGGCCCGTCGGTCGACGATTTCTCGTCGTGGCATCCCATTACGTTCTCAATTTGAATAAATATTTGAAATAGAAAACGGAAGTTCATCTACCCATTCATTCATTCGCCGACTATCAAGCACAATAAAATTATATCAAGAGTAGATGTCATTCAGTTGTAACCTTATATTTATACGTAACGGATTTTGATAAGGTAATAACGTTCTTGAAAATCCTTTGAACTGAAACTGGTTTCTTGAAAATCGTTGGGACTGAAGCTGGGCCTTTGCTCTTAGACCAAGTTAATTACCTTTATTCTGACAGAAAAATTCCCGATAGGGTCAACGAAGTTGGTACTTCTTTTAATGCCGAGTTAGCAGTTCAGTAGTTTTTGAGAAAATCTCGTTTTTTAAGTCACTGAAAAATATTTTTCTTATTTAGTGAGAGCCTAATTTTGTTTGTAAAGACTTCAACTTTCATATGAAAACAAAAAACTACACTACTTCAATAGACAAATATTGTATAAAGTGCGAAAAACTAAAAAATTTTATATTATTTATTTTGAACTATTACTCAGAAGTTTATTGGAAATATTATTATTAATCTTATTTATAAATTTGAAAGAGTACTTAATAATACTTTGAGATCATTAGGATAATTGATATAGTATAAGTAAAAAAATATGGTTCGGTTTTTTGCAAATGTCTCAAAAGCTATTTGAGATATTCAAAATTTTAAAAAAGATCCTCAAGGAGCAGGAAACTTCCAAAAAAAGTTTTAGCTCCCGGAACTGTACATACTATTTTTATAATTTTAATGTAGAGGTGAAAATTGTACAAAAAACGGGTGATATGACATACGCGATTCCCTTTCTTAATCACAAAATTTTGTATTAACCAATTAAATATGAATATATACTATCTATACCCATGAATAAGCAATAATCGGTCGGGAATCATTTTTTACATTTGTAAATTAATTAGTTTTTACCTGTTGAAAGTGAACATGAAACCAAATTTTTTCGAAGTTGTATAAAAAAATAGAAAAATAAATTTTCCATAGAAAACGACATGATCGTTTTTTTTTTGTATTTTTTTTGGTATTTAAAAAAATATAGCGCAAAAATACATTTGTTTATAAAAAGTGAAAAGTAAGTAGAGCATTTCTTTTCATAATATGAGAACGTTATAAACAATGATTTTAAAAAAATTCCGCTTTTTAACAATAAATTATAAAAGGAACACTTTTTTTAAATTATTATTTTTATCACAAGTTTAAATTGAATGTTATGTCATCGTTACTGGATTCCCCCCAAAAAATTTTGTATCTATTAAACAATGCATTTTTTCATGACAATTATTTAAATAATGGAAGTTAAAAAAATTTAAAAACTACTATATAGCTTTTAACAATTTAAAAAACAAAATAAAAATAATTAAGGAAAAAAATTCCTCATTGCTTTATTATGTTTTTTATTTTTCAACGCCTTAGGTTGTTAATCAAAAAGTAAAAAATCATAAGTTCTTAATTTTTCCAACAAGGATATTTTTTAAATCATTACGAGAATCCGTAAGAAGAAAAAAAAGGGTTTTCTGCGAACATAGTTTGTATGTTAACTTTCAACAGGTAAAAATGTATTATTTAGCAAAAGCATAGTTAATTGAAAACTAGGTGAGAACATTTTTTGCCAACGGATTATTTTTTATTCATGTGTCTAGATAGTAACAAAATTTATTTATTCCTTAATTCTTTAATTGGTAAAAACAAATTTTTCAACCTTGGTCGATATACGTCAGTATTTCAAGCAGAATCGATTGCTAGCATAGCCTGTATTGATGAAAACATACCGGACAAAAAATTAAAATATTCACTGGCAGCCAGTCTTTGCTTAAAGCCATCCAACCACTAAGTCTAGACTGGTAAAAAACTTGAATGAATCCTTTGATATGCTGACAAGAGACAACCCAGTGTATCTGAAAGGGTGCCAGGACAAGAGGGGATTGCAGGTTATAAATTGGCGGACCAGTTAACTAAAAAAGGCTCTAAAGGAGACTTCATAGGTCTGAAACCGTTTTGTGGAATCACAAAGAATTGCATAAGAGGGGAAATCTAGAACTTCCTAGATAAAAAACACCAATTCGAATGGAGGCTGACAGAGGGTCACCTTCGTGAAAAGAGTTTACTGAACAAGGTAAACAAGGAACTCTCAACCAGGATAGTTTCTAATATACAACCGAGAGATCTGTCTATTTGGTCATCAATTTGAACATTTACATGATTATTTTTTTCTTATTACTTGTAATTTTTATTACCATTTGTCCAATTTAAAAAAAAATTTGGGGTCACGTGAACAGAAATGAGAGAAAAACCTTTTTATAATAAATATAAGTAGGTATCAGTTTCAACTGTTTATAGCTGTCGAATTTCTTACTTATCATGTGAAAAGTTTTCGAGATATTGGACTTTCAAAACGACGTATTAAATATTATTTTCTCCCGGATAATAAGTTTCCATTTTCGTGTTTATCTCGACGGTTTTATAGAGAACATTGATTGTTATGTGTATCTTCGTAATTGAATGAAATGGAGCAAGTTTTCCTCCGCTTTAATTAAATCATTACTACTGAATTAATTTTATTTATTTGGTTATATCATTTACGCTCAAAATATTTAACATAATCGTAGGACATTTTTAACAATCAGTTCATGCATTTACTGATGTATACCCTACTGTAAGTGATTTACAGAATCTGCTTTTAGAAATTGTTTCTGTATTTGATGAACGTTATTAGTGTTTTTGACACTCTATAAGAGCGTTGAGTGATAATTAACGATAGCAGCAATTAATTTATTGATTCTATTATTTGATATTGGTGCCCCATTTTACTCATATAAGAGAAAGAGATAAGCTTTGTTCTCATGAAAAATATACAATTTTATGAACAAAGCGATATAATTTGAAATATAAATAAAATATAAAATTCACAACAAAATAGAAAAAAATAAAAATGCTGACTATGTGTATTTAAAATATTAAAATATCGTACACTATACTAAATATTGAATTATGCCACTGCAACTCAAAAGTCTAGGGTACATTGTAGAATTCTGTCACTGAATAATAAGGTCTTGCAAGCATGCAATCTTCGAAACTTATTGTATGTATTTGCCACTTTTAATTCTATAGGTAGATGAATGAATCATTTTTTGGCATTGAAGGTGAATTTTCTACCAGATCAGAGGTGGGAATTGTTGAATAAATATCAAAATTTTCCCTTCTTGTAGGGTTACTGTGAAAATTGGTGTGTTTACGAACCAAACACACATATTTTAAAATATAATTCGCAATGCTTCCTACTACTCAAACCATTAACGAATATCTATTTTTTGTAATTTGAAAATAGACTCGGAGAGGTGCACACTAAAAGACCCCATAACGAAGAAGGTTCGATTCAAACAGAGAGTAGTAAGTTGTTGATGCAGAAGAAGAATCAAGCTGTTTAGAGACAGATTTAATAACAAAACAGACGGAAGATAATGTATTGGTTAAAGTGTCTACATGTAGGCACATACCATTTAAGGGCACCGTCAATTGATCGAATTTGAAGATCTTATTAAGTCATTGTTAAGTTTGAAAAGATGCAAAGTCATCTTTAAGATAAAACTAAAGTTTTCTCAGTGTTAAAACAAAGCCCGTTCGAGTCCGACCAGGACTTAATAGTAATAAGCTCTTTGCATATGGTAGAATGTAAAGTTGGTATATCTGAACTACTACAGATTGCACTAGTATCATCAGCAAATAAAGTGAATTTACCATTAATTCATAAGACTGTGACATCGTTAATAGATAAAAAAAAGCCAAGGCGAGTTTAAATCGAATGTTCAAAAACCCGTGTTTTTTTAAGTTACCATAGCAACTCGAGAAACGTGAAGTCTAAATGTCAATTTTTTGATTATTGATTTGACAGGAGTACCTAGTAACGTCGAATAAAGTATTACTAACAAATGCAGAACCTTTATTCAAACATTATTTGACAATTATAAATAAAAATGGAAAGTACAGTTGGCATTGCTTGAGATATTAATATTTCGATAATTTAAATCGGAGGAAATGATATTTAAGTTAATACTGTTCATATTTTCAGAACTCAATGAGGTTGAACACCCAATAATGGTACTCCCAATAATGTTTGAACATTCTTCTTATTGCTAATTCTATCTTCAACGTAAGCAGCTGCCCATTTCCATCCTACTTGTTGTTGGATTCATTCTATTGTCATGCCATTATTTACCATAATGGTAGCAGATGTACGTCAAAAAGCATGTCCCGTCAATCCCGCAGGATCATCCAATTTAAGATAAGGTGCAATTTGCAAGGGACATTATCCAAATGTGTTAATACTAACCACTCGGTTGGTACATTTCCCCTTATCATATTGTAAGAAAACTCAGTCTGTACTTACATTTTGGGGGCACACTGATAAATATTGCTTCACCAAAACCAAACAGCTAATTGCTTCGCTGTCGACTACAGTAAAACGTCGAGCCTTCTCTGTCTTAAACGATCGGATAGTAATAACTAATACGCTTCCTTTCTCTTTTATATCATGTACCTACATTAAAATCGCATAATACACATCTTCTACAAGATACCGCAAATGGCTACCACCTTCAAAAATAAATATGTTAAGTCCGGTGCATCTATGAACTTCCTCAAATCATCTTCATTGAATACATATACCTTCTTGGATACGTCATTTTCACTAATTGCCTTCACGAATGGCACTTTGTTTATCCGCAACAAATAATGTTATGTCGAATGGATAACCCACATAGTCGACGCCT
This sequence comes from Lochmaea crataegi, assembly GCA_947563755.1. Classification (NCBI taxonomy): domain Eukaryota; kingdom Metazoa; phylum Arthropoda; class Insecta; order Coleoptera; family Chrysomelidae; genus Lochmaea; species Lochmaea crataegi. Next base: position 56,605,363 of record OX387422.1, on the reverse strand, counting down.
TGTACTGTTCCGACATTTTCTGAAGGTAACCGCGTGTTTTAAAGACTTTTTTATCCACTAATACTTTAATATATTATTTTAGCATAAAAATAACATTTATAAACATAGCGTACTAAGAATGAGAAAGGAATATCAACAATTTTAAATCATGCTACAATGAATTTAAACTATATATGAAAACATTATTTAGGAAAACAATAGTTGTATATGCTTCTAAGAAATGATGTAAAGAGAAAAAATAACATTTCCAACGTGTGTGAATATTTTTAATGATAAGCCGATTCCTTCCGACAGTCTAAGTCAGCATTCATGTTTAAATATAAAAATATAGTTTAAGTACATAGTAAAAAACAAACAAACACTAGATTTCCATTCCTAATCACATACAGGGTCTCCAGAAACTCTCCTGCCAAACGCAAACTACAGATACTAGATATGATTTTATCTCCATCTAACCTAATTTACCTATATCCAAAATTTCATCCTAAGGAAGCTTTTGGTATTTGAAGATGAATCTGTTATATCAGTTTTTTAATTGTATCTCGAAAAAACCGCTACCTAAAAACTTCAAACTTGGTACATTGAGTGGAGTGAATAAAAAGTAACAATATGTAAGTACCATCTACGGTTTAGTATTAGCATCAATCGAATTTCATGTGAATAAGCGGATGCTAATACTATACAGTTATTACTTGAGAAAGTGAAGTATCAGCCGCAAAATGTAAGAAGCAACTACTGGGTTAGTTACTTTTCCATGGTAGTTATATCTACTCTTCATGTTGGGATTAGTTACAATCCGTAAATAACCTTTTAGGCGTCCAGTCGATTGTTATCAGTTTTGTGTTAAGTTGTTTACTGTTGTAGACTACTACTAACTAGGATAAGAGATTAAGGTCAATAAATGTCAGTGAGTTTTTGACAAGATAATTTCGAGAGTTGTCACCCATTTTTGTACTTTTGTAATTGATATATTCTTTCTTAATTAACGAGTTGAATAATGATATTCTACGGTAGTTAACAGTTTGGCGACGAGGATCATGGAACCAGAATTATTACAAAGAATGCTGGAGCAGCAGATGAAAATTCTGGAAATGCTGGCAGCAAACTCATCTAGCTCGAGTGCAAATCGTGATTCGGACACAAACAGCACCGAATTACTTATTGAATCGTTGGGAAGGAATCTTACAGAATTCGTACCAAACCCAGAAAACATCATAACATTCGAATCTTGGTACAACAGATACGAAGACTTATTCCTTAAAGACGCTTCAAGACTAGATGATGCAGCTAAGGTCAGACTAATTATTAGAAAATTGAATATACAAGCACACGAAAGATACACAAATTTTATTCTTCCAAAACATCCACGAGACAACAATTTTGAGACTACCATAAAGATTTTGAAAATAATTTTTGGAAAACCAGAATCTATTTTTAGCATACGCTATAAATGCTTACAGACGGAGAAAAATATTACCGACGATTTTTTGACTTACGCAGGTTACGTGAACAAACATTGTGAAGCTTTTGATTTGAAAAGGCTGAGCGAGAATCAGTTTAAATGCCTCATATTTATAATAGGTCTAAAATCATCACGTTATTCCGATATTACTACAAGGCTACTGTCTAAAATTACCGAAGAATAAGATGACTTATCTTTACAAACACTAGTGGATGAATGCCAAAGAATACTCAATCTTAAAAGTGATACAGCTCTCGTCGAAAACAAAAACAATCCAACGGTTCACAAGATTTCAGATAAAAAGCATACGGAGCATGAGAAGCCAAGAACACCTTGTTGGCAATGCGGAGGCATGCATTTCAAGAAATTTTGCCAATATTCGCAACACACATGCAAAGTATGTTCCAAAATTGGACACAGGGAAGGTTACTGTTCATGTTTTGAAAAGAAATCAATCAAAACCAGAGAATCTACAGACAATCAAAGTACGACGTCCACTCAGAACAAAAAGAAAAAAAAGTTTCAAAAGAAGCAGTTAAAGACAATTTTCGTAAACCAAATCAATACTCCTCGTAAGTACATAACAGTATCTGTGAATGGTCAACAAGTATCTCTTCAATTTGACACTGCCTCAGACATTACCATCATAGACACCGAAATATGGAAAAAAATTGGAGAACCGATTATTTCAAATACGTCAAATGTTGCATTTAACGCTTGTGGTAGATCTCATGGGTGAAATCGAATGACAAGTCCGGATGGATAGAGATTCAATTATTCAAACTGCAAATTGCTACGTCACTTCAATCAGAAATTTCAATATACTTGGTTTGGATTGGATATATCAATTTAAGTTAGACGAAGAACCCATTAACAAACTTTGTTCAAAAAATTGAAACTTTTATTACAATGGAAAAACTTAAAAGTGATTTTAATGAAGTTTTTAAAGAGGGACTGGGTCGTTGCACAAGAAATAAAGTTAAACTCTACCTTAAGCCAGACTCCAAGCCAGTGTTTCGTCCAAAGCGTCCTGTAGCATTCAACCTCAGACAAGCAGTTGAGGAGGAGTTATGCCGATTGGAAGAACAAGGAGCAATCACACCTGTCGATTTTTCTAATTGGGCTGCACCAATTGTTGTAGTTAAGAAGCCTACGGGAAAACTACGAATATGTGCCGACTACTCCACTGGTCTCAACGAATCTCTAGAACCACATTGTTATCCGTTACCTGTTCCTGAAGATATATTTTCTAAAATATCACACGGTATAATCTTCAGTAACTTCGATTTGTCTGATGCCTACCTTCAAGTGGAAGTAGACGATGAATCCAAGAAACTTTTAACTATCACTACTCACAAGGGATTGTATAATTTTAATCGCCTGTCATACGGAGTCAAAACGGCACCTGCAGCATTCCAACAACTCATGGATACAATGCTCGCCGGCATGGATATGGTTGTTGCATATCTTGATGACATTATCATATCAGGAAGAACAGTGGAAGAACACAATGCAAATCTTTATTCTGTGCTTAAACGAATTCAAAATTATGGGCTTAGACTTAAATCCGACAAATGCAGAATTTCTATGCAACAAATCAAATATTTAGGTAACATTTTAAGCAAAGAAGGAATAAAACCAGATAATTCGCGCATTGAAGTAATTCAGAAAATGCAACCACCTTCAGATATTACAACTCTTAGATCATTCTTAGGAGCAGTAAATTATTACGGCAAATTTGTCAAAAATCTGAAGAATTTACGATGTCCGCTAGATAATATGTTGAAGAAGAACACCAATTTCAGCTGGACAACTGAATGCCAAAAATCCTTTGACAACATTAAGAAAACTCTGTCTTCAGACTTACTATTGACGCACTACAAACCAGATTTACCAATCATTGTAGCTGCCGACTCAAGTTCCTATGGTCTTGGTGCATGTATTCTTCATAAATTTCCTGATGGCTCTGAAAAAGCTATTTACCATACCTCCCGTTCACTCACTTCAGCAGAACAAGCATACAATCAAATTGAGAAGGAGGCGCTGGCGTTAGTATTCGCTGTTACCAAGTTCCATAAATTTGTTTTTGGTAGAAGGTTCACTTTACAAACCGATCATAAACCACTCTTGGCTATTTTTGGATCAAGAAAAGGTTTACCTGTTTACACAGCCAATCGTATTCAAAGATGGCGTTTAATGCTTTTATCATACGATTTTGAGATTCAGTACACATCAACCACAGCTTTTGGTCACGCAGATTTCCTGTCAAGATTAATGGACCGAAAATCTAAACCAGATGAAGAGTTTGTTATAGCAGCAGTACACTTAGAAACGAGCGTAAAACAAATTTTAAACGATGCTTTGGAACATTTACCAGTCACAGCCAAAATGGTAGCTTCGGAATCTTCAAAAGATGTCACCCTAAAACAAGTTTTACACTACGTCTCTAATAAATGGCCTAATAAGGTAACAGATTTTCAGCTTCAACAATTCTCAAATCGAATGGATTCACTTTCTATAGTTGAAGACTGTATATTTTTTGGTCATCACATAGTCATTCCAAAAAAATACCAGGCTAGAATTCTCAAACAACTACACAAAGGACATCCAGGTAAAGAAATAATGAAGGTACTAGCAAGAAATTACGTATACTGGCCTGGAATAGATGAAGAAATCGAAGAATATGTACATAAATGCGTAAATTGTTTACAAGCTTCGAAATTCCCAACCAAAATGGTGCTTGCATCCTGGCCTATTCCGGAAATGCCTTGGGAAAGAATTCATATAGACTTTGCAGGACCTGTTGAAGGACAAAACTTTTTAATAGTTGTAGATGCTTGTACTAAATGGCCTGAAGTTATTAAAATGAATTCTATTACGTCGTATTCTACAATTAAAGAATTGAATTCTTTATTTGCAACTTTTGGCATACCAAAAACTGTAGTATCTGATAATGGAACACAATTCACCAGCTGTACATTCAGTGACTTTTGTCAAAATAATGGAATCGAACATATACGATCTCCTCCATACCATCCACAATCTAATGGCCAAGCCGAACGTTTTGTTGATTCATTTAAAAGAGCATTGAAGAAAATGCGAGGACAGACTACAGAAGAAATTATTATCACATTTTTACAAACATAAATAAATGTCGTCGTCTAGCGAAGATGAGTTAGAAGATAAGAAGGGTTGTGAGTGTGCGTTTGCTTGCAGTAATTTGCGAAACATCTAGAAAACCCAAAGTTGTCAAAGCCAAAAAACACGCTTGGGAAACTATTGCTAAAGAGTATTCCCACGCAGTGGGTAAAGGAATGACAACGACACAATTAAACAATATGGAGGCCAAATTAAAGAAAAAAACAGATGCGAAAGCTACGGGTGATAAGCCTGTCAGGTTTGAGGAGTGGGAGAAAGAGTTTTTGTCTCTTCAAGGACTGGCAGAAAATCCGGTGTTTCAAAAAATCCCAGGAAGTACAGCCCTCGGAATAAAAGAAGCCAAACAATTGGAACAGCGTATGCAGCAGTCGGATAATGAGACAGCGCCTATGTAAGACCTGTTGTACAAACCATAAAATCCTTACGAAAAAGATGATGATGAAAATGAAAAATTTCAGTGAAAACCGCACACTTTTATCCCGATTCATTTTAAAGTTATGGACAATTAAAGCAGAGGAAAACATGTATTTAAATAAACGCTAACATCTCCCTTCGCTTTTGCTCACCTCTAAGTTTGGTTGCGTTATATCATTGAACTCCAGGACCTGCATCGTCTCCCGATTCTTCTTTGCTTGAGTTGACCAAACATCCTTTCCACGATTACTTTTTAACAAACAAGCGCTGACATTAAACTGAGATAATACCTCCCTCACTGCACTTCGTCTCCAAATTCTACTTTCTATCATGCACGCTGCCGGACCATTCAGCACTAATACTAGTAAATTTTTCTGACGCATCGCATGTAGCCTGTACGTTAATGCTTGTGTAACCTTTTCGATTTATATACTCGTCAGCCAACTGTGGTGGCTTCTTAATTTCCACATGCGTGCAATCTAGTGCGCCAATGACCGTAGAAAGGTGGAATCTTGTTTTCCATTGGAGTTTGGCTTCATTTATTTCTCGAATTGTACTTGGGAAATGTATCCATGAATGACCTCTAGCTAGGATATGCTCCATAACTACACTAGTTGTTTTACACATCCAATTTATCAATTCCAAAGTCCTCTGCCACGCCATGTTAAAATCCAGGATCTCCGAAATAGCGCAACACTATCTCCATACGATTTCGCTGCGTAAGAGCCCCACCTCGAGTTTCTTCATTTTCGGGTAAAAACTCATCACTTTCAAAACGTAACAGCTCTTTACATTTCAGTATACGCCTCCTCTCACCGAATTTTTTCGTGCCCGAACATCCATGAACATAGCCATGATGAGAAATGAAGTAACAAGTTACCATGCTTCAAACTTTTGAAGTTCTAACTACACGTCATACAGGAAGTATAGCTACACCTTTTGGAAAAACCGAGTTACTTCTACTGTAAGTAGTTGCTACTATTTTTAATCACTTACTATCATAGCATTACAACTCCAAATCCTTAAGGTATTAGCATCAACAACGTTTTATTCACTTCACTCATTGTACGACTGTACGAGTATAACCCGGCAGAGATAACTTGCCACCACAAGCGTTTAACGTAGGAGGGAAAACGGGTAAATTGGGTTTACATTTTTTGTGTTTCTGACAAATTTTACATTACATTTAGAAACTATAAGGTATTTTCCAAAAAAAATGTGCTATTGTTTGAATTCGCTATTATGCAACGTCTTCGAGAAAAATCAATTTTAAATAATTTTGCAAATAGGTAATCCTGTCCTGTTGAACGGCCAGGTAACTCTACTGGTCCCAGCAGTTGATTGCCATTTATACCTATCCCCTATTACCTATTATATTTATGCTAAAACTTTTCTGGTGCTTCGTCTCTTTTATGGCGTGTGGATTTACACAAATGTAGGCATAATGATGTGCTTTATGTAAATTTAAAATTCCGTAAAGTAAAGTAGCTTCATCGCAAAATTAAATGTTGGAAAAAATATTGGGGTGTTTGTTCTTTACACTACACTACACCAATAAATAACCAGTAAGTGTAAGTATATACTGTACGTATTGTACTTTTATGTACTATGGGTCATTCTTTCTCGTTCTACTACTAACTACTCCGCCGAGACCACTAATATTGACGTAAGTCTCGCTCGGTCTCATCGTACAATTGTACGGCACGCACTGTACGGCACAATTTGGTGTCCTGTACGGAGTGTGCTAGTACAACCAATTGTACTAGCACATGGTTTTGGCCATTTTTTCAAATTTTAACAATTATCGACCATTTTTGACCAATTTTGACAGTTTTGAAAATGATTGATCATTTTTTGACAATTTTTCAAAATTTTTGACCATTTTAGACCATTTTTCCAAATTTTAACAATTATTGACCATTTTTGACAATTTTTGAGCATTTTTGACAGGTTCTGACAATATTTATTGACCATTTTTGACAATTTTTCAAAAATTTTGACCATTTTTTCAATTATTGACCATTTTTGACAGTTTTTTATAATTATTGATAATTTTTTACAATTTTTCAAAAATTTTGACCATTTTTCCAAATTTTGACCATTTTTCCAAATTTTAACAATTATTGATAATTTTTTACAATTTTTCAAAAATTTTGACCATTTTTCCAAATTTTAACAATTATTGACCATTTTTGACAATTTTTGAGCTTTTTGACAGGTTCTGACAATTATTGACCATTTTTAACAATTTTGTCAATTTTTCAAAGATTTTGACAATTTTTAACAATTATTGACCGTTTTTGACAGTTTTTTATAATTATTGACCATCTTTTCAAAATTTTAACAATTTTTTTCCATTTTTCAAAATTTTAACAATTATTGACCATTTTTGACAATTATTGACCATTTTTGCCAACTTTCAAAAATTTTGAAAATTGTAAATTTTTCAAAATATTCAACAGTTTTTGATCATTTTTCAAAATTTTAACAATTATTGACTTTTTCTGAACATTTTTGACAATTTTTAACAATTATTGACCATTTTTGACAGTCTTTTATAATTATTGACCATTTTTTCAAAATTTTGACCATTTTTCAAAATTTTAACAATTATTGACCATTTTTGACAATCATTGATCATTTTTTAAAATATTTAACAATTTTTGACCATTTTTGACAGTTTTTTATAATTATTGACCATTTTTGCCAAGGGTAGGAGGGAGGGAGGGAGGGAGGGAGAGAGGGAGGGAGGGAGGGAGGGAGGGAGGGAGGGAGGGAGGGAGGGAGAGAGAGAGAGAGAGAGAGAGAGAGAGAGAGAGAGAGAGAGAGAGAGAGAGAGAGAGAGAGAGAGAGAGAGAGAGTCATCGCGTGACGAACGCTTTTTCGTAACATCACACGTTTCACGAGTTCACTAGCCTTCCCACGTTGAACGAAGCTAGAAGTTTTGAACTTTTGGTATCCGTAGTGTTGAAATTTCATCTCAACCCACCGCTGTTGCATAAAAGTGTTTTTCTACTCCTGTTTTATAATATACTTATTAAAAGACTAAAATCTGTATCGTAATGATATTCATTATGATACAAATTTTCATTATGATACAGATTTTTAAGCCAATAGGAATGCGACATTCGCACAATATTTAATATAGCCATGGATACCTGGTTGACATTTCTGAAATTAATTACATTAGGTGACACTTAATTTGACAGCTGTCAAATAATTTTGATTTTCAAAAGTAACTATATATGATAATTATTAATTAAATAATTCTTATTAATCTGAGAAGAAAAAATATTGTATGCAACTTTCATGTAATGGCCATTAATACACTCGCATATTATATACGAAACTCGCCTGCGGCTCGTTTCGTATCCTACAACATGCTCGTGTCTTAATGGCTATCATTACATGATCGTTGCATAAAATACTATTATAATATCAAGAAATATATATTTTGTTGTCCAATCGTGCGTAAGAAATCAACCGCTCTATTACTTTGTGCCATAAAAAATGCGTTTCTATAGAAATTAAAAATGTCATTATTACTCCTTGTCAAATAAAATAAAATACTGAATTGTCTGAAAAAATTATTCTTTTTCCGTATCAATTAAACACACGTCCCAGTCGTTCTTCACTAACTACGTAGCAGCAGCAACATTGATTCTTCAATTCCAAAAAAAAATAACCTTAAATGTTGAAAATCCCAACACGTAGTTTGCTTAAATAAGTTTAGTGATGAGCAAAGCTAGACCAAGACTTAAACAATCTTGGTCTTGGTCTTGCTCAAATATGCCCGGTCTTGATTTTGGTCTTGGTCTTACGTATCCAGTCTTGGTCTGGGTCATTTTTTTTAAAGATAGTCATAATTATAAATTTAACATAATTTACAATTTATTATTAACTAACAAAATACTTCATTTTATTAAAATGTTAAAAAATATCAAACAACATAAAATATGAGAAAGACGATTAATCACAATTATTTTTTCACTTTTGTTTTCTTATGTATTCTTATGTATTGTAGAGGTGGGTAGTTCCGGAAGAATTGCGGATTGAACCTGGAACGTTTGCGGATAGTTTCAGAGAGTATTCTATCGACGCAACAATAGTTTTAAATTCTGTTATATATGCGAGCTTGTCATAGCTTGTCAAGAGAAAGATGAGTTGTTGAGAGCTATGGAAGCTCGAAAATCTACCCTTCCTCCAACGCATGAATTGACCTTTTAGCGAAAAAAAAGTACCTGCTAGAGTGAAGTGAAAATATAAAAAAAAAATAGTTTCTTTCTATACTTCAACCATGTGTTTTCCAGACGTTATGACAAAGAATATTCTTGTAGATCCTTTTTATTTTCAAACAATGGTAAAGATTCTTTTTTGTATACTTAAAGTTAAAACTTAATAAAGGAAACTGACGATTCCAAATACCAAAAATATTTTGTTCTAGCATATTATGTTGACGCTGTTACAAATATTTCAATTCATTTATCGTCCCCTTTCTATGTAAACCTCGTATCTGAAAAATGGCCATTTTCGGAAAATCAAAAACATCTATTAGTGTTGAGGAGTATATGTAAAAAAATGTAGTTACGAGGTGTTCGTAGAACGGGGACGATACGCTTTGAAGTGAGAATTTTTAGTTCAGTCTTGGTATTGGTCTTGTTCATTCGGTCTTGGTCTTGGTATTTCTAGTCTAATGATAATCTTGGTCTTGGTCTTGGTTTTTCGGAAGAGCAAGACCGAGACTGCAAGACCAAGACCAATTTTGCTCATCGCTAAATAAGTTTATTCGGTTGAGTACCAAGTTGGACATTTACCTCATCAACCATTCATAAAATGAAAAAACAATAAAACAGCTTAGTAATACCTACACTTTAATTTATTTTAAAAGCAAACCCAAAGTAAAATAGTGAATTCATAAAATATGGAAAACAACTTGTTCTTCAGTCCAAATATAACGCTAAGTCATTTATCGCTCAACGAAAAGAGTGTTGTAAGGAATGTCTACGATTATTTCCAATTAATACTGTTGACAGTATAGTTGAAATGTCTTGAAGCAATGGCATATGGAAAATCAACTTTTTTATGAGTGCCTATCTTGGAATAGTCTCTGTCAAGTCCGTATTGAAATATTTCGTTTTGACTTTGAGGATTATCACTAACAGTTGTAATTTCCTCATTGCGAAGTAAACAGGGTCGTACTTTGGTATCCGATTTGTGCAAGAGAAATGGCCAGCTATCCTACTTTTATTTATACAGAGCATTTCAATGAAAACTATCCACCCTATATAATTCTGAAGACGTCACTTTTATGAAAAAAACACGTCAAAAATCATATAAAGGGAAACGCCTTTTTGCTTACATGTAGACGTTATAACTTTAACCGTTGCATTCTTCTCTACAAGAGGATTACAAAAATATATAAGACATAAGTGAAAAGTCAGTAAGTTGGAAGTTACGGATAATTCCAATTTACTAATAGTAACATTTTAATTCGTAACAAATCAGCAAAACAATACTAAATTATTTTATAAGGTGCTCAAATTGACTTCCATTGGTTTCTAAATGAGTTTCAACATTATGTAACATTTCTTTATTTAAAAAAACGTCAAACACCAGTTTTCCGGTCGCTATGTTTTTGTCCCCAAGCAAAACATCGTTTACCTAATTGAGTAGAGTTAGTGCCGCAGTAAACGCATAGTTTACATTGGAATTATCCTTAACTCTCAACTGATTGACTTTTCCCTTGTGTATTATACATTTTTGTAATCCTCTTGTAGAGGAAAATCCAACAATGTAAAGGGTGTTCCATTTAAAAAATTGGGAGTGGTGACCATAGGGGGGAGGGGGTAAGTTATAACGTCTACATATGAGCAAAAAGACGTCCCCCTTTATATGATTTTTGACGTGTTTTTTCAATTTCTCATAAAAATGACGCTTTCAGAATTATGTGGGGAGAATAGTTTTCATTGAAATGCTCTGTATAAAGGGTAAGTCATGAAGAACTGTACATACTCCTACCTCGTATTGGTCCAATTGTTTACGAATATACAGGGTGAAATGTGAAATTTGATTACAGCCACCTTATGAACTGATTCATTGAATCTACAAAAAATTCAGGACCCGTTTTTAATTAATTATTTCGTTATGTTAATATACAAAATTTCACACTCTATATGATTGTGGAAACGCTATTTCAAGAAAGTAAATAGAAACCAATAACGGTGTATCAATTTTTAATAAAAAATTTTGACTAGAAATCAAAATAAACCATAGATTTCAAAAATTATAACTTTTCTTGCAAAAATTTAATTCTCAATAACTAGTAAAGTATATAGTTCAAAATTGATAAATGGTTACAGGATCGGATTAGAAAGGGCTCAAATATAAACAGAAACGCCCTACAACTTGCAACTTGATTCTTTTTTACCTACTTGTATATTTTCCATAATAATGTAACAAAAAAGAAGCACACATCTACTTATCAAAACCTCAATTGTCCTTCTTCCATTTTTAATTCTACCATACAATAGTTTAGAAAGGGTTTCTTCAATTGATCTGTTGACTGTGTTGTTAATGGAAAAAATACAAGTTTAAAATGTTGTATTTATTTACTACCGATCGGATCCAACAACCTCAGTCAGATCGAGGTGTGTGCTTTTTTATGTAACATTATTATGGGAAAAATACAAGTTTAAAGTGTTGTTCTGTTTATTTACGACCGGTCGAATGCCACAATATAAAAAAAAACGTACTAATTTTTAAGGACCGATCTTCATTTTTTCTTCTTCTAGTTTCAAAGAATTAGCCAATAAGGTGGCAGTAGTGTACATTTTATCAAAATACGGGACAAATCCAACTTACCGTTCAAAAGTTATGACCAAAAGAAATTTTAGTAAAAATTCACATGTCACCCTCTATATAAGTAAAAAATTGAGAGTAGATACTTTTTAGTTAATATTCCACGTACGAGTCTCAATATGAGGTGTATATTTTTTATTTTGTCACGAAATTTAGAATTTTTTATATGATACATGGGCTTGACCTAAAATATAAATTACGTTTACTTTCCTGAAATTTTATTATATATTTTGAAAATTTGATCATTTCGGAAACAACTAGTGCGAACATAGTAAAATGCTGATAGATAACAACTGAAAGGGTGGTAAAAATAAATTTTTATTTTAAAATAACTTCCTGTAGTCGCCGCCCTTTTAAATTTGAATTTACCGCTGTCATGACAGCGGATGTATTTGTCGATTGACACACTGTGATCTATGGTTTTAGGTTGCAACGTAGGTTAGGTTATGTATGATTGTAACGTTGAGATTGAGAACAGGAGAGAGTTTGTTAACTTAAAAAGTGTTTTATTTATGAATAATCGAAGACATCCCCCTACATTTCAAATACTATTAATTGACACATAATAATACAAAAAAAATAACCGTTGTGTACACGTGATGGATCAATGAAAAGAAACTGGCTAATTTTGTTTCAATTAACAAATCTCTATTCCCAAGTTTTTAAATGAACTTATTTGTGGAGATAAAGGTAAACGATTGAATTATGTACTTTGATTTTACCATATTTCTCCTACATTAAACATAAAATAGTTATACCAAAAAAATGTTTTCTATGTTGGCGAATCGTGTAATGTACTGAAAATCGTTAATGAAATACACTGACCTTAAAAATAATCTTTCTTATAAAAAAGTTACACGATTCAAATTCAATTGTCGCATGCAAAAATTCGTTGCCGACCCGCTTTGCATGACAGCCTCAAATATCTTCGAGTTGCACTAAAATTCACAAAAATTATCATCAAATTCAAATTTTTGGCAGCAGGATTTTTTTTACGGACAGTATATATAAGTATATTGTACTGAAATTGAGATGATCATAAATGAAATAAAATGGTTACTTTTAGAAATTAATATATCATATGTACATGAGAGTCTTATGTTATGTCCATCATTTTTAACAATAACGTTAAAATGATTAAATTAGATACTTACTGTTAGATATTTTTATGTACCCTGTATAAATTAACTGATAAAGTTGATATTGGAAAATGTTAGTACAAGAACATTGGTAGTTATGGACATTTTTATTTGATTAAATAATATGAACTGTCAGTAACTGGATTTCAACAAAAATTAGTAATTTCTATAATAAATAAAGAAGAAACAAAAGGATGTTCCTTAGCAACGGGAAGGAAGTTTGTTAGGTGATCGGTAACTAAGGGGGAGACGAAAAAAAAGTAATTTACGTTAGAAGTTTAAATGTAGGAAGACTTTAAAAAACTAATAAAAGAAAGAAATAGTGAGTTAGAAATATCTTACATAACTTACCTTCGATTTGAATCCAGTAAAGGTTGTTCAAGCTCAAGATCAAGAGAGATCATACAGCAATAAACGATGGTAATATAAATCATTTTATACTAAAGCTTGTATCTAACAGCTGCTTGTAAACCAGTACCGAGGTCCGAGACGTTTACCAGTAATCTTTCCTTTGCGCAAGGCAGAATTTCTTCGCTTCCGAGAACAAGCCGTTTTCTATCTAAATAATACAGCAATCGGCAGTATTTCAACAAGATATTAAGAGATTTATTTTGTGTGCGGAATTGTGTTAATTTTATTTTTAATATAGGTTGTAATAGGCTAGGAGACCATCCACGGATTGCAATCTGGAGATAGTTGTTTAATTAATATTAATTTAATTTTGACGTTAAAGGTTCGCATGTAATATTATATTTCAAATTTCACTCCTTAAATTTAGACAACTCACTTTACCCAAGATATACCCTGAGATACTGAGACATGCATATGATATAATATTAAATTCAAATATTTCAGATTAATAAATACAACTTGAATATAAAATTTGTTTGATTTGAAGTTCTGGTTGATACTGATATATGTGGTATATAATACTTATTCAATATAGTGAAATCACCACACATGTGGGCGTAGGTCATTTTTTTCATTCATATATTTGGGTTGTGCTCATCAGCCCAGGCACTTGAACTGAATCTTTGTACCATTTCCCATGTTATCTACTTCCATTCCAGAAGCTTCGTGTCTTCTATAAAGGCCACTAGTTTGACTAGAGGGATTTTCAGTAGTTGTGATGGTTGTATAAATTCCTCTCCAAAGTGCTTCCGTCTAAGTTCTTGTAAGTCCTCACAGAAGCAGAGTATGTGGGTAGGTGTTTCATCATCAAGTTCACATTTTCTGCACATAGGTTCACTAACTTTGCCTATTTTGTACAGATGTTTCCTCAAGGTGCAGTGTCCAGTCACCAGGTCGGTAACTGTCTTCAAATGTCTCTCACCCAGTTTCAGTAGCCTGGTTGAGAGTTCCTTGTCTACCTTGTTCAGTAAACTCTTGGTATGAAGGTGCCCTTGTGTCACCCTCCATTTGAATTGGTGTTCCCTATCTAGTCAGTTCCCGATTTCCCCTCTTATGCAATCTTTTGTGATTCCACAAAACGGTTCCGGACCTATGAAGTCTCCTTTAGAGCCTTCTTTAGCTAACTGGTCCGCCATTTCATTACCTGCAATCCCCTCATGTGCCGGCACCCATATTAGAGACACTTTGTTGTCTCTTGCCAGAGACGTGAGGTCGTGGTTATATTAAAAATGAAATAGAATTAGAACAGTAGTCAGACGAACGACTTCTTGAAGTTGATCTCAGCGACGGTCGCTAACTGTGGACGGTATCACCCACAAAATTGTCGTTGTTGGTAGTTCAAAGCAAAACACATGGACGACGGACTGCCTTCGCAATGCATTAAAGTTTGTTTTTCAATAATATTTGTAAGAACATCGAAATATGGAGATGGAAAATGAAGAATCCTTTGATACGGAACTATTTATCGAGGAGATTCGTCAGTTCCCATGTATTTGGGACTATTCTTCAAAAAGTTATTGCAATCGAACTAAGAAAGCTTCGGACTTGATTTGCTCCAAATTTTATGTTAATTTCTTGGCGAAGGAGAAGCAAGAAGAGAATAAACAAAACCTGAAATTTACTCTCATCTTTGTTTTCTATAATCGGATGAATCCAATACACCCTATTCCGACGCCACCCCTGCCTTCGCCGTGTGATAACAGCCATAACAATGCTTCTTCTTCTAACTCCATACTGAAACTGATAAACACTACCGAACACTATTGTCGTTAATTGATGTCCGAACGAATTACTAATTTGTAGCTAGATAAAGTGTCGTCGTCTTCAAGGACAGATGACGACAACAAAAACACAAACTAGTCGCGTCGCTGTGTTCTGTCTGAGTTTAGCCTTACGTAGGTCATGCCTGCTATAGTATAACTCTTGTTTAGAGTCATTCTTCGAAAAAGGTTTAAAAGCCTTTGAATGAACCAATCCCGGTGAATTATTCCAGAAGTCTAAAACTCTTCTTGCTGCCAGGTATTTAGTGTTTTTTTGACAAAACTGAATGAGTTGCCAATTGCAGGTTCTGGTCCGATAAAATCACTTGTGGCACCCTTCCTTGCTAGGGAGTCTGCTTTTTCGTTGCCATCCATACCTGAATGGGCAAGGATTCTGACCAGAGACACTTTGTTGAGTATTCAAATCGAGAAGAGTATTTTTTGTCAGTTTAATACCAATCACAACGTTACACGATAAGAGCTAAGTGCTTTTTATGCCGCTTGGCTGTCCGAGAAAATTTTTATTGCTTTATGTGTGAGATTGGTTTCCTCCAATTCCTCCACACATAACTCCACACATAAAACAATGGTGTAAATTTCCGCCTGAAATACAGATACATGGGATCCTAAGGAGATTGATATTTCTGTCCTAGGTGTGCGACCCTATACATCTGCACCAGAGCCTAAGGGTGTTTTAAAGCTAATAGTAGTTTCTCCTTGCGAAGGATCCAGTTATTTCTTTTCAAAATTAATTTGGTATAAGACAGGTCTTAATTTACTATTGAAGTCATTATATAAGAGGTCATTCCCAGAATACTGTGATTTTCAGTGCCCACCAGCAATCTGTTACGCTCCATATAAAGCAGGACACGCACTGAATCGACTCGGCTCGGTACGACACGGCTCAATAAAATTTTCTTACACAAACAGATTGGAGCACGCGCACTGCTTCGGATAGGCACAGTTAAGACCTTTTGGTTCGGCATAAAGGGCAACTTTTGACGGATGGTCCGGGCCAAATCCACATTATGTAGTTTGTGTATTCAGAGTGTCAGTGTCACATCATCAGTTGTGTACATTTCATGAAATTGGCTGCGTTTTTTCATTTCATAACAATATAGGTACAGCAATCTTATTTTCATGATCCGAATCTTCTGATGAACTAACCATTTTTATTTATTAATTTACTATTTTTGTTTCACAATATCAAGTTGTGAACTGACGGATGTTTGCTGATCTGATCCGAGTCAATCCGTGGGTCCTAAAAGGTGCCGATAATACCGTGCCTTATTGGCCCGAGCCGAGTGGATCCTGCGTGTCCTGCATAAACCTGTTATGTGTATTTTGAAATATGCGCCTATTTTTCCAGATATATATGGAGAGGAGCTAGGTCCAGAAGGATGACCATGGCTGCTGAAAGAGAACATTGCTTTAGCCGTGAAGCTTTTGACCAACAAGCAATAGCTGCATATGTGATTATTGGTCTAAGAATAATTCTATTTTCCAAAACCTTATGAAAATTTCCACTCTTTTCTACGCCTTCTCGGCTAGACTAGTATAGGATTACATCGAAGAACTGAAGATGTTAGCTGAACGTCAAGCCAGGGTATCGAGGGCAATTATAAATTTGACGAACTTACACAAGAAGGGTCGGAGGACACACAGATTCTTGGTATATCAAAATCTGTAGTACGAGGATCTTTACTGGATAGCAACACACAAATTACTGGGTAAACATTCCATGTGAAGACTTTCACATAATAACCATGCCTGAAACATAAAGCGGAACTGCATACACTGTACAGGAATCTGCTGAGAACTATAACAAGTTCCATGACTGTCCATGAACTAGTGAGAAAACACATGAACAAATTAAAACTACACAACGGAGATCATATATTATGCTGGTTAAGCGGTAAGAAAAATAAGACAGTGAAATACATACTGTATACATGCTAGAAACTTGATCGTAAAAGACAGTCTCTATTTGGTCAACCACAAGGTGACGCAGAACTATATAGCAAACACGCAGCTGAGAACTTGTACAAACTGGTGCAGGGGACAAAACTGCTGGACCACTCACCATGGTATCTCAGAGAAGTACCTTTTCCCTGTTACCAAGTGATGGTGAATGAGAACAATACAGCCGCAACTGTACTGTGCGGGAATGAAAGTTCTTATCATTAACTTATAGTGTAATTAGGTCCTTAGCACGTTGTATCTCTCTGGTAGAAAGAACCCAAAATATTTATCAAATTTTTCTTTAAACATTAATTAACAATGACAATACATTGTTTTGACCATGGAGGCTATACAAGGAGATCGAACTCATACGGGAAAATTGACAAAACCTGTACTCAAAATCGTCGATCTAAGCAGTTTGTTTTTTCACCGCGGCGTCGCGCATTGTACCTAAGATACCATATTAAAACTGTCCCGACAATAACCCTACTTTTTATATTTTACCAATTTGACAGTAGGCAAATAGTAAACATTACTTGTGAATTATAAAAACTAGAAAATGAAAATTGTTAAAAATTGATAATGTTGTTGAAATTTATTGCAATAGTGGTTGGTAGTGCAGATTATTTAAAAGGAAGACTAGAATTGAATTTAATTTAAGTAAACCAGAGTTTTTTCAGTTACCAAAAATAATAAGAAATATTCAAAGATAAAAATAAAGTAGGAAAGGAAATATTTATTATGATAGACTTAAATTATATACCTTACTTGTGAGAAGTCTAGAAAAAGCACAATTGCACACAAAATACTTTACTTTTGCTGATGACATTATTATGTTCTATACAAGTACAATTTAAGAGAACTGGAAGAAAAAAGGTGAACAAAGATTTGAAGAAAAACCAGAGATGGTTGATAAGGATTAAGCTGTAATACTAATTTGAAAATATTACTGGCATGTTCTTTATACAAAAAAATATGAATTCAGTTGATATTCAGATAATAATAGGAAATGAAAATATAAATAAGGTGAGAACATACATTGAAGCAAATATATACATCAAATAGAATAAAATTTATGTTTGCCAATTATTGGTGCACTTTACCAATGTAGGGATTACTAAAACCATAAGACATTGAAACTAATCGGTGACACTTATTTCTTACCAATCTTCAGCTACCTAATTCCAGTGTGGCACAATTGTAGTATAACATTCATAGATAAAATAAAGAAGATTCAAAATAGTGTAGAGAATGTTTTGTGCAAGTTCAGTTACAGAACGTCCACAGTTATATATTTTGTGTACGTACTTATGTATGTTACCTACTAATTGTGACTTTCCACTGTGTTTGCTTCATTAGGAAATAAACTTTTGTAAATTGCAATTTTTGTATTTTTGAAATAAAGTACTTAAAAAAATTATTTTCATGTATGATACGGAATTATTTAAATATATTTTATATTGAAAATCTGTGCATGAACTAATGTCATTAGTAAGTTGTACCTATTGATTGAAAATATATTGTATTTTTCATTGTTATTGAATAGATTGAAGATTATGCATTGAGTTTTAAGACTTTGGGCTTCATCCTACTCATGTTAAACCATTTCAGTATTCTGTTATAAGTTTTTGTAGGTTATTTACCGTTATTTTGAGATTATTATGACTGATCAAAGCGATGTCATCTAGATACACTGCAATATGTATGCAAATTTAAATGGTCTGTTGCTAAATCATAGTTGTAACAAGATAGATAGATTGTAGAGCAAATAGGACAGTGAGGAACACTGGAGAAGTCCTTAAATGTTTTGAATAAAACTGTAATTTACTTTTACTTGTGGTGTTCTATCACTAAGGTAGTTTTCAAGATTAATAGCAAGTATTTAGAACACATCATTTCATATAGTTTGTAGAATATATCACAGTTCCAAACACCATCAAACTCTTCAGTAATGCCTAGAAAAATATCAGCACTATGTTTTCATCATAGACTAGAGGTTTGTATATTTGATGTCAGGTTCAATAGTGTGCATAGTTGAGCATCTGGTATCAAAATATAGATGGATTTTCTGGCATCCTTCAGTTAAATTTGTTTGCAAGAGTACTCGTAATCCTATAAAGCCTATTGGTAAATTGAGCAGTAAATATGAAGTATTCTAATTACCTTATTTTAACTTATTACTCATAATACCTAAGCTGGATAAGTATAATAGGCAATAGGATAGGTAGGTATCAAGTTAGAGACAAAATACTGATTGTATCTTTGAACAATGTTTAATGATCGAAGGATTGTACACTTTATATTCAGGTAAAAGAAGTTACATAGTGTGTAGTAAATTACTTCTCGTGCAACTCTCTGTATATTCAATATTTTCATAATTTCTTCTTGTAAAGGCTTGACCAGTTCGGAAGCAATAATCTTTTCCTTCATTTCATGGAAAATGACCTAAAATATTAGATATTATTAATTCTGTAATTGTTTTATTATTTCTTATTAATAGGACCAAATTTGTGTGTTATTAGAGCTTATGACTACTGGCTATTTATCTATACATATTTTCTATGTTTTCAAACTGTATTTCTTCTAGTTGCAATTCTCAATTATTCGAAGGCCATTTAATATAGTACATTTGAAGTGGCACATTTTCTCCAAGCATTTCAAGTGATTTTTCCTTTTTTTCCTCCGTTTTTTTATATTTTTGTGTAGCTAATATTTTTTTACTATTCAGGAATGCAGATTCTGAAAAACTTTATACATATTGTAAACATATCTCTTTATTCATCTTCAATTTATTTTTTATCATTAGGCAATCCAACTTGTGAACTTGGTTTTAGCATATACTTACTTGCACCTAGAGTGTTTTCTTTATTCTTCAAATTTCTCTTTTAAAGGCATACTCATTCTAACTCTGCTGGACCTTCAAGAGTGTTCTAAAATTGCATACTGAAGAGAAGACATGATAGTAGATATTCATATTTTTTATCACGTAAAAACATAAATAAATTCAGCAGCGCAGAATGGAACTGATTATTTTACCACCAAACGATTACAATTTTCGATATTTTTGAAAACGAGAACAAAATACGGATTTCTTATTCACAATATTTTCCATTTCTGTGGCCTAACCTCACTTACCTCACACGTGAACAGCGAACTGTCAAAGAAGCTAGCAACCAATAAAACATCATGAACTCGAGTTTTATGATTGGCTGCCGTCAGATTTTTTGGTATCGCAACTTATGTGGTGTCCTCTATAATGACCAGAAATTGGAATACATGGAGTTCGATCTCCTTGTATAGCCTCCATGGTTTTGACAATCAATATAATGTATCTTGAAACACTACTATCTACGATATTAACAACCTACGTGACGTTTTCAAGAACTGGGAAAGTAAAGTTGTAGAAATATAATAAATTTTGCCAACATAAAATAAACTTTGAAATTATGTAGATTGCAACATGTACCCACCACTCAACAACTCCTATTATTCTGAAGAAGCTACCGCAACAAAATTCAATGATTCCCAACATCCAAGTCAAACGTAGTTTCTGTTCTCAGATCACTCCGTGCATCACGACCAACTAACACAATTCAAACCTTTCCTCAGCTTTGTATACAACATATTCTTTCAACAGAGTTTGTCAAAATGTTCTCATACAAATCTCAATTCACCCCAAAAGACACAAGCCTACATAATGGACATTTTTTACTAAAATATTCACTTTCGCCTTGGAAAAACAATTGGAGGTTTAATAAATATCTTGTTGTTGTTTAATCATGTTTTAAGTCAAAACCTGAATATTTTGACAGACATTTTCCTTTAAGATTATGTTTATTTATAAAGAAGTGCGTGTCTATTTTTCTAGGTGTTTTGAAGCTAGGATTTTTTCAAGATCAATGCCATTCACAATATTGTTGAATTTAAGTTCCCTATCCTTCAACTAATACCAATTATTATTGACGAGCCTTAATTATTAGAGAGTTATTGCAAATGGGGAAAAACGCCAACTTTAATAAAAGATCCGTTAATAAAGTATTCTTTAAGTCGATACCAAAAGTGCACTATTGCAGAGCGCTATTTAAGTGAAATCGATAGTAACCAAGAACTGAATAAATTATATGTACTGTGAAAGTGACAGATCTCGAACCTAGAACTAGAAGTTTGAAGAATATGTGTTTTGTGGTTAGGGGGTTATTTTTTAAGGTGAATTATTAATTTTCCATTTCAATTCGAGGCTGATACTTTTGTTTTAAATTGCTTCTTGCACTTTCATACTGTACAGTATCTATGGATGAACAAATAGAGGTAGCAATCTTAGCTGGGCACAATGACGAAGACATTGAAGAATTAATTCTCCATAATATTGTTGGGGTAGAAAATATTCCTCAAGATGACCATGTTGTATTTGATCTGGAAAATATGACGGATGAGCAGTGTTTAACAAATTTCAGGTTTTCCAAAAATGATCTTCGAAGGCTGAAAAATGTTCTTAGAATACCAGCACAAATATTAACACCAATAAGGAATAAAGTAGATGGTAGGCATTATTTGAATATAGTTAATCTATATAACTGGATGTTATAATATTTGTAGGGCTAACGGCATTATGTATGCTTTTAAAACGATTAAGCTATCCAAATCGACTGGTTGACCTGGAAAACTTTTTCAATTACAAATCACAATCATTAACGCAGTTCATAACCACTACTGCTAACTTCATAGTTGAAAATTATGGCCATTTATTAGAAAACTTAAATGCACATCACTGGCTCAACAGAAATAGGTATCCGCTATATGCACAGGTAATTGTTTTGCTGCTTCGTGGTTCTCACTGAAGTTATTTGTTTATAGTCAATTCAGAATATGGGAGGGGGCTTTATTGATGGCACTGTAAGAGGAATTTGTCGACCAAGCACAGAACAAGAAGAGTATTACTCTGGGCATAAAAGAATGCACTGTGTTAAATATCAATCGATTTTATGTCCAGATGGAATAATTGTTAACTTGAAAGGGGCATTTCCTGGAAGATGTCATGACTGTGGAATATTGAGAGAAACAAATATATATAATCAGCTAGAACAAAATTGTATGTTTCCAAATAATGTAAATTTTGTTATTTATGGAGATCAAGCATATGGAGTTAGACAGTTGCTTCTGTCCCCTTTTCCAGGAAACCCAGCAACTTTACAGGATCATGAAATTGCCTTTAATAATAGCATGAAGGTCCTGAGAGTTGCAGTGGAATGGGGTTTTCAAAAAGTTACAGCTTTATTTGCTTTTGTGGATTATAAAAAAAATCAAAAACTTCTTCTAAATGACATTGAATCATTGTATTTTGGCAAATTGTCATACCTGTTTGAATGGAAGCCAGTCAAGTGTTTATTTTAATATAATACCTCCTACATTGGAAGAATATATTGGTTAATAAGAATGAGTTTTTTTATCCTTTCCCAAAGTTTTGTTCAAGTTATTACTTTTCAATTCCATGTTTAAAGTACTAATTTTTATCAAGATAGTCCAAAACAAATGTGCATTCACATAAAATTATTGAGAAACAAAACCAAATGAATTCCTCACTTATATTGCACCTTCACTATACAATACATTTAATTTTGAACAATAAATAATGAGAAAAGTAATCACAACAGAACATATATTATCTACTAATTTAAGATTTACAAACGTTGCTTTTTCAATCTTTTATTATGTCAAGTAAATCGTATGTCATTTTTTGTTGAGATTCGAACAGGTTTTTGTAGAGTTCAGTCTCAAATATAAACTTTTTTTCTGCTAGTGCAATGGTTCGTTCAGATACTGCAATTTTCCTTTCTTCCAGATGTAATCGTTTTTCTTCAATTACAAGATCTTTTTGATGTTTGTCTTTTAAGTACTCCAAACCACTTCGTCTCATATAAGTAGTCCTTTTTGCCCTTGTTCTTATTGGACCGGAAAAGAAAAAAAAATGTAAGTTTTTTATTATTGACAGTAAGTAACTGATCAGTATTCACCAAATAGTTTCCAACCATCACCCTCCTTTTTAGAACAATTCTTTTATTTATATTTATCTTGTCAAAGGCTAAAACAACATTTAAAAAAAGAAAAAATACTAACCTAAAATATTTTTGGAATTGTGGGCATTTTTTTTGCCGGCAATTTCAGCACCAGATTTTGGTTCACTTCTAAAAATCTCTAGAGGCTTCATCTTGGGAGCTTCATTCTCACTTTCAGTCATAACTGATGGATTATTATCAGATATTTCTAGATCTTGAGATGGCACTGCAATAAAAAAAGTGACAATATGATAGGAAATGTATAAATTGGAAATATATACAATGTCTATTTGTTCCACTGCTAAAGAATGGTAAGACAAATGGAACTAATCTATGTGTTTGTATAAGAAAGTGGAAATCATTTTATTAGGTATATTCAGGTGAATGAAGTTCAACAACAAGAATTTACCAGTAATACAGTCTTCAATAATAATGTTATTCTCATTGTAATCATGATCGTTCACAACCGATGCACTATTTCCAAAAAAACCTATGGCAACTTCATTTCGAAAGGTTTTTCCCAGATCTGTTTTTGTATTTTCTAAGCCTTTGTTTTTTTGTTTTTTAAATTTTTCCCTTTTCTGTGCTTCTACAAGTTCCTTTACTTCTTGTAAAAGAACATCCTTCTCTGAATAAGGCTCTTCGATGCCTGAACTGAAACATTTCAAAATGTTACCTACTTTGCAATAGGCAATAAGTAATATTTAGGCACCTCTTTTCATTTCTTTGTTCTTTCAGTTCCCATATGTCCAATAACAATTGGATGTGCTGCTTTATACTTTTTAGATTAAATTGTTTCTTTGTCAAAGCAAACACACTCCTTCGTATTTCTTCCCAGGCTTCAGCATTGGCAAAAGGGTTCCTAGAAACCACTTCGCGTAACAAAATTACATCATCTTCAAATGTAAATCGTAAACGCCTTTTTCCTTTTTCTTCACTAATTTTTAATTAATATGTATAGACCAAAAATAACTTACGTTATTAGAATATAACAAATGACACAACGACCACAGATCATATATTATAACTACAAAAATAAAGACAACGACAAACAAACAAGTGATAAACACAGAACACGCAGTTTCATTCACAGTTTTGTATTTATGGCACAAAACATCCAATTTAAGGTGACAGATCCGTCAAAATAAAGGAAATTAATTAAAAAGTTCTTTGCCTTTATTTAACTAAAGTACAGGAATCCTGTATTTTAGATTGGGGATATCCTTAAAGTTGGACTCACTGAGCATGCGTATATGTCAAAATAAAAGAGAGTTTATTAAGGGAACTACAAAACGAACATTGTAATAACTCTCTAATAACTATTATTTTTCGTTAGTTAAAAAATCCCCTTGATTCTACCAAACGTATGAAAGCGGCAACAGTGTCGATGGGCTGCAAGTTGACTGCATCAGCATCTCCTTGAACCGACGTCCTTGTGCTGGTCGGTGTCGATGCATTCACGCGACGCGGGTCGCCGAACATTCTTGCCCATTGAGGAATGCCCCTGGGGCCTCACAATGAACACAAACATACCGCCAGCACCCCCCACGTATACAACGGAGAAAGAGTAGTGGATACATTATCATCTTTTACTTACAACTCTCAGCCTCTCACTGTATTAAGTTGGCTCCTTCGATGCTAGTGGAACTCCGCCCATCGTTATCTGAAAATATTCGAAATCTCTCGCTTTAAAATACCATAGACCTACTAACAGGGACGTAGATTTAAATCATCCATTCATTTTTATTTGAATTTTTGTTTTGCGAAATTACAATAAGTTGTAACGAAACACGTGCTCGTAATCCAAATACATTTCATAATCCGATGATGAACCTACATTTTGCCTATTTTCTTTTCTATGGTCTCCAATCTGTTACCAAAAAATGTCAATTTATTTTGAAGATGTGAAGAAGTCACACGGTACCATGTCTGGCAAAAGAATGTTTGAATACAAAACAAACGTACAGCATTAAGTGGTTAAATACAAAATAAAATTGAATTGAATAATAAAGACAAAAATAATGCTTATAAAAAATTTATGGGCAACTACAATAAGTACAGTAGAAACGGTGAAGCTTTTCCATCACGTGACTGTTACGTCAGCAATATTGTTCATATGAATTAAATCAAAACTTCTGTCAACTCAATAGGAATAATCGTTATGACTAATATTCCAAAGGTCGGCCTTTTACGAATTGGAAATTAATAAAAAAATTTAACTTTTTTAAATGTATTTATTTCATTCATATGGTTAACATTGACATATTTATTAAAACTATCGATATACTGGGTGAATAAGTTACAAAATCCAAAATTAATATTAACCATGCTGGCTTATTAGTGGAGAGCTTATTTTTTGTAGGATGTCTTGTATTTTATATAAGTACATACAATCTATGAAGTTCATGAAACTGATGTAATGTTTAGTCTACTGACAGGGTGTCCTCTAAAACTTTTAAAATTACACTTTCTAAACTGATTATATTAGAACAATTTTTTTTGGATGGGCTATAGATTGTAAATAGAATAAGATTCCCACACAGCTTGAAGGTGGACGTTTCGATAAATATATTACCATCATCAGGGCAACACATCAAATGGAATCCCTGTCATATTAAAAGTAAAAAACAGAAATATCCGCAACAGACATCAAAAATAAAATGTAAACACACATAGGTACTAGAAACGAAAAAACACATCATATATGACAAATCTTGCTTTATAGTTCATCCATTTCGGAATCAGCTGTCTTCACCAGTATTTATTATCACTGGAACAATATGTATGTTCACCAAATTTCGTTCTCAAGTAAACCAGTCTTCGATTATTTTTTCGGTATGCCTAACACAATTATCCCAAACATTTGCACTACAATTTTCCAATGCTTCTTTCCACATACTCAAGACCCTTTCATCGCCGTATCCGTCTCTGCCAATATACTTATTATAATATGTTTTGCAGTGGGCCCAAATAAGCTCAATGGCATTAAATTCGCAATGGTAGGGCGGTAGCCTTAAGACTTCATGACCATGTTTTCGGAACAATTCATCAACAACATATACATTTTCTTTCCGGTTCATTTTAGCAATTTGTAATATTTCAGGTCTTGAGAGGTTTTCATTAAAGTCAACATTGTTGGCTTTTAACCAAGTGATAATTTCATCTTTTTTGACGAAGTGGAAGGTTGCTTTTCTGCTAGTATACTATGATAAGGCGCATTGTCCATTACCACTAACGACGGTTCTTCTAAATTCGGAATTAACTGTGTCGTAACCCACTTTGTAAATATTTCACCGTTCATTTCACCGTGGTAATCTGACGACGATGATTTAGAGGAAAACACTAAACTGGCATCTTCCACAAATCCTTTGGATGAACCAGCGTGAACAATAATGAAACGTTTACCGTCATAACCTCCTGGTTTACGTACACTTTTAACATTGCTGTCCTGCCAATAATTTAATTTGGTTCCTTTTGCATATATCCATGTTTCATCTAAAAATATAATTTGTCTTGAAAAAACACTATCACTATTTTCTCTATATTTTCGGAGAAAGCATGCTCATTGGCTAGCAATATTTGTTCGTTCTATTAATGCTCTTCTGTTGTCTTCCTTTTTATATATAACACCAATAAAGAGGTATTTTCAACAGAAAGAATTTCCTTATTTTTTAGTTCATCATTTATGGGTTTCACAGTAACATGTTTCCCTAAAAAAATAAAAAGTTTGAAATTTTCATTGTGAAAAACACAATCCACACTCAGACCAAACAAATTGGTAAACATTTACGGACAGTACTCAACTTAGGAATCAGCACATGTAGAAGCTATATTTTATTACATTCAAGTTAAAAATATGCACAACTTTCTGTATTGTAAAACTTTCATTACTCATAACTTCTTTAATCGAACTTACGTTAAATTACCTACTAGTTTTCTAAGATTTTCATATACCACACTATAAGCTGTTGGTGAAAAATCTCGCTGTATGGATAATACTACATGCACTATGATGTGTAATCTTAATTATTAAGTTACTATGATTTCACTTCTCTTTTATTTAAAGTGTAAGCTGACTGTAATGTAAGGCTTAAGAACTTCCATGTTCTTGTATTATTGTTTCACATGTTTGTTTACTTACTTTGTTCATACATGTTACCTATATAAGGCATTCCGTACTGCCATTTTGGCTCCCTCGGGTAAATCCTCTGTTTCTTCAATTACCTGAAAAGTGACAAATTACTGAAGTCAAAAAATAATAGTTCAATACTAATAAAGGCATTACAAAATTAGAAAAATTAATTTCCAAAGAGCAGACCGTCCACTAAGAAGCAACAACTACTTCTCGGGCTATATGCCCGACAGACATTGAATTACACTTCTAAAGTAAACGGGGTTGGTATATCTGTTAAGATAGTACCAACCATTCTGGTTTGCGATTAGAAGGAATAACATCACTTGTAGATCGGTTTCGGCATATTTGCGCCTTATCAGTACAAAGTAGATGCATATAGCCCGAGAAGTAGTTGTTGCTTCTTAGAGTCTGTTGTTTGGAAATTTATTTTTCTAATTTTGTAAAGCGTTATAATAGTATTGAACTATTATTTTTTGACCCATCAGCAAAGATTTAGCATAAATGTAAGGATAGGTGTAATCGGCAATCAACTACTGAGACCAGTAGAGTTACCTGGCAGTGACAGGATTACCTCAACTCTTTGCAAAATAATGTACCTAATTTAATAGATGACGTTCCCCCAATGATAATGCAAAATTTATGGTTCGTGCACAGTGGTTAGCCTGCTCATTTTAGTCGAGTAGCTCGTCAATAGCTTGACACTACATATGGAAATCGATGGATTGGACGAGGAGGGCCAGTCAATTAGCTTGCAAGATCGCCCGATTTCAACGCAAGCAATTTTTGATTTTGGGGATACTTAAAATCATCAGTTTGTGAGAATGGAAGGTGTATCTAATGAAATTCAAAATGATCCCAGAGTTTAAACAATCCCTACAGAAACGATTGGATTTCTGTCTTGGAACAAATGGTCGTCATTTGTTATAAAATTCAATAATATTCTTGTTGACGTCAAAAAATAACAGTTCAATACTATTAAACGCTTTACAAAATTAGTTGTTAATAATCTTCATTTTTTCAGAAAATAAAATTGAGTTGGTCAAAAAATTTAAATTGTTTTTTCTTGAAAACGGTGCATAATAGCGAATTTAAACAAGAGCACATTTTTTTTGGAAAATACCATGTGGTTTTTGAATTTGATGTAAATTTTTTTCAAAATAACTGTTACACAAAAGATTTAACCTAATTTACCCTTTACCACACCCACGTTGAACGCTTGTGATTGCATAAAAAATGCTGGTTTATAGTAAACAATTTATAACGGCAGGATAATACAATCAACCAAGTTCGAAGTTTGTAGGTAGCTGCATTTTTGTGATATGCTTAAAAAACTCAATTATCAGCGTCATCTTCAAAGGGCGCCAACTCCCTTAGGAGGAACCTTTTCATAAAGGTAAATTGGGTTAGATGGACATAAAATCACATCTAGTATCTATAGTTTGAATTTGACAGGAGGGTTTTTTTCTGGACACCCTGTATACTACGGTAATATCTATTTGATCGAATGCTTTTTGATTATCCGTATATATTACATCATTATCAACTTCAAATATTAATTGGACATAGATCCCAAATTCGTTACAGATGACCTCTTGGTCATAAATCTATGCTGAAAAGGCGATAGGAGTCCATACCGAATGATAAATTGTATTAAAAAAGGTAATTTCGGATAACTTTGCAAAGTTAAAATTGCAATTGCAATTGGAAGGCAATTCATAATTTTACTTGAATAACCGGTTTTATGAACCGGACATATTTTGGTGGTTTTCTACAGAATGGGAAAGGATTTTGTTTTAAGTATTAAATTGAAAATTACTTCCCAAACACATGTACACAATCTTTCACACAAAAAAATAGAAATAGAACTCCATTTGTGAAGTTAATTTATTCATTAATATAAATTACGCATTTACGGTTATATTATCCAAAATACCATTATTTGTGTATAGACATTCTGATGCACATCATTAGCTTTTGCGAGATCTCACTGGAGAAGAAACTGGAATATTACTGTTTTGAGGATTCCCAAATTCTTCATCGACTAACCGACGAAATTTTTAAATATCGAGTGATTTATAAAAAACTCGCATTTCTGCAATATTTATAATCTCCTATCTTTTGTCTGACACTGTATATGAGCGTTGAGTCAAATGAGTTTTGAATGGTTCATAAAGCTTGGAATAACCTCTATCTTTCAACTTTAACGTGTTGTATCTCAAAATCGAGAGGACTGAAATGTGCCCATGGACATTTTTGTTCAGGAGATTGAACTCTACAACATATCCAAAATTCAGAAAAATTAACCGAGATCCATTTTGCTTAAGTAAAATGCGGGGACCTTAAGAAACTTTTTTTGCTCGCTAATCAATGAATCAGCGATTTAGCAGAGTCATTTTCAAACAAAAGATAATTGAACAAAGTTATCCTTCGAGTCTGACCACGTTGTTCAATCAACTTTTGTTTATGTGAAAATTTGCTAAATCGCAGATAATGGGCCAAATTGTAACTATACGTTCAAAAGACAAAAATAATATTATATTTCTTAACAACAATGGGTCTAAGTTAGCTCCTTATTGAGGTTCGGGATGTTAAAGTGAAAAATATAAAATAGATTTTTGTTGATAGATCAGCTATTTTTCTATATAATTACTTGAAATTTGGATATTCACTAGTTTTACTAAGGGCAAACGAGAATATTTGAGAGGATTTGAGTGAACTCGTAGATATCGCCGCATACGCCATATTGAATAGATGAAATCAACTAAGGTAGTGTCACCATCTATTGACACACCCCCCCCCCCAGTTATCGATACACTTCGCTTTCATAAGCTTGTTATAAGGAATCTGTACAGTGAATACAGAATTCTACTGATTAGAGTGACATCTACTAGTATTATTATTAGTCACAAAAAATAATCATGTCGATAAAATAGATCACGAAATGTTTGAATATGGCCACTACGTTGTGTTCCATGGTTGGGTGAACTTGCTTAGAGGTAAGCTTAAGAAACATCGTATCATTTCAGTACTAGTTGAACTTCAATTACTGATGAAAATGATCTCAAATCGATTCTTTTCACAATAAAAACTGAAAACTACAATTTTTTGTACAAACAACACAAAAATAATGGTGTCAATAACTGGTCCAGCAGAAACACAAATTGTTCTAGATATTGACACCTATGTCAATAACTACTACAATAGTATGGTGATATCATTGAAGTTAGATATATTTTTTCGATAATATGCAAGTAATCACAGTATGAATCATACATATTTTAGCCGGATCAGTTATTGACACTCATTATTCAGAACAGAACCCTTTCAATATGAAATTATTACTCAGTGTCAATATTTGGTACCCCAGTGGATCAAAGACTGATACATCTACATGTCAATAAATGGTACTAAGTGGGCATCTACGAGAAAAATCCGTAACTGTGTATGAAATTTCATTGAACAGCTTATTTTTACAGTACTGAATTTGGAATAATGCATATTTTGGTATGATCAGTTATTCAGAATATTTTTGTTGATATTTGGGTGATTCTGGCGGGTGTCAATAATTGATACTTCGTAGGTCATTAACTGATGCCAGTCTTTATTTCCAGAACACAAAAATTGCAAAAAGGTTCAATTATTCTGAAATCGACATGAAAAACGCCCTTCAGGCAATACAGGAGGGTATGCCCACGAAACGGGCAAGTATTTTATATAAAGTCCCGAGAACTACCCTGCTATATAAATAAAAAGGCAAAAAGCCGATTGAAAGAAAAATTGGCCCTGAGAGCGTTCTAACCAAGAAAGAGGACATACTAGTAATGTGGATTTTCCAACTAAAACCCAACTCCTTGATAGTGTGGAGATATTGGTGAAAAAATTACAGAGGAAAAATACATTCACAAATGGCCGTCCAGGAAGGCAATGGCATAAAGCCTTCCTAAGAAGGCATCCAGAAATATCGCCGAGAGTTTCTCAGAATTTAACAAAGATTCGAGCAGATGTTACAGAAGAAAAACTTCGCCACTGGTTCAAGGAAATCCGGGAATACTTGGAAAGAAATAGTTATCTGAAGGTTATAGATGATCCGATGTGATGAGACTGCTTTTTTCCTAAGTCCGAAGGAAGACAAGGTCCTTGTTAAGAAAGGTCAGAAAGCGGTCTATAATTTCATCAATAATGATGAAAAAGAGTGCCTCACCACATTGATCCTGTGCAATGCTTTTGGAGATCTCCCACCCCCGATGATAGTTTACTCCGGGAATACTTGGAAAGAAATAGTTATCTGAAGGTTATAGATGATCCGATGTGATGAGACTGCTTTTTTCCTAAGTCCGAAGGAAGACAAGGTCCTTGTTAAGAAAGGTCAGAAAGCGGTCTATAATTTCATCAATAATGATGAAAAAGAGTGCCTCACCACATTGATCCTGTGCAATGCTTTTGGAGATCTCCCACCCCCGATGATAGTTTACTCCTACCAAAGAATCCCTCAGAAAATTGTTAAGAAGATACCCCCATTC
This sequence comes from Lochmaea crataegi, assembly GCA_947563755.1. Classification (NCBI taxonomy): domain Eukaryota; kingdom Metazoa; phylum Arthropoda; class Insecta; order Coleoptera; family Chrysomelidae; genus Lochmaea; species Lochmaea crataegi. The sequence continues at coordinate 56,573,490 of OX387422.1, read as the reverse complement.
TGGGGCGTAGGTCGCACTAACAGTGGATGGATGACGAGCGAAAGTTTTTATGAGTATGTCACCAATATATTCAACCCTTGTTTGATAAGACACTCCATACCAAAGCCAATAATTCTGTATGTCGATGGTCACACTTCTTACATGTCATTGCACCTAAGCGAATTTTGTTCAAAAAATGAATTAATCCTCATTGCACTCTTTCCAAATTCCACACATTTACTTCAACCACTTGACGTGGCGTTCTTCCATCCATTGAATAATGAATGGAAGAAAGCAGTTCATAACTGGAGGGAGAATAAAAATGGTATAAGACTTAGCAGGGATGAATACGCTCCAATATTGAATACAGCATTTTCCAACATGAAAAATATTGAAAATATTTGTAGAAATGGTTTCAGAACTTGCGGGCTGTGTCCTTTGAACCCCAATAATATCAACTATAAAAAGATATGTGGAGGGACAACTAAGGAAATAACGGATAATTCAGATAATGATTTGGAAACCAGTAATGGTTCCAATGTGATAGTGGTACCACATTTGGAAGAATTTTTGAAATAGTTTTGAGACGAAATTCCAGAAAAAATATTGGAATTTGAAAAGTCTGGAGAACTGTAGACTGGAAATAGAAAAGACCAGGATATTTTTAATTTTTGGTTGAATTTGAAAAAAAAAAGTTCAGGGTGAAGATTATTTCATAGATGCGGCAATGACACTATAAATATACCTTTAAATGAAAATGAATTTGCAATGTTTGAGAATGCAGGTATTCAAAATAATGAAGCAAATGAACCATCGCTTTCTTCTCCGTTGCTTGTAACAGTGCCTCATCAAAGTCGGGTTGTGGACGGAGATATTCTTGAGGGCGTTTTGGATACAGAATTTGCCAATGAAAATTCCCTCAGTAAATTCGCTCCGGCCCCCGAGCAGACGGTGTTTGTAGACATTGAAAAGGATACGAATATAAGTTCGGATGATTCAATAAATGAGGCAGCAATTACCTTTGAAACTCAAGCTGTGATCGAAACTTCAAATAATAAACAAAATAATCTAGACAGTAGTGAAATTGTAGCTGAAAAATATGATGATGAGGTCCAATGATGATCGAGAAAAAGAATTCAGCTATGAACTGACTAACACGACATCAAGAAGGCAAATGGACGAGTCTGTAATTGAAAATTTTAGTGATAAGTCAAATGCTGTTGCAGTGAATAATGGAGAAAAACATAATATGAAAAATTCAGATACTGATGTTTCCGTTGATGGAATTCAAAATGATGAATCGTCAAAAAACAGAAAGATGATGTACATGACTGTGGAGCTAGAAAAATTGTTCAAGACAGAATACCAACAATAATGGAAATTAGTCCTGAAGCAATTGTTCTACATTAGAAATCGAAGGATACTGATGGTGAAAAAATATCAACTCCGTTTCGGAAGTCATTATTTTGGCTCAACCGAACGCCCAATAACAAAAAGATAAATGGAGCGAAAAGAAAATTACGTGAGAAAATTCCTACAGTGGTATCTGGTGAAGCCTGGCAAACTTATTATAAGAATAAAGAGATGAAGAAGGAGAAAGAAATACAGGAAAAAGAAGAGAGAAAAAGAAAGAGACTGGAAAAATCTCTAGTAGCTAATAAGCGATCAACTCAACCAGATAAATCTCCAGATGTAAAACTAGTAGATTCAGAAGATTATATCGATGAGTTTACTGGAAATAAAGAAAATATTGTGGTGGGTGCTTACGTTATTGTTAAATATGATGACAATATTTTCCATCGAAAATATTACAAGTCAGACATGTGAATGGATCAACTGAGTATGAAGCCAGTTCAATGGAAAAAAATGGCGTCAACTGGAAATGGCCTAGCCGAGCAGATATTTTGTGGTATACCAAAGAAGAAATTCAGGAGGTTATAAAAGAACCAGTACTCAGGAACAAGCGTGGAAACTATGAAGTTAAGGAAATAAAAAAATACGGATAATATTCCCTATTTGATGTTTCTCAAATTATTATTTCAGTATTACCCTTTTTTCGTTTTCTGTTTTTTTTATTTTGTTGATTCAAATTTTTCTTCAATAAAAATATGTATAGTAAAATATCGATTGAATATTATTGAAACTTTTTGATTGTACATGAATAATTGATCAAAAAGTTTATACTTGAAGGGTGATCAATGAGTAATTACTTACTTGAGTATTATATCCTACTTAAATGGATAATACTATTCACACATGTCAGTAACTGGTGCACACTATGTCAAAAGGTGATGCAGTGTTGATTTTGCCAAGTCAACCATTGGTTCTCTCACATCTGATTTATGATCATTGATTCACTCATCCAATTAATTTTCTGATGAATCCAATGGAAGATTTCAAAAGATAGATAACCAATGTGTGAAATTATGCTTCGAAGTCGTTTAAATTAAGGAAACATGAGTTTTTATTCAATAAATAAACTCGACACGTGACATGAAGAGCCTTAAGGTGTCAATAACCGGTGCCTCCACCTTACACATTTTTTGTCACCATTAATTAACTACTACATTATTTCTGCGTAATGATGCTATACTTCTTTGATATTAATAGTATATTATGCAACGATCATGTAATGATGGTTATTAATACACAAGCATTAACCGGGATATGAAACGAGTCGAAGGGAGTTTCGCATGGTTAATGCGAGCGTATTAATAACCATTACATGAGAGTTGCATACACTATTTTTTCTACGAACAAGAAATATTATTTGAATTCAACAACGTTGTTTTTTTTTAATTTTCCAATACTTTTTTATACAAACAATAAGAAATCAAATATGAAAGAAAAATAAGTTCTTCAACTTAATTTTTATTCCTACAAAATAACCACTATAATAACTATGAACTTAATTTAACTATTAACAATAAACATAAGCGAATTCATATGTAACATTAAACGAGATACATTATAAATTACATTTTGACTAACGCAAAACTGTCAAACATTCTTCAGAAAATATTGGGTCTGCCTACTTGGTTATTTAAAAATCTAGATTTCTATTGGTCAATTTTTAAGTTTCATAATGAAAACCAGTGTTATAATGAGTATCATTATGAAACTGAAAATTGGCATTTAATTAACAACTTATAGTATAGGAGTAGAAATAGTCATTTATGATACAAGTGCGTAAAGTGATACTTTTGCGCACGAGTTGCGAAAATGAAGGGCACGAGCGTAGCTAGTGCCTTTTTTCGAAACGAGTGCGCAAAAGTAATTCATGCATGAGTATCATACAATGTTTTATCTACGACCACATTAAAAATACTTTCCCTTAATTATATATTACATAACCTCTCTATTTAATAATTGTGTTTGAATTATTGCCTACCTTCATCATAAGAAATTCATTATCTGGTACTCCATTTATAAAATCCAAAATGTGTCCCCTTGTGAAAATTTTTTATTTTTTTGGTTTATGGCTCTCTGATTGTCGTTTTATGAAGGTAATAAGTTTATGAAATTTACTTATATCAATGTTTAAATTTAAATTTATGGTAGTTTTCAACATTGAATAATGGGACCATGACGTTGATGATTTCCATTGACTTTTCCGAGAAATATGCAATAAGAACATTTTCCGTCTAATTTTTAATTTTTCAAATGTTACACCAATCCAAAAAAAAGGTGAGGGGTCGTCGGACCGCCGACAGAAGCTTGCTTCTTATGCACAATAGAAAGACCATTTTTGGCCAATTTTCGAAAATTTTGACCATGTTTCAAAAATTTTGACAATTTTTGACAATTATTTACCATTTTTTCAAAAATTTTGACCATTTTTGACTATTTTTTCAAATTTTAACAATTATTGACCATTTTTGACAATTATTGACCAATTTTGACAGTTTTGACAATTACTGATAATTTTTGACAATTTTTCAAATATTTTGACCATTTTAGACCATTTTTCCAAATTTTAACAATTATTGACCATTTTTGACAATTTTTGAGCATTTTTTCCAGGTTCTGACAATTATTGACAATTTTTAACAATGATTGACAGTTTTTTATAATTATTGACCATTTTCTCAAAATTTTGACAATTTTTGACGATTTTTCGAAAAGTTTGACCATTTTTCATAAATTTTGACAATTATTGACCATTTTTTCAAATTTTCTGACAATTTTTGACCATTTTTTCAAATTTTAACAATTATTGACCAATTTTGACAGTTATGACAATTATTGATCATTTTTGACAATTTTTCAAAAATTTGACCATTTTTGACAATTATTGACCAATTTTGACAGTTTTGACAATTATTGATCATTTTTGAAAATCGTTCAAAAATTTTGACCATTTTAGACCATTTTTTCAAATTTTAACAATTATTGACCAACTTTGACAGTTCTGACAATTATTGATCATTTTTCAAAAATTTTGACCATTTATGACAGGTTCTGACAATTATTGACCATTTTTGACAATTTTCAACAATTATAGACCATTTTTGACAGTTTTTTTATAATTATTGACCATTTTTTCAAAATTTTAACAATTTTTGACCATTTTTCAAAATTTAAACAATTATTGACCATTTTTGACAGTTTCTGATGATTTTTGACCATTTTTGACAACTTTCAAAAAATTTGACAACTTTCAAAAAATTTGACAATTATAGACTATTTTGACCATTTTTTTTAATATTTAACAATTTTTGACAATGTTTGACCTTTTTTGACAGTTTTTGACAATTTTTGACAGATTCTGACAATTATTGACGATTTACGTTTCACACTTCTTAATGACAGTACAAAATTATTACAATTACAGAACCTTTGACAGAAAACAAAACACAAAATTATCTAAGGTAACTTAATAAATATACAAATAAAAAAGAGTGTTATAATGATTATCCCATTTGAAAAGCATTGTAATTTTTCGTACTCTTTTGGGTGTTATAATGAAACTTCCATTTAAAAAGCATTGTTCTTTTTCGCACGCTTTAGACGTATGTATAAAATGTAATTTCACGTATTTATACGAGTTTGTAAATAAAAAAAATTAAACGTTTTCGAGATATTTGAATTTTAATAATTCACTACAAGGTCGCTGTGGGTATATTTTTCATTTAACTTCAAATTTCAATATTCCCCTAATTGATGAAATTGAAGACAGTATTCATAATTAATAGGCCCTCCTATGACGACTGAAGGTAAAAATTGTGTATTGGATTACTTTGTAACATTGGACATCAAAAAAATTAATTTTGTTTTAAAATAAAGTATATTTATGTGATGTTGCTGTTAGAAATAAATGACACAAAAATTATAAAGTAATAATAGAACAAGATTTGTTCATTTTGATGTAACATAAGTTATTGAGAAATTCAATAAAGAATTCTATTTAAGTATAAATTGAAACTCATCATTTAATTTTAGTCATAATAGTTGGCATTATTGTCGTTGGACATTAATTGGCGTATAGTAAAGTACAACCATGGGGACCATGCGATAAGTTAGTAAAATTCAAATATTTCGGAAATGGTTAATATTTTTGAGATCAAAGAAGTATAATATTATTACGTAGAAATGATGAAGTTATCCAAATTGATTATATAAGTAGTGAATTAATGAGTGACAAAAAATGTGTATTTGATTTCATCTATTGAATATGGCGTCTCAGATATTTTTATTTGCCCTTACTATAAGTAGTGAATACCCAATTTTCTAATCATTAACTAGAAAAATTGCTGATACATTAACAAGAATCTATTTAATTTTTTTCACTTTAACATACCGTATCTCAATAAGGAGCATACTTAGACCCATCATTGTTGAGTAAAATATTATTATTTTTGTCTTCTGAACGTGTAGTTACAATGTGGCCCACTACTTATGAATCACCCTGTATTTTTATTCTTCATAAATCGTGATAATTATTTTACGATTATCCATGTGAGTTGGTAGTATACAATAACATTTGGAAATAGTCGTTGCAAGTTGCAAGCAAAGTAAAACGATGTTCACGAAGAATGTTTCAAGATGTAATTCGTAACTGCGTAGTTTCTTTGGTCAGGCGCAAACATACATGGTTAGGTAGGTAGGTAGGTAGGTAGATGTGGCAACGTTATCCGGAATCCGGAATGCACTTTAAGGAATGTTTTACTTGATGCGTGTTATTGAACTACGAACGGCGTGGTCATTTCAAACAACAACAAACCCAAGCTGAGTTTGGAATTCAGCCCTGCGTCCACTATAAGGTCGCTGATCACTCGTGGTTACACTTTTTAAATAAAGCTCGCATTGTATTTATGGTCATGGTTCGTTAAGCAGTTTATTAAGTAAAATTCTGAATAGGTAATTACCTATTGGGAAAATATTAATATGGACAGAAAATAAATGGAAGGTTAAAAATAAAACAAATAAGTTGATTGTCAGTAGTAATTTTACAAGAAAATGGCAATCAATAAAGTGAAAATATTAATGTTATAAATGAAACTAACTGTTTCTAATTAATTCCACTATTTAATTATGATATAGGAGATCAAGGAAAACTATATCTGCTGATCTTTACAATAGTTATTTAAGAAGACAATTTATTAGTGGAGAGCTCCCTAGATTTATCTGTTCATTGACAACTTCATATTGTGGGTCTCTTAAGTGTCTTCTTATTTCTAGTTCTTCAAGGAAATCTAGTTCTTGTTTCTTATCACAAATATGCAGTACTTCTAGTTCTGTGTTAGGTGTTAATGAATGTTTTGTGTCAAGAAGGTGTTTTGTGTAATGTGATTTATCTGGCTGTTTTAATCTGTATGCTCGTGAGTGTTCATTGTATCTAATTTCAAAATTTCGAATTGTTTGACCAATATAGACAGCATTACATTCTGGACATTTAAGTTTATATATTCCAGACTTTTTTAATGGGGGTATTTTTGTTTTTACATTTAACAATTTTTTTTATAAAACTGTAAGTACTTACACACCAATACACTTTGCACCACGATTCGAAAACCTTTCAGACACTAACTTCACAAATAGTGAGATAGAATTTTTAAATAAAGGCTTAAAATACAGCATACCACCAAAATTCACGAATAGTATTAAAGAAATTTTAGCTACAGAGTCAGAAATAGCTTTAAAATCTCAGTCAAATAGTTTTCTTTATGAAAAATTACAAATTGCTAATTTGATTAAAAATATGAAACCTTCAAAGATTAAACATCAAACAAAAAATGATATTTCAGCATTAAATTCAATTAAACAAAAAGTAGAAGATTATAACCTCACAATAACAAAATCTGACAAAGGAAATGCCACTGTCATTTTAAAATCCGAAGAATATAAATCTAAAGTTAATAATTTTATAGAATCTTCTGATGTAAAAATTCTAAGGGCTGGCCCAACAAAAAAGTTTTCTAATAATGTTAGAGAGATTGTCAATAGTTCAAATTATGTTTTCAATAATTATGAGAAAAAATACATGATTAATAAAAATCATCAGTCTCCACAATTATATGGAACTGTTAAATTACATAAAATATCGAAACCAATTAGACCTGTAGTTTCTTACGTTAATACTCCTAATAATAAGTTAGCTAAAAAACTAAACAATATACTTAATAGTTATGGAGGTATATCTAAATACTCAATTGAAAATTCAATAGAACTAATCAAAAAATTAAAAACATACAAATTACAAGATAACTCTAAACTTATTTCATTTGATGTTACCAATATGTTCTCTAAAATTCCTCCTAAAGAATGCATAACACTTGTTAAAAAATTACTAGAGGATAAAAATATCAATCCAGGAATAATATCAGATGTACTTAATTTGTTTGATGTATGTTTTAACCAGAATTATTTTACTTTTGATAATAAGGTATATATTCAAAATGAAGGTTTACCAATGGGAAGCCCCATATCACCAATTTTAGCAAACATTTTTATGGCCAGTTTAGAAAGAAAAATCTTTGAATGTAACATTTCAAAAAATATATTATTTTGGTATAGGTATGTAGATGACATATTAGCTTGTTTTGTAGGTAGTGAACGACAATTAGATATATTGTTCAATCATATTAATAATTTACATCCAAAAATTAAATTTACATTAGAAGTTGAAGAAAATAACTCAATCAATTTTCTTGATATTAAAATTCAAAGAGTCAATAATATACTTGATTTTTCAATTTACAGAAAACCAACACATACTGATGTGACTATACCATATAATTCCAATCATCCCATGTCACATAAATTAGCAGCATATAATTCAATGATACATAGAGCATTTTCAGTTCCTATGAACAAATATAATTTTGATAGAGAAATTAATATAATTAAACAAATAGCCACATCCAACGGTTATCCATTACATATAATAAATAAATTAATTAATAAAAAAGAGGAAAAAGTGGCATTACAATTAATATTTCCTGAAAAAACTAGGGAAATACAAAATTACAAAACCATCACATATGCTGGTAATATTTCTAATAATATTTCAAAGATAATATCTTGTTCAACAAATACAGCAATTTCTTTTAAAACAGAAAACAATGTGAGTAAAAAATTGTTAAATGTAAAAACAAAAATACCCCCATTAAAAAAGTCTGGAATATATAAACTTAAATGTCCAGAATGTAATGCTGTCTATATTGGTCAAACAATTCGAAATTTTGAAATTAGATACAATGAACACTCACGAGCATACAGATTAAAACAGCCAGATAAATCACATTACGCAAAACATCTTCTTGACACAAAACATTCATTAACACCTAACACAGAACTAGGAGTACTGCATATTTGTGATGAGAAACAAGAACTAGATTTCCTTGAAGAACTAGAAATAAGAAGACACTTAAGAGACCCACAATATGAAATTGTCAATGAACAGATAAATCTAGGGAGCTCTCCACTATTAAATTGTCTTCTTAAGTAACAATTGTAAAGATCAGCAGATATAGTTCTCCTTGGTTTCCTATAATAGTGCACAGTTACAAGGATTTTAAATGGGAAAAAGATATCCAGGATATCCCCATAGGGCTAATAATACCTAAGCTTTAATATTTGTAAAATCATATATTCTTCTTTTTTCTATTCATATATATTAAGTCAATCACAAGATAGGTCACTTACTATTTGGTCTAGCTAAAATATTAAACATCAAGTAGGTATCACATAAAATGTAACTTCTGTCATTCTGACGATGATATGTCAATATCGAAAAATAATTATCAATATCCTTTAATAATTTAAATAATTTTTTAATCAAATAGAGGAATTAATTAGAAACAGTTAGTTTTATTTATAACATTAATATGAGTAGATTCCACAAAGTAAGGGTCCAAACAGTAAATTCAAAGTGAAAATATTTTGATATATTTTCGAAAACCAATTGCCAAGAAGCAACAGGTTTGATAACTTATCTGGAGAATTATACTCCCTTTATTGTCATTGTCACGTGATTCTCATTAGATTATTTTTTGACGTTACAGTAATAAGACCTTGCAAAACAAAATTTGGTGATCAAATTTTAAATTTTTTTTCTTTATTTAAATAATTGGAAAATTCGATGTCGGTTCTTCTTTTTTATTTGCCTGTACCTCGTAAGATATGAATCGAAGAAGGAACTTATTCAAAAATTATTAAATTATTAATTAAATCTCAGATACAGTAAATAAGTACACATTTATTTGAAAAGTGTGGATAAAATACAAGAAACAGTAATCAATCATTCTATATTTGAATTAACATTTGACTATTTTACATAGAGGGTTGAATAACAAACTCTAGAACCATTTTCTAGAACACTGGAAGATATCAATCAAAACTTCAATCATCTTGATCCAAATTGAAATAATAGTATCCTTTATTGTTCCTTCACACAATATGTACATGAACAAGGGGTGTGTAGAGTAAAAATATAGATAAATATAGAATAAAAAATAAGAATAAAACAAGAGAAATATTGACTCATAGAATAAAATAGTTTGAAAAAATCTTAACATGCACCAAACAAAAGTAGAGCATATATATTCGCCTATTTCATCAGTATTATTTATGTACAGATACTGTAGATGTTTATATAAAGTTACTGCGGATAACTACTAATGAATGATTAGATTTTTATAGCTCCACTTATTAAGGTATACAAGCAAATGCCGAAACACGTCAACTTTTAACTTGAGGGGGACACTTTTTGGCGCTAATGTAATCAACGTCAGATTCACCCCCTCCCTACTGGAGACGCCCCTTACATTTTTTCAAATGGCATTAGGTATCAAGTCACACCTCATTTAAAAGGTCTGGTAAATCTCTATTCAATCATTTTGTTTTGCCTTTGATACCAGCCTTACATTGTTATTTAATCGTTGTTTAAAATTGGCTCTTTTTCAACTTTTATTGCCTGAATGTTAACGGTGGTCACTTTGAACACATTATTAAATAGCAGTTTTTTCTTGTTAGCAGTTGTCTTTTTACTATTTGTAATTTTTTATTCTTTAAAGAGTCTTTCTATCATACCACAATACGGGGGCATACGAAAAATTGAAAGAGAGCCAATTTTAAACAACGATTAAATAACAATGGAAGGCTGGTGTCAAAGGCAAAACAAAATGATTGAATAGAGATTTACCAGACCTTTTAAATGAGATGTGACTTGATACCTAATACCATTTGAAAAAAATTGAAGGAGTATCTCCAGTAGGAAGGGTGTGAATCTGACGTTTATTACATTAGCGCCAAATAGTGTCCCCCTCAAGTTAAAAGTTGACGTGTTTCGGCATTTCCTTCTAATATGTACCATTTTTGAAATATTAAGGGTGGGTCCTTTTCAAATGAACACAGTGTATATTATTCATTTCATTACTGCTATATTATTTGAAACCAGAAATGAGTCTAGGTCTTAAGACTTTAAGCCATCTTACATTGGACAGTCAAATGTGTTCTAGGGTTTTATTATTGTGTTTGTTACGTATTGTTCATTAGTGATGAGCAAAACAAGACCGGGTTGGTCTTGGTCTTGCATACGTGGTCATGGTGAATTATATTATTTTACAACACCTTCCAGCACCGAAAAGAGCTTTTTTGATGTGTTCTCTTTCTATATATTGGGGACTACTCACACGATTTCTATAAAAATTGGCATGGATGGAGCACAAGTTATGGCGAATTTATCGAAAATATTTTGACACTTCTGGTTATACCGAAAGTGAACGACAACTTTGTTATTTTAAATATAACACCCTGTATATTATTAAATTTTCGGATTCAACATCAAATTTTAATGTCACTTTGTGTAGAATACCCCGTATCTAAAATTTATACTTATCGAGATATTAATTTTTTGGATAAAAAATTGACAGGTGCTGCAAACCTTCATATTGAAAATTCTGTGTGAACATCCCCAATACCAAATAAAAAACATCTTGTCGGGTTGATTAGTAGGACGATCAAGGTATTTGGTGACATGTTGAAAACTTCTTTTTTCAGGATTCGTAAAAAAGTGATGAAATTTCAACTTCACAAATGTCAAATATCTCAATTTTTTTAAATGAAACAATCATATTTTTATTCTTTTACTTCATTCTAAGGCCGAAAATGAGGGCGGTTTATGTTCACTTCTCTATACCCAATCTTAAGCGTTTTTGAGATATTAACATATATTTAAAAATATGAATTATTTCAGCGTTATTATTCCTTAGGCGTAGGCGTGTTGTTTATTCTTTTATCTTAGCATCATAATTTCTGACCGTTAGGGTTTCCATCATAAGTGAAAAAAGGACACTTAATGCATATATTTTTTCTACAATCAAGCAAAAACCAAAAAATGTGTTATTTAGGTTGCTCTAAATGGACTAAAATTGGCGTCGATTGGAATGTTTATGTTTGTCATGATGACAAAACGCTAAGTAAAATGTCAGATGAGTGCAATCTGCAGAGCTATTAGCGGAAATATTTAATATTAGCATTAAAAAAACTACTTTATCTCACTGTAATGTCACTTTATCTTACTCTAATGTCACTTTTTTAAACTGTTTAACAAATACATATTTTATGTACGAAAATCGATTAAAAAAACGTCACTTTTATTAATGATTGTAGAAAAAAGATTAATTTTTCCAAAACGTATTATATAAAGAAACTGTGAATAAAATAATATATAATGAACTTTTAAATTAAGTTTAAATTATAAAATTTCACAATCTAACTTTATGCAATCCACACGACTATCACGCGAATATCTCGCATTGAACAAACAAACGGCTTTAAATGTATATTTATTAATTTACACATTTCTAAAGACTCACCCTATATATCGAAAACCAAGGTTTTTGAGAGAAATGTTTTTACATAGGTACTCACCTTTTATTTTCAGACAACAATTGAAAAACGGAATAATGCAAGAGTCTTGGTATTCCTGGCAACTCTCGCAGATTTAAATTCAATGTCTTTAAAAGGGTCAAACTCCTTATTAAATGTTTTAAAATACAATTATTTTATAACTGAGTATTTGGTAGAGTAATCAAGTACAGTCAAATGATGCGTTGTCAAAGTGCAAAATTCCCGCATTATCTTTCAAAAATATCTCTCTCTCTCTCTCTCCTCCAAAATATATAGGTACACTGGTACTTTTCCCAACCTTGTTTACTGACCGCAATTTGGACAAAAAAATGTGTGTTTGATTCTCTACTGGGTTATTACTTAGTTGAATCCATGTTAGATTAAAGTTATTCTTATTAAACTCGGGTACTAAATGACAAAAAGTAGAGTCGTCACTGTTGAAAGAAAAAAGATTACTATAAATAAATGCGAAAAAAATTTCCACCATAATCTAGATTCTGCGCATCCACCTGATTCTGTATGATTAGAGCCTTCACCAATTTTTCAATGTCTTAATTTAAATGAAAAATTTATTTTTATGTGTTTTTTTTTGGTGCCAACTCCTATTTATATGTATTTTTTTTGTTCTAGGTAAGCAATATTATATTTATGATAAATATGGTAAGTTAAATGTATTGTTTTTTTTTAATTTTTTAACCGCAAAAAATATTGAATTTACAATAACTATTAATGAAAACAAATTCTAACAGTAGTCTAACTCTCACATGGTACATGTGGATTTGTTTTATTCTATTTATATATATTTGTAAATTTTTGACGAATTACAAATATTTTATTTGTAAAATGTAGTAAAAGCTATTCTAATCAATGATTCTAATTTATTTCTTATAATTTCATGTTCCAAATTAAATACTAGAACGTACCGTACATAACCCAGACAACATCGTTTTCTGAAATAGTTTTCTAACAACGTACATTTTTACCAAACACTCCTTCTATAAATCAACAAGCTATGAAGGTAATTATTCGCGCAACCCCTGTATATACGATACACGTGTATTTTAACGACCGTTTTTCGGCAAGTCTTTATCAGCGCTACATGACAGAGCCGACGACGAGTGAACCTACTATTCATTGTCTATGTACAGTGGCACTACTTCCTAAATACATTTAGATATAGAGGGTGTCCAGAAACTCTCCTGCTATACGCAAACTACAGATAATAAATTTGATTTTATGTCCTCTTAAATCAGGTATTCCAAAACTATTTTGGGCCAGACACCCCTTTTCGAAAATGAACTGATACCTCAGACCCCCTCAGCCAAATTACTTTAAAAATCCTATCTCTGGTTTTTTCGTATCTAGATACAAAATACTTACGGTCGATTAAGTGAGTAAACTTGATATCATTTTCTCATCAAAATTTAACACAATAAATAGACATAAAATTCAGTAAATATGAAGTGTAATCAAGAGCATGTTTGTACTTGAACTTGATCATAATTTCTTTCGTGTTAAATCGGGTATATGCGTCAAATACAGAGCAAATCAATCGTGCCTGGAAGACTTGTACGCTCGAAATCATTATCTTGCACGAACTTGTCCACGCTTATTGACTTATTGAGTTTTTTAAGTACAACAATGATACTTCCTACTGAAATATTATTCATTACAATTTGATACACGTAATAGTAATTTACGTTACAAGTCCGGGAAATGGCTCATTAAAGTACAAGTCTAGATGTTAACGGACGAGGCGACGGAGGAGCCGAGTCTGGAATTACTAGACGAGTACTTTAATGACAGTTCACGGTCGTGTATCGTACAATGTTTTATTTCATACTGTGTTGTATTAAAAATATTCAAAATGGAGAAAATGTTATACATGTTTTTCAGACCAAGCAACAAACTATACTATATCTACCGCCACTACCGTGTCTAGTGAAGATTCTGTCTCTAAAGGTATTCAGCCTGCAAGGAAATTCACATTGCACAGTTACTGTTAATATTAATTATAATTAGTTTTTATAGGCTTGATTTTGTAGTTTTAAACATAAAATCTTTTAAAAATGTGAATATTGTGTTTTTTTAAAGCAGTCTGGGAAGTAAAAATTTCCCGGAATCAGTACTGTAATGAGTTATTTCCCGGATTTGAATGAGTCCGGGAAATAGCTTATTACAGCACTGTATGAAATAAAACACAGTATCTTGAAAATTTCAAATAAGAACTTGTGTTAATTAATAGGGGTCGATTTTTAGACTTCGTCGAAAAACACACATAATTTTTTCTACAGTCGCCCTTTTAATAATTAAAACAGTTTTTCATATTATCTTAGGTTATAATAGGAGTGGATTATGATTTAAGATAGTACTCTGACATTTTAGTTGTCATATTATTTATTAATGTTAAATATGAAAGTACAATTGTTACAATTATTTATTGCAATTTTTGATTCAGAAGAAATTTCTTCCATTACTGAAGATTGAAAATGAAATTCAGAAATGATATAAAAAACGTGTAATAACCCTTTTGTGTTTTTCTGGTTTATTATCTATTTAAGTACCTATTTCAATATGAGTATTTGAATGCTTTCTCTTTATGGCGTTAAAAAGATCTACTGAATTGTTCAGACATGTCAGAATCTGTAGAGCGCTTACACCTCCCTGCCCTGTCGACATTTGATTCGCGTCGCTCTAGGTAGAGGCGTGCCCGAGATATCAACAATAACAATGACTTTTGAAATTCACCTTTTAATTTCTTTTAAATTGTTATAAAAATTATTATAATGTTGTGAGAAATTAATAAAGCCGATTAAAATGGTTGATAAAGTAGGTAGCCTAGTATTATCTGGTAAGTTGACGATAATTTATTGTTTTTCGTCGTCATGGCTAATCCCACCAAATCTGATGAAATAAGCGAAAAAGATTTCTTTTTTGCGCTAGAGCGTAAAGTAACAGTCCTCGGCATTTGCCGACTTTACGATTTCATTTGAATATAGTAATTAGTCATTTTACGCGCGACTGTAGAAAAATGATTACTATATTCAAATGAAATTGTAAAGTCGACAGATGCCGAGGATTGTTACTTACGCTCTAGCGCAAAAAAGGAATCTTTTTCGCTCGCTTATTTCATCAGATTTGGTGAGATTAGCCATGACGACGAAAAACAATAAATGATCGTCAACTCACCAGATAATACTAGGCTACCTACTTTATCAACCATTTTAATCGCCTTTATTAATTTCTCACAACATTATAATAATTTTTATAACAATTTAAAGAAATCTTTTTCGCTCGCTTATTTAATCAAACCACGCCCTCCGAATTAACTCAATTGGTGAATATTTAACAATTTATCAGATTAAAAATAAAATAAAATATGAAAATTGTCAAAAATTTTGAAATATGGTCCAAAATGGTCAATAATTGTCAAAAACTTTTAAAAAGGACAATTTTTGTCAAAAACGGTGAAAGATGGTCAATAATTGTCAAAAATGGTCGATAATTGTCAAAAACTTAAAAACTGGTCAAACATTTTCAAAAATTGTCAAAAATGGTCAATAATTGTCAAAAACTATCAAAAATTGTCAAAATGGACAATTATTGTCAAAATTGATCAATAATTGTCAAAGATTGTTAAAATTTTGAAAAATGGTAGATAATTGTCAAAAAATATCAAAAATAGTCAATAATTTTGAAAAATGGTCAAAAATTTAGAAAAATTGTTAAAATTGTCGAAAATTTTGAAAAATTGTCAAAAATGGCCAATAATTGTCAGAAATTATCAAAAATGGTAAAAAACTGTCAAAAATGGACAATTATTGTTCAATATTGTCAAAATTTTAAAAATAGTTGATAATTGTCAAAAATTCTTAAAGTTTTTAATATACGGTCAAAAATCCTTAATAATTGTCAAAAATGTTCAAAAATCTGGAAAAATGGTCTAAAATTTTGCAAAATTGTCAAAAATGGCTAATAATTGTCAAAAGTATCAAAAATGGTCAAAAACTGTCAAAAATGGACAATTATTGTTAAAAATTGTCAAAATTTTGAAAAATAGTTGATAATTGCCAAAAATTGTTAGTTTTTGAAAAATTTTGAAATATGGTCAATAATTGTTAAAATTTTGAAAAATGATCAATAATCGTCAAAAGTTGTCAAAGTTTTGAAAAATACGAGCCGTTTCCGAAAATCGATTTAAACACGTAATTTATAAAATCGATTTTCTAAAAATTTATTATTACTATAAAAATCGATAACTAAAAATCGATTATAAGAAAAAAATTATCGATTTATATAGAAAATCGATTATTTTTTAACATTCCTAGTCAGTAGATCTTTTTAAGGTTAATCATGATGAATAGCGAAAATGACGATTATTCTAGCACTCCTATTATAACCTAAGATAATATAAAAAACTATTTTAATTATTAAAAGGGCGACTTATCTTAGGCGTTGGTGAAGAACCGTAAATGTTGCACGAGCGTTACGTTTCACCTCACCATAGAATGATTAGCCATTTTAATAAAAAATTATAATTATTTTACCGTTTTTACCAAACCACAATAACTCTTTTATTTCAAAGCAATTTGACGTAATGTTAATTCTTGTTAATTTGTCAAAGCCAACTTTGGTTCTGTAAAGATCCGTAATCAAATAATTATTTTAAAAGCCAAAAATACAAAAAATTAAAATTATTTTTCTCGAAAACTGTGCATAAACAAGAGCACTTTTTTTGGAAAATATCTTATAGTTTTTGTCAAAAAAAGGATACATAAGAAATTTAACCAAATTCACCCGTTGCCTCTCCCACGTTAAGCGCTTGTGATGGTAATAAAAAACGCGGGTTTGTAGTAAATAATTTATCATGGCAGAGTTCTACAATGTACCAACGGTTTTTTGAGATATTCTTAAAAAACTGACTAAACAGCACCAGCCTCTTTGGGAGGATTTTTGAAAAAAGGTTCAGTTGGACATATAATCATATCTAGTATCTGTAGTTTGCATTTAGCAGGAGAGTTTCTACACCCTGTATACTAAAAAAAATTGATATCCTACAAAAATAGTCAATTTCATACATTATACTGAAATGTACCATTTGATAAATTGACTGAACCCTTCGGTAAATCGGATTTAAATTCACGACTTCATATATAAATATATTCTTCCATAAACATCAATGTTTAAAAAATTATTTAATTTCCATAAAAGAATCTATCTAGAAGTCTATTAAATAGATTATTAGTTGATTTTCAAAGTTCCATTGGTAATATAAACGAAATATTTCTTTCTTTGGCAAAAAATACGTAAATGGACACGTTTGCCGGCCATTTTACCACCAATCAACGAGTTACAAGCGGAACCTGTCTGCCTGGACCGCATTTCCAAGAACTGACCGGTGAACTAGAGGCAAAGGAAATGCTTCAGTAGAGTAGATTACCGCTCAGAAATATTTTTACGGGTTTGTATGCTAATGTATCAATTTTTTTAAATCCTAAGATTTGAACGATTGTTTCATTCCCACATTGTTTATTTATGTCCATACATACAGAGTGATTTACTTATACTCCGCAGTTTGATATCTCCGTTGTCTTTAGAGATGTACGCAAATAGTTATTTGTTTAACTAGGCAGTACCTAAATCTGATTCTCTGCCTTGTGAAACATATAATTTTTTCTCCGATTGTTTGTACAGGGTGTTTAGAAAAATCAAATTAAAATGAAAATTTTTTTATAACGGATTCAAATCACAATTTTTAATATTTTTTCTAATCGTATGTATAGGTAATAATTTAATCGTATTTTTTTATTATTATTGTCGATTAGACGTTAAATTGTAAACATAATAATATCTACCGAAAGATAATAAATATAACGTTAAATATCGACAATAATAATGTGCACAGTGAAGTTAGCCTATGTATGTGTGATGTGGAAGTGATTGTTAGATTCCATGGGCCTGCTTAAAAAGAGGAAAAAAAGATTTTTTTAATGCCTAGTCATTAGAAATCATTTTTAAAGGTGTTACTTCCATGATCCATAAATGTCACTAAAACTGACGTTTAATGTCAATCTGAGAAAAAATGTTTTGTTGTGAAAGTTATGAGTCAAGTTTCACTTTTCAAAATTATTTTCTTATATGTAAAACTTCAAAATTAGAAAATGGTTTTGAATTTATGGGAATGAAGTTATACAATAAATTACCTCATGAATTCCAGGAAATTGTCTCTTTCAGCAGATACAAAAAGGAAATTAAAAATTTATTATTAATTAAATGCTACTATTCAGTTAAAGAATTCCTTGAAGATTCTCTGTGAACCATTTTTATCTGTTTTTTTTACTTGAATATTTTATTTTTTATATGTCTATCTACTTTATTTTATATACTATTTAACCAATTTAATAATTTCGCCTATCACTTTTGACTTATCCTATACATTTGTATGAATGTCTTAAGGGATTAATAAATATTATTATTATTATTATTATATTGATATATTATATTGAATTTCAATTTCGTTCATTTTACTAGAGGCTATGGGGTAATTTCAATGATATAGTCGGAGCAATACTACAAGTCCTTTTTTCTTTCTATATTATTTAAATATAAAATGTATGAAACAAAAAGTTACTAGATTTGGACACGTCGTAAATTAATATTAATTGACATGTTTTTTGTCGTAAACTGGTCATTTTTTTTAAATAAATGTTTTAAGAAATCTCCAAAAAGTAGCAAAACGTCACAAAATTAGACTATATTTTGTTCAATTCAGTAACCTCTATACCCAAGAAAATAATTTGAATAAATTAAAATTAATAGTTAAAAAGTTGACGAAGTTTATAAATTCGGAGATGTTTCAACAAATTACTATGTTTGGTGACCATGTGTTTATATGTTATAAACAGAATGTTTTTTCTCCACGATCATCACATAATTCGCTAATTCTGAAATCAAATTTGATTACAGAATGCTGGAATTCTCTCTCTTGAGATTGTAGAAATATTCTGCAACACCTCTGCCCCCATGCAATTTAAATGTATTTACATTCTCTCTCTAGTGATAGAATAATATTCTCACACTGGTTAGCAATAATAGCATTAGCCTTGACGCAGTTGATTGTCATCGTAGTGGCAAAACTTGAGTAAGTGTCAAAATTATTGTTGTCACTTAACCGTAATCTAACCTAACCTAACCTCGCAATTGTTGAAAATTCCTCCAATAATGCACCAGTTTTTCATTTCGAGAACTGTACAAATATAACAATTAATACAAAGTAGAATGTTTCTTGAATTATTGAGTGTTTACCTAATATAATAATTGTAATTGAGTTCAGTAATAAAAATTATCTCTTGTTCATTTCTATTTAAAAATATATATTTAAAATCTTCGATCGTGGAGAAAGTATAGTCTGCTACTCGGTTAGAATGAAAATTCGTGATGCTCGTGGTTCCTCACGCTCGTCTTCGGCTCGCGCTCGGAACTTTCCACTCGCATCGAATTTTCATTCTAACCTTGTTACAGAATATACTAATCTTTTATGTAACCATTTGGTTGCCATTTTGCGCAATACGCATTGCGCAGTTTTAAACAACAAAACCAACAATTTGAGTTTGTACACCTTTTTAATTTTATTAAAAATTAAAGTACTTACGTTAATAACGAGTATAATATCAATCAACGCCTCTGGTTACTTTCAATAAGTTATAAGGTCGTTGAAGTAGCCTTGATCGATTTGTCTCCAAAATTGGGGTAAAAGCTGTCTAAGTTAATGAAGTGTCTGTGGGGGTGGTTTATGGGAATTCAAGGCCCTTTGTAGCTGATCCCAAGCATTCAGGTCAGGCGGTCGAGGAAGCAGTGCCAAATGCGGTATGCCATGGAAGTCCAATACTCTTTAACGAGCATTATCGTCTAAAAAGAGGAAATTTGGTACAATAGCAGCATGAAACAAACGTATAACATTGTTAATAACTTGTTGTACGTAAATCTGCGCAGTCATGTCCCCATCAAGCACTAACAATTCTGTACGCCCATTAAGACAAATGCCTCCCCAAACAGCAACTGTACCACCTCTGAAAGGATGATCTTCCTGCACTGCTCTTCGATTTGCACACTAGAGGAAGAGTCCATACACGAACACGCTATCAGAAATCCCGCCATACCTCGACTATTCTGTGAACAATGCAGACCTCCATTCATTATTCCAATTCAGAGGAAGAAGGAGAAAGACATGGAATCAAGAGATAGCACTACGAAATAATATTTGGACAGAGGCAGTACAAACTATCAGCCCCGTTAAAAAGAATGGTCATCCAAATAAGCTTTTTTTTATTCGGTTATTTAACGACGATCTGCAACTGAGGCTAATCACCGACGCCGGGAGCACTCTACCCCTAACCGGAAATTTTGCCGAATCCACTAGTGTTCCAACCAGTGGTAGGGATCTTTTTCGAGCCCAACATCCATGGACTCGGGACCTCGGATTTACGGCTCATCCGAAAGAGGGCATATCTACATTATACCTCGTGCTCATTGGAATATTTCCTGCGAGCTGTGATATGCTACTGACCCTAGTAATCTAAGGTGTTTCGCTGCAGGCTGTAGTGGTTATCCATCCAAGTACTAGCCGCGCTCGACTCTGCTTGACTGTAATTATGGCATCAGAGGCGTTCCACTACAGAGCTGGGTCGACGCCCATCCAAATGAGATGGAGAGCTATAGTTTCTACAGGTTGCCAATGTTACCCTTGAGGTGAATTTGTCATTCGGGAGAAGACCTAGAAAAATCCTAATTTAATTTATGGTTTTACGTACCTCCTTACTGCGGTGGATCGATTGTGGTGCGATCTAGCGGCACGTGTCGAATGTTGATATGAGGTAGAAAAGTAGGTAACCAATAAGGGTAATTATTTTGCCGCCATCTACATTTCACTCATTTAATAATGTCAATGTTGCCGTGTTTAAATAATTATAAACTAGAGATTTCATTGTTTAAAGTTCCTGTGAAAAACCAAATCAGATATATTTGTGATCATGATATAAGTTGAGAAATCGAGAATTCAATATTATATTTATGATCTTGACATAAGTGAAAACATTGTGTTTTAAGGTGTGTCTGCCTTGGTTTTTCACACATGAAATATCTGGTTTATAATTGAAACATGGCAACATTGACATTATTAAGTGACTGAAATGTAGATAGCGCCACAGTAATTACCCCAATGGTTATCTATTTTTTTACCTGAGACGTACTTTCGACAAGCGCCGCTAGATCGCACTACAATAAGATCCACTGCAATATGGAGGTATACAAAATCATAAATTGGGTCAAGCACGTGTATAAGCGTGAGCGAATTGTTTTGAATGGTAGTCATTTCAAAGAAATTGAAATAATTTTTTTTTCTATTGTTTTATATGAAAGTTGAAGTCTTTACGAAAAATATTAGTGCAGGATGAGTTGTCTAAAGTAAAAAAACTTTTTTTTTTTGTCGGTTATTTAACGTCGGTCTATTTCTGCAACTCAGGCTAATCACCGACGCCGGGAGCACTCTACCCCTAACCGGAAATTTTGCCGAACCCACTAGTGTTCCAACCAGTGGTAGGGATCTTTATCGAGCCCAACATCATCCATGGACTCGGGCCCTCGGTTTTACGTCTCATCCGAAAGACGGCATATCTCCATTATACCTCTTGCTCATTGGTATAATGCCTGCGAGCTGTGATATGCTACTGACCCTAGTAATCTAAGGTGATTCGCTGCAGGCTGTACGGGCTCTACGACGGTGTTTCCCCAGTGGTCACCCATCCAAGTACTAACCGCACTCGACCTTGCTTGGTTATAATTATCACATCAGAAGCGTTCCACTACAAAGCTGGGCCGACGCCCTAAAAAAACTTTGAACGACGTGAAAAAAAAAGTTTTTCCGAAAACCAACTATACAGCATTTGACTCGTTATTTTATAGTTAGCACATATTTTGTACAATATTTAGGACCAACCCTACCCCTTACAGTTATCGTCCTTTTATCTCCAATTTGAAGTTAGTTCTAAATTCGTTCCTATCGCCTCTTGGTAAATCCCAACTTTAAATAGAAACACAACTATCAATTGGAGCACAACTGCCAGTTTGGATTACTGAGAATTTGATTGTTATGTGATCTGAAATTTTATTTATGAAAAATATACAACAATATTTTTAAAAGGTAAACTTCACGTTATTCTCGTATACCTCAAAATGATCTTTGCTGATGAACTTTTTAATGAAAGCAATCGATACCAAATATATAGAACCAAAAATAATTGTTTCCCACTAATCTCATCAGTCTTGTACGAAACGACAATGGCCTTCTGACAGAATATGCCACTTTCATAATAAGGTTTTCTATTGTGCAAAATCTACTACGATGTCAAGAAGTTAGAAGAGGCTTGTTCAGTTAATAAAAAGTAAAAGGGTCACTACAGTGGCACATTGTAAAAAACGACAAAGATTTTATTAAGTAAATAGCGGGAATATACCACGGCTTTTCATGAAACGTCTGACGTTTATCAGTAAATACAATCGACGAGTGTATTAAAATTAACATTTCAATTTAAACAGAATATTTTTTTATTTTTTGCGATGCTTCCTGTTATGAACTTGGTATTTTGAATGGAATACCTTATAGTATATTTTTGAAATATTTACAGTTTACTCATTATGATAAGTACCGGAAATGTGTAAATGAAACAAATGTGTTAATTTCCTTGCAATGTTTTTTCATTTCCCTCGAAATGACTACCATTCAAAACAATACGCTCACGCTTATACTTGAACCATTTAAATTAGGATATTTCTATTTACTTAATTACAGTTACCTGTAAATAATTGTCATATTAGTAAAGCGTGATCTATAGACGTCAAAAAATAATAGTTTAATACTATTATAACGCACCGTTCACTAAGAAGCAACAACTACTTCTCGGGCTATATGCCCCGACAGACATTGAATTACACTTCTAAAGTAAACGGGGCTAGTATATCTGTTAAGATAGAACCAACTCTTAGCATTTCCTTTACTGAAGTTAATGTATTGGTGTGGTATCAACATAGTCTCTAGTCCAGGATTATGCTCTCAAAGCTTCTGGACGAATAGCATCTACCTTGTGCTGATGAGGCGCAAATATGCCGAAACCGGTCTACAAGTGATGTTATTCCTTCTAATCGCAAACCAGAATGGTTGGTTCTATCTTAACAGGTATACCAACCCCGTTTACTTTAGAAGTGTAATTCAATGTCTGTCGGGGCATATAGCCCGAGAAGTAGTTGTTGCTTCTTAGTGGACGGTCTTTGGAAATTTATTTTTCTAATTTTGTAAAGCGTTTAATAGTATTGAACTAGGATATTTCTAGGTCATCTTCTCCCGAATGGCAAAGTTACCCGAAGGTGCGCAATACGCAATCATTCATCATCTACAACATGTGAGATTCCTATGCCATAGTCAAAACCTTAGACCTCCATCTAATTTGGATAATCCTTTTTTTAACGGGGTTGATAGTTTTTACTGCCTCTGACCAAGTCTTCCTCTATTGTTCTACTTCTTCTACTTTTGCCTCTCATACCCGTTTACTTGTCTTTACGGGTCCATCCGATTGATATGATCAATCATTTTAGAATGGATTAGATTATAAGGGGGTCGATCGAACCCGTTAGCCCTACTACACTGCGATCTATAAAATCTTGTGTGTATACCCTTCATGTAGGGTAATTCCAGGATAGATGGCCCAGAAGGTGGGATGGCGCAATGGTTTTACAGCGCAACCGCTAGTGCCACAGACAAGTAGAGACGTCCTGATAGCCTTTAGTTCATATTAAGCAAATTAATGTTATAAATGAAACTAACTGTTTCTAATCAATTCCACTATTTAATGAAAAAATTATGAAAATTATGAAAGGATATTGATAATTATTTCGATATTGACATGATAATTTTCATAATTTTTTCATTAAATAGTGGAATTAATTAGAAACAGTTAGTTTCATTTATAACATTAATATGAGTAGATTCCACAAAGTAAGCGTCCAAACAGTAAATTCATATTAAACAAGCCGCCATATCGTATGTGTTTACAAGTTACAAGCATTTTCAAAAGTTATTTATTTTATGATCCGGTTGGGCCAAAAATATTATTCCGAATTTTTCCTTGGTGCTGGTGAACTTTGAACATAGCAATAATTTTAGTTAGTTATCATCTTAGGTGAGTGAAAACATTCTAGTTTTGTTGTATAACCTTAAAATGGCGAATATTTAGAAACGTGTTCAGTTTATTAGGTGCGCCATCTCCCCTCTCATGTCGAGGACTTATTTTTGAGGTGAGATGGCTCGATATTATTTTTTTTCCAGTCTGCCTACCAATTACAAGAGCACTGGAAGTTGTTCCAGGGCTAGTTGGACTGAGCAACAGTTAATCGAAGCCATTCAAGCCGTTAATGAAAACAGAATGGGAGTTAATGAGGATGCTAGAAATTTTGGGGTACCGGCCACTACCCTACGAAGAAGGAAATCAACATGAAATATAAAGAAAGGTCCTTTTGGACCCTCCTCTACATTAGGTGCAGCTGCCGAAGAAAAGTTGGTCAAACACATCTTCAAACTTCAAAAAAACACGGATTTTCTCCTACTCGATTGGACGTGCGAAGAATGGCATTTAAGTTGGCCGAACAGATGGGTATTAAACATCGTTTCAGTAAGGAATCAAGATTAGCTGGTTTTCCGTGGCTTCAGTTATTTCTGCAGAGAAATCCAAGGCTATCAGTAAGAAAAGCAGAATGAGTGTCCATTAATCGATCCTTGGGAATGAATAAAAAAGACGTTCAGGTTTATTTAGAGCTGCTAGAAAATACTTTGACCGAAAACAATCCTATGGGAAAACCTGGACATATCTTTAATATGGACGAGACTGGTCTACAACTAAATAATAGGCCGGGCCACGTAATTGTTAAAAAAGGATCTAAAAATATCGCAAGCATCAGCTCTAGTGAAAAAGGAGAAACTATCAAGGTTATAGCTTGTTGTAACGCAAAAGGCGTTTTTATTCCCCCTTGCTGTGTAATGAAAGGCAAAAATAAAAAACGAGAGTTTGAGGATGGGATGCCCCCGGGATCTTTAGTGTACATGTCGGAGAAGTCAGCGTATGTTGATAGTGACATATTTTTTCAATGGCTTAAAGATCAATTTGTTCCCGGAAAACCGGCAGGGACAGTTTTGTTATTGCTTGATGGCCATGCTTCACACTGGAGTAACGTGGAGATGCTAGAATACTGTGTTGAACACAATATCATATTGTTTTGTTTGCCAAGTCATACGACACAATTTTTGCGACCTCTAGATAGGTGTTTTTTCAGATCGTTAAAACTAAACTACTACTCAGCTTGTAATTTATACATTAAAAATAAAGGACGAAAGGTCACTAGATTACAGTTTGGAAAGTTACTTGCTGAAGGATGGAACAAGTCTGCGACTGTAAATAATGGAACTTCAGCAATTAAGGCTACTGGTATTGTGCCATTTAAACCTTCTGCTATTCCAGATGACGCTTATTTGACTGAAAATAGTAAGTTAGCTGATGTCCCTGATGCAGTTCAAAATGAACAAAATTCTGCTGGTAGTTCTTAAAGTTTTCCCAAAACTTTAGCTGATGATAATCAACAACCTTGCTGTAGTTGGCAGACTGTAGGTGAAACTATACCAGAAAAACAAAACGGACTACCTGCGCTTGTAGGAACCAATAAAACTACTCCTGTGAAATGTACCCCTGGAAAAATACTGGATATCATCTCGCCAGTTCCAGTTGTTTCTGCTGACGTCGATTCCGTTCGACGAAGGAGCAAGCAGCTGGCAGAAATATTAACCATAGAAACGGCAATTGAAGAGAAAAAGAAAAAAGCGGCAAAAAAATCAAAGAAAGGAAAGGACATTAATAAAAAAAGGAACCAGTTTTGAAGAAATCAAAAGAAAACCTAACAAAGCTTCCAACTCATCTTCGGACGAGTATTCGCATACAAGGGGGGGTCTTGCTTAGTGTGACAAGATGTGACAAGGGGGACGGGGGTTCCACGGCAACGTGACGTTCGCCGTTCATAAAAAAATCTAGCAGCGTTGCAATCCGTCACAATCGGTTTCTTTGTTTTTCCAAAACTTGAAAGAGTAACGTCTCCTCGTACCTGCGCTCTCGACTAACAAATGGAAATACCATTTATCATATTTTTATTATAAAAATAAAATAAATATTTTTAAATCTCAAAATGTCTGTGCTATCAATTGAAATGTATCATGTTCAGGGGGGTTCTTAGTTTTTGTGACTAGATAATGTAGGGGGGCACAGAAAGAGTGACACAGCGTGACAATAGGGAGGAAAGGGGTTAAAAAAAGCTAATTTTAGCGTGACATATTTTATAAGTTGCAGACTTCAGAGCCTTCAAAGCAGCCTATCTACCAGACTGAGTTCTTACATACCCTAGCAAAACCAATGAACAAGACCAGAACCATGGACACTATACAAGGAGATCGAACTCATACGGGAAAATTGACAAAACCTGTCCTCAAAATCGTCTATCTAAGCAGTTTGTTTTTTCACCGCAGCGTCGCGCATTGTACCTAAGATACCATATTAAAACTGTCACGACAATAACCTTACTTTTTATATTTTACCAATTTGACAGTAGGCAAATAGTAAACATTACTTGTGAATTATAAAAACTAGAAAATTAAAATTGTTAAAAATTGATAATGTAGTTGAAATTTATTGCAATAGTGGTTGGTAGTGCAGATTATTTAAAAGGAAGACTAGAATTGAATTTAATTTAAGTAAACCAGAGTTTTTTTAGTTACCAAAAATAATAAGAAATATTCAAAGATAAAAATAAAGTAGGAAAGGAAATATTTATTATGATAGACTTAAATTATAAACCTTACTTGTGAGAAGTCTAGAAAAAGCACAATTGCACACAAAATACTTTACTTTTGCTGATGACATTATTATGTTCTATACAAGTACAATTTAAGAGAACTGGAAGAAAAAAGGTGAACAATGATTTGAAGAAAAAGCAGAGATGGTTGATAAGAAATAAGCTGTTTCGAAAAATTCTTTATACAAAAAAATTTGAATAAGTTGATATTCAAATAAAAATAGGAAATGGAAATATCAAATAGAATAAAATTTATGTTTGCCAATTATTGGTGCACTTTACCAATGTAGGGATTACTAAAACCATAAAACATTGAAACTAATTGGTTACACTTATTTCTTACCAATCTTCAGCTACCTAATTCCAGTGTGGCACACTTGTAGTACAACATTCATAGATAAAACACAGAGGATTCAAAATAGTGTAGAGAATGTTTTGTGCAAGTTCAGTTACAGAACGTCCACAGTTATACATTTTGTGTACGTACTTATGTATGTTACCTACTAATTGTGAATTTCCACTGTGTTTGCTTGATTAGGAAATAAACTTTTGTAAATTGCAATTTTCGTATTTTTAAAATAAAGTACTTAAAAAAATTATTTTCATGTATGATACGGAATTATTTAAATATATTTTATATTGAAAATCTGTGCATGAACTAATGTCATTAGTAAGTTGTACCTATTGATTGAAAATATATTGTATTTTTCATTGTTATTGAACAGATTGAAAATTATGCATTGAGTTTTAAGACTTTGGGCTTCATCCTACACATGTTAAACCATTTCAATATTCTGTTATAAGTTTTTGTAGCTTATTCACTGTTATTTTGAGATTATTATGACTAATCAAAGCGATGTCATCTAGATACACTGCAATATGTATGCAAATTTAAATTGTCTGCTGCTAAATCATAGTTGTAACAAAATAGATAGATTGTAGAGCAAATAGGACGGTGAGGAACACTGGAGAAGTCCTTAAATGTTTTGAATAAAACTGTAATTCACTTTTACTTGTGGTGTTCTATCACTAAGGAAGTTTTAAAGATTATTAGCAAGTATTTAGAACACATCATTTCATATAGTTTGTAGAACATACCACAGTTCCAAACACCATCAAAAGCTTCAGTAATGCCTAGAAAAATAGCAGCACTATGTTTTCATAGACTAGAAGTTTGTATAATTGATGTCAGGTTCGATAGTGTGCATAGTTGAGCATCTGGTATCAAGATATAGATGTATTTTCTGATATCCTTTAGTTAAATCTTTTTGCAAGAGTACTCGTAATCCTATAAAGCCTATTGGTAAATTGAGCAAAAAATATGAAGTATTCTTATTACCTTATTTTAAATTCAACAGTTCACTTATTACTCATAATAACTAAGCTGGATAAGTATAACAGGTAATATGATAGGTAGGTATCAAGTTAGAGACAAAATACTGATTGTATCTTTGAACAATGTTTAGTGATCGAAGGATTGTACACTTTATATTTAGGTAAAAGAAGTGTAGTAAATTACTTCTTGTGCAACTCTCTGTATATTCAATATTTTCATAATTTCTTCTTGTAAAGGCTTGACCAGTTTGGAAGCAATCATCTTTTCGTTCATTTCATGGAAAATAACCTAAAATATTAGATATTATTAATTCTGTAATTGTTTTATTATTTCTTATTAATAGGACCAAATTTGTGTGTTATTAGAGCTTATGACTACTGGCTATTTATCTATACATATTTTCTATGTTTTCAAACTGTATTTCTTCTAGTTGCAATTCTCAATTATTCGAAGGCCATTTAATATACCTAGTACATTTGAAGTGGCACATTTCCTCCAAGCATTTCAAGTGATTTTTCCTTTTTTTCCTCCCTTTTTTCGTATTTTTGTGTAGCTAATATTTTTTTACTATTTAGGAAGCCAGATTCTGAAAAACTTTATACATAATGTAAACATTATATCTTTTCTTTAATCTTCAATTTATTTTTTATAATTGGGCAATCCAACTTGTGAACTTGGTTCTAGAATATACTTACTTGCACGTAGAGTGTCTTCTTTATTCTTCAAATTTCTCTTTTAAAGACATACCATCATTCTAACTGTGCTGGACCTTTAAGAGTGTTCTAAAATTCCATACAGAAGAGAAGACATGATAGTAGATATTCATATTTTTTATCACGTAAAAACAAATAAATTCAGCAGCACAGAGTGGAACTGATTATTTTACCACCAAACGATTACAATTTTCGATATTTTTGAAAACGAGGACAAAATACGGATTTCTTATTCACAGTATTTTACATTTCTGTGACCTAACCTCACTTCCCTCATACGTGAACAGCGAACTGTCAAAGAAGCTAGCAACCAATAAAACATGATGAACTCGAGTTTCATGATTGGCTGCCGTCAGATTTATTGGTATCGCAACTTATGTGGTGCCCTCTATAATGACCAGAAACTGGAATACATGAAGTTCGATCTCCTTGTATAGCCTCCATGACCAGAACCGTGAATGCAAGACCAAAACCAAATCAGCAAGAATAAATTAAATATTTCAAATTCCGTTATAAATATGATATATAAGAATATTTGTCATAACTTCAATGTACAAGCAAAATGAACGGAACATGGTCGTTACTGAATAAGCAAGATCAAGAGTATAAGTATTTAAGAAAGCCCAAGACCAAGGACGGATAGGCAAGACAGAAACCGATACCAAGGTTGCCTTGGTCGTACTTTGCTTACCACATGTTTCTGATAATATATTATTATATTATAATTGTATGGTCTACCAATAAAAATTCACTAGAGGTTAGAATGGATTGCGCAAAACATAATCTGTAAATTTATCATCCAGAAAAAATTAATCTAAAAAAATCTACTCGTATAAACTATCTTACGCTAAATTTTCCCAAAATTTTTATAATTTGGGGATGTTATTTTTTGCCTTATTAAATTTAATATATATTATGATTTCAAATTTGTTACGATAAGGAGAAGAAAAGAAAAAGGTCACTGATGACTACTACAGTGCTTATAATATTAAACTTACCGAGTGTTTTGACAAATGAGTCTAGTCTCAAACTATTTAGAATTGGTAAGAAATCTCTCCTTATTGACCGTGTGGTAAGTATTCCTAGTAAACCACATGATAATCGCGTGCATAACTTTAGAGTGCTTTTTTATTTTTAGAATAGTATTTATTTAAATTTATACTATAAACATCTCTTCTATTTGAAAATTGAAATATTTCTTAAAATTGAACTTAAACGTTTCCCGGGGTAGAAATAACTAACGTATGTCCTAAAAGTTTTGGCACAAAATATTTATCGGATTTTTTTTAACGAAGAAATTTATTTAATCACTAACTAGTTATCATAAATTACAACTCAATACTCAACTAAACTATACTATCGAATTCTGTGGAGTGGACCATTCTGCTCTACCAGACGCAAATTCCTTCGAATGTCTCTCATGAGGTCCTGGACGGAATTCAGATTAATTTCACTCGGTTTTTCGTAAATTCGCTGTTTTAATTCTTCTTCATCTTGGGCTTCCCAGCCTCCATGATAAACCTTCCTAGACAGTAAAGCCCAAAAATCCTCTATTGGTAGAGCCTGCGGCAAGTTTGGAGGATTATCGTTTTTGGGAACAAAAGGTATGTGGTGTTGTCGAAGCCTGTTTGGGTATCTCTTGAGTAATGGCATGATGCTAGGTCTGGCCAAAACATGATATCGTCATTAGCATGATGTTCGTGGACAAACTGAAGTAATTTGGAAAGGCAGTTATCAATATAGATCTGACTATTCAAAGCTTCTTCCCACAAAAGGTCGGGATGCACTCCTGTTAGAAATTGCGCACCAGACAAGGATTTTATCTGCAAATTTCGCTTTATGTTTGTATCTAACATTGTCAGGGCAATCCTCTACGTTGTGTGTATAAAATCAACCGTTTCCCTTCATTTCAGAATTACTCAAAGTGAAATACTTTTCGTCATCTAAAATAATGATCTTTTCATTGGCAAAGTGTATTCACCTCAGTTGATGATAGCATCTTGGTATACGAAGGAGTTGCGCTTGAGAGTATTTGGGGCACTTACGTCTCTTTCGATATTTTAGACCATTCCTCCTCCATTCCAACGATATCGTACTCTTAGAAGATCTGTATTGACGAGCCAGTCTCCTCGTTGACATTCTAACCTGTTTTTTGCTCTTCTCACCAATCTCTCTGACCTCTTTTCAGTTAATGCACGTGGTCTTCCACTGTTTGGGAGATTCAGACATGGTATTCTCTGCTCGCACTCCGCTATTGTTCTATAAATGGTTCTGCGTGAAATGCTATCATTCTGGAATATTCGACAGATTTCAGCTTTGGGTACCCGCCCAACCAACTTGTAGATACTTGTTCTTATTTCTAATTTATACGACAT
Organism: Lochmaea crataegi; assembly: GCA_947563755.1. Lineage (NCBI taxonomy): Eukaryota > Metazoa > Arthropoda > Insecta > Coleoptera > Chrysomelidae > Lochmaea > Lochmaea crataegi. Next base: position 56,541,793 of record OX387422.1, on the reverse strand, counting down.
CTTAAAGCGAAAACTTCAAAATAAATAAATCTCAATTGACAGTAAACAAAGTAAACAAACTTATGTTTCCAAAAGTAACTTGATATTATTTTGTTTTTGTTAAAATTAAAGTAAATTTTGTGCCAAAACTTTTAGGACATTCGTTATACTATACTTATAGGACTTATTAACTACTAAACATCAAATTATACTTAAACGAAAATCGTGACTGAGTCTCTATTTCACTATTAGAAAGAAAGCGTCATTGAGCTTCAAAGCCTGACCGAAGATGCTACGACCGCACGATCTTACAGTTGTAAGGGTGGAAATTCCAATTGCACAAGAGGCAAAATACTTGGTTGACCACAAGTTGACATAAAATTAACATCTACTGAAAATAGTCCAAAAAAGTATGAGTGGCTACAACCCAAAATGAACATATGGTTATATACCAGGGTCTTCTGGCCCATAATAACATATAGCTGGTTGGGGCGATCCAAAAGTTAAGTGGCATCCAAAGGCAAGTTGTCAAATAACTCCTTAGCTGCAATGGCTGATCTTATATTACGATTTCTCTGGATATAGGGACGTAAGTACCAGAGAAGCAATAGATCTTTTCGTCGCTGCAGGACGAATAATCTTGTAAAATAAAGGTAAAAATCAAGTTTTTAGACGCTTCCTGTATATTCCGTATGATTTTCTTCCTGTGTATCCTCAGTTTCAATCTTTCACCTGAAATAGCCTTCTCCGAAAAACACAAAAATGTATATGCTAGACTCAGATGCCGAATTCGCCCATTTGCCGAAATTAATACTCAGTTCGCGATATGATGAAAGTGAAATGATCAGATGCCGACAACAGATTCTATTTCGGCATTTGTTTACTCTAATTTATACATTTCGCGAACTGAGCAATTCAGACTTGCTCAAATGCCGATTATGAATTTATTTTGGCAGATAATTATTTTTAGTTTTATATTTTGTCAATTGTACTATTAAGAAATAAGCAGTTTTCGATATGTTGCATTTTCTAAAAAGAAATGCATAATTTTCATTTTTTCGAACTATACCTACTCGGCAATTGGACTCCATAAACAGGCGTCTACAAAAACGTTTGACTCTTGAGATTTTTGAAGCGATATTAAGCTGATAAGAATAGATATTATTCATTGATCTGTGTTAAAGGTCGGGAAGAGGATTAAACCAAAATAAATTCATAATCGGCATTTGAGCAAGTCTGAATTGCTCAGTTCGCGAAATGTATAAATTAGAGTAAACAAATGCCGAAATAGAATCTGTTGTCGGCATCTGATCATTTCACTTTGATCATATCGCGAACTGAGTATTAATTTCGGCAAATGGGCGAGTTCGGTATCTGAGTCTAACATATACAATATTCTTCTAGATGGTCAGTACTACTTATGAGGCCGTATTTATAAGAAAAAGGATTTGCTTTTACTTGCAGAAATCAAATCATTTACTTCACATTTTATTCATAAAAAAATAGGAAAGATTTGTTAGAGGCAAAAGGTGTTGCTCCAAAGTAAAACGTTTCACTTTTTTGAAATTCATAAAAAGTACCATTTCCTTTAAAACTGAAGGATTTGCTTCAGAAAATATGCATCTAGTCCCGATAAGCTTTTGTAGCAAGTATTAATGATTCATTCGCAATTGTACATGGATTTGGAGAGCAAAGATGTTTAGTTTTAGCGATTTTGTTAAATTGTAATTTCCCATGGCGTATATGGTGCACGAAAAGTGTACAAAGAAAGACGTACTCCACCTGAGTGCGACGTGCAGTGGTAAGCTGACTACTTTAGTGGCGGTAATCTGGAAACCAGAGGAGGTGCGCTTTCACCAGTACAAAAAATAAGTGTTTGGTACATGGCAGATCCGGGCTTCCAGAACGGTATCGGTGAGGAACTAGGATGTTCACAGCCTACAGTCTCCAGAATTGTCGATACCTTTCTTGGTCTCATTATAGACAAGGTGGATAAGTGGATCAAGTTCCCATCGACCGAAAATGAAATTATGGAAGCCAAAGTCAAATGGGCAGCAAAAAAGAGACTCCCGACTGCAATATCGACTGCACGCATGAGTAGATATACTAAGCCGGTACTGGCCCAGCGGAAATGCGCATGCCCTCCTGAAAAGCTCGCCATTTTTCCAATCGAGAAAATTTAGCTTCTCCTGATATTTTGTATACTTCCTCGCGTTTCTGCTCTCCTGATAAAAAGTCGACTTCCAAAAGTTCGTTTTCAAAAGTGGATACTACATATTCAAGAAACTTTGTTCAATTTGGTGATTTTTCACTTGTAACAGGATAGCAGAAATGCGAGGAGGTGTAAAAAGTAACAATTTCCAATCGAGAAAATGTAGCCACTCTCTATATTTTGTACACCTCTTCGAGTTTATGCTCTCCTGATACAAAGTCGACTACCAAAAGTTCGTTTTCCAAAGAGGATTCTAAATTTTCAAGAAATTTTATTCAATTTGGTGATTTTTTACTTGTATCAGGATAGCAGAAATGCGAGGAGGTGTAAAAAGTAACAAAATGTGCCAATCGAGAGAATGTAGTCAATCTTGATATTTTGTACACCTCTTCGAGTTTCTGCTCTCCTGATACAAAGTCGACTACCAAAAGTTCGTTTTCAAAAGAGGATAATAAATTTTCAAGAAATTTCAGTCAATTTGGTGATTTTTTACTTGTATCAGGATAGCAGAAATGCTAGGAGGTGTAAGAAGTGACAATTTCCAATCGAGAAAATGTAGCTACTCTTGATATTTTGTACACCTCTTCGAGTTTCTGCTATCCTGATACAATGTCGACTACCGTCACGTCAAAACGTACCCACCCACTTCTGACGTGACATGTGACACGTGACGTTTGCCTACCTTTTCCTTTTTCTTGCGAAGATTTGCTTGCAAAAAAAGAGAAGAATATGAATAGAGAATGCTTGTGCTCCACCTTTTACTTTTACCTTTACCTCTGAAGGAAATACTTTATTTTTATAAATACGACCTATGATTTTGAATATTACCTTAGTCAACATTTGATTACATCGTCACCTAAATGAACCAAAGTACAGATAGAAACTAAAAAATTAAACCCTATATCTGTAAAAAATTCCAGTTTCTTCATTTTCACTTACAAAAATTTCAAATAGCCGTGAATAAAAATTGACTTAGTATGATCATCATTGAAATTACTGATATAATCATAGTTGAAATCTTGTTAGTAAAATATGTAACATGTTTTGGTATAACGACAAGTATAAATGCCCTTTTGATGTGTACATGAATAATAACGAATCGCCCGTGGTTTCTTGTTCTTTTAACTTTTTAAGAGCTGCCGCCGTCATACCCTAAAGTACCTGCCTAGACGGTTATTGTTCGGTATTATCCTATCAAATAATCAATACGATCTGTGCCGCTTAAAAATGAACATATACAAAAATTTTAAACTACTCACATATGTTCAGGACCGGACCCAATTTGTATTTCCGCACAATAATGTCCCCTTAATTAAATCCTGAGTTTTAAATGTATGTGTAATCGCATATATTCACTCTACAATTAATGATGTTTGTAGAGAAATCACAACAATAACTAAGAAATGGTATTTTTATAACTGGCGGAGCTCATCGCCAAATGATACATTTTTTGATGGATTTACCTTGTGGTTAACAAAGAACAGTACTAGGTGTAGGAAGGAATGGTAAATTCTGAAAAAATTGTGCTAGTACCCTTCACTAGAAAAAGGAAGCTTGAGAGATTTTCAAGTTACAGCTTTGTCTAAGCCAGGAGGTCAAGTATCTGAGAATTAATTGGGATGCAAAACTAACTATTAGGTAGGGTAGAGTTGGGTATATCGTACCAGTTTTCTTTACATCATCCAGAATATTAAAATATCGAGAAAATAAACTGGATTGAAATCAGGATAGCTTCTTTGGTATATTGTCCAAATAAACAGCATATGGTTGGCAATATGTTTAGCTGTTTCATAATAATATCAACTCTTTTCTAGAAGCATACATTAGTACGATTAATCAAACTGGTATGATAAATCGTATCACGAGGATGAAAAATCGTACCTTGGCAGGGCATATCATAGAGATACTACATATAGAGGCAACAAGCCATATGCCGCTGTGTAAGTGGGAATGTCCTTCTGAACTCCGGTGAGAGAGAAAGAGACAGATGATCAGAGGTTTTTCTGTCTGTGTCTCTCGTCTATAGCATGCGCGCCACTAGAGAAAGACAGTCTGAACCTTTGACTTTCTATCTCTCTCTTACATGCTGACTGGTTCCCAGCTGGCTTATTGCCTCTATCCGTAGTATCTCTATGGGGCATATACCCGTCAATGCAGTAAAAGCCAAATTATCAAAAAAATAAACTTTATTCTACTTGAGCATTTATAAATAGGTACATAAAACAGCCTTTTTTTATTTGAAATAAAAACTAAACATTAACATCACAAGTTACTTATAAACAGTCAATGATTTAGGTATTGAAAATAAACAGTCATTCTGGAAATAAAATAAAAGTATGATAATTCAATAACATATTTCTGGCTTGTTCATAGCTCCAACTACTATCCTAGTAGGAAAATGGTTTAATAAAAAAACCTATATCTTTCTAGCTTTTGCAAAATATACAAAAGTATTTTTTTTGGCCTGGCTTGCACAATGCACATTCTTCTTGATACCATTTTTTACACTTAAGACACTGTATCATATTTTCCAACACAGCCTTCTCGCAGATAGTGCAGTACCACACGTTCAAATTGATTGCTATATATGAAGTTTCGTCACTTATCTTTCTCTTAACGGATTTAACTCTCTTATTCCTATGTTTGAGTTTTGCAGCTTCCAATTCTTCTTTATTGGGAGTACTGGTTAAAATAGCAGCACTTTGAGTGCTCCTCTTGATTCTTTTTGTTCCGTTTTGTAGAGCACACTTCGGAATAGAAATAATATCACATTTTGATAAATCGTACCGGTACGATATGTCAGACTCTACAGAAGTACGATTTAACGAACTGTTGAATCGTTCACAAATAATGGTAAAACCTGACCTAAATTATAACTAAACAGTTAAGTATCGTTCCATATTATCACAAAAAAAATTAACTTACATGTAATATCGAAGCTTGTACTGATAACACTTACCTAGAAAACAAAATTCTCTTATACAAAGGGCTGAAGAACTATACTCGCACTGACGTAAATCTTTGATTGTTTTAAGCATTCCACCTCGTGCTGAAACACGTTCTCATTGCTACGGGCCAGCTAATTTGAGGTAAACTTTGCAACGAATGAAAGTAGATGGCGCTAAATTCACAATTCCATTTACATAACCTAGAGGTACAATTTATCAACCGGTACGAAATACCCTCCTTTACCCTACTAACCAGTTACTGTACCCTAGATTAGATTAGAATTGGAGTGGCTCTTTGTCCTATCCCACTGCGACCTTTGCAGATTTATTGTGGTCCTCCCCCATATTTAGAGCTCGATATCTAGCTTTATTCTTTTTATTAGACCTATTAGCCTGGATACCGCCTCCTTTGCGTAGCTCTCTGCCCTCGGTTTTTCTTCTCCGAATAGGTGAAACCGCACCCTTGCTAGGCCTTCGCACTCACAGAGTAAGTGTTCCGCGGATTCGTCTTCTTCCTGACATAACCTACATAGGCTGTCATCTGCTAGGCCAATTGTGTGCATATGCTTCCTTAGCCTACAATGCCCTGTCAGCATTCCCACCATCATCCTCGTCGTTTCTCGACTTTGACATAGTAGGTCGCGTGACAGTCTGACCGAAGGGCTTTTAAGGAATAGCTTAGCGTGCCTTTGCCCCGGAGTTTCATGCCACCAGCGCAACGCCTGGTTGTTTATCCATTGGTGGATGCTCTCCTTGGTGAGGCATTTAGCAATTCCGCAGGAAGGTTCTGGCCCTATCATGACCTCCGTCGCTCCCTGCTTGGCTAATTCATCGGCCTTTTCATTGCCTTTTATTCCTTGATGGCCTGGCACCCAGGCTAGGGTCACTCTATTATGACTACCTAGTCTGTTGAGGGCCTTGCGACACTCCAACACCAGATTTGACGTCGTCCGATATGAGCTTATCGCTTTTAGTGTTGCTTGGCTATCGGAGTAGATGACGATTCTTTGGCTATCTACCTCCCGTCTCATCAACTCTTCTGCACAGCATTGCACCGCCATTACCTCTGCCTGAAAGACAGTGGCATGTTTCCCAAGGCTTAGAGAGATCGTGATCTTCTCTTGTACCCCATATATTCCGGCTCCTACTCCAGAGTCTGTTTTAGAGCCATCAGTGTACCAGTTGAGATTCGCTATTATAGGAGGCCCTGTATCCCAGTCCTTTCTCTCTGGAATGATTACTGTGTATTCATTTTTAAAACTATATTGTGGGGCAATCTGATCCATTGGCATTCTGTACCCTAAGGAAGCACATGCATTCTATGGGCATAAATAAGGAGGAACCTATCTGTCGGCTGGTCATGGAAGAGGAAGAAATGGCCTCACATCACTTTTTTACGAATGCTCGTCCAGTTTTCTGTAGATTATAAATGTTAAAACCCGCGTTTTTCATTGCCATTACAAGCACTTAACGTGGGAGGGGCAACGGGTAAATGTTGTAAAAGTTTTTGAGTACTGGTTTTTTGACATTTTCTTAGGTTCAAAAATTATATAGTATTTTTAAAAAAATTGTACTCTTGTTTGAATTCGCTATTATTCACCGGTTTCCTGAAAAATCAATTTCAATTTTTTGTATTTTTGCGATTCATTATAATTATTTGATTACTAAACGATCTTTACAGTACCCAGTTCGCTTGGACAAATTAACAAAAATTGGCATTACGTCAAATTATTTTGAAGGTAAAGAGTTATTGTTATTGTTGTTGCGTGAAAAAGGTAGAATAATTCTAATATTTTATAAAAATGGTTAAATATTATTGTTATTGTTGTTGCGTGAAAAAGGTAGAATAATTCTAATATTTTATAAAAATGGTTAAATATTCCAATGAAGAATATGTTGATATGCATTTAATCTATAGGTTCGAATAGATTATTATCATTTGAAGTAACTGCTCAGATATGTATTTCATATAAATAGGTTTTATAAAAGTCTTGTACAGATGGAATGTATTTTCTAATATTAAAACTCAATAAACCAATATTTGATATTCTACATCGATATGCTTGCATTTTAAATAATAATTTAAAAAACTTCATATCTAGTTTCTCTATTCATAGGTCTGTCGCTCTGCCTATCTGCCTGTGAACACTTTGAATATTGAAAGCGGTAAAAGAAACAATTGTCAGTTTCGATTCAAGAAAGAAATTAGAAGAAATGTAGGCGAACGGACAACGCTAACCTGCTTAAAAGGGCCACTTTACCAGATATTTTTGTATCTCTAAAACAACAAAGAGACATACGAACAACGCAACGCCAGTTAACACTCAGAGGGACCGATTTGCTCAGAAACCCGAAAGCTTATGATTCAGCAATGTGTTTCAGACTGGGATTCGAAAAATTACATTAATTACCTCAGGGGTGCAATTTAAGAATAAGGCGTCCATGATTTCGAATGCTTCTTTTCGAAGGAAATTAGACAATACGTTTAAACATTTGACGTATTGATTCTTGATTATTACAAATTTAGATCTATTAGAGGTTGACATATGAAACGCTCAACCCGCAATTCGATCATCGAAATGATCTCATTTAACATATGTTTGATCAACACTTTTTGAGGCTAATAGTAATTTTAGCAATGCCAACCCCAAAGCGGCAAATGGAACTAGAATTCTCGGCCTTGCCGGAAAAACATTCGAAATAAAATTGAATTCGCATAATACAAGTGTAGTACAGTTTATAGTCTTAGTTTTAGGTTGTATTTATTAGGATTAGTCATGATTGTTTTGAACTGTCAATATCTGTCAGATTCTGTTCATTAAAGCCTTCATTGGGTCTTTTAATTTATTACAATTTAATGAACATAATCTTAAATAAAAATGGAACGACTTCTACGACCAGAACGTTTTGATGCGGATCTAAATGTACCTACTTGTTCACAACAATGGAAGCATTGGTTTCAATATGGTTTTAATGTCATATTATAACTGCTTTAAAATGATGCATTATAACTTGTACACAATATTAAATACACTATAATTGCTTTTTAAGATATTCCTCTCACACACACATTTAAAAAACACTGATATTGATATTCATTTCTTGTAAATTCTTTTTTTAATTCCACAATTATTATATATTTTGACGTTTTCATGTAATATGACTGACATATAAGTATTGGTCTGTTTCCTCTTAGTCGTACAACTTGTACCTAATAGCATATTCAGCCATTAGAGATATTTAGCCACTTGAATTAGTTGCTGAATATTTTCGATTTCATGATTGTGACCATATCGTGACATAGAAGATATAAACAAGATGAACATCATGAACATACACCTATTTTTCCGATAGCTAGCGCCGTATTACAGCTGAAACATTTTTTTTCTTCAAATTTTGAGAGATGATGATTTTAGAAAGATGGTTAGTTTTGAGATAAGTTTGGTTGATATTTATCGTTTATTTGAAGGATAATGAACCATTCAATTTGATCATTGAGGATGCTGAACAATTTTTTTTCTCTGAATTGCACTCATCAATTAATTCTTTAAAAAAATTACCTCCTCAGTTGTTCGGCCTCTATAAACACTGCTGACAACGAAAATAGTTGCTGCAGGTGTAATTCCAAATCAAATTTTGAACATACTGCTAATATTATAAGACTTTGGTTATCAGAAGCTGTTTTCCCTTTTTAGAAAATTTGAAAATTCTACTAATAACGCTTTCCGACCAACTAACACAGATCGAAGTGAAATCGCAATCGCTTCTTATCAGCTCGATACATTTATTAGATTGGATTTCCGTTTGAAATAATGAAGTACATTGATTATCGCGAGCGAAGCGAGCGCGCCGGATCGACGTTTCGCAATTCGCGCGCGCGAATTGCGAAACGTCGATCCGGCGCGCCTTTTTCACAGTATGTTGATGGCTGTTCATTCAATTTTTCCATAACTGATTTCAGTTAAACGAAAGTTGAGCCAAATACAGCGCCAGCTATCGGAAAAATAGGTGTATGTTCATGATGTTCATCTTGTTTATATCTTTTATGTCACAATCATGAAATCGAAAATATTCAGCAACTAATTCAAGTGGCTAAATATCTAATGGCTGAATATGCTATTAGGTACAAGTTGTACGACTAAGAGGAAACAGAGCAAAACTTATATGTCAGTCATATTACATGAAAACGTCAAAAGATATAATAATTGTGGAATTAAAAAAAGAATTTACAAGAAATGAATATCAATATCAGTGTTTTTTAAATGTGTGTGTGAGAGGAATATCTTAAAAAGCAATTATAGTGTATTTAATATTGTGTACAAGTTATAATGCATCATTTTAAAGCAGTTATAATATGACATTAAAACCAGTGCAGTGCTGATCTGACCTTATCTTCAAAAATTCATAACTCGTTTTTGGTAAGAGAGTGCCGATTTCTTTTTTCATTTTCGTGTTCAGCGACCTAGAATTAATTAAAAAAAAATATTTCATCAAAATTCGCGTTGGTTCACTAAACTAGACTTTTACCTTTTTGAGTTCATATCTGAGTGTACTACTTATGATTCCGCCATCAAAACCCCAAAGGGTTTGTTTGTGAAAAAGGTAAATGAAGAGTATGCTAGACACATCCTTTCAAGTCGAAAACAACAATCAGGTGAGAATATTTCCCAATATTTGCAAATACAGAGATCCCTAAGTAAAGATTGCATTTTTAAAAGTGTCGCAGCTGACATTTACAAAGATGAATTTATTAGAGACTCCTTTATAACCGGATTAATTTCGACACAAATTAGGCAACTGTACTCTAACTCTGCAAGAAGCTGTAGATAAACCAAAGGCTTTAGAATCTGCCGAAGTACATGCGATGTCCTATACAAAGAACATTCCACCGACTATTAATAACATTACGTGCCCTCAAGAACAAGTTAATGACTCTGAATCTCATCGTACTTGTTCTGTAGCTGCTAATTTTCGACCTTCAAGACCAGCTAGATGATTCTTTTGCGGACGGAATCGACATAACAGAGACAAATACCCGCGAGAAATTCAAATTGTTCTTTATGTAATAAATTAGGCCACTGGGCTTCTGTGTGTAATTCATCGAAAGAAAATACCAGTATGAAGCAATCTGCATCTATTTTTCTGGTAGCTGCTCCTCATCCTGGCTTAATTAAGTCTACTACTCAGATAATGATTAATAATTCTCCCATGGATGCTCTTGTAGATACTGGTAGGTCGGAAAGTTTTATCTTTTTAAAAGTTGTTCAAAAACGAAATCTTACTATATTTCCTTTCGAAGGTGCCGTAGCTATGGCTTCTACATCTTTATCATCGAAAATTTTGGGGTACTGTATAGTTAATTTGAAAATATTTGAATATACCTATTACGACTTTAAAATATTGATTTTAGAACATTTGTGCTCTGATGTAATTATAGGGCACGACATTTTAAAACATCACTCTCGATTAGAATTTCAATTTGACGGAAACTAACCTCCTATCCGTATTTGCAGTCTCGCTGCTTCGAACGTATGCGAAGCTAGTCTTTTTGATAATTTGTCATTTGATTGTCATCCAATTGCTGTAAAGTCGCGAAGGTATTCACCGAACGATTTAAAGTTCATTCAGGTAGAGGTTCAATAATTGCTTAGAGAAGGCATTATAGAAGAAAGTAAATCACCTTGGAGGGCCCAAGTGTTAGTAACGTCTAGCAAAAACCATAAAAAGAGAATGGTTGTAGACTATTCTCAAACCATTAATAAGTTTACTATCCTTGATGCCTTCCCGTTACCTCGTGTGGATGACATAATACAATATATATCTAAGTTTAATATTTATAGTACGATCGATCTGAAGAGTGCCTACTATCAAATACCGATCAAACAATCTGATAAACCTTACACTGCTTTTGAAGCTTGAGGTAGATTGTATCAATTTCATAGAATTCCTTTTGGAGTTACTAATGGCGTTGTGAGTTTCCAACGCGTGATTAATCTAATTATTACTAACGAAAATCTTAACGGCACTTTTGCGTATCTTGATGATATTACTGTTTGTGGTAAAACAAAGGAAGAACATGACGAAAATTTGCAAAAATTTCTTTGCGTTGCCAACAAGTATAATCTGACAATAAATAATGAAAAATCAAGGTTTTCTCAAACTGAGATAAATATATTAGGACATACTATAAAAAACCAATCTATAATGCCTGATCCTGAGCAATTACGGCCCCTACTAAATCTTCCAGAACCTAACAGTCTTCCTTCATTACGAAGAGCTTTAGGTTTATTTGCCCACTATTCTCAATGGATATCCAATTTTTCTGAAAAGATTCATTCCTTGGCACATTCCACTGAGTTTCCGTTAACACAAGAAGCTTCGGAAACATTTAAACTTCTTAAGGCAGACCTAGCATCAGCAGTTCTTATGACTATAAATGACAATGAAACGCTTGTAGTAGAAACAGATGCTTCGAATTTTGCGATAGCTGCCACGCTCTCCCAATGTGGCAGACTTGTAGCATTTTTTTCGAGAACGCTATCTGACAGTCGAAAGAGACACTCATCTTTAGAAAAGAAGCTTACGCTATAGTCGAAGCTCTTCGTAAATGGAGACATTTACTATTAGGAAGACATTTCCAACTAATCACCGATCAGAGATCAGTTTCCTTTATGTTTGACAGTAAATGTCATGGCAAGATAAAAAATGACAAAATATTAAGATGGCGCCTAGAATTAACTCCATTCAAATACGAAATTATTTATCGTCCGGGGTCATTGAATAAAGCCGCTGACGCGATTTCTCGGGTTTGTTCCTCGTTACATAATAAAATTGATCTAGTTCAACTACATCAGATACTGTGTCACCCCGGTATCACGCGCATGTATCATTGGGTACGAACTAAAAATTTACCTGTAACTTTAAATGAAATCCGGGAGATGACAGCATCTTGTCAAATTTGTTCGGAACTTAAGTCGCGCTATGCAAAATTTCAAGGTACCTTAATCAAAGCTACTGCGCCGTTCGAAAGGTTAAATATGGATTTCAAGGGCCCTCTTCCAACGCCTATTTATTAACAATCGTAGATGAATTTTCCAGATTTCCTTTCGCCTTTCCTTGCATTAACACTTCTACAAGTGAAATCATTAAACATTTAAAATCCCTTTTTTGTCTCTTTGGAACACCATCCTACATACATTCTGATAACAGCACGGGCTTCACTTCTCAAGAGCTAAAGACGTTCTTAAACAATAATGGTATTGCTACCAATAGATCTACGCCATACAATCCATGCGGAAATGGACAGGTAGAGCGCTATAATGGAATCATTTGGAAAACCATTAATCTGGCAATTAGATCTCGTGGACTGAAGTTAAGTCAGTGGGAAGTGGTACTGCCAAAATCGTTGCATTCTATACGTTCTCTATTATGTACTGCCATCAATACGACTCCCCACGAAAGAATGTTTTTCCATGCACGACGCTCACTCAATGGAATTTCTCTGCCTACGTGGCTAACTTTTTCTGGACCTGTTTTGCTTCGTCTATTCAATCGTACCAACAAATATGAACCTTTAGTCGAAGAAGTCAATCTAATTGATGCAAATCCTCAATATGCAAGAGTCCGATTATCTGACGGTCGTGAAACTTCTGTATCATTTAGACACTTAGCTCCATCCACCCCCAAGATTGACTGTCAACATCCTACGTCAGAAGTGATTGGAACAAGAATCCTTTCTTCTCCACCTATCCTGCATCAACATTCTTCAGAACCCGTTTCTGAATCAGATAACGGAAACGTTGATTCCAATGGAATCATAAAAACTATAATTCCACCCACCAGTCCCCTGCCAGAGGGGTTGACTGGCCTAAGAAGATCGTCTCGGGCAAAGAAAGTTCCTTCTCGTTTGAAATATTAATTATAACTTCTAAGGCTCGGATGAATGTACTATAGTTTATAGTCTAGTTTATATTTGTGGTCTGTGTTGTGGTCCTCTGAATCTAGATTACATTATCCAGCTCAGACTCGAGACTGTAGTTTCATATCGACTAGTACAAGAAACCGCACATTTCGCAGGCAGTCCCACTGGAATAGGATGTAGCCTGCCGCTTCCTCCTCTAAATGACAGAATCTGCACATGCTTCGTCAATTAGCTTTGCGTGACTATTAAATTACAGTACTTTGTTAACATACCTACAGAATCCCAGGGCACAACCACAAGGGGCCGGATTTTGGACTGAGGGAGTGGACCTTCCCGAGAGAACAGATATTTTGTCTTTGCACTGCAGTGACGAAGTAAACAAGAAAGATAAACTCTATTCCCTCAGTCAAGAATCCGGTCCCTGGGAGATTTTGCTGGATTACTACCAAAACTTATGTCTGCGGATTTCCTATAATTCATCCATGATATAGGACTAAAGGCACTTACTTTTACTAGTCTAATTTCTTCAGAAACTGAATAGAAGTAGGGGCACAATAGATCTTTTAGATCTCAGTGAATGTCACGTCAAATGTACATGGCATCGCTTGCTGCTAGTGGGTTTCGTCCTTTAGTTTATTTTCGTTGATCAACGTCCTTTCTTCTAATATCACCAATTTTGCAACTATAATCAAAATTGAAAGAAATTTTGATTATCGGACCATAAAAAGTCAATGTAAACCTATGTTTTTATCTTCCTTTTTTAGTTCACAACTTAATAAATGCTGATAAGTAAATGGTATTATTACCGCACTGCAGACCGGAAATTCTTTCCATATTTACTGAATTGAATCCAGACCTGTACTTATTATACTTCTCGACATGATAAGCGGTAATCAGTAATCACACAGATACGTGAGAAGAGTAAAGGAACCTGTTTTCGGGGATTGAAGGAGCATTCTTTTGCATGATAATGACAGGGCGGCGCTACTTTACACTTATCCACTCGACGAGTTGTACATCGCCTAATATTTTTGTTATACAGGATGTAACTAAAATATACGTCAAACATAAACCATTCATGAGACCATTTATTTTTCGAAGTTGATTTTGATTTGATTTTCTGTTAATTTTAAAAGAAAAGGTTTTGTTTCCTTATACCTATACAGGGTGGTCCGTAAGTAATGGTCCAACCGGAAATGGGACATGCTCGAATTCAAAATATTACGATCTGACTCAACTTGCTTTAATAAAATATTGATAATAGTAAAGTTGAAATGTGAAAAAATGTTTTCTCACAATAATTTGAAAAATTTGTCAATAACGAAATAATTATCAATATCCTTTCATAATTTTCATAATTTTTTCATTAAATAGTGGAATTAATTAGAAACAGTTAGTTTCATTTATAACATTAATTAAAGATAGGTATTTGTGCAAACATAGGCAATGTTTGTGGCATAAATGTGCGCTATTTTTGGCCGCTTAAGTAAAAGAATATCAAATATATACAGAGTGTTCCAACGAAAACTTGACCCCCAAGAAACTCAGAAACCAAGAGTATCTTCAAGATGTGAAAAAACACATCAAGTTTTATTGGAAGAGGGACGAATTTTCATACAAAATCCATGCCGAAAAATGCTATTATTTTTGGAAAGAGCAAAAAATGAGCTTCTTTGTGATACGTCACCTGACCTAGGCCGTACTCTGGGCGCTGACGTAAAGCGTGATCAATAGACGTCAAAGTTAATAGTTTAATACTATTATAACGCTTTACAAAATTAGAAAAATAAATTTCCAAAGAGCAGACCGTCCACTAAGAAGCAACAACCACTTCTCGGGCTATATGCCCCAACAGACATTGAACTACACTTCTAAGTTAAACGGGGTTGGTATATCTGCAAGATAGAACCTTTAGAACGCTTTACTAAAATATGACAATTTTTTACAGGTAACTGTAATTAAGTGAGTAACTACAAAACCGAGATGGTTTTTTGTCGATATAGAATTTTGATTTGTGATTAGATGTGGGGGTGTCGCTGATTTCGCACTCTTAGCATTTCCTTTACTGAGGTTAATGTATTGGTGTGGTATCAACGTAGTCTCCAGTCCAGGATTATGCTCTCAAAGCTTCTGGACGAATAGCATCTACCTTGTACTGATGAGGCGCAAATATGCCGAAACCGGTCTACAAGTGATGTTGTTCCTTCTAATCACAAACCAGAATGGTTGGTTCTATCTTGCAGATATACCAACCCCGTTTAACTTAGAAGTGTAATTCAATGTCTGTCGGGGCATATAGCCCGAGAAGTAGTTGTTGCTTCTTGGTGAACGGTCTGTTCTTTGAAAAATATTTTTCTAATTTTGTAAAGCGTTATATATAATAGTATTAAACTATTAACTTTGACGTCAATTTAATTTCCTTCAAAAATATGTATAGGAAACTTTTTCAGATTGATGATTTACGTGTTCTAGATATAAAAATTGCGACTATTGTAAAAAATCCTTCAGTCGCTATGATATATATATACCCCACAAAAATTATCGCATCACTCATTATTTTTTAAATATTTTAAATGTGTTGCCTGTTTCTCGAATTTTATTATTATTACGAATTAAAACACCAATAGATACGCCTTTTGCAACATTTATTTTATATTAGTTTAATCTACAGAGGACAAAAAGTTTGATTTACCAAAACATAGAAAACATCTATACAAAAAAATGAACGATGCTTAAACTAAAACCAGCCAATGAATTTCTAATAGCGTGTGTTGCCGCCCCTCGCTCTAATTACAGCTTCCATTCGTCTTGGAAGGCTTCAAAACAGGTTCTTTTCCCAGAAGTTGAAAAGAACATTTTGAAGATCATCTAGTGTTCTTATTGGTGCCGGATGTTGCTGAATTTGCCATCCTAGATGGTCCCAGACATGCTCTATTGGGTTAAGGTTCGGGCTACGTGCAGGCCAATTCAGGGTGGGTATCTCGACCTCTGCTAATTACTGCCGAACCACTCTAGCAGCGTGTGGACGATAATTATCGTGCATTAGTACAGAGTTGTCACCGATATGAAGCATATAGGGCACTATATGGGGTTCTAGGATATTGGTTATGTACCTGTCAGCATTTAGTCTTCCATCCTTCACTGGTACTAACTCCGTGCGACCCTCGAAAGAAATTCCTCCCCAAACCATGATAGAGCCACCACCAAAGCTTTCAGTTTGACAAAAATTAACCTGATCGTGCCGTTCACCACGTCGCCTATATACTGGTACACGCCTATCTGATGAATACAGACAAAATCTTGATTCATCCGTGAATAAAATATTGGACCAATCTTGAATATTCCAATTTGCGTGTTCTCGAGCAAATTCCAATCTTGCTACTCGATGTTCTCTGGTAAGACGTGGACCTCTAGCTGGCACTCTGGCTCGTATACCTGCTTCTCTCAGCCTATTTCGAAATGTTTGTAGGCTTATTCGGACATTACGAGCAGCCAACAGATCTGTTTGCAGCCTTCGAGCGGTGGTATGCCTAATTCTTAACGCCGTTAACCTCAAATAACGATCATCTACTACCGAAGTTACCCTTCCGCGGCCTTGTCCGGGTCTTGGTTAGCTGTCCTGTTTTTTGGTAGCGAATAACAACTCTGGATATGGTGCTTTGTTGAACTCTAATTACCCCGACGACGTATCTTTGACTGAGGCCATCTTGTATGAGCGCGATGATTCTAGCGGCTTCTTCATTCGTCACGTCTTGTTAAACGTTGAGGCACATCCATTATTAACAAAATAAATTTAAATGTTCACTATACAATAACACAATTTGCTTAGAAAGTTGTCGATCTCAATGCATTCTCCACAGAAATGATTTACTCGAGCATTTTTGCTTCCAAAAATATTTGTAAGAAATTGTGATAATTTTTTGCCCATGATAAGAAACCAGAAATATCTATCAAGTTGATACATATACAGATTGTCCCAAAAAACTAAAATTAAGTATTAAAAATATCCTAAAATACCAGTGATGCGATAATTTTTGTGGGGTGTGTGTATATATATACATATATATCTTAATATTAACCATAACTCTTTTTTATCATCATGAATGATAATTTCAGAGTGCCATTAAAAAATTCGACTTTTTTGGCCCAGTCTAATATTCATACATTTAGACAACTAGTTGTAAAGCGTAGAATAATATATTTTTATTCTTTGATATCTATTCATACATTTATCTAATAATCATAAATTTGTTCATCCTCTTCGTAGATCCTATTTTACCCGCCTTTGTGTATATCCTAAATTTACTCTTGTTAGTCGCTATCTTCCTTCCACTTCTTACACACTCGACAGAAATCGATTCATCAGCAGTGCAGAAGTTTTCCTCCACTGATCTACCGATGGTCGATGATATGGCGTCAACAAAAGGTGAATGATCTTGAAAACATTCCATTTTACCCACTATAAATGGAATTGATTTTTTTCTTTAAGTACGTTGTGTGTTTTAACACTCATGTATTTATTTAAACTCTTAAGTTTATCATTTTTAACATTAGCCGATGCTATACAAACTAAACTCAACTAAATTTAAAATATATGTATAGATATTTAATATAAAATCTAATAAAGTATTCCACTTGTGTAAGGAGGGAAAAACTTGACTTGAGGAGAGTGAGTGATTTGTAAAGATTGATAAATTTAATTAGAATTCAACTTTTAATTACTTACTGTGTACTTACATTATATTGTTTATAATGTTGATAATAAAACAAATCTAAATGTTCAAAATAACTATTTACAAGAAACTGGACGTGATGCCTGGATTTAATTGAACAGTCAAGATGGACATGGTCTAAGTAGGTTGAACAACCGAGATGACGTACCTGGAATTAGATAGAAAAACAGTCTGAGTATTCAATTTGCCATAGATAATTATTATTATTCAAATAAAGATCAGTATCGTTAAAATCCCCAAAATTAATGAAATTATTAATAATATACAAGGTGCATCTAGTGTGTTTGAATTGTGACTATGCATATCAGTACTAAAGTAAAGTTAAAACTTCACTTGATCAAAAATAAATGCCTAATTGTAAATATTTAGGGTTATTAGGAAAGGTGCAAGGGGCGCAAACTCTCCCCAGTGCATGTGACGAATATGTGGCACAAACTCTCCACAAACAATATTATAACTACTGTAAGTGGCGCAAACTCTCCACAGTACAGCAAAATAATAATACACTGCAAGTGGCACAAACTCTCCACAGTACAGCAAAATAAGTTTACATTGCAAGTGGCTCAAGCTCTCCACAATACGTGTAAGGAGATATGAGTGACGTGAGAAATCACCCAGTATCAGGAATGGACAAACCGCAAGTGGCGCAAACTCTCCACAGTACAGCAGGATTGGATGAATAGGACATGCAATAACAAATTAATGTTCTTGATAACGTTGAATATTAAAGAACTTTAAACAAAGTAATTATTAAAAATGATTAGCAAATATATATACTCTATGTGATACAATAACTTTTAAACCCAAATATCAAATAACAGACAGAACTGAATTACTCTGTGAGATAGACTCACCTATTTAACTCCTGATATTTTATTGTACAATGCACCACAATTCACACTATATTAAAACAGATTTAATCGGCTCAAGTGAACACAGGTATTTACTAGGAACTAAAACTCGAATCGTTCTTAAAATTTTGTTTCCCCTTTCGTGGCCGCGAAGACTACTTTATCGCCGACGTGACATTATGATACTTTAGTTATCTGTTTCAGACAATTGGTTGTTTTGTCGAGAAATGCATTTCTGAAATATTAGGGTATACCCATAATTTAATTTATTTTACTTGAAACGAAAACTATTTTAAGAATAACAGGGTGAGAAAAAAAAATTGTCTTACACTTGAAAAAAAATTACAATAAATAACTAACTTTTTATTATTAATGCAATATTTAAAAAATATATTAATGATATTGAAAAATTATGCAGCCCCCTTTTACAGATACGTCATTTATTGCGAATTAAGCATGGCTGGAGTTTTTTGTTTGATGAAGGCCTGGAATTGAAGAATTGAAGAAATGTGACCTATTCATTTGTATTATTTAAAAAGTTGTTTCAATTTCGAGGTATGGGGCAATTTTTCAAAATTGACTCAAACTGCTATATCGAAAATTAGAGGAGATAGAAAAAAAGTAGTTGGGATTATTTTTTGTTTAACGAGCCGTAGTTCGAACAAATCTTCAATAAGTTGTTTAATTTTCGAGATATAGGGCGATTTTTTAAAACTGACTCAAACTGCTATCTCAATTACCTACTTTGTCTTACTAGATATGAAAAAAGTGCAAATTAACTTTTAATGGAATAACCGTTCAAGAATTCAATGCAGTAGGCAATTTATGTTTAGGGATTTCAGGTTAGGAGTAGGTTGTATTTTGTATATTTTGGGTTTTTTCGTTTCCTCTTTTAACCTTCTTTTAACTGAAATGACATATTATATGTCATTTCTCATAATTTCGAGTACAGGGTGACACGAAATGTCACCTTAAAGCTATATCAACTTCAAATGGGCCACCCTGTATATTTTGGGTTTGTTGGTTCCCTTTTTTAATCCTACCTCATCTGATATAACATATTATATGTCTATTTCTTTTAATTTCTACTACAGGGTGACATAAAATGTAGCGGTAAAGCAGTATCAGTAAAGTCTATTTAAAAATTGAATATTCCTTATACGAAGCATAATGACTGATTTTGAAAAACTGCTCCACGATGTTTGTACGCATAAGCTTTATAAAACAAAATGGCGTCTGTCTATGACATCACACATATGTAAATACTTCAAATATATTTGTCAGTTTGCAAATTAAAAGTTTATTTTGATAAATAATTTGAATTATTTTGTGTGATAATCATGAATTCTATAACGAGTAAATATCATTTATACGATGCAAAACCAGCAAATAAATAATAGTTTAAACGATATACAAAAGGTTGACGTCACGCGATTCTGATCGGTGTTTGAACTAAGATGGTGGATTGTCATTTTTTGTATTTATATTTTCTTCACTAATTAAATATAATCATAAATGCAATGTAAACATAAGTTATTTCTTTAGAATATCTATAATCAATATAATTAATTCAGTTATTCTTAGTGACTGCCATAGTTTAGTTCGGTCCGCAAAACTTTTTTTTTCAAACGGATCTTTAGCTATCGAATGGCAGATTTAAAAAGATCACGTCTTAAGCCTTCAGAAAATATAGGGTTATGCTATCCTATACCGAGTGGTTATTTCATAAAATGTCTCTAAGTGGATAGTGATTTTTCTGTGAAAGTGGCTATATTTTTTTAACCACTCGGTATAACAAAACCCTATATTTTCTGAAGGCTTAAAACGTGATCTTTTTAAATCTGCCATTAGATAGCCAAAGATTCATTTGAAAAAAAAAGTTTAGTTCGGTACGCAAAACTGGAACACCCTGTATATTTTAAAATATTTTCAAATTATAGTTTAAGTTGAAGTAAAATTTGTGGTATAAAAAGATTTTTCAAAAATTTTATATTTTCCTCAATACTTGTCCGGTTCCGGTTTTTTGCCGAACTCTGTATACATATCTTAAAGCATTTAGTATTTCCTGATCGGTGGATCAGAGCCAACGGACCAACAAGTTGATTTTTGATTTTTTCTTTTGGGGATTAAAAAAATAATATTCATAAGAGTTTCGAAAACTAAAAAAAATTTTGTAGATCTGTACATAAGATAAACTAATTAATCATCTAGGAAAATAGAAGTGAATTGAACATTTACTATAGTTTTTTTTTTATATTTGGAAAAGAAAATCTATATTTAAATATGCAGGGTGCCCCTTTGAAAATACCCAATTTTTTGTTATAACTACTAACCGGAACCCCCTAAGAATAAATTGTATATTACATTGAACTCTCCTTCGGTTATTCTATCCAGAGTTCTCTTGTAAGTAAGAAGATATTATTTGAGATAGCAATTTTGGAAAATTGCCCTATATCTCGGTAATGAAACAACTTACTGAAGATCTGGTTGGATCATGACTTGCTTAACAAAAAAAGTCATGATATCTGACCTACTTTTTATTCCTCTAATTTTCGAGATAGGTACCTTGCAAAACCATCCCATTTGGAACACCATGTACATAACAATTTTAGATGAAGATATTCTCTTGCTTTATTCTTATTTTTTTCAATAGTCAGGCACACGGCTTTAAAAGCACTTAGCTCTTACCGAGTAACTAGTCGAAATTGGTATTAAAGTGTAAAAAAAGACTGTCCTCAATAGGAAGACTCAACAAAGTGTCTGGACTGGGTCCCCAAGCGTTTTTGGTATGGATGACAACGAAAAGGCAGACGCCCTTCCAAGAGAGGGTGTCACTGGTAATTTTATCGGACCAGAATCTGCAGTTGGTATCTCATTAAGTATTGCCAAACAAACACTAAATACCTGGACAGCAAGAGGAGTTCTACACTTCTGACATAATGTACCGGGATTGGTTTATTCAAAAGCTTCCATACATCATTCAAATAATATCTCCAAACAAGTGTTATACTATATCAGGCATGATCTGCGTTGTCTAGCACGCCTTGTAATTTAACAGGCCACTGTCATCTTAATCTTATATGGTAAGACTTGGGCTGTCCGAGGATCCGACGTGCCGTCTAGAATCAGGTATCTGATGTTTGCCAGGGTCTCTCTCTCGCTCTCAGACCTAAAATATAATTCACCAAATAAACCAATCGGCTTTGTTAAGATGCTAAATTTGTTTGGCCAAATAGACCCACTTACCACAAACCTAATCCAACCTATTGGTCTAGAGGTGTTAAGAAGTAGTATTGTTTTCTTTCAGACGACAGAGATTTTAGAGTTGTGAAAATTGCATCAAAGAAAAATATTCAACTATTTACTCCTCAAGGCTATTATACTAGAGAATTAGCTTTCGTTTTGTATGAATTTGCACGACCAAATCTGTAGAAGAAGCTATTTCGCACAGGAAAAAATACAGACGGAGAAATTATAAATTGCCTGAAATTTTTTTTGGATTAGCATTAAAAGGGATGAATCGCAAAAATGATGGGTTACCTGGTGTATATACTTTTTTTTTGTTAATATTTCTATTACAAAAAATGTCCCAAAACTCCACAATAGCCTTAGAAGTTCAAATATTCAAAACGCGGCACAAAACGTTGCCTGACTGGCTTGACGTAAGCTGAACCGCACCATAGCCACAGCCCACTACTTTCACGGGGAACACCATTCAGTTTATGTTTGTCAGATGTTTTATATTTTGTATAGTAATATTTCTATCACAAAAAAACATTTTTCTACAACTGCTATGAAAAGTGACGTATTTCTCATACCTTACTTAATTTCAAAACCAAATATTGCTCATACTGTGAGAAATATTATTTCTAACGGCACTTTGCCCACGCCACATATATTTATATGGAGAATCAAATAAAATCGACAAAAACTTAGTAGGCTACTGTCATCTTTAAATACCTACTTAGTTGTCACAAAACTGTCAGATGAATTAATATAACGGAGAATTTAGTGAAAAGAAATGACGTTCCGGATTTGACCATACAAAATTGTACAAATTTCACCATCAACTATAATTTGAATGAAATTATTTAACAGTTTAGAGATAGGATACTTTAGTGTTATTTTTGTTTTACTAACTATAAAAATAAATATTAAGTTACTTTACTAGTATTCTTTAAAGGACTATGCTTCCATCTTATGGAAAATAAAAGACCACTCAAATGCGGATATTTTGATACCAACTTATTCGTCTTGAAAAATAGAACATTTGATAACATTGCGCCAATGTTGTAATTTAATTAATAAACCCACAAAATCAGTTCATTTGTCAGAAATTTTCGATTCAATTACAAAATCTAACCATTCAATAGGACTCCACCTGCTGCGGTGAAACAGAGTCGGACTTGTGAATATAGTTGTACATACGATGAATACCAGTTTCGTTGAAACAAAATAATAGGATTATATTTTTCAGTTGTAAAGATATGATAGATTGCAATCAAATTATGTAAAAAAGGTACATCTCTCAATTGACAATCTAACATCTTTACATAAGTTTGTCATTTTGTAATAGCAGTTTATTATAACGTTTTCTATATTATAATAGTAAAATTATAATAGGTACATTTAATAACGCTGACCGACACGTATTTCGTAAACAATTCCGGTTCAAACGAATCCCCGTCAGGATTCTTAAATGACTATAAAATACACATGAGTTCCCGTCCGACACTTGCAGGTATCTTAATCCCGCACTTGAATTGCCGTCCAATTTATTTAATCCGCTTACAGGTAAACTAAATAGTTTTGAAAATTCCAGTAAATCGTAATACCTATTCGTAATCCTGAATTCTAATGAAAAAGTTGAATAACCTATTGGGGTGGCTAGGGGGTCTGTCAGTACTAATTGCTATGAATATATTTTTCTATTATATTTTCTATTATATTAAGTTGTCATTTTCGAAACGGCAGTTTATTAATATACATATTTCCGAACGTTTGTTGTCGTACGCTATAGTGATACACAAAATGCTTGAAGTAATACTAAGTGAAAAGGGTAAACCCTGGTTAGGTTATATGTTAGGTTAGGTTAGCTTCTTTACGTGTATATATTTATGACTCAGTTCAGTAGTAGTACGCAATAAAATTGTAGAATTAAAATTCCGTATTTTATTCCAATAATGATATCATATAAAATAATATCGTTTAATAGTGCCAAACATAAGACATTTATAACTATTTCTCATTTCATACATCTGAAAACGGACCTCCCTTAAAACTTTTACTGTTCACTTATTACAATTTGCAATAAATACATAGCTAGATATCAGATGATTCAGAGAATTTACCGTAATTACCATAAATACCTTTTAGACAGGTCAGTTTTCACCCTGACGGGAACTCGAGTGACGGCTTAACGTATCCTAATTATGGAACAGGTTGACTGGTTGACTGTAGTTGATGCTGCCGATCGAACTATACCTAATCATGAAGAAATATAATGATACAAATTAGATTTCTGTTAACAGTGCTTTTTATGTCACGCAAGGGAAAACACTCATCGCCATCAAAATATATATGACACAAAAACCGGCTTCGGCTATCAAAAAAATACAAAAATTAAACAAAACCCGGCTTCGGCTATCAAAAAAATACAAAAATTAAACAAAACCCGGCTTCGGCCATCAAAAAAATTTAATAAAGCAAAAAGGCGACTTTAGCTACCAAAAAAATATAAAAACCGGCTTAGGCCAATAAAAAATTTTTTTTCAGCTACACTTCGCGGATAGGAGGTAATGAGGTCCTCAGGCACTGCCTGAGGGAGGAAGGTGGAGCGCGTAAAAGGGGGTACTCTAAGAATTATACATTATCTTTTAGTATCACCCTTTACGTCGGGTTCATTACCTACACACATTTCACAAGCATTTTTGTATTAACAGTTAATAGACATTTAACATCTTCCATATAAAAAAATATTTTCCGCATCCCTATCCTATTTTCTTTTAAAGAGTTACCGATGCCAACAAATACACTAAAAAATACTACAAAGAAAAAACAAAATATAAAAATTAACTGATAAAATTAGGTCAGTTCAACCCTGTCTGGTTTTATTTATTCATTTCTTATCACCGCTGATATCCTTACTTCGTGGAATCTGTAATACATGTCTATTTACGTATTTTCTCTCTGTCTTACTCATACAATCTCCGTAAGCGATTTTATAAATAATATCATTAATTGTGGGTTTATTAATTAAATTACAACATTGGCGCAATGTTATCAAATGTTCTATTTTTCAAGACGAATAAGTTGGTATCAAAATATCCGCATTTGAGTGGTCTTTTATTTTCCATAAGCTGGAAGCATAGTCCTTTGTGCAGTTGTAGAAAAAGTATAGTGTGGGAAAAGTACTTTTCTCACTCGTGAGAAAAGTTGAACTTTCCCCCCTCGTTGCACAATACATTATTATTTCTGTAATCTGTAGTAAGCTTAAATGGAAAAAGACACTAGTGTTATAATGTCGAGTTCCAGGTCTAGACGACCGTTGCAAATGAGTATTTAATGTAAATGTATTAGAAATTCACTATGTAGCTAGAACTTTATAAAAGTAGTTTAAATCATTTCAATTATCAATTGAAAATATAGAAGGAAATATATTCGCTGTCAGTTCAGTTGGATTTTAATTTTTGATTGGGGAAAATGAAGAATGACCTGTCAGTTGTATGGAAATGAATTAGTTTGAATAAAAATATAATTAATTCATTAAAAATATGTATTTAATAACTAGAGCATTAAGGGCCTTTATGAATGAATGAATTATTGATGTGACTGTCTGTCGTAGTCCTAGTTTTGTTCTTTTTACATATAAATTGGAATCATTAGCAAACACAATGGTAACTTGGTACCAGGTGGGAAAATAAGAACAAAGGTATTTATTTATTTATTCACAAGTAGGACTAGCCTAATATACAATAATAATAACAATAATCATTAAATTAAGTAGGTACATTAGATTAGAACACATTAGAACACATCAAATTACAATAACCTTCGACACTTAAACAAAATCAATATCCAACAACCTCACTTGCATCCTCACAATAACAACAGGCATCAGAAATGTATTCAAGTCATTGCCTCAGTAAGACAATATATTCCAAAGACATTAAGATGTTTCACCTTCCATTAACGTTCTTAGTGCAGACTTAAACTGATTGACCGTACTGGAGTCTCTTACAAACAGAGGAAGATTATTACAGTAGAAACGCTGAAGCTTTTCCATCACGTGATCCAATCTACGATTTATGCAACACATATTTTCTACATTCTATCTTCTTCTATCAATATAAATCAAACATAACAACGTTCGATCGATTGTCTTCTACACAAGACCAACTACAAGACATACGTAATAGTTTCTATAAATTTGCCGTAGTAATCGTAAAAAGAGACAACGATATAATTGACGTAACGTGAATAACTGATCGTACTAAAACTTGAATTTGACACTACCGCATTTGAGGTTAGTTTACTGACTTGTTTTCAGCGATTTTTTGGATTCAAAGTGTATCAATTGTTAAAATCAGTTCTTGTAAGAACTAATTTGACTTTTTATTCCATTTAACATTGGTAAGTACTAATTTATTACATTAACAACTTGTAAACTTTTGACATTTCATAACACCTAAAATGCCGTGAGACGGGAATATTACAATGCTTATTTTACTACTTATTGGTGGTAAATAGTATTTATAATTCTCTACAATTTGTAAATCACTGCAGAATTTTCAAATTTGCATGAATCAAGTGTCTGATTGTACTTGTAACGGTAAATTAACCAACAGTTATTTTCAGAAAATGCCTGGAAAGTGGCTTAATTCACGACCACAGAAGTTTGTTATGAACTTGATTGAATATTTTGAGATGGAAAAAAACAACGGCGGACCATTTCAACCTATTTCATCTGTTCAGGAGGTATTATACTAAAGTTAACATCTATTTAAGGACATTTCTATTTAATATTATATTTCAGAGAGTGGCAACTGCATTGAAAATATCTGTGAAAACGGTATGTTCCCTTAAAATAAGTAAGGAAAATATTCCAACTTTCCCAACGTCACTCAGTCAAACACCTCGATTAAAACTAAAAACAGAGGATTTACCCGAGGGAACCAAAGTGGCAGTACGGAATACCTTATATAATATGTATGAACAAAGTAAGTAAACAAACATGTGAAACAATAATACAAGAACATGGGAGTTCTTAAGCCTTATATTACAGTCAGCTTACACTTTAAATAAAAGAGAAGTGAAATCTTAGTACCTTAATAATTAAGATTACACATCATAGTGCATGTAGTATTATCCATACAGTGAGATTTTTCACCAGCAGCTTATAGTGTGGTATATGAAAATCTTAGAAAACTCGTAGGTTATTTAACGTAAGTTCGATTATAGAAGTTATGAGTAATGAAAGCTTTAGAATACAGAAAGTTGTGCATATTTTTAATTTGAATGTGTTTCTACATGTGCTGATTTCTAAGTTGAGTACTGTCCATAAATGTTTACCAATTTGAATGTTCTGAGTGTAGATTGTGTTTCACAATTTAGTTTTCTAATTTAAATTTTTTGATGTCACATACGGAGTTGTTCTATACATTATTTGGTACAAATAATAAAAAAATCTGAATATCAAAAATTTGTGTTCAAGTTTAGTATGAAGTAAATATAAAAAAATCTTTTTTTTGTTTGAGATAATGATAATTTAAATTTTCTTATTTTTTCAGGGAAACATGTTACTGTTAAAACCATAAATGATGAACTAAAAAATAAGGAAATTCTTTCTGTTGGAAATACCTCTTTATTGGTATTATTGAAACATTTGGGATTTAAATATAAAAAGGAAGATAACAGAAGAGCATTAATAGAACGAACAAATATTGCTAGCCAAAGAGCATGCTTCTTTCGAAAATATAGAGAAAATAGTGATAGTGTTTTTTCAAGACAAATTATATTTTTAGATGAAACATGGATATATGCAAAAGGAACTAAATTAAGTTCTTGGCAGGACAGTAATGTTAAAAGTGTACGTAAACCAGGAGGTTATGACGGTAAACGTTTTATTATTGTTCACGCTGGTTCATCCAAAGGATTTGTGGAAGATGCCAGCTTAGTGTTTTCCTCTAAATCATCGTCGTCAGATTACCACGGTGAAATGAACGGTGAAATATTTACAAAGTGGGTTACGACACAGTTAATTCCGAATTTAGAAGAACCGTCGTTAGTGGTAATGGACAATGCGCCTTATCATAGTATACTAGCAGAAAAGCAACCTTCCACTTCTTCAAAAAAAGATGAAATTATCACTTGGTTAAAAGCCAACAATGTTGACTTTAATGAAAACCTCTCAAGACCTGAAATATTACAAATTGCTAAAATGAACCGGAAAGAAAATGTATATGTTGTTGATGAATTGTTCCGAAAACATGGTCATGAAGTCTTAAGGCTACCGCCCTACCATTGCGAATTTACTGCCATTGAGCTTATTTGGGCCCACTGCAAAACATATTATAATAAGTATATTGGCAGAGACGGATACGGCGATGAAAGGGTCTTGAGTATGTGGAAAGAAGCATTGGAAAATTGTAGTGCAAATGTTTGGGATAATTGTGTTAGGCATACCGAAAAAATAATCGAAGACTGGTTTACTCGAGAACGAAATTTGGTGAACATACATATTGAACCAGTGATAATAAATACTGGTGAAGACAGCTCAGATTCCGAAATGGATGAACTATAAAGCAAGATTTGTCATATTTGATGTGTTTTTTCGTTTCTAGTACCTATATGTGTTTACATTTTATTTTTGATGTCTTTTGCGGATATTTCTGTTTTTTACTTTTAATATGAGGGTTTCCATTTGATGTGTTGCCCTGATGATGGTAATATATTTATCGAAACGTCCACCTTCAAGCTGTGTGGGAATCTTATTCTATTTACAATCTATAGCCCATCCAAAAAAAATTGCTCTAATATAATCAGTTTAGAAAGTGTTATTTTAAAAGTTTTAGAGGACACCCTGTCAGTAGACTAAACATTACGTCAGTTTCATGAACTTCATAAATTGTATGTACTTATATAAAATACAAGACATCCTACAAAAAATCAGCTCTCCACTAATAAGCCAGCATGGTTAATAATAATTTTGGATTTTGTAACTTATTCGCCCAGTATATCGATAGTTTTAATAAATATGTCGATGTTAACCATATAAATAAAATAAATACAATTAAAAAAGTTAAATTTCTTGTTTAATTGCCAATTCGTAAAACGCCGACCTTTGGAATATTAGTCATAACGATTATTCCTATTGAGTTGACACAAGTTTTGATTTAATTCATATGAACAATATTGCTGACGTAACAGTCACGTGATGGAAAAGCTTCAGCGTTTCTACTGTATGTATATTTAAACCCCTATGAAACAAGCTGTTCATTGCAAACCTACCATTAGTTCTATTTATATAAAAATTGTTTTAACCTCTCACATTGTAATTATGAATATCTGTATTTCTCACAATATATTTTTGGAAATAATTCGGTAGCAATCCTTTATCCAATCTAAATACAAAAACCATGCTCATAAACAATATTCTATTCTCAACCGAGAACCAGCCAAGTGCTTCCAACATAAATTTGATAGGTGTGTATCGACTACTTCTCAATATCAGCCTCATACCCCTATGCATCAGCTTTTGTAGTTGTGATGTTTTATTTTTATTAAGTAAGAAAAGTAATGTTGGGCAATAATCAAAGTGAGGTTGTATGAGACTAATAAAAACAGTCTGTCTTGCATACATTGACAAACTTTTACCAATTCTGGAGAAGAATTACAATTCTTTAGAGATTTTTTTACACAAGTAATCAGCATGATTATTAAAAGACAAGTTCTTATCAATAATATATCCCAAATACTTAATCTCTTGAACAAACTCAATCCTGACATTATCAATTATTATTTCTATATTGTTCCACACAATTTGATCATACTTATATGGAGAAGACACAATCATCCTTTTTGTTTTACTTGTATTTAATTTAAGTTTATTTTTAAACAGATATTTCTCAATACTTTTTAAAGAATTATTCATATTAAAAAAACCTGAAAATTATTTACAGACTTGTAGGTCCACAGCTAGAGGGTGTGATTGAATGAACATTTTTTTAAGTCAAGTTCTACAAAATGTACCTAATTAGGAAGCTAAGCAAAACAATCATCGAATACTTTAATAAATTGTGCGTATACTTGACATTACAAGTTCAATCTACTCAAATAAGAGGTGAGGGAGAGTGGGAACCTTGTTATGGAAAAACGTCTGTAAGACCGATTCTGCTTGATCGATCTTTGCAGACTTGGTCTTGTAAAAAACTGATTTTTTCTACTAATGTAAAGGTTACGTACTCAATCCAATTTAGTAAGTAACATACACATTAGAGGACGCTATTTAATTTTTTCATTTTTTTTTAAATATTAAATGGAAGTATGCAGTTTGAATTATGAGTTAACTAAATTAGTACGAATTGCATCATTTGGAGATCCATTAATTTTCATAAAATTCGAAAATTGCTTTTTTAAAACAAAAAATATTTATTTATAACAATACTACGCTAGATTGTATAAGAATTATGCCAGAATGAATATCTATTAATAAATTATACATAAATTTATAATACTTGGTTGTCCCCTAAAACTGCAAACACTGCACTATCAGCGTCCTATTCTTCCGATTTAATAAATGGTACTATTGTATTATTGAAATGTAACTCGCTGTACTGGCAATGATATGTCGAAAACGTAAAACTTGATTCTGCATAACAGTCCAAATAATACTCTTTATTTGGCAACTTTGTTTTTATAATTTCCCTTATTTGGTACTTCATAAGTCTCCCTTGAATATTGATATTTTTAGACTCTGCCCAATCTAGTAATTTTATTTTAGACCAACTAGACCAACAAATCCGTCCTCTTCTCCATCATGCACGATTATGTATCTTGAGCCCACGCGTTTTCTTGCACTGAGTTGATCTAGCCATGTTTTTCTCATCTGACCTTTTCTAAAAATCCACGTCTCATTCAAAACCTTTGGGTTATATAAGTTGGTACCCTTTTCTTCGGAATATTATCTAAGACCACAGGAAGCTCCATTAAAAATGTTAAAAATGAGTAAAAGGGGTACATCTAGTTTTCATTTCAGTAACTTTCTCAGAGTGAGTTCTTTTGACTTGGGCATCATTAAGAGAATTTTTTTTTGTTCTCCATACATTTTTTGGTGATATTCCTAACGCCTCTGCAGTTAGTTCGGTAGCCGACTTATTTAAAATTACAACACGCCCTACACCACTAAGTGGTAGAAGGGCTTTAAGATTAATGTATATATATTATATATATATACAGTGTGGAAACCACTTATGGAATCAAATTCTTTATGTCATTATTTTAGAAAATTATAAAAAATGCCGAGACACGTCAACTTTTGAATTGAGTTGTGCGTTATGTAAACATAAATTTAAATGTACAGGGTGATTCACGCAAGTATGCCATAGTCGGTGTTGTTTTTTTTTTAATGAAACACCCTGTATATTTGCATATTTTTGAAATCCTCCTAATGAACCGATTCCAACAAACTGAATAATGTATGAATTATACAGGGTGAAATTTTGAAATTAATAATTTATTACACTTGAAATATTGGTACTTTTTTAAATTAGCTAAATATGGATTTATCAAAAATCTAAACTAACTAATTATTAGACGTATTTATATATTAAACAAAACCTGCTACGCCCATGAATTTTATCATAAATACCTAAAAATTGCCTAAAAACGCCAATAATTAGACAAAATCGGTAAATAATGTGGATTGTTTTCTATTCTGTCAGTTGTTGATGTGTTGACAGTTTATAGCGAAAAAGTCAAATCTTTGTCAAACACTCTTTCCTTGTCGACATAACAATGAAATATTTAACTGAGACTCACCGAATTGAGATTTTAATGATGATCGGGTACGGGGATAACTGCAGAAGTCAAGTTGAAGTGGCAAACTTATTTAATCACAGGTATCCCGAATTGCCTAATATTTCACAAAGTACTGTGTCTAAAATTCATGCACAATTCAGAGAACTTGGACATGTCAAACCATTGAAAAGAAAACCACACTTCGTTGAAGATGATGTGAAAGTGGATATTTTGTTAAGTGTCGAAGAGAATCCAACTTCAAGTACACGTCAAATTGCCCGTGAAAATAATGTTAGTCATACAACTGTTCTAAGATGTCTTCATAAAGAAAAAATTCATCCCTACAAATTAACTTTTGTGCAGGAGTTAACAGAAGACGATCCAGATCGTAGAATGGATTTCTGCGAAAGATTGATGAATAAGCTGAACAAAAATGAGATAGCTCTTGGTACCATTCTTTTTTCTGACGAATCAACATTCACATTGAATGGAGAGGTAAACCGACAGAACTGTAGATATTGGTCAGCAGAGAATCCTAATTGGATGCGTGAGACACATACTCAGTACCCTCAAAAGGTGAACGTTTGGGCCGGTATCATAGGCGACCATATTATTGGTCCTATATTTATAGATGGAAATTTGACAGCTGAAAAATATTTAAATATGCTTAGAAATGAAGTTATTCCTGCGTTGGCAAACTTATATCCCAACGCAATAGATCCTAGCTTACCGAATGAAAATGTTTAGTTCCAGCAAGACGGGGCAACACCCCATTATGCTTTAATGATAAGAACTTATTTAGATGAAATCTTCCCCAATAAATGGATTGGACGAAGAGGTACTATTGAGTGGCCAGCTAGATCGCCAGACCTTCCGCCGTTAGATTTTTTTCTGTGGGGTTATCTCAAGAACAAAGTATATGCAACACAACCAACTAGCATTGTAGACCTCAAAGACAGGATAACTACAGAAATACGGAATATTTCACCTCAAACTTTAAACAAAGTTAAGGAGGAGTTCTATAGGAGACTGTGCTATTGCCAACAACTAGGTGGAGAACATTTTGAGCATTTATTTTAATGTATTAAAATCAAATACATCAGGTATTTTATGTATGTGTTTAATAACTGTAAAAATAAAAATTTCACCCTGTATAATTCATAATTGACCATACATTATTTAGTTTGTTGAAATCGGTTCATTAAGGGGATTTCAAAAATATGCAAATATACAGGGTGTTTCATTAAAAAAACATCACCGACTATGGCATACTTGCGTGAATCACCCTGTACATTTAAATTTATGTTTACATAACGCACAACTCAATTCAAAAGTTGACGTGTCTCGGCATTTTTTATAATTTTCTAAAATAATGACATAAAGAATTTTATTCCATAAGTGGTTTCGACACTGTATATATGTTATAGGCAATGTGTATAATGCAGGCACTCTATACAATACCTAGGAAATGTATAGAATGCCGGAGTTGTTCAGGCAATGTATGAAATGATATTCAATAGTTCAACTATTTTACACTTTACCTAGGAAATGTATAGAATACCTAGGCATTGTATTGAATGCCGCTTGAAGCATAGGTAATGTATGTAATCGATTTTTCATAATCGATTTCACATAAAAAAAAGAGATTGTATAGAGTACCTGCTTGTCCACCGGTAATGTGTAAAGTTGAGAGAAAAAGAAGGACAAATAAAACATCTTATCTTCATTGTTTTTAACCACCAGGAGATTTTTTAGTTGTAGTTTTTATCGAGAAGGGCAAGGAAAATCATTGAAGAAGCTATACAGTATTGTAAAAATGGCTTCTTCAATGATTTTCCTTGCCCTCACCGTACACTAACTGACGAAAAGTAAATTCACTTCGTCTTTTACACACATTACCTGCTGCGCATTCGGTATTGTATAGAATACCTAGGTAATGTATAAAATAAATTATATTTCATACATTACCTAAACGTTTTAGGTATTCTATACATTGCCTAGGTATTGTATAGAATACCGGATTATACAGATTGCCGGTAACACATATATATATATATAAACTTTTCACCAATATTCCCATTGATTTAGTCAAAAGTAGTATCAGGAAACATTGGCCATCTATTCAAAATAATTGTAAACTAACATTTGACATTTTTCTTGAATTTGTTGATTTGATAGATAAAGGTACTTTTTTTGCTTTTAATGACAAATTATATAAACAAATTTTTGGTACACCAATGGGTAGTTCTGTATCACCCATTTATGCACAATACGTGATGGATGATTTGCTTGACGAGTGTATTCCACAGTTACCTTTTGAAGTCCATTTTATGAAAAAATACGTTGATGATTTAATCTGTGCAATTCCCAGTAATGGCGTAAACACCATCTTACAGATTTTTAATGACTACAATCCACATATACAATTTACTGTTGAGGTTGAAAATAATTTTAGTGTTCCTTTTCTCTACACTAAATTAATAAGAACCGAAAACAACAAAGTGATTTTAGATTGGTACAGAAAACCTACAAGTTCAGGTAGATACCTCAATTACAACTCATATCATTCGGAAAAATCAAACTCAATCTAGTGTTGGCCATGAAGAATAGAATAGCACGAATTTGTCATCCTTCATTACTAAATAAAAATTTAAACATCCTGTATAAAATTTTTTTAAACAATAGTTATCCAAAACACATTTTAAACAAACTGTTATTTAATACGATTGTTGAGCCTATCATCAATCAGGTACAAAATAGGAGGATTGAACAACTTCCTGAAGATGGAATAATAAGGTATAAATATGGTTCGATTCCTTTCATAAAAAACCTCTCAGATAAAATTCATAAAGTCTTTAGTAATGAAAACATAAAAATAGCTAAAAGAAATGTTGTTAAGGTGGGTGACATTTTTTCGAGATTGAAGCAAAAAGAAGACAGGGATATGCAAACTAATGTAATTTATAATATACCTTGCTTTAACTGCGAGTCTAGTTATACAGGGCAAACCTCACGTACTCTGAAGCATCGTATAACTCAGCATCGCAGTGATTGTAATAGACAAAAGAGATCATGTGCTTTAACTGAACATGTCATTGATACAGGTCATAAGATGAACTATGCAGGTGCTAAAATACTTGACGTTGAAATGAATAAGACTAAACGCGAGTTCATTGAAATGATTCATATTAAACTAAACCAACCATCTATCAATAAAAAAATGGAAATTTCTACTGTTAGTCCTATTTACACTTATTTACTCACTTTTCATAAAAAGCAATTTGATGACAATAACCGGACTTCATCCAATTCTGATGATGTTTGTTTTGACAGTTTTTAGTTTTGATGTATGAATTGTTACAATTTTTATCTTCCTAACATTATAATTTTAAAATTTCATTCAAATATGACACAAAATTAACAGCTCTCTATAAGTGTAACCATGTCACATACATAACACGATTTTTGTGAGTTTTCTTGTGATACTGGGTGGCAGACATTTGTCTTGAGGAAATTCGCGGAATTTTTCTTTCATAACATCTATAAATTTAATAATAAATAATTTAAAAAAAGATGATAGGTAATTAGCAACTACTTATTGTGTTGTAATCACTTGTTTACATTTTCGAGAGTTGTCTTCAATTTTAACAAACTGATGCTGAAACAACTAAACTTCCAATTCATTTTGACAACTCATAGTTTTTGATGTGATAGGTTAATGACTATGAGTTGGTTGAGTGAATTTCCTAATTTTATTAGTTCTCTCCACTAGTAGGACTTTTGCAATTGGCAACTGCAAAAAGGGATTGATTAAATCATATTAATACAAAAGTTGAGATTGTTGAGAAGATATCAATTCTAATAATAACAAACTAAATATATATTATTGTAATTTTTTTTTCTCTTTATCTAATTTGCATTTCTGGTGAAGATGGTAGTGACGGTTTTTAGTTCGAAGATTTAAATATTATAATTTTCATCTTCCTAACAATATAACATTATAATTCTATTTAATTGTTATTAATTTCATTTTAACAGATATACAAAATTAACAGCTCTCTTAATTTGTAACCATGTCACATTAATAACACGAATTTTTGTTGGTTTGCTTGAGATACTGTGTGGCAGACAGTGTTTCGATAAGGATTGCAGAATTTTCTTTTATAACATTCAAAAATATTTTTAATAATTATAAAAAAGAGGATAGGTAATTAGCAACTACCTATTGTGTTTGAATCACTTGTTTGCAATTTTTGAGAGTTGACTTTAATTCGACAAACTGATGTTTCTTAAACCAAACTTCCATTTCACTTTGACAACTCATAGTTTCTGATGTGATAGGTTAGTGACTGCAAGTTGGTTGAGTGAAATTCCTAATTTTTCAATTTCTTTCCACTAGTAGGACTTTTGCAATTGGCAACTGCAAAAAGGGATTTATAAAATCAAATAAAAACAAAAGTAAGAAATGTTATGTAGATTTCAAATCCAACACTAACAGATATATCAATAATTTTAATTTTTTCTATTTTCAAAGATATTGAATTTAAATAATATAAATTAAATCTTAAATTATTCAAAAATTGGTGCCTTGATTTCAGTTGGTACTAGTTTTGTTGGTAACAATGTATTTTTCTTAAAACAGGTATTTTATATTTTCGAGCTGATGACTTTTTTATTATTTCTACATTATGAAAAACTTGGTCAGTTACTTGTTTTGTGTAGTTTATAATGGAACCAAGATGACTGAATTTTGTCATTTTTAACAATTTTAGTAGTTTTAATTTTTTTAAAAATATGTGTAAATTTTCAATAATAGTTTGTCAAGATTAGTTTCCATGTTTTACAAACGAATTTACATTCTCAAAGGAATTAACTCACTTGCTAGTAAGTTTGTTATAAAAAATATATTCTTTATCTAAATTGTAACAAATAATTTATAATTTTAGCCTTGAAAATGATAATAAACATTATCGAAAGCTTGGATTAGTAAAAAAGAGTCTTCTTTACCATCAACAAATCATTTTGGCTGTGCCCCATAAAAAAATTTTATAGTTTATTTTTCAACTAGTCAGCCGTAACTACCCTACTGCTTCTTTTTATATATATAAATATATATTGTTTTATACCACACGTTTAGGATCTAAATGTTACAACGTTGGGTGCCAATTATTTTAAACCTTTCATTGATTCTACAAATGTTTTATAGATAAATTCCCTCAAAAAATGGGAGGAGAACTTTTCAATATTATATTTTATTTATAAAAAAAGGTTTATTAACTCTTATCTCAAGATCATGGATTCCTTTGCAAAGCGCTACCTATTTAAAAAAAAATACTTTCTACGTTCACTCTTCAATTTATCATTAATTTAAGAAATTATAAAAATTTTTCTAAAACACAAATACAAATTTTTTTATTAATCAATAAATATTAATAACTCTCAAGCACACATATATTATTGTTATTTTAAATAATAATTATTACTATAAAATATAACAAAATGTCGTACAACTGTATTATTGAGTTCAAAATTTATTAATTAATGGATACCTTTATGGTTAATTTTCGAAACTTTCGATATCTCCGTAAGTATACCTTATGTATTCTTAACTTGTAGAGAGAATGGTTTAATTGTAATTTCAAATATAGGTCATATCTACGAATTATTTTACCTTAAAGTTCATGAATGATGATTCCTTTTATATTCTTGTTCCAGGTTCAAATATTTTTCGATTTGATCCTCTTTTCTAAATATATTCAAGCATTAGATGTCTTAAAATGGCTATAATAAAGAGCTCGTGACCTTTGATACAGTTGTTTCTCGAAGTAGGTATTCTCAGGTACGCAAATGAAGCTTCAATTTATGAATTTTCAAAGATTTACTCTCCACTTCTCCTGACATATATTGTCACTTTGACAATGGATACACTCCTTCGGTTATGCAAATTTCCCCACACAGCTTAAATACTTCTGATCATCACGACGAAATTTATTTTTAATAATTTCTTGTAATTTGTTTTAAAAAAATCGTGGAGAAAAGATTAACGTCTTCAAGCTGTCGGATCAATTGTCTAATAAATGTCTAATAAATATTTTCAATATTTAATTTTATTCCAGATTTTATCCTTGTTAACTCCTATAATTATGCTAATTTAATTTTTCAATTCTCTAGAGTATTAATTATTATCACCTATTATAATTTAAGATACTAATGACATTATCTTGAATGTAAAATTTTGAACTCAATTATTTTTTAAATAGTATTTAACATTTCCTAATATACTACATAACTATTTACATATACAAAGTTTTACATAAATATACCATACTGGTATTCAATACAAAATATAATACCTAATTTGTGATATCAGCACATACAGGGTTGTGTTCGTGCACATAAATTTCTATTTCCACCAGTATTATTCATATACATATACTACCTTATTTATGATTTAAGTTATTTAATTCGTTCTTTCTGAATTCTATATTTTCATTAATACAGTGTGATACAAAATTTTATAATAATAAAGTTGTTTATTTTTTTTATATTATATTATATTGTATAATATGATCAACACATGTCACTAGCATGGTGGTACAACCTGTATGTGACAATATATATATATATATAAAACCAGAAATATTGGGGAAACGGCAAGTTTATAAAAGTGAACTCTTCTTACTAATTTAACAAGCTTTCGGAAACTTTTATTTCCATTATCAAGTTACAGTAAATTGAGGATTGATATAAAATGGTAAATATATATTAAATGCTAAAATTGGTATTTAAATTTTTTAAAAAATATTGAAATATTGTCATTATGACAGATAAACAATTTCATTTTTTTCCTTCTAATAAGTTATAAAAATTATGTCAAAAAATGGAGAGTGTAGGTTATGATAATGTCAAATTATTATAAAAGTTTTTTTAAAAAAATTAATTTTTGATTAAGAATTGAAATTTGAAATCTTATTATTGTGATCCATTGATAGTAAGTAGTGATAAATATCACTGAGATTCTTATGGTCACTCTTCTTGTTAATAGTACAAGGTTCTTGTGATATGTGAGCCATTTCTAAGAAAAGTCTTTTTTTAGTATTTGTTTGTATGTCTAAAATATTAACAGATTCAAAATCCATAACGTGGTCTTTATCAATTACATGTTCTGCTAATGCACATCTGTCAGGATGTAATCTACAATCACTTTTATGTAAACTTAAACGACTTTTTAATTTTTGACTAGTGTGGCCAATGTATTTATTATTACAGTTTTTACATGGTATACAATATATTACATTTGATAGATTGAGAATCGGAGTTTTGTCTTTCAATTTTGTAAAAATACATTTTATCGTGAAACATGTTTTATTGGCAATTTTAATGTTATTTATTGGTTTGAAAATCCTACTCAACTTTGGTGTTATTTCTTTAATATATGGAAAAGATATATATTTATTTACGTTATGGATTTTGAATCTGTTAATATTTTAGACATACAAACAAATACTAAAAAAAGACTTTTCTTAGAAATGGCTCATATATCACAAGAACCTTGTACTATTAACAAGAAGAGTGACCATAAGAATCTCAGTGATATTTATCACTACTTACTATCAATGGATCACAATAATAACATTTCAAATTTCAATTCTTAATCAAATATTAATTTTTTAAAAAAAACTTTTATAATAA
Source organism: Lochmaea crataegi (assembly GCA_947563755.1). Classification (NCBI taxonomy): domain Eukaryota; kingdom Metazoa; phylum Arthropoda; class Insecta; order Coleoptera; family Chrysomelidae; genus Lochmaea; species Lochmaea crataegi. The sequence goes on along the minus strand of OX387422.1, from coordinate 56,502,440 downwards.
TTTGACATTATCATAACCGACACTCTCCATTTTTTGACATAATTTTTATAACTTATTAGAAGGAAAAAAATGAAATTGTTTATCTGTCATAATGACAATATTTCAATATTTTTAAAAAAATTCAAATACCAATTTTAGCATTTAATATATATTTACCATTTTATATCAATCCTCAATTTACTGTAACTTGATAATGGAAATAAAAGTTTCCGAAAGCTTGTTAAATTAGTAAGAAGAGTTCACTTTTATAAACTTGCCGTTTCCCCAATATTTCTGGTTTTATACCTAATTAGTCGGCAAAGACTATCCTATATATATATATATATATATATATATATGTCTAACTATTATTGTGGGGGATGCTATATATATATATATATAGGATAGTCTTTGCCGACTAATTAGGTATAAAACCAGAAATATTGGGGAAACGGCAAGTTTATAAAAGTGAACTCTTCTTACTAATTTAACAAGCTTTCGGAAACTTTTATTTCCATTATCAAGTTACAGTAAATTGAGGATTGATATAAAATGGTAAATATATTAAATGCTAAATTTATTTAAAAAATATTGAAATATTGTCATTATGACAGATAATATATATATATATATATATATATATATATATATAAGATCGATTTGTCTTCTTCGATTGCTCCAAACGATATAAATTTGCAAACTAAATCAACATATATTCGGATAAAATGTTAGACAGTTCAAAATTATTCTGACAATTTAAGTTTTAATTTTTAATGTCATTAGAGTGTTTCCAAGTGACGTAATCCTGTGCCATGTTGTCTGCTGATGACGGACAACCTTCAGAAAGATGGATGGAAATAGCATTTTTTACTGATTTAAATATAAATCGAGAACAAAAGTTAATTAGTTTTGGTCAATTTGTGTACTAGTGTGTATTAGTTGGATACTATAATAATTTAAAAGTGTAAAAAAGCAATTGTTATGAGTTTTATCGTGTTGTGTATTCGGTTTGAGGTTATATTAGAATTGAGCCAGAAATTCGTCACGATGACGTACTTGGAAAAGGTCAATTAATATTAACTTACGACGTGCTCAATTCTAGTAACTTTTTAGATGTCAAAGGTAATAGTTTAATACTATTATAACGCCTTACAAAGTTTTTGAAAAATACTTTCCAAAGAACAGTCCGTTCACTAAGAAGCCACAACTACTTCTCAGGCTATATGCCCCGACAGATCCCGTTTTATTGTCAAATTCCATCAAGTGTTATTCCTGTTTTTTTTTCCATTTTTATAAATAATTTTCAACGTATCATAAATAGAAGGTGTTTGCGCCGATATCAAATATTCTCCTCGTTACCTTTAAATGTCGCTACCACCGTCCTAAATCCTTAATTAAGGACCACTTCGAAAAGCTTGACTACCGGACAACGGCGCCAAAAAGACGAGAGTCGGCGATAACAGGGAGAAAGGGTTGAGATTCCGACGGAATAACACGTATTTAATAAGCTTTGTAAATAACCCAAATATTGTTTAATTTCTTAATTTCTTTCATTGTGCTAGTATAAACAAATATAAATTGTGTAAAAAAAGTAAAAAGTGTGCTTTATTCAAATAAAGCTGGTGTATCCCAGCCAAACGAGAGGTACTGGACACCGGCAAATGCAAAATCCAAAAGGCCTTAACCAGCGTTGCGCCATTTTGGTCCTTCTAACCGAATCAAGTCAACAAGCAAGAAAACAAAATACAGTCCACAACAATCAAAGGTCAGTTTCCTAATTATATTCCTTAATTTTTTTTCCTAAATAAAAAACATTCGTACTAAGTACAGGATATGTGTGCAATTCTCGTAAGTTAGTTGTTTAATATAAATCGTCTCATCACTTTAAATTAGCTACATAATATTATTTACTATTGTTAGTTTTCAACTTCCTTTATTCATATTTCAATACGAGAAACATATGAATAAATTAAATTGTATACACAGTGGTATATTTTTTGATACATAAATTTAAAAATAAAAATAAAAAAAAAAAATTAAATAAATAAATAAAAACGCCGAGGAAACTGATTAATATAAAAATTCATTTTATGCAATCACACTTTGTTACTGTCAAAATTAACATATACTTGGAAATATTTACACATATACAGTGCTATTCGCAAATCAACCTTCTTCAACCTATATAAATAATTTATAATTGCAATTTATGAAAAACCAACCTTGCAACTTGCAAACTCAACTTTACTTTAGCCTCTATTTATAAGTGCAACTCATAAAATATAATCTTGCAACTAGCAAATTTATTCTTACTTCAACCTATATAAATAATTTATAATTGCAATTTATAAAAAACCAACCTTGCAACTTGCAAACTCAACTTTACTTTAGCCTCTATTTATAAGTGCAACTCATAAAATATAATCTTGCAACTAGCAAATGTATCCTTACTTCAACCTATATAAATAATTTATAATCGCCATTCATAAAATCAAACCTTGCAACTCGCAAATTCAAATCTATTTTAACGCATTCACATATAAAATAATCTATATCTGCAATTTATCTCAGTCTGATTATTAACCGTTAACCTCACTTGATACTATAAATATTACAAAAAAAAAATATCCAACCTTTATAAAATCCAGCTTCTCAACTTTTCATAAATTTTTAGCATATTTATTGTTTCTTATAATCATGACTGAGACTAATAACACGGAAAATATAAAGTACCTTGTAGCTCGCCGCGGAATAATTAAATCATCTTTAACAAGATTCGATAATTTTTTAAAGAAATGCACAACACCTTTAAGCCACGAAATTCAAATTGAATTACAAACTCGCGTGGAGATGCTACAAACTGTTCCTTCTGATTTTGAAAATGTCCAATGCGAACTCGAACAACATTACATAGAGTCTGATAATGCGGAATTCCTAAAGCAAGGAGACGAGCGTGAATCTTTCGAAATTCGGTTCCATGCCTTGGTAGCTCGAGCCAAAGCCTTACTTCAATCGTTTGAAGTCTTACCAGCTTCATCAGCACCTCCGCCACAATCCTTCACACAGCCAACAGGCTCATTAAATTATATTTCACGACTGCCATCAATTCCCTTACCCAAATTTAATGGCTCATATGATTCTTATACCAATTTCAAGGAAACATTCGAATCTCTTATTCACAACAATCCACATATTTCCAACATTGAAAAATTTCATTACTTGCAGTCTAGCCTCACAGGTGAAGCCGCCAACATTATAAAATCACTATCTGCTTCCGATAGCAATTACCAATCAGCCTGGAAGTTGATGAACGAAAGATACGAAAATAAAAAGGCCATAATCCATGCTCATATTAAAGCCATTTTCGAACTACCAGCCTTAAAAGAAGAATGTCATCAAACCCTTAGAAAATTCTTAGATCATTTCAAAACCCATTACGCCTCTCTCCAAAACTTGGGCGAAAAGGTTGTCGAATGGGACACCATACTCATTTCCCTATTAACCTCAAAACTAGATTTAGCCACTCGAAAGGAATGGGAGCAAACCTCCAGAGACACACCAATTCCAACTATCGATCAGCTGTTAAAGTGCCTCATAACAAGATGCAACTTCTTAGAATCTCTTAACTTCAAAATCAGCCAAAAAAGAACAGATATCAAGCCTGAGTCCAAATCACTCAACCATGCAAGAACGTACAGTAATAAGCCTATTAGTTCCTTCATGACTCAGACGAATAATTGTCCTCTATGTAAGCAAAATCATTTTATTTATCTATGTAAACTATTTTCCGACATGCCCACAAACCTCAGATTCTCGGAGGCCAAGCGCCACCAACTCTGTACCAACTGCTTACGTCCTGGTCACAAAACCACTGATTGTAAATCAAATTTTACATGCAAAACGTGTAAATCTAAACACCATTCCTTACTTCATATAACTCGCAGCTCATCTAACAATCAGAATTCAGAGAGCGTTGCAAATCAGCGCACTGACCAATCCAATGCCAGAGCAACCTCATCGAGCAATGCTGTTCAATCCAACCCCATCCTTGATTCTCAAGCCAATTTAGAAACCTCGTTAAACCTTCACTCCGCTACCCAGAACGCTAACGCATTCATTTTGCTATCAACCGCAATAGTAAATATATTAGACAAACATCAAAGACCTATAATTTGTAGAGCAATACTCGATAATGGAAGCCAGTCTAATTTCATTACACAATCCCTTTTCGAAAAACTGAACCTTCCCTACGAGAAGATTAATATGCCTATATCCTGCTTGAACCAATCATCATTCTCTGCCTCAAAAAGGGTAAAAGTTGAAATTAAATCACTCCATGGCAACCATAATTACAAAATGCCAGCTTTGGTTGTCCAAAACATATCTAATCTTACACCTCAACATTTCATCAATACCCAAAATCTTAGTATTCCCATGCACCTGCCACTTGCGGACAACCTTTTTAACAAACCAGCTGAAATCGAAATGTTGATTGGCTCCGGCCTGTTCTTTAACATGCTAAACTCGGGCCAGATTAAACTAGGCAAAAACCTGCCAATTTTGCAGGAAACTAAATTGGGATGGATCGTCAGTGGTCCAATTCCCTTATCCTCAGCTCAAGCATTGCATTCACAATCATCTTCTTTCTTAACAACTTCTTCAGATCGCATTCAAAATTCATTGGAGCGATTCTGGCAAATTGAAGAAAATCTTCAAACTAGCTTATCTCCTCATACTATCGAGGAAGAAGAGTGTGAAGCCCATTTTCAGTCTTCTACTACTAGGGACGAAACTGGTCGGTTCATAGTAAGCTTACCACTTAAACCCCAATATACCCTACTTGGTGAATCATATCAAACCGCCCTCAAACGATTTCTTGCTGTCGAGCGAAAACTCCGGAAAAACCCTTCATTAAAACGATCCTATACCGACTTTATATCCGAATATAGTGCTTTGGGGCATATGAAGCGAATCGAACCACCCAATGAAACAAATACCAAGTATCCAACTCACTACCTACCCCATCATGCTGTGGAGAAGAGCGACAGCCTTACTACCAAAATCAGAGTAGTTTTTGACGCATCTGCCACCACCACTTCTGGTGTATCTTTAAATAATGTTCTAAAGGTAGGACCCACCGTTCAAAACGATCTTTTCTCTATATTGATCCGATTCCGACAACACAATTATGTTCTTACAGGCGATATTGCCAAAATGTACCGCCAAATTCGCCTTGAACCTGCACAATGTATGCTCCAACATATAATTTGGCGAAGCAATCCCACTGATAAACTCGAAACGTATCAGCTACAAACTGTAACCTATGGAATGGCTAGCTCTAGCTACCTAGCCACGAGATGCCTTAAGGAAATAGCCATTCAAGCGGAATCAAAATTCCCTACGGAAAGCCATATTCTAAATAGAGACACCTATGTTGATGACATAATCACTGGAGCCGTTTCCGAGGAATCCCTTACTCAAATACGGTGTAACTTAACCCACATTTTACAATCGTACGGTTTCGAGCTAAGAAAATTTTCTTCCAACAGTCCTTCTGCACTTTTAGACTTAGACCCAAATGACTCTAACATTGAATATATTATAACAGATGATACAAATGTAAAAACCTTAGGAATCAATTGGAATTCACAGGCGGATGTGTTCATCTACAACTCCTGTCTAAATATTAAATCCACGTCAATCACAAAAAGGATTATCCTGGCCTTGATTTCTACCATTTTTGACCCAACGGGTCTCTTAGGACCCATGATTATTCCTCTTAAAATCCTTCTACAACAACTATGGCTATTGAAGAAAAACTGGGACGATCCTATTCCCGCGCACTTGTGCAATATCTGGAAAACCTTCGTAGTAAACCTAAACTCTGTTCATACTTTCCAAATACCCCGTCAAGTCACTTTACCTAGCCCCGTCTACATTGAATTGCATGGTTTTTGTGATAGCTCTATAAATGCATATGGCGCATGCGTCTATGTGCGCTCTATAGATACGCAAGGAAACATTCTGAGCCGCTTACTGTGTGCCAAATCCCGTGTCACTCCATTAAAGGCCATATCTCTGCCTAGGTCTGAGCTGTGCGGTGCAGTAATGTTAGCTCGCTTAATGAGCAAATTGAGAGAGTGTCTTGATATAAAATTAGACAAGACATTTTATTATACAGATTCTACCATAGTTTTGTGTTGGTTGGGCTTGGAATCCAGATCTTTGAAGACATTTGTCAGCAATAGAGTATCAGAAATTCAAAACTTATCCAATACTTTAGAATGGTATCATGTAATATCTTCAGAAAACCCTGCTGATTTGATTTCTAGAGGAGCTAATCCAGACGAACTTCGTAGCTGCAATCTTTGGTGGAATGGCCCAAGCTTCTTATCCCTACCCACTGAGTCTTGGCCGACTAGTAATCATATATCTTATTTTGCAAGGACACCTTCCGATGCCAACATTCCTGAATATAACCCCAAGTCAATCGTACTGGCCTCCCAAACTCAAGAACAAAATTCCAATTTTCCATTTATTAAGGATCTATCCAATCTGCCTAAATTACTTCGCATTGTCGCTTATTGTTTGAGGTTTATTAGCCATTGTAAAAACCCTAATCAAAGACAGGCCCAACCCCTCACGGCTTTTGAAATTGAGAATAGCCAGGTCCAATTGATCAAAATTGTCCAAAGGCAATGTTTCTCTGAAGATTTGCACTCTCTTAAAATGCATAAAAGAGTAAAAGCTTCAAGTAAGCTAAATTCCTTGAATGTATTCACAGACGAACAAGGAATCCTCCGAGTAGGAGGAAGATTAAAAAACTCCACTCTTCAATTCGAAAATAAACACCCTATAGTTTTACCGTATAAGCACATTTTCACCAACCTCATAATTACTCATATACACCAAAGCAATCTTCATGCGGGTGCGCATGCAACTTTAGCTTTTATACGACAAAAATTTTGGCCTTTAAACGGAAGAAGTGCCGTAAGAAAAATTATAAGAGAATGTCTACCCTGCTATCGCGCTAATCCGCAGCCATTATCCAATATTATGGGAGATCTGCCCAACCCCCGAGTCACTGTATCTCATCCATTTGCTCATACTGGAGTGGATTATGCTGGTCCTTTCATATTAAAAGAGTCCAAATTCAGAAATCGCCGTTTTACTAAAGCTTATATCTGCATTTTTGTGTGCTTAGCTACCAAGGCAATTCACATAGAATTAGCCAGCGAACTGACCTCGGAATGTTTTATTGGCTTATTGCGTAGGTTCATTTCTAGACGCGGATTTTGTGCTAACTTTTATTCCGACAATGGAACCAACTTTACTGGAGCTTACTCCGAGCTAAAAGGTATTTTAGAAGTCCTCCAAAATGAAAAATTAGCATATTTTTATCAAGACAATAAAATTCAATGGCATTTCAGTCCAGCCCGATCTCCCCACTTTGGTGGGATCTGGGAAAGCGCAGTAAAATCAGTCAAGAGTCACTTACGTAGAATAATTAACGATAAAAATCCTCTGACGTACGAGGAGTTGTACACATTGCTTGTGCAGGTTGAGGGTGTTCTTAATTCCCGACCATTAATGCCCCTAAGTAATGATCCCAACGACCTAGAAATGTTAACTCCTGGCCACTTCCTAGTTGGTCGCCCCATCAATTTACTCCCTGACCTCAATCTTCAAAATGAACCTATAAACCAATTGTCAAGATACCAGCTGCTGCAGCACATGCTTCAAGGTTTCTGGTCAAGATGGAAAAATGAATACCTTCACAACCTACAACAGCGCGCCAAGTGGCGCTTTTCTACCGACACCTCCCATCTCCTCGGTGCCCTAGTTTTACTGAAAGAGGATCACGCTCCACCCTGTAAGTGGACTCAAGGTCGGGTTTCCGCAGTGCATCCTGGTCCAGATGGGCAAGTGCGCGTAGTGAGTGTTACCACGCCAAATACTGTGCTACGGCGCAGTATTGTCAAAGTGTGCCCCTTACCTATAAAATACCCTCCTTCCGATTAAAATACTTTAATATATATATAGTTTTACTTGGGACACTGAAAACTTTACTTTAGACTATTATGAGATCACTTCTCACACGCTAATGTATTTTTTTTATTTTTTTTGAAAAACCTTAGTTTTTTCAAGGGCGGCGGTATGTTTGCGCCGATATCAAATATTCTCCTCGTTACCTTTAAATGTCGCTACCACCGTCCTAAATCCTTAATTAAGGACCACTTCGAAAAGCTTGACTACCGGACAACGGCGCCAAAAAGACGAGAGTCGGCGATAACAGGGAGAAAGGGTTGAGATTCCGACGGAATAACACGTATTTAATAAGCTTTGTAAATAACCCAAATATTGTTTAATTTCTTAATTTCTTTCATTGTGCTAGTATAAACAAATATAAATTGTGTAAAAAAAGTAAAAAGTGTGCTTTATTCAAATAAAGCTGGTGTATCCCAGCCAAACGAGAGGTACTGGACACCGGCAAATGCAAAATCCAAAAGGCCTTAACCAGCGTTGCGCCAGAAGGTACACCAAGATATACACAGGATTTTATTGAATGAATGAGAATGCGTGTAATTGATATGGAAGTATTTGTAAACAAGAAGTTTCACAACATCCGTTTATTTTCTATAATCAAAATAAATATTTTAAAATAGGTTACTGTTATCAATGACGTCACGATTAGGTACTATCGACAATCACAAATGAACTGTATTATTACGTCTTTCATTTTAATTCATGTCAATAAGAGATATTTCTCAATATTCTAAATATTTTATTCATTTATTGTTGGCTTCTACTGCCATAAATAACCTATCCACTTATTGTGTAGACCGATAATCTTTGAAAAGCAATAGGGTAATTCCACGTTACGTCATCTGACAGTCGCCCTGAGATAAATAAGCATTTTCTGCACAACACGTTTTTCTTAATAGTTATTTTGATCGTGTTCGATTCCATTTGATTTTGATTTAGTGCTTTTTCCGACGCTGCTTTAATTACTTAGGTATTTTAAAACCTATATCTGACTATTTGTAATAAAAAGTATCATTAAATCAATACAACACAACCAAATTACAAATCTAAAATATACCCAAATAATTGTTCATCATCAGGGCGACTGTCATTAGTGTCAACTTGTCAATTGGTGGGTCCGATTAAAGCTTAATACTCACTTAGGCGAAATTCGCGTTTTTTTGACATAATGTGTCAAATCCATATTGAAAAATATTCGCGGCGGGAAATTTTAACTTTTCTGCGATTTTTTCAAGTATCGTTTGTCATAAATGAAGGGAAATAACATAACCTAGAATTTTTATTATTATTTGTTGGTGATGGTGCAATTTTTATAAAAAGAAAACAGTTCGGGTTATACAGACAAATAAAATAAATAAGTCACTCGTAGTGTACAGTATCCGCCAAAATAAACAGTACCGAAAATAAAAATTAATTTTTAATTTCTGTAATGTAAGTGTTCAAAATGTTCACCATTTCGACGCAAACAAGCTTCATATCGATTTTGTAAGTCAATAAACATATTTATAAAAAGTGGTTGATGTAACTGCCGAAAAATATTTTGTATTCTTTCCCGTAGTTCGGCAATATTCGCCGGCGGATTTTCCGAGTGAAATATTTTGTCCTTCATTATGCCCCAAATGTATGCGTCAGGTGGCGTCAGATCAGGTGAATGAGACGGATATTCGAAGTTCTGTTCCCCGAGAAATTATTCTATTTTCCGTATGAACGAAAATAATGCTCTACCAAAAACACTTTTTCTTCAGTTGTTAGAACCATTTTTAAATCAAATTTAACTGCAGCGTACTAATAATATATCAACTAATGACAATTAAGTCAAATATGACAAATCCATATTACATAAACAACTCCACAGCACTTTCTGTTTCGGTACTGTTTATTTTGGCGGATACCGTATTATGTACACAAAACAAAATATCTCTCAAGAGCCGATTTATGACATGCATTTTTCATTCATTCATATATTTGGGTTGTGCTCATCAGCCCAGGCACTTGAACTGAATCTTTGTACCATTTCCCATGTTATCTACTTCCATTCCAGCAGCTTCGTGTCTTCTATAAAGGCCATTAGGTTGACTGGAGGGATTTTCAGTAGTTGTGATGGTTGTATTAATTCTACTCCAAAGTACTTCCGTCTAAGTTCTTGTAAGTTCTCGCAGAAGCAGAGTATGTGAGTATGTGTTTCATCATCAAGTTCACATTTTCTGCACATAGGTTCACTAACTTTGCCCATTTTGTACAGATGTTTTCTCAAGGTGCAGTGTCCAGTCACCAGGTCGGTAACTGTCTTCAAATGTCTCTTACCCAGTTTCAGTAGCCTGCTTGAGAGATCCTTGTCTACCTTGTTCAGTAAACTCTTTATATGAAGGTGCCCTTGTGTCACCCTCCATTTGAATTGGTGTTTCCTATCTAGCCAGTTCCCGATTTCCCCTCTTATGCAATCTTCTTTAGAGCCTTCTTTAGCTAACTGGTCCGCCATTTCATTACCTGCAATCCCCTCATGTGCCGGCACCCATATTAGAGACACTTTGTTGTCTCTTGCCAGCCTGTTGAGGGATTCTTTGCAGTTTTTCACCAGTCTAGATCTAGTTGTTGGATTACTGATAGCCTTAAGCAGAGCCTGGCTGTCAGTGAATATTTCAATTTTTTGTCCGGTATATCCTCTTCTGATGTTTTCATCAATACAGGCTATAGCGGCAATCGTCTCTGCTTGAAACACGGTCGTATATCAATGGGATGGTGATATTCACTCGCTCAGTGCATATATTCTCTGGTGTCATGCTATAAAAACTCATGTGAAATATGGGTTCGCCTAGTAATGTCCCAGTTGTATCAGTGTGTCCTTCTCGAACATTGTTCGGGGACCATAAGTCTCCCGATTTCAGCCAAAAGAAGGAAGTCCAATAAGGGTTTCCATTTATGCCGTCCCCGTGCTGTTCATTGCCCCGGTAATACCAAGAAGGGCTTGTCTTTGGATTGCAGTTAACATATTAACTACAGAGGACACTTCTGTCCTCCTCCACCAGACTATTGTTCCATAGGTGATCGTTGGCCTTATCACAGTTATGTAGAGCCAGTGAACCACCTCAGGTCGTATTCCCCAGGTTTTGCCCATAACTCTTCTGCATTGCCAGAAAAGCCTAGTCGCCCTGGTAGTAATTTTTTCCAGGTGTGCCTTCCAATTCAGTTTGGAATCAAGGGTCACTCCCAGATATTTGACTTCTTTGGATATTTCTAGTTCTTCTGCGAACAACAGTACTCTACCCTGCGGGAGAACTCTTCTATTCGTAAAAGCAACTAGTTTGGTTTTTTTTTGGATTAACTGAAAGGTCCTCTTTAAGGCACCATTCCTCCACAATTCGCAGTGCTTCCTGTAGGACATTCATAACCACCTCCAGGAATTTCCCACTGGTGACAATCACTATGTCGTCCGCAAAACCCTGCGTCCATATGCCTTGATCATTCAACCTACAGATCAAGTCATCCACAACTAGGTTCCACAAAAGTGGTGAAAGTACTCCACCTTGAGGACATCCTTTAGTTGTCCTAACGGTGTATGTTTTATCATCCATATGTGCTGTTATTCTCCTATGCTCAAGCATGGATCCTATCCATTTGCATGTGGTACTGTTAATCCCTCTTTTTTTAAGGGATCTGTTTATTGATGACATCGATGGGTTGTCAAAAGCACCTTCGATGTCTAGAAATGCTGCAAGGGCTACTTCCTTATGATTCAGGCTTATTTCGAGACCCGAGAACAAATTATGCAGGGCAGCTTCACCTGATTTCCCTGCTTGATAAGCCCATTGTAGTCTACGTAGAGGGATGCTCTTAAGCGCTCCTTCTAGTAAATACATTTGTAAAACTTTATCCATGGTTTTCACCATGAATGATGTCAGACTGATTGGTCGGTAGGATTTAGCCTGGGTGTACATTTCTTTTCCTGGTTTCCTTTGATTCTCTCCATGCAATTGGTATATACCCTAGAGCATGGCTGCTTCGAAGTATCAGAACTAAAGGACCCATTATGATGTCTAGTCCCTCTTGTAGAAGCTTGGGGAATATGCCATCTGGTCCTGGAGTTTTGTAGGGGTCAAATGAGTTTACAAATGAGTTTACAGCACATCTGGTAAGATGGGATCTGAATATCTTATTCGTGAGTTCCCAGTCCTCTTTGGTTGCCTTTGTTTTGACAACCGGCAGGGTGTCATAGCTTGACTCTATCTTTACCGAACCTGGAAAGTGCACACTGAGGAGATGCTCTAGAGCCTCTGCCTCAGTTTTTGAAAACTTTCCGTTCGGCAACTGAATAGAACGAAGTTTGTTAGAAGTATCCCTTTTGAGAATCCTGTTGATTCTGACGCTGTCAGGGACACCTTGCATGTCCTCACATAATTCTCTCCAGGACTTCTCCTTGGATTATTTTATTTTTGTATTGTATGTACCTAGTTTAGCCTTATACGCTTCCCAGTTACCCGTTTTTTTCGCTTTGTTGAAAAAGCGTCTTGTTTCTCTCCTTAGCGATGTCAGCTCTTTATTCCACCAGATGGCTTGTCTAGAAGAGCGACTCTCCTTTATCGGACAGTTGTTATGATAAGAGAACTAAAATATACGTCAAAATTAAACCATTCATAAGACCATTTATTTTTCGAAGTTGATTTTGATTTGATTGTTTTTGTTTCCTTATATCTATACAGGGTGGTCCGTAAGTAATGGACCAACCTGAAATGGGAGATGCTCGAATTCTTCAATATATTACGATCTTACTAAACTTGCTTTAATAAAATGTTGATAATAGAAAAGATAGGGGGTGGTAAAGTTGAAATGTGAAAAAATGTTTTCTCACAGTAATTTGAAAAATTTTGGATATAAAAATTTAAAGATAGGTATTTGGAGGTATGGAAAATCATAATATGATATCCGTTTCTATATATTTTCTAGATAGCGCCACATAGGCAACGTTTGTGGCATAAATGTGCGCTATTTTTGGCCGCTTAAGTAAAAGAATATCAAAGCCACGCCATATATACAGAGTGTTCCAACGAAAACTTGACCCCCCAGAAACTCAGAAACCAAACTCAAAATGTGAAAAAACACATCGTTTTATCGGGAGGGGGACGAATTTTCATACAAAACTCATGCCCAAAAATGCTATTATTTTTGGAAAGAGAAAAAAAATGAGCTTCTTTGTGATACGTCACTCGACCTAGGTCGCCATTTCAAAGAATTCAAGATGGCGGCCGTACGCTAAACGCTGACGTAAAAACATTTGACATTTGCTCTAAAATATGCAGAATAAACTTTCATTCATCGTCCTAGAATTTCATAACTTTCCCTTTATCCGTTTCAAAGATAATCCCTTGGTGCTGTAAATTATGAAGCTGTAACATTACTCGAAACTGGAGGGATTTTGTGAACACATGTGGGATTTTTTAGACTTGTACGAAGGATAGTTTCTTGTACTGTGTTGGCAACACTGCACAAAGAGATCGGATTCGTAGAGTTTATTCTAACTGGCGATAGGACCGTTCTAGGTATCGTTCGCGAAAGTGATATATTTCTTTCGCGTTCCAACTGATTTTAGAATCGTTCTTGGGACGGTACAAAAACTGTACCTTCTGGAAAGGGAGGATAAAGTTGATGTGTCCATCCCTAATTCGAGTTTGCGTATTATACAGTGTCTCTCAAGAGCCGATTTATGACATGCACAAACCATCAGAAAATGACACTATAAATGACAGAAATTCGTTAAATAGTTAAAAATCATTTCAGCTTTTTTGCGATTTATCCGCACTTTCGCGAAGGTAAATTTCGCATTTGTGAGTATGGATGAAATACGTGAATGTGCGACAACAATCTGGATTTGACACATTTTGTCAAAAAACGCGAATTTCGCCCAAGTGAGTATTAAGCTTAAAAAGGGTTCAAACTTAATCAAATGAATATTAGATATTTAAAAAGAATATTTTTATTTACAAGCAAATGGAATTCAATTGGATTTGTTGAAATTGTACAATGTAAGCTTAACATTGAATTAATTTTTTGGAATTTGATTATTCTTTTTTACCTACACTGAATTTAGTTCTGAGTCACCTTCATTATCTTCATCTAAATTGATTGTAAAGGAATCAACATTAGTACTCATACACCTATAAGAATTTTCCACCTTAATAACCCTATTCTTGACTATGGATTAAAACATTTTTAATAGCGGAAACTTCGTCAAATATAACCGAATCGATTTATATTCAAGTAAATTATAAAAATGATTCTCAATAATGAATGAAGAAATTCACAATCATAGAAACGGACTTAACTATGATATGCTACTGACAACTCAAATCTTTTTTAATGAAGCAGTACGAGGGTTGTCTTTTACATTTTGTATATAAAGCTAGAAAAAACTTTTAAGCACTATTGTTTTCCAAGTATTCTCCACGAACAGAAATACACTTTTGTATCCTTTGGATCCAATTCTGGAAGCAGTTATTCCACTCGCTTGTTCGTACATTCAAAAAAGAGTATCTTAAGGCGTTGACTGCATCTTCTAGGGACTGGAATCTTTGACCACGCAGTTCATTCTTAATTTTTGGAAAAGTAAAAAAGTCATTAGGACTTAGTTCGGGACTGTATGGCAATTACTTCCCGCAAACAAATCGATATCTACCAATCAGTAGTAAGAATTCTTTGATCTTCCAGAGGAATTGTTGCTACATGACTCGCTTTTGAGGCAAATGTAGCCACCATTTATTTGGAAACAGTTCGAGAACGGATAACTCTCTTCGGTTTTGGTTCATCTTGGAATACCCAAACAGCCGACTGGCGTTTATTTTTGGATTCATAAGAGTAAATCCAGGATTGATCACTACTGACAACACTATATACCTATAATTTTTCCTGCGTTAAACCGGTTTAGAGTTTTTTGACACCAATTGACTCTAATTGATTTCTGTTCTTCCGTCAACAGATTCGGAATCCAATAAGAAACTAATGTTTTCACAGATAATTCTTCATGTAAAATTTTTTGAATTATGGTCTTTGAAATGCGTGATCTTCGTGGATCAGCTTACGTACAGCACCGATGTTTTCCCGATTGACTGCCGTTGCTGGATCGTACATGTTTAAATTCTCCATACCAACGAGAAATTGTCGACTGATGCCGAAAACAGAAACCAACTTGGCAAGGCAGTCTTGTTGAGACTGCAACAATTGTAAAAAATTATCACGCGAACATTTTCTCGGCTTAATTCCATTTTTCGACTGACTCGTCAATTTTAAAATTCACTTTATGTACAGCTTTACACGAAGCGTTAAGTTGAATATGACAATTAATTTTGACATATGATATTTGTTGACAGGCGCCAACTATGTTGGTATATGCAACGCTTGAAAGGCAACCCTCGTATTAAAGAATTCCAAGTAATTTTAAAGATAATTGGAATCCTTTCGAATTACCCGATGAAAATATTCATTAAGCTTTTCAGAATTGATAAAGATACTTGCCAATCAGTCTTATATTTAATACCCGAACACATGAATGATATAGCCAAAAAGCAATATTTGTTTTTAAACTTTGCACTTATATATTTTTCCAAAGTCGATGTTCAAACCAATCTTCGAATAGTTGGGTGTCAGTGTCCTGGTGATCATCTAAAGAAGAATCTGCTATGGTTTTAGCTAAAAGAAACAGTTCGGAACAAAGACTTTTTTGAACCTGCATGCATTATTGTTTCTTTTATTTGAAGGAGCTTTCGTTTGGCATTTTGTTATGTATGTATGTACTCGTATGTATATTGGGGTGACATTCTCTGAGAACTAAAAGATCTATTGTGTCCCCTTACTTCTACTCAGTTCCTAGGGAAAGTCTCAGAGACTAGTAGCTCCTATAATCCTATTTCGTTAGTCAGGATATCTGCAGGCTTCAACTTAGATAAATGTCCCCCTTCTATCCAGTAATCTCCTAGGTGTTGTGCCCTAGGATTCTGAATTGCTGTGCAATTTGCAAGTATGTGGATGGAGGTTTCTTATTCCATGCCACAGTTTCTACATTCTTCTTCCTCCACTATTTTAAGCTTTTTCAGGTGCCCATTCAGGCGACAATGTCCCGGTAGGATCCCTGTTGAAACTCTTAGTGCAGTTTTACTTTGACTTATGCATTCATACGCCCTACTAGATCTTTCCAATGGTCAGATCTTCTCTTTTTTTCGGCTTTGCCTATTTCTTCCAATATTACATTGGAGCTGATACCGCAAAAGGGTTCCGGTCCCCAAAAGGGTGTTTCAGTCCCCCTCTTTGCTAGTTCATCTGCTATTTCATTTCATTCTATTCCAGTGTGTCGTGGAATCCACATTAAGGTGACTATATTGTTCTCGCCTAGTTCATTGAGCTTGCCTGGGCATTCCCACACCATTTTGGAACTGATTACACAAGAGCTCAGTGCTTTAATGGCTGCTTGACTATCCGAAATTATGATAATTATTTGCCTTCTATATCTTTTATCATTATTGAACTGGGCACACTTTCTTATGGCGTGAATTTCCGCTTGAAAGATACTTGGGGTTTTCCCAAGCTTTCAGAGTATTTGGTTCCTGGCCCGTACACTCCTATACCAGTTCCTTCTATTGCTTTTGAGCCGTCTGTGTACCATTGAATGGCATTCTTTCCAAGTCTGGTAATGTATTTGGATCCCATTCCAGTTTGTTGCTTAATTCTGTAACGAATTTCTTTGAAAAGTTATATTTTTCAACATAACATCTTGGGCATGTCCCAGGTCTTCTGATTTCTAAGAAGTGAGGAGGTGTTTTTTCTAATGATTCCCTCTCTACTTAGTCTGTATCTGGTTCTTTCTGCAACACGAATCACTTCCATGGCTGCCGTTGGGCATGTTCTCATTGCTCCTGTAATGCACATACAGGCTAGTCTTTGAATTTTGGAGAGGTTTTCTCTCGTCGTCAATAGGCTAGTTCTACTACTCCACGCAATGGCTCCATAAGTGGTAATTGGTCTCACTATGACAGTGTACAACCAGCTCAGGATTTTTGAGTTGCCACCCCAATTTCTCCCTGCCAGATTCCTGCACACCATAAGAGCCATTTTTGCTTTGTATTTAATCTTCTTTTCGTGTTTGTTTCACAGGAGTTTACTATATAGAGTCAAACCTAGATACTTGACTTCTTGTCTCCATTCAACCTCGCTCCCATCAAGTTGATGGTTTTGAGATTTAGTTTTCTTTTAACAGTGGTTTATGATTCTTAGAGGCGCGAAGCTACACAAATGGGGAGGTGGCAATAGTCATGCGTCTTAGAGTAGCACCGTAATATATGAGCCATGTATCAATTTGATCAGTTGCGCCCGACGGAAAGTTAAGGTGGTTTTGGTAGGGTTTATGTTAAGTCTCACTTGCCTACACCAGCTATTTGTATAGTTCAGACCCTTTTGTACGATGTCACAAAGGGTATTTTCGAATTTTCCCCTGGTTGTTATGACAATATCATCAGCATATCCTTGGCAGGATATTCCGAGGTCAGTTAAGCCACACAGGAGTTCGTCAACCGTCAGGCTCCACATTAATGGGGATGCTACTCCTCCCTGTGGACATCTTCTGGTTGTACAGATGGAGACAATGTCTTTGCTACTCTAGTGGTGAGCAGTTCCGACATCCATTTGGATGTTGTGCTGTCTACACCTCTTCTATTTAATGCTCTTTTGACAGCCTCATTGGCATTTTGTTAAGAAATCATTCCATCCTTTTTGTGAAGTGTCCTGTGTATCGAACCATGCTTCGTTAAAGTAGACAATCGGTCGATGTTGTTCTCTAAACCTATTTATTAATAACTGTTAAATAAATATGACGCCATTTCCGTGAACGTTAAGATTCAATGATGATTTGTCGATTATTAATTGTTTGATATTTGAAACCCATTTTAACTATTTTTTTTCTTCAGCTTGAAATGCTAACAAGAAATGTCTGTTTCGTCATTGGTCAGTTTTTTTCAAGGAAAACTAGGATATATTATGATTGCTCTTCATACGTAGATAAAGGCGTCTTTGCTAAAGCAGACGTCTCAGCTAAAACATAGCTTGAATTACAATTTTTTGCTACCAAAGATTCCTAATCATTTTTTATTACTTCCTTAGCATGAATGTTTTCTTGTAAAGGTGTCACTACACGATTTCTCATTGTCAGCACAAGTCAATGGACTTGGACTTGACATTATTTATGTTAGAATTAGAAAATACGTCTGCGTACTCTTCTAGTATGTTCATTGTTCGGATCATCAGTAAAAGAGAACTCATCATCAGGAAAACTATGGAAATAAATATTTCCGAAAGCTAGGAAAACCTTTAAAGAGTTCTCTTTTACTTTGCTGCATTCCCCACTATTTACTAGTTCCTTCCTAACTAGTGAGCAACGACTATCCTTCCATCTATATATATATATATATATATATATATAGGATAGTCTTTGCCGACTAATTAGGTATAAAACCAGAAATATTGGGGAACTCTTCTTACTAATTTTACAAGCTTTCGGAATCTTTTATTTCCATTATCAAGTAACAGTAAATTGAGGATATTAACATTGGTATAAATTGGTAAATATAATTAAATGCAAAAATTGGTATTTGAATTTTTTTTAAATTATTGAAATATTGTCATTATGACAGATAAACAATTTCTTTTTTTTTTCTAATAAGTTATAAAAATTATGTGAAAAAATAAAGAGTATAGGTTATGATATTTTCATATAGAATAAATAGACATGAATACTCTTCTTTTATTATAAATAATGTCAAATTATTATAAAAGTTTTTGAAAAAATTAATTTTTGATTAAGAATTAAAATTTAAAATCTTATTATTGTGATCAATAGTTAGTAAGTAGTGATAAATATCACTGAGATTCTTATGGTCACTCTTCTTGTTATATATATAATAGTATAAGGCTCTTGAGATATGTGAGCCATTTCTAAGAAAAGTATTTTTTTAGTATTTGTTTGTATGTCTAAAATATTAACAGATTCAAAATCCATAACGTGGTCTTTATCAATTACATGTTCTGCTAATGCACATCTGTCAGGATGTAATCTACAATCACGTTTATGTAGACTTAAACGACTTTTTAATTTTTGGTTTTCTCTCTCTCTCTGGTTTTCTTCAATTCAATTCACGTCTTCGTTTTAAATTAGCTGCACTACCAACCACTATTGCAATCTTTTTTAACAACGCACACCCTGCCCATTTCTAATTTTAAAAAATTTTAATCTTTTCAGTTCCAACTATGAGTTTTTATTATTCATTACAAGTAATCTTTACAATTTGACTTCGATATCATTATCTAGCCTCCATGATTTGATCTTTCAAAGTTATAAATTTGACAACCACTGACAGTTTAAAACCGAAATAATAAAACACATACGATTTGCATATTTACAGTATGATCAGATAAAAGGACTATCCGTATTTCCCCGACTATATCAAGTATCGTAGTAAATCCGCATTTCCCACCATGAATCGATTTACCTTCACGGCAGAATGGGATTTGAAAACCAACTCGAAATAGTTATCGTGATTAGCGTGTTATATATGCGTCATAATTTTACTTTACATCTTCGTCAATATCTGTCCACGTCCATAACATCCACTAGCTGGCCGGATGTGGACGCCGCAATAAATTCCTCATTCTTTTCTCTTTCGTTCTTTCTCGCACCTATTCTTTTAACCTTTTGTAGCGTCTCTCTTTAATAAGCACTCTCTATTGAAGTCGAGTTCATTCATTCAAAAAAAAAATTCTTCGGATTTACGCCATTCCATTCATTAGAAAAATTATTGAACTATCGATATGCCATAACAACAAACTTTTATTGAAGCTTGTGCTTCTTATTGCACGACATAGGACTTTTGGGAAGGCTAGTGAACTCGTGAAACGTGTGATGTTACGAAAAAGCGTTCGTCATGCGATGACTCATTAGAAAGAGAAAGAGAGACGCAGGCCATAGTGTACGTTCAGTGCAGAGAGAGAGAGAGAGGCATGCCGCTGTCAAAATTTTGAAAAAATGGTCAATAATTATAAAAAACTGTCAAAAATGGTCAATAGTTGTTGAAAACTGTAAAAATTTTTGAAAAATGGTCAAAATTTTTGAAAAATTGTCAGAAATGGTCAATTATTGTCAGAACCTGTCAAAAATGGTCAATAATTGTTAAAATTTGGATAAATGGTCTAAAATGGTCAACATTTTTGAAAAATTGTCAAAAATGATCAATAATTGTCAAAACTGTCAAAATTATCAATAATTGTCAAAAATGATCAAGAATTGTTAAAATTTGAAAAAAGGTCAAAAATTGTCAAAATTTTTGAAAAAATGGTCAATAATTGTCAAAATTTTAAAAAAATGGTCAAAAATTGTCAAAAATTTTGAAAAAATGGTCAATAATTATAAAAAACTGTCAAAAATGGTTAATAATTGTTGAAAATTGTCAAGAATTTTGAAAAATGGTCAAAATTTTTGAAAAATTGTCAAAAATGGTCAATAATTATCAGAAACTGTCAAAAATGGTCAATAATTGTAAAAATTTTGAAAAATTGTCAAAAACTGTCAAAATTTTGAAAAAATGGTCAATAATTATAAAAAACTGTCAAAATGGTCAATAATTGTTGAATATTGTCAAAATTTTTGAAAAGTGGTCAAAAATTTTGAAAAATTGTCAAAAATGGTCAATAATTGTTAAAATTTGGAAAAATGGTCTAAAATTGTCAACATTTTTGAAAAATTGTCAAAACTGTCAAAATTATCAATAATTGTTAAAATTTGAAAAAATGGTCAAAAATTATAAAAAACTGTCATAAATGGTTAATAATTCTTGAAAACTGTCAAAAATTTTGAAAAATGGTCAAAAATGGTCAATTATTGTCGGAACCTGTCAAAAATGTTCAATAATTATCAGAAACTGTCAAATATGGTCAATAATTGTAAAAATTTTGAAAAATGGTCAAAAACTGTCAAAATTTTGAAAAAATGGTCAATAATTATAAAAAACTGTCAAAATGGTCAATAATTGTTGAATATTGTCAACATTTTTGAAAAATTGTCAAAACTGATCAATTATTGTCAGAACCTGTCAAAAATGGTCAATAATTGTTAAAATTTGGAAAAATGGTCTAAAATGGTCAACATTTTTGAAAAATTGTCAAAACTGTTGCAACGATAAACGCCCCTGGCTAGAGCACTTTCCTCAGGGAGTGGAATTCGCCACCAATTAAATTATTTTATATGCTATCACTGGGATGTGGTTTAAAAATTAATATTAAATTGGACGCCACCAGATTTTTATCGAAACAAAAACAAAGAAAAACGAAAGCAAAAGGTGGAAAACTGGAAACACCTTATAAAAATTAACGTTAATTTGACAAAAAATCAAATCAATTTATTTATTCATGAACCCGTTTATCCAATTTAATAATTATTGAATAATCAATACAAAGAATGAAAACAATAATTATTTATTGAAATTTAAAAATTCAACAAAAATTGGATATTAAAGAAACCAAACGAGGAGAATAACAAGTTATAATAGCACGCCAAATTCAAATCTTATAAACGCTAAAGATAAGGCGAAGGAACTTATCTTAAAGGGCTGGGATGTTTGCAGCTCTTAGCGTCGGCGGTGATGACTCCAGATGAAACAGGAACGGCACAGGAACAGGAACTTGAAATTTAAATCTTGAGGTGAATCTAGAGTGTAACTTGAGGATGAAACTTGAGCTAAACTTGAGGTGAATCTTGAGTTAAACTTGAGTGCCGAACTTGAGGGCTGCAGAGCTGCGGAAAAAAAACAGGGATAAGGAACTAGAAAAAACATTAGGGAAGGAACGAATAGATAGAACAGATCAGGTAAAAAGGAGCTTATGCTATAGCGCATACAAAACACCAACTCCACGTGTTAAAATATAACTTAACAGTGATCTCTTTTATTCTATTCGTTTTGTTCCTTAAATATACAAAAAATGCAAATTAGCAAATAAGCAATAAACATAAATAAGCAGTAAGCACTACACTAGAAATGTATTAGAAATTTGGGAGGAAGTGACTAATGAGCCACAAAAATTAACTAAATATAATAGTTTAAAAACAAAAAACGTAACAAGCTGAACAGCAATTTACACTGTCAAAATTATCAATAATTGTTAAAATTTGAAAAAATGGTCAAAAATTGTCAAAAATTTTGAAAAAATGGTCAATAATTTTGAAAAAATGGTCAATAATTGTCAAAAATTGTCAAAATTTTGGAAAAATGGTCAAAATTTCTGAAAAAATGGTCAATAATTATAAAAAACTGTCAAAAATGGTTAATAATTGTTGAAAATGGTCAAAAATTTTGAAAAATGGTCAAAATTTTTGAAAAATTGTCAAAATTTTTGAAAAATGGTCAATTATTGTCAGAACCTGTCAAAAATGGTCAATTATTGTAAGAACCTGTCAAAAATGGTCAATAATTGTTAAAATTTGAAAAAAGGTCATAAGATATCGCAATTACGATATGGCCAATAATTTCAATGACCATCGACGAGAAATGGTTTTGTTGCACATTCCTTTTAGAAGTGAAGATAATGATGTTCTTGCATTCTATTGCGCGTATTTTTATTGATGGTTTTCCCAACCTCGCATTCTATTGTGCATGAAGCAAGCTTCTTCAGACTTAACGTTAAATTTACCCATATACAAAGACTAAGGACTGAAGATTTTGTTAGACTCAGTGTGAGATTTTAACATTGCTCAGTGTGGTCTAAAATCAATTTTACCTTCCAAAAACTTCCGATGTAGTTTTTCAGTGTTGATACATTTTTGGTAAAAATCGTGCTCGCATAAGGTCAGAATGTTTATTGTTTCTATACAGGTTGTCCAGAAACTCTCCTGTCATATGAAAACTACAGATAATAGATGTGATTTTATGTCCATCTTACATTAAATTCAAAAACCATAAGGTATTTTCCAAAAAAAGTTCTATTGTTTGAATTCGCTGTTATGCACCGTTTTCGATGAAAATCCAGATTAATTTTTTGACCAATTCTGCTTTATTTTTTGAAAAAATGGAGATTATGAACAACAAAAATATTATTGAATTTTATAACTGATGTTCTGCATGACGACTATTTGTTGCAAGACAGGAATCTAATTGTCTAACTCTTGAAAAAATTCTGGGATCATTTTGAATTTCATTACGTGCAACCCTCTATTCTATTCACAGCTAAATACGATTTTGTATTGGAATAGCATTAACTAATTATTTTAACCCTTTCAGACCTATAGTACACTATGGTGTACATACTATTAATTAATTATTATCATTATTATTTTGTTCGCAATTTACATTTTGGGACCGTGTGGGTGGCATTTCTCATGTACATGTGTTTTAAAACTGAGACGAGTGGCGACATCTAGTAGGAAAGAACACGACTAATTAGTCACTTGTTGAACTTGGCCGACGAGAAATTGGATTTGCCTGGTGAGTGATCATTTATTGTATTTTTTTGCTAAAACTTTGAGCAATTTCATTGGAATTTTTGTGTAATAAGTTACAAATTGATGAATATGTACTCTCAGATAAGTCTACAAAGCATGAAATACTATATTTGATGCTCAAATCTACGTTTTGAATGAATGTACAGTATCATGTACATTAGGTCCTCGTAATAACTTGTGTATTATTTGGAATGTACATTATACAGCACATTAGGTCTTGAACGAACGCTATGTTGACATTCGAATTTTATAATTATATTCAAGGTCCACCTCCACAAAAAAGGCTAAGAAAAGAGCGTTATAGCCTAAAAAATGATGCAGATATTCAAGATCTTTCAGAATTTATTCAAGATGGCACTTCAGATATAGATATTTGATCGGATTATAGCAGCGATGATGACTATATTCCATAACAAACCAAGAGAATTGGACAAAAAGAAACCGCTAAATTCGTATCATCAGAATCCTCCAGCGAGTCTGAATCTGAAGAAAATCAACCAGAACTTGAAGAAATCATGAATAAGTCATCAACTCAAGCAAGCACTACGAAGAAAAAACAAAGTCAACAATTTTTTGGATGCTAGAGGCGATTATTACTCCAGATACTACATTTTTGCAAGATTCAAATAATTGCAGTCCACCACAAAGTTTAGATTCACCATTGCAGTATTTTTTACGATATATTGGAGATGATGTATTTCAAGAAATGGCTCAGTATACCAATATGTATGCGCTGCAAAAAGGAATACCTTCTTTCAAGCTAACTAATCAACATGAAATGAAAACTCTTATAGCACTTCATATTGCCATCGGTTCCCTGAACAAGTTTCCAAAACTTAGAATATAGGGTATCGGTCTATTTCTAGAAAATATGTCAAGGGACAGGTTTTTTCAGCTACGAACATGTTTACATTTCGTTGATCTCCGTCGTCATCCTGAAAATTGCAAAGACAAGTTTTATAGAGTTTGTCCTTTGTTAGATAGTGTTAGGAAAAGATGTTCCCAACTGATTTTAGAGGAAAACCTCTGGATCGACGAGCAAATGGTTCCTTTTACTGGTAATCTTAATATCAAACAATATGTAAAAGGAAAACCATATCCTTGGGGCATAAAAATTTTTTGTTTGTGTGGAAAAAGTGGAATCGCCTATGATTTTCTATTCTACCAAGGAAAAGAAACGGGGTTAGATGAACAAAATTTGAACCAATATGGAGTAGGGGGCAGTGTCGTCTTACATTTAAACAGAATTCCTCCAAATAATCATAAACTCTTCTACGACAATTACTTTTCATCCTATGATGTTTTGAAGGCTCTGACAGATAAAAAAATTTGGGCAGCATGTACCGTGAGACTAAATCGATTTCAAAATCCGCCTGTGCTGTCAGACAAAGAAATAAAAAGAGAAAAAAAGGGTTTTACAGACGAAGTTAGGAGTGCAGATAATATTTCACTGGTAAAATGGTTAGACAATAAAACTGTTTCCATGGCTTTCAACTTTATTGGAAAAGGACAGGAAGATATTGCTAGAAGGTGGGACAAGAAATCTAATAAATACTTGAATATACCGAGGCCTGAAGTAAATGCAAAATACAATCACTCAATGGGAGGTGTTGACTTATTAGATCAAATGATTAGCACCTATAGAATTTTCATAAAATCACGAAAATGGACTAATGCACATGATAGATTTTGTTCTATAGCTAATTCTGGAATATAAAAGAGACTGTCAACTAAGAAATATTCCCAAAGATAAAGTAATTGATTTTCTTCACTTTCGCTTTGATGTAACCAATGATCTCATAATGGCAGGTAGGCCTATTGAGAATGTAAGAAAAAAAGGAAGACCCAGCTCAGCTTGTGATCATACACCAACATCATCAAAAACTGTCAGAAGAGGTGGGAAAAGACCCATTGCCGATGTACAGTTTGATAATGTTGATCATATGCCCCTCTATGACAATAACAAGGAACCCACTAGATGCAAAATGGCACGTTGCAAACAGCGTAGTCATATTTTTTGCCTTGTAAAATATCGCAACTGTTTCGTAAATTTCCATAGAAAATAAAGTCTTATTATAACATGTAAAAAAAATTGTTTTCTGACTTTTTGTACATTCCAATGTACATATAGAAATCTACAACGGCAACTGTTGAGTCCCAATGGACTGTATAATGTACACACCATAATATTTTGCTTGATAAAAAAAAATTTTTTCTCACAGTACGATTCTTTAATGGGTTAAAAAACACTCGACAACAAGAAAAATTTTTTTTTACAAAAAAATAAAAATCAGGTCTGAAAGGGTTAAGTAGCCCCAAAAACATAAATGGCATGGATTGAAATGGGGCGATCTTGCAGGTCAATTGACTGGCCCTCCTCGTCCAATCCATCGATTTTCATACGTAGTGTCACGAACGAACTAGTCGACTAAAATGAGCAGGACAACCATCGTGCATGAACCATAAATTTTGCTGCGACATTAGGACACAGATTAATTGTGATTAGGGGAAAAATCACTTGTTCGAAAGTAATTTTTCACACTTCTGAGAATATTTTCCACTCTTGTGAAAATTGTCACTTTTGGATATGTGAACCAGAATTTAAAAAACTGAAAATTTTGATTATAATTCAACCGTTGTTAATTGTTTTTAAGGAAAATAAATATTATGTGTATATTATTTGAAAGCCATTTGAAAAACTAATAACTACTGTCTTAATACCAATATTACCAATATTATTTAATGTTCATAGGAAAAATATATCGTATTTTAGCGCACCGAAAAAGTCCATTTTCGGTGTTTTCAGTGAGGTATAATGAAAAAAGGTATTCCAGCATAACTTGCTTTTTTCTAGCCTTTCCATATTTCCAATTCCGATGTACAAATGATTTGACTATTGAAACAATATGAAAGAAATCTATGGGTAAATACCATGGATATGAACCAAAACAATTATTACGATATTGTACTACGACAACTTCCTTGTAAGAAAAATTTATTTGTAAACATTTTTTTGTTGTTGCCAACTCCTATTTATATATATATTTTTTTGTTCTAGGTAAGCAATATCACATTTATAGTAAATATGGTAAGTTAGATATATTGTTTTGTAACTTTTTGACCGCAAAAAATATTGAACGTGAAGTTCTGACTAACTAGAACCTCTGTTGAGAAAGATCCGTGAATGCTGTGAATTTGAAATATGGCCGAACAGGTCCGAACTTCGCATAGAATTTAATAATTGAATATTATTGTATTCATTGTATTATATTTTCGGTGCGCTCGCATTTTTCTGTCATTGTCATTGTCAGTGCCCACTTAACAATTATAAAGAATCAATAATATAAATTTAAATTTATTTCACTTGGTTTGTTTATAATTTTTTTATTCCGATTTTATTTTAACTGTTTAACTATATCGTATGCACATTAATTTTGATTTTTAGTAAAATTACGACAATTACAGTAAGTTTATTGGAACAGTAAACGTCACATGTCATTCGGAGTTAACCGCACATACAGATACATTCAAACAAAAACGGAACATAGGGATTTTAAGCATTGTATCAGAACTGCTTTTGAACTAGTCGACCAACATCCAGCTTCAACAGATTAAAAACACGATTATTACAATCATTTACTTGGACACCTATGAAATATCGTACAATTCCCACCGCTCCGTATTCTCAACGGTGGGCGGTCCTTAATTAGCGTCAGACAGTCAGTCGATCGGTGGGAGTGTCCAAGCCAATAACTTTGTTTCAATTTAAAGAATCCAATTTTGTTTTATTTACGAATTTATTTTTATTTTGCAAGCCGTTATGGCCAAAAGAAATCAAAACATATTATCTTAACTCGAAACATTAATTTTTAAAGAGAATTTAACAATTAATTTTCGATTTTAATAACATAAAACGTAAGCATATTGTTTCAATATGTAGCGACGTTTACTACCCCCATCAAATAATTATTCAATACTAAATCGCAGTTCGCACTTCGCACACACCTCGCACATAATTTTGGTAGGACAAGGGGCGGGCTTTTTTACAGTGATTCACAATCCAGCTGTCCAGATCAATACTTGATATTCATTGAAGTGAACTTATAGAAATGTTTTGTTGGTGGACTATTTAGATCGGCGAATACACTAAAACCCTATGTTCCGTTTTTATTTGAATGTATCTGTATATCAAATAAAATAAGATTATTATCATCAAGGCCAATAATTAATGTTAGTGTAAGCGCTTATTTTATTTTTTTGTTATCATTTGACAAAGAGTAGTAGTATTATTATCGATGCCGATCAAGGTAAGTTATATATAATACAAATTTTCTAGTGCAAACAGTAATTTGTTTATTTATTCAGTAAATCGACGAGTGTTTTTATTGCTTCGTAAATAAATATGCCGTGGAGAAAATCCAATCTCAATAATGCATATGGCATTAGGGTGCTTTTTAGGACTTATTTTTTTATTTTGGCTTCCCACTCAAAATGTTGTTGGAAATGTTCAAAAAAGAATTCTCTGAAAATTTTAGCTCTCAATATTTAACTACTCGCCCAAAGATTTCCCATTACAAGTAAACTTTGATGAATTTTTTTAAATATCTATATCTCAGCCGAATTTGATAATATGGAATTGTCCTAGAGACGTAGCTGTAATCTGCACCTGTAAGATGATGATTTCTTGAAGTTATTTTAAAAATGATTTATAGAAAAAATGCAAATAACGAATTTGTAGGGAATTGAATTTCTTTTAAGAAAGGTTCAATAGGTTGAATGAACTTTACTTTTTTTTTATTCAATAATATCATTAAGTGGCGTCTAAAACCCAATCCACAAGGCAAATTTTTTAAATAAATAACTTGGGAAACATAGTTTAAAGTTCCGTGTTATTTAAAATCATTTCAAACTACCTCTATAGCGCTCCAAAGATGCTGACCAGGGGCGTTATTCTCGACTGAGGGAGTGGAACTTCCCGATCGAACAGATATTTTGTCTTTATTTTGCTTGGTTAGGTACTCTGTCACTGCAGTGACAAAGACAAAATATATGTTCCCTCAGGAAGCTTCACTCCCTCAGTCAAGAATACGGGCTTTGGGTGCATACTAGTTCGCTCCCGCGGTCAGTTGGGCTTGTTAATCCTATACTATTAGTTCGCTCCAACGGTACTATACTAGTTCGCTCCGGCTACCTGTGACGTCCTCGTGACGGGGATTAAGATGTGACCGTTGCCGCCGCCGGCTGGAGCGACCAATATGTCCATTGTCCATACCTACCTGCTACATACCTAACCTAACCTAACCTAATCTAACCGTTGACTAATAACATAGGTTTTCCCTTTTCACTTAAAATTTCACTTCTTCTGCGGAATTCATATTTTTAAATCTTTTCAATGTGATCGATATTTTCACCTCTACTCAACAACTAAAACTTTCACAATAATGAAATTAAAAGAAAATACTTACTTTAATTTCATAACAAAATTTAAACCTTCTTCCAGTTATTAATAATTAGCCAAAAATCCCAACCAATGAAATTAAAAGAAAATACCTAATTTCATAAGAAGATTTAAAACCTTCCAGGTATTAGTCATTATCCCAAAATCCCAACCACTCCTCATAAATGCCCAGTATGATGCCCAGCTGTGTACTCGTGTATCGATCACCGGCCACAACAGTGATTCCAATTCGAGGAATTTTTGGGGTTTCTTAGGGACAAATTTTCGAGGGATTTTTCAAACTGCGTTATAAAATTATGATGGGCATTTTTATCTAATCGCCAAAGACTTCATGTCTGTTATTCGGATTAGTTTAGGTAACTAAATCTATTGAAACTACACAAATATTTCAAATTTTGTATATTTATGAAAAGTTTCTCTAAATATTCAATTCTTTTTTTTACTACGGTGTGATACAGAGTGATTTTTAAGTATGGAACGCCTCAATTATCTCGGAAACAGCTTTGCACGATTTTTATAGATTTTGGTGTGCAAGGAACTTGTGATGCGGCCGATATTATGGTGGTATTTACATTGTTATCAGATCTTTCCTTTTTCCGGAATAATAGCGAACTTTCTTATTTCAAATGGATCACCCTGTATATATTTTGCCTTTTGAAATCCTTAAGAAATACTGAATATTTTTCATGTAGTGTTCCCTATACCTCATCATCATCATGGCCGTTCAATCCCGAGGGATTATGACTAGCTCAATAGAGCTGTGTTTAATCATATTGACTAGGTGCATTACTCCTCTTATATCAGTGCGACTATAATCTTTTATCTGTCCTGGCCTCATTTGTTATAGTTCTCCATTTTCTTCTCTCTCTGCATTTTGTTTTCCAGTCTCTGATTTTCAATGCTTTTTTATCTTCCTCTACTTGATCCCACCATCTGCTTCGTGGTCTTCCTCTTGTTCTCGTC
Source organism: Lochmaea crataegi (assembly GCA_947563755.1). Taxonomy (NCBI): domain Eukaryota; kingdom Metazoa; phylum Arthropoda; class Insecta; order Coleoptera; family Chrysomelidae; genus Lochmaea; species Lochmaea crataegi. Next base: position 56,472,474 of record OX387422.1, on the reverse strand, counting down.
TTCAATGGAACCCATGCTGTTATTCTTATAATGTGTCCCATCCATTCCAGTCTCCTTGCTTTTATATGTCGGACTATATTTTCTCCACCTGCTTCCTCTTCTATTTCTATGTTTCTTTTTAATCTTCTTTCTCCATCTCTTGTTATGTCTGGTCCAAGTATTGTTCTCAATATTGTCCTTTCTATTATTTTTAGATCTTCTTCGTCTTTTTTGTTTATAGTTGTTGTTTCGAATGCGTAAGTAATGACTGGTCTGCTCAAAGTCTTCTAAATTTGTATTTTTGTTTTTTTGCTGATCGATTTAGATTTTAATAATTTCTTATTTATGCCAAGAATTTTGTTTCCTTTCATTATTCTTTCTTTTATCTTGTCTTTACAAGTTTGTCCTATAGATGTTCCTAAATAATTGAAGCTTGATACAATTCCACTATGCCACTATGGTGAGGTCGTCGGCATAAGCAATTAACTGGGTCTCGTTCACTTTAATATTTTTCTCGTTCAAGTTTGCATTCCTTAAAATGGATTCAAGTACTAGGTTAAACAGTGTTGGAGAAATTGAGTCTCCCTGTTTTACACCTTTATTCATTTTAAATTCTTCTGAATTTTCACCTTGGAATTTTACTTTCCCTTTAGTGTTTTGTAGGGTCATTTCCACCAATTCCCTAAGCTTCTTTGGGATTCCTAGTATTTTTAGTGTTTCTATAATCTTCTGTCTTATGATTGTGTGAAATGGAAGTCTATAAAAATGACGTGTAGATCATTATTGTATTCCAGGGATTTTTCAAGGATTTGTTCGATGGTGTGTATTGCCGTTACTGTTGATTTTCCTGGTCTAAACATGTTTTTGTAGTCTCCTATTATTTTTTTTGTGAATGCTTTCAGTTTTTGATTTATTATGTTTGCAAGTGTTTTGTAGGTGGTATTAAGTAGGGTTATTGGTCTATAGTTTTTGCAGACTTCCTTATCTTCTTTTCTTTGTGAATGGGTGTTATTATTCCAGTGTTCCATTCGTTATTATTATTCGTTATTATATTTGTTATTATATTTCCCGCCCAAATTTGTTGTATCAGTTTGGATATTGTCTTCTGAAGCGGTTCCCCGCCATACTTCAACATCTCCGCTGCTATTTTGTCTACTCCTGCGGCTTTTCCGTTGATAGTTCTTTTTATTTCAGTCACTATTTCTTTTTCAGAGGGGCAGTTTAACGTGATTTCGTTTTCTGGGTCTGCTACTAAGTCTTCTTCTACCCTGGAGTCCTCGACATCATCTTCATGAAGCATTCTCCTATAATACTTTTCCCATATTTATATAATTTCCGTGCTTTCATATACTGTTACGCCATTTTCATTTTTTATTCCCCTTGTTTTATTGGGATATTTGGTCAGTGCTTTTATCTTTTTTTAGAATTGTTTTAGGTTGTTGTTACGCCTATCTTCCTCTATTTTTTCATTTTTCCATTTGGCCAGTCATTTTTCTTATTTTTGTATTGCATTTGCCCTATTTCTGATTATCTTGTATGATCTTCTGTCCGATCCTTGGTTTGTATTTATCCACTTTAATCTTGCCGTGTTTTTTTGTTTTCTTATTTCTTCACACTGTTGGTCATACCATTCTTTTTTCTCCTTTTCTTTACTCTTCTTCCCTATTATTTGCTGTGCTGCTTCCAATACGACGTTTTTTATTTTTTCCCAACTATTTTCGATATCTGATGTAATAAGTGTCTGATTTTCAATATTTTCTGTAATTTTATCTTCATATTGTTTCCTAATTTTTTCAGTTCTTAACCTCTCCACGTTAAGAGTGTTCATTGGTACGTTATATTTCTTTGCATCTTTTACTCCTCTCATTGTTGTCATTTCTAGATACTGATCCGTGTCTGCGTTTGCGCCTATGTACGTTCTTGTGTCTATTGTTTTTTTGCAGATACCTCTCGTGGCTAATACGTGGTCTATCTGGTTCTCAACATGACCTCCTGGGTGCCTCCAGGTTACTTTGTATTTTTTGGGGTGTATGAACTTAGTTGATAGTATTGATAAGTTCATCATTCTAGCTAACTGGCACAGTCTTTGACCGTTCTCGTTAGTTTTGTCATGTATAATTCCTTTTTCGTTACCTATTATTTCTCTTAAGTATGTTTCTTTACCCAGTTTTTCGTTTGCGTCTCCTAATATTATTATTTCTTCTTTCTTTGGTATTTATTCGCAAACTTTAATGAGCGTGTCATAGAATTCGTCCTTGGCGTTCTGCAGTTTTTGTTGGTGTATAAATATTTATTATGCTTATGGTATTCTTCCTCATTTTTAATCCCTATACCTAAATGCCATAATTTCGGAGTTATAGCTACATTTACATTATCTTCGCCGAAGTTAAAATAAGTTAAAACATCATTGAATAAACTCGTTTAATTTGGAAAATCTTTAATAATTTATATTCTAATAGAAATATCATAACAAGGACTACTTCCAGAAAATTAGTAAAAAGTTTAACGTAACTGGTACAGTAAAAGATTTATCCAAATCATGGCGCAGAAAACCTAGAGCAGCTGAAGACAAATCTTTAAATGTTTGTTTCATGTTAGAGGTATGTCCACATTTGAGAAGTAGAAAAATTAGGAATTTTAGAAAACATACAGTAAAGGCGATGCTCAAAATGTTGTCCGTTTACTTCAATACAACATGTCATGCAATTTTAAAAACTTTGCAATGCATTTTGCAACATCCCAGACTGCTCAATTCTTCTTATCTCTGTGGTAATCTTTTAATTTCTGAATATTGGCTGGTTTTATTTTATAAACGATGTTTTTTAAGTGACCCCACAGGAAATAGTCTGAATGATTCATGTCGGGTGATCGCGGGGGACATTCGATAAATCCACGCCCTCCAATCCACCTTCTGGGAAACACATTATTTAGTCATTGGGCGGTGGGATTCACGTATCCAACGAGGATTGTTACGTGACCAGAATCTACAATTTACGTTTTTATTATTAAAAAAAGTGGCCTCATCTCAAAACATAACATTACTTAAAAAATTTCGTTTTGATTGAAACATTTTTCCATCATTTTGTTTGCTAACTCTTCACGTCTATCGAAATCATCATCTGACAACTCTTGAACTGATCTTATTTTGTATGGATGGAATTTATTTTCACGTAAAATTTTCATTTCGGATGTTTGCGAAATACCAAGTTCCCTGGATATTTGTCTAGTACTAAAGTGTGCATCGTCTTCTAACAGGACACAAACATCTAAAGATTTGTTTACAGTTGATGCGCCCTGATTAGGATAAATATTTTACTGACCAGTTTCGTTAAACTTTTCACTAATTTACTGACAAATATCATTCTTAGCGATTCAACTTATCGAACCGTTTTTGGAGGAAATTGAAATAATGAGCATTTTTCATCTAAGTCTGATTGAGTGACCCGTATCATCTTACAGATTGACGCAGATTACACTGAGCATTTTTGTAGAGCTTTTAATTCCAAGTAAATCTCACTGTATAACAATCCGATAGCAGAAATATAGATATTTAATAAAAATCATCAATTATATGTATTTTAAATGGGAGTTATATTAAGAGATAAAATTTTCAGGGAATACATCGGTTATCAATTACCGTCTATACAGTAACCAATGTTATACTTTAAATCCATGCAACTGCCCTTTACTTGCAGTTTACGTATGCATTTTTTTAGGTTGATTAACTTCATATAACCAAAATGCATGAAATAGTTGAAATTTCCCATCCATGTTGTATCGTAGTACTACTAATAATTATTAACTTATAAATACCTAAATTGATTAAAAAGTACTAATAAAATAAAATTAATATGTGTTAACGACCGTTGAAAGCATCAGACATACGCCAACGCTTAATTTATTCAGACATATACTTTTCGAAAGTCAAGCCTTCAGTTCCTTAATCGCACTTTGTTCTATTCCTTTTAAGGTCTCAAATTTCCAAACTCGGAGAACAAATTGTCTTTTCAACAAAACTTTAGCTGCAAGCTCCTATAAACTTGATCTGGAAATGAAATGGATATTTCTGGTAAACGATCATTTTATTTATACCACCTGACCGTTTATCTCATCATTGGAGAAAATAATATAAAACCTTAGTAGTTGAGGAAAATCCTCGAGGATATATCAACATAATTAGAAATATGGTACTATTAGTTAAAGAGGAATTTATTGATGCGAATGGAAATGATAGTCTAGGAAACGAGGGGTTTTCCCTTTGTTTTCCACACTAAAAATTGAGTAGACACGAATGAATAGAGGAGTTCAGTCTAAGGTCAGTGTGACCAACAAAAAGTGGTTTTTATGACAAGAATGACAGTTAATGTCTACCATTCAAAACATAAGATTTTTGCAGGTTTTTTATCATTACGAACATCTATATTGCTTTATTAAAACAATGAATACACCCCCGAAGCGCAAATCTTAAAATTTAAAATGACGTTTTAGCTGAATTCTCAATGCATCGGTGGCCAGTAATTCTAGGAACTTTCGGCAAATCACCAATTCTCATCTGTCATTATGTCACTAGTTATGTCAGATGTCAGTGGAAAAAGCAATCAGAAGAATAAAGTGATACAACTAACTAGAACTACTACAAAAGTATGAAAAATAAACATAAACGATTAAACGAATATCAACAAAAACAAATAACACTGACATCTGACATAACTAGTGACATAATGACAGATGAGAATTGGTGATTTGCCGAAAGTTCCTAGAATTACTGGCCACCGATGCATTGAGAATTCAGCTAAAACGTCATTTTAAATTTTAAGATTTGCGCTTCGGGGGTGTATTCATTGTTTTAATAAAGCAATATAGATGTTCGTAATGATAAAAAACCTGCAAAAATCTTATGTTTTGAATGGTAGACATTAACTGTCATTCTTGTCATAAAAACCACTTTTTGTTGGTCACACTGACCTTAAACTGAACTCCTCTATTGCCAAAGTGACACCGGCCTACTATTGTATTGTAATTAAAACAAAGTGTCACACAGAATTTTTTTTTCTCAGAATCTATTGGTTCTAGGAAAAAGTTTATCAAGACAACCAAGATTTTAATAGTTATCTACCTAACGTGTTTGGGAAGTAGAATTTTTCGCATGAGCACTTTGCAAAACGACCGAAGCGAAAAATTCCTTCCCAAAAAAGTTAGGTACAAAGTTTTTTGTAACGAATAATTTAAAATAAAAATACAATTTAAATATAAATTTTATTTACTTTATTTTTCTATTGACAGTTGTTAACTTGATATATGTACAAATGTCAAATCTAAATTATTTGACACTTTCCACAACTTTCAAAAATAAAATTTATCAATATGATTGAGGGTGATAGTAGTGATAGTGAACCTAATAATGATGTTTCTGGTGTAGAAATTAAATCCTGTATCAATTGCCCCATAAATATTCGTGTTTTTAATAGCTGTTCGTTTTCTGCTATTCCTTAAACTAATTGTTAGAAATTGTTGAAAGTAAAATTTGTCAAAACTTTGTGTGTAACATAACCTCTGTTTGACACTTTTGTTGCCAACTGTTCAAAGCAAATTGTGGAAAAGTAAAAAACATCCGGATCCGTAAAACACACTTTCCCGCACTCCGGCGATAACTGTAAAATATGCATTTAAAAGCAATCAGTACAAAAATAATATTTTTATTTCACAAAACTCAATCTCGAAAAAAAGCTTCATATTAAATTCGAAAATTTGTCTCGTTGTTGAAGAAGAAGTGAATCGTGTTTAAATATCGTCACTATTCCTTTCCTTGGAATAAGCGGCTTGTTTGAGTGGGGTATTGGGTATTTTCTTTCCTTAATTTTATTGATTCTCAAAATATCGCCATTATAGCATAATATATTATGAATTTTGACATTTTTACAAAAAAATGATGCTCCTATCTGAAGTCTCTGTGACGAACTGTTTTTAGACCAGTAATATAAGCCAAAAAGAGGGTCAACCTCGGAATGAAAGATAATAAGCTGTAAACTTGTATCACCGTACACTAACTAACGACAAGTAAATTCACCTGCGTCGGAACGTTTGAAATTTTTGTTACATCTTTTCTCCGGCGCCGTACTCGCCCGTTATCATAATACAACGATTACGAGGGACAAACGTGTGGTTAAATACGTGTATGTACTGATTTACAGTGACCATTATGACTAAATACAAAATTATAATAAAAATATGTATAAAAATTTTAATATTCACGCAAAAACAATGATCTTCCCACAAAAACGAAAACAAAAAGCATTTATTATATTTCCGAAATTCCGATCAGCATTACATTAACTCTGCGCGCTACCCCTGTACTCAACACTTTTCGGTAACCGCTGAATCGACGAAGTGAATTTACTTGTCGTTAGTTAGTGTACGGTCCCTAAAAGTGGTCTCAAAAGTCTCATAAAATCTCGTGACCGCGTCCTAAGTTATCAAGGGTCAAAGGTAAAAAAAAACAGTTTTTTGCAAATATCTCGCTCGAATATTGTAGAGAATAAAATTATCTACAACTATTATATAAAACATTTTTACACAAAATTGTTTTTGAGATAGAGGGCGGAGAGCTGGCAGCACTTAGCTGCTTACAGCATAATGCAAGGTCAACCGTTAGTTCTGATTATACCTAAAGTCTACAAAACATTAAAAAATATATAATTATAAATAATTTGCATTTTTTAAAGGCTAAAACTCAAACATGCTCCTCCAAAAGTGATAAATATTCTCGTTCTAAAAAACACATTTTATTTCTGCACGCATTTAGTGGCTGGGACTGCGCTGTTTAAAATGAGGAAAAAAAGTAAAAAAAAGATGGTAAACATATTAAAATAAAATAAAATGCATCCCTATAAAATGATACCTACTCAGGAGCTAATGGAAGGCGATTTTGAAGGAACTTATTTTTGCGAACGAATGATGGACATGTTGGATAACATTATTATCCAATCAGAAGACGTTATTTTTTCTGATGTGTGCACTTTTTCAGTAAACGGTCATGCTAATCGGCAAAATTGCCGCTACTGGTCAACGGAAAATCCTCACTGGATGAGAGATGAACACACGCAATACCCTCAAAAGGTTAATGTTTCGGCAAGGATTGTCGGAAACCAAATCATTGGCCCCTTTTTCATTAAGGGCAATTTGAATAGCGATCATTATTTGGCACTACTTCAAAATCATGTCATTCCAAGTCTGGCAAATTTATATCCTGATCCAGAAAACCCTCAAATTGCAGTGAACACTCATCGTACAATTGTACTGCACAATTTGGTGTACTGTACGGAGTCTGCTACTACAACCAATTGTACTGGTTTTGCCCATCACTACAGTGAATACGATATAGTTTCAGCTGGATGGAGCACCTCCACATTACCAACGCAATGTCCGGCAGTACCTCGATGCTATATTTCCCAATCGATGGATAGGGATGCGAGGATCGATAGAATGGCCAGCGCGATCATCTGATCTTACATCATTAGATTTCATTTTATGGGGATATGTGAAGAGCTTTCTGTACAAAACTAAAATTATTGATTTAAATGAGTTGAAAGAACGAATAACACTTGCGATTAGGGCGATCACGCCTGATATGTTAAATAATGTTAGAAATCAGTTTTATTTAAGATTAGGATGTTGTCAAGACGTTCGCGGTGAACATGTTCAACATCTACTTCATTGACTTTCATAGTTCTTTTTAGTGTTTTACATTTTAGTTTTTGATTGTATTGTAGTAAATTTTAGTAACCACATGATTTTATTTTAGGTAAAAATCTAGTTTAGTGAACCAACGCGGATTTTGATGAAATATATTTTTTTAAATTAATTCGAGGTCGCTGAACACGAAAATAAAAAAAGAAATCGGCGCTCTCTTACCAAAAACAAGTTATGAATTTTTGATGATGAGTTCAGATCAGCACTGCACTGGTTTTATTGTCATATTAGAACTGCTTTAAAATGATGCATTATAACTGCTACACAATGTTAGATACACTATAATTGCTTTTTACGATATTCCTCTCACACACACATTTAGAAAACACTGATATTGATATTCTTTTCTTGTACATTCTTTTTTTAATTCCACAATTATTATATCTTTTGACGTTTCCATGTAATATGACTTACATAAGTTTTGGTCTGTTTCCTCTTAGTCGTAAAGCTTGTACCTAATAACATATTCAGCCATTAGATATTTAGCCACTTGAATTAGTTGCTGAATATTTTCGATTTCATGATCGTGACATAGAAGATATAAACAAGATGAACATCATGAACATACACCTATTTTTCCGATAGCTGGCGCTGTATTTGGCTCGACTTTCGTTTAACTGAAATCAGTTATGGAAAAATGAATGAACAGCTATCAACATACTGTGAAAAATGCGCGCCGGAACGACGTTTCGCAATTCGCGCGCGCGAATTGCGAAACGTCGATCCGGCGCGCTCGCTTCGCTCGCGATAATCAATCTACTTCATTATTTCAAACGGAAATCCAATCTAATAAATGTATCAAGCTGATAAGAAGCGATTGCGATTTCACTTTGATCGGTGTTAGTTGGTCGGGAAGCGATATTAGTAGAATTTTCAACTTTTCTAAAAAGGGGAAACAGCTTTTGATAACCAAAGTCTTATAATATTAGCAGTTTGTTCAAAATTTTATTTGGAATTACACCTGCAGCAACTATTTTCGTTCTCAGCAGTGTTTATAGAGGCCGAACAACTGAGGAGGTAATTTTTTTGAAGAATTAATTGATGTGTGCAATTGTTCAGCATACTCAATGATCAAATTGAATGGTTCATTATCCTTCAAATAAATGATAAATATCGACCAAACGTATCTCAAAACTAACCATCTTTCAAAATTTGAAAAAAAATGTTTCAACTATAATACAGCGCCAGCTATCGGAAAAATAGGTGTATGTTCATGAAATCGAAAATATTCAGCAACTAATTCAAGTGGCTTGATATCTAATGGCTGAATATGCTATTAGGTACAAGTTGTACGACTAAGAGGAACAGACCAAAACTTATATGTCAGATGTATGTCAGTCATGTTACATGAAAACGTCAAAAGATATAATAATTGTGGAATTAAAAAAAGAATTTACAAGAAATGAATATCAATATCAGTGTTTTTTAAATGTGTGTGTGAGAGGAATGTCGTAAAAAGCAATTATAGTGTATCTAACATTGTGTAGCAGTTATAATGCATCATTTTAAAGCAGTTACATGACAATAAAACCAGTGCAGTGCTGATCTGAACTCATCTTCAAAAATCCATAACTCGTTTTTGGTAAGAGAGCGCCGATTTCTTTTTTTATTTTCGTGTTCAGCGACCTCGAATTAATTTTAAAAAAATGTTTCATCAAAATCCGCGTTGGTTCACTAAACTAGATTTTTTCCCAAACGATATATCACAAGCCTATACTTCCCATTTAAAAAAATGGGGGCTGTACCTGTCATTCGAAGGGGGTTGCGGGTAGGGATCATATTTTCACGTTGAAGAATGTCAATTTATAATTTAAATTTGACGTGTTTCGGGATTTTTTATAAATATGTACAGTAACTGAACTAATGGATTTATTCCGTTTGGCTTTTACACACGGTATTTACGTCATTTACGCTTATCATAGTTTTCAACATTGAATGGTCCATAGCGACGATAGTTTAAATTTTTTGGAAACTTGTCAGTTGGTGGACATGCCCTATCCACTATTTTTGCTGCTTGAAATGTTATTTCTGGTGGTGTTCATTTAACATCGAAAATATCGGTTTTTATAATTTAAATGCAGTAATACAAGCTTCAAATGACATTTAAATATTAGAATTTATTTTGACAATACAAAGGCTACAATAATTATAACAGTGTTACTAACACAATCGTAGTACGAAGCAAGTTTCCTCTTAACTGTTAGGTACCTAATTATCTATCTTACGTAACACTTTTGACCCTCATTGTGAGTGGGAAAATGTTTTGATAAATCGATTGGAACACATTTCTTTCTGGCAAACTACCATATTTTACCATATACAAAAACTTAACTTCACCCTTCCTCCAGACTTGAACAAATTCCTATTACAACATTTTTAAAGGTGGTTCTGTCAATAGATATTTATATTCAATAATTATCTGGAACATCCCAAAAGTATATTTATATTATATTCATAAATACCAACATTTCGCGCCAATTTATTAGAAACAAGTAAATTAGTACAAACTAAAAGAATAGACAACAGTGTAAATTCCCGTGTCGGCTTTGAAGAGAGAGGCATTGACCTGGGCCGGGCGGGCCGAAGGCCCACGGCCGCCCAAGTCGAATGCAACTCTGGTTTGGTTGCCGCCACCATTTTTCTTCAACAGTTGTTTACACATATTTATCTGGGTATACGTTTTGGTTTATTTGAAAATAATAAAATAGTTTTACAATTCATAAATATCTATGTTAATAACAATTTCCTGGCAATTACCTAAAACAACTTAAGGTGAATTTGTGCAACAATAACCAAAATTAATATAAGATATATGAATTTTGATCTTTAAAGACTGGAGTTTTTTATGCAGTATTTAATACACACTGACAACATAAGGGCTGTATCCATTTTTTAGTAAATATGTATAGTACCTACACCTTATCATTTTTAATTTGTTCAGAAAACAATATTAAAGTGAATATCTAACCTCAAACTGCAATACTTAGTTGGTAGTACAAATGAAAACAACGTAACCAAACTATTCAGAAAGAAAACTCATGAATTTCTAACTAACTAAAACAATATCTGGAAAACATTGCGAGCAATGCCTCTTATTAAATCTAATCACCATAAAAATTTTTAATTCAGTTATTCAATTGCGAATGTTTTCCTTTCATGATTTTCTTATAGCCCAGCTTTAAGGGTGTCCAGAAACTCTTCTGCCAAACACAAACTACAGATACTAGATGTGATTTTATATCCGTCTAACCTAATTTACCTTTATCCAAAAGTTTATCCTAAGGGAGCTAGCGACCTATGAAATTGACGCTGTTAAGTCAGTTTTTTAAGCATCTCAAAAAAACCGCTACTACTTCAAACTTGAAACATTGTATAACCCTGCTGTAATAAACTGTTTACTACAAACCCGCGTTTTTTATTTTCACCAATTTTAGGTCCTTCAGTTGAATTTTTTCTATTTTTGTCATTCGGTATCATTATTTGATTACAGTACTTATAGTTGGCTTTGAACAATTTATAAGAATTGACATTACGTCAAATTGCCTTGAAGTTAAAGAGTTATTGTTTTTGCTTAAAAAGGGTGAAATAATTCTAATTTTCTATCAAAATGGCTAATTATATTTATGAAAAATATAATGATATGCATTTAATAATATGATAAGGTAACGCTCGTGCTGCCGAACGAAGATACGCAGAACGTTTTTCTAACAATCGACATCCCAATCGATCAACATTTACGGCTTTCCACCAAGGCCTAAGAGAAACAGCTCAATAGTACCTAAAAGTACCCTTCAAGCGAAGAAAAGAAGTTCGACGACTATTTAACGGAGCTAAAGAGTCAGGCAATTGGCAGCCATACAGAGCTTCTCTTACAAATTACATCAAAGAAATTAGAAATGCGAAGCGGGAGTCTTGGAGGAAGTTCTGTGAGAGTATTTCTGGTATACCTCGTAGTACTAGAATTCACAAGAACTCTCTCTAAAGAGTCGATTGCCGAGATATGGTCGTTAAAGCGACCTGATGGCACTTTCACGACCTCTAGAAAAGAAACGTTAGAGCTTTTGATTAAAAATCACTTTCCTGGAAGTTTGACTATGGATAACTATCGACCACCCCACTTTGAAGGCGCAAGGCGCCCCAAAAAGAACGATTGGAAGGTCGCCAAGGAAGTTATTACAGCACCGGCAATTGAATGGGCAATTAAATCTTTTCTGGAATTACTTTTACGCATCCTCATTAAACTGTATAGAGCTAGTCTGGCGTGGAATTACATACCGCCCAGTTGGTTGGGGGCTAGGGTGTTTTACATACCGAAAGTGGGCCGCACAGACCCACACTCTAAATCGGTTAGACCAATTAGCCTAACATATTTCCTGCTTGAAGGACTTGAAAGAACACTAGATTGCTACATCAGGCGGGTAGTTTTATATAACTTTCCCCTGAGCACCCACCAGTACGGTTATCAAACTGGCAAATCAACAGATTACGGTGGCCATATTTCTTGATATCGAAGGAGCATTCGACAATGCACTACCGACCTCCATTGGTTCAGCTTTGGCTGAAAAGGGCATTAAACCAACCATTACCGGCTCGATATATGCCATGCTCACTAATAGAACATCCACTACTTCTCTTCAGGACGAGACCATTAGCTTTAAGGTTTCCAGGGGCTGCCCACAAGGCGGAGTACTATCTCCCCTACTATGGTCACTCTTAATGAATGACTTGCTTAGCGATCTCGAAAGAACAGGGGTGGAACTGCAAGCGTATGCAGACGACCTTGTCATCCTGGCAAGGACCAAGTAAGTAAGGATAGCATATAATATCCTCCAAAAGACGTTGGATGATGTCTACAGTTGGTGCCAGAGGGAACAGATGTCTGTTTACCCTGGTAAAACTGTAATAGTCCCCTTCACTAGGAAAAAGAAATTGGAGGATCTTCCACCACTTTCCTACAATGGGGAGGTTATTCCATTTGCAGCGGAAGTAAAATATTTGGGGATTATCCTACAAAACTTACATGGAACGCTCACTTGGGAAAAGTTATCCATAAGGCCAGACTATCTTTGTGGACAAGTCGCAGGATATGTGGAAAATCTTGGGGCTTGGGACCCAAACAAATCCATTGGATATATGTGATGATTGTTAGACCAATTATCACATATGGAGCTATTGCTTGGTGGTCAAAAGCTTTACAGCGAACAGCCCAAGCAAATCTATCCAGAGACAGGCTTGTCTGGCAATTACTGGTGCCATCAGTACCACACCGTCAGCAGCCATGGAAATCCTTCTAGAGCTACCTCCTCTCCATATATTTCTGCAAAAGGAGACTAGATGGACAACATATAGAATTGCGCATATTTCTAAATGCACAAAACAGGCTTATACAGAGCAAAGCAGATTGCTAGTGGACACTGAAAGTCATAGTATTCTGGGAATGACCTCTGACATAATGCCTCCAACAGTAAACTACGACCTGCCTTATACCGTCCTAATTCCAAATATATACGAATGGGTCCTCCGTAAGGATGATTTATTAAGAGCAGACAGCTGTTGGTACACAGATGGATGCAGGTGTATACGGGCGCAGACGTAGGACAGAAATTTCAACCTCTCTAGAGGATCCTATGCAACCGTATTTCAGGCGGAAATTTACGCCATTGATTCATGTGTGGAGAGATTGGAGCAAACCAATCTCACACATAAATCAATAAAAAATTTCACGGACAGCCAAGCGGCTTTAAAAGCACTTAGCTCTCACCGTGTAACGTCGAAATTGGTTTTAGACTGCCAAAGAAGACTCTCCTCAATAGCAGAACTTAATAGAGTATCTCTGGTCTGGATCCCTGGCCATTCTGGCATGGATGGAAATGAGAAGGCGGACTCTCTTGCAAGGGAGGGTGCCACACGCGTTTTTATCGGACCAGAACCTTCAATTGGCATCGCGATAAGCTTTGCCAAACAAACACTAAATACCTGGACAGCAAGAAGAGCTTTAGACTTCTGGCATAATATACCAGGATTGGTTCATTCAAAGGCTTTTATACATCCTTCGAAGAATGATTCCAAACAAATGTTAGACTATAGCAGGCATGTCCTACGTTGTCTAATAGGCCTTTTAACAGGCCACTGTCATCTGAATGATCATATGCTAAGACTTGGACTGTCAGAAGAGCCGACTTGTCGTCTCTGTCTGGAGGATGATGAAACAGCAGAGCTTATAATTTGTGCCTGCCCCGCCGCCGCTCGAATCAGGTATCAGATGTTTGGCAGGGTCTCCCTCTCGCCCTCGGACCTGAAATATTATTCACCAAACAAACTAATCGGCTTTGTTAAGAAGCTGAATTTGTTTGGTGAAATCTGAATAGGTATGAGCCACAATAGACTCTTATGAGTCGCAGTGGAGGGCCTTATAGACCCACTCACCACAAACCTAACCTAACCTAACCTAACCTAAAAGTACTGAAGCTTGTAGGCACCCGGGTGTTACAGATGTGAACCAAAATGATATTTTGTACGAAATAGAACAGAATCCGAAGTTTAGTACCAGATGACTCGCTGCTATGTATTCTACATTTCTAAATACACTATCAAAAAGTTTATGCAATGCTAGATGGTGACTTCCCTGCTCGACTAGGTTTTGCAAAGTGGTTACTGAACAAAAAGAACCAAGATCCCAAATATTTTATTTTACGATGAAGCTACGTTTACTCGAAACGGAATTTTAAATTTACATAATGCACACATCAGTATGCCTACATTGATGAAAATTCGCACGTCATATAAGACACGAAGCACCAGCAAAGAGTTAGCATAAATGTCTGGATAGGTGTAATCGACAATCAACTACTGGGGCCAGTAGAGTTACCTGGCCGTTTAACAGAATAGGATTCCCTTAACTTTTTGCAAAGTAATTAACCTGATTTAATGAACGGCGTTCTCCTAATTACACGGCAAAATTTATGGTTCATGAACGATGATTGTCCTGCTCATTTTTTCGAGTAGTTCGTCAATATCTTGACACTAGTATGGAAATTGATGGATTAGACGAGGATGGCCAGTCAGTTGGCCTGCAAGATCGTCTGATTTTAATCAATACGATTTTTGTTTTTGAAGCTTTGTTCCAATACAAAATCGTATTCAGCTGTGGAAAAGAATAGAGGATGCATGTAATGAAATTCAAAATGATCCCAGAATCTAGAGAATCTAGAGCTAGCCAATCTTTAAAGAATCGATTGGATTTATGTCTTGCAACAAATGGTCGTCATGTAGAACATATGTTTAATAATCTTCATTTTTTTCAGAAAACTAAACGAAGTTGGTAAAAAAATTGAAATTGATTTTTATCGAAAACGGTGCATAATAGCGAAATCCAACACGATAACATTTTTTTGGAAAATAAATATAGTTTCTGAATTTAATGTAAAATTTGTCAAAAAAAAGATACACAAAAATGTTTACCAAATTTACCCGTTAAACGCTTGTGATGGCAATAAAAAACTTGTTTGTAGTAAACAATTTATCACGGCAGTATGTAGGTATCGGTTTTTGAGATATAACTGACCTAACAGCGTCTTCTTCAAAGGGCTCCCTTAGGAGGAACACTTGGATAAATATAAATTCGGTTTTATCTGTAATTTGCGTTTGGCAGGAGAGTTTCTGGATACCCTGTATAAACAAAAACTGACCACGTACTGTCAAAGATTACAAAATATATATAAGATTGTTCACTCGTACGAATTCTATCAATCAAAGGATTCATACCGCTGGTTACTGTCTGGTGACTTATCGGTTGGCGCCATGCTACAGTATGTCGCTTAATCCTTACTTGCATTTAATTTTGCATATTATACGGGTTGTCGCCTATCGAGCGCTGGTATTTTAGAATTCGTTGTTCGTGTTTATGTTTTATAGATATTTTAAATTTATTAATTAATTATTGCAATAAGGAAAAAATAATATTCATATTTCCCTCTTCAATAGCAAAACTTATAAAATAAATATTTTGTGATATTTGTTAATAGTCTTAGTTGTATACATAATAAATGGTAGTTTATCACTTTCCCACGAATTCGGAATGCAGTCTTGATTTTAAGTACTTATAATGTAAACAATGATGAAAATATAGAGAAGCAATTAAGGGCCAGAAATGTGCCTACAATCTCTAGAAACTTTGTAGAAGTATTTCATTTACTTTTTCGGGAAACGTTCCGGAAGTAAAATTTCTTGTTCGCATTATTTTAACTCCTGTCTTCCAAAAGTAACATTAATAATATTATAATTGTGGTTTTAAAATGCCTGTGTGTTGTGCTGTGATCGGTTGTTCCAGCAAGGTGGGAAAACCAGAAATATCCTTTTATCGTTGTCCCAAAGACGTTGAGAGGTGGGTATTAAATTAGTTATTATCAAATACGGAATTCAACTTTTTTAAACTATTGTAACAAAGATATTTGATAATAATAAATTAGTTAGTTATTTAGTACTTATAGATACTGGGTATTCATAGAAATTTGAAAATTCACATATCAACTTATTAATAAATATATCCTGCAGCTGCATAATATGTTTTTACTGTTTTAACCTTGTGAATCTAAAAAATACGGAGTGTCTAATTTAAAGATCAAAATTGTTTTAGTGGTCCTATTATTCTGGTGGCCAATAAGTATGTATAATTTAATTTGTGATATTCTGTATAAATAACCGCTAGATCATCTATTACTAAAATGTTGAATAAAATCTGTCAATTGATTCATTTTAAAAATTTTGATGTATTTTTTACTTATACCTAAACTTTCCTTTTCAATTTCATATCCTGAACATTTTTCGAAATAATTAACATTTAAAAACATTATATAAAAAAACCTTTAATATATCATCCTATTACTTTGAATATATATTTCTCAAGTTACCCCTGTATAGCTTGGAATAAAATATACTTTTCTAATTCCCTGGTACCTAGCGGTGTCGTTATTTACAACAATGGGGAGCCGTAAATATGATTTATGAGTGCGGCGATCGTTTAAAACACTAAGAAGAATCAGACCGCCTTCAAGTGAACTATCTTATATATATTTTGTAATCTTTGGTACTGTAATGAACGTTGAGCGCATTGTATGCGTCGCCGGCTTAGCCAAAGTAACACCGCGTCTCTGCATGTTATTTATTTTTTAACTTTTAACTAATTTGGTCGTATATGCTTTCTAGACCAAATCATTCTCTAGCTCTGCATTTTTTGTGTAGGTACAGAAATTTATAAGAAGTTTTTAAGAAAACTTTTCTAATAAATTAAAAAGTTTCTAATGAAACCATATTCCAATTAATTATAGTAATTAGCTGTATATCAACAATTTACTCAAATCCATGCACATTCCCGACACTCCGAATTCCTAAATACACTGTGTACTAAGGATACAGCTTTCTACTTCGGAAGTAATTAATTATTGCCGTTGAACTAGAGCTGGTCTTGTTAGTGCTTAAAGAAGCCATAAAAGTGTTTTTTTTTCGGGTGACGCTTCACATATGTGTAAGTGGCGCACAAAGGGAAAACAACATAGTAGTTATATAACTTAAAGAAAAAGGAATATGATGCAGAGTCGCATTCACAGCGTTGTTGTTTGTTACAAATTTTTGTAAAAACACCACTAACGGTGCTTTTTTTATAGTTACATTCTGATCAATTAAATCAATGAGTAACTTTTATATACCCCAATTTACTACAATGAAAAAAGTAAATCTAATGACTACTTCACTAGCATTCCTCATTTTTTTCTAATAACTCATGACTTCACTAACTATAGCCCGTTCAGTACAAAATCCGTTGCACGTCATCAAAGTGTCGAAAAAGAGACGTTCGTTTATATCATGTCATTCGATTGCTGCTGTAAATCCTCTGTCAATCACTATGTTAAGCCTCTCTAAACTCAATAAATATTGAAATTTGTAGGTTGCATTGTATTAAAAAATATAAATATATGTTTAAAGAAAGGTTTCGTAATTAATTTCATATCAAATACAGCTCGTAGGTTAATTAAATATTAAACTCAAACTAACGTCAGTCTTAATAAAAACTTTTTATGTTGGCAAAAATGCGCGCTGTTGCCGCGATTAAAATGCTTTATTTCTGGTTCAGTTGACGTCTTGACATTTTTGGGGTTATGTTGTGACAAAAACTGCAAAGAACTGTGAGTAATCTTTCACAAGCAGTAATGAGTTATCAAAGAAGTCACATCCAAAAAAACGTATAAATGAAACTTAATAATACTGCAATAGTTGATGCATTTACTCCTGCTCCTGATACTATTTACAGCGTTTATGAAGCAAGTATGTATAAGTTCAATATTATACCCAATCAACTGTATTTATTATATTCTGATACATTATTCTTAATACTTGGCAATTATACATGGACATTTTTTTATAGTTAATCATGTCACTTTAGGAATGTTACTGCAGTAATTGGAGGAAGAACAATAATTATTAAATGTAGAACTAAGTAGTTTACTAAAATATGATACATCCACAAAGAGGACTTATGGAACTTTCAACAAAAATAAACCACTGTATACATTTGTTTTTATTAATGAATCCTGAATTTTCCAAAATGGTTTATGTCAAAAGGTATGTTACAATGATTATGTAAAATTTTAGAATGCAAAATTGTTTTTATTCTAGGTATTTTGTATTACATGCTGAGAATGAAAATGGTTATATTGATTGAGCAGAAAGTATATTTTTATATGAATCTCAGTTGAGTTATTATCATGGGAAAATGAATGAAGAACATGTTTTTAAATGGTTTGAAAACCAATTACTATTGAATCTTTCTGAACCTTTAATATATTATGGACAATGCTTTTCGATAATATTAGGTTAATGACACAATATAGAATTCAATCAACAAATGTTGAAGCTGAGCTTATTTATATTACAGCCTAGTAAGTAGATACAAACTGTATTTGAACAGTGATATAGCAAATTATATGTTAGAATTCAGAGGACTACACAACTAGTTTAATACATTCAAAATTCTTATTTCAAATCTTACCTAATAGACAATAAATGCTGTTTTACTTTCATTTTTACAAAAATAATAATATAGGTATATTTGAAAAGAAAAGAATTGGTTATTTGAATACTGCCCTTTCAATAAATGTTTTTTTCAGAAACAAACCCCCCAACAAAATAGATTGTGGATTTGATAGAACAGTATAGTCACAAAGTATTACCTACCATCTTTATAAAAATCCTTTTGAGTTAATACTGGCTACTGCCAAGCAAGCCGATAGTTGCATTCCAGAGCTTGCGGGTTGGAATTGGTTTGTCCGTGAACCTCTCAAATTTGAAAGATTTCTATTTGACAATTATTGTTCTACCTTATTTAAAAAAATAGTATTACAAACTTTTCGGTGTAGTAACTAATGTATAAATTTGCAATGTTTCTTTTTAATAAAACAATTCCATAAAAATTGGGGTGGCATTATTTATACAGGTACATGTGTATATCACAAAGTTTTATAAAAACTACAAAGAATTAATTTAATAGTTTTTATTGAATTGAAAGGTCTCATTCGATCAATCATTTATTAGCAATACTTTCAGTTGCGGTAGATGCTGGAGAGCTAAAACAAAATGGTAAATATAAATTTGGATTGATTAGAAGATGATGGAGTGATAAATAATTCACCAATATACTGATAATTATAATATGTATTGATTTCAGTGCTACAATTTAGTCAATCATTTGCATATACCTTCACTCGGAGAATAGAATGGATTTGCTCTCCTTTTCTGAGCTGTGGTGGTGCTTGCTGCACAATTTTCTTTTGCTATGATCAATGATCATATATCTCAGGATGATTTTCCTTGTTGAGAATGACCTACACACTAAAGCTTCACATCCCGGCTTTTCTAAAAAAAATTTAAGATTTATTTCAACAAAATATAAAATAAAATTGCCTACCTTTAAAAAGGATGTAGATCCAGGTTATCAGAACTTTTTTATTTATAATTTGTCTGTAAACCTTACATCAATCTTTCTTATTGTAGTGACAACATTTTAGAAGCCAACATGTACTTAGGTAATTGTAACCTAAAAATTATATTAGATAATATTGTTTCCTTGATACTATATATACATGCATTTTAAATACTAGAATAGTTCCATAACTTCTAACTAATTAAGAGTGTGGTATAAACATACAAATAAAAGTGTTAACTATTCCATACATACCTTTTTAGTGCTAAAAATAATTCCATAATTTTTAAAATAAGAATTTCTTAGTGCTGTACGGTTAACATACAAATTGCACGCAATAACCATCAATAACTAAACCTAACCTAGAATATTTGATAAACTTCATTTGACATATACTAGATTCTCATATTATTTCAAGGGCTTGGCAACATAGTACAGTTATGACAGATGTGACGTGCAACGGTTTTAATACTGAACGGGCTATAACTAAATCATACACAATCATTACTTTCTATGTTTGCACTCGTCTGGTTGGTATTGGTCCCGACGGTAACGTGACGAAAAAGTCACTGTTCGTGACTATTGACGAATTTGTTAATAGTCTCATTAACAGTGTAAATTTCAAAGTCCCTGTGGAGGTCTCGGTTTCTGCAATACCAAAGGACATTAACAATGCACCTTCGTAGGTACTTTGTTTTGATATCGCTGGATAATATCTAAGTTGTTTTTGCTAGAACAACCCTACATCTGGATGCCATACGTTCCATACGGGCTTGAGAATTTGAATTATAAAAAATAGGAGTTGAAACAACTTCAATATTCATATATCTTTAGTGAAATTTCGTAGTCTGGATGACAAGCAGCTGGTTTTATGAAATTGTTTTTCGCGCCCCTTTTCTTATCAGTTGGCACCTTCAACAGGCATGATGACTGATTTTGACAAACTGCTCTAGGATGTTTGCACGCATATGCTTTATTCAAAATGAATATCACTTTTACAAAAAATAAGAGAAATTCGCCTTTTTAAAATACAATTTAAATTTCGCACCAAAACACTAGCGTCTGCCTACGACATCACACTCCTAACACTTGGCAGTTTACAAGTTAAAATTTTATTTTGTGCAGTTTGAATTATTTTCTGCCATAATCATGTATTCTAAAGTTTATCGATGGTGTGCGGTTCCGCAATGTAAAAATACTTCGAAAAAATAACCGAACAAGATATTTGTGAAAGTTCCAATAAAAAAAAACATTTGAAAATTGAAAATATTGCAAGGTGAGACCCAGCAAATTTTTTTAATTGAGGTCTAGATTATGTCTACTACGACTAATATGTGTAATACCCAGAGCTGGGAGTAACGAAACAAAAACGTTACTTTCCAGTAACATGTTACTAAAAGTAACGCGTTACTATACGATATTTTTTTCCGTAGGAGCAAAGTGCCTCATTATTTATTCAAAAGTACTATAAATATAGGGTGAGTGTGGAATAAAATGATAAAACAGGTCGGTTTTACCTAAATTAAATCGACAAGTCCTGTATCGCCTCTAATACAATAGGGTCGTAAAATTCGGTGCAATGGTTAAGGATTCATTAATATGATAAGCAGGTGGCCAGTGTCGTACAGTAACAGAACTTAAAGGTGCTTGATGCTCAAGTGCATCATGTAAAGCATGTTCATAGTTATAAGAAAGTAAATTAAGCGGATTATTGAAGGGTAGCTATTAACTAACAATGACATGAAATTTATTACCCGATTTTCGTAGTTTTAGAGCAGGTAGGCTATGATGGTCCGTACCCATTTAAAATCTTTATCCTATACTTTATCAAGGGGTACTTCCTAATAGGATTCAATCAGTCACTTACTTATATATATGAACAGGCTTTACCTATCTACCTGAAATACTTTATGACCGCATAGTTGTCAAAACTTTCATTGTTTAGCAGTACCTAGAATACCTAGTTAATACCCATTTTCAGTAACGGATTATAGCAGGTATTTTGGCCTAATTGAATGGTCTTCGTAAAATCGGCTCTTAATACTGTAATAATTACTTACTAATAATATGATACTTGCCTAACTTTTGCACTTGTAAGTTTTAAAAAGGATAAAGTATAATAAACTCGATAATAATACAACTATCTGAATTTACTCTTTTCAATACGACGGCTATGTATCTACTGCCCATTCCAGATCACTGCTCTTTTCAGACCTCTTAAACCCTTTGCCATTTGTATATGTTACAAGAGATAAGGTTCAACATTCAAGTGACATCTTTGTTAATGGGCCTTGTCTAATAAATAAAGAAATATAAAATATAACACACTATTAAATAAAACCGACAAATGAAACCATTCAGCTCTTTACCGAAAAATGTAACGCCAGTGGTTTATTGCTGCTTTATGGCTATCGACCCCTTCTCGTGCTCCTAAGCAATAGGAAATCTAGTATAGTAATTTCGTTACTAAAAGTAACGCGTTACTAGTAATTTCGTTACTTTTTGAAATGAGCTAAAAGTAACGGTGAAAGCGTAATTTTGTTGTGAATGATCTACAATCGATCCATTCGAAATTAAAAAGCCTGCATTCCCTTAGAGTATTTGTTGTTACATCTCTGAAAAGCTTGCGAAAAACAGAGTCACATAATATATGCTTAGATTAAAATTGTTAAAAGTTTTACGTTACCATTACAATATACAGTTTGGCAAATTCACCTGAAAGTGCGAGATTCCCTCTGCATGCGCGTTCCGTAGAGAGAGAACGGAAAGGAAACCTTCTTCGTTCGGTCTATGCTTGTTTGAAGGTACAAACAAATATTAGGTAGTAACTTTAACTTATGTGAAAGAAGTTCAGTAGTTATTTATTATAACTAGAACTTGGATTATATACAAAATGTCATTTTAAACTGAAGTAACTTCAACATTGCAATATTTTTCAATTGTACCTGCATTTTACCATGAAATTACAATAATTTGGAAATTTTACTGGTCTGACCGGATGTAGGTAGGTATAAGGGGATTAAAATAATTGTTGTCCCTCGTTTGAACTATCTGCCCAAGCCTTCTGGTTTGTATAGCATGAATGGATGTATGTTTCGTCCATATATATAATTGGGCGATTTTCGTTTCTATAACGTTTCATCTGGCGTAAAAAATTGAATCTCAGGTGTTGGATTTCAGGTTTTTCCATCAATAACTTTCTGTTGGTTCTGGTTTTTCTCCAACGGAATCCCATCTTTTTCATACTATTTCGTAGGCTTTCTCGGGAACCTGTATAATTGTATTCCTCTGTAAATTTTTTATGTATACGTCTCAAAGTTGGAACTTGTTTTTCAGTTATATAAAAATTTGTAATGTATCGTCTAAGACGTCCTATATCGAGATCGTCCAAATTAGTTTTTGCTGTACTTGTTTTTATATTTTTGTTTGGTGTTACAAATGATGCACATTTACCGTCTTCAATCAACTTCATTTCACGAGCAATTTTTTGAACACTGTTTAAACTGACACCCGTTGCCAATACGACACGCTCCTGAACTTTTTTAAAGTCTTTTAATGGTTGATTACTTACAGCCTCTTTTCTCATAAAATGAATAACATTAGCTATAACTTCCCGTGTTTGACTATTTAAAATTTTGCCTTTGAGACTTGATTAAAACTCCATTATTTTATTAATAATTTTTCCTAGAATGTACGTAGATGTTTACTCGCTGAATTTCTCACAGAAACTGACTGCTCCTGGACAGTATGTCCGCAAGACGAATGCGCATCGTGGGCTTGAACGTTTTCAAACTCTCAGGTGTTTGTATCCTACTGTACCTTATGAGTGTTTTCATAATTTAGTTTCCAGTTTTGTTACATTTATTGTAGTAAGGTTAGGTTATTATTTATTTTCAAAGTTATCAGGCTAGGTGAAGAAGGTTATTGTTTTGTTTTCTATAAATATTTGACATTTAAATTACAGCCGTTTGCAAGAACGTAGATTAAAATTAGTGGCCTGCTAATCGTAGACATATTATGCTTCGACTTCGATCATTGGGGTACTACATTCTCAAAATATATTAAAGTATATTAGGCTACTAAATTTTAATAAAAGTTTTTTCCTTATATTATAATGTACTTATATCTTATATATGTATTATGTATGTATGTTTTATCCCATAGGTTACCGTTACTACTCTCAACTGCTACAAGTAAGACTGTTTATTTCGTTAGTAAAGAATGTTATGTTTTCTGATGAATTATTAAGAAATTTAGTTGAATAAAGTATGAACTACTAATAGCAATATAATCTTCATTTTACCCTCTTATTCTATTAAATTGAAAGGAGTAAAAATGTATACCACATTTCATATGATTTCATTGCCAAAAGTAAAGCATTTTTAGAATTTCGTTACTTTTAAAGTAACGCGTTACTCCAAATAAAGAGTTACTTTTGCGGTAACGCGTTACTTATTAGTAGTTTTTCGGAAATTACTAGTATCGGTAACAATTATATAACACGTTACTTTGAAGCAAAAGTAACGATAGAGGAACGTGTTATTTTTTTTTAATAACGGTCCCAGCTCTGGTAATACCTAAATATAAGTTTTAACAATCCGATATTGTGGTGAACAAAAGTCATTGTTAAACGAAAAAATAAATACTTCCAGCGTCAACGAATCGATTCTTGACAAATTATTTGGCTTGATAAAACCTTGTTCCACATTTCTTTGTCGTACTTATGGAATACAAAACTGAAATTCTTCATAGAGGAATTATGAAATATCACATATCTCGGTATCCTTCAAAAAAGTATTGGTATAATTTCGAAATAATTCCCCACAACAATTTTTTCTTACTGATGCCATTATTACAGCATCGAAACCTCCGAAGTCTTTCTGGTCACTGTATTATTTTTATAATCTCTCTCTTACGTATAGGGGTAGTTGGTAAAGTAGGTTAGATGCGTGAACGAGACGTTGTTTTTTAATCGATTCAACAGAGCTGCACTTTTATGATCTCCTGCCATTCGTCTAAAATTACAATTGCATGTGGATTTTTTTACAATCAGGAAACAAGGATGCAAAATCAATAAACAAAGTAAACTACAGGTATGAGTTTTTCCTTAGAAAAAAATTTAACAATACAAAATTTGTTACATTCAACGATGTAATAATATAAACTAAAATAAAATGTAATTTACCTTTTATATTACCATAATTTTTTTTATTCAATTTATCGTGCATAAGACAGCTATGGCCATTAGCACGAGTTACAATACAGAAAGAGTTACATTACATAATTGGCTTATTTGCAATAGAACGTAACCCCGAGATATCAAATTTTACAGGAAGAACAAAAAACTTCATAACTATAGGAAATTTCAATTAATTTTTGTAAACTATTTTTTTCTTCTCTATTTAATTATCTTAAATGTCATTTGTAACAAAACAAAATAATTTTTAAATTATTTTTATTGTTTTTGTGTGATACGACCTATTCTCTCCCTAAATTAGTATTTTTTGAGGCTTACGTCATAATAGCACCAGTTTGTTTTTATTGAAACAGAAAGCTTAATTTAACATTAAACCTAGTGAAACATAATAATTAATGCACAAAATCAATGTTTATTAATAATAATAATTAATTGTTGTAATGTGGTAAAGAATCATAAAAAATATATTGTGTGTCTTGTGGGAGAAATGGTTTAAGTTGTTGAAGGTGTTGCCATTTTGAAAATTTTATCTTTAATCTTTCTTTGAATAACCGTATAGTGGTAAAATTGCTTTTATTGCATTATTTTGCTCTTTGGTATAGTTCTTTATAATCATCATCAAAAAAAAAAAATTTCCCTCCGGGCTATACTTTATAGCTCTTAAGTTGGATACTGTGGGCTCATTAGTCCCTTTTCCTGGCCGAATTGAGTTGTAGACAAAAATTTTTTTGGGCCACGTTTGTTTTATATGCTCTCTCAAAAAACAACCATATTTTATTCATTTCTATAGATATTAAATATGACAAACTTAAATTAAATGATAATTAGTCTAAATCTTTTTAAAATTTAAGTGAAGCCTTCGATCTTTTGTATTTGCAACAACTTATTACGTCAAAACAGCTCATTATTCTCATTATTTCGCTTCAAATGATCTCCTTTAAATCAAAATATAGCGCGGCCTGCCAACCCCTCTTCTCATCTCTATCCTAAGCGTGTAATAATCAGCCGACGTAAGTCGATTCATAGTCAATATTAAACCGGGCTTTTGACCCTTCACATGTAAACTTCGGGCGTGTTTCTCACGAGAGCTTATTTTCCCGCACCCCCCACACTATTCAGAATTTCTGTCAATTTCTTCAAAATAATAACCTTATTTCTTCTTGGTTAAAACAGACCATTGGTTAATTTATCGAGAAGGGCAAGGAAAATGATTGAAGAAGCTATTCAACTGCAACTTACGCAGCCATTTTTTCAAAACCGTATACCTTCTTCAATGATTTGCCTTGCCATTCTCGATAAATTATGAGAGCTTCTAAATAGTGGGGTGTGTCGAGTGGGGTAAATAAGCTCTCGTGTGTTTCTCTCGCGCCGCGAAGATTGTCAGCGCTATATCTTCTCCTCTTGTCGTTCCTTCGAATGGGAGCAGACAGATCAGTTCTTCCTACACACGGTTATTGTCAAAGTACCGCGCAACGATTGCCAACCGGGAAATGTCATTAACGTCGACACTTTCATCCAACGAAATACTAAATACAATATTCCATTTAAAGGCGTCGATCTGTTGTTTCAGTACATTTTCTGTCATTTCAGTAACTCGCCTCTCAATAGTCCGCGCTGATGCTGGTATATCTTTAATCCGGATCAGTATTGCTTGTTTATTAGGAAAATCATCGAACAATACATCCGCACTTCTCAGAAACGTATGCTTCATAAATTCCCCATCAGTGAAAGATCTTCCCTTTTTTGCCAAAGATTGTGCAATTTTAAAACTGCATTCAGTTGTTTGATCTTTCCCTTCACTAATTTTTCTGCCTGCTATTTTATTCTGAGCAACTGCTCGTCGGATTGTTTCAGTTCTATCAGCATTATCCTTAAACCCCGATTCATGTCTTGTTTGAAAATGACGTTGAACACACACTAGATGTCCGGAATACTACGCTTTCCCGACATAATGCACATATGGCTCGATTTCTTTGCTGTACAAAACAATCACTTGTCCAAGAACTTTGAAAGGGCCGAACGTATAATTTCTGCTTTTTAACCGCCTCAACACTAACATTAATCACGCACTTGTACGTTACGGGTTAATAAATAATGTCATGATTAACTATCCTGGGTCCGTTCAATAACAACACATGGTACAACTTTTACCACTAAACTTAGATTTCGGAACTTATCTTTACAATAGCTCGTACTAAACTAAACTAATTCAACTGAATACACGCTTATATAATGGTAAATCCGCCTCCTAGAAGTTTCCCGTATAACCGTGGCAATGCCGTTCACCGGGCGTTCGAAAAGCCGAGAATCACCTGCTCGTGTCTTCTCTTTTCTAGAAACGTCCCGTCGCGGTCGCGTCGTTTTAGCCTGACCTGCCATCACTGAGGTCGGTCGAGCTACGTTGCCAGCTTGTGTACAGTTCCGTAGATTATTTTGAATTTACAATAAGTATCCTTAAAATTAAATCTTTATTTTATTGCTTTATTTTAAAATGTTATACACCAATCTTCACAAAGTTATGCGTGTCAATTCTGCCGACCACTGCTATAGACTCATATTCATCTAATATTCGTACCAGCAGAGGTGAAAATGTTTTGTTTATAAATAGTTCGGAGACCAATATTCGCATTTTGTCCAAAATTAGGTTCGTTCCAACTGGCGATAGAATCGTTCTAGGTATCGTTCGCGCAAGTGCTGTATTTCTTTAGCGTTCCAACTGATTATTGTTCTTGGGACGGTATAAATACTGTACCTTCTGGAAGGGGTGATACAGTATTCGATACTATTCCAGAACGGTTCATAAATGCTAGTTGGAACAAACCAATTGATGTTTTGTACATGGACGGTACATTCTCATATTGTACGTAGTATTTTCTATTCATGGGCCACAAAATGGACACTATATTTCACTGCTATATTGTTTATTGCTAAAATTTTTCTTTGCAATCGTCGATGCGTCACAGAATTTTTATTTTGCCTTATACCTACTATATTACGGGGTCGCCGAGTTGTACCACAAGATATCAGGTAGGTATAATCCTACCGCCGAGTTGTACCACCGAATTTCCGAGGGTTTGGCGATTTAAAGATAAAGTCTAATTACTAATGACCTTAACAATTTTATATAAATTTGGTATACTTAATATAAAATAAATAGACGTACAGGTATAGTGTTACAGTTTTATTTTGAAATATACAAATTTACATTTATTTTATACCTACTTATAATATAACTTATAACTAATTTATAACTTATAATAAACTCTACTGCGGCAAATAAAAATAACATAAAGATAGGTTAGGTTAGGTTAGGTTAGGTTAGGTTAGGTTAGGTTAGGTCAGGTTAGGTTAGGTTAGGTTATGTTAGGTTAGGTTAGGTTAGGTTAGGTTAGGTTAGCTTTAACGCTATTGCTAACAGCTTGTCTTGCAATTGTCTTCTCACTTTCATGATTGTGTTCCAGCTGGGATTCCAAAATAGTTTTTTCATCTGCACTTGTGTATACTTTTGCATTGCACCTACTTTTGGTGTTAGTACAACGCCATCTTATTTTCCCACACTTCGCAATGTGTGCTTTTGAAAATTTAAAGTTATTTAACACCAACAATTTTGCCCCTTTTTCACTAAACATGACATGTATTGAATTTCCATTCTGATAACAAACTCACAACCGACTACTCAATTAGCAAAACTAGAAATGAATAGTAACCACCTTTCACAAAATTCGATTGAGCGGGTAAAGATTGGGTAAAATTACTGAGAAAATAATAACAAATATGCGCCTTAATTAAATTTATTATTAGTGGTACTGGGTATTCCCTCAATAAATACGGCTTATGTGTAATTTCGTAATGATCCACCTCGATGATCTGTATAATCCCCAATAAAGGCAGAAATGGATTAACTCAGGTAGTCGTGGTACAACTCGGTAGTCCCCCTATATTACACGAGTGTCGAAAATACCTATAGGATTAACATAAACTATTAGTGTTGAAAGTACCTATAGGATTATAGCGTACTGACCACTTGGTGCCGAAAATACATCCGCCCCTATTTAGTATAATGAAATAATAAATTTTGGTTAAGTTTTTTTTTATAAGGTTCCTTGATGGATAACATTTCCTTTCAAGAAACATAATGAAAAGGCATCAGAGATTTATAAGAATCGAAAGTAACTTAATGTTCTCATAAACTTATAGTCTGCAGCTTCTTATAGCATTTTTATAGAAGTATAAAGCTGAATAGAAATGTTCGAAACCGTACAATTTTTTTAAATAGCAACGTTAAATTTTCAATATATTATTTACTTCAAAAATATAGTGATTTCTAAAACTTTATAAATAAGTTTACCGACTTCAACAAACACAGATGACTAAGATGCAAACAAAATGATTTATATAACAATTCAATACTTATTTGTTGTTTGTTACTACGAGCAAACTTAAAACAACGAAAACTGCCGCCGTATTGTACAACCGACGTTAAGGTAGACAATTACTTGGCCGGGACTGCAAAATTTTAAAACAATTATATATTGTATAAACTGTATAGTTACCATGGCTATAGTTGTTTCGCTATCAGGAGAGAGTATTAAAATTATCGGAAACCAGTAAACCATGGGCGTACATTTATAGAATTATATTTATTATGATAGTCTATAAATATTTACTTTAGACCCCATGTCGCCGCCGGCCCATGTGGGCCACCGCTGCTGTAGTTTGCATACATAATTAGGTTTTATGATTGAAATTTATCGAGAATAGCAAAGAAAATTATTGAAGGTGTACAGTGTTGAAAAAATAAGTAAAAACTGGCCTTAGCTGTCAGCCATATTCTAATCCTCCCGCGACCTTTTGCGGAACTCGACCTAGAATAAAGACGCAGGTAGGTTTTTGCGGAATTCGGCACAGCCCGTTACCATTAGATCAAATTTGACCGATTGAATATGTCTTGAGGTTCGTTTTCTCGTGACATAAAGTCACGACATTCTACAGTTTATACAAGTGGCCCTTAATAATTACATAATAAATAATAATTTGTTACGGGACAAAGAATTATTTGTGCCTCTCTTTCAAACATCCAAAAATAAACTCTGTACCTACCAACTGCTATTTTATTAAAAACTGATCCTGGTTGTTTTAAGTAGGATTAATACAATTAATGTCTCAGGAATCCTTTCAATTTTCTCAAGCATCTCCATGAAGGGCACCTAAAAAAATAATAATAAATAAGTATTTACCACTTATTTTTTAGAACAGTAGAGATATAATAGGTCAAATATTTATATTCTAAATTTACAGAATATCTTATTTGAACATAGGATGATCACCAGATCATAAAAGTTAGTAATTGGAAAATGTAAAAGGCTTAAAGGTTATTTTGTTTACATGGTGTACAAAGTAGATGACAATCTTGTCATATCTGTCAATCTTAAAAATAAATCTTCTTAAAGTGATTTCAATCTTTCATCATAATGTCACTTTTCTATTCATAGATCTACTGATTAAAGATCATTGACCTTCCTTATCAATTGATAGTTTCTTCTTTTAATTTCTGTTATCAGAGCTTATCTCTGGTGTTAAGTACTTTGGTAATAAAGAAGTAAATGAAAAGAACATACCTTTTTTTCTAAGACCATCCATACGTAGATAGGAGATGGGTTTTCTTTTTTCTTCCATGTGAGGTTCGTGATAGACCACATGGTTTAGCAATTTTGCTAATTTTTGCAAATATATTTAAGTGAGCTTAGATTTTATTAGAGTGATCCTGTTGGAGCTCTACCACTCTGTATAAGTGGATATTTATTTTCGCTCAGCTTAAGTTCCTGTTTCCACATCCGTAGGCGCAACCACTTTGAGGCCACACAACTTCTACGGTCTCTTCCTTTCTTTCTTTCTTTTCTTCGATCTATCTTCTTTCTTTGGCTTTATTTCATACATCGATATCTTCATTTCGTTCCTGCATCGACATCATCTACACCCACTCATCATATCGGATACACCTCTACCTACAGGATATAGTAAGCCACCATCAGTCCTTTTGGAGGGACACCCCACAGCACCCGATTGTAAACAGGTAACCTTCATACCTTACTCTTAACAAGGAATCCAGGGGTTTGAGTAGAAACCATTTGGCTGAAATAACAATTATCTTTATGGAAAAGTATTGTAAGTAGAGTATTTTGCCATACCTACTGAGGAACTTAGTTTCCTGGTGTCTTTACCCTCTGTGGAGGACAACTTGTATAGTATTTAATAACAATTGCACAATCACTATAGTTTGTAAGCCAATGTATGCATACAAGGTAGTTCATAAAATAATTCTGTATCCAACCACCCCTAAGGTAAGATTGGATAGTGTAAAACTTTCCTTTTTTTATAAATCTCCTCGTGCTTTCTATTAACTTAGAATAACCTAAATAATTTGTGAAAGCCAACTTCATATAAATCGTGAGGTACAGCGGAACTACTTTAGGGAGTTTTTAGCGTTACCACTTTTTAGGCAAGGCCTTGTGTTTTTTTGGTTATCCATATGACAACCAACAATATTTTATATTAAATCAACATTACATCTGTATCAGTTTTTTATTACGAATCCCACCCTGAGATTAACAGGACCTTTTAATCAAGGTAACAAATTTCTTGATCACATTAAACGAGACAGCAAATAAGTATTAAATTTTTGTATAAAACATTTATTTTCTGCTTTTTAGTTAAATGTGTTGTACGTATTTATGTAAATTGGGGTGACATTCACTGAGACCTGAAAGATCTATTGTGCCCCCTTACTTCTACTTAGTTCCTGAGGAAAGTCTCAGAGACTAAGTAGCTCCTTTAGTCCTATTTCCCGGAGGAATTTTAGGATATCTGCAGGCTTTAACTTAGGTAAATGTCCCTCTTCTATCCAGTAATCTCCAAGGTGTTGTGCCCTAGGACAGTTAACTGTGTTTGTTGAAGTCGTCTTTTTTGTTTAAAGTTATTTATTTTACAATTTTGAGCGATAGATAGAACTAGTACGCCCCTAATCATAGTTTAGTAGATAAAGTTTGTCCAAAATCAATTGCAGAACTTAACGCACGTGTTCGTTTCATATGCTGACTTTTTCCTTTGATTATATAGGCCGGTATAGCTATTTCCTACCTTTTCATGAACCTAACATTTCCTATTTGATTATGATTGTTTTCTTGGTGTATCTTTGAAGTTCAAGGTCCAATACCAAGGAAATTGAAATGGGATTATCAGGGAGATATACTAATACGTCTCAATGATAGTTATAGTAGAAACGGTGAAGCTTTTCCATCACGTGATCCAATCTACGATTTATGCAACACATATTTTCTACATACTATGTTCTTCTATCAATATAAATCAAACATAATAACGTACGATCGATTGTCTTCTTCACAAGACCAAATACAAGACGTACGTAATAGTTTCTATAAATTTGCCGTAGTAATCGTAAAAAGAGAGAACGATATAATTGACGTAACGTGAATAACTGATCGTACTAAAAGTTGAATTTGACACTACCATATTTGAGGTTATGCGAGTTTAGTTGAATGTCTTGTTTTTAGCGAATTTTTGGATGGAAAGTGTATTTGCTTTTACTTTTTATTCCATTTAACATTGGTAATTACGAATATAATACATTATCAACTTGTAAACTTTTGACATTTCATAACACCTAAAATACCGTGAGACGGGAATAGTACAATGCTTATTTTACTACTTATTGGTGGTAAATAGTATTTATAATTTTCTACAATTTGTAAATCTCTGTAGAATTTTCAAATTTGCATGAATCAAGTGTCTGATTGTACTTGTAACAGTAATATTTTGAGATGGAAAAAGAAAACAACGGCGGACCCTATCAACCTATTTAATCTGTTCAGGAGGTATTATACTATAGTTAACATTTATTTAAGGACATTTCTATTTAATATTATATTTCAGAGGTGGCAACGGCATTGAAAATATCTGTGAAAACGGTATGTTCCCTTAAAAAAAAGTGAGGAAAATATTCCAACTTTCCCAACGTCACTCAGTCAAACACCTCGATTAAAACTAAAAACAGAGGATTTACCCGAGGGAACCAAAATGACAGTACGGAATACCTTATATAATATGTATGAACAAAGAAAGTAAACAAACATGTGAAACAATAATACAAGAACATGTGAGTTCTTAAGCCTTACATTACAGTCAGCTTACACTTTAAATAAAAGAGAAGTGAAATCATAGTACCTTAATAATTAAGATTACACATCATAGTGCATGTAGTATTATCCATACAGTGAGATTTTTCGCCAGCAGCATATAGTGGTAAATGAAAATCTTAGAAAACTATTAGGTAATTTGAGGTAAGTTCGATTATAGAGGTTATGAGTAATGAAAGATTTAGAATACAGAAAGTTGTGCATATTTTTAATTTGAATGTGATAAATTATAGCTTCTACATGTCCTGATTTCTAAGTTGAGTACTGTCCGTAAATGTTTACCAAATATTTTTCGGTCTGAGTGTAGATTGTGTTTTTCACAATTTAGTTTTCTAATTTGAATTATCTGATCTGGTACAAATAATAAAAAAATCTGAATATCAAAAATTTGTGTTCAAGTTTAGTATGAAGTAAATATAAAAAAATCTTTTTTTTTGTTTGAGATAATGATAATTTCAATTTTTTTATTTTTTTAGGGAAACATGTTACTGTTAAAACCATAAATGATGAACTAAAAAACAAGGAAATTCTTTATGTTGGAAAT
This sequence comes from Lochmaea crataegi, assembly GCA_947563755.1. Classification (NCBI taxonomy): domain Eukaryota; kingdom Metazoa; phylum Arthropoda; class Insecta; order Coleoptera; family Chrysomelidae; genus Lochmaea; species Lochmaea crataegi. The sequence continues at coordinate 56,438,818 of OX387422.1, read as the reverse complement.
ACCTCTTTATTGGTGTTATTGAAACATTTGAGATTTAAATATAAAAAGGAAGACAACAAAAGAGCATTAATAGAAGGAACAAATATTGCTAGCCAATGAGCATGCTTTCTCCGAAAATATAGAGAAAATCGTGATAAAGTATTTTCAAGACAAATTATACTAATTATGTACTAATAAGCCAGCATGGTTAATATTAATTTTGGATTTTGTAACTTATTCCCCAGAATATCGATATTTTTAATAAATATGTCGATGTTAACCATATAAATAAAATAAATACAATTAAAAAAGTTAAATTTCTTGTTCAATCCTTTGGAATATTAGTCATAACGAATATTTCTATTGAGTTGACGGAAGTTTTGATTTGATTCATATGAATATTTTTGCTGACGTAATAGTCACATAATGAAAAGCTCCACCGTTTCTACTGTACCTACCTTGTTTTGGGATTATCATAAACCTAAGAATACCTCATTTTTTATTAACCCAATGGTTCCTTTTCAAAAAGACGGTTAATGAAAGGGTAGTTACTGGGTAGTGTCCCTAATAAATGAATAAGTGTAAAAATTCACTTTTCGTTGGTATATTTTTGTCAACCGCCATGTTTTCCAAGCTAAGGTTTCACTTTCGTAACGTAAGTTTTAATATTATTTAGTTTTCCAAAGTTGTTGTCAGCTGAAAACATAGCAGATTTTTCTTTAGATTATCATCACTGACGCCCAACTATTGGAAGATTGGTTTAAACATCGACTTTTAAAAAATATACCACAAAATAATGTGATTATAATGGACATTGCAAGTAATCATTTTTCTTGTTATAGTAGTACAAAAGCAGAAATTCCGGATTTTATGATAACATATATTTTGAAGAAAGGGATTTTTTAGAAACATTAAAAACTTTTAAAATGAATAAAGAATATGTGTGTGATACGCTTGCAATCAAAAATGGACATAATGGTGCGGTTTTCCCCCTATTATTGCACATTAAGCAAGGTTAAGTCCAATGTTGAAAGAAATAATACTCTTCCCCCTTTAAGTTCATCTGTAGTAGAATTGGTAGAAAATGTAATGGGTAACATTTCCACAGACCGTTGGAAAAACTATTATTAAGGTGGAAAAGTCTTATATGTGAATGAATACTAATGTTGAACCCTTTATAATAAAATTAGCGATAGTGACCAAATGGCCTGATTGAAAAAGAGTGTATAATAGCCATTATATGCCAGTAGAATACTATATTTTGTCCACGACCTATTGAGGTATAAATTTTCTTTATCAAACCAAAACACTATATTTAATTACAAAAAACTTCTACCCATTACTAATAATTACTTCTTATGTTATTGGACAGATTATACGTGAAAAGTGTTATTTATGTTTACAGTTACATTTGTGCAATTTGTAAAATTGATGACAGGAACTGTACATGTATTTATGGTGGAAATGACATTTCCATGGTGGTTGGTGTTCGACGGTTGCATCCGATGAACTGGCCGGAACTCCCCACCTGCATTGACCAGCAAAATTGCAGACGATCTTCGAAACCTATGACTTGAATGCATTTCTGGATTTGGTATTTTTAAGAAAACAGCAATGTCTTTTCCCATTTTCGTGAATTTATTGATGCCAATTCTCTGAGTAGAGCATTTACCGTTTTGGAAATTAAGGAAACATTCATACCTTGTGCAATAAACTGGCCGAGTGTTTATGTATTTTATAGGCTTTCATATATAATTTTCTAGATTTCTCCGGCAATAAATTGATTTGAGCAGCTTCTCTTATGTTTGGCGGGGTAACATTCATTTCACTGTCTGATTCGCTTTCCATATTAAATTTTTTAGTAATATCAATTCAACACCAATACAGTAATTGAAATTATTGCAATCAGCAATAAATTATTTAAAATGTCACTTTTTTGGCATTGATATTCATCATACACACTAGATAAAAAACTGCATATAAAACGATCTACTTGGTTGATAAATGATCACCTATGTCTACGTAGCGTAATGGTTTAGTGGTTTGACTTCATTAAATGAAGAATTGTAGATTGTAGGCATAGAGTTCGAATCCTGGTAGCGGTGAAAATTTTTAAATATCATATTGTGACATTTATATATAAATAACCTTCAATATAGGTCCTATTTATCCGTTTTAACGATTTTAACGACTTCTGGGCAAATTGGGAGTGGATAGGCCTCCGGGGGGCTGGTCAGTGGCGTTCCATATTTTAAGATTTTGGTCACATCACCTATGACCCCCCATCAAATTAACCACGAGCCGCCGCTGTGTGTGAGAAAATTCAGAGGCGAGTGTTATATTAAAAGTAACTAGACATGAACTAGAAATAGAAAAGCTTTCGCGAGAAACACAAAGACCAGGATCGCACTGAAAACATTTCAAATTTTAAACAAAATGTTGCCTTGTATATAAAAACATATATTTCGTTTAACAGTAAAGTCTGTGCTATGTTGCCTTTTTGATTAAATTTTTTATTTTTTTATTTTATTAGTTACCTTGCTTATTACTTTTAACAATAATTTTATACATTATTTATTCGTATAATAACTATACAGTTTTTTATAGTGACACCTTAGCTTTGTTAAAAAGGTGACGACCCCTGCGTGTACCTCATCCATATTATTTGTAGGATGACGACCAGGAATTATTTTTCGACGGCAGTTGTAGATGTTTCTTCTAATAATAATTTTGGGAGGTTTCTCCGTATCCAGTTCTGCTTTTCGTTTGCACGAATTAGTAATTAGCTTTTTATTAAGCTTCTATTCATTTGCTATATGATTGTGCAGTAAATCGCTTCTAGATATTGTTAGATCGGAAGTAGAACCTACGGTGAACACTGGTTTTACATTTTGAATTTCTATTAATGCGCCTCCAAAACCACTTTTTAATTACTTTTCTTTAGCAAAACTAAAGTTCTCCACAACTAGCAACTCCTTACCGCGTGTGCTTTTCACTACCGAAATTGACATTTTAAGATCTTCTTCAATGATTTATGAAGAATTAAGGCAAATAACAAATATATTTGTTATGTATCCCACCATCTGTAAATAACGGGAAAACTTCAGATGAGTATGTAAATAGTTCAGGTAGGAATACTTCTAGTGTCGAAAATTCATAGTGGATTATCAGGCCCTTTCGATTAAACAGGTAAAGAAAGGTTTTTGGTGTCGAAATTGCGCCCACCGCTAAATAGGTTAGGTCAACTTAAACACCACTAAATTATTCGATCTTTATCTTTCATGAATTCTTAGTATTTCCAGGTAACAAAATGGGATTTTGAAAGCTAAATTCAGAAACAGGGTGACTTTCAGATGGTAGGTTGTTTAAAAAGTTTTGGAGGCAAAAATAAGAAATATTTTTAGTTGATAGATAATGGTGTCAGTAGCATTAATTGCTAAGTATTCCGCCATTCTGGAACCTGTAGCAAATATATTTGAAATGAAGACAGTTGAGATAGTCAAAGCCACCGAGCATAGTCGAACTGTTCTAGAAATGTTAAAAGATAATCGGGAAAATTCGGAGAGCATATTAGCCGAAAATTTAAAAAATGCAGACAGCTTTGAATGTGTAATTATTTACCTAGATTCAATAATTGTATTTCTACAAGTAAGATTTTATGCAGAAAAATCTTCCGCATTTTCATTGACCCATTTCCATCCGAGTAACATGAAACATGTTTCATTGGGGAAATAGAAAAAAAGAACTTCACTTTGTATAACTTTCTACAATTTGGAAGGCATCAGAAGTTAATTATGTTTCAAAATGTGAAATAAGGTACAGGAGACACCGGAGAGTACAGATATTAAAAAAAAGTGGTTGGTTCTATCTTATCAGATATACCAACCCCGTTTACTTTAGAAGTGCAATTCAATGTCTGTCGGGGCATATAGCCCGAGAAGTAGTTATTGCTTCTTGGTGGACGATAGGCTCTTTGGAAATTTATTTTTCTAATTTTGTAAAGCGTTTAATAGTATTGAACTATTATTTTTTGACGTAAAAAGTGAAATGTTTTTTTCTACAATTAGAAAGGCTCTTATGATACTACTTTCACAACCATCTATCACCAGTACTATCGAGCGTTTATTTGTGGATTACAAGTGGGTCGATTGGTCTGGTTGTCTTACCATACCGCGACCCATAAGATCTTTTGTGTATACCCTACATCTTTATTTTAGTCCAGAAAATTATAGGCTGCTAAGAAAGGCTATTATCCACTTTAGAGCTAGGTCTATAACTTGATCAGGCTCTAAGAAGACCAGGTATTTAGGACGTTGGTAAACATTTACCCTGCAATTGCAGATGATGTGTTCCGTCGTCTCATCTGCATAATTTGTTCCACTGTCCTCTGTGCCCATCTTACAGAGATGGTATCTGAGTGAGCAGTGTCCAGTGAGTGTCTGATCAGATTTCTGAAGCTCCAAGAGCAATTTATCGTAGTGAGCAGAAGGTCATTATAATATTTTTGTCTGCTCTTGACCTGGAGTATTTTTCCAATAAGCTGCTTGTAAGTTCCTTTTCTCATTTTCCGACTTCTTCCACGATGCGGCTTTTTGGATACCACAAATTGATTCGGGTCCCATAAAAGGAGTACAAGCTTTTGCGAGACCATTAACAATTTCATTTCTTTTTACCGCAATTAAAGAATACGCCTAAAATTATTATAGTTGTTTCGCCATCAGGAGAAAGTATTAAAATGATCGGAAACCAGTAAACCATGGGCGTACATTTATAGAATTATATTTATAATGATAGTCTATAAATATTTTATTTGGATGAAACATGGGTAAACGAGAGACATACGGTATCCAACATATGGCAAGACAAAAATATTCAGACATCACTTCAAGCTTTTATGGAAGGATTATCCACTGGATTTAAACCTCCGTCGAGTAAAGGGCGGCGATTAATTGTTGTACACATTGGTAGTAGCAAAGGTTTTTTGAATGAAGGTAGTCTCATATTTGCATAAAAAAATCTGGAAATCGGTTGACCCTAAAAAACTTCCCGCTAAATTCAATTTTCAAACGCATGCGATTTTGTCGCTAGTTGCGATGTTTTTGAGATCTTCGAGCTCAAAAATTCAATTTTTGTGTTATTTTGAGCTCTCCGGGCTCAAAGGTAAAGCTATTCGATGCTTTTGAGCTCTGGGAGCTCAAAAGTCTTATCAAAGTTCGATGAACGCGATTTTTTTAATTTTCAAACTGCTATAACTTTTGAATGAAATAACCGATTTTCACGCGGTTGGCGGCGATCGATGTAGTTTTTTGAGCTCTATAAAAAATTTGAGACAAAAAAAATTGATCTGATGAAACATTTCGGAGTTATTACAATAAAACACTTTTTTTCGATTTTTTTCGACAACGATATCTCACGAACGCATCAACCGATTCTGATGCACTTGGTGGCGATCGATGCGGGTTTTCAAGGTTAAGAGCTGATTAATTTTTGAGGTCGAGATTTGTTGAAACCTCGATTTTTGTAAAACGGGGTAAAAACAATAAATAATTTTTCGAAAATCATTGGGAAGAATCATTGATTTTCTTAGCGGGAAGTTAAAAAACTAGTGATTACCATGAGGATATGAATTCAGATATATTCGAAGAATATTTCGAGCAAATGATAAAACTCATTCCTAAAGGGTCAGTGATAGCAATGGATAATGCTAGTTATCACTCACGGCAAATTGAATTCCTACTTTGTCATGGAACAAACCTCAGATCGTTGAGAAAAAGAAAGATTCTCTGTAGTGAAGATTTACTTAAGGTTGAGTTACTTCAGTTAGTTCAGTTGAATAGACCTCCTGTAAGATACGCCTCCTGTGTTGCGCCTTCCTCCCTATCACTGTGAGCTCAATCCAATTGAGCTTATTTGGGCGCAAGTTAAAGGAGATGTAGCTCGGAAAAATATAACTTTTAAGTTGAACGATATTTGGAAACTGCTGGAAAACTCTATAAAGCAAGTAAATGCTGACAATTGGGAAAAATGTGCATGTAGTAGAAAAAGAAAAGAAAATGTGGGAAATGGACAATATATTCTACAAGTGACATTAGATGGACAACCCCTATTTACAGACGTAACACCTGTAACATTTCTTGTTAACAATAGTAGTTCCGATAGCGATGGAAGTCTGTGTGAGTAACTGATTTTGTAATCACATAAATAAATTTAAGAGGTTTTAGTTTTATCTTACCCTTTTTATTAAACCCAGAACCACGCTTATGCAAGGATTACTGACCAGTTTTTCGGCGATTACAAAAGGGTCGTTATATCAGGTATACTGGTCGGCACCGCTAAACTAAAAGAAATTTGTTAGTGCTTTATGGTAAAAATTTGCAAATATACTGATTTATTTTTGGGCCACCGCTGCTGTAGTTTGCACACATAATTAGGTTTTATTACTCTCTTCTGATGTCGAGATGACTATAATTCCCGCAGCCAGACCCACTAACCACTTTGCTATAAAGATATAATAATTTTTTATCCAACAATCTGTTGTGTATAGAACGCATGATGTATGTCAAAATTAAATAAATGACGTTTAACGTAATGCAAAATAAAATAGTATATTAACAGATAATTTACTAACCTTTGGTTTGAATCGGTAGATTCTGTTTCATAAAGCAACATTTTATTCGAGCCCTTTCTTTGATCGTCATTGACTTTTTGTTTTTTCAACTTCTCGCTAAGAAGATCAATGATTCTTCCCTATGATTTTCGAAAAATCGGGAAGTTATTGTTTTTACCCCGTTTTACAAAAATCGAGGTTTCAACAAATCTCGACGTTTTGAGGCCCTAAGAAGCTTTCCTGACTATTTTCACGATGATGTCCGTACGTCTGTATGTATGTATGTGTGTATGTATGTGTGTATGTATGTGTGTGTGTTCATATAACTTCTGAACGGGTTGACCGATTTGATCGCAATTGGTGTCATTCGAAAGGGCTTCACCAAACTTGTTTTTTTTCTTCATTTTTTCAAAATATCTCCGAATTGGCTGAACCGATCCACCTCAAAAACTAATCAGCTCTTAACCTTGAAAACCCGCATCGATCGCCACCAAGTGCGTCAGAATCGGCGTTCGTGAGATATCGTTGTCGAAAAAAATCTAAAAAAAGAGTTTTTTTGTAATAACTCCGAAATGCTTCATCAGATTAATTTTTTTGTCCCAAATTTTTTATAGAGCTCAAAAAACTACATCGATCGCCGTCAACCGCGTGAAAATCGGTTAATTCATTCTAAAGTTATAGCGGTTTGAAAATTAAAAAAATCGTGTTTCATCGAACTTTGATAAGACTTTTGAGCTCGAAGAGCTCAAAAGCATCGAATAGCCCGGAGAGCTCAAAATAACACAAAAATTGAACTCAAAAACATCGCAACTAGCGACAAAATCGCATACGTTTGAAAATTGAATTTAGCGGGAAGTTGCAGGGATGGCCTTTAGGGTCAACCAATTTCCACATTTTTTATGACTGGATCGTCACGTACGTGGCATCAGAGCGTCATGCCGTTTGCCTGTTACTGTTAGTACCACTGATGATTGTTGGAACATTTCGATCCGTGTTCATTTTGAGCTTGAGTTCATCATTTAAAAAAATACGGAATCTTTTCCAATTTTTTTAAGTCGATATCGGATGTCGTGTTATTGCTTCCTTGGGGTAGGACAATTTTCCAAGGAAATTTTTTTAAATTTTGGTGGCTTCTCCAGAAACGTCCAAAAACGGATTGGGGTGAAATTTGTAGGGGTGGGTTTTTTGGGGGTTGAAATCGCAAAAACCTCAAAATTGCCAATTTCGTGTATTAAACCACTTTTTTTTGGGGGGGGGGGGTAGTTTTTAGGGATAGGGGGTGGTTTTTCACCCTTCCCGATTTTTTATGTTTCCCTTTGAAAATGTCGTATTTTTGTAAAAAAATTTGTTTTTGGGAATTTTAAACGTATGTTGGCTGACAATAGCGACATGATGACACCAGATCGTCATGCCGTTTGCAGCCACGGCAAAAAAGCCGATTTTACTGCCATAGGTGTTTTACATCAAAAAAATTGAAAAAAGTTTCTTAGATACTTTATCATAATAAGCCACGTTTGCTACTGTTCAAACTTAAATGGGACTTTTAACATGCTTCTAAAAATTAATAGTCTAGTCCATAAGCTTAAAATGGTGTTAATTGTACATACTGATGATAAAATTATGTGGTTTAGCTCATTCGATCCGGAATAATGTCTAGATCATTGTGCCAAATAATTATATTAGTCCATAAAAAATTCCAAAAGTTATATACAATTAAACACCTTCCAAAAATAGTGTTTGGTTTGTAGCTTATTGTTCGTATATTATAAATATTTTCGAAATTTGAAAAAAAGATCCTTAAAGAGGAGGATATTTCCAATAAAAAAAGTCCAATCTCCCATAACTCTATCTCCATTTTTTATAATTTTAATTTAACGCTGAAAATAGCGCGCTCAATTATTAGGTTGCGCGCAACTCCTCGAAAGCGAGTACGTCACTTAAAAATTTTCTTTTAAGTACTTAAAGTTAATTGAAAAATCTAAAAAAATTATAGTATAATCTAAACACTTTAAAGAATTGATTCCCGTTGGAATTTTTCATAAAAACAAACTTTTCAATATGCTAGGCTAGACGATTGTTAATAAAAAAATTTCAAACTTCCTCCATAGTTCTAAACTAAAAAAAATGTTTAAATAATTGCCATTAAATTATTTCGCTTCGTGGAGCTCTTCTTATATACATACAAAACAAGATTGCGTCATCAAAGTTTTAAAAATGTTTATACTTTGTTTATAATAATTTTTTCAAGTTACTTATTATAAACAAAGTATCAACATTTTTAAAATTTTGATGACGCAATCTTGTTTTGTATGTATATAAGAAGAGCTCCACGAAGCGAAATAATGTGGTTTAGCTCATTCGATCCGGAATAATGTCTAGATCATTGTGCCAAACAATTAAATTAGCCCATAAAAAATTCCAAAAGTTATAAACAATTAAACACCTTCCAAAAATAGTGTTTGGTTTGTAGCTTATTGTTTGTAAATTATAAATCTTTCGAAATTTGAAAAAAAGATCTTTGAAGAGGAGGAAATTTAGTAAAAGAAAGTTCCAACTCCCGGAGCTGCAGCTCCATTATTTATAATTTTAATTTAACGCTGAAAATAGCCCTCCGCGCGCCATTATTAGGTTGCCGTGCGCCTTGGAAAAAAAATTTTTAAGTACTTAATGTTAATTGAAAAATCTAAAAAAAAGATAGTATAATCTAAACACTTTGAAGAATTGATTCCCGTTGGAATTTTTCATAAAAACAAACTTTTCAATATGCTAGACGATTGTTAATAAATCAAATCAAACTTCCTTCATAATAATTTTTTCAAGTTAACAATAAATGACTGATTTGCCATTTTTTGCTAACTTACATTACTTATTATAAACAAAGTATTAACATTTTTAAAACTTTGATGACGCAATCTTGTTTTGTATGTATATAAGAAGAGCTCCACGAAGCGAAATAATTTTATGGCAATTATTTAAACATTTTTTTTAGTTTAGAACTATGGAGGAAGTTTGAAAATTTTTTATTAACAATCGTCTAGCCTAGCATATTGAAAAATCTGTTTTTATGAAAAATTCCAACGGGAATCAATTCTTTAAAGTGTTTAGATTATACTATAATTTTTTTAGATTTTTCAATTAACTTTAAGTACTTAAAAATAAATTTTTTAAGTGACGTAGTCTCTTTCGAGGCCGTGCGCGCAACCTAATAATTGCGCGCGGAGGGCTATTTTCAGCGTTAAATTAAAATTATAAATAATGGAGATAGATTTCTGGGAGTTCGGACTTTTTTATTGGAAATATCCTCCTCCTTAAGGATCTTTTTTTCAAATTTCGAAAATATTTATAATTTACCAACAATAAGCTACAAACCAAACACTATTTTTTTTGGTGTTTAATTGTTTATAACTTTTGGAATTTCTTATGGACTAATTTAACTATTTGGCACATTGATCTAGACATTATTACGGATCGAATGAGTTAAACCACATAATTTTATTATCAGTATGTAGAATTAACACCATTTTAAGCTTATAGACTAAACTATAAGGTTTTAGAGGATAATTGCTCTAAAATTTTGAGAGATTCTTCATTACCGAATACGAAAACTATTTGATCAGCCGTTAAATTATTAAAGGCTTCTAAAATCTAACAGAAAAGATACAGAATAGTCTAAGAATAAGTGAGTACATATTCAAATTCCTTTATTTTGATTTATTGTAAGACCATTATCATAAGACATCGTCTTTATTTTTAAATTGCATTTAATCTATCATCAACAAATTGAACAAAGTACGAGTTAAAACAAGAATTTGTAAATTTATTTACGAGTAGGTAGATACATCACGTCTTACAATAAAAAAATTAATTGAAAACTCTGCATCAAATACTTGTGAACCGATGTCGTGAATAAACAACATTTTTAACACAAGACTATATGAATGAAACGAAATAATACTATAGATATTATGGTTACGTTGTGTAGGGCTATAATAGTATTTCCTGTGTGTACCAAAAAGTAAGTGAAATCGAGCATCTATCTACGATTGACTCGTCAGCGTTGCTGGCAACACTGTATGCGCGCCATCTCGTACATCGTCCCGCCGTTTCTTTTAGTCGTTTTGAAAGTGTGTAAAGAGAACGTAAGTTACGACAACAATAATCTCACGGCATCACGTACTTGTTTACTTTGTAAATAGTACATTGAAAATGTGTTCGGCAGATGAAAAATAATAAATACCACGATTTAGGTTTTGATTGTGTATAAATTTAAAACGATTTCAAAGCATCTACGTCGAATTTGGCACAGGATATGGACTGTCCATGATGAGAAGATGATAAAAACACGTGAGAACGTTATTTCTGAAAATGTTTCACATATTATTATATCAACAATGAATTTTGGAACTTTGAAATCATATATTATTACAACTGAAGAAAAAAAATATTTGGTATATCTATGGAATTTACCATAACAAGTGTTTCAACGACTGTAAAAATTTTCCAAAAGGATGCATCTACATAGAAAACATTGTTTTTCTCAATAAGGTAAGTTTTTTTTATCAGTTGTAGCCTGCAAAATCGTGAATGTCGTGAAATGACCGCATTATATATTTTTGAAGTTCATATACCGGATTGGAGACCGTGAGAGTCTTCTTGACTTTGGAATGCGCGTGTACCGTTACGAGAAGCAAACAAAACATAACCCCTTTCCCCACATACTCTTCTTGATCAACTGCGCATAACTAACATATTTGCCGTTTTTTGTATAAATTGAAGTTTATCTTTAATTCTGTATAGTGTAATGAACAAAAATTTCAATATAGATTTATGTTATGATGATGTCGCGTACGTTATTTTGTTTTTATTCTTTCATAAATACTACCTACTAATCTAACAAATTAGATTGTTCGCATTTTTATACATGTTACCTATAATAGTTTCTTGAATAAAAATGTTCCGAATATCGCATGGGTAGATTTTGAAACAAAAATGGATTGAAGTTTTACCCAGTGTTTTACCGAATAATATGTAATTCGAATTGAAATTTTTTTTTGTGTTGTATGTTTTTCTGAATTTTCCTATCCTGTTCCTGGTTTTATTCACAAATGTATATATAGCGTGACCAAGAGGAAAAACATTTTTAGTTTTATCGAAAAATTTAATTCTTGATAAAAAGTTTTGCTTGTGAGATATAAAATAACTAGTCCGAGCAAAATCTAATAAATTTACTAAAGTAACCAAGATATAATAAAAGCAAAATAAAATATGAAAATAGTAAATTAACTATAATTAATAATGAACTATTTCTAAATTAACATGAAGAAAAACAAAGGTGGGGCGTTTGTCAGGAAAAGCGCTTTCTCGAGATGACACATCTGAAAAGGAAATAAAAATAGGTACCTGAGTAACCAGTTTATAAGAGATTTGGAAATTAGGTTACAACCACAAGTAAATGTCACAAAAGTCTAATATATCAATCTAGTGTATTTATAGTTCGTATATTAAAATCAAAACATAATTAGAATGATATATTTAAAAGAATGTACAATTAACACATAATAAAGTTTAAACGTCTCTCGGATCATAGATATTAAGGGTCAACTCGCGAAATACCTCTCCCAAGAGCACAAAATTGCTAGTCCGGAGTATTTATCATGATAAACAGTGTTATAGGCCATCAAAGATACTATGGATCAACTCGCAAAGTTCCACTCCTTTCAACTCCCGAAGTACCTCAAATTAATGTATTGTTTGTAATCTCAGATATCAAATTAATGAATTATCAAACAGTTATTTAATATAAATATGTATAAATAGATTTGTCAACTTAAAGAGTGAAATATAAAATAGTTGAAACTATAATAGCTTAACAAATCAACAAAATATCAAAATAATAATTATTACAATAGGTGAAATTGGTTACCCTGTGAGAAAAACTCACCTAGGCTATTTAACTTTCACAGTCACTACCATGGGCGTACGCAGCATTAAATTTAGGGTGTTTTTTGACATAAACAAAAAAAACGAAAACGAGAAAACAAACATATCTTAATCTATAGTTTATTTCAGAAAGGTAAAGAGTAATAAAACCTCATTAGGTATGCAAAGGGAGCACAGAGTGACCCAACGAATATTTAAGCCACTTTCATAGTTTGGCATTGATTTCATTGTAATATTCTTTCTTTTTATCAAGTGCAGGTACTACCACCCGGGTTGGGGTCGATATATGGGTTTAGCCTATTGTTATCCATTCACAAACACTGAAAATAGTATGCCAAAGGCGTGCCGGTAGGATAATCGTAAAAGGGAAAGAATTTTATTTTAACAGAATAAAAATTAGGCATTATGTACATAGTATTAGGTACACTTATTTTTTATTGAACATTATACACATTACACAGATTATAATTATAAAAAATCATAATATTCTTCGTCATCTGAGGAACTGTCATCTCCTCTTGACGTTATAATTAACGGGTCGACGGTCCGATCGATCAAGTAGTCAAGATCCCACATTTTCTCCTCTTCTTTAATGACATGCTGGACTGCTTTTCGCCAGTTCTCTGGTGTCACCTCCTTAATGGCTTGATCAAACAGTAGCTTAACGTCTTTCATTTTGAATGTCGTGTTGTGTCTTGCTACAAATCCTTTCACTTGCAACCATATAAGTTCTATAGGATTTAGTTCGCAATGATATGGCGGTGTGCGCAGCACAGTTACACTATGTTTTTCAATACTTTTGGTGGTTAACCAGTCAATAATTTCTTGTTTTCTCCAAGATGAAGTTGGAGTCTTCTCTATGCGTTGAGAATGATAACTCGCGTTATCCATAACTACTTACTACTGAATCAGCCGGAAGATATTTTATCATTTCTTCAAAAACATCCGAATTCATGTCCTCGTGGTAATCTCCCGTATGGCACGACTGAAAGGTTAACAAACCTTCTTTTAAAAATCCCTCTTCGCTTCCAATATGGACGATTATTAGTCTTTTCCCTTTACCTGAAGGCACCTTAATACCCGTTGACAGGCCTTCCATGAAAGCTTGCCGAGCACTGGTTATATTTTTGTCTTGCCACATTTTTGGTACTGTATAAACTTCATTGATCCACGTCTCATCAAGATAAAAGATTTTCTTCTACTCTGTTATGTACTGCTTTATACTTCTCAAGTATTTTCCTCGCCAGCAAACAATTTCATCGCTTTCCAGTAAAAGTGCTTTACGGTTATGCTTTTCCCAGGCAAAATCCATATTTCTCAAAGTGGTCCATAAAAGTTTTTTAGTTATCAACGGAATACTGTCATCCTGGCCAAGCTCCATTAAAATCTTATCTAGGGTGGGTATTTCTTTTTTAAAAACTTTTCTTCGAATTACACTTTTGGTATCTTCATCAAGGACTTTTATTGGTCTGCCTGGACTTTTCTTGGGAGGCTTCACTTGGCCTGCTATCTTTCTCCCCCGCAATAATTTAAAAACGGTGGACTTTCCAACTCCAGTCATTCGGGAACAACATTTTCACATCTTTTAATTTTTGTTCGTTTAGTATGCAACTACTTTTTTGCGGTTTTAGAGAAATTTATATTTTCCATTGCCTCCTACATCAGGTGGTGTGAATGGATGCAATGTATCTCTTGCAAGGGTGGGCCCAAGCAGGATGTATCAAAGGTGATATCACATGTTAATACCTACCCCAGTCCTGTTAATTCTAACCCCAAACGTGAGGTAACAACTGCCATTTTTAAGAAAAATCTACGGCATAGTTTCTATTATGTTTGTTTTGAGATAATTACATAATACTTGAATGATAAAAGCATCGTGTTCCTAAAAATCAAGTCTAAATGTTGAATAATTTATAAGCTACAACTAAAAATATATATTTTGTTAAATGTAGCCCCGGTCTTCCCTACCCCAAAACTAGAATAAGAAAACGAAACATTGAAGCATAGAGAAAAAAAGAGAAATAATGGAGAAAAATACACAAATTGGAAAAACAAAACTGTTGAAGGAAGAACCTTAAAACCGAATTGCCCTGATACTTGCCGATTGAAATGTAAAACCAAAATTTCAGAAGAACATAGAGAAAATGTCAGAGGGCAATCCTGGATATTGGGAGATATAGACAAACAAAGAGACTTCATGTTAAGATTTGTAGAATTTAAATTTAAGAATCGTGAAAGAAAAACTAAATCAAATGATGGTCAAGGAAGTTACTGATAACAAGTCTGGCAGACGAACTTACACGTATGTTTACAGCTTACCTGAAAGTAATTTTAAAAATGCTATAGTATGTCAAACTTTCCTTTTAAATACATTGTCAATCAGTCACCAAGTAGTCAAGACCGTATTGAAGAAGAAGGTGAAAAGGGAAGGTGTTGCTGTTGGCGTGATAGAGCCTGACAAGAGAGGCAGAACAACAAAAAATTCAAAGTTTTCGGATGAAGTGAATGAATCTGTGAGGAATCACATTAATAGCATACCATGCATCGAGAGTCACTATTGTCGAAAATATACCACAAAAAAATATATATCATCTTCTTTGAACATTACTAAGTTATATGAACTATAAACTGAGTCATGTGTTGAAAAAATGATTAAACCCGCCTCTGAATCCACATATAGGCAAATATTTAATTATGGATTTAATTTATCTTTTTTCATTCCAAAAAAGGACCTGTGTGGCCTCTGCAACAAGTATAATGAGTCTGTAGGTGAAGAGAAGGAAAACATGAAACAAGAATTTGAATCCCATTTGAAAAATAAAGACCTTGCTAGAAAAGAAAAGGAAAGTGACAAGGAAAAGACAAAGGAAACTCCCGAATTTTGCGCAGCTTTATTAGACTTGGAGCAGGTTTTACTGAGTCCAAAAGCTGAAATATCACAGCTCTATTACAAACCTACAACTTTACGATGTATGAGCCTAACACACATCAATGTATCTGCTACATGTGGCATCACGGAATTGCGAAACGGGGATCCTGTGAAGTAGGAAGCTGTGTGTCAAAATTTTTTTTATATAAAATCAATACTGGAGTTAAGGAATCTTCGTTCTTCTCAGATAATTGTGGGGGTCAAAATCGAAACAGATATTTATTTACATTGTATTTATATTTTTGTAATAAATACAATATTAAAATATCACACACATTTTTGGAAGTGGGTCACACCCAAAACGAAGGTGATTCGGTTCACAGTGTGATTGAGAAAGCTTCCAAAAATATACCAATTTTTACCCCTACTCAGTGGTATACATTAGTTCGTACGGCAGCAAATAAACAGCCCTATATAGTAGAAGAATTGACTCAAGAAGACATACTAGATTTAAGAATACCACTCTGAATTAGGATTGTGTTACAAATGGCAATAAAATATTATGGAATGCTGTTCGAGTGGTCATGATAGATCCATCTGAAAAAAATATGATTCAAGTAAGAGAACACTATTGGTTGATATTTGTAAAAAAGAGGAAAAAAATTGCCAACACTTTCACAACATTCGTTCCAAAACAACTTTACGAGAAGCCTATACCAATACCAAAATTGAAAAAATAATTCCACCATCCTGCCATACTTTTTATGAAAATTTGGATTGTGGTGGTCGATGTCAAGACTCATCTGATGATTCGGATTAATTCTCTATCTCTATAATTTCTCCGCAATTTACTGATTTCAATATTTGAATAGAAGAGTACTTTCAGTATTGTCGGTCACCAAAAACACCAACAAGGGGCCCTTTGATCTCTTATAAACTATCTGTGGTTAAGACTGAGCAGTAATTTTTTTCAGATTACAAATAATTTTTCAAAAGTATCAGTTGTGTGCATCATAAGTAAAAAGTAAAACAATAATTTATGAAATTAATAAGTTGTAATATTCTGTAGTAAAGCGTGATCAATAGATGTCAAAGTTAATAGTTTAATACTATTATAACGCTTTACAAAGTTTTTGAAAAATATTTTTCAAAGAATAGACCGTTCACTAAGAAGCAACCACTACTTCTCGGGCTATATGCCCCGACAGACATTGAATTACACTTCTAAAGTAAACGGGGTTGGAATATCTGCAAGATATAACCAACTATTCTGGTTTGTAATTAGAAGGAACATCACTTGTAGACCGGTTTCGGCGTATTTGCGCCTCGTCAGTACAAGGTAGATGCTATCCGTCCAGAAGTAATTAAAAAACAACAACACCGACTATGGCATACTTGCGTGAATCACCCTGTACATTTAAATTTATGTTTACATAACGCACAACTCAATTCAAAAATTGACGTGTCTCGGCATTTTTTATAATTTTCTAAATTAATGACATAAAGAATTTTATTCCATAAGTGGTTTCCACACTGTATATCCAAAGTTTCTAAACTAAATTACAAAAGCAAGGATTTGTCACGTTTTAAAAGTATATTTATTAAATCTCTTTTTGGGCGTCGGCCCAGCTTTGTAGTGGAACGCTTCTGAAGCGATAATGACAACCAAGCAAGGTCGAGCACGGTTAGTACTTGGATGGGTGACCGCTGGGGAAACACCGTCGTAGAGCCCGTACAGCCTGCAGCGAAGCACCGTAGATTACTAGGGTCAGTAGCATATCACAGCTCGCAGGCATTATACCAATGAGCACGAGGTATAATGGAGATATGCCGTCTTTCGGATGAGACGTAAAACCGAGGTCCCGAGTCCATGGATGTTGGGCTCGATAAAGATCCCTACCACTGGTTGGAACACTAGTGGATTCGGCAAAATTTCCGGTTAGGGGTAGAGTGCTCCCGGCGTCGGTGATTAGCCTAAGTTGCAGAAATAGACCGACGTTAAATAACCGAATTAAAAAAAAAAATCTCTTTTTTAACAATTACCCTACATATCTATTTACATCATATTCCGTGCAGTCCTTGCTAATAACAACGAGCGACCAATTTTTAATTATGATAATAAATTAGCAACAAATTATGGTAGTATTAGTATTTTTGCCCAAAAGGTAGATGTAAACTCGTATAATCTTAGCAAATTCTTGGATTTTTTTGAAAAAACGACGAGTGACAAATTTTTATTTATTGTAATAAATTAAAATTTCCGAAATGGTTCTGCTAGGTTAATGGGGGTTAATTTAAAGGGTTTTTCGGACCGCTGCATGAACAGATTTACAGCGCGTCACAGTTTAGACAGCAATTTAGGCCTCTAAATTGTTGATTTCTGTTGAGTTGCACGAAAATACCACCTCAAGACACAACACAGTATATTCTTTAATTTTACATAAGTTTTGAGTAACTACAAGTGGTAGAAAATTGCTTTTTTGCAAATAAAAACTAGACTGTCATTTTAAACGCCAAAAAATTTCCAGTATAATTCGCTGTTGGATACCCACCAGGAGAAAATTTCCACTAAAATTCATCCGATGCCATGGTGATATGTCAAAAAAACACGCTTTGATTGGTTAAAAATTACAGGTGTGGAATTTTCACTTATAATCTCCCTAGAGCACGAATTATTTCCGGAAATTTTCTCGAAGTGCGAATTTTCTTAAGAAAATTCGCAACTGATGAAAATTTCCGGAAATAATTCGTGCTCGCGGGAGATTCGGTAAGAAAATTTTATACCAAAACTTTTTTTAAATAGAAATTAAATTGGTGACATACTTAGGTGACATATTATTATTATTTATGACAGCTGTCAAGCCAGAGGGAAATTTCCCTCTACGCAGGGAAATTTCCAAAAAAAATAGGTTATTGTCATAGCAACATGTCAAAATGCAGGCATCTGATTGGCTAAAATTAACTGGTATAAAATTTTTACTTATAATCTCCCTAGAGCACGAATTATTTCCGGAAATTTTCTCGAAGTGCGAATTTTCTTAAAAAATTCGCAACTGAGGAAAATTTCCGGAATATTAATTCATGCTCGCGGGAGATTCGGTAAGAAAATTTTATACCAAAACTTTTTTAAAATAGAAATTAAATTGGTGACATACTTAGGTGACATATTATTATTTATGACAGCTGTCAAGCCAGAGGGAAATTTCCCTCTGCGCAGGGAAATTTCCGAAGAAATTAGGTTATTGTCATAGCAACATGTGAAAATGCAGGCATCTGATTGGCTAAAATTAACTGGTATAAAATTTTCAAAATAATTTCATTAAAAAAGTGCATTAAAGATAATTTCAAATATTATAACCAATACGGTATTTTTAGCTACTAAAAACAATTTATTGAAAATATAAATAAATTTCTGTTTTATAAAGAATATTTTCAAATAAACACTCGTCCAAAACTTACGGATATTGGAAATGTGCAATTTGCAAATTCAAATTATATTAACATTCTTAAAAAACAATGCAGCAGACGATGCCGAAAAGAGCATTTCAAGTATTTCAAATATAACTACTGAGTTTATTTATTAGCACTCTTACATTTAAATAAATTGAAAGAAAGTATTTGATTTATAATTTTTATATAAAACATCATCTTATGAATACGCAACAACGATGCGATGTTTCTGGATAGCGAAGTTATCCGTGCTAGTTATACAGAGAGCTGTAAGGAAGTAAAGTTTATCCAAAATCAATTGCAAAAGCTTAAACACGTGTTCATCTCCATTTGCAACTTTTTCCATTGATCAGCATATACTTAATCAAACGATATATTAATCCAAAATGTTCATCCATTGTTAAGACGTTCGTTAAGTAAATTGACTATACCTATATATAATATATTTATATTAATTTACAAACCTATACCATGATAATTAATAATAAACTTAATATATAGGATTTTTAATTGTTTAAATTGATACGTATCTATAATTAAACATTTCTTGAATTTATGGACAATTTCAAACATTTCAATTTAATTAATAACTTGAATAACAAAGGTTAGTTGCTTTGACTTCCAAGTCTGTGCGTCATTGACGTCAAAGAAAATTTAGTCGTTAACACCAACGTCATGTTTAATGATCACACTTAATTTTGCGTTATAATGTTACAACCTCATGGAGCTATAGCTCAGTAGTAAAGGATACATTTATGTGAAGTTGTAACATTATCTGATCGGCAAAATATTTTTATCATGAAGTTTTTAGACACCCTTTGTTTGTACCGTTCACTATCTCATTATCTCATTATATATTTGATTCAATTTGTATTCTTTCAGGTTTAAAAAAAGGATGAAAACGTTCCCTAAAATGAAAAATATCTTATTCTCCTACTGTCATTAAAAAAAAATTATTGCACTTGACTGCAATACCCGATTATATGTTTTATAAAATATTTAATTTTGCAGAGAAATCGTACACCGGAATATATACAATATTGGTCAAATGAGGAAAAATTTCGTATTTAGACGGAAAAGATGTTCCATGAAATTCGAAATATTACGACTAGATCCAGAGATTTAGACAAAATAAAAAAAATGCTCAATTTTGTCTTTAAGTTTGGCTTGGTTATCAGAAATGTGGTTATATACCATTTTTAAATTAATAAATTTATGCCCGATTTCACCAACCATTTCCTAAAGTTAGGTAATACCTACATCGGAATTCCTAAATCCGATTTAGGTATCACCTAAATGATTGGTGAAATCTGGTCTCATTGTTTTGGACACTCCTTGGAACGACGAGGTCCTCGGCACTTGATGCCCTTGGTGCTTACTCGGTATGTCGTCTTTCCGTTGTGGAATCCCTGGTAGTTGTAGCATTTTGTCGGTCCATTCCTTCTTCTTCTTCCCCTCTTTTTCTGGAGTGTTGGCATTTCCTTTTCTTCTCTGTTTATTATACATGATGTAGATTGCAGTGGTTTTCTTTTGTGTATCTAGCTGATTTCGCCAATCCGGGCTCCTTTTTTTCTATTTTCTCTTGTAGTTCGTTTGCCGGTCCCCGGATGACAATCTTCCCCTTCTTATCTTGTAGTGTATGTGTACTATTCCACTTTTTTCCTCTCTTCGTTCAGGTACCTGGCAACTTTCCTGTAGGCATGGTATCTTCACTCTGAGCCTGTTTCGGATGGTAATAAATCTTGTCCTTATCCCTAGCCTGAACCCTTAGGTACTGCAATCAATTGGAGGTCGCTCCTGTTTGTTGTAGTCTTCTTGTTTTCCTTGATTTGATTTCCCTCTGATGTTCATTTTGGCTGCTTCCTTGCTATGTTCTTTTGGGATATTTTGAAGGGCATCACTTCCGTGGAGTCCATCTCCTCGTCATCTTGGGGGGATTCGTTCCTGTGCGTCTCCCTTCGGAAGCTCTCTGAACGACTTCATGTTGGAAAAATTGAATAATGTCGTTAGATTAATTTTTACTTGTTAATAATGCGACCATTGTAGACTTGTCAAAAAATGCTAATTGTGTTATAAATCTTTAACATCGCTCAATTGAAAATTTGTTGAAATTTTGTACTCACAAAGGTTCGTGGTTGTAATTTTTATGCATGTATGTTTTTTTATGGGAAATATTCACTAAGTCCTAAAAAAATTATTACACCTCCTTCTTCTATGCAGCTCCTAGGGAAAGGCTCAGAGAAGTAGTTCCTTAACAACAACCCCATTAGCTTAGCCTGTCTATTTTTATCGGAGATCCATCATATTGTTATATTGAATTATATAAAACTATGAAAACAATCGAAGTGGAAGAAATAAAACTGTTCAAGTATCAAGGTTTTACTAGCCCTGTCTCCCCTATTACTTCTGACTCTAAACATATGAATTTGTTTTATTAACCTAAATCAAGTGCTACTTAGATTCATTCAGAAGTAGATTTAAAAAAACGACATAATTATAACGGCATTAATCAAATCATTTCCAAACGATAACAAGGTTTATCATTCAAATACGCTGTCTAGTCATCTCACAAATTATTTAGAATAGTCTAGTCTATGAGCTTAAAATGGTGTTAATTCTACATACTGTTATTAAAATTATGTGGTTTAGCTCATTCGATCCGGAATAATGTCTAGATCATTGTGCCAAATAATTAATTAGCCCATAAAAAATTCCAAAAGTTATAAACAATTAAACACCAAAAAAAAAATAGTGTTTGGTTTGTAGCTTATTGTTCGTAAATTATAAATATTTTCGAAATTTGAAAAATTATCCTTAAAGAGAAGGATATTTCCAATAAAAAAGTCCGTACTCCCAGAACTCTATCTCCATTATTTATAATTTTAATTTAACGCTGAAAATAGTCCTCCGCGCGCAATTATTAGGTTGCGCGCAAGGCCTCGAAAGCGAGTACGTCACTTAAAAAAATTTTTTTTAACTACTTAAAGTTAATTGAAAAATCTAAAAAAATTTTAGTATAATCTAAACACTTTGAAGAATTGATTCCCGTTGGAATTTTTCATGAAAACAAATTTCTCAATATGCTAGATGATTGTTAATTAACAAAATTTTTTCAAACTTCCTTCATCGTTCTAAATTAAAAAAAATGTTTAAATAATTGCCGTAAAATTATTTCGCTTCGTATAGCTCTTCTTATATATATACAAAACAAGATTGCGTCATCAAAGTTTTAAAAATGTTAATACTTTGTTTTTTTATTATGGACTAATTTAATTATTTGGCACAATGATCTAGACATTATTCCGGATCGAATCAGCTAAACCACATAATTTTAATATCAGTATGTAGAATTAACACCATTTTAAGCTTATAGACTGGACTAGAAAGGTTTATACGTCACTGGTCACATACATTGGATTGAAGTTGAAGGAAGGTCTTTTTGTTTGCCGCTTTTGTGCGTATCGTGACGACCTCGATTTTCTAGCTGATGATGGGATGGCCTCGTCCTTGAGTATTACGCACCGCAAACATTCTTCATTCACCGACAAGTGCGTATTTTCTTTTGTTTTCTTGTTACACCGTTTGAGTATATTTTAATTTATTCTATTTATTATTATAACCGACACGGCTTTAGATAATCTTTATCTTGAAGAATAAATATTAGAGGAAATAAAATTTCACACTGTATTCAACATAAAAGTGCACAGTAAAAATTTTATTCTAGAAGGATAAATTTCTAGATTTAACTGTTCTTTCAATATTTTTATTCTGTAAAACAATAGGTATTTTGATCTTATAGTTTGTGTTACGAATGAAAGTTATTTACGCCGAATCGTAGAAAAAACAACGAATCTACTCTCAAATACGAGCATAATATGTGGGAGTTTTGTATTCAAACTTCTGTAACGTCTGTTCGTCGCGCGAAAAAATTTTTGTTGGCCTTCATATTTAACAGTGTTTTTATGTGAATTTAATTTGTTCAACTACGGTGACCAGAGGCTGCTCCTCAGAAAAGGCATGGGAAACTAAGCCACCCACTTAAATTTTCAGGAAATTATTTTTTAATTTCTTTGTGTTTCTAATTTTCGAAAATAATCAAGTAATAGCGCGCACCAGTATCTAGCTCCTGTGTAATGTAAGTTTGAATTAGGCCTATTTGCAGGTAATCATACATACGCTGTAAGCAAACTTCCTCTTTCCTCCTGATACAGACCCTTGAACATGTGGTACATTTGGCAAAGAGTTAAGTGTTGCATAAATGTTCCATTATACCATTTTATTTACGAACGTTTACTAAACAATGTATGTATGTATATTGAGGTGACATTAACTGAGACCTTGAAGATCTTTTTTGTGTCCCCTTTCTTCTACTTATCTCCTGAGGAAAGTCTCAGAGACGAGTAGTTCCTTTAGACCTATTTCTCGAAAGAATTTTAGGTTATCCACAGGCTTCAGCTTAGGCAAATGTCCCTCTTCTAGGGAGTCTCCTAGATGTGCCCTTCGACTCTGTATTGCAATGCATCCTGCAAGTAGTTTCTTCTTCCATTCCACAGAATCTATAGTCATCTTGCTACACTAGTTTGAGCTTTTTGAGGTGCCCATCCAGGCGGTAGTGTCCTGCTAAGACACCTGTCGAAACTCTCAGTGCAGTTTTACTTTGACTTATGCATTCATTTGATCTCAACAGGTTGTAGTCACCCAGAAGAATCTTTGATTGTCGTAAGTCCTATTAGATCTTTCCAATAGTCAGATCTCCTCTTCTTTTCGGTGTTGCCAATTTCTGCCAATATTATATTAGAGCTGATACAGCAAAAGGGTTCCGGTTCCAAAAAGGGTGTTTCAGCCCCCATCTGTGCTAGTTCATCTGCTACTTCATTTCCTTATATTCCAGTGTATCCTGTAACCCACAGTACGGTGACGATGCTGTTCCCGTTCATTGAGTTTTTCCGAGAGTTTTCCTATGAATGCGATTCTAGCTTAAAGCAGTACTACCATTTTTTGTTAAGTATTTGAGCATATTAAAATTGAAAGCGTTTTTAATGGAACTAATAAAACTTTTTTCATGCTTCTTATTTCACCACAATCACATTTGAGAGACTCTCTTACTCCAATTATATGTCAGTTGTCCAAAGATCCACAATGAACCAATCTTAATATCTAAATCAAGGTTATTGTAAGTCTGTCAAGATTTACTTGATCAAACCATGCTATTTGTGTGATGCTCTCTTTTTTTACCAATCTCTCTCCATTCTTCTTCCCATAGTTTTATTATAGTTTCTTCAATTGAATGAAACAGATTTTGTATGATTTTAGACTTTATTTGGCGATTTCATCAGCCTTGTTGCATACAATACCGGAATAACTGTGTATAGATCACTACTACAGTAATTTTTGTTTGCTAGGAGTGCTAGGCTTACCACAATAACAATCTTGCTAATAGTTGAATAGAGTCTGTTAATGTCTAATTTAGCAACTTTTTTCAGGGCACTGCTTGAGCTCGATCATTTCATAGGCTTATGTATCCCCTCTACATATTGTGGGTCTGTCTGAAATTCTTGCAGAATCTTTATAAATTGATATTTCCTTTACTTCTCTATAGAGATTTCCGAATCCTGTTTTGTATTTTGAACCATCAATATAAACTATTCGGTAATCATGCTAAATATCCTTGAAGTTGTAGGATAGGATGGATTGACAATGGGGGTGGTTTTTTGTAATATAAAATTTTTGTAAAACAATTTGGTGTAGTCGTGATTTGAAGGTATGAGAGAAACAAGGTAGTTGAGATTTTTTGATATCAATTATTACCTTGCTGGACGTGTTTGTGCACCTCAGTATAGTGTTTGATTCCAAACTAAATCATTTTCCAAAAATCCAGGAATATTTACGATTTTTACTAAGAATTAAACAAATGAAAGTGACTTGTTAATACGAGTCAGCTACTGGACAATGTGCTTTACAGCAGTGAAGTAAAAAATTGGGGGGCTGTAACTGTCACTCTAAAGGGGTTATAGTTTATTTCAGAAAGGTATAGAGTAATGAAACCTCATTAGGTATGCAAAGGGAGCACAGAGTGACCCAACGAATATTTAAGCCACTTTCATAGTTTGGCATTGATTTCATTGTCATATTCTTTCTTTTTATCAAGTGCAGGTACTACCACCCGGGTTGGGGTCAATATATGGGTTTAGGCTATTGTTATCCATTCACAAACACTGAAAATAGTGTGCCGGTAGGATACTCGCAAAAAGGAAAGAATTTTATTTTAACAGAATAAAAATTAGGCATTATGTACATAGTATTAGGTACACTTATTTTTTATTGAACATTATACAAAAAATACATTATACAGATTATAATTATAAAAAATCATAATATTCTTCGTCATCTGAGGAACTGTCATCTCCTCTTGACGTTATAATTAACGGGTCGACGGTCCGATCGATCAAGTAGTCAAGATCCCACATTTTCTCCTCTTCTTTAATGGCATGCTGGACTGCTTTTCGCCAGTTCTCTGGTGTCACCTCCTTAATGGCTTGATCAAACAGTAGCTTAACGTCTTTCATTTTGAATGTCGTGTTGTGTCTTGCTACAAATCCTTTCACTTGCAACCATATAAGTTCTATAGGATTTAGTTCGCAATGATATGGCGGTGTGCGCAGCACAGTTACACTATGTTTTTCTGCTATATCTTCCACGGCGTATTTCATAAAACGATGTTTGTGTAAATTTGCTATAGCTAATAGTTATTTTTTTATCAAATTATCTTCAAATTCAATACTTTTGGTGGTTAACCAGTCAATAATTTCTTGTTTTCTCTAAGATGAAGTTGGAGTCTTCTCTATGCGTCGAGTATGATAACTCGCGTTATCCATAACTACTTACTACTGAATCAGCCGGAAGATATTTTATCATTTCACCAAAATAGTCTTCAAAAACATCCGAATCCATGTACTCGTGGTAATCTCCCGTATGGCACGACTGAAAGGTTAGCAAACCTTCTTTTAAAAATCCCCCTTCGCTTCCAATATGGACGATTATTAGTTTTTTCCTTTTACCTGAAGGCACCTTAATACCCGTTGACAGGCCTTCCATGAAAGCTTGGCGAGCACTGGTTATATTTTTGTCTTGCCACATTTTTGATACTGTATAACCTTCATTGATCCACGTCTCATCAAGATAAAAGATTTTCTTCTGCTCTGTTCTGTACTGCTTTATACTTCTTAAGTATTTTCGTCGCCAGTAAACAATTTCATCGCTTTCCAGTAAAAGTGGTTTACGGTTATGCTTTTCCCAGGCAAAATCCATATTTCTCAAAGTGGTCCATAAAAGTTTCTTAGTTATCAACGGAATACTGTCATCCTGGCCAAGCTCCATTAAAATCTTATCTAGGGTGGGTATTTCTTTTTTAAAATAAAAAGAGTGAACTTTTCTTCGAATTACACTTTTGGTATCTTCATCAAGGACTTTTACTGGTCTGCCTTAACTTTTCTTGGGAGGCTCCACTTGGCCTGCTATCTTTCTCCCCGCAATAATTTAAAAACGTTGGACTTTCCAACTCCAGTCAATCGGGAACATCGGTCGACAGTTTCTTGTACAGTAAATTTCGGGTAATCGTATTTTAAGCAATCGTGTACATTTAATATAATAAGTTTTTCATTCACTGGTAGTGGAGAATTATTGGAACATCTTTTCGTTGGTGTAAATGTCGCCATTTTATTACTAATCTTATAATACTGTGAACACTATTTACGGCTTAACAGCAAATACTGATGCGTTAAACTAAAACTGTTAAACGCAAAACGTAACTGTATAATCTACTACCTAAGTAATCCCTACACAATATTTCGATATTGACACTTCAGGCCAGAAAACATACTTTTCCTAATTCTCTTACGCAATTACTTGAAATTTTAATATTACAAACAATACTATTTCAAGACCTACGCCTATGGCCGACACCGAAATTGAGCCGAACTGGACGGAATTCTCTATTTTATTACTCTATACCTTTCTGAAATAGACTATAAATGTAGACATGCAATTTTTTCGTTGCAAGATGTCAATTCATGTTATAAAATTTATGTGTCAGAATTTTCTATAAATATGTACAATAACTGAAATAATAAATTTGACTTTTCCACGCTGTATAGTATTTCTCTTATTACTTTGTCCCACGTATTTCTTGGTCTGTATGTTTTCTAGTTTTATTTTGTATTCTTCCTATTTTTCTTTTTACTGGCCTTTTTTCCTTCATTTGTTTCAAATGTACCCACTAACCAAAATGTCGCTCTTCAATAAAGTCCAGTGTGGATTGACCGGGTTTTTCATTATAAATTACCCACCCCCTATCATCGTTCTTATTGCTTTTAGAAAAAAAAGTCTTATATAAAAATTGTTTGGTTACAGCTGAATTTTGTTGACATGCTATCAAAAGTTCAGTAGCGGGTGTTGGTAATTTCGCCAAAGAAGGTCACAAACTCATTTATACGTAATTTCGCCAAAAAAACCTTTTCAGGTATAAATTTCAACATGTAATCTTGCCAAAACTCACCCTTTTCGGATTATTTATTAGGTAATTCTGTTTATATTATTTATTTTAATAAAATCTGTGGGCCTCATAAAGAAAATCAATATATTAAAATTGAAATTAAGAGTATTTATTTTAATATAAGCAACAAAATATCAAAGAAATGAAAAATATAACTATTTCATATTATGTAAATATATACATAGAAAGAATACATCAATTATTTACCTATAGCTTATTTTTAAGTCACAATGATATGAGACACATTTTAAAAAATTTAGTCTATATATTTCTTTATTATTATAGCAACTTATCATTTTATAAATAACATTTTTTTTATCTTTCACCTTCTTATTATAAATTTTCGCAGATAAATTTAAACTTGAATAAGTTTCTGTTTGCAATTAATTAATTTTCTATGAAAACACAAATAAATTTGGATGAGCTTTATACATCAAATCATTGAAGCTACGATGGAAAGCTTCGCAGGAGTTAGTAGTTCTTGTAACACAAGCTGAATTTTCGGCCCCAATGTCAGGTGGGAAAAGAGACTCCTCTGATATATAATTTTCAACTATCGTTGTCACGGAAACTCTAACGTATTTTTAATAGATACCATCTAAAAAGCACATTGCTATGGTTTTTGCTTACTTTCTTATTATCAAGACCTAAACGGGAAATACGTTTTGGGTATATTGTAATGAGTTTTGAGTATATTATAGCGAATTTCCGTAACAACATGATTTTATTCTATCTTAATTGTTGCAATAAACTTGAAAACTATAACATTTTTGAATAGAGAATGAAGAGACCTTTCAAATGATATATCACAAGCATGTACTTCCCATTTAAAAAAATGGGGGTTGTATCTGTCATTCGAAGGGGGTTGAAAGTAGGGATCGCATTTTCACGTTGAAGAATGTCAATTTATAATTTAAAATTGACGTGTTTCGGGATTTTTTATAAATATATACAGTAACTGAACTATTGAATTTATTCCGTTTGGCGTTTACACACTGTATGCAATAAAATTTTTATAGATGAAGCAGTATATTATTATTCCTAAAATATAATAATACCCAGAGATGTGTAGTCTTTGAAATGGAGATGAAATCCACGAATCCCTTACCCGAACGTCGTGGTCGAATCCGACCTCATTATCGTTGGCTACCTGAGTTCGTGGTCGAATTCGGTAACTCCCATTTTAGGACCTCGAGAAAGCTTTTGACGCAGAAGGAAGACAAAAAATATGGGAATAACAGAAAGAGGAATAAATGGGATAATAAAATTATTGGATAGTACAAAAAATCAATAAAAACAATGAAAACGCAATCATAAAAAACAATATGATGTCACTACAAATGTAGGGCTAAGATAAGGAGGCTAAAACTAAAACTAAAGTTAGCTATTCCTACTTATAGTTTATTCATACATGTAGCAGAGTAATAAATCTTCATGACCCTTGCAAAACCAGTACAGGATGAACCATCCAAGTAATATTAAAATATTATCGTGAACATTAATTTTTCTTCTATTTCTGTGTCGAGCAGGTAGCTTCACCCCGTATCAAGTCGAGTTTGGGGTCTTTTCTATTGTCAAGATATTGAAAATTAAATTATTACGGTAGTCAGTGACGTGGGCTGAGAATTAAATAAATGTTTTGAATAAATCTGAATTGTATAATTTGAAAGTAATTAATTGTTTTTTTTTGGCTTATTTTATGCAAACAACGGGATATGCCTAATTTTTATTTTAATATTGAATATAAAAAGTTAAACTCATATTAAGTACGCTTATGGAATTTGGTCAATTGATTGATTTATTGCTCTGCCGGATTTATGAAAAAACTATAACAGATATAAAATTTGTAGTTATTAAAAGGGATTAAACTGTCTTAAAATATGATAAATTTGGGATATTGTATAGCCAAGTGATAATTGAGGTTTTATTGTAGTCAACAGCAATAGTATATTTCTCTACAAGAACAGAAAGTTTGAGATTCCTGCACTGCGCGCCATGATCATGATCATTTGCCCGTGTAGTGTATACTATTTTTCTTAGTAGTTTCGGCTGCATATAAAGAAAACTGTAGTATTTTGAACATCTATACGTGTCCTACATAAAAGTTATGTGATAAACAGCAAAGGTCTTTCACTGCCTCCTTGTCTTAGCCCTGCATTTGTAGTGAATGTTTGTGACATCATATTGTTTTTTATGATTGCGTTTTCGTGTTTTTTATTGATTTTTTGTAACATCCTATAATTTTATTATCCCATTTATTCCACTTTTTGTATTTCCCATATTTTATGTCTAGCGTCTGCGTCAAAAGCTTTCTCGAGGTCCTAAAATGGAAGTTACCGAATTCGACCACGAACACAGGCATCCAACGATAATGAGGTCAGATTCGACCACGACGTTCGGGTGGGGGATTCGTAGATTTTATCTCCACTTCAAAGAATACACATCTCTATACACTGTATTCATTTCAAAAGGACCCACCCTTAATATTTCAAAAATAGGACATATTAGAAGGAAATGCTGAAACACGTCAACTTTTAACTTGAAGGGGACATTCTTTGGCGCTAATGTGATAAACGTCAGATTCACCCCCTTCCTTCTGGAGACACCCCTTACATTTTTTCAAATGGCATTAGGTATCAAGTCACACCTCATTTAGAATGTCTGGTAAATCTCTATTCATTCATTTTGTTTTGCCTTTGATACTAGCCTTCCATTTTTATTTAATCGTTGTTTAAAATTGGCTCTTTTTCTACTTTTATTGCCTGAATATTAACGGTGGTCACTTTGAACACATTATTGAATCGATTTGGAATCAGTCCTAGCAGTTCTCTAATTTTGGTAAGGACTGAAAGTACAGTTCGGCTGCTCATGCGCAACTCATCGATATGTCAGTTGTTTTCTTCTATTTTCTTTATGTTTTTATTTTTACTATTTATTCTAATATTGTTAGGATGTAAAAACAAAAAATATTTTATTATTCATATTTTATCAAGAATATAATCTACTTTTAACTTTAAAACTTTTTCAACAATTTCTTGCAGTCTTAAACTTCAAAATATTATTAATTGCCAAGTTGACGAATTTTTTCATTAGTGTCAGATAAGGACAAAATTTTATAAAACTTAATTATTCTTGATAACGGTAGCTGAAACGCTATCGAAACGTTGAAATAAAAACATAAAAAAGATTGTGGTTTGATTTCCAAAAATTAATAACAAAAATAATAATTACCACAATGAAAATACAGAAGATATTTAAATGATCTATTCAATCTATTTTAGTTTTTAAATTATGTTTTCGGCTAGGTTCTGAGAGGTGATCGGTGGTTCTAAGACCGTTCGCGGTATAATTAAAATTAATTACTGGTTCGTAACTAGGCATGGGCTTTAGACAATTTAGAGCTAATTCCGAACTGGTTCGGTTTGTAACCCGCGAACATAGCTAATATATATTACATAATTAATATAAATATACTGGTTGTATCCAAATTATTTTTTTTTCGGGTCGATATGGGAAACTCATGTTCGAATGGGTCCAGGACCCAAACAGTGCTGGACTCATCCCCAAGGGGATGCCTACCAACCAAACCCACCCCAAACTCGCCGTTACCCCCGCCTCGGAATCACTACCCTAGCATACTTCGAGACGGGCGGCGGTCCCTCGCTCACTCTCCGCTCACACCGTCGTCTTCACCCTAACTTTCACTCCTACCTCTCATGCCATATCTAGTCCTTCTCTCACCCTAACCATGCTCTGTAGTACGCCACTCACCTCCATCCATTCCCCCCCCCCCTCAACATTATCTCCACCATGTTCTCTCAATACACCGCCTCCCCTAGTTTCATCTCCAACTTCTTCAGCACTTCCTCGTTCCTCCAGCATCTAAACACATGCCCCACATCATCCTCCACTCCACACCTCTCGCACACTACAGTCTCTCTTTTTCCAATCTTGTGGAGGTAAACTACCCTCGACCCATGTCCAGTGAACACCTATGTCTAGAAATAGTTTACCTCCCCGAATTTCCGGTCCATCCAATCTCTCCTATTCCCAATCGCTCCTTTTACCGCGCCCTCATACTCCTCCCACCTTCTCTCCATTTCCTCCTCCATCCATTCCTGTACTTCCTCTCTGGTCCAAATTAAGGTAAGTATTTAAGACTCACAGATTTCACAAATAAAAATTACATTTGACTTACATGCCTTTAATTTTACATTTATAAAATAAGTTTTTCCTATGATATATATTCACCTTTTTTTATTGAAGAATTTGAACTTCTAATCCTAACAAAATTTTCAGTTTGTACTCTCATTTTTACATTTATAAAAAGAAAAATATTTGGATGATGCATATATAATTCATAATTAAACTAAGAATGAAACGATTCACATGAGTCAGTTGTTCTGAATAAAATATTCTCAGAACTACACCAAATGTGTGGTGGAAATAAGGCTAAGTCAGCAATGTAATTTTTTTTAATATATTCATAAAATTCTTCCACTCGCAAATCATCAGACATTAACTAAAATTGTTCTGTTTCAGAGGGATCAAGTATAAGCAAACCATAATATAACTTCAGATATTTTCCGATAACTGATTCTGGGTTTTTATAATCTCAAACTAGACTAGCACTTTCCATAGCGTTTTTTCAAAAATAATGAAAAATTTTCCAGATATGTAAATTCGATGGAAATAAATTTACTCTCACTATACACTCCCATTCGATAATTGTACCAAGGTACTGATAATCCTTTGGAATAATAATTATTCAATTTGTACAATAACCAACATCATTAAACCCCGCCCCCAACTAATAAGATTTCCGGGAAAGCACCTGGGATTACACACAAATTGCTGGTGGTCGAGTTCCACAGCCTACTTAATCCCTAAAAATGAAATTTACCTGAGACTTTTGGTGTCGTGGTCGAGTTTGGTTGCAGCCCCTAAAAATAGTAAAAATATTCCGTTTTTCTTCAAGTGCTTTTTTCGTTATTTTTTTTTATTGTGGTCTTCTCTACTTCTTCCATTTCTGAGTCTCCTCGATTTTCAATCTAAATATTTTGTAGTATTTTCATGGCTGTACTTGATAATACCCTACCTCGGTCCACAAAATTGAATAAAATATATGGCAACAAAGACTAAAAAATTACTTATCGTTACTACTTTGTTTTTAAATATTAGAACACCTTACACTTCCTGGTAAAACTGTATTTCTCATATTGGTATTTTTCGGCAGGCGCAATTTCGACACCAAAAACCTTTCTTTACCTGTTTAATCGAAATGGTCTGATAATCAACTATGCATTTTCGACACTAGAAGTATTCCTACTTGAACTATTTACTTACATAGTCACCTAATTTTTCCCGTTATTTACTAATGGTAGAACAGATAACAAATATATTTCCTATAATACCTATTATTAAATATTTTTATAGTTGCCTTATTTCTTCATAAATCGTTGAAGCAGAAAGGTGTTGGCAAAGATTACAAAATATATATAAGATTGTTCACTCGTACGAATTCTATCAATCAAAGGATTCATATCGCTGGTTACTGTCTGGTGACTTAGCGGTTGGCGCCATGCTACAGTATGTCACTTAATCCTTACTTGCATTTAATTTTGCATATTATACGGGTTGTCGCCTATCGAGCGCTGGTATTTTAGAATTCGTTGTTCGTGTTTATGTTTTATAGATATTTTAAATTTATTAATTAATTATTGCAATAAGGAAAATAGCTATTTGTGTATCAAGAGCAGAAAGTAGTACTTTGGCAGTCGAGACAGAAAGTTGCCGCGCGACGCGTCAGCGGAGCGCGGCAATCTGTCGAGACTACCAAAGGACTTTCTGCTCGAAATACACACAAGATTTTTTCTACGATCACACCAAAATAAAATTAATTTTTTATTAAAAACGTGTTACTTTCATCACAATATTGGAAGTTTATTTGACATATTAAGCCTACTATTCGAAGACAAAAGATTAATTGTGTATGTTGTGTTGCCTACTTATGACAATAGACTTTATGATTTAAAGATTTATGATTTTATGGTTGTATGAATATTATAGTTCATTAAATAAATTACAACTTTTTTAAATTTTATTTGAACGGAATACAGAACGATAATAAACAAACATACCTTTTACTTATTAACTAAATTAAAATTAAAGATACAATTTTGGCAATTTTTTATGTTTATGCCTGAGGTAGATGTCTCTGAAAGGTTAGAAAATGTCAAATCTTTCTGGTGATTGCAAGTATGTTGTGTTGCCTACCTATTGCCATTGTTTGTTCTTAGCAGTTTCGTGTACCTATGTACGTAGGCAACACTTATCACATTAATGTCAGATATTTATTACTTTAATGTCAGATATCTTTTAGATTTCCCTATTTCTCATTATATTATTACGGAAAATACTGTTGGATGCTTTAACATATTAGAAAATCAACTAAAATATTTATTTATTCTACAGTTTATATTAAAATATCTACTAGCTCTCTTTTATCTATAAATAAAATTAGGCGTGCGCCAAAGTTACTTTCTGCTTAAGAGCGCCAATAATGTCAAATTATGACAGCTCGCGGAAAACATCAACTTTGCGGTTAGATTTGAGTGTGCAAAAGCCTACTTTCAGTAGTGATCGTAGGAAAAATAATGTTCATATTTTCCTCTTCAATAGCAAAACTTATAAAATAAATATTTTGTGATATTTGTTAATAGTCTTAGTTGTATACATAATAAATGGTAGTTTATCACTTTCCCACGAATTCTAAATGCAGTCTTGATTTTAAGTACTTATAATGTAAACAATGATAAAAATATAGAGAAGCAATTAAGGGCCAGAAATGTGCCTACAATCTCTAGAAACTTTGTAGAAGTATTTCATTTACTTTTTCGGGAAACGTTCCGGAAGTAAAATTTCTTGTTCGCATTATTTTAACTCCTGTCTTCCAAAAGTAACATTAATAATATTATAATTGTGGTTTTAAAATGCCTGTGTGTTGTGCTGTGATCGGTTGTTCCAGCAAGGTGGGAAAACCAGAAATATCCTTTTATCGTTGTCCCAAAGACGTTGAGAGGTGGGTATTAAATTAGTTATTATCAAATACGGAATTCAACTTTTTCAAAACTATTGTAACAAAGATATTTGATAATAAAAAATTAGTTAGTTATTTAGTACTGGGTATTCATAGAAATTTGAAAATTAACATATCAAATTTATTAATAAATATATCCTGCAGCTGCATAATATGTTTTTACTGTTTTAACCTTGTGAATCTAAAAAATACGGAGTGTCTAATTTAAAGATCAAAATTGTTTTAGTGGTCCTATTATTCTGGTGGCCAATAAGTATGTATAATTTAATTTGTGATATTCTGTATAAATAACCGCTAGATCATCAATAAGCATCACAAAATTACTAAAATGTTCAATAAAATCTGTCAATTGATTCATTTTAAAAATTATAATGTATTTTTTTACTTATATCTAAACTCTAAACTTTCCTTTTCAAATTCATATCCTGAACTTTTTTCGAAATAATTAACATTTAAAAACATTATATAAAAAAAACCTTTAATATATCATCCTATTACTTTGAATATATATTTCTCAAGTTACCCCTGTATAGCTTGGAATAAAATATACTCTTCTAATTCCCTGGTACCTAGCGGTGTCGTTATTTACAACAAAAGCGAGCCGTAAATATGATTTATGAGTGCGGCGATCGTTTAAAACACTAAGAAGAATCAGACCGCCTTCAAGTGAACTATCTTATATTTATTTTGTGATCTTTGGTGTTGGCGTGATTTTAAAATGTCAATTTCGGTAGTGAAAGGCACATGCGGTAAAGTGTTGCTCATTCTACTCATCCTTCTATATGTTTTCATCCAAAAGCTTCAAGAATTTCAAATTGATACAAACATAAAAATACAAAGTTTACATATCCTACTAAAAATAAATGATAATGAAGTAAAAATGATATAGAAATCAGTAGAAAATTTTATTCAAAAGTTTCAGTCAGCTCAAATAACTAGATTAGATTTTATAAAATGTGTATACTATTATTCTTAGTAAACAAAGACAATCAGATATAAGCGATGATAATAATAATACCTAATAAAATGTAAATAGATAAGGCACGTTTTTTTTACATCATTGATTTACCATTGGTTGAGTGACGTCAGTCTCTGCTGCACCGACATGCTAGAGTCACCAGTGGCCCATAAAAAACGCAGTTGTTGTTGTTTACATCATTCATCATTATATCTGACAACTGACAATCAATACCACTTGAAAATTCTGACGCTGCTAATAGGTAGTGCAGTCAATACTTGATTATCACATTCTAAATTGATTTCTATTTCTTTAATAATTCGCTATAACCGCTTGAAATATTTACTTTTTTGAGGTTCTGCTGTCAGTTTGTAAACCACCAAATTTATCCACCACCTCGTTACAGCGGTGGAATGGTTTGCAATTTTGGTTGATGCAGCAGTAAAAAATGAACGCGTCATTTCTTCAATCTGATATCTACCAATGAATATCACCATTGTAATCGTCGATACGTCGCAAAATTTGCCTTATACCTACTATATTACACGAGTGTCGAAAATACCTATAGGATAAACTTTATCTATTAGTGTTGAAAGTAAAGCCTGTTTATAGTTATAGGAAAGTAAATTAAGCGGATTATTGAAGGGTAGCTATTAACTAACAATGACATGAAATTTATTACCCGATTTTCGTAGTTTTAGACCAGGTAGGCTATGGTCCGTACCCATTTAAAATCTTTATCCTATACTTTATCCAATGATAATTCATTTTGTTTGTCATTTTACCTTATTTCAGAATAGAAGGATAAGTAAGTTGGGTGAGTTTCGAATGAAAGGTAGGTAGGTAGTAATTACTTAAACGTCTGTATAAATGTCCTTGGCGGTTATTTTTAAACTTATACTCTGTCCATCCAAGCAACGGAGTGTTCCAAAACAGTATCATGAATAGTGCACGTGATCTCTCCAACTCTGTATGGACAATGAATTCCGCCGGCCGATTGCAGTTAAATCCGATTGGCCAGCGCATGGAGGCATATTTATTTTAACCAATAGATGCAAAGGCGCAAGGTGATCACGCATCTATCGTTGTTTGGGTCGCTCTGTTTGTTCGATGGATACAGTATAGTAACTATTGATACTTCTTGTTGGGTTCGTGTGTTATAGAGCTTATTGTGGTCGATCGTGTGATAGTTATGGAAAATATGGAGCTTAGTGTATATCAGCCAATTACCTTTCGAAAAGTAGAAAACACCTTTCACTTGATGCCAAGGAAATTATTTACAACGTTTATTCAACTCTTTTGGAACGTGGTAATGTCAGTAAGCAGGCAGCAATAGAAGAAACGACGGCACTGACGAGAACCCCAGCATCAACTGTTTGGAGAATTGTGAATAATCCAATTTCAACGAGAAAGAAGAGAAAAGATGCTGGAACTTTCGCGAAGATCGATGGAGGTGACCAAGACGCAATCCGACGTAAAATCTACACGATGTATGAGGAACAAAGTGTGCCGACATTAGATAATTTGATGAACAGGCTAGAAAAAGATGAAACTGGAATACAATGCCGCAGAACAATGCTATGGAAGTGCCTTCAACAAATGGGTTTTAGATTCAAGAAAATAGACGAAAAGCAAGTTTTAATGGAGTCCAGACTGGCGACTGGCGACTGGACTACTTACAAAAAATCAGAGAACAGCAGAGGCCGATTATCTATTTGGATGAAACCTGGTTCGACACATACGATACTCCAGCAAAAGGATGGATTGACTCTAGTGGTAAATGTAAAACGAAGGCACCATCAAACAAAGGTAAAAGAATAACAATTTTGCATGCTGGATCCAAAGACGGATGGATTCCCAATGCACTTTCATTATCGGCGAAGAATATAAAAGATTCTTCATTGGATTATCATGAGGACACCAGTGCTGATTTGTTTGAGGATTGGTTTAAAAATAGACTCACTCCAAATATACCTTCGAATAGCGTTATTGTCATGGACAACGCAAGGTACCATAGCAGGCAGTTGATTAAAACTCCTTCCTCAAATGATACAAAGCTGACTATTCAAAACTGCATGTACGACAATGATATTTATTTCGACGAAGATTACACCAAACAGCAGTTGTTAGAAGTTCTGAAAAGTTTGAATATCAAAAAGGAATACGTTTGTGATAATTATGCGCAGGATTTGGGACATACAGTTTTAAGGCTTCCACCATACCATTGCATCTTTAATCCTATTGAACATAATAATATGTGGAATCAATTGAAATCTGCTATTCGTCGAAATAATCTTTGCCCCACTATTAATACCACTGTACTAAAACTAATAGAAACCGAAGTTTTCTCCCTGTAGAAAGTTGGGCAAACTCCTTGTTTCATATTGAAAAAGTGGAAAAATCATATATCCATATTGCAAATGATATAGAATTAATCATAAGAACCGATGACGATAGCGATAGTGATTTAGATATATTAAGTGAATGAACATTATTTAATATTTTAATTGTATATTGTATATTATATATTATAATGTTCATTAAGTGTCACTATGAAAATAAAATATATTTACACTAACCAAAATAATCAATATTCTGACAAAAAAATACTACGCATACTTTGTGCAAGCGACTAAGTACGGACCTGGTCGGTCATATTTCAATTTCATCTTTTCAAGGAGTACTTCCTAATAGGATTCAGTCAGTCACTTTCTTATATCTATGAACAGACTTTACCTATAGGGTTATAGCGTTCTGACCACTTGGTGTCGAAAGTACGTCCGCCCGTATTTTTTTATCTACCACACGCACATTCTAAGAAATGTTTTCTTAGGGCAAATTCCGAAGATTCTCGCTTGTCGTACCATCTTTCGTTACCTGGACGGTGAAACTAAAATACAGTGACCCTTATGCATTCCATTACTCCTTCCTGATCAAACACCCCTGTCTCGTATCTGGTGAAACGCGTTACAATAAAAAGAAATTAAATGTGTGATTTTTTTAGTATTTATGTACTCGTACTAATATTAATCTAAGTAGATGTTGCCTTTTTAAGGGTGTAAATGTTTATTTCTTATGCAATATTAGAAAATCTGATATACCTCTCTTCTCTGCAACCAGAACACGTACGGTTTTAAGCTCGACCACAAAAGTATATTTTTTTCAGAACTATACCTGCTTATAAATTCTTAGAAACACAATGCATCTGAACGAGGGCAAAAGTAAAAGACCCGTTGGATTTCCTAGAACAACTTCTACCTCTTAACAGAAAGAAAATAAAAAGGTAGCAACTTTTTGTTGGGCTCTATAACGCCGTTTTATTACCTGACTAATTCTAACGCCGGAGTCGTTGAACTCACACGCATTTGCTTTCAATTTTAGAACGTTTAATTTCCTCGTCGATATTAATAGCGAAAAAAATACGAAATTGAATTAGTTTTTTTTGTTATTCAATTGCTCCGGGTTTTAATACATTTTATTTCATAAATCAGTGATATTCTTTTTTTTTTGGTCAACCCTACCTTGAATTTCCGCATAATTACATACACTATAAGGGGCTGAAATTATCAACCCTTACTTTATTTAATATAAAATATTTTTTTCTATATTAAGTTTTGTGAAATACACATAATAAATAGGTTTGTTCCCGAAAAGAGTTCCAAACATGTTATTAACATTATCTGATGCGCATGCGTGACTAGAATAATGT
Organism: Lochmaea crataegi; assembly: GCA_947563755.1. NCBI lineage: Eukaryota > Metazoa > Arthropoda > Insecta > Coleoptera > Chrysomelidae > Lochmaea > Lochmaea crataegi. Next base: position 56,399,656 of record OX387422.1, on the reverse strand, counting down.
ACCAAGTAGGTTCCAAACAAATGTGTGCTGAAACGGTTTTGAAAAGTAATATTGGCTGAATATTTTGATAAGTAAGAAAAGAAGATCAATCGATCTTCAAACTATCTTGAAATGCTATTTACACATTCTTTGCGAATTCTATAATGTTCAACAAATTCACTGTCATTATATTGCTGTATCGTTTCTTCATTTTCTTGACGCTGTCGATCTTGTAATAATTCCTCTTCAAATTCTGAAAATTCACCATCATCTTCGGACGTATCCGAAAATTCAACTTCTGATTCAATCTTAATAAAAAAAATCATCCATTTTGATTACAATAACATATACGTACACAAAAATCAATAGCAAACATATACATATAACATAACCAAAAAGCAAAGTAAAAGTACTAAGAGAAGTAGTGTCATTTTATATGAAAACGCATGCGCGAAGTTAAAAGTTCTCTTTTATTTTGGAACCAAGAGAACGAGTAACGATCTTGTTTTGAACAAGTTACTAGTCTTGCGGGAACACCAAACAATTATAATTTGCTTTGAACTCTGCTCTGCTGGAATGCTTATTTTATACTGCGCAGACTCAATATACATACATAACATTTCATTCATTCATTCATATATTTGGGTTGTGCTCATCAGCCCAGGCACTGGAACTGAATCTTTGTACCATTTCCCATGTTATCTATTTCCATTCCAGAAGCTTCGTGTCTTCTATAAAGGCCACTAGTTTGACTAGAGGGATTTTCAGTAGTTGTGATGGTTGTATAAATTCTTCTCCAAAGTGCTTCCGTCTAAGTTCTTGTAAGTTCTCACAGAAACAGAGTATGTGGGTAGGTGTTTCATCATCAAGTTCACATTTTCTGCACATAGGTTCACTAACTTTGCCCATATTGTACAGATGTTTCCTCAAGGTGCAGTGTCCAGTCACCAGGTCGGTAACTGTCTTCAAATGTCTCTTACCCAGTTTCAGTAGCCTGGTTGAGAGTTCCTTGTCTACCTTGTTCAGTAAACTCTTGGTATGAAGGTGCCCTTGTGTCACCCTCCATTTGAATTGGTGTTCCCTATCTAGCATGTTCCCGATAGTCCCTCTTATGCAATCTTTTGTGATTCCACAAAACGGTTCCGGACCTATGAAGTCTCCTTTAGAGCCTTCTTTAGCTAACTGGTCCGCCATTTCATTACCTGCAATCCCCTCATGTGCCGGCACCCATATTAGAGACACTTTGTTGTCTCTTGCCAGCCTGTTGAGGGATTCTTTGCAGTTTTTCACCAATCTAGACTTAGTTGTTGGATTACTGATAGCATTAAGCAGAGCCTGGCTGTCAGTGAGTATTTCAATTTTTTGTCCGGTATTTCCTCTTCTGATGTTTTCATCAATACAGGCTATAGCGGCAATCGTCTCTGCTTGAAACACAGTCGTATATCGACCAAGGCTAAAGAACATTCTCTTTCTAGGTCCTTTTATACCAGCCCCAGTGCCATGGTTTGTTTTGGAGCCATCGGTGAACCAGATGATTTCTCCAGAATTACCTGGGTGCATCACCTGTTCCCTAGATGGGATGATGACATTCACTCGCTCAGTGAATATATTCTCTGGTGTAATGCTATCAAAACTCATGTGAAATATGGGTTCGTCTAGTAATGTCCCAGTTGTATCAGTGTGTCCTTCTCGAACATTGTTCGGGGACCATAAATCCCCCGATTTCAGCCTAAGAATTGCCATCATTGCCTCCGCCCTTACAAAAAGTTCTAGAGGAGGAAGTCCAATAAGGGCTTCCATTGATGCCGTCCCCGTGCTGTTCATTGCCCCGGTAATACCAAGAAGAGCTTGTCTTTGGATTGCAGTTAACATATTAACTGCAGAGGTCACTTCTGTCCTCCTCCACCAGCCTATTGTTCCATAGGTGATCGTTGGCCTTATCACAGTTGTGTAGAGCCAGTGAACCACCTCAGGTCGTATTCCCCAGGTTTTGCCCATAACTCTTCTGCATTGCCAGAAAAGCCTAGTCGCCCTGGTACTAATTTTTTCCAGGTGTGCCTTCCAATTCAGTTTGGAATCAAGGGTCATTCCCAGATATTTGACTTCTTTGGATATTTCTAGTTCTTCTCCGAACAACAGTACTCTACCCTGCGGGAGAACTCTTCTATTCGTGAAAGCAACTAGTTTGGTTTTTTTTTTGGATTAACTGAAAGATCCTCTGTAAGGCACCAGTCCTCCACAATTCGCAGTGCTTCCTGTAGGACATTCATAACCACCTCCGGGAATTTCCCATTGGTGACAATCACTATGTCGTCCGCAAAACCCTGCGTCCATATGCCTTGATCATTCAACCTACAGATCAAGTCATCCACAACTAGGTTCCACAAAAGTGGTGAAAGTACTCCACCTTGAGGACATCCTTTAGTTGTCCTAACGGTGTACATACATACAGTTAGGAACTTGCTTCGGGAAGAAACCTATCATTTAAAATCTCTATTGTCTTGGAACTTTTACACGCTCTTGAAGTTTTTTCCTAGAACCAATAGATTCGGAGAAAAAAATACAATATCATGATTTTATGGTTTTATTACACACGCTATTCGAGTACGATTATTCAAATCGTTGTTATCAATTATCGGTGTGTTTTAAACTAGACTTTAGTTAATCTCATAACAAAAAAACACATGGATTTAATTCTGGAAATCCAGGAGGCCACTGTTGCGGCCCTCCTCGATCAATCCAACGGTTGGGATAAGTTGCATCTAAATATTGCCACGGAGCTCGCATTGTTTAGAGCGCATACCCATTAAAACACCACAAAGGCGCCCGTGGTCCACCCCGGAATCGCCTTGATAGCATGTCTTCTGGGTGGAGGCTTTCGTTGACTTTGGCTTAACCTATGGTTTTGTGTTCTCTATCTTCCTTTTCTTCATCTTTCATGTCGTTCTTATGTATTCATATATTTTTTCATAGTGTTCCTTACACTTCATCATCTCTCCTATCATATTCTCCTCGTTTATTTCTTCGCCGATTTGCTCTTCCAGTTCATTTCTGGTCTGTTCCCATCGAACGCACTTGTTGTACAGTCTATGAGATACGCTGTCTATCTCTCCGCAATATACGGATTGCGAAGAATCTTATCTCGACATACGATTTACACAAGTACGACAAGGATCATATGAACAACACTACTTGAAAGAGAGAGAAGAATTGTTCGCACACGCCCATCGTATGTCGAGATAAGATTTTTCGCAATCTGTATACATTCGTCGTCTTCTGTTTTTCCTATTCGGTAGGTAAAGGTTCTGAAATATCCATGTCCGCTTAGGGCTAGTGTATCTAAGTTGTATTTCCTAGAAATCTGATTAAAATGTACTGGAGCACCATCATGCATGTTTTGTCTAATATTGAGTGGAATGTCCTTAAGTAGTACAGAGAGATCATTTTGGAGAAAATTGGTGTAAGCAATTCCATCTAATGGCTGAGGATCTCGTTGTATTTCGTCTGAGGAATATCTTGAGGTAAAAAATCTTGATCAAGTTGGATGTGGTAAGGGTACAATTGCTGTTATTTAAAGCTGAATTTTTCTAGTGTTATCAATTTAATCCAAAATATTTTGTTCTACCCTTTCATTTCTAACTGTTGGGGAACGAACGACCTGTGTTGTTTGAATTTCTTTTTAAACTTCCAGTATCCGATAAGCGTTGGTGAATACGTCCAAATAAATAATGATGAGGCGTCATTCGTTGCGGATATTTTTCAGCATAAAGACGCCTAACTTCTAGAGAATTACCGTTTACCAAACTGAACACAAAATGCATATCGGTAATTTCAGCGTTTGTATACATTTTCCAAAATTAATAAATGAAACTAATATATATAGACAAATTAACGCAAAAATAGCAAACTACAAACTTACTAGTAAACTTCATTTTGTAACTACGAATTTGTCATCAGCCTACTAAAACTTAGATGCACATTAAGTAGACACGAATGAATTGCCAAAGTGATACAAGCCTACTATTGCATTTTAATTAAACACACAGGATATTTGTATTTTATTTTTTTCTCCGAATCTATTAGTTCTAGGAAAAAACTTCAAGAGTAAGTGTAAAAAAAGTGTATCAAGACAACAGACATTTTATATAATATGTTTATTTGACAAAAGTCAATTTCTAAAAAAAGTAAGGGTTGATAATTTCGCCTCCTTATAATGTAACAGGAATTTTGTGGTTAGTCATTGTGAGTGCATGGAAATTACAAAATTTCAAGTTTCCATCTATATACTTAAACTTAGAAAGAAAAAAAAATAATTCAATTTTACTCATCACCTTTTAGGGGCGATATCTCGGAAGGGGGTAGGGTGAGGAAATTTTGTCATGGGGAAGATCAATCATAATTTTATACGGGCAATCACCTCATGAATTTTTTCGCATGAATATTTTTGAAATAAACTTATTGTTTTGTGTCTCTAGCAATTTCCAGAATTTCCAATGACGTACACATTTTATTAACGTTGCCACTTCTTTCCAAATTTAATTTTTAAAAGAAAACAAACAAACATTCAACACGTTATTATCAACATTTTATTTTAAGTTTAAAATTGCGACTTGTTCAACGGTCGTTATGCGGCACGCATCTTATTGGTTATTGAAGCATTTTGATTGTGCCATCTGTCCCTGAATTCCGAATGTAATTGGCCCTGTGGATTCCAGTTTGGAATTTACGGAATATGGTATTGATAAGACTTTTTGATTTAATAAGCAACCAGAATATATTCATTATTTAATACGAGGGCAGTTTGATAAGTTTGTTACTGTCATCTATTAATACTGTTAAATTTTTGTAGATGGTAGCCCAATTTATGGATTTTTTCCATGGAGACTACACATATGTGCACTCGTGCATTTTCTTGGTGAAACAGTACTTTTTTTCTGCTTCAAGTTACTGTCAATTCTGTTCAAAAGCTTTTGATAATATTCACTGTTTTACCCTTTTCAAGGTAATCGATGTGCATCTCAAAAACTCAGATCCATCTTGAACTTCTCTGGTGCACGTTCTCCCGCAGAATCGCCAAACAAGTGATCCCACGTTGGCGTTTATAGTCTTATATAGGTAGTGTGAGCAATCGTGGCACCCATCTCGCTGACAGGTTTTTCATGCCTCAAAAACGGTGCATAATAGCGAATTCAAACAAAGCTCATTTTTTCTTAAATACCATATGGTTTTTGAAATAAATGTGAAATTTTTCAAAAAACTGTTTCACAAAAAATTTAACCAAATTTACCCGTTGCCCCTCCCACGTTGAACGCTTCTGATGGCAATAAAAGACGCGGGTTTGTAGTATTGTAGAAAACAATTTGTCACGGAAGGGTTATACGATGTACCAAGTTTGCAGTTTGTAGGTAGCGATTTTTTTGAGATATGTTCATAAAACTGACTTAACAGCGTCATCTTCAAAGGACGGTAGCTCCCTTAGGAAGAAATTCTGGATAAAGGTAAACTAGGTTTTTTTTCGGAAACTCATGTTCGAATGGGTCCAAGTGTTGGACTCATCTCCAGGGGATGCCTACCAACCAAACCCACCTCAAACTCGCCGTTACCCCCGCGTCGGAATCACTACCCTAGCATACTTCGAGACGGGCGGCGGTCCCTCGCACACTCTCCGCTCACACCGTCGTCTTCTCCCTAACTTTAACTCCTACCTCTCATGCCATATCGAGTCCTTCTCTCCTCCTAACCATGCTCTCTACTACGCCACTCACCTCAATCCATTCCTTCTCCCCCTTCAACATTATCTCCACCATGTTCTTCCAATACACCCCTCTCTCCTCTCCAACTTCTTCAGCACTTCCTCGTTCCTCCAGCATCTAAACACATGCCTCACATCATCCTCCATTCCCGCCTCTCGCACACTCCAGTCTCTCTTTTTACAATCTTGTGGAGGTACCCTACTCTCGACCCATGTCCAGTGATCACCAGTGTCAAGAAGTAGTTCACCTCCCCGACTTTCCGGTCCATCCAATCTCTCCTATTCCCAATCGCTACTTTTAGCGCGCTCTGTTCGCACCCTCCGGCGTTTGTTCCTAGCTCTAGCCAACACGTCCAATGGGTAGGACCTTGCCAGCACCGCTGTTGCCAGTCCACCCTCTGTTCTCTACCCCTGCACCACCCTCAGCAATATCCCTCTTTGCATCCGCAGGAGTGGCCTAACCCTCGCATTCACTCCCGCTCTTTCACCCCACACCTCCGCACCGTACAGCATACTCTGCTCTACCGTCCTACCAATTACCCTCCTCTTCCACTCTCCCGGCCATTTCACATTACACATCAATCTCCCCAGCCATGCTGCCCTCACTTTCCCCTTCTCTGCCGCCTTCAACATGTGTGTTCGGAAGGATAATTGATTATCCAACCACATCCCTAGGTATTTCACAGACTCCTCCATACGAATTCTCCTTCCCTTCACCATCACCCCCACTTCCCTCGTCTTGCTCCGTCCCTTCACTAGCCGTCTTATCTTCCGTCACTTCTAGTTCGCACCGGTCTATCTTCTCCACAATCTTCCTACACATTCTCTCCGTCTTTCTTTCTATCTCCGCCTCTCCCTTTGCCGTACATACCAGACACACATCGTCTGCATACACCGTGATCTCACATCCCTCTTCACATATTATCCCACAAACCTCATCAAACACACACTTCCATAGCGTCGGTCCAAGAACCGAGCCCTGGGGCACTCCAGCCTCCGTCTCATACCTCCTCCCTCTAGTACCTACTATTACACGTCCCGTCAGGTAGTCCTCCCTAAAACCCCCATTCCTATCAACTTCTTCCTCAATCCTATCCTTTATTATCGCCTCCATCAAGTAACTCATACCACAAAGCAGGCTGATGGGACTGTGGTCCCCCGGTATACTAGGTTAGATGGTCATAAAATCACATCTAGTATCTGTAGTTTGCGTTTGGCAGGAGAGTTTCTGGACACCCTGTATTTTCACGTCTTATTAACACTGCTTACTTTCATCAAAATGATCTAAATCATTTTGGCACGACCCAGACGTTTTATATACTAGATCAGACGGTTGTCGACCTTCACCGCGACACCCTGTATATATATTTCTGGAAAATGAGTTCAGACCTACCTACTAATAGTTATTTTTAAATTTTTTAGGTCAGATTCTTGACGCGAGCGGCTAGGAATGCGACACACATTCACAGACGGCATTTAAAATTCCCATTTAATAAATCGATGCGTAATTTCTACGCACCAAACGTTTAAATCCATATTTTTACCAATGATCAAATTGTATAGTTGACGCAGGACTTTTAGTGCAGATATCTAATCGCATATCCCCTGAAAGGTATTCATATTATTTTTGCTTACTTACCAAGCATAATTCTATATTGTATTTGATGTTACGTAATTGTTGAAAATGCGTTAGGTTTAAACGGGATACCAGACGTGAACTGAGCCCTTTTTGTATAAATATACACTGAGTTCATTTGAAAAGGACCAACCCTTGATATTTCAAAAATGGGACATATTGGAAAGAAATGCCGAAACACGTCAACTTTTAACTTGAGGGGACACTTTTTGGTGCTAATGTCATAAACGTCAGATTCACCCCAATCTTCCTACTGGAGATACCCCTTCAATTTTTTCAAATGGTGTTAGGTATCAAGTCACACCTCATTTAAAAGGTCTGGTAAATCTCTATTCAATCATTTTGTTTTGTCTTTGATACCACCCTTCCATTTTTATTTAATCGTTGTTTAAAATTGAGTCTTTTTCAACTTTTATTTTATTACCTGGTACGTCGAAAATTCCTGGTACTTACGTTGGATTTTACTTGTTCTACATCACTTTTTGTTTATTCGCGAAAATCTGCTAAATCTACGACTATTTTAAGAAATGAGATGATTATTTTGAACGTTGGTATAATACTAAGAAAACCTGACGTTCATTAGTACTAAAACATTTCGATTTCAAAATTGAATTAACAACTTTTGAACACTCAGTCTTTTTATTTAAAAAAACCAAGAAGCTTCGCTAATAAATATCATTTAGAAAGGAATGGAAAAAAATGACGTGCAATTTAATGAATAGAAGACTCCAAAGTCGACGAGCTAATCACATTTATTGTGTTAAAATCACTGCTTCTCAAAAGGCGTACAATTTACATAATACTCCTGTCACGTTTAAAAGCTAAATATACTTATATTTAAAAGTCAACTCACATTTGGTTGTAGACCGAATATATTAGGAATTTGTAATTAAAACAATAAATTGTAATTACGGTATAACTGCTTATAATTAATTCCACTATTTAATGAAAAACCAATGAAAACTTTAAAATATCATTTATAATTATTTCGAATTTGGCATATCATCGTCAGAATGACAGAAGTTACATTTTATGTGATGCCTACTTGATGTTTAATATTTTGGCTAGACCTATCTTGTGATTGACTTAATGTTTATGAATAGAAACAGATGAGATGCTCAATATAAATTGTTACAATTTGTTACTAATTCTATTCCGAAATGCAGTGTATAAATGTAGTACAAAGTACCCCACGCTATTACCACAATGACATTAATTATCTCGTTAATCATTTTATTCTTAAATTAAGAATTAATTTTAACTTTTTAGTTCGATTACCTCTAAAGCGTGGTTTTTAGTTTTTTTGAACTATAATTTTTTTTTCAAAGTAATATGAATGGATTCCACAATGTATGTATGTATGTAAATTGGGGTGACATTCACTGAGACCTAAAAGATCTATTGTGCCCCCTTACTTCTACTTAGTTCCTGAAGAAAGTCTCAGAGACTAGTAGCTCTTTTAGTCCTATTTCCCGGAGGAATTTTAGGATATCTGCAGGCTTTAACTTAGGTAAATGTCCCTCTTCTATCCAGTAATCTCCAAGGTGTCCAAGGTGCCCTAGGATTTTGAATTGCTGTGCAATTCTCAAGTATATGGATGGAGATCTTCTCTTTTTTCCGGCTTTGTCTATTTCTTCCAATATTACATTGGAGCTGATACCGCAAAAGGGTTCCGGTTCCCAAAAAGTTCATCTGATATTTCATTTCCTTCTATCCCAGTGTGTCCTGGAATCCACAGTAAGGTGACTATATTGTTCTCGCCTAGTTCATTTAGTTTGCCTAGGCATTCCCACACCATTTTGGAACTGATAACACAAGAGCTCAGTGCTTTAATGGCTGCTTGACTATCCGACATTATGATGATCCTTTGCCTTCTATATCCTTTATCAATATTGAACAACAAAATATGAATATGATCTTTTGGAGTAGAACCGTCGAATCCAGCCATTTGTTAACTTTGTATTTAATTCAAATTAATAGTGTGACCGATTTCGTATATTTAGATATGTCATTTTTTCCAGTGTTCTCTTAACAACTGCTGAAAGTGCATAACAGTGTTAATATTGGAATATACACTTCACCACTACCAATTAGCTAAGTCTTATATATTTGGTTGTTGTTATAAACAAGAATGTATGGCAATAATTTTGTGTGATTTGTCAAATATATAAGTATATTAAATGCTGTTCTACTTCAACTTTAATTCATTTGCTTTATTCAAACACAACAGTTCGATATAAGAAACTATTATTTAATCAACAACATTGTTAAGTTTCACATTACAAAAGAACCAATTACTAAAATAAATATGTAACAAATTACATTATAAGTTAAGTCTAAAAAAATGAAATTAATCACAAAATTGATGTGTATGTATGTATGTAAATTGGGGTGACATTCACTGAGACCCAAAAGATCTATTGTGCCCCCTTACTTCTACTTAGTTCCTGAGGAAAAATTGATGTGTAAAATCTATTTATATTTTTTGTAAATGATATTATTTATTCAGTTGGGTTCACAAATAAAACAATTTTTCATTTTTTCAATTTAATACAAACTTATAATCAAATACTAATACAGGGGTTCCAATTGAAAAAAAATGTAGATTACTTCATTAATTGAAAGTATTATACATTATTGAAATGACATTAGACTGCAAGCAAAATTCAACATGTATTGCATTAAAATTGTTTATTTAGCTAATAATGAACCATGGACGTCTTATATGTTCATGTAATAAATATATGTGTTACTTTATAGCACAAGATATTAAAGATGAACAAAATTAAACACTGTAATTTACAAAAATGTTATTCATCACGCTCACTTTCATATTCATCACTCTTACTTTCATATACATCACTCCCACTTTCATCTGATGAACCAGTGTTAATAGTGAAACACATATTTTCCACCACATCATCTAATAGTCCATCATTCCTCCACATTTCCTCAGCTATATGGTACACATGGTCGCAGTGTTTGTTCCATTCCGAAGAACTAACTCCATCAAAGGCTGCTCGAACTAATTGTTCTATTTGAGCAGCACTTTGAGAAACATTTTTCATTACCACGGCATGTCCATGTTTTTTCAACAACTCATCCACATAGTATGTTTTAGAATGGTTGAAACGTTTGATGAGATCCAGAAGTTCTGCTTTAATCATATCATTTGTTGTTAAGATGCTATTTGCTTCAAGCGATTCTCTAATAATATGCTTCCGAGTTGATTGGGTTGGTGGCTAATTAATTTGAACACTGTGGTGAGGGGCATTGTCCATAATCACAATAGCATTAGGACCTCATGGTCATGGAGGTATTAGTTGTGTTTCTAACCAGTTCATAAAATTTGTATGGTTCATGTCATCGTGATAATCCCCTGATTTGCTTTTTGACTTGAAAATTAGTAGTCCATTCTTCACAAACCCATAACGTCCACCAGCGTGTACTATTATGTACCGTTGACTAGCTCTGTTGGATGTATACACTCCAGATTCATCTTCCGATTGCCAGCATTTACTAACGCCATATGATGGAGGGATATAAGTTTCAACCAAATAAGTTATTGGCTTCTTGTTGTGACCCAGATCATCATTATCCCTCAACCTTCTTAAATAACAAGTCCGCCAAGCTACAATATCATTACGTTCCATCAAAATTTTTCTTTTATTGTGGCATTTTTTATACTGAAATCCAATATTTTTAAATGCTTTCTTAAGGTGTCTGGACCGCCAGAGTAATCTACTTTATTTTTCATTTTATTTACCAGAATATTTATTGTTGGAACTTGTTTATCAACCGTATAGCATTCATGCACAGTTCTTTTCAAAATACCCAAGTCACAATCATCCAATTCTATTTTGTTGGTACCACCAGTTTTTTTGTTTTTTTGAAGGAGACCCCAGTAAAACACCTTCTTGCAACAGTGATTTCTCCTTTCTGATACGTTTTATGGAGGTAACTGATTTTGTCTAAATAACAGTTTTGTCTAAATAAAAGTCTACGACCCTAGTCAATATTGAAAATCCCCAAAAACAATAGCTGTTTTATATATTATCCTTTCTGCAAAACACTGGAAAAACTATTCGATTAGCGAAATTGTCTAGAAATCGGATAATTATCCTCACATTGACAACACATACAGACACTAAAATTGATGAAATCATTCGGTCATATTATTTCGATTATGTTAACAATTACTGATGTACAATCGTTAACATTGGCTCCTGATTGGCTAGTTGCGATGACCTTTGTTTTAGTTCGCATATTTTCCGGGGCTCTTGTTTGCTTCTGACGACTGTACCAAAGATTACAAAAAATATATAAGATTGTTCACTCGTACGAATTCTATCGATCAAAGGATACATACCGCTGGTTACTGTCTGGTGACTTACCGGTTGGCGCCATGTTACAGTATGTCGCTCGTCGTTTGCATATTATACGGGTCGTCGCCTATCGAGCGCTGGTATTTTAGAATTCGTTGTTCGTGTTTTATGTTTATGTTCAATAGATATTTTAAATTTATTAATTAATTATTGCAATAAGGAAAAAATAATATTAATATTTTTCTCTTCAATAGCAAAACTTATAAAATAAATATTTTGTTATATTTGTTAATAGTCTTAGTTGTATACATAATAAATGGTAGTTTATCACTTTCCCACGAATTCTGAATGCAGTCTTGATTTTAAGTACTTATAATGTAAACAATTATAAAAATATAGAGAAGCAATTAAGGGCCAAAAATGTGCCTACAATCTCTTGTATAAGTATTTCATTTAGTCTTTCGGGAAACGTTCCGGAAGTAAAATTTCTTGTTCGCATTATTTTAACTCCTGTCTTCCAAAAGTAACATTAATAATATTATAATTGTGGTTTTAAAATGCCTGTGTTTTGTGCTGTGATCGGTTGTTCTAGCAAGGTGGGAAAACCAGAAATATCCTTTTATCGTTGTCCCAAAGACGTTGAGAGGTGGGTATTAAATTAGTTATTATCAAATACGGAATTCAACTTTTTCAAAACTATTGTAACAAAGATATTTGATAATAAAAAATTAGTTAGTTATTTAGTACTGGGTATTCATAGAAATTTGAAAATTAACATATCAAATTTATTAATAAATATATCCTGCAGCTGCATAATATGTTTTAACCTTGTGAATCCAAAAAATACGGGGTGTCCAATTTAAAGATCAAAATTGTTTTAGTGGTCCTATTATTCTGGTGGCCAGTGAGTATATATAATTGAATTTGTGATATTCTGTATAAATAACCGCTAGATCATCTATTACTAAAATGTTGAATAAAATCTGTCAATTGATTCATTTTAAAAATTTTAATGTATTTTTTACTTATACCTAAACTTTCCTTTTCAAATTCATATCCTGAACATTTTTCGAAATAATTAACATTTAAAAACATTATATAAAAAAACCTTTAATAAATCATCCCATTACTTTGAATATATATTTCTCAAGTTACCCCTGTATAGCTTGGAATAAAATATACTTTTCTAATGCCCTGGTACCTAGCGGTGTCGTTATTTACAACAAAAGGGAGCCGTAAATATGATTTATGAGTGCGGCGATCGTTTAAAACACTAAGAAGAATCAGACCGCCTTCAAGTGAAATATCTTATATTTATTTTGTAATCTTTGACTGTACTAAAAAATATACTGAAAACAAGCATGTGTAGTTTTTGATGGGAAAATTTTGTTTTAAACTGACCGCAAAAATGCATTCAATTGTTTGTTTCATAAACAAATGAAAAGTAAATAGAAATATTTTCATAATTTGAGAGAACGTGATAAATAGGTGCGTTTTTTAGGTAATTGTAGACCCTGCCCTAATTGATGAAATGAACAAGTAATTAGCCGAATATTTTATGAATTATTTTTTGTTTGAAACAACGTTACAGCAATGCTTATAATCAATTAAAGCTACTGCTGTGAACCTAAATAAATAGATTGTCTGGTCAAGACACAGGGTTTGTTTCAGATTTAACTACTACTACAAATTAGCTCAATTGACAATTACTGTTTTAAACTTTTAACTAGCTGTGACTTGTTTGTGATTAGCATTTTACCCTTCAGACATGCAACGTTACCAAGCTAATGAATTTCACACAAAATTGAGATAGTATTTAGGGTTTTAAACGGTTTTTAACAGTTTTTACCAAAGATACATAGAGTTGGAATATTCTGTTGATATATTTGAGCAATTTTCAATGCGTAATTTTTTTGAATATTTTTATTAAAATTTTTTTTACAAATTTCAAAAAAAATATGTATTTTTTTAAAATATCTCAAAAATATAGAAGAAAAAAATTAATAATGGTATCTTTTTACTCTATATCATGATTTTGTTTTGTGTTTCTGTAGGATAAAAATTAACAGAGATATGGCTGCTAGAAGTTTGCAATTGAGAGCGAGGGTCTTGTTTTCCAAGCTTTTTATCCTCAAAAATCTCAAAAACAACAAATTGTAAAATACTCAATTTTTTAGCTGTTGAAATTTCGTGCAAACTGGTTTTTGTATAAATTTTATAACTTCAATATTACTTGAGTTATCGTTAAAAATACAACGGTGACTTCTGGTATCAAACGACAATTCAACGGGTGAGAAATTGGAGGGAACTCGGGTAGTGCGCGACGCGCAACAAAAACGTTGTTTTTTTAAGCAAAGAAGAGAAAATTTCCATTAATTTCAGTACGTCGTAAAATCAATTTGGAAATTCTAAAATGTCTAAATTTAGCGAAAAATAAAACTCTTTCATTCGTTGTAACATAAATTGTTGTAACAAAAACATGAATATTCCAAATAATACATAAATATAAATACAAATTCATAAATATTCCAAATTAAAAAAATCTGGAAATCGGTTGACCCTAAAGGCCATCCCTGCAACTTCCCGCTAAATTCAATTTTCAAACGCATGCGATTTTGTCGCTAGTTTCGATGTTTTTGAGCTCTTCGAGCTCAAAAATTTAATTTTTGTGTTATTTTGAGCTCTCCGAGCTCAAAGATGAAGCTATTCAATGCTTTTGAGCTCTTCGAGCTCAAAAGACTTATCAATGTTCGATGAAACACGATTTTTTTAATTTTCAAACTGCTATAACTTTTTAATGAATTAACCGATTTTCACGCGGTTGGCGGCGGCGAAAAAATTTGTAACAAAAAAATTTATCTGATGAAACATTTCGGAGTTATTACAAAAAAAAACACTTTTTTCGATTTTTTTTCGACAACGATATCTCACGAACGCATCAACCGATTCTGTATAACCGGAAGTGACAGGCATGTCAAAATGTTTTCCATAAATTCGCCATAACTTGTTCTCCATCTATGCCGATTTTGATAGAAATCGTGTGAGTAGTCTCCAATATATAGATAGTGTAAGCTCGTCGTGAAACAGCCTGAATAAATGATAACCCAGATAGTAACACTATATTTATTCTATATATTTAGGTATAATTAGGGTCCATAAAACATTAATTTTCTATTTATAAAGCATAAAGGGTGGTATTGGCACCCCCTAAAAATAACCAGCATACATTGAGTACATATAATTTTTGATCTAGAAGAAGAAATAAACCTAATTCCAAATTTTAATAAAAATCGGTCCACCGGTATGAAAATCGTAGCTCATAACCTATTTTTTCTACACCCGCATGTATATTATCCATTTTCTGCACAATATACAGAATGTAAATGTAGGCCATTCCGGTTAACTGAACGGATATGATTTCATATATATTTCTAGGATGAACGTATATGAAATCCACCAATCAGCATTTGCGTTTAGTACCCGTCAACTCATCTGTTTTTCAATTTCATAGAAACGTCAAAATAATTTGTCAAAATATTTCTATAGTTATTAAGAAAAATATTAGTAAAAATGAGTGATTCCAGTGATGAATCAATAAATAATACTCCATCAGATATTCGCTTAGCCGCAAAGGAGACGTATAACGTATAGAAACAGAATAAATTGAATATTTAAGGGTACTCCTGATAAACGTCAGTTTTTATGTAATACATTTGACGTTATAGATAGATGATTATTATATTCATCGGTAGTCCAGTGCCTCTCACGCGGTAGACCAGAGTTCGATTCCTCGTGGGAATTTTTTTTTGAATTTTAGTTTTATTTATAAATAATAATAAAATTGTTAAAAAATTTTAATTTGAAGTTATATTATAGTTTCTATTAATAAAAGATTAATAAAAATAACACTAGACCAGAGCGTAGCAGAAGTAATAACTCAAAGAGGGAAAACGGAGAAGTTTACATATAATAAAGGAGTCAAGCAAGGAGACTCTTTGTCGGCAACACTATTCAATTTGGCACTAGAATATACATTGAAAGAAATATGTAAAGGAAATTTAAGAACCAGAGGAGGACAAATAATAGCGTATGCAGACGACGTAGCACTAGTGACTAAAAACAGAATGGTAATGGAAGAAATGTTGGAGGAAATAATAAGGGAAGGGAAGAAAATTGGCCTTGTGATAAATACACATAAAACCAAATTATTAAGACTCAAAAAGAATTGGGAACAAAAAAACGTGAAAATTGGAAGATATGAATTTGAAGAAGTGGATATAGTTAAATATCTGGGAATAACGATAAGTAGTGATGGAGACAAAGAGACTGAGATAAGGGCAAGAATCGTTGCAACAAACAAGGCATTTCAGGCTAACAAAAAATTATTAAAAAATAAAATAATTAGCAAGCGCACAAAAATAAGAATATATAACACAATCATTAGACCCGGTGATGATGTATGGGGCAGAAACATTAACCATGAATAAAAAACAACAAGAGGATATGAGAATACAGGAACGAAAAATACTAAGGACAATATTAGGACCAAAAAAAATTGGTTAAGAATATAGAAGAAGAACAAACATGGAACTATATCAAGAGATAAAAAAAGACATAGTAAAAAAAATTAAGGAGAAAAGATTAAAATGGTTGGGACACATATGGAGAGCAGGTAAGAAAGCAACAATATACTCAATGGTAGAGTGGAAACCTTGTAGTAAGAGAAGAAGGGGAAGACCCAGGATAAATTGGTTGCAGGAGGTAGTAGGTGATCTAAAGACAATGGGAATTAAACACTGGGAAGAGAAAACTCAGGACAGGAAGCAATGGCTACAAATAGTAGAAAAAATATGAAAAGGAAAAGTGGTCTGATCCACCCTTACAAAAGGATCGTGAAAGCTCGTAAGAGCGGCGCTACTCCTACGGGAGTGTTAAGCCACTATATATATATATAACTCTTATTATATATTGTGGCTTTTTAGAGAAAAATACCTATTTTCAAAGTACATACTTTATTTTGTTGAGCTTTCGTTGCACTTCGTCAACTTCATCAGAACAAAATCCGCGATTAAAAAATAATATCAAAAATCTTCATCATAATAAAAAATACAGAATAATTTTATAGAAAACACGTTCAAATTTTGATTATTTTACCAAACTAATGTCAAAATTGGATAAGGGATATACAATATATCATATACAAAATTCCTTGTAAAGATTGCGAACAAATCACATAGGACATACTTCAAGACATCTCAAAGACCGTATAACTTCACATAAAAGTGATTGCAAACGATATGTGAACCCATGTGCATTAGCCCAACATACCTATAACACCGGACATAGTATAGATTTTGAGAATACTGAAATACTTGACAAATGTAAAAATTATACAGAACGACTTTTTACTGAAATGGCTAGAATATCTCAAGAAAAACATCCCATGAATACCAAAACAGAAACTGACGGACTAAATTTAATTTACTCAAACCTCATAGACTTAGACTTGCAACTAAAAAAGAAGAAACATAATTATAATTCCGTAAGAAATACCAGTCAAAACATTGACACATTAGCTCCGATCAATCAATGAACTACCGGACAATTCAATACAAGATACCACCTTTAAAATTGCTATTTACCAACACAAATTTAAAACTTTTCATTTGTCACTTTCAATTTTTAACGTTATTTTGACGTTTGACATTAGTTTGGTAAAATAATCAAAATTTGAACGTGTTTTCTATAAAATTATTCTGTATTTTTTATTATGATGAAGATTTTTGATATTATTTTTTAATCACGGATTTTGTTCTGATGAAGTTGACGAAGTGCAACGAAAGAAAGCTCAACAAAATAAAGTGTGTACTTTGAAAATATGTATTTTTCTCTAAAAAGCCACAATATATAAAATAAGAGTTATTATATTACTAGAGATGAACAATACAATTTATATATATATATATATATATATTATAGTTTAATAAAATGTTTATTTTCTAGAGTTTTTCTTAGGTGGGTGGTAGAAAAAATATACTGTTCGACTCGTGTGGATTGTCCATATCGCACTCGGACGATTGAGCACTCCGCCTACGGCGTCGTGCTCATACTTCGTCCTCGTGCGATATGGCCATCATATCCACACTAGTTGTACAAACTACTATTATTACTCATTCACTGGACTAATAGTATGAAGTTGCTTCGAAGCGTCGTTCGCTTCGTACGATGTCACATGAGTGTAGGAGAGTTCAGAAACGATTTTTAAAGTATTGATAAGATGATGAATGTTGAATTTAAAAAAAGCTTAGTTTCAAAATAGAATAGATAAACGAAGTTACTAAATTAAATGTGTAATAATTTTCTTTACTTTTTAAAAGTTATGTTTTATGCGTCTTATTTATTGATTGATTAACACTAATTCAAATGTTTTTGTTGCAGGTTAGTACTATTAAGCAGTTATAATTATTAGTAAGTAACTCTTATTTTTATACCACATAAACTGTCGGCGTGCTTTTCAATCATAATTTATTATTAATTTACGTGCATTTCGAATGGGCTAGAGTTTTCAAAATAAATGAGCAGCATATATGATGAATAAATTCATTTTTGACATTATTTCTCATCGAAAGAAGTCAAAATGGATCAATTTTTGTTTTTAATATAAAGCTGCTTTTTTAAAGTGACAATTTTAGTTACGATACCAACTTCGTGAAAAGGGGGCTTAATTAATTCAAGAGATAATGTCGAAAAAATATTTATCGAACAGAAAAAAAATATAAATAATACCCAAAAATCACTTCTTCACCTCATTTCACTGAATTATGATAAGACACCTGTTCGGTGTACGCCCGGCTAAATTCGTCTAGGTTTTACAGCACCTGTTAATAACATACGGAATATTATGTATAAGAGTATAAGGCTTTGCTTTTCGTCTCTATATACCTTGCTCGTACTATAACTATATTATCTGCACAAGTTAGTGTTTCTTGTGTTGTGATTGTGGAATTGAAAATATTGATTACATAAACTGTTATTGTTATTAATAATACAGTTTGTCTGAATACTAAGTGTGTATTTCCATAGTTCAATTTCTTGTTTCCATTATCACCATTTGGTTTACTCATTCTTCTAAAAAGTATGTCCACAGAAAATATGATACATTATCAAATTATGAAATTTTTTCCAGTTTTCTAGACACTTCATAAACTGTCAGAAAATGATCCACTTTGTCCACCAACCGATTTGTAACTGATCCTTTTTGTAGGTTCTTTATACAGTGGGAACGTATAGGTTTGAATAAATTCGATATATCCTAAACGAAAAGTATTTTTAAACAATCTTTTAATACATCGATTTTTAATTTTAATGTTCTACGTTTTACAATAAAATTTCATTAAACAGTCATTCACATTCATCAATGTAACATACCATAAATTTTCCTAAATTTTCTTGAAGAGCTGATTTCAGCTTAAAGAATTGAGTGAATATTTACAGAGTTACAGGGTGTTGAAAATCACATTTTTTACAGACAAAATTTTTTTGCTTATTACGATTGAATAGGAAAATAAAAGTTAAGATAGGTTCACAAGCAGTTTTCTCAAATATTCAGTTGTTTTGTCAAAAAAAGTTGGAAATATATTATTTTCAACACTTTATCACTCAGTAAATATTGATTTGGTGTGTGTGATAGATAGATACAAACACTGATGATCTTAAACTTAAATAGTGTATATATCTATAATTAATTTTTAGTCTGATGATGGTAATCATTTACCGAAACTCTTCGCTTCGGCCTCCGTTGGGATATTATAATACACTGCACCACACAATTAACCGGACATGAAAGATTATGTTCAAATTCAATTTTATTTATTTTCATTTTGCATAAATTTCAATCATTTTTTGTCAAGTTGTAGACTCTTCTATTTTTATTATTATCCCCTATCGATTTTGCTAATAGTTCAAATGGATATGGTGATATATAGGGTAGCACAAAAAATTGCATTTCACGCTTTTCTTCTGAACATCCTGTGGAAAAATTTAATATCTGAATGCTGTTTATTTGTACGACGTTTTTAAGCTCCATCTTTTCTGAACAATTTGTTTGAACGATGTTGACGTTCAAGTATTGGACTAGCCCTCCAGTGTCTCCGGAACTCATCCCTATTGAGCATATGTGGGATACAATGGGTGGTATTAATAAACTGAAGCATAAGCTCCAACTCAAAGTATTTGGAGTATATGCTCCAATCGGTATTAGTGATTAAAACGAAGCATTTGCTCAAACTCGGTTGACTTTTAATTTTGAGCATGTGCTCCAGTGTGTGTTAATAAACAATAGTATATTGTACAACAAGTGAGAAAAGTACTTTCCCCACATGTTGCACACTATACTTTTTCTACAACTGCACAAATTTAAAGAATACAAGTAAAGTAACTTGATATTTATTTTTATGGTTAGTAAACCAAAAAGAAAAGGTGAGCAGTCGTCGGACCGCCGATAGAAGCTTGCTTCTTATGCACAATAGAATGACCATTTTTCGTAAATTTTTGACCATTTTTCAAAAATTTGGACAATTTTTTTAAATTTTAACAATTATTAACCATTTTTGACAATTATAGACCAATTTTGACAGTTTCGACAAATATTGATCATTTTTGACAATTTTTCAAAAATTTTGACCATTTTAAACCATTTTTCCAAATTTTAACAATTATTGACCATTTTTGAGTTTCTGACAATTATTGACCATTTTTTCAAAAATTTTGACAGTTTTTGATCATTTTTCAAAATTTTAACAATTATTGACTATTTTTGACAATTTTTGACAGATTCTGACAATTATTGACCATTTTTGACAATTTTTCCAAATCTTTGACAATTTTTAACAATTATTGACCATTTTTGCCAGTCTTTTTTAATTATTGACCATTTTCTCAAAATTTTGACAGTTTTTGACAATTATTGACCATTTTTCCAAATTTTTGACAATTTTTGAACATATTTCAAAATTTTTGACAATTTTTTAAAATTTTTAACATATTTTCTAATATAATCTGACAGTTTTGTAACAACTAAGTAGGTATTTAAAGATGACAGTTAGTAGTAGTTTTTGTCGATTTTATTTGATTCTCCATATAAATATAAGTGGCGTGGGCAAAGTGCCGTGAGAAATATTATTTCTCACAGTATGAGCAATATTTGGTTTTGAAATCAAGTAAGGTATGAGAAATACTTCACTTTTCATAGCAGTTGTAGAAAAAAGTACCTTGTTTTATATTACATAATGTTGCTAAATACTTAAAAGACGGTGATTTCCCACAGGACTACAAAATGCAGATTGACGATAACAATATAATAGCTGGAGAAAGAGGAAATATAAGGAGAATGAATATTGCTAATATTATTCGCTAATATTATTCATCAGGTGAATTAAGACTTCGAAATTTCTGTAAGTTTTGTGGGAAAATATCGGTATATTTATATTATGGACAGTGATAGCGACTTACTACTCCAGAAATAAGGGAGGTGGCAAAAAATTTTGAGTTAAATTTGTTGCCGGAGAAGTCTCGGATGAAATATGAAGGAAATGTCAAATGTTTTATTCCCATTGAGAATAATAATTTTGCTGCCTAGGCAGGAAAGTCCTTACTTTGCTGGAAAAGTAATACTTTGCTTATTGATATGTGTCTGCAAAATTAATATTTGCTGTCAATCGGAGAAAAAATTATTGAAATTTAGCTTAAGAGTAAAATTAAAATTGGATTTGAACAAAATTTTGTCTGTCCGGTTAATTTTGCAATGCAGTGTATATTTAGTGGTTTGGCTTTGAGTTTTATTGAACCTATTTTAACCTTCTAAGAGTACAATATGTGTCTGAATATTTATAGTTAAACATATGACACAGACTCGCCGGCACCTCAGCCTGCAGACTATTTGTGCTATTGGTTGGATTTTGCACCACGTTAACAAGGCTATCATTGTGACCGAAATTCTGGCTAAAAAACACAACTCTTATCCAACAACTATTTACCGTATTCCCCTGTTATGGCACTGGCCAATTTTTTCTCTTTCCAAAAATCAAATTACCACTTCGAGGTACACGTTTTTAGTCGATAGAAGACATACAAAAAAATTCGCTTTGTACTGAAGTCAATTAAACAATTTAAATAGTTATTTGTGTAACTAGTGAAAAAGTGCATATTTGTTGCATGATGCATGAAGTTGCTGAGTACAACAAATATGCTTTTTGCACGTGTTGAACACAACATTTTTTTCTACGATCGAAATAAAATATGTTTTTATATCAAATTTTATTAGAGTATTTTACAATAAGTAGGTAACTACAACAAAAATTATGTACTAATTTTACTTTTTTGAGTTGATTTTGATTTTAATATCGCAGTTAAAGCAATTTACAATTGTTAGTGATGAACAAACTTCATTTCCACCGATTTTTTGAATTTTGGTTTCATTTCTACTTCTGGATGTCTCATCGGGTTTTTCACTCTAAACAGATCTTTTTCGGACTGTGAAGATTACTGGTACTTGGTTCACCTTCTAGAATTTGAGCAGCTATTTTTGATTTTTTTGAAAAAGACTCCTCGATGTAGCCCTCCGCTACAGTTGAGGATTTCCACCCTCCATGACGTTTTAATGTTGATATATCTGCCCCTGATTTCACAAATAAAGTTGCAGAAGATCTGCGAAAGCAGTGTCCCGTGTATTCCATTGGGTTTTCAATATTAAAATATTTGGCAATATCACTTCGGATTTTGCCAAAAGTATTTACGCCAACGGCTTGAACGGTACATTTTCCGTCATAGTACCTAATAAAATATCTATTGTGGCTTGTTGGTTGGGGTCGAAGGGATGCATATTTCCAATACATTTTAACAAAATTGAAAGGTCTTATTTTACCGCTTATTACAAATTGTCGAGGTTTGGTTGTCTTGTTGTCTGGAATTTTCACAGTTATGATAGAAATGATAGAATCCATGTCATTAATATCTATCATTTAATGTAATTTTCTGCAATTCGTCCCTTCATTGCCAAATACTGCAACTATCTGAAAAAAACAGAGATAGGTAAGAAGTTAAAAAAAACATAATTTTCATGTGTTTCCTTCATCATTAAATATTTATTATCTGGAGCTTCATCTAAAAATTTGTCAAATTCCTCCCTTGAGAAAATGTTAGATTTTTTGGGACTTCTATAAAAATGGAATGAATTTTTGAAAATGTCGAATTTCTACATTCTGATTGATTGAAAGTGTAGCCTTTAACATTAAGTATTTTGACCATGAGGTACTTTTTCACTATTTGAAATTTTATCACAAATTCGAGTAATAAAGTAACTAAATATGTTTTGACGTTTCTTTCAGTGCCGTGAAGGTCTAATGGTTAAGATACCAATCTCCCACCCGTAAAGTTCGGGTTCGATTCTCGGTGCTGGTGTTTTTTTTAAATTCTTTTACCAAAAAACTGATTGATTATTCGAAGTGTGTGTAAAAGTAAGGTACTTTTTGCACTAGTGCAAAAAATTAAACTTTTGGCACAGTACATAGTGCAATAAATAGTCACTTTTTGCACGATCGTAGAAAAACCGTTTTGTACCCTCTAAAACATAAATTCGAGACATCCTGTACATTCTAGGTGAAAAAACCACCATTAAAAACCATCAGAAAAAATTAGTATTTACCCAATAATTCAAATAAAATTGAAAATCTTTTCATTTTGGTTAATGACTTTTTATAGGTTTTTGTTCAACCGTAACATTACGATTTATATCAATATTGGCATCGCTTGATATGAATGAGTATTTGAAAAAATGAAGCTCATTAGCAGTTCAGTTACTGTTATTACGTTTATAACCATTAAATTTATTTTATTATGATGTACATGAAGATATATTATGCTCTACGAATTTTTAATAGAATGGAAGTGACTACTCGTTCATGTAATACCTGTAATCTGGTAAAATATTCCATCACCTATGCCAAAAAATTTACAATCATGTTTACAATGACAGATTTCTAAAATGTACTTGAGTTACATTGACATAATTCAATATTTAGCATAATTTACGATATTATAATATATTTAATCTTTGTATTATTTTTCTTTATTATCAATGTTTTAGTATAGCATTTTTATTTTTTATATTTCGTTGTGGATTTCATATTTTTTTTAATTTTAATTTTTATAGCTTTGTCCATAAAATTGTGAAATTTTCATGGCAATAAAGCATATATCTCTCATACATACTCATCCTCAATCCTCTTTATAATGTTAGTATAGATCAATGAGAGTTCTGATCTATTATTGAAAAAAAATTATCACTCATTGTCTCAATGACATAATAGTTCATAATCGCTGTTTCATTCATATTATGAACCAGATTTTTTTTCAATTTATGTTCAACAGCTCGCAGTTGGTGTAGTAGCCACTGCCTAACAGATTAGCAATCGAATTCTTAACATACCAGTCACTTCCTGAAATACCAATGGTCGGTCATTTGCTCGTTGCTCCCCATTTGTTTCTTGTATTATTTCTTCAAATAGATTACCGGGAAAATAACGTTGTATTTGTTTCTTCGAAAAATAATCAAATATTGTCGCCAGTCGATACGGAGATTTGGAAGAATCTTAATTAGAAACATTGAATTTATTAAGCTATGATCATAATTATCATAACTGAAATTGGAATTTAAAATATATGTAGAGAAATTTGAAATTCCGATTGGTTTATTAATAAAAAATTCGATAGAAAACTTAAAATTAAATTATATATATATATATATTAAAAGTTTTGCTTGAAGTTCGGAATTATTTTTCCGTCAAATGTCTTGGGCCATTAATTCATTGGTTTGGATTTTACTCAACAGCCGCCCAGACACTTTGATTGAATCTTTGTACCATTTCCAACTGGGGGTTTTTTCACTAGTTCTAATGGTTGTGTTATTTCCTGTCCAATGTGCTTCTGTCTGAGTCCTTGTAAGTTCTCACAGAAGCAGAGTATGTGTTTCATTCCTTAGTTCACATTTTCTGCACAGGTTCTCTGATTTTTCCCATTTTGTGTATATGTCTTCTCAGGGTACAGGTCAGTACTGTCTTCAAAAATCCTTACTCAGTTAAATAACCTGGTTGAGAGTTCCTTGTCTACCTTGTTTAGTAAACTTTTTGTATGAAGGTGACCTGTCAATCTGCATTTGAATTGGTGTTTTTGTCTAACCATTTCTGATTCCACCTCATGCAATGCTTTGTGATTTCACAGAATGGTTCCGGACCCATGATATCTCCTTTAGAGCCTTCTATAGCTAATTGGTCCGCTTAATTCATCACCTGCAATCCTCTCATGTACCGGTACCTATACTAGAGACACAGTGTTGTCTCTTGTCAGCCTTTTAAGGAATTTATTACAGTTTCTTACCAACGTAGACTTATTCCCGATTTCACTAATCATTTCCTAAAGTTAGATAATAACTAAATGGGATTAAGGAATTCCTAAATGAAATTTACGTTCCACCACACGTAATGTGATAATAATAGGTATTTCCTATCACTCTTACTTATGACTTAGCGCGTGGTGACGATTTCTCTAGAATTACCTGGATGCATTACCTATTCCCTGGATGAGTTGATTATATTCAGTTACTAAGTGAATATGTTCTCTGGTGGCATGCTATCCAAACTCTTTTGACATTTGGGTTTATCTATTATTGTCCTAGTTGTCCTTCTCAAACATTCGGGGTTCATGTGCCTCCCGATTTCAGTTTGAGGTTCGACATCATTGCCTACGCCATTACAAAAAGTTCCAGATTAGGAAGGCCAATAAGGGCTGCCATTGATGCCGTCTCCGTGTTGTTCATTGCCTCGGTAATACCACCGTACAGTAACTAACGACAAGTAAATTCACTTTGTCGATTCAGTGGTTACCGAAAATTTCCTTACCCCGCCTATCTTCTGCTGTGTTCTGGCGAGTTTAAATCGAGAAAGTGGGAAGTACAGGGGTTGCGCGGCGATAACGGGGAGTACGGCGCCAGGGAGACGATGTACCATAAATTTCAAACGTTCCGACGCAAGTGAATCTACTTGTCGTTAGTTGGTGTACGGTGGTAATACCAAGGAGAGCATGTCTTTGAATTGCAGTTAATATATTCTCTACAGAAGACAATTCTGTCCTCCACCAAACTATCGTTCCATAGGTGATCGTTGGCCTTATCACAGTTGTGTAGAGCCATTGGGTCGTATTCCCCAGGTTTTGTCAATAACTCTTTTGCATTGCCAGAAAAGCCTAGTTGCCCTGGTAGTGATTTTTTCCTGGTGTCCCTTCCAATTCAGTTTGTAATCGAGTGTCACTCCCGAAAATCTAGCTTCTTTTGATATTTCCAATATTTCTCCGAACAGTAGTTCTCTAACTTCTTGTAAATGACTTTGTATACATTTTTCCGTGAATGATGTCAGACTAATCGGTGGGTAGGTTTTACCCTGGGTGTACGTTTCTTATCCTGGTTTGGGATTAAACACCACCCTGGTAGTAATGTTTCCTTCTGGTATATTTTACAATTCCATTTGTAATGGAGTGCCACTCCCGAAAATTTGACTATATATGTATATATATATATATATATATATATATATATATATATATATATATATATAGTTCTCCCACCAGTTGTACTTTACCTCTTTACCTTGCGGGAGAACTCTTCTATTCGTAAAAACAACTAGTTTGGTTTTCTGTGGATTAACTTGAATAGGTCCTCTTTGAAGTATCTTTCTTCCACGATTCGTAGTGCGTGTTAAAGATTCATAACTATCTCCGGGAATTCCTGCGTCCATATGCGTTGATCATTTAACCTGCAGATCAAGGTATCCAGAATTATATTCCACAAGTGGTGAAAGTTCTCCTCCTTGTTGACACCGTTCAGTTGTCCTAACGGTGTGTGTTTTGTCATGCATATGTGCCGTTATTCTCCTATGCTCAAGCATGGTTCCTATCCATCTACATGTGGTGATGTTTATTCCTCTTATTCTGAGGGACTTTTTTATTGATTACATCGATGTGTTGTCAAAAGCTTCTTCTAAGTCTAGAAATGCTGCAAGGGCATCTTCTTTTTAATTCAGACTCCTTTTGAGATCTGACGCCAAATTATATAGGGCAGCTTCTCCTGATTTTCCTGCCTGACAGTCCATTGTAGTATAAGTAAAGGATGCTCTTAAGCACCCCTTCTTTCAAATGACTTTGTATAACTTTTTCTATGAATGATGTCAGACTAATCGGACGGTAGGTTTTACCCTGGGTGTACGTTTCTTACACTGGTTTGGGAATAAACACCACTTTTGACTCTCTCCATGCAATTGGTATCTTCCTTAAAGCATGGCTACTGCGTAGTATCAGAACTTAAGGACCCATTATGATGGCTATTCCCTCTTACAGCAGCTTGAGAATATACCATCTGGTCCTGGAGTTTTGTGGGGGTCAAATGAGTTTGGTAGCCTTTGTTTTGGCAACCGGCCCGATGTCGTAGCTTGAATCAATCTTGACATGGTTAATTTTTTAGTATTTTTTTATTCACCGTCTTCAATATGTATAAAACAATAACCATGTCTATATGTAAAGATGTCATTATTGAATGGTTTCGAAGTTGGAAAATATATTGTTGACTTTTATTATCCACCCAGGTGATAAAGGTCCTTGTAATGACGACCTTTTGGCTACAAATAATAATTTAATAATTAAAAGAAATTCATATATATTTAATATTTTAAGTAGATGTTGCACAGTGAATAAACTGGTTGAACCTGCCACCCATCTGCGGACTAAAATTCTCCTTCCATAGAAAGCTAGTCCGTTTCTGACCGAAATCTCATTTACTTGGTAAACAACGTTATCCAGAAAACAACGGAAAAACCGCGAAATTACAGGATAAAATCGCTCACTATATGTATAAGTAGTCGGGACAAACTCCACAAATAATGAAGGGTTGAAATAATCACTACGACATATTTACTGCAATTTGTCTTTTCGAGTTTGTTATTTCTATATACAGGGTGTCAATTTTAAAACTTACAATTGGCTGTACCTCGTGAAAGAAAAGAGATTTCAAAAAAATTCAAAACCGTTTCTAGTGTAGAGAGGGGAACTAAAATGACATGAGAGAGAAGGCACCCCTATCAACCCCCTACTACCCCACCTACAAAAATTTAAATGGCATCCCCCTACTTGTGATACGTCGTTAGAAAGCCCGTAGAAAATGCTTTCCAACGGTCTAAGTCATAATTATACAGGGTGTACACAAAGTGCAAGTACGGTCCCTATTTAAGTGTTAAATGTTCTATTAATTGTATTAAAAAAAAACTTGTTTGCTTTGCAGTTTTTAAACAACACATTTTGTTATTCTGTTTTGCATTTCCTTTCTGTACTCAAATTATTGATTTATTTGATACTTACCTTAATGTCATTGTCATTTGTGATAGATTAATTATTTGTACGTTTGGTCCGAAAATATTTTGGTAGATACGTTTTGTACGTTAATTTAACTACAATAATCACGATGGTTTACACCTGAACGTGTGGAGATAATTTTAATATTTGGCTCCCAGAACGAAAGTTATTTGTAGACAGCTAACGTGTTTAATGAAAGACATCCTGAAAAACATGTAAGTCACGTGTATATCCGTGATTTAGTCGGAAAATTTAGAGAGACGGGTTCAGTGGGAAATAGAAGAAGGAATGCCGCAAGAGTACTCGATTGAAGTCCTTGGACAATCCTACTTTATCAACTCGTCACGTCTCTGCATAACAGGACTATCACATGAGTCGGTACGGAAAGTTTTGAAGATTCATAAATTTTACCAATGTCTTCAAAATTCAGTTTTGTGAAATTATGACTGAAATAATTAAGAAAGAACCTAGACTTTTAAAAAATATTTGTTTTAGTGATGAGTGCACATTTTATCTAAATGGTAATGTAAATAAATAAAACTGTCGTTACTGGAATGATGAAAATCCACATCTGTTTAGAGAAAACCACGCTCAGTATCCTGAGAAACTAAATGTTTGGGCAGGTGTAGGTATTAGGAGATTCTTTGATTAGTCCCTTGTTTATACCGGGAAATTTAAACGGTGAAATGTACCTCGATATGCTGGAGAACACTAGCCCTTAATTGTTCATGAATTAGAGAACCAACAGGACGGCGATGGCAATCCAGCTCTAGATGAAAATTTGTTGCACTTCCAACAAGACGGAGCACCTCCCCATTACGCAGCAGCAGTTAAGGACTGGTTAGACAATAATTATTCAAATAGGAAGGAGAGGTCCCATTGAGTGGCCACCTAGGCCACCAGACTTACCGCCACCTGATTTTTTCTGTGGGGTCACCTTAAGTCGGTTGTTTATAAAACTAAACTAACCTCAATCAACGATTTACGACGAAGAATTAGTCAAGCATGTCGTGATATTACTAAAGCAACATTTGCCAAAGTTCGTATGGAGTTTGAAAATAGGTTATACTATTGTTTACAAAACAATGGAAATCATTTTGAACATTTACTAAATTAATTAACATTTTTGTAGTTCGACATTTAACACTTTTTCATTTTGTTGTCAAATACATTTTTCTGCTTTATTGTTACATAATTATGACTTAGACCGATGGAAAGCATTTTCTACGGACTTTCTAACGACGTATCACAAATAGGGGGTTGCTATTAAAATTTTTGTAGGTGGGGTATAGGGGGTACGTTCTCTCTCATGTCATTTTAGTTCCCCCTCTCTATCCTAGAAACGGTTTTGAACTTTTTTTGAAATCTCTTTTCGTTCACGAGGTAATAATAATAATAATAATAATAAGTTTATTGCTTATAGAGAACAATGTTCACAGCAAGGTTAGTGTGTGATAGTATACAAAAAAAAAAATTATTCTAAAGTTTACAAGACAGTTGGTAAAAAAAAAAATAAATACATTATTCATCTAGTATAAATGACCTTAATTTGAGTATATTCCAAAGGTAGCAGCATATAGTTTTTCCCTCAGAGAGATTTACATTTTGTAGAGCGTTTACTAATGTTTCAAAATTTTGCAGACAGGATGTATTTTGTTTCATGATGGTATATATCGGACACTCAAACAAAATATGAAAAATAGTTTCCTTCTCGTCCATATTACAAACAGGACATGTTAGAGTAGGATCTATACTGTAGGTTATGCCGTTTGATGTAACCTTTTTTTGCAGTTACTGTTGACATTTCGCTGAATAAGCCGGAGGAAGTAAACGTTACGCCTAAATATGTATATGCATTACTCAATTCTATGGTCTCATTGTTAAAATAAAATTTATAGTTTGGTTTTTGGAAACCACCTTTAGAAAACCTAACAATTTTTGTTTTTTTAAGATTGACAGTTAAACGATTAGTGTCCGTATATTTTTCTAAAATTTTCAGTTTCCTTGCAACATCAATTTCAGAATGAGCCAGGATAACGAGATCATCAGCATACAGGAGTGTTAGTACATCATTTTTATTATCGATATTTACACCTTGAGCTCCTTGAGTATAAAAGTAGTCTTCCAAATCGGCGATAAACAGTGCAAATAAAAGGGGACTCAGGGGTTCACCTTGTAGAACACCTAAAGTTAGATCGTATAATTTTGTTAGGCCATCAGAGCCTTTTATTTGAACAGTGGCTTGTGAATAAAGTGTTCTTATTAAGCGAATAATTTTTGAAGAAACTCCAAGATTAAATAGTTTCAGCCATAATAAATTATGATGTACTGAATCAAAGGCTCTTTTGAAATCGACAAAAATTGCAAATACTTTTCGGTTTTTATGTCTAATATGTAAATGAATAACAGAGCTCAGGGTGAAAACATTGTCAATACACCCTCGGCCTGCACGAAAGCCAGACTGACACTCTGGCATAACTCCGCAGTTATCAACCCATAAAGTTAATCTGTTTAGAATAATAGTTGTGAAAATCTTAGTACAGCAATTCACCAAAGCCAAACCTCTATAATTATCAGGGGTATCAGGTGGGCCTCCTTTATGCAACATAGACAATAAAATGTTAGACCATGAATTGGGAATTATTGAGGAATCGAAGATTAAGTTGAACAAAGAAGTTAAATATATAACCCAGTTATGTGGTAGGTTCTTGAAAAATTCAAAAGAAATGCCATCAACTCCTGGAGACTTATTATTTTTACATTTATACAATACATCATATACTTCCTGCATTGAAAACGGAACGTCCAGATAGGGTTGACCAGCATCTAGAAAATCAACCGTAGATATTGGTAGAGAAGGGTACAAATTTTCATAGAAGTTTTCCCATACTTGAACTGGTAACGCTTTATGAGTGAAACTATTTCTAAATTGTTTTACTGTCAACCAGAATTCTTTTGGGTTTTGTAAGTTTGATAACTTGGTAATAATTGTTGATTGATATTCGATTTTCTTAGATTTAATTATATTTTTGTACACAAATTTTAGATTTATATATATTGCTTTTAAATCTTGAGGAAAGTTTTGCTCCCGGCAAGTTCTTAATGCATTTTGCATATTTCTCTTGGCAATAGTACATGTATCATCAAACCATGGCTTATTAGTCTTATGAATATTTAATTGAGTAGAGTGCTCCCTTTTCAAATAATACATACCTAGCTGAGTTGATGTTTCACGAATGGCATCCGTAAGATAAGAAAAAGAACTAGAAGGGTCACGAATAAATATTGTTCTATTTGAATTTTTCATACACATTTTATAAGATAGAGAAAAATCATTATTCCATTTATATGAAAAGTTGGGCAAATTATTGAATACTTCTCTATTGCTGTGATTGTGTGGTTGAGTACTATAGTGAAGAATTAAATTGATAGGATAGTGATCTGATAAGAAATCATTGTCAGTAACAAAAAAATTTTCAATATCTGATAGAAATATATTATTTATCCAAACCAGATCTATAAC
Source organism: Lochmaea crataegi (assembly GCA_947563755.1). Lineage (NCBI taxonomy): Eukaryota > Metazoa > Arthropoda > Insecta > Coleoptera > Chrysomelidae > Lochmaea > Lochmaea crataegi. The sequence goes on along the minus strand of OX387422.1, from coordinate 56,367,992 downwards.
ACTTTTACCCAGTTTACTCAAAAAAGTAAATTTTCCGGGAGTATCGAGTAATGTTCTGCCATTTAAAACTGAAAAGGAATTTTCGTCCATAAAATCCGTAAGTTTTCTACCTCTTGTGTTCAAAGTAGTGTCTAAACTTAATCGTTCTTCAAGTAGAATAGAATCTTGAATTAGTTCTACAGGAACCGCTCCAATATTACCAATTCGGCTATTAAAATCTCCGCCAATAATAATCATAGTGTCAGTATAGTTTTCTGAAACATCCGTCAGCAAAATTTGAAAAACATCAAGCATGTGTCCCAATTCAATTGATGGTTTGAAATATATGTTGCACACAATGAATTTACAGCTAAGTGTGGAAAATAAACAAATAAGACAATAAAATGATTTATGAAAGACGTTAACCTTAAAATAATTTCTAAAATAAATACACAATCCTCCACTTGGCCGCCCCAAAGATTTTTCTTTAGTAGCATTCGCAGTTACGTTATTAAAAGAAGACAAAAAATTAGGCACATTAAGATTATCGTTGGTAAGCCAAGTTTCGGAGAGACATAGAATGTCAAAATTAATTAGTTCTTCGCATAAGTTAAAAATGTTACTGTAGCCATGGCAGTTCCAAAAGGTTATCCCAACTTTTTTGGCAATACAATATTTTTGTTGACTTTAGCAGAGTTTTTATTTGGAGAGTCATCTTCTTCTCGTTGTCTTTTCTGAACAGAAACAATGGTGGGTTGGCCGGAAATAAACTTCATGCGAACATTCTCACCAGCGTTATTTCTTCTATTAATTTCTTGATATATCCTAACCAGCTCATCCCGTTGTGTAGGAGTATAATCATTTTTGATTTTTAAATTAGGGAATTTCTTGAAAAAAACTTTAGATCGCTGTCTCAAAATACCAAGAGCATCTTGACGAGATGAAAATTCAAGTTTTATAGGACGTGATGAATTTCCAGGTTTGCCTAGCCTAATAATTTGAAGTGGTTTCACAATATTGGAGGAATTAATTTCTGCCAAAATTTCGTGCACTGCTTTGGAGTCGTCTGCACTTTCATCCACACCATAGAAAAGAACATTTTTTTCACGACGACTTCTAGCAGTAATCTCGTCACATATACAGGATAATGAAAACGAATCAAATTTCTTTTCTAAATGGTGGACTTTTGCTTTCAAAGTTTCATTTTCGTTTTTCAAAGAAGCAATATTGGTAATGCAACCATCTATTTTCTTGTTATGTTCAGCTAACAAGGAACGAATATCATTCATACCATCGGTTATAACAGACAATTGAGACATTAAAATATGAAATTGGGATGATTCTATTGATACGCCACTGTATTCTGCGTTAAATGATGTCTGACTGTCCATTCTTATCGAAAAGTAATTAGTGGAAAAAAGTAACTAATTTATATGTAAAATATATTGATTTATGTTTCAGCACTGGTTTGTTATCAAATATCTGATTACCAAAAACGTGAAAGTTCGTTAACTCAACATGTACTTATAGAAAATCACTTACTTAGTGCTGTGTCAAAAAATCGAATATTAAAATTCACTTTTGTACATAAAAGACTGTCTAAAAGCGATTGAAATATAAACACGTGTGTCTAGAACGAAATCTCACTCACTAATCCACGAGGTACAGCCCATTGTAAGTTTTAAAATTGACACCCTGTATACTTGCGTTTTGACTGCAGTTATTATTAATCGTAACTAATGTATCTGAGCGACGTTTACCAAACATCCTAACTTTTTGAGTTTATGAACAACAAACTCGTATATTACATCGAAGCAGATAGCAGATTCCTGGTTTTCATTTACCGTACGTTAAACACTTGATGGAATGTGCTGTCAGCAACGCTGCTGAAAACTGTGTGAATATACGGGTATTTTTTATGCGTTTTAAATGCGTTAATCATGTTAATTTAGACTTTTTTTTGGTCAAATAGTATACCGGGTGAAAACGAGTCGTGGGACACACCTGTAACTTCTAAATAAGTTGATAGATTTAGTTTAAATTTTGGTGGGCTATATTGGGGACAATTTTAAATTATTTATCATGTAAAATTAATATGGCCTACTTCTGGTTCAATGGGAAATTGTGTGAATACTAAAAATATTAATGTAACACTTGTATTATTTTACACATTTGGATTCTCCTGTGCTTCAACTACATTAATTTATCCATCAAATGTCAAGAAAAACGTCATTTTTCATTCAATTATTTAATTCTTTTTTGTTCAAATCTTAGATCGTTAGGAAAAAAATAATTTGCTTATAGGTGTCATTCGACAGTTGAAAATTGAAATCCAAAAATGTCTTATCTCCGTATTTGTGTTGAATTGTCAATTCAATTTCCTTTCCTAATATAAACAGCAAATTGTGTTGGAAATTAGAAAGTTTTAATTCCTGCTTTGATTAGGGAGTAAGGAAAGAACCATGTACATCATTTTTTTGGTACTTGAAAGACCTATTTAAATACCAACCCGTTTTTTACACTCCACGACTATGTTGGCGGTGACCTTTAACGTTCGAACACAAAATAACGAAGAAAACACTAGAAACCTCTAGTGTATCAGCTAAACACTGCTTAGAGTATCTAGAAAATATATTCCTATTATAAATAAATATATACAGTGTGTGCAGCAATCTGGATTTTCACCATAGGGGCGATGTTTTAACTACATTTCGACCAAGGTTCGGATTATGGAATGACTACGAACTCGTCCACTTTATCTGTAACTCTAATACATAGTATTGTATAAAAATGTTGAAAAAATACAATAGAAAAACTTTATGTGGAATACAAAGTAGGTATATTTTTCGAGAAGAGGAAGGAAAAATCATGCCTTGCATCCACAAGTGAAATCTCATTAGTTATCGTTAAAAATTATTAGAAGTGTTGGAAGTTGTTGTAAATTTCTCGTTAATTGTCGTTAATTTAAAAACTAAATACACCTTGTTAAAGCTCGTAAAAAGTTGTCTATAAGTAATAAAAATAAAATAGAAAATCTTGAAAATTAAATCTTTTGCAATTATTTAAAAAAATCATGTGCCCATTTTGTATGTGTCTTCTGATTACGCAACTTTCTTCCTATTTAAACAAATTTATATGTCTTACTATTTCCTATAGTCAGAATACTTGCCTTGGTCACAGCGTATAAATTTTAAATAAATTGAATAAATGATACTGGTTATCTAAACTGCAGCGGACTGGATTGATTCAGTTCTCTATGAAAGAATTACTAGCAATGTTACCAAAGTCTTTAATCGTACGACTCTTATGAAATAGTAATATTTTGGGAAATACGAGGTATGTTTTCAAGTAGCGCCTCGAAATTCCACCACTGCAGCTCTGCGATCGAATGTCCACGCATACGTATTGTAATCCTTTATCTGTTGACAAGCCACAGACGCCATTATCACCGTACGCTAATAAAGACTTATCTTTGTTAGTGTACGGTGCCATTATACGACAACAATTGATCATATTTACACTATTTTGTGCGTATTTGAAATGCCTCCGTCTATTGAGAATCCCACCGACGTTGAAATACGCCCTTTCTTAGTGCTAAAACGTGAAATCAGCTGAAATTCATCTTCAGATCTATGAAGTTTATGGAGAAAACATTATGATTGACGGAATGGTGAAGAGGTAGGTTAGGGCTTTCAAAAATGGCCGCAACACCTGTCATTACTGATGATTTGATGCAAAAAACTGACCAAAAGGTGAAAGGGACCAGGCGCTTCACGATATCTTCGTTATCTCAGAAATTTCCTCACGTTTCGAGAATGTTAAGAAAACTGCGTTGATCAATCCATATTAAAAAGCACGATATGCTAAGTAGAGGAATTCTTCTGTTTCACGACAATGCCCACACGCAGCCAAGCGAACTCAAGTTCTTATCGCATCGTTTGGATGGGAACAACTTGATCATCCTCCTTACAGCCTAGATCTAGCGACCTGTATTTCAATTTGTAAAAACATCTCTGAGGTCGGCGCCATGATGATGACAATAGCGTCAAAACGACCGTGCATCAGTGGCTGTACAATCAGGCGACATACTTCTATGATGACGGGATACAAAAGTTTGATATTCGATATGATAAATGTCAAACTAATTGCGGAAAAGTGGGGCAATCAGTTATCTCTGAGGAGTAGTCAGATTGAGACCTCAGATATAATTGCCGGGTATAGTACGACTAGTGGAGTAGGCAAATTGAGACCACGAAATCGTAATGAACCCTATCGTTACTAACTTACCTCTCCTAGCTATTTGAAATGTGCTAATCAAGCCCGTTCATTTGATACTAAACTCGGCATCAGTATTTTGTCTAAAGGGCACCATATTTAATTTAATGTGACGTCTCATAGCCTTTAACCAGCGGACGAACAAGACGTTTCCAACGATACCCCATTTGTCAAATTATTTTAAGTAGTCGGGTAATAAAAACAAAAGTGTTTCTCTAAGAAACAAAATATATTCAAGATCAATTTATAAATTTCACTAATCCAGATGAAAAAGAATTAATATTAAATGAGTGTTAAGTACCGATGTTGATGTTAACCTATCGCTATCGACTGGCTTAAATATTGCTATAGTTAACCAAACATATTCGATGTAAGAGATAAAAGAATAATGGAGTGCAGTTCTAAAATTACATGTATTACAAAAAACCTACCTCAACTAACTTTACTCATTGTGAAGAAATGATATTCTATAGCGGGTAGATACTGTTGGGAGGGTTGGTTGGGAGAGAATTCCTTCCTATCCTGATTGAAACGTAACACAATTAACTTCTAGACGGCGCTCTCTAGAGGCATGTTGCTCATTTAATATCCAATCATATTGATTTACTTTTGCTTCTTATTTATCGGTAAACGCTATGGGGGAATAACCCTAGATGTGAGATATAATGATATAGACGTAGTATACAGTGTTAGTATAATGTATTGGCAAAGATAAAATTGATATGTTGGAGAAATAAATATGAAGAAAGTGCGCAATTCACGGATCTAAATATGCACAGATGTCAGGGAAGGCTCTTATCAACCCGAAAGTGGCATCAAAACAGGTATGGGAATGCTGATAAGAACTCAGTGTCTTCTCAGTGGGTACACAATGCAATCACTTTGTGTGGGTTCCAGGACACTGTCATAAAGGTCAATTAAAAAACTGATTAACTAGCAAGAGAGGGTTCATCAACTCCATATATTGGCCCAGAACCCGCTACCTAAGTTACTAAATCTGATATCAGAGGATGCATACGGGACTGGATAAAACAAAAACAAATTGGATGTGGATGGACACAAAACTAAACAACTACTCAAGATGAGCAGCAATTAAATCAGAATAATAACGGGTCTTATCACTGGTCCACAGTCCAATGAGTGGATACCTGCACAGAATGGGGCTGTACACAACGGAGAACTTTTCTGCAGACAATGTGGTAAAGAAATAGAAACATCCAAACACATACTGACAGAATGCTAGGAATTATACCGCTTCAGGCAACCTAAGCTGAATCAGTAATTTCGAAGAATACATCAGTCAACCGACTTTATATTCGAGTTGTATACATGGTTTTTCCAATATTATATGCATTCAACAAGAAATAATGTATCAACGGGTATACCCGGAGACTATCACGAAGATATGAATGCTGATGTTTTTGAGGAATATTTTTCATAAATGATAACTCTAATTCCGCCCAACTCGGTAATTGTTTTGGACAACGTTCTTTATCATTCAAGAATATGTGAGAAATTGCCTACCATTGCTTGGAAAAAAGCGGAAATCATTCAGTGGCTTTTAGATAAAGAAATTACATTTAAATAGGATATGTTAAAAAAGAACATAAACATCGTTACCTAAGATATAGGTACTATTGACGAAATGGCAAAAAACCGGAATATTCTAATACTTCGACTTCCTCCTTACCATTGCGAGCTAAACCCTATAGAGTTAATATGGGCTCAGGTGAAAGGATTGATGGCAAGGAAAAATACTTCATATAAAGTGAAAGATGTCCGTGCACATTTTGAAGAAGCTCTGGAACAAGTTAATGCAGAGAGATGGCGAAAATGCATAGAACATGTAATCAAAGCAGGGCAGCAAATGTGGAAATTAGACTATTTAATGGAACAAACCATAGAGCTAATAGTTATAAAGTTCGGACCAGATGAGAATTCATCAGATTTTTCATTTTCCGATAACTAATATTTCGTGTTCGAATAATATTAATGACCCCGTGGTGTAAATAAGTTCTATAGTTCTAGTAAATCATAATATAAAAATAATTGATTATTATAATTCTGGAGTTTTAGTTGCCCAACCGGTTTTGCATGTTAAATTAGGTTTTATTACTCTGTCTATTTCAAACAGACTGTATTTGCTTCCGACACCTATGGTAAAAGGTTATATGATTATATACAGGGTGTTTCTAAATTCATGCGACTTAATTCAGGAGATGATTGCTCGTATGAAATTTTCTATAACAAAATTTCCTCAGCCCACCCCTTTCCGAGATATCACCCTTAAAAGGTGGTGACTAAAATTGAGTTTTTATTTTTTTTCTAAAATTATACGGGGGTGAAATAAGCAACCCTTACTTTATTTCATATCAAAACTTTTTTTCGAGATGAAGTTTTATGAAATAAAATTTTACTTAAAATCCTTGTTTTATTTAAAAAAAAAATTTAATCTTAATTTTTTTTCCTAAAACCAATAGCTGCAGAGAAAAAAAATAAACACCATAATTTATAATTTTTTTAATAAATTGAGTGGAAAACAGTAAAGATGTAAAATGTAATACGATTCATAATAAATGCTGAAAATGACCACCTCTACCTTGTTTTTAATTACAAAGTTTTAGAATAGTAGGCTGCTAAAATTTTAGAAAAAAAATAAAAAACTCAATTTTAGTCACCACCTTTTAAGGGTGATATCTCGGAAAGGGGAGGGCTGAGGAGATTTTGTTATAGGGATGATCCCATCTTAATTTCATACGAGCAATCACCTCCTGAATTTTGTCGCATGAATTTAGAAACACCCTGTATAATATTCTCTCTCTTTTACTACTTTCAAGCTTTCGGACTTATTTGAAGACAATTAGTAACAATTTCATTGACCCTCGTAAATAATGTTCAGATTTCAATATGAATAATAATTTCAGATTGCTAATACAATATCAACAGTGTACGCATGTCACTAATGAAAAGAAATATTTACTTTTAAACGTATAAAAAACTCAAGAATGTTAAGTACAAATTTTATCTCATGTTCAACTTCCTTCAGATTTTAATTTAGTTTTCAAAATGTAATCTATCAACCACCTCTTTTAGTGGAAAATGTATTAATGGGTTTGTTTCACTTAATTTGTACAAACTCACTTTGCACATAAGTTTAAATTAATTATAATTTTTACTTTTAAATATTAAAACTTGTTCATATTTTAGCCTTGAGAAAGGATTCAAATAAATCCGAAAGCTTGGAAGTAGTAAAAAAGAGTTTAATTTCTTAACTAGCCCAAATTGTGACGGAATCTTCATCTTTGTAACGGATAAAGGGAAAGTTATGAAATTCTAGGACGATCAATGAGAATTTACTTTTAAACTTCGTGCTAATTTGAAATTAGTATCAGTTTTGACAATTTGTACATAAACAATGATGTGGTTGGCGCCTACTATTGTTTTTTCTCAAATTTTAAAAACCTACAAAGTCATATCGTTAGTACCTACAGTACAATTTAATTAAGAAAAATAAAACTGATATTTTATAAGACATTTTGTATTAAAGTGGTCATTTTTGGAAAGAGAAAAAAAATAAGTTTCTTTGTGATAACTCTTTTATCACGTGATCCTTTTGAGTATTTGAAGCAAAACATTTTTAGGTAAATCTTTTAACATCACATAAGAATGTTTCAGTAACGGGGCTTTATTTTTCCAAGTATTCAGATGGCAGCATAATTTTTAAATTGACATTCAATTTAGATTTTAAATAAAGGATGTAGAGTTCCGGGACTTTTTTAGTGGAAATTTCCTCCTCTTCAAGCATCTTTCTTTTTTATTTCTAAATTATTAATAGTTTTTCAATTATTAGCGAAAAACTGAATGCCTGTTTTTTTCAATAACATTTGCAATTTTTTAGGAGGTGTACAATCAAAATACATTTTTCTATAGCCGTCAATCAGAATCCAATGAGTTATCGCTCATATTTGTATGAGCTTCATCAAGCATTAACACCAATTTGAACTTGTTAATCACACTATCTGGATTAGAGCGTTGTCGGTCGAATAAAGCAACACCCAGTATATCAGTTTTGTACTTGAATCAGCCTGTTTTCCTACATGTTAAGTATCATTAGCTAAATTGCTTTTTGTAATACTTTTCACGGGTAGTACCTATATGTAGATATTAAAATAAAAAAGTAGCAATTATATAATTCAATAAATACAACGATTCTCTGTAGTAAATGGGGGAAATATTAAAAATTCTATGGCGAAAAGCAGCATGTTAAATAATATACAATTAACACCTTTAAAAGGGTGGAAGCGATTATGCACTAGCTCTAATTTGCCAAGTGTTCAACAGGTGGCTTGTTCATGTCATTTAAACCGTACAAGTTCGTAAACCGGAGTATTTCAATAATTCAAAGCCTTAAATTGTAACATTGAACACAATCGTACGAGAGACGATAATTATATTAATTGTACATAAAAAATTTGAAATATTTCAACGTTAATGAATATAATTATGTTTTCTTGGTAATAGATTTGTAGATTATACATAATTTCTTTTCTGTGTTGAACACAGAAAAGAAACTTTCCACCGAGTTTTGTATACTATTCTGTTTACAAACATAATTAATTCATAAATACAATAAAAGTAGTGAACATTAACATTCTTATTTAATTATAACCAGTTCACAGCTAGACTAATCTCACTGACAGTTACAAATTAATGTTTGACACTTCGGCACTGAGCACATGCGTACCTGATTTTCAACTTCGTCAGCACTTAATTGTTGATATTTTTGTGTAAAAACTCATCTAGTGACGAATCAATGGATTTTGAATTTTTCTTACGTAATTTTGTCAAACGCAATAATCAACTGACCATTGACATTGAACGCCGAAAGTACGACCTTTCCACCCTGGTTGAAAATAACAATCATCCAACTTAACATATCATAGAGTAACGCATTAATTCCTTTTTCTACAGTCGCGCGTAAAATGACTAATTACTATATTCAAATGAAATCGTAAAGTAGACAAATGCCGAGGATTGTTACATTTCGCTCGCTTATTTAATCAAACCACGCCCTCCGAATTAACTCAATTGGTGAATATTTAACAATTTATCAGATTAAAAATCAAATAAAATTATATGAAAATAGTCAAAAATTTTGAAATATGGTCAAAAATGGTCAATAATTGTCAAAAATGGTCAATAACTGTCGAAAATGGTCGATAATTGTCAAAAACTTTAAAAAAAATTTGAAAAATGGCTAAACAAATTGTCAAAAATGGTCAATTGTCAAAAATTTTAAATTTTTTTTGAAAAATGGTCAAAAATTTTCAAAAATGGTCAAAAATTTTCAAAAATGGTCAATAAATGTCGAAAATTATAAAAAATGGTCAAAAACTGTAAAAAATGGACAATTATCGTCAAAATTGGTCAGTAATTGTCAAAAATTGTTAAACTTTTGAAAAATGGTCGATAATTGTCAAAAACTATCAAAAATGGTCAATAATTTTGAAAAATGGTAAAAAATTTTGAAAAACTCAAAAACTATCAAAAATGGACAATTATTGTTAAAAATTGTCAAAATTTTGAAAAATAGTTGATAATTGTCAAAAATTGTTAAAGTTTTTGAAATATGGTCAATAATTGTCAAAAATGGTCAAAAATTTGGAAAAATTGTCCATAATTGTCAACAATTGTCAATAATTATCAAAAATGGTCAGTAATTGTCAATTATTTTTTAAAAATGTCAAATGGACAATTATTATTATCAAAATTGGTCAAAAATTGTTAAAATTTTGAAAAATGGTCGATAATTGTCAAAAACTATCAAAAATGGTCAATAATTTTGAAAAATTTTGAAAAATTCTCAAAATTTTTGAAAAATTGTCAATAATTGTCAAAAATGGTCGATAATTGTCAAAAACTTAAAAAAAAATGAAAAATGGTCAAAATTTTCAAAAATTGTCAAAAATGGAAAATTGTCAAAAATTTTAAAATTTTTTGAAAAATGGTTAAAATTTTTCGAAAATGGTCAATAAATGTCTAAAATTATAAAAAATGGTCAAAAATTGTCAAAAACTGTCAAAAATGGAAAATTATTATCAAAATTGGTTAATAATTGTCAAAAATTGTTAAAATTTTGAAAAATGGTCGATAATTGTCAAAAACTATCAAAAATGGTCGATAATTTTGAAAAATGGTCGAAAAATTTTGAAAAATTGTTAAAATTTTTGAAAAATTGTCAAAAACTATCAAAAATGATAAAAAATTGTCAAAAATGGACAATTTTGTTAAAAATTGTAAAATTTTGAAAAATAGCTGATAATTGTCAAAAATTGTTAAAGTTTTTGAAATATGGTTAAAAATGGTCAATAATTGTCAAAAATGGTCAAAAATTTGGAAAAATGGTCCATAATTGTCAATAATTATCAAAAATGGTCAATAATTGTCAATTATTTTTGAAAACTGTCAAAAATGGACAATTATCGTCAAAATTGGTCAATAATTGTTAAAATTTTGGAAAATGGTCGATAATTGTCAAAAACTATCAATAATTTTGAAGAATGGTCAAAAATTTTGAAAAATTGTCAAAAATTGTTAAAAATGGTCAAAAATTATTGTCAAAAACTGTCAAAAATGGACAATTATTGTTAAAAATTGTCAAAATTTTGAAAAATAGTTGATAATTGTCAAAAACGGTCCAAAATTTGGATAAATGGTCCATAATTGTCAATAATTTAAAAAAATGGTGAATAATTTTGAAAAATGGTATAATATAAACATCGATTATTTTCTAACATCCCTAGTCAGTAGATCTTTTTAAGGTTAATCATGATGAATAACGAAAATGACCATTATTCTAGCACTCCTATTATAACCTAAGATAATATAAAAAAATGTTTTAATTATTAAAAGGGCAACTGTAGGAAAAATTATGTGTTTTTCGAGCGTAAAGTAAAATTGCCGCTTTCGAAAGATTCTTTCTCGTGTATGTTCCTGCCATTTTTCCCAAGCAATGCTCTTCCCCTATTTGTGCGTTGAAGTCGCCAATTAAAAGTGTTGTGTCTTCTTTTGGTATTTTTTCCATTTCTTCCTCAATCTTTTTATACATATTATCTTTCTCCTCCTTATCTGCACCTTCAGTTGGTGCGTATGCATTTATTATCGATATATTCATTGATAAACTTTCGCATTAAAAAAAATTGAAGGTATGATTGTCCCGTGAAGAGGGATCTAGTACGATTCAAAACTGTTTTATCGTAGCATGCTATGATTCTTATAAAAATCGAACTGTTCGAGTTTTTTTCTTATTTCAGCGCACTATAGAATAATCCCATTCTTTTTTGAAAAAAATATGAATTTCGCAAAAATTCTTTCGTTTTTTGCGCAAGATGAATTACCGGACAGAGTGTGGCTTACTTTGAGGATTAACTCATTGTAGCATTGTAGATATCTTCATTTTTTGGCAAAAAAATTTTAATTTCTCAAATCTTTCTATGAACAGTTTTGATAGATCCGTTTTTGTCTCATAAAAGTTCGAATTAGTTTTTTATAATTTTTAATTCGGAAAAGCTATTTCCAATTAATTTGGGTATAAGCCTCTAAAAAACTGAAGGCAAGTCTATTGAAATTTATCAAAACTGATTCTGCGAGGATATTTTTGAATGTCTAACTTTAAATTTCCTCTCATAATGTTGAGTTCAATTTTTAAATCATTATAGATCAGTTTTTCTTTTCTTTATCACTCCGTTTAATGAGAAAATTTTATCTGATTTAAATAATAGCAATAATCACAAATTAATTAATCAAACCGTTAAATGAGTTTTGATTTCCTTTCTGCCTTACTCTATCCTCTATCTGGACATGAATTATTCAATAAAAAACTTGATTAATTATTGTCATGTTATGAAGATTTAGAGCTACGATTGATGATTTCAACTAACTGAAAAAAATTATGATGAACATTATAAAATCGTAACTTATCTATAAAAGGCATAATTTCAGCAAGTTTATTATCGTAATATCATAAGGGTATCTAATATTTCCGAAAAAAATCGAAAAAACACGTTGCTAAGTAATATTTTAACAAGAAGCATGAGTGCTGGTGGCAACAAAAATACGAGTCGAAGGCGAGGATTTTTGCTCCTGCACGAATGCATTTTGTTGAAAAAATATTACTTTGCATTGTGTTTTTTCGATTTTTTTCACAGGAAAAATTAGAAGCCCGAATGGTATTGGACAAGACTATTTCATGAGTAACAAATTATCCTGCATACACATAGCTTACAAAACATACCTACTACGAGATGGTTTTTTGTTGATATAGAATTTTGGTTTGTGATTAGATGTGGACCTTTACTGAGGTTAATGTATTGGTGTGGTAACAACGTAGTCTCCAGTCCAGGATTATGCTCTCACAGCTTCTGGACGAATAGCATCTACCTTGTGCTGATGAGGCGCGAATACGCCGAAACGGGTCTACAAGTAGTGATGTTATTCCTTCTAATTACAAACCAGAATGGTTGGTTATATTTTGCAGATATTCAAACCTCGTTTAACTTAGAAGTGTAATTCAATGTCTGTCGGTGCATATAGCCGGAGAAGTAGTTGTTGCTTATGCTTAGTAAACGGTTTGTTCTTTGGAAATTTATTTTTCTAATTTTGTAAAGCGTTATAATAGTATTGAACTATTATTTTTTGACGTCTGAAATACAGGTATGTAATTAATTTAATTACAAAATACTACAAACTTAATTATTTATGGTACAATAATTAAAATATAAATTGCAATTTTCGTACACAGTAGGAGTATTGTTTGAAATCTTTGTTAACTTATTGATAACGTTGGGTGTAGGTAGATCATTAATGTTGTTCATCTGTCCAGCTGTAGAGTGAGAAGCTCGAGGAGTGGCTGCAGGATCTTCTGTTTTCTGTTTTTTAGCTGGAGGTTCTGAGGCGTCACTTCTAAAGGTGTTTCTGATGTTGGAATAATGCTCATTATCCATTTGCAGATAAGGCTTAATTGAGTTGGCTGAACTGTGGCCAGTAATTTTAATCAATTTTTGTTCACCCACCCTTCCTTTAGCCAGGTTACTGACTGCTGTCCACCGCATAGAGTGGTTTGTTATTTTTATTTCTTTTGTATTTAATCCTCCCTTCTCTGCTGCTTCTTCAGTCCATTTCGAAAGTTCGTTTTTTCCCACTGGAGTGTTTTTGTACCATCCGCTTGATTGTTATTTGTTCCATGATGTGGTTACTGTTAAAAATAATCTATCGGCTGTTATTCTAGATGAACGTTTAACCATTAGAATTTTAAAAAGACGGACTGGACAAAAGGTAGGGTTCTTCGTGTTCGGGACCAGCCATTTACTATCGGCCATTTCTTGGTATCTCCACCCTGGGCCATTTTATTGAATAGATGATTATATTCTACTCTTCCTAAAAAGTAGGATTTTTTAAAATCAGTTATTTTACAAACAAAGTATTAACATTTTTAAAACTTTGATGACGTAATCTTGTTTTGTATGTATATAAGAAGAGCTCCACGAAGCGAAATAGTTTTATGGCAATTATTTAAACATTTTTTTTTAGTTTAGAGCTATGAAGGAAGTTTGAAAAAATTTTGTTAATTAACAATCGTCTAGCATATTGAAAAATTTGTTTTTATGGAAAATTCCAACGGGAATCATTTCTTTAAAGTGTTTAGATTATACTATAATTTTTTTAGATTTTTCAATTAACTTTAAGTACTTAAAAATAAATTTTTTAAGTGACGTAGTCGCTTTCGAGGCCGTGCGCGCAACCTAATAATTGCGCGCGGAGGGCTATTTTCAGCGTTAAATTAAAATTATAAATAATGGAGATAGATTTCTGGGAGTTCGGACTTTTTTATTGGAAATATCCTCCTCTTTAAGGATCTTTTTTTCAAATTTCGAAAATATTTATAATTTACGAACAATAAGCTACAAACCAAACACTATTTTTTTGGAGTTTAATTGTATATAACTTTTGGAATTTTTTATGGACTAATATAATTATTTGGCACAATGATCTAGACATTATTCCGGATCGAATGAGCTAAACCACATAATTTTAATAAAAGTATGTAGAATTAACACCATCTTAAGCTTATAGACTAGACTATTAGAGCGGTTTTAAATAATCGTTTCAATTTTTTTTACACCGTTACATCTAGTTACCTATAGAATAAAATATGTCGTTGCCGTAGAAGTGTCAAATAATAAATAATTGATTCGTTATTTAAATCTTAACATCTAGATACCTTCGCTACTGTAAAAGTGTCAAATAAAAAAGTATGTGTCAGTTTTATTGTCTATAATTAACAATGTTTTCTTTAAGTGAAAAGGATAAATACGTTTTAACGTACGCTGAAACTTTTGTGTAAATATAAACGGAAACGCCCGCCATCACATAATTAATTTTTGGCTCCTTCTTTGGCTCCTACTCTAAATTTAGTTCTTGGTCACTATAACTATCTTCATCTAAATTATAAAGGGTTTAACATTGGTACTTCTACACATATAAGAATTTTCCACTCCAATAACATGATTTAGACTGTTTTTCCAATTCTACTACCGATGAGCTTAATTACAGTTACCAGTAAATAATTGTCATATTAGAAAAGCGTGATATATAGACGCCAAAAAATAATAGTTCGATATTATTGAACGCTTTACAAAATTAGAAAAATAAATTTCCAAAGAGCCAATAAAAGAGCCAATAAAAGGGCCAATAAAAGGAAATCGAGCTGTGCTTTATTGAAATTGGAAGAATACTACGCAATGGTTTTATTATGAGACTTCAGCGAAAATTTTACCATATCACTTCAGTAGTAAAAAACAACAAGAGGATATGAGAATACAGGAACGAAAAATACTCAGAACAATATTAGTACCAAAAAAAATAGGTGAAGATTATAGAAGAAGAACAAATATGGAACTATATCAAGAGATAAAAAAAGACATAGTATAAAAAATTAAGGAGCAAATATCAAAATGGTTGGGACTCATATGGAGAGCAGGTAAGAAAGCAATAATATACTCAATGGTAGAGTGGAAGCCTTGTAGTAAGAGAAGAAGGGGAAGACCCAGGATAAATTGGTTGCAGGAGGTAGTAGGTGATCCAAAGACAATGGGAATTAAACACTGGGAAGAGAAAATTGGGGGCAGGAAGCAATGGCTACAAATAGTAGAAAAAATATGAATAGGAAAAGTGGTCTGATCCACCCTTACAAAAGGATCTAGAAAGCTCGTAAGAGCGGCGCTACTCCTACGGGAGTGTTAAGCCACTATATACAGGGTGCGCCAATTATTTCCACTCGATCTCTAGCACCGAAACTAAAAGAGGTATCAACAAGATTTCTTGTAGGTTTATACGGTGTCACTCGGACTACAATTGTAAAATATTTTGATGTATACATGGTGGCTAATTTTTGTGGAATGAAAATTAATTTGGTTTTTTTAAATTGAACACCCTGTATACGATTATGTCTTCTGATTCTACTTAATATTAGCTTTACGGTAGTTTTTTGAATTTGTAAATCCGACGCGGCGTTGACAAGTTATTCCTATTATAAGCAGATTTAACGAAAAAACAGCACTTCAGAAATATTAGCACAATAAACACATTTTTTCAAAAATTTCTCCAAAAGGCTACTATGATGTAAATGAAACATACACCTACCACAATAATTACCCAACATCTTCACCTGTTGCACAGGGTGTTTGCCGATGGCGTGCAAATAGTCTAGTTTTTTGTGATGTTTCATTTTTGTGAAAAAAATAACTAAACGTATAGCTCTACATAAGAGCGATGCAAGATTATATCCAGAAAGATCAGCATTAGCTGAACATGTTTTTTCTACAAATCATATAATAGATTATAAAAACTTTGAAATTTTACATAAAGAAAACAACTACTCTAAAAGGATTTTCCTGGAAATGGCATTCATATGTCAAGAAGATAATTGCTTAAATAAAAGAACTGATATTCAAAAACTTAGTACAATTTATAGCTATTTATTATCTTTTGACAAAAAAACAAAAAATTCAAATATTGAAGATGAGAATTCTGTTCCTTTATATTAACTTACCAACTATTATTTCACTTGCTAATATACTAAACATATTTAAAGACATTTCTATGACTACTAAAAATTAACATCGATGTCGTAATGTCAATTTTGATAGTTTTATTTTTAATTTAATTTCTTGAAAAAGAAAATTATATCTTATACCATGTTTTTTCTCCATATTATACATATTATATATAGATATTGTGATTAACCTCGCTTAGTTGTAAGTAATTAATGTTTTACTTTTAAACTGAATTTATTTATACCTGTTTGAAATATCTATAAATGTATCTTTTGTAGTTCTTTGATAATGGTGATAATAAATTACCGAAAGCTCAGAACAAACTAAAAAGAGTTCACTTATTCACATTGCCGCATCCCCCACAATAATAGTTAGACCTAACTAGTATCGGCAACGAACTATTTTCTATATATATATATATATATATATATATATATATATATATATATATATATACTTCAGTAGAACTTGCCTGGAGGTGGCGAAGCAGTCCATAGCAGAGTTTATTATTTTAAAGAGGAAGTGGATAATTCTGGGATTAAAATAGGTAGATAACATAGTTACGTATTTTTTTAAATAACTGATTTTAAAAAATCCTACTTTTTAGGAAGAGTAGAATATAATCATCTATTCAATAAAATAACCCAGGGTGGAGATACCGACAAATGGCCGATAGTAAATGGTTGGTCCCCAATACGAAGAACCCTACCTTTTATCCAGTCCGTCTTTTTAAAATTCTAATGGTTAAACGTTCATCTAGAATAACAGCTGATAGATTATTTTTAACATCAATCACATCATGGAACAAAGAACAATCAAGCGGATGGTACAAAAACACTCCAGTGGGAAAAAACGAACTTTCGAAATGGACTAATGAAGCAGCAGAGAAGGGAGGATTAAATACAAAAGAAATAAAATAACAAACCACTCTATGCGGTGGACAGCAGTCAGTAACCTGGCCTAAAGGAAGGGTGGGTGAACAAAAATTGATTAAAATTACTGGCCACAGTTCAGCCAATTCAATTAAGCCTTATCTGCAAATGGATAATGAGCATTATTCCAACATCAGAAACACCTTTAGAAGTGACGCCTCAGAACCTCCAGCTAAAAAACAGAAAACAGAAGATCCTGCAGCCACTCCTCGAGCTTCTCACTCTACAGCTGGACAGATGAACAACATTAATGATCTACCTACACCCAACGTTATCAATAAGTTAACAAAGATTTCAAACAATACTCCTACTGTGTACGAAAATTGCAATTTATATTTTAATTATTGTACCATAAATAATTAAGTTTGTAGTATTTTGTAATTAAATAAATTACATACCTGTATTTCAGACGTCAAAAAATAATAGTTCAATACTATTAAACGCTTTACAAAATTAGAAAAATAAATTTCCACAGAACTAAGAAGCAACAACTACTTCTTGGGCCATATGTCCCGACAGTCATTGAATTACACTTCTAAAGTAAACGGAGTTGGTATATCTGTTAAGATAGAACCAGCATGGTTCTATTCGTTTACTTTAGAAGTGTAATTCAATGTCTGTCGGGGCATATAGCCCGAGAAGTAGTTGTTGCTTCTTAGTGGACGGTCTGTTCTTTGGAAATTGAATTTTCTAATTTTGTAAAGCGTTATAATAGTATTGAACTATTATTTTTTGACGTCTAGAGTCTTATTTTCTCTAACACTAGATTTAACCTGGTGCCGTATTAGGTTAATGAGATTAAATATGCACTAATAGGGAGGAATACGCAACACTGTATGTCTATTTATAATTGCAAGCATATCACACACATACCTATTCTTTATTAATCTTAACCTTAATAATTCTAAAAGTTCTCGTTTTTGTATG
Organism: Lochmaea crataegi; assembly: GCA_947563755.1. Taxonomy (NCBI): domain Eukaryota; kingdom Metazoa; phylum Arthropoda; class Insecta; order Coleoptera; family Chrysomelidae; genus Lochmaea; species Lochmaea crataegi. The sequence continues at coordinate 56,349,766 of OX387422.1, read as the reverse complement.
TTTCTCCAACGTATGTGTCTTTGGTTATTATATAACAAGGAAAATTATTTAAGTAACTGACTTACATTATCAATTATAATCACACTATTTTGTTGTATATTTTTTAAAAGTCGATGTTCAAACCAATCTTTGGGCGTCACTGCGTTAGTGTCCTGATGATAATCTAAAGAAAAATCTGTTATGTTTTTAGCTGACAGATTGTTGTGATAATATTAAAGTTTAGTTATCTTGAAATTTTTTAGTACGACTTATTTCCTCAAAGTGTGTGGCCTGGCTTTCTGAACCCTCATAGCGAAGATATATTATTTCTGAGAAATACTATTTTTTTGGTCATAATGAATGCCCGATCGGCTCTGTGACAAGTCTGAGGGTGATTGTATTTCCGGCTATATTTTTCTCCACGTGTATTTACAAGTGATTTATTTTATACAGGGATGTTTATCACAATATATGATCCACTTAGAGATATTATAATATTTAAATCTATATAATACCTAAATAAGTCAGACTTGATAAAAACGTATAAATGTGTCGTAGTGTAGGTATCCTTAAACTTTTTTATCACTCATTCAGTCGTTTAGGTATAGAGTTTAAAACATTCCATAGACTTTTCTAAAATCGCGTTTGGAAATGAAAAATATCTAGACAAAACATAATTATTTTTGGAAAATACACAAATAAAACAAGGATATGAATAAAAACAATTAAATTGATGGTTCGGGTCAACTTTCGTTTAGCTGAAATCAGTTATGTAAGAAATATTCGTTTATTTACTATTTGGAACCTTTTCTAAACAGAAAGAGTCAAATTTTTTTTGCAGAAATGAATAATTTTTATTTTTTCGACTTCAGAATAGCTGAAACCAGTTACAAGAAAATACGTTTCTGTTTTATATTTTAGACAATTTTCTAAACATAAAGACGCAAAAAACTTCTTGCGGAAATATACCATTTTCATTTATTGATAAAATAGTGTAGAATTTAGAATGATTCGAACTATACTCGGCAATTGGACTCCGTAAACAGGCGTGTACAAAACCGTTTCTCTTCAGATTTTTGAAGCAATATTAAGCTGTTAAGAGTAGATATTATTCATTGATCTATGTTAAAGGTCGGGAAGAGGATTATACTCAATTTTTACATAGTTTATATTATTTATTATAGTTTATTTATTAGTTTCAGTTATTCTGAAGTCGCGAAAATGATGCATTTCCGCAGAAAGTTTTTTGTGATTTTGTGTTTGGGGAGGCATCTATATACTGAAAAAACAATTTTTTTTTTAAATGGTTTTAGCTAAAAAAAATTTCACCCGATGGTTCTTTTTGTTATTTTTGGGAAATTAAACCACAATCTTTTTTTATATTTTTATTTCAACGTTTCCGCAACGTCCAGTTTCCGTTATCAACAATAATTAATTTTTTTTTCAAATGTTGCCCCTATCTGACACAAAAAAATACTACAAATAGACAATCAATGATATTTTAAAGTTTAAGGACTAATAAAATATTGTCAAATATTGTCAAATGTCTAAGGTCCATTCACAGTTATATTTTTGGCAACAATTATTGTAAAATTGTAATATTGTAAAATATATTTCTTATAATAACATTCTGACAGTTTTATGATCTTCTAGGAATGGTATCTAGTGAAGTATACTTACAAGAGGGGTTTTTAAGGGGGGGGGTGCTTTTTTGCTTATTTTAGAAATGCTGTTAATTAAACGTGTTTCTGGTTATTTTTTCGTGAAATATAATTATTTTTGTTTTAAAATATGTGTAATCTATTTGAAATAGACAGAGAGTAATATAACCTAATTTAACATGCAAAAACCCTACCGGTCCAGAATTTTAAAACGATTTACAATATAATTCACAGCTTTATTCTTTTATTTGCCTACCCAACCCTGTACCACGCCGGTATACAATAAAAATTCCATCTTCGGGTCGCTTGTAATTGCAGACAGGGCCGTACCTTTACCTAATCACATAAAATTGGAGGATCTTCCACCACTTTCTTACAATGGTAAGGTTATTCCATTTGCGGCGGAAGTAAAATATTTGGGGATTATCCTAGATACAAAACTTACATGGAACGCTCACTTGGAAAAAGTTATCCAGGCTATCCTTGAGGATATGTCGCAGGATCTGTGGAAAATCTTGGGGCTTGGGGCCCAAACAAATCCGTGGGATATATGTGATGATTGTTAGACCAATAATCACATATGATATGGAGCTATTGCTTGATGGTCAAAAGCTTTACATCGAACGGCTCAAGCAAAGCTCTGGTTTACAGAGACAGGCCAGGCTTGTCAGGCAATTACTGGTACTATTTAGTCGATGTCATCGTACTTAATCCGAAACAGGCGAATATTCGTGAAATAGGGTATATGATTTGGCCATACAATTTTAGGGCTTTCACTATACTATTGTTTAATAGAAGATATTTGGCATCAATTTAAATGGGGTCTTTCTTAACAGGAGTTTAGTTAATCACTTCACTATAAGTAAGAACAGACTTTACCTTCCTGCTTATTAACTAATTTTTTATTACACTTTCATTTATATTTAATACTATCCATACAAGTAATAAATAATATTTTAGTAAGAAAAAGTTTCATAATTGTTCTGAAGAGGAATGTGCTTTAGGGAGTTTGGTAACTGGTGTTTTTTGCATTCACTGTTGTATGTAAACATTTAATTAATAGGTGTTTCACAGACTAACCAAATTACAACAGGTTTATTTTTTCTTCGCCAGTGGGTAGTCGTGTATAGCCATTATGAATGCCAGATAAGATCTTCCAAATTTTAACGCATTTCACTTCAACAACTTGGGTTAATGTAGATAATTGTATTCGAATTATATTGGTGAAGATTTTACAATAATATATTGGTATAAGTCAAAATACTTAGTTAGTAGTTTTTCCCTTAAGACACATAAACAAGCATTTAACTTATAATGAGTTATTTGCTCTTTAATAGTTGCTCTCAATGGATGAATATTTATAGTGACAAGTGACACAGTTCGAGTTTTAGCAGCAGAAATCTTCCAAGGAGTAACAGCTTTTTGGCATTTTTCAAAAACGTTTTCTTTAAAATTAGTTTTTGGTTTTTCCAAGCCCTTCTGTCAAAAACTCCAATAACACTGCAGCCGAATGGCTTATTGTATTTTTGATCGTGGTTTTCCATAGCTTTCAGTTCAGTACCTTTATCACCTTTATGCAAGCTGTTTGTCTTGGTGGAGTATACTAAAAACGATTAATTTTCTTTTTCGTCGACCAATACAAAAAATGACATTTTACGTACTAATTTCCGGATGAAAAATCGACCATTTTTGAAAGGAAGTATTTTTCGTCCGCTAAAACGTTAATACAGGGTGATTCATAATGAATTGTACACAAAGCAGTGGTAGACTCCTGACATCAAAATATGACGATTGGCCAAATATGACCTTAGTAAAATGCTGATAGTTAACAATCTACAGGGTGGTAAAGTTGAAATATTTTATTAATGATTCTGAAATATTTCAGTAGCCGCTTCACTGATATTGATGAAATTTTGGTAATTGGGGTTTTTCGAGGTGGCAAATGTCGCCATACGGTTATTTTTGGCCTACTCCACGAGGGGGCGCTTCATACTAAAACGGAGTTCACTCTTAATATGGCTAAAAGTTTTTAATGTTAATTAAGAAATATAGTAAATTTGTGCAGACAACATTTATAAATAAAAAAGGGATACTTGTTTCCATTTGATAAATTCAACCGTTTTCGAGAAAACTATAAAATATTATTTTAGAGCACATTTCACCATTAACTAATAAGTTGGACATTAACAACAGTTAAATCGTTGCAGAAAAACTTTGTGTGTACTATTTTATTAATTTATTGATAAATTTGACACAAAATAAATGAATTACTCCGTGTATGTTCAATAACTAGGAAGAAATAACAAAGAAATGGCAATAATAATAATAACCGTAACATTGAATCTACAAAACAAATTTTATAACATATCAAGATGAAAATACATATTATTAATTCAATAAATGTTTAAAGTGACATCCGTCGAACTCAATACATTTTCTAATTCTTTTTAATAATGAATGTTTAACTTTAAAGAAAATATTCGGTTGATTTCTGATGTATTGGAAGGTATTCCGTATTTGGTGCCATAACTCCTGTCGATTGTTGATTGCTTGGGAATAAACTAATGCTTTCATATGCCTCCAGAAGTAATAAGCCATTAGATTGAAATCGGGGCTTCGAGCTGGTCACCGAAATTCAGTGCCCCTACCAATTCATCGTTGAGGAAACTGCAAATTCAAATAATTACGGACTTCACGGGAATCGTGAGCCGGAGCTCTGTCCTGCATAAACCTCAAGTTCCGTCTAATGTGTAAGGGCCACGTTGTTATTTCATCGAAAAGTTCTGTTTGTTCAGATAAGAATTACCCTTTAAATTTGGTGGTAATTCATATGAACCGACTAAGCGATCTCTTACAATTCCACACCACACATTGATTTTAAATTATTGCTGAAAATGTGATTCTTTTGGTAAATTTGGGTTTTCCACTTCACAGTAATGGGAGCTCCTCCAATTAAATACTCCTCTTCTGGTGAACGTTGCTTCATCCGTAAATAAAATATTCTCGAGAAAATTCCGATTTGCCCTTTGTTCATTAAGAAGAATTTCTGAAAATTCTCTGCGTGCGGGAAGATATCTGGTTAACAAGTTGTGCACCGGGGTAAAATGAAACGGTCTTAAATGTTCTTTCTTGAGTATTCTCGATATGGAAGATTAACTTATTCCTGTAGCTGCTGCCAATCTCCGTGTACTAACTTCAAGATTTTCAGCAACTTGAATTAAAATTTCATCCTCTTGATCCGCGGTAATGATTTTTGGACGCCCCGTGCTCCTCTCACGACGAAACTCTCCAGTTTCTCCTAACCTGTCATAAATATTTTTAAAAGTTTGATTTTAATAATACTTTCAAATGAAAGTAATACGTGTATTGTCATCTTGATATGATAAAAAAATTTAGTTTGTAGATTTACGCCCATTATTATTGCCATATAATTTCTTTGTTGTTTCCTTCTCGTTATTGAACCAGTATCGAGTAATTTATTTTGTTTCAAAGTTATCAATAAATGAGTAAAATAATACATACACATTTTTTGCAACGATTTATTTGTTGCTAATGTCCAATGTATTACCTTAATGATGAAATGTGCTCTAAGCTAATATTTTATTATTTTCTGGAAAACAGTTGAATTTATCAAGTTGAAACAAGTATACCTTTTTTATTTATAAAATTTGTCTGCACAAATTTGGCATGTCGCCATATGTTTCTTAATTAACATAAAAAACTTTTAGTCATAAGAGTGAACTCCATTGTAGTATGGAGCGCCCCCTCGTAGAGTAGGCCAAAAATAACCGTATGGTTACATTTGCCATCTTGAAAAACCCCAATTACCAAAATTTCATCAATATCAGTGAAGCGGTTACCGAAATATTTCAAAATAATTAATAAAGTATTCCAACTCTACCACCCTGTAGATTGTTAACTATCAACATTTTACTAAGGTCATATTTGGCCAATCGTCATATTTTGATGTCAGGAGTCTACCATTGCTCTGTGTACAATTCATTATGAATCATCCTGTATATCCAAATTTCCGAAACTTATTGCAATTTCGAAAAAACAAAGCGTTGGGTACAAAGCGTAAAGATATAGAGTATTTAGTAGAGATAAAATAATCAGATTTCTGCGTGATGCCCCAGATGTTATCTTTTGCACAGAGGACGAAAAGAGTTTGCAGACGAAAAGTACTTGCCTTCAAAAATAGTCGATTTTCCATTAGGAAATTGGTAATTTTTTGTAAAGGTCGACGAAAAAATGTAATATGCACCTCGGCGAAGTAGGTACTCTATAGTATCTCGCCTGCTTGCTAGTCTCGGCTATCAATTTGCAAGCTCGACTATAATAGACAGTTTTTCGACTTTGGTACATAAATAACCATTTGATAACAGAAATAACATATTGCTACGTCGGACCTTTTCCAATTTTTCTTTCAAGCTTTCTATGTACATACGAGGTGTGCGTTCTTCTGCTTCTTTATCAGTAGGAAGTCTTCCGAAAAGAAGATCGTGAGGAAGCTTCATTTCTCTGCCAGTGACTACCATAGATGGACCATAACCGGGATTCGTGTTCAGAACTTCTATAGGCTAGCAGAAATAGAGGAACTAAAGTGTACCAATCTTTTTAGTTTTCAGAAACGAACATTGAAAGGTATTGGTATATGATGTATTTCTATCATTCCATCGGAATGTGGGTGGAGAGGCGTAGTGCGTGTTTTCTTAATGTCTAATGTCTTCATCAACTCCTGCCATGAGTCGGATTCAAAATTTAGTCCTTGATCAGAATGCAATTCCAGAGGGATTCCGTGTCTCGCAAAAACGTTGGTTACAAAATCCTCTGCTACCGTTGTCGCTTCTTGATTAGGAAGAGGTGCTAATTCTACATCCCTTCGACAGTTGACCCAATAATATCTTTCCCGAACTCGTGTCAGTGTTCTTCTAGTACCAAAATGTCCTCCTGGGTGGCTACTATGAAGTTCTTCTAACACATTTTTGATGTGTGATCTTGGCAGTACCAATTGGTGAACTATACGTACTCCATCAGGGCTTTTCCATCTTCGATGCAATAGTCCATCATGAATATACAGTGAATCCCACTGAGCCCAGTACTCTTTTAAGCTTCCACTATATCTGGCTACCTCTTACCAAGTAGGTCTGACTCCATTTTTACGCCATTCTCTTATAACTTTCAAGTCATTGTCTTTCTTTTGACTTTTTTTTGAGGATTTCAAGGGGATTTTGATTATCATCACTTTCACTGGGTTCTCCTTTTCTTCAATTCTTTAACAGTACCGGCATTGTCGTTCTAAACAGGGTTGCCTGGAAAGTATATCGGCATTGCTACGGAGACGTCCTTTTCGGTGTACTATTACAAAGTTATATTGCTGTAGTATCTCTATCCACCTAGCACCTTGTCTTTTAGGCTTCTTAATATTAATTAACCACTGCAAAGCGCTGTGGTCACTTTCTTATAACAAAACTTCTACTATGAAGAAAAGTATGGAAGTGTTCAAGAACTTTGATAATAGCCAAAAGTTCTTTACTGTTGACGCAATAATTTTTCTCAGCCTTTCCCATGGTTTTACTAAAATATACAATCACTTTTTCTTCGTCTTCTTGTTCTTGTGATAGCACGGCACTTATACCGTGTTGGGATGCATCACAATCCAGAATAAATGTTCCTTTCCCGTGGGTAGGCTAAAATCGGTGATGTGGTTGATCGTTTCTTCAACTCTACGAAAGTATTTTGACAATCCGACGTCCAGTCAAATTCAATGTTGTTTTCAGTTAGTCGATGAAGAGGTTTAGCAATTCGACCAAAGTTCCTGGACAAATTTTCGGTAATATGAACAAAGTCCAGGAAAACTTTAGTAGCTACAATTTTCTCCGGATCGGTTTCAATTCCTGCTGCGGAAACGATATGTCCCAGATAATATGTCTCCGTTTGGAACAGTGAACACTTCTTGGGATTCATAGTCCGGCCAAATTAGACCAAAAAATAAGAGTGAAGGTACATAAATTCACAACAAGCTGAAAGTGAGTAAAACTGTTCAAAACAACATTTCACAATTCCCTATCGTTCCGGTACATGGAAAAAAATTGACTCGAGGTCAAAGGTAAAAAAATGGGTTTTTCGCGATTTTCTTCAAAACGCCAAGTTTTATCCCAAATTTACTTTCAGACAAAAATTGTAGATCATAAAATTATCTATAAAAAAGGTATGAAAAATTTTTTCTCTAAAAGCCTCCCTTTCTGAGATATAACGAGTCAAAAAGTTGGAAGCGTTATAATATGCACACGTTTCCACGCCACCTTTAGGGTAGTGTACTTAGCGCGTTTTTTTCAAAGTGGTTTCCCCAGTAGGCCTATTTCACAGGTCTGTTGTGATTTTGTTTAATTGAAAACTATTCAGATATTCGCAAGGGGTGGAATTGATAAAAGCGATGGAAATTAAAAAGCAGTAAAAAATTTATTCGTCCGATTCATAACCTTCAATTACTTCTTCTTGATCTTCATCCTGGGTGTAAGTAAATTGCGTCAATAGCGATGTATGGCGTGTCTGTTCGTCAGTATCAAACGAATCCTCTGCTGTTGTGATTCAACATTAGAACACGACCGGCATTCACAATTCGTGCATGCTAGAGAACAAAACAGTCCAACTTTTTAGTAACCACATTTAGCACTGCATCCCTTTTTACAGTTGCAAAAAATTGTTTTCGGCAGTTTTTCCGGCGCAGGTGGGTCTGAATTGGTTCTAATGTATTATCGACCAACTTTCAACCCCAATCTGTTGGATCTAGCTGATAACCAAGCCACACTTGAACTTGATAATATACCCGAAAAATATTTTGATGAGCAGCAACTGAGGTTGGAGGAAGACAAGCTAATTGCACTTGTTTTTTATTCCGAGTGTTTTTAACTAAACATGCACATCGATACTTATCTAAGCAGCTAGTTTTTTTAGGAGCTCCCTACATACAAAGAAGAAATCTAATTCCGTTGGTGATAACTTCTTGTGGAGTTGAATTACTTTTTTAAAAAACTAAATCTTGCTTTTCAAACATTTTAAAGACTGTTGTTTTACCCCTCCTGTAAAATGCAGATGTCGTATCACAACCAGTTATTGCGTGTAATAATAGTACATGATTTTGACATTTTGCAAAAGTCGATAAACTTTTTGATGAATATACTTCCGATCGATTTTGAGCTTTTCCTGGTTTCAAGAAGAGAATAGTTTTTTCAGTTGGAGTTCGAGCAGTCAGTAATACGAGTAAGTCTACATCTTCACAACAACAATAGTTGTATCTGTCAAAATAAATTACTCTATTGGTTTCAATAATCAGTACATCGGCGTCGTTATTAGCTTGTTTAACCAATATATTTTCAGCAGTAAACTTTTCTTTCAACATTGAAATGAACCGAGACTTGTGAGTATTTGCAAGAAATTTCTGTTGACTGTGTTAAGTTGAGCAGTGTTCCATAGAAGTATTTCTCTATTGAAAAACGATGAAAGCAAACAAACTTTTTATTTTAAAAACAACTTACAATTATTTTATATATATGACATTAACATTTTTTATATGTCAGAATTGATTAATAATTGTTCAACAGATTTGATTGTCTTAACAGACTGGTAGGTACTATCATCCAATAAAATATCGGAAGATGAAGATGTTGCTAAAGTTCACCGACGTTGTTCTGCTGCTTTAATATTTGTCGTGCAATCATTATAGCCATCAAATACGACAGTAACTCCGGGACCAAAATGTCGACGTACATACTGAATGTATTTATAAAAAATAACGTTGAATGTTTCTTCGCTATCCCACACAACACGGTGTAGAAAGTATCGTCCATCAACGATGTATGTCGCATTAGCGTTGTTAATATCAATATTTACCTTTTCAAAACAATCGTAAATATCAGACTTCTGTGTTTTACGCGTGCATATTATAACGCTTACAACTTTCTGAATCGTTATATCTCAGAAACGGTGGCTTTTAGGAAAATTATTGATACCTTGTTTATAGATAATTTTATGATCTACAATTTTTGTCTGAGGTAATTTTGCGATAAAACTTACGGTTTTGAAGAAAATCGCGAAAAACCCATTTTTTTACCTTTGACCTCGAGTCAATTTTTTTCCATGTACCGGAACGATGGGGAATTTTGATATGTTGTTTTTAATTATGTTTTGAACAATTTTACTCACTCTCAGCTTGTTGTGAATTTATGTACCTTCGAAAGTCTAGATTGACCGGACTATTAGTTTTAAATTGGCATTCCTTCACCTGTCAAATACTTCTTTAACATTTTTCAAATGCTCGTCAAAGGTTTTCGACATGATCATTATATCATCAAGATATACTAGACAGGTTTTCCCGGTTAATCCTCTTAAAACCATCTCCAACGGGGTCATTCAAATGTGGCCGGAGCATTACAGAGTCCGAATAGGAGAACTTAAAAACCGGTAGAGACCGCTGCCACTAGAAAAAGCTGTTTTGTCTCGATCATCAGGGTGTACTTCTACTTGCCAGTATTCACTCTTCATGTTTAGGGTAAAGAACCATTCTTGGAAGTGGATAGCTATCTTTTTGTGTAACCTGATTTAGTCTTGGACAGTATACACAAAAGTGAGTGGATCCATATTTCTTAGTAGCCAGGACCACGGGTGAACACCAAGGACCAGAAGCTTCTTCAATAATATTTGCATCCATCATGTCTTCTATCATATTTTCTACTTCTTTCCGATCAGCAAATGGTAATATCCTTGGCATTTGACGAATAAATTCTGTGCTGTTCTAGACTGGAGCATCCTGTAGATTTTCTCGTCTCAAAAATGTAGCAGTTGTCATTGATAAAGTTGTTAATTTTTCTCAATTCTTCAGTTGTTAAGTGGTCATAATTTTCAACTAGTTGTTTCATGAGGCTGGCGTGATGGTGAGGTGACCAGTTGGAGTTGATTAAAAAAAATGTATTTTCTTTTTGTTTTGAATAAATGTATTTGTTGTACCTACTTACTATATTTAACATAAATACTTTACCCATTTAAGGTATATGTACTAAATAAATTATTTTTCAAACTCTTTCAAACTAGTTTGACAAACAGTTTGAATTTTCAAATCTGTAACCATTGCCCAGTTTGATTTGACTTGAATTATTTGACAGAGAGATTGACTTGAGTTTGACTTAATTTCAACTCAAACTCAAGTCAATCTCAAATATTCAAGTCAAATTTGTGCAACTCTATTATGAAATGAAAAACAAAATATTAACCACTCAAGAAAATTTGAACTGATATTGTTATTTATATTATTTAAATTTCTATCGAAAAAATTGGATAATTTAAAATGAAGGAAAATATATTTTATACCATTCAGATGATCCTTCTTGAAGATAAAATATCTTGAAATATAAACATTCGCTGTTCCATTTATACGATTAATATCAAATAAAATTACTGAATAATAGGATAAATTATAAATAATTAAATTAGCCCTTGTTGAAAAGGAAAAAGAATCCGTAAGAACTAAACAATTTGAAAATATTATTGCGCCGTAAAATATATAAAATTGACTGATGCGGTCGGCCATCTTAGATAGTTCTCGCGGGGCGGAGTTTCATTCTCCGGCGAATCAAAGACATACCGCGAACTTGTTCTACGTAGATCGGGACTAACTAACAGTTATCTGTAAATTCTGTAATCTCGCAAATATGTTAACTTCTATACTATGGTCGAATTATACCGACATCTGGCATTAATAACAAGAACATTGCCAGTAGGTATGTTGTTTTTAGAATGTTCCCAACTGTATGAAATGGTAGAAGTGCGTATTGAGTACCTACCATAAATATAGGCGATTCAGCGAAATATATTTGAATAAAATGTTACTGGTTTCCGAAATACCGAGCATTAACGTTGATCATTGTTAAATTAAATGTGGATATAATTTTTATTGCCTAGTTGGTACTTGATATTTTTAGTAAAATTCATTGAAAATCTTCAGCTGAAATATTAATTATATACAGTGCGCTGGAATAAGTGTTACCTCCTCTCTTAACTTCTCTATTTTTATATGTACAGTGCTATTCAAAAGTCCCCTCCCCCCCTCGTATCTTTTGAATGGCTACACTTACATTAATAACATTTGGAGGGTGAAAATAAAGTGTTGTAAACTTCTCTACGAATGGTAACAGGTGACGTAATAGTAATAGATGACGTCACAGTGCCACTCTGGCCAATAATTTTAAATAGGACCTTATGGCAAGTGATATCTCGTTTGAAAGGCATTGACATTGGCTACATAGCCATATTAATTTTGTTTGGGTTTAAACTAATTTTGACGGATAAATTAAATAAATACCAAAATTATTATTTCACATTGACGTATAAACCTCCTTGTCACCGACTATTAATGTCTATGATTATTCTTTACATTGATTGACAAGTCGTGTCATGTGAATTTTATATTAAGTCGGATTGAAGTTAATTAAAGCTAAATATCTTATTTAGTTTTTTTAATTTTGCCACAATTTAATTAACTTGATATGACCGACACTGATACGAAACTCCCGCCCAATGTGGCAAGATACCTACGACCCGAGAAGTTCGATGTGGATCCCACCGCAACAGAAGCGGACCTAAAGTGGACTCATTGGAAATATACTTTTGACAATTTTATACTCGAAGAGATTCCTAAAGGTACCGACTCCATAAAGCTTAAACTTTTGATGAATCATTTATCAGCGCATATCTTTCCGCACGTACGTGATTCTTTCACCTATGATGATGCCATGAAGGTACTTGATAAAATATACCTCAAACCAAAGAATGTTATACTAGCTCGTCACTTACTAGCCACGCGTAAGCAGAAGCCTGACGAATCTATATCCGACTACGAAAGGTCGCTCAGACTCTTAGCCCGCGATTGTAGCTTCGAAGCTGTCTCTGCTACAACGCATGAAGAAGAAGCTATAAGAGGTGCATTTATATCTGGAATACTATCACTGAAAATCCGGGAAATATTACTTCAAGAAAACTCTCTCACCTTAGATAAAGCTCTCGATCAGGCTCTCTCCTTGGAAACTGCGGAAAGGGATTCCCGGGCCATGACCAGCGGAGTGAATGAAATAAATCTTAATGCTTTACCAGTGCCGTCATTATCAAGACGTACGACTAGAAACTCCCAGAATCCCCGAGCTACTTTGGAAGAGCCAAGTAAATGGACCTGTTTCTATTGCGGAGGAACTACATCACACCGAAGACTCAAATGTCCAGCTTTCAGCGCCCAGTGCCAACTATGCTCCAAGAAGGGACATTTTGCTAATGTATGTAGAGCTATGAAGGTTACTAATAACGCCGTTACCGTTGAAGAATGTGTCTCGGACTCGGATGAGTCTGAAGTGGTTGCTAATGCTGTCTCAGCTGCCTCTCCATCGAGTCTTTCAAAGGCTACTATCCCCGTAACTCTCAACAACTATCACGCCGACGCGTTAATTGACACGGGAAGTTCAGTGAGCTTTATAGACGAGAAGATAGCAAGACTAATGCAGCTGAAACTGAAACCTCACAAACAGACTGTCACATTAGCCTCTCAAAATAACGTATCTTTCGTAAGAAGTGTTTGCTTTGCAACTGTAACTATGAACGAATGCTCACACAAACACAGGCCATTTCTCGTCGTCAGCAACCTTTGTGCTGATGTTACCATAGGCCATGATATGCTTAAAGAACACTCCAGTCTCCAATTCAACTTCGGAGGATCTAAAGAACCTTTGGTCTGCAATGTAATGCAAGCTTCAGTGCCCCCCGCCTCAATATTTACTAACCTCTCTCCGGATATCAAACCTATAGCCGTGAAATCCAGACATTATAGTGAACAAGACGAAAAATTCATCACGAAAGAAGTCTCGAAGCTACTGGAAGACGGCGTAATAGAACCGAGCATATCTCCTTGGCGTGCGCAGGTATTAGTAGCAGGAGGAGAGGGATACCGAAAAAGGCTCGTGATCGACTACTCCTTGACCGTAAACAAGTTTACAGAATTGGACGCATACCCGTTACCTCATATCGAGACCATTGTGTCGAAGGTTGCGAAATTCAGTGTCTTCAGTCAGATAGACTTAAAGAGCGCCTATCACCAAGTGCCTATTAAAGAGAGTGAAAAACCGTACACGGCATTTGAAGCTGCAGGGAAACTCTAACAATTTACGAGAATCCCATTCGGAGTCACCAACGGTGTCGCAGCATTTCAGCGTACGCTCGAATATATAATAGAAAAGGAAAAGCTTAAAGGGACTTTTACATACCTCGACGATGTCACCGTATGCGGAAAAGATGACAGCGATCACGATCAGAACCTACTGAACTTTCAAGCTGCTGCAAAAAGGTACAACCTAACTTTGAATGATCAAAAATGTAAATTTCGTCAGCTGACCATAAGTTTGTTGGGCTACACGATCAAAAATAATACCATTGAACCAGACAAAGAGCGTCTCCAACCACTACTACAGCTACCAGTCCCCACGAACACTGCTGAGCTGAAACGCGCTCTAGGGCTGTTTGCCCATTACGCAAAATGGGTGAAAGATTTTTCTACTAAACTACAGCCTTTAACGAACGTAAGCAGTTTCCCGTTACCTGAAAGTGCCATTATCCAGTTTGAGCAATTAAAGTCAGATATTTGTAAAGCTTCACTGGTAGCAATTGATGGAGATGAAATACTGATTGTTGAAACTGACGCGTCAGAGTATGCGATAGCTGCCACGCTCTCTCAAAAAGGCCGACCAGTGGCATTCTTCTCCAGGACACTATCGAATGCTGAACGTAGACACCCATCGGTTGAAAAAGAAGCATACGCTATTGTGGAAAGCCTAAGAAAGTGGCGGCATTTCCTGATGGGGAAATACTTCATGTTGATAACGGATCAACAATCCGTGTGTTTCATGTTCAACCAAAACCACTCTAGTAAAATTAAAAATGAAAAAATTCAACGCTGGCGTCTTGAGCTCTCCTGTTTTAAATACGATATCATCTATCGACCTGGCTCCCAAAACACTGCAGCAGATGCACTATCCAGAGTCTGCGTACTCATGGATAATAATGGATAATGCTCTACTATGTCACCCTGGCATAACGAGGATGTACCACTGGGTACGCTCAAAGAACCTCCCGTACTCGATCAATAACATAAAGACTATGACGACCTCTTGTAGAGTATGTGCTGAACTTAAACCACGCTTCATGACAACAAAAGGACAACTAATAAAAGCGTTGGCTCCCTTTGAAAGGCTGAATTTGGACTTCAAGGGCCTCTTCCATCAAAATCGGAGAATAAATATTTACTCACCATAATTGACGAGTATAGCCGATTTCCATGGGCTTACCCTTGCAAAGACATGTCATCTGCAACGATCATCAAATGCTTACAAGACCTTTTTAGTACGTTTGGACATCCGCTGTACATCCATAGCGACAGAGGAAGCTCCTTTATGTCAGAAGAACTTAAAACTTTCTTGAGAGCTAACAGTGTTGCCTCTTCCCGAACTACTCCGTACAATCCACGAGGAAATGGCCAAGTAGATCGCCTTAATGGTACTCTGTGGCGTGCAGTACAACTCAGCTTGCGTTCCAACAACATAACAGTAGAACACTGGGAACGAGTCTTGAAGAACGCTCTTCACTCCATTCGATCACTTCTCTGCACATCTACCAATGAGACGCTTCACGAGAGACTTTTCAAACATCCGCGGAGGTCGCCCAATGGAGAATCAATGCCTACATGGCTAGCGCCAGGACCGGTTCTCGTTAAAAATCACGTTCGCTCAAAAAACGATCCCTTGGTGGAAGAAGCTGAACTGCTTGACTATAATCCACACTATTCCGTAATTCGAAGGTCGAACGGCACGGAGAGTACAGTGTCTAATAGGCATTTAGCCCCGCTTCCGAACGATTCTCGCTCTTCAATTGAAGAGTCATTTGAAGATGATTCCTTTGATGAATCCTTTCATTCAGTGAACGCAGACGACCCCACTCCAGATCCTCAAGACGTGATTCTTCCGGGCACTTCACAAGAAGTTAGGGGAGAAACACCTGCCAACGAAAGACCCAAGAGGAATCGCCGGCTACCTTCTCATCTACACGACTTTGTGGTAGGAGGAGAAAACATAGACGGGGAGAATGACGTATAAACCTCCTTGTCACCGACAATTAATGTCTATGATTATTCTTTACATTGATTGACAAGTCGTGTCATGTGTATTTTATATTAAGTCGGATTGAAGTTAATTAAAGCTAAATATCTTATTTAGTTTGTTTAAATATTGAAGATTTTTCAGTCCGCCTCTGGTTAGTTGTCAAAAAAATTGACGTTTTTAATTTAATAGTATTTGTTGCTTCGCAAAGTTTTTCTAAATAGCTTAAATATTTAATTTTATTATTGTTTAACGAGACGTTTAAGAGTTTACATAGGCAAGCCGACAAAGTAGCAGCTATCTTAATAATTGGTGAATCTAGAAAGAATCTCCATGAAGCGGAACGTTTATTTAATGAGAGATACCCAGATCGCCCTATCTCGAAAACTTATTTGAGGGAGCTTCTTCACAAGTTTGAAGCAACAGGTAGTGTTCAAGATGCCAAACGATCTGGTCGACCAACATTTAGTGATGATAAAAGAATTGATATAGTTGCTGAAATGGTAGTAAACCCTACTTCCTCTTCAACTAGAGTAGCGTCTATCTGTGAAGTAAGTAAAAGTACAGTACAGAGAGTGTTGGCTAAAAATAAATTTCATCCATACAAGTTAAAAATGGTGCACCACCTTTCGGATGACGACCCCGACAGAAGACTCGAATTCTGTGAATGTATGACAAATAAAATTAGTCAAAACCCACATTACACAAAAACAATTTGTTTTAGTGACGAAAGTACTTTTTGCCTCAATGGAAATGTGAATACACAAAATGTAAGGTATTGGAGTGACACAAATCCTCACACCTTTCGTGAACAACATACCCAATTTCCAGAAAAAGTCAATGTTTGGGCAGGTATTTTGGGAAACCACATAGTTGGTCCTGTTTTCCTAAATTCAAATTTAAGCGGTGAAGTGTATCTGGAGATGTTACAAAATGCAATTGAGCCGTTAATTCTTGAATTTCTGGAAGATAATCCAGATGAATTCGGCCATCTGGAAATAACATTACAACAAGATGGTGCTCCTGCACATTATTATGGTGCAGTAAGACGTTACCTGGATGAAGAATATGGAGGTAGATAGATAGATAGGTAGATAGCTCGAACAGGTTGATTTTTATAATAATCATAGCATGATCCGTACTTGATCCCTCTTTAAGAGATAATCATCCCTTCAATTTGTTTTGAATGAGATTGAGAAAGTAGGTAGGTAACAAACAGTTCGGTTCCAAAACACAGGGTGTCTCATTATATTCTGACTGTTTTTAAGAGTTTATATCTTCGAAACGGTTCTAGATAATAAGATGCGGTTTCCACAGTTAGGTTTAAAATCACTGCAAGTTTTGTTGTGAATGTATATAAATGGCCTACTTCCGGTTTACCCGCTAGAAAAGTGGCGAATTTTCAGAATACAGTAGATGTAATTTTTTAAATGACGCATATTTCTACTTCATAACGGTACCTTAAAGATTAAAATCGGTGCACAGAAAGCGAAGTTAGATAACTTTAACTGGGATACTGTAATGATTCAGATATAAAGTTGGAATTGTCATAAACATAAACTTTATTAGCTAGTAATTAAAAGTGAACAGTAAAAAACAAATAAGAACATGTTTTAGGACACTCTTAAACAAATGTTCGATGTGTCTTCCTTCTTGGTCTATACATTTGTGGAATCGAACAGGTCTGGAGAATTTGGAGCCCATTCTATTGGACCACTCCCACCAATCCAATTATTTCCAAATTGTTGGTTAACAGATTCACTTGCTATGTTGGAATAATGGGGTGGAGCCCCGTCTTGTTGAAAGTAAACATTTTGGTTTAATATACCATCTTGTTCTAACTGGGGATAGAAAAAGTTTTCCAACATATCGGTATAATTATTACCACGAACTGTATTTGCTGCAAAAAAGAAAGGCCCATATAATTAACCAAACATTAACTTTAGTAGAATCTGTTTCATGTTGATGAAATTCTCTTGGTTTTTCTAATCCCCAAATTCTACAGTTATGTTTATTAACTCGTCCATTTATATGGAACGCAGCCTCATCAGACATGATAATTCTAAAATTTGGATATGTTCTGTACAAATCTGTTTAGCTTTTAGCATGGTCCCGATCGTTAATTTTTTGTAGAACTTGAATTTTGTAAGGTTTAAATTTGAGAACTTTTAGAATTCTAAAAACTTTAGTTTTGTCCATTTCCAAATTTGATGCTCTTTCTAATTGAAATTTTCGGATTTCTCTGTACAGATAACATTTCTTCTAAATTTCCATTTACAGTTCTCCTTTTTCTAGATATAGAAGCAGTATTCCTAAATTTGGTTAACCATGTTTTAATGGTATTTGTAGCAGGAGGATTTTTATTGAACTGTCTTCTAAATCGTCTTCTAGTCTGAACATAGGATTGAGTTTGGGCATATAAAAATATTGTTTGAGATTTTTATTGTGCTGTATACTACATTTTGACAGATTAAACACTTCAATTTTATTGAATATAAAACACAATGTTTTTGTGATGTGACATATTAACGCCTCCTTGATTATTATTTATTAATAAGATATCTGAATCATATTACAGTATCCCAGTTAAAGTTATCTAACTTCGCTTTCTGTTCACCGATTTTAAACTTTAAGGTACCGTTATAAAGTAAAAATATGCGTCTTCTAAGAAATTGCTAAATATACAGGGTGTCCCATTTAAAAAATTACATCTACTATATTCTGAAAATACGCCACTTTTCTAGCGGGTAAACTGGAAGTAGGCCATTTATATAAATGTGTCACAACAAAACTAACGGTGATTTTAAACTAAAATCTTATTATCTAGAACCATTTCGAAGATATAAGCTCTTAAAAACAGTCAGAATATAATGAAACATAGAAAAATTACTGGATGATAAAGGAAAAGAAATACAAATCGATGAAGTTCAAGGTAAATGGAGAAAAATTGAAGAATGTATTAATACAGCGGCAAAAGAAAAAATAGGCATTAAAAAGAACAGTACAAAAAAAAGGATGGTATAATGAGGAGTGCAGAAAAATAGTGGAAACAAAAAGGGATGCTTGGAGCCAATGGCTTAGAACGAACAAAGACGAAGAAAAGAACGAATATGACAAGATAAGAAAACAAGCAAAAAATGCAGTAAGGAAAATTAAAAGAGATGCTAGAAAAAATAGATGCCGAAAATAATAATAAGAACTCGAAATTATTCTACCAAAAAATTAAAGAGCAAAATAGAGTATTTAAGCCCAAACAAATTGGAATAAAAGACAAAAATGGTAAAGTGGTAGAAGACGAAATAGAATATAAAACAACATGGTTGGAACATTTTAAAAACGTCTTAACAGAGACGGAAATACTGGAAGAATTTTCGGAAGACGAAGAATTAGAAGTAGAGCAAATACCAGAACCAACGCTAGAAGAAATAAAAGAAATCATTAGTAAAAGCAAAAACGGGAAAGCACCAGGAAGTGACTGAATAAATATATACATAAAATATATATATATATACATAAAAAAGGGGATCAACGAAAGTACACAAATTATAGAGGAATTACGCTACTTAACACGACCTATAAAATACTGTCTACACTCATCCAAAAGAGACTGGCAAGTAGTATAAGCACAATATTAGGACAGTATCAATACGGATTTAATAAAGGCAAATCAACCATAGACGCTGTTCATATACTGGAGCAAATATTGGAAAACACTCACGAACATCAAATCGGAACAGAGATGCTATTTATTGATTTTGAACGAGCCTTTGATTCAATAAAAAGACAACGACAAAAAACTGAGAAAATTAATCTGGATTACTATGAAACAATCAACAGCTACGGTAAAAACACAAAAAGGTGAAACGGACATATTCGAGATTAACAAAGGAGTCAGACAAGGAGATTCTCTGTCAACAACTCTATTTAATCTGGCGCTGGAACATGTAGTCAGAAAAGTAGAGAAAGGAAACATAAGGACAAGGGGCGGACAATTGATAGCTTCTGCGGATGATTTAGTCTTGGTAGCAAAAAACAGAGAAATTATGAAAAAAATGTTTCAAGAAATTGTGGAAGAAGGTAAAAAAATGGGCCTTAAAATAAATGAAACAAAAACAAAAATAATGACTGTGAACAAACACCTAATGAACAATAATAATAGCATCGGTGACTTCAAATTTGAAGAAGTTGATAAAATAAAATATTTAGGAGTTACAATAACCAACAAAAGGGATGGAGAAATGGAAATTAAGGAGAAAATATTGGCAGCAAACAGAGTCTTCCAGGCAAATAAAAATGTATTAAGAAGTAAATTTTCTAGGCAAAAACACCAAAATGAAAATTTATAAAACAATAATTAGACCAACAATAACGTATGGAGCTGAAGTTATGATAATGACCAAGAAACAACAAGAAGATCTAAACATTTTTGAACGAAAAATACTAAGAGTCATATTAGGTCCCAAGAAAATAACTCAAAATGAATATAGAAAGAGAACAAATGAATAACTGAAAAAAGACATCCAGAGGGACATCATAAGTGTAATAAAAGAGCAAAGGTTAAAATGGTTGGGACATGTGTGGAGAGCAGGCCCAAACAGCATAATTTATGCGATGACTGAGTGGAAGCCAAGTGGCAAAAGAAAAAGAGGGAGGCCAAAATCAACGTGGTTACAGGAGGTTATAGATGACATAAACTGTCTAGGTATCCGAAACTGGAAGGCGAAAACAACCGACAGGAAACAGTGGAGGAACATAATTAAATTGATTTAAAAACTTGGAAAAGGGGCCCGATCCCCCCCAAAAAATCTGGATCTAAAAAGCCGCCCGGTGACTAAACCCCCTCTTGGGGTATATAGTCACTATATATATATAATGAGACACCCTGTATACGAATTATGAGTTATGCGAGAAAGAGGACCTGTCAAACTTTCTGAATAACTTGATTGTCTTTTTTGATTACCTAGCAAATTAGTTTGTTTATTATCAGATGCCACACTTGAATAGCATTCAAATGCTTTCAATTTTGTTAGTACTTCAACGTAAATTTGATTATTGTGAAATGATAGTACGTACAATCTCGAAGTTTAAAAGAAAAATGCGAAATGATTGTAATTTATGGCGAAGCTGGCCGCAACTATCAAAGGTGTTGAGGATGTTTTCTGACCGCCCAATAAACAGACACTATTTGAAATCTGTTGCCGGTAAATTTTTTTACAGAGGCGCTGTCCAAAATAAGAAAGGACTAGCAGAAAACCTCTACCTATCCGAAGGTATAATCAGATTTCTGTATTAAGTGAGTTCGTCGTTGATCCATCTACTTCAACTGAAACTGTAACTCAAGTGGAGTAGATCAGAAGACACTTTTAAAATTTTGAAAGAAAAATAAGTTCCATCCCTATAAAATAAAAATGTTGCACGAACTAACAGAATATGACTCCGATAGAAGAATGGAAAACCATAACAAATATTAATGCAAATAATTCTGAATATCTGTTAATTGTTTTAGTGACGAAGCGATATTTTTTTTAAATGGTCAGCGGCAAAATATCAGTTACTGGTCTGATGAAAATCACAGATTATTTCGAGAATGTTTGGGCAGGCATTCTGGGTATAACTATATTATAGGTAATATTATTTATTGATGGTAATTCAAATGGTTCAACTTATTTAAATTTGTTGAAGAAGAGATAACTGCAGCATTTAATGATACCTATTATTACAAACCACCCGCATGAATTTCGTCAAGATGTAATATTTCAGCAACACGGGACCTCCCCTCTACTTTTGTCTAATATTTTGGTTATTTAGCCAGAAAGCTCCCTAAAAAAATCTAAAACCTTGTGTAGAGTATTAACAAGCGGTCACAAGTTAAGTTACGGAAGTGTGGGTCTATCCATCACTAGTTCTAAAATGTGTGATCATCTGCTACCTAGACGTAATATGTCTGAAATTTAAAAAAAAAACGGCGGTTTTTATTACTTTTGCGATTTTCTTTTCAAAACTGCAACATCCAGGCATTTTTTTCTATAGGAATAGGTCTTTTAGCTTTTAGTCCAGTAAATAAAGGGTTCCAGAAGCGATTATAGTTGCCGGTCCATGAATTTTCCGTGAAGGGTAGGCTTTGAATAGTAATTGAACATCCAGAAATTTAACACACCAAATCGCCATTTTGGGGGGTATTTCCCGCCCCAAAGTTCCAAAAATTGGTTTCCCGCCAGTATCTCCTAAAATATGGCATTTAGAGAATTTTTATATAGGGGAAATATGAAGATCAGGTTATCTACAAAAATGGTCCTTATGATTTTTTCCGAAACCTAAATAGTTTTCGAGATAATGGCCCTCAAGCGCGATCCTTATGTTGAGCTCCCGCTCCGGAGTCGAAAGAGCGGGTTCTTTGCACTTACTCATAACCAGGCGAACAAACTATTCTATATCTCGGGTAAAAATGCATACTTTTTTACGATTCAAAATTCAGATGAAAGGGGAAATCCACAGCTACCATATCCGATGATTCAAGGCCCATTTTTATATTTCCACCATATTTATAAAATGGATTTTGTTACCACTTTTCTTTCGAGTGTCGGGAAATTACTCATATTTTTCTTAATAATAAACATTTCTCTCTCGATTTTTTGTTATTACGGGTCCTTTAAAGGTCTTTATTGATCTCAGAAATTTTTATTGGCCATCTTTCTCGCCCCTTGATTTTTCAGTTGGTGTTTTCATTTCCAAATTTTTGATGTTTTTCGAGGTTGGAAATATCTTGCGAACAATCACTGTCTAAAAAATTGTACATTATCGGATTGTCTTCCAAGATACGTCATTTTAAAGCTGGGAATTTCTCCTTTTTGGTTGTGCCCTCATTTTTTTTCTCGAGTTTAGTGGTTTTTCAGAAATTCATGAAACGCGTTTTTGCGAAAAATATTAATGTTGCGAAAAAAATCATGAGAACCATTTTTGTATATAATGAACTACTCTTCATTTTTCCCCTATATAAAAATTCGCTAAAAGCCTTATTTTGGGAGATATTGGCGGGAAACCAATTTTTGGAACTTTGGGTCCGGGAATACCCCCTCAAAATGGCGATTAGGTGTGTGAAATTTCCGGATGTTCAATTACTGGTCAAACCCAACCCTTCACGGAAAATTCATGGACCGGCAGAATTTTTGTACACTTTCCCTACTTTTCATCCTTCATTTACTGGATTATTTCTAATAAAGAATTTTTCTTGCAAAATTACCGTACGATTAGTAATACAAAATGAATCGTAAAGTTTGAGCAAATGTAAATAATTTCATTCAAAAATAAGTAATTCATTACATCTACCCCGTCTTGGTAACTATCAAAAACGAACACATTTTTCAAGGCGATAAACCCGGGGAATTTATTTTTAAACTCATTTTAATATAATCATTTTATCCTTTTACATATATACCGTATAGGTGTCGGATTTACATTTTAGCGTTCATAAACATATTTTTTCTATGCTTTTCTATCTTTTGCTAAAGCTGGTGCTTCTCTCCATGTCTTGCCTTTATGTTGTAATATGTTACCCATTACTGTATTCCATGTCTGTCATGGTCTGCCTCTCTTTCTTTTAATCTGCGATTTCGCTTCGTATACACGTTTCACTTGTCTGTTGTTATTTATTCGTTCTATATGTCCCCACCAACTTAATTGTAGCTGCTCTATAAATTGTACTATGTATTTACTAATAACTTCTATTATACGTTTTAAATATTTCATTTTAACGGTTTGTATCTTACTTTTTTGTGCATTTGATTTTTGTTTGGTTTGAAATATCTTTTCTATTGATTTGATTCATGGCATAATATAGTTTTATTGTTTTATTCTTTCCTTGATTTCAGCTTCTTGTTCTCCAGATTATTCTAGCGCTACTCCAAGGTATTTGAATTCTTCCACTTGTTCAATTTTTACATTGTCTATTTTGATATCAATATTTTTGTTTTAGTAATATTTATTTTTATGCCTTCTTCTTCCATTGTTTTATTCCATATATGGAATGATTATCTAATAATTTTAATTTATTAAGCACAGCTTTCACAAAATAGGGGTTACAAAAAGGATTGGTAAACTTACCTTTAATGGAATATTAAACTTTAGTGGTGAACAAATAGGGAATCACTTATTTTTAATATTTTAATTGTAACTACAGTCTGTTTGAAATAGACAGAGAGTAATAAAACCTAATTTAACATGCGAAACCCTTAGATTAGATTAAATTTCATGGAGGCTATACAAGGAGATCGAACTCCATGTATTCCAATTTCTGGTCATTATAGAGGGCACCACATAAATTGCGATACCAAAAATCTGACGGCAGCCAATCATAAAACTCGAGTTAATGATGTTTTATTGGTTGCTAGCTTCTTTGACAGTTCGAGGTAAGCGAGGTTAGGTCACAGAAATGGAAAATATTGTGAATAAGAAATCCGTATTTTGTTCTCGTTTTCAAAAATATCGAAAATTGTAATTGTTTGGTGGTAAAATAATCAGTTCCACTCTGTGCTGCTGAATTTATTTATGTTTTTAGGTGATAAAAAATATGAATATCTACTATCATGTCTTCTCTTCAGTATGGAATTTTAGAACGCTCTTAAAGGTCCAGCACAGTTAGAATGAGTATGTCTTTAAAAGAGAAATTTGAAGAATAAAGAAAACAGTCTAGGTGCAAGTAAGTATATGCTAGAACCAAGTTCACAAGTTGGATTGCCTAATGATAAAAAATAAATTGAAGATGAATAAAGAGATATGTTTACAATATGTATAAAGTTTTTCAGAATCTGCATTCCTGAATAGTAAAAAAATATTAGCTACACAAAAATATAAAAAAAACGGAGGAAAAAAAAAAGGAAAAATCACTTGAAATGCTTGGAGAAAATGTGCCACTTCAAATGTACTAGGTATATTAAATGGCCTTCGAATAATTGAGAATTGCAACTAGAAGAAATACAGTTTGAAAACATAGAAAGTATGTATAGATAAATAGCCAGTAGTCATAAGCTCTAATAACACAAATTTGGTCCTATTAATAAGAAATAATAAAACAATTACAGAATTAATAATATCTAATATTTTAGGTCATTTTCCATGAAATGAAGGAAAAGATTATTGCTTCCGAACTGGTCAAGGCTTTACAAGAAGAAATTATGAAAATATTGAATATACAGAGAGTTGCACGAGAAGTAATTTACTACACACTATGTAACTTCTTTTACCTGAATATAAAGTGTACAATCCTTCGATCATTAAACATTGTTCAAAGATACAATCAGTATTTTGTCTCTAACTTGATACCTACCTATCCTATTGCCTATTATACTTATCCAGCTTAGGTATTATGAGTAATAAGTTAAAATAAGGTAATTAGAATACTTCATATTTACTGCTCAATTTACCAATAGGCTTTATAGGATTACGAGTACTCTTGCAAAAAAATTTAACTGAAGGATGCCAGAAAATACATCTATATCTTGATACCAGATGCTCAACTATGCACACTATTGAACCTGACATCAAATATACAAACCTCTAGTCTATGATGAAAACATAGTGCTGATATTTTTCTAGGCATTACTGAAGCGTTTGATGGTGTTTGGAACTGTGGTATATTCTACAAACTATATGAAATGATGTGTTCTAAATACTTGCTTTTAATCTTGAAAACTACCTTAGTGATAGAACACCACAAGTAAAAGTAAATTACAGTTTTATTCAAAACATTTAAGGACTTCTCCAGTGTTCCTCACTGTCCTATTTGCTCTACAATCTATCTATCTTGTTACAACTATGATTTAGCAACAGAACATTTAAATTTGCATACATATTGCAGTATATAGATGACATCGCTTTGATCAGTCATAATAATCTCAAAATAACAGTAAATAAGCTACAAAAACGTATAACAGAATACTGAAATGGTTTAACATGTGTAGGATGAAGCCCAAAGTCTTAAAACTCAATGCATAATCTTCAATCTATTCAATAACAATGAAAAATACAATATATTTTCAATCAATGTGTGCATGCCATTAGTTCATGCACAGATTTTCAATATAAAATATATTTAAATAATTCCGTATCATACATGAAAATAATTTTTTTAAGTACTTTATTTTAAAAATACAAAAATTGCAATTTACAAAAGTTTATTCCCTAATGAAGCAAACACAGTGGAAAGTCACAATTAGTAGGTAACATACATAAGTACGTACACAAAATATATAACTGTGGACGTTCTGTAACTGAACTTGCACAAAACATTCTCTACACTATTTTGAATCTTCTTTATTTTATCTATGAATGTTATACTACAATTGTGCCACACTGGAATTAGGTAGCTGAAGATTGGTAAGAAATAAGTGTCACCGATTAGTTTCAATGTCTTATGGTTTTAGTAATCCCTACATTGGTAAAGTGCACCAATAATTGGCAAACATAAATTTTATTCTATTTGATGTATATATTTGCTCCAATGTATGTTCTCACCTTATTTATATTTTCATTTCCTGTTATTATCTGAATATCAACTGAATTCAAATTTTTTTGTATAAAGAACATGCCAGTAATATTTTCAAATTAGTATTACAGCTTAATCCTTATCAACCATCTCTGGTTTTTATTCAAATCTTTGTTCACCTTTTTTCTTCCAGTTCTCTTAAATTGTACTTGTCTAGAACATAATAATGTCATCAGCAAAAGTAAAGTATTTTGTGTGCAATTGTGCTTTTTCTAGACTTCTCACGAGTAAGGTATATAATTTAAGTCTATAATAATAAATATTTCCTTTCCTACTTTATTTTTATCTTTGAATATTTCTTATTATTTTTGGTAACTGAAAAAACTCTGGTTTACTTAAATTAAATTCAATTCTAGTCTTCCTTTTAAATAATCTGCACTACCAACCACTATTGCAATAAATTTCAACAACATTATCAATTCTTAACAATTTTAATTTTCTAGTTTTTATAATTCACAAGTAATGTTTACTATTTGCCTTCTGTCAAATTGGTAAAATAAAGGTTATTGTCGTGACAGTTTTAATATGGTGTCTTAGGTACAATGCGCGACGCCGCGGTGAAAAAACAAACTGCTTAGATCGACGATTTTGAGGACAGGTTTTGTCAATTTTCCCGTATGAGTTCGATCTCCTTGTATAGCCTCCATGTTAAATTTGATGAGGTGGCTAATCGACCTATTCCACTGTTAAGCTCACAGTGCCCTGTTAACATACCTACTATAGCTTTGACAGTTTTCCTATCTTTGCTTATTAGGTCTGTCGTAAAAGTTGGCGAATGT
This sequence comes from Lochmaea crataegi, assembly GCA_947563755.1. Lineage (NCBI taxonomy): Eukaryota > Metazoa > Arthropoda > Insecta > Coleoptera > Chrysomelidae > Lochmaea > Lochmaea crataegi. Next base: position 56,322,621 of record OX387422.1, on the reverse strand, counting down.
CTTCTAATGAACTGTTTCGCCTGTCTCTTTCCTGGTGAGATTACCCATCATTCTAGAGATTTCTGTGCCACCCGCTTCCTTGTGGCCATATTTATTGTCGTTTTTGCGACGAAGGGTTCCAATCCTTTCATCTGAGTCTATATTAATTCTATAGGGTTTAGTTCGCAATCTATAAATTACGTCACACGTTAAAGGGGGGAGAGGGTATCACCGGAATGTGACATTGTGTGACAGGGGACATGGGGGTGACAAAAGCTTTGTGACGTCATATGTTAAAATTTAAAATACTAAAAGTTTTGTATCTTCAATTAACATAATTAGTCGTTCATTGTTTCCTAGCTATATACTCGTTTGTTTTCTGTTATCTAAAATATTTGACTTTATGTTGATTTTAATGAAGATTATTTAATGAAAAGGAGAAAAAAATGAAAATAACTTGAAAATTGAAAAATGTGTGACGTCACATCAGGGGGGTAGGGGGTTCAAAAAATGTGACAACCAGTGACAAGGATGGGGGGAGGGGTTAAAAAGTCCTAAAATCCGTGTGATGTAATTTATGGATGGCCCCTAAGGAAGAAGTATTATGATATTCCGGTTTTTTGCCATTTCGTCAATAGGAAACGATCTTTATGTATATTTACAATTGTCAGCAGTTGTTTTTTAACATATCCTCTTTAAATGTAATTTCTTTATCTAAAAGCCACTGAATGATTTCCGCTTTTTTCCAAATGGTGGTAGGCAACAAAAACAATATATTAACACAATGCTTTCATCTTTTATATCTATTATAATATTAATTCGTCAAACTCTTATAAACTGTAAACTGTCATATATTTATTTTGACGGTGAAAACCTCTTCAAATTCTAATTGCCTTTTGGTAACTGCCTATTGACTTATAAAACATTTAATCAGAAAGCTGCTAACTTTTACTTTAGCTGAATAACGTTGTGAAAATTGCAAACATTTAGGAGTTCATAATTTTCAATTTCTCCTAAAATATTCGGTTTAAAAGTTTTTTAAATTAATTTATGCAATTTAATACTAATATGCTTACCTTACCTAATTTCATTTCAATAAAAGTAATAAATGAAAGTGCATTTTTTATATTTCTATTGTACTACGAAATACGTCATAAGACGTGACGTGTTACACGAAGGTGATAAGAGAAATCACGAGTAGTTATGAACTACGCATTTATTAACGGGTGCTTGATCCTACGTCAATACTAGGTATTAGTCATTTTTACATGTAAAAAAACGAAAACAATGTAATTTGGTGACGTATCCGAGAAATATCGAGTAGAAACGAAAACAAATAAAATCAGCAAAATGAATCTGTCTAAAGCAGTGTTTTCAATCTAAATAAAGACGTGACTCCTTAATTAGTTAATAATATAGTCGAGAAATACCCTTTTATGGAACAAAAAGTTACTAGATTTGGGCACGTCGTAAATTGATACTTGAATTGTCTGAATAATTTTGAAATGTCTCAAACATTCTATCCGATTATATGTTGATATAGTTTGCAAATTTGTATCGTTTGTAGCAATCAAAGAAGACAAAACATGTTATTCAAAAAAATTGTATCTAGATTGCAGTTGCAAGCCGGTCACCAAACATAAATATGCTCAGAAGAATTACCGATGGAGGAAAGATGTTTATACAGAAAGGCAACGCTTTTTCGAAAAATACATCGATCTTTTAAATGTTTAAATAAGTCAGCGACCAAACTAATTGCAGAGTCGTTGGGGATAACACCAAAAATTGTATGGAGAACAAAACAAATGTTGACTCTTTATAATGCCGAATTCAAAAGAACTCTCTGGGAAAGTTATTGAAATGAAAGCTAGATATACGCCTCTTATTCTAAGTAGTTTATGATTAGTGGTGCATAAAATGTACTGTGAAAGGAAGCATGTATCGGCAAAAACAATTCGTGAGCGTTTCCGAGAAGATATTCCTGATGTACAATGTAGCAAAAGAACCATTATTAACTGGATACATAAAATTGGTTTTAAGTTTAAACAAACCAATAATATAAGAAGATGTTCAATGTTCAACCTTCCTGCGGTACAATCCAATAGATTTTTCTAAAAAAGGTACCAACTTATATAAACCAAAGGGTTTGAATGAGACGTGGATTTTTAGCAAAGGTCAGATGAGAAAAACATGGATAGATAATACTGTATTAACTCAGTACAAGAAAACAGGCGAGGGCTCAAGATATATAATCGTGCAAGCAGGAGTAGAGGACGGTTTTGTTGCGGGTATATTTTTTAAAAGTAACCGAAAAACCGGTAACTATCATCATGACTATAATATGAACTGCGAAAACTGAAAAATGGTTCGAAACCAAATTGATACTCAACCTAGAGGAAACGAGTTTAATTATCATGGATAACACCAGTTACCATTCACGATTGATAAAAACAATTCCATGTTCTAGTTGGTCTAAAACAAATTTACTAGATTGGGAAGAGTCTAAAAATATCAATATTCAAGGGAGACTTTTTAAGTACCTACCAAATATGGAAAATTATAAAAACAAAGTTGCCATAAAGAGAGTATTATTTGGACTGTTATGCAGAATCAATGGGTCACAAATTTTTACGTTTACCGCCATAACATTGCCAGTATAGCGGCATTGAAACGGTTTGGTTAGAAAGTAAAAGAATCTACGATCAAGAATTTATTGAAACTAATGGATCTCCAAATGATGTAATCCGTACTTGAAATGAAACACTTGGAAAATTTACCAAAGCCCATTGGCAATGTTTATGGAACATTGCGACAAACCTATTTTGAAAGACTGGGAAATTGGAAAATTTGTAGACGCTTCCGATATCGATCTTCTCCTAATCGACGGTGGCAATTCATCAGAAGATTTTGTAGTTAATGAAGACAACTGAATATTTGTTGGATCTTTCGATTTTATATACTTGTAATTTTTTGTGACAAAGATTTTGTACATTCAACAACCTTTAGTTTAAACATATTTTTTTATTAAATAATTTATATTATATGATAAGTACTGAGTTTTGCTTTATTCTACACTACAAAAATAAAATACAATCATTCACGTTGAGCTATTAGAATTGAAGCTTTTGTGACGTAATTCAATAATGATTCATCCTTGGGTCTCTGAAATATTTTAAACCTTGAATCACCATTTTTCCATGTGTTGTATATGAGTTACCGGCAAAGTCCGTTATGCAGTCATACCTAGGTTTGCCTAGGCAAAGTCCGTATTGCCGGGCCACTCATGGTATCTCCTTCCCCTTTTCCCTTTCCCTTTTTGGAAAACTCCATGTGGAATACAAATTACTTGATATTTTTTCGAGAAAGTTAAGGTAATATAACAATAATGGTCCGGGAATGTGGACTTTGCTTAGGCAAACATAGACATGACTGCATAACGGTAACTATGCACCATTATAGTAACATCTAATTACGAATTCCATCTAATGATTTGGTAAATTCAGATCAACGACTAGAACTGGAATCAATGATGGAAACAGAAGAAGCAAGCAAGAAGCAATATTGTTATCTACCGAGGCGTTAGCTAAATCTTGGTGGCACTCTAATACTAGCCCTATGTATCACGTTGTCTGTTCAAGGCTAATAGGGCTTGTCTGCTGTCAGTGCAGATTGTTATGTTTTTGCCAGAAATTCCTTTTCTGGTTAGTTCTTTTGTGGCAATTGAGATACCAGCCAGTTCTGTTTGAACCACGCTGGTATTTTTTCCCATTCCCCACTTAATTCTTAGGCTAATTGATCTGGAGTAAACTCCACATCCTGAGTCTTCTCTGGTTTTTGAGCCATCTGTATATATGCGTGTTGCAGCATCGGACTCTGTGTTCTGTTTTATTTGTATTTTGTAGGGTTTATTAAACACAAACTTGGGTTCAATTGTATCATTGGCCTCCTGCAGCTGAGGTAGCGCAGTAAGCGCTTCTCATCATAGGCTTAGCCTCAATTGACCCACTCCTACTTCGGGGTTTACACCAGCCGTACGCAATCGTAACATGGCCGTTAACGCAACCTCTTTGACGTACAAGTCCTGAGGTGTCAGACCAGTAATTAATTCCATTGCCGCAGTTGGTGTTGTTCTCATGGCTCTTGTGATGTTTAAACAAGCCATTCGCTGCATTTGATATAATTTTTGGATGGCCGTTATTGCTTGTAGAACCTTCGGTCCCCATGCAATGGCTCCGTACGTTAGCATAGGTCTTATGATTGCAGTGTAGATCCAGGTGACCACACGGGGTGCGTTCCACTGTCCTCCGACATTGCTCATCAGCCACATATGCTCTTTTTGCTCTGCTCTGTAGGTGAGAGTTCCATGTTAGCTTCCTGTCGAGGGTAATACCAAGGTATTTCACCTCTCCGGAGAAGTTTAATTTGCTATTGAAGATTTCGGGGGGTTTTAAGCCCGATAATCCTCTTTTCCTGGTGAAAAGGTCCATCTCAGTCTTCTTGGGATTGATCGACAGTGAGTGTTCCTTACACCATGTTTCTATTAATTTGAGCCCATCCTGCGCTCTATCGCACAGTGTGTCCACAAATTTTCCGGTCTGCAAGATAACTATATGCCATCTGCCTATGCGATTGTGTATAATCCATTATTGTTGAGGTGATTAATCAAACTATCCAGGACAATGTTCCAAAGAAGGGGTGATAAAACCCCTCCCTGCGGACATCCCTCATGACCAGTCCTCTCACTATGATGTCTTCTACATTGATAATTATTGCCCTACTAGAGAGCATTTTGAGTATCCATTCTCCCACTGCCAGGGAGTTAAGTTGCTGGGTAATTGTTGAGAAGGTTGTTTTATCAAACGCTGCCTCAATATCTATGAATATACCCAGGGTGGATTCTTTATTGTCCAATGTTCTTTTGATTCTGCCACCCACTTGGTGAAGGGCCGAATCAGTGGACCTTCCCGGAGTATATGCATGCTGATTTGGATGGAGTGGGTAGTGAACTAGCACTTCATCTCTTTATACCTCTCACATAGTCCCTCCATTGTTTTTAAAAAGAACGATGTGAGGCTAATAGGTCGGAATGCTTTTGGTAAGGTGTAGTCAGTCCATCTTTCCTGGTTTGGGTATAAATACCACTCGTACATCTCTCCACTTTCTGGGAATATACCTCCCTAAAACGGCAACTTTACTCTCAACTAACCTAACCGTAACTTTTACGGTTTCCAAAATTGCAATGTTGATACCACTTAAAATGATCGGCCTGTTTACAAAAATATTTCTACAACGCATTTTTTTTTAATTATATGTTGCAACCTTTTATACGTTGTCTTACGATAATTACGAAATAATTTCATCATTAGCGATTAATAAAAATATAGATCGAAATTGTCTATTTGTTTTTGTAAACATTAATTATTTTTTAGAGATTAAGTTTTAATTAATCAACAACTTACGAGTTCGATATCAATAACCTCGAAATCACTTTTAAAATAGTTCATTTATTGTAAATTTACGTAAACAAAATCCATTCATAAAAATATTTTCTTGTCATACTTAATGAATTAATAAATATTACGATACACTCTGAATATTCGGATAATTACCCCAGGGTAAATCTTAAAATATAGATACTAATAAATAATTAAAAGCAAACGTTTTTATCAATAATAAACAAATAAAATCAATGTTAGTCACTTCCGACACTCAAAAGGTACACTATTTTGCAATGATTGTTGGAGAGGAATTACTGAATATAGGGTGTACAGAAACTCTTCCGCCAAACGCACACTACCGATACTAGATGTGATTTTATGTCCATCTAACCTGATTTTCCTTCATCCAAAAGTTCGTCCTAAGGAAGCTTTGAAGTTAGTTTTTTAAGCATATGTGAAAAACCGCTACCTACAAACTTCAAACTTGGTACATTGTATAACCCTGCAGTGATAAATTGTTAACTACAAACCCGCTTTTTTTATTGACATTACAAGCGTTCAATGTGAGAGGGGCAACGGGTTAATTTGTGTATCCGTTTTTTGACAAATTTTATATTGAATTCAAAAACTATAAGGAATATTTTCAAAAAAAAGTGCTCCAGTTTGAATTCGCTATTACGCACCTTTTTCGATAAAAATCGTATTTTAATCTTATGACAGACTCTGTTCTATTTTCTGAAAAAATTAAGAATATTAACAACAAGAATATTATTGGATTTTATAACATATATGTTCTACATGACGACCATTTGTTGCAAGACATAAATCCAATCGTTTCTGTAAGGATCGTCTAACGTCTAACTCTTGAAAAAATTCTGGAATCATTTTAAATTTCATTACTTCTTTCATTCACCCATTCTTTCTCACAGCTGAATACAATTTTATATTGGAACAGCATAAACTAATGATTTTAAATAGCCCCAAAAACAAAAATCACATGGATTAAAATCGGACGATCGTGAAGGCCGCTTGACTGGCTCTCCTCGTCCAATCCATCGATTTCCATACGTAGTGTCAAGCTATTGACGAACTACTGGACTAAAATGAGCAGAACAACCATCGTGTATGAACCATAAATTTTTCCGTGTCATTAGGGGAACGTCATCTATTAAATTAGGTACATTATTTTGCAAAGAGTTGAGGTAATCCTGTCACTGCCAGGTAACTCTACTGGTCTCAGTAGTTGATTGCCTATTACACCTATCCTTACATTTATGCTAAATCTTTGCTGATGCGTCAAAAAATAATAGTTCAATACTATTATAACACTTTACAAAATTAGAAAAATAAATTTCCAAAGAACAGACCGTTCACTAAGAAGCAACAACTACTTCTCGGGCTATATGCATCTACCTTGTACTGATAAGGCGCAAATACGCCGAAACCGATCTACAAGTGATGTTATTCCTTCTAATCGCAAACCAGAATGGTTGGTTCTATCTTAACAGATATACCAACCCCGTTTACTTTAGAAGTGTAATTCAATGTCTGTCGGGGCATATAGCCCGAGAAGTAGTTGTTGCTTCTTAGTGGACGGTCTGTTCTTTGAAAAAATACTTTTCAAAATTTTGTAAAGCGTTATAGTATTGACCTATTATTTTTTGACGTCTATAGATCACGCTTTACTAATATGACAATTATTTACAGGTAACTGTAATTAAGAAAATAACTATGCTGATGCGTTGTCTTTTTTATGGCGTGCGGATTTTCTCCAATGTAGGCCTAATGATGTACACTGTGTAAATTGAAAATTCCGTTCCGAATAAACGTAGCTTCATCGCAGAATAAAATTTTTGAGAAAAAAATTGGGATCTTGGCTTTTTTTGTCCAGTAACCAAAAACTACTCGAGCAACGAAATCACCATCTAGCATCTGCAATTGATTTTGGAAAAACTTTACGGGCTTGTGAATTAATTCCCGCCCAAACCATAGCCATCGTCAATACTAGCTGGAACGTATATTTCCCCGTGTCTTCTCCATACTCGCCGACGTCGGTCTGACCCAGTGAGGCAAAAACGCGGCTCATCTGAGAACAGTACCTTGCTCATGTCCTCAGCACTCCAGGTGATTTCGGACAAAACCAAATCTTGCAATTCGATGCCCACGTTCTGTTCTACAAGACGATCCAGTATAGCATATAACCGTCTACTAACGATGCACTCACTAACTTTACATCCCGAATATAAAAAAGAGGAATTAAGAAGATTATAAAGAATAATATGCAATTAAATCAATTTGGAATTCAACTGAGATGATGATTCAAGGAAAAAAATATTTCAGTGACTACAATATTAAATTTGATCCTTTTGCCGACATAATTTTTAAAAAAGCTCGTGATGCAAGAAATAGCAAAAATAAGCTATTCCAGAGAAAAGGAAAGTATGTTCTGTAGCATTGAGCAAGAAAGATGGCAAAAACGAACCAGAGGGATTAAAAAAAAAAGAATCTTTGATATAGCTCCAACAAGGAGATTTGAATATATATGTGAAAGTTTGGCTTAATCATTGTATATAAAAGCTCTCCATGTTTTTTGTTTCTTGCTTTGTTTCGTGCTTCCGCTAAAGATATGCCTTTGCTTTTCAAAACTTTTTCTATGTTATCGTCCCATGTTTTCCTTGGTCTTCCCCATGTCTTTTTGCCTCCCTTATCTGTTTTACTGGCATGTTATTGCTTAATCTAGTTAAGTGTCCAAACCATTTTAATTGTCGATCTTGTATTATCTGGATTACTGGTAGTGCATTAAGGTTTTCTCTTATTGTTGAATTTCGTATTCTGACTCTCCTTGTAATTCCTGCGACCTTCCGTAAGTATTTCATGTCCATACTCTATGATTTGCTTTCCATCCTCTTCGTCAGTACCCAGCTTTCGCATGCAAAAGTTAATATAGGGAGAAATATATAGTTCATTTTCGTTTTAACAGAGATATCTTTATTTCCAATGAACGAGTTTTTAAGACTATGGTACACCTTTGCATTTTCTATTCTTGTATATTTCTACGTCATGATTCCCTTTATAATTGTGTAGAATCCATTATTGTTGAGGTGATTAATCAGGGTATCCAGGACTATGTTCCAAAGAAGGGGTGATAAGATCCCTCCCTGCGGACATTCCCTCATGACCAGTCCTCCCACTATGATGTCTTCTACATTGATAATTATTGCTCTACTAGAGAGCATTTTGAGTATCCATTCTCCCACTACCAGGGAGTTAAGTTGCTGGGTAATTGTTGAGATGGTACACCTTTGCATTTTCTATTCTTGTATTTATTTCTACGTCATGATTCCCTTTATAATTGATGTTTACTCCTAGGTATTTAAAATTTTCTACTTGTTCTAGATGTCTTCCGTTAAGATTAAAAATTTATTTGGGTATTTTCTTTTCCTGTCACCATTACTTTTGTCTTCTCTCCATTTATTTTTAGGTTTTTATTTTCCAGCTTCGCATTCCAAGTTTCCAAGTTCCTTTGTAGATCCTGTTCGTTTCTTGCGAATATTGCAAGGTCATCTGCAAAAGCGCATTCACGTAGATAAACGGGCTGTAGATTTATGTGTCCAATATACAATTTTTTAGTATGTTCTCTTGTGTCTTTCATCGCATCATCCAATATTAAGTTGAATAATAATGGGCTTAATACTCCTCCTTGTCTTAGACCACTATTAATTTTAAATTCCTTTGACACCATGTTGTCTGTTCTTACATAATATATTGTATTGTCGTCATGTAGGCTCATTATTGCATTCACTAATTGTTTATCTAAGTTTCTTTTATTTAATGCTTCTTTAATCATATTTCTTGGCACTCTGTCAAACGCCTTTTCTAGATCAACGAATCCCTGGTATATTTCCAAATTTCTTTCTATTGCTTTCTGTGTCACTTGTTTAATCGTAAAAATATGGTCGTTGATGCTACGCCCTTTCCTAAATCCAATTTGTGATAGTTCTAAAAAATTTTCGGTTTGCACTGTAAGTTTCTTTTCTAATATCCGTTCGTAGGCTTTAGAGGGAATACTTAACAGTGTAATACTTCTGTAGTTTGAACAATCTCTTTTGCCGCCCTTTTTGTGTATAGGAGCTATTATACCGGTCTTCCAGTCTTGTGACACAACTCCTTCTTTCCATATTTTGTTATAAAAACCTCCAATCTTTCTCCTCCATGTTCTTCATCATTTCAGTTGTGTTTTGATCGTGACCTGCTGATTTGCCTTTTTTCAACCCCTTTCTGACTTCCAGGACTTCCTTATTTGATGACCTTGTTTTTCTAATTCTTCTTCATTTTGGATCTGCAGGATTAATTCGTGGACATACTGCCTCCATTTTTCCATTATTTCATTTTCCTCCGTCAGGATATTGCTTTCTTTATCCATCATTTGCTTAATACTATTTGCCTCCCGTTCTTGCGTTTTTTAAAACTCTGTGAAACAACTTTTGGTTTGTGTGATAGTCATCTTCCATTTTTGTTCCAAATTGCTCCCATGATTGCCTCTTCGCCTCCGTTATTATATCTTTCACTTTTTTCCTTTGTTCCTTGTAGATACTATATGAGCCTTGTGTACCTTTCTTTAAATATTGCATTCATTTAATTTTTTTTTCTCTCGCAACTTCTCTTCTAACCTCTTCTGTCCACCATGAAGTCCGTTTCGTGTGTCTATTCCTGCAGATTTTTGTCACTCCACATATATCCTTTGCAGCTTGAATTAGTGCGTTTTTATACCAAATCCAAACCTGTTCTATATTATTTCTCCGATCGTTTTGTTTCATGAAGTATTTTGTTTACTTCTTCTTTGTATTTACTTGCTACTTCTTTATTGGTTTGCCTATATGTTTTTATCGCTTCCAGCGTTTTACCTTTGGATGCTGGGTGTTGTCCTATGTTGTTTGTGTTGTTTTGGACTATAGTCTATTTCAGAAAGGTATAGAGTAATAAAATGGGAATTCCGTCCAGTTCGGCTCAATTTCGGTGTCGGACATAGGCGTAGGTCTTGAAATAGTATTGTTTGTAATATTAAAATTTCAAGTAATTGCGCTCAACCATGCGCCGCAAGGTGCCTTACCCAAAATTTGTAGACCTTTATAAGTATATTTGTTTAGTTTAACGCATCAGTATTTGCTGTTAAGCCGTAAATAGTGTTCACAGTATTATAAGATAAGTAATAAAATGGCGACATTTACACCAACGAAAAGATGTTCCAATAATTCTCCACTATCAGTGAATGAAAAACTTATTATTTTAAATATACACGATTGCATAAACTACGTTTACCCGAAATTTACTGTACAAGAAACTGTCGACCGATGTTCCCGAATGACTGGAGTTGGAAAGTCCACCGTTTTTAAATTATTGCGGGGGAGAAAGATAGCAGGCCAAGTGGAGCCTCACAAGAAAAGTCCAGGCAGACCAGTAAAAGTCCTTGATGAAGATACCAAAAGTGTAATTCGAAGAAAAGTTCACTCTTTTTATTTTAAAAAAGAAATACCCACCCTAGATAAGATTTTAATGGAGCTTGTCCAGGATGACAGTATTCCGTTGATAACTAAAAAACTTTTATGGACCACTTTGAGAAATATGGATTTTGCCTGGGAAAAGCATAACCGTAAAGCACTTTTACTGGAAAGCGATGAAATTGTTTGCTGGCGACGAAAATACTTAAGAAGTATAAAGCAGTACAGAACAGAGCAGAAGAAAATCTTTTATCTTGATGAGACGTGGATCAATGAAGGTTATACAGTATCAAAAATGTGGCAAGACAAAAATATAACCAGTGCTCGCCAAGCTTTCATGGAAGGACTGTCAACGGGTATTAAGGTGCCTTCAGGTAAAGGGAAAAGACTAATAATCGTCCATATTGGAAGCGAAGAGGGATTTTTAAAAGAAGGTTTGTTAACCTTTCAGTCGTGCCATACGGGAGGTTACCACGAGGACATGAATTCGGATGTTTTTGAAGACTATTTTGGTGAAATGATAAAATATCTTCCGGCTGAATCAGTAGTAGTTATGGATAACGCGAGTTATCATACTCGACGCATAGAGAAGACTCCAACTTCATCTTGGAGAAAACAAGAAAGTATTCACTGGTTAACCACCAAAAGTATTGAATTTGAAGATAATTTGATAAAAAAAGAACTATTAGCTATAGCAAATTTACACTAACATCGTTTCATGAAATACGCCGTGGAAGATATATCAGAAAAACATAGGGTAACTGTGCTGCGCACACCGCCATATCATTGCGAACTAAATCCTATAGAACTTATATGGGCGCAAGTGAAAGGATTTGTAGCAAGACACGACACGACATTCAAAATGAAAGACGTTAAGCTACTGTTTGATCAAGCCATTAAGGAGGTGACACCAGAGAACTGGCGAAAAGCAGTCCAGCATGTCATTAAAGAAGAGGAGAAAATGTGGGATCTTGACTACTTGATCGATCTGACCGTCGACCCGTTAATTATAACGTCAAGAGGAGATGACAGTTCCTCAGATGACGAAGAATATTATGATTTTTTATAATTTAATTTCTGTATAATGTATTTTTTGTATAATGTTCAATAAAAAATAAGTGTACCTAATACTATGTACATAATGCCTAATTTTTATTCTGTTAAAATAAAACTCTTTCCTTTTTACGAGTATCTTACCGGCACGCCTTTGGCACACTATTTTCAGTGTTTGTGAATGGATAACAATAGGCTAGACCCATATATTGACCCCAACCCGGGTGGTACTACCTGCCCTTGATAAAAAGAAAGAATTTTACAATGAAATCAATGCCAAACTATGAAAGTGGCTTAAATATTCGTTGGGTCACTCTGAGCTCCCTTTGCATACCTTATGAGGTTTTATTACTCTATACCTTTTTGAAATAAACTATTACATCTTCGCTTTTATTTCTACAAGGTAGTGGTCGCTGCTTATTTCTGATGGAGAGGAGATTTGAATATAATTCAATATTTTCAAAGACGACACAAGGTGGGTCTAAAAAATTCCAAAAAATTAAATGCATAAAGGTATTTGTCCTGTTGCATTAATACGATTTCTACTTGGGCCAAAAGTTCTGCAACTAAAATTGTACTCAACATGCAAATAATAAAATTATCAATCCTTTAAACAGTTTCCCAATTAGCCAAAGCAGGAATAAGTGACCAACAACTTATAAAGATAACGAGACACTCATCATCATCATCTTCTATTAAACCCTACCTCCAATTTGACCATGAACTCGTTGTTTGCTATGAACAGCTAGCTATTCTCTGATCGTTTCTGACAGTTTCTGATTGTGGTTGGTACAGACCTATTACTGCTCCTAAAATTACTTGCAACTTCGTAAGTGATCTCAATGTTTTGCTCGCCAATGTATTTTTACCGTAAAAATTATCAATATTTACCAGGGTGTTATTGGTAGCAATTACGAAATTGCTTCCATCTATGCTATTCGATTCGTTTATACGAACTTCTGAACGATCTTTTTTTTTTCTTCAAAATCCTGAGTAATTGCTAGGAATAAAATATCTACGTCTATCCGCTACATTTCTATTCGAGTTCTTCTCAACACGCAGCAGTCGCAGCACCATTCATCTAATTACAAAATGAAAAATGAATTGTTACATACAATCGTTATATTGGTAATTGTATCATTATATAAACCGTGCATAACTACCATATCAGAAAAATCTTAATCGTACCTAATTATTCATTTCAAAGCAAAGCTGTCAACATTAACATAATGCACATTAGTCATTTTTTTACTTATTATAGATAATTATGTACCGGATGTCTGATTAAGAGAAGTAACCCGATGTATCTCAGTAACTATTTATCATACAGCTTAGAGAAAAAAATCTGTATTACAAACTCGCATACAAGAAACTGCTGGAAATTATTTTCAAGTTTTCTACTCCACGGCTAGAGGGCGTACACAATAATATCACAAAAACATCATTTTTCTATAATAAATGTACCGCTATAGGTTATAGTACCACAAAATTTAAATATTCACTATCATTAGATCATTTTACTTGAGTTTTCTCCAGTACTTTTTCCTCTATCTTGTAAAATACCTGGTAGGAATGAGTGGGAAACCTGACTCAATAAAACTGTTATAACTTTTGTTCCGCTTTATGGATTTTGACAAACTTAGTATCATTTGAAAGGGAATTTAATTCCTAATAAAATATTATATCATCGTTTCATTCCAGTGGTTTTTACGGTCGCCAGGTGGTGGTGATTGAACAATTGTTTTGTTTTCAACTTTTTTTGGGAATCTTCAAATGCGATGCTATATTTGTTAATCATTTACTTGAAAGAGGATGGAATCTAACCAAAAAAATGGCAAAACCACATCTGAATAAGTATCTATTTTCTAAGCGAAGATACGATAAAAAATAGGTCGTTATAACCACTGGAATAAAATGATCATATAATATTTTATTAGGCATTGAATTCCCTTTCAAATGATACTAAGTTTGTCAAAATCCATAAAGCGGAACAAAGGATATAATAGTTTAATTGAGTCAGCTTTCCCACTCACCCCTACCAGGTATTTTACAAGATAGAGGAAAAAGTACTGGAGAAAACTCAAGTAAAATGATCTAATCTAATTTTGTGGTACTATAACGGTACATTTATTATAGAAAAGCAGTTTCTTGTATGCGGGTTTGTAATACAGATTTATTTCTCTAAGCTGTACGATAAATAGTTCCTGAGATACAAGGGATTACCTCTTTTAGTACATAAAAGGAATTAATTTGAATTAACCCGTAATTCAACAAATGTAATTTACTGATAAACATGCTTTTATATTTATGAATATGTAGTTTGCATTAAATACTTTCTAAATTTACATTTATTTAGTACTAGAAGTAAAACGACTTAAAATAGATATTAAATTCCATCATCAGAAACGAAGGACGGATTTTTTTGTAAAATGTCAAATGTCAAGTTGTTTTCAAGGCAATGGTATTATTCTTAACTCTACTCTAATGAGTTTTTCAGTAGAAACATTCTAACACAGAAATTCATGTATATAGCCCGTTCAGTATTAAAACCGTTGCACGTCACATCTGTCATAACTGTACTATGTTGCCAAGCCCTTGAAATAATATGAGAATCTAGTATATGTCAAATGAAGTTTATCAAATATTCTAGGTTAGGTTTAGTTACTGATGGTTATTGCGTGCAAAGAAACTTCGACTTATTTCAGTTACATACAGAGATGTTACATATAGAACTTTAATTTGTATGTTAACCGTACAGCACTAAGAAATTCTTATTTTAAAAACTATGGAATTATTTTTAGCACTAAAAAGGTATGTATGGGATAGTTAACACTTTTATTTGTATGTTTATACCACACACTTAATTAGTTAGAAGTTATGGAACTATTCTAGTATTTAAAATGCATGTATAAATAGTATCAAGGAAAAAATATTATCTAATATAATTTTTAGGTTACAATTACCTAAGTACATGTTGGTTTCTAAAATGTTGTCACTACAATATGAAAGATTGATGTAAGGTTTACAGACAAATTATAAATAAAAAAGTTCTGATAACCTGGATCTACCTCCTTTTTAAAGATAGGCAATTTTATTTTATATTTTGTTGAAATAAATCTTAAATTTTTTTTAGAAAGCCGGGATGTGAAGCTTTAGTGTGTAGGTCATTCTCAACAAGGAAAATCACCCTGATTTATATGATCATTGATCATAGCAAAAGAAAATTGTGCAGCAAGCACCACCACAGCTCAGAAAAGGAGTGAAGGTATATGCAAATGATTGACTAAATCGTAGCACTGAAATCAATACACATTATAATTATCAGTATATTGGTGAATTATTTATCACCCCATCATCTTCTAATCAATCCAAATTTATATTTACCATTTTGTTTTAGCTCTCCAGCATCTACCGCAACTGAAAGTATTGCTAATAAATGATTGATCGAATGAGACCTTTTAATTCAATAAAAACTATTAAATTAATTCTTTGTAGTTTTTATAAAACTTTGTGATATACACATGTACCTTTAGAAAATGCTGCCTGAATTACTTATTTTGAATATCATGATTAAAATAAAATAATAAATAATGCCACCCCAATTTTTATGGAATTGTTTTATTAAAAAGAAACATTGCAAATTTATAAATTAGTTACTACACCGAAAAGTTTGTAATACTATTTTTTTAAATAAGGTAGAACATTAATTGTCAAATAGAAATCTTTCAAATTTGAGAGGTTCACGGACAAACCAATTCCAACCCGCAACTTCTGGAATGCATCTATCGGCTTGCTTGGCAGTACCCTGTATTAACTCAATAGGATTTTTAAAAAGATGGTAGGTAATACTTTGTGACTATACTGTTCTATCAAATTCACAATGTATTTTGTTGGGGGGTTTGTTTCTGAAAAAAACATTTATTGAAAGGGTAGTACCTATTCAAATAACCAATTCTTTTCTTTTCAAATATACCTATATTATTATTTTTGTAAAAATAAAAGTAAAACAGCATTTATTGTCTATTAGGTATAATTCGAAGTAAGAATTTTGAATGTATTAAACTAGTTGTGTAGTCTTCTGAATTCTAACATATAATTTGCTATATCACTGTTCAAATATAGTTTGTATCTACTTACTAGGCTGTAATATAAATAAGCTCAGCTTCAACATTTGTTGATTGAATTCTATATTGTGTCATTAACCTAATATTATCGAAAAGCATTGTCCATAAGGTTCAGAAAGATTCAATAGTAAGTAATTGGTTTTCAAACCATTTAAAAACATGTTCTTCATTCATTTTCCCATGATAATAACTCAACTGAGATTCATATAAAAATATACTTTCTGTTCGATCAATATAACCATTTTCATTCTCAGCATGTAATACAAAATACCTAGAATAAAAACAATTTTGCATTCTAAAATTTTACATTATCATTTTTGACATGAACAGCCTACAGCACCATTTTGGAAAATTCAGGATTCATTAATAAAAACAAATTTATACAGTGGTTTATTTTTGTTGAAAGTTCCATAAGTCCTCTTTGTGGATGTGTATCATATTTTAGTAAACTACTCAGGAACATTCTACATTGAATCATTATTGTTCTTCCTTCAATTACTGTAGTAACATTCCTAAAGTGACATGATTATCTATCAAAAAATGTCCATGTATAATTGCCAAGTATTAAGAATAATGTAACAGAATATAATAAATACAGTTGATTGGGTATAATATTGAACTTATACATACTTGCTTCATAAACGCTGTAAATATCAGGAGTAAATGCATCAACCATTGCAGTATTATTAAGTTTCATTTATACGTTTTTTTGGATGTGACTTTAACTTTGATAACTCATTACTGCTTGTGGAAAATTACTCACAGTTCTTTGCAGTTTTTGTCACAACATAACCCCAAAAATGTCAAGACGTCAACTGAACCTGAAATAAACCATTTCGGCAACAGCGCGCATTTTTGCCAACATAAAAAGTTTTTATTAAGACTGACGTTAGTTTGAGTTTAATATTTAATTAACCTACGAGTTGTATTTGATATGAAATTAATTACGAAACCTTTCTTTAAACATATATTTATATTCTTTAATACAATGCGACCTACAAATTTTAATAATTATTGAGTTTAGAGAGGCTTAACATAGTGATTGACAGAGGATTGACAGCAGCAATCGAATGACATGATATAAACGAACGTCTCTTTTTCGACACTTTGATGACGTGCAACGGTTTTTGTACTGAACGGGCTATAGTTTTGATCTTTCATTAGAATTATAACAAATCATACATTTTTGGAAAGTGGGGAAAAGAAAACCTCTCGAATGATATAAAAAAGGTGTTCCATTTAAAAATCAGTCTTAATTCTGAATTGAAAATAGAAAATTTTTTTCGAGGTAGAAGTAAAAAATTGTTAAACAAAACAAATAACAGAAGAAAACTATTGCAATTTCGACACTGACCTGCGAAAGCCATTTGATATTATCTTTTGTTTAGTTTAAAATTTATAAGCGTTTAAAATATGTCACATTATCTTGGGACACCCTATATTTTAACTATTCCAAGGAATTAAGCATACTAGCTGGTGCAAGCTTATATTGTCGGATATAAGTAGCTTTCGATAGGGACAGGATAAATATATGGAGAAACAAAAAACACAAAGAAGATTTCTCGACTTTGTAAAATTAAATAATTTAAAACTCTGAAAGTTTAGCGTCCGAAATAGTATTTTTTAGATAAATTAGAATTATAGGTAAACTAGTAGGGTTTCTGTACTGCGACTACAATAAAAATAATGCAGAACACGCAGAAAAGGGCGATTTATGTATCCATGAGACGTTGGTAGAGTGAAGAAATTCTCTACTGTGAAATATATGTCGCAGTTTTGTTTTGAAGGGATTTAATTCCAAACATTCCTCTGTATTGTTGAGTTCATTGGTCAGCGAACTATAATAATCATTACGTATTTTTCATGATAATTTTATTATTATTCTTTAAACACTGTTATCAAAACAAGAGAAATCATTAGATTGGAAAATACAACTACAAAAAGAGTGTTGAAGAATCTAACATTCGTCATGTAGTTAATTTTTTGAATATTAATAATATTGGTAAAAAAAACTTATTTATGCAACTAGTGTGTAAAGTACGAGCCGTAGGCGAGTGCAACAGTCGCATGAGTCAAAAAAAGAGACCTTACACACGAATTGCATACAATATTTTTTCTACTACCGAAATTTTTATAAAAAAACAGTATAATAGTAACGCACTAGTGTTAGTAACTCACAATTATATTATTATTTTCCAGTATCAATTAAATATTTACTAATATCACCGTACACCAACTAACGGCAGTTACTGTACGGTGTAGATACTTTACTGAATATGTTGCAATATTCGATTTACAAAAAATACTTACTCGGATTTAATATCCATTTATTATAAGACTATAACTACATACAAATGGGAACTTTTTCTTTACGCACTAGTAAAGTTTTACGCACTCCAAAGTGTGCATAAAGTATGTACTTTACGCAGTAGGAAAAGTAAATTTGTTTTAAAAACATTGCTTAGGAGTACCTGTATACAGGGTGTCGAAAAACGCTCTTGAAAGAAAAAAAACTGCAAAATTGTGTGTTAATTTTTGTCGGTTTCACGTAAATCACCTTCAAAAATGCACCTGCTTCGCACGGATAAATAGTCCGATTAACAGATAAAAAGATAAATTAGTATTTTATTCTTATAAAGATAATTTAATTTATTTGGGAAAACTTCCATATCATGGGCGTACGATAAAACTTTTAAAGGGGATTAATTCATTTGTAAAAATTTCCGTTTACCATGGACGTGCATTGTGAACAATGTCAATCTACTATATGGACGGTATAACATTTGGACGGTTTTTAAAATTAAAAAACTAGGTATTTATCGTTGAAAAGCCATTAAAAATCACTTTTGGTCATAGTTCAGAGGGCGTAAAAAAGAGCATGTTATTTTCTTAACATAAATCGTCAAGTTAGAAAAAATATTCGACCTGTTTCTGACATAAAATTAAATGTTGCTTTTCAATATTTTCAATTATAAAATTACGATTTATACTGTCCCAGGAATGAGAGGCCAAAACTTGGGAATGAGTAACTCCAAAACTATAATTTCGAACTTGATGAAAATTTGGTTGATTGTCAAGTACATCAAATCATTTATTTTGTCCATACCAGTAATACTAACGTTGCAGAAAGTCAGGATTGGACTTGGCTCACCGGATAAAAGGTCAGAACTTTTAAAGTGCCAAGGCAACAAACTTTAAAATACTGTCGTTTATTCTCCAACTATTTTTCTGAAAAAAGGTAGCCTTTGTCCAAATCGATAACATCAATGATTTCCGAGAAATATGGAATTTCGTAAGACACCGCAGAGCACATTCAGATTCTATCATTATTTAGGAAATGGGTTATAATCAAGTAGACTGCCGTCAATTATTTGTCATATGCATTAACCATCCTTTAAAAAATGTTATTTTATCAAGTAGGAAGATGTCAATGTATATATCATATGCCTCAACCATTCTTTAAGTAATGTGTTCAGCAGAACAAATTAACTCATAATTTTCATAAAAACGTATATTAAAAGTAAGAATTATCCAGAGTAACATAATAAAAAAATACATACAAGAATTTTAATCTAGTAAATGTTCAAAATGTGCTTCTCCCACCTCTATACATTTATTAGGCCTACGAATAATATTTCGTTGTATTTGACACATCATTCCTAGATTGTTCCTTATAGCATCGCAATGGAAATGAATTCGATCCAACAATTCATTCCTTGTTTGTATGGCATATACCAAACTTTTCAGGTAGCTCCAGAGGAATGAATCCATTGGATTTAGACCCGGACTACGCGGGGGCCATGCAATTGGACCTCTCCTTCCAATCCATTTTTGGGGGTATGCAACGTTTAAGTGATCACGTACCACAATGCTAAAATGAGGTGGAGCACCATCGTGCATGTACCACATATTAATTCTGGTTTGTATAGGTACATCTTCCAATAGGTAATTTAAATGATTTTCCAAAAAGTCTAAATACAATTGTCCATCTAAACGACCATCGATTATAAATGGACCAACTAAGTGGTTTCCAATTATCCCAGCCCAAACATTTACCATAAACCTTTGTTGATGCCGTGTGGATTCTCATCGGCCCACAAATGTAAATTATGAGAATTGACAACGCCATTTCTCGTAAATCCCGCTTCATCAGTAAACAATACTGATTTAATAAAATCTCGATTATGTCTTTGTTTTTCTAAAAACCAGCGCGAATATTGAAGGCGTGCTGGATAGTCTCCTGGATCCAAACCCTGTACTTTTTGAAGATGTATTCTATGCGCGGTGGTTTTTGAAACATTATCTTGGATCCCAAGTTTTCTAACACTTGATGTAGGTTTGTTATCTACTCCATCTAGGATATCCCTCTATAAAACAATAATACGGATATTTCTTACGGGACCCACACCACCTGCTTTCCGTATAAATGTACCTAACAATAAAATGTATTACCTTTTAAAATGCATAATAGCAATATTTCATAAGATCATACCTTTTTCTCGTAAATTTCTGTCAACACGATCAAAAGTTTTTCTGTCTGGTAAAATTCTATTAGGAAAATGTTCAGAATAAAGTCTCCTTACTTCGCGAGTATTTCCAGATGCCTTTCCATACATTAAATACATATCTGCATATTCATTGAACGTATATTCTGCCATTTCAAACAATACAGAAATAATTGAAATATTCTTATTTAACTCCGAGTATGGCAAATAAATTGACAGCTTCCTACTTGATAAAACTACATTTTCTAAACTAAAGGATAGTTACCTAATGCATATGACAAATACTTGACGGCAGCCTACTTGGTTATAACCCATTTCCTAAATAATGATAGAATCTGAATGTGCTCTGCGGTTTCTTACGAAATTCCATATTTCTCGGAAACCACTGATGTTATCGGTGACAGTATTTTAAAGTTTGTTGCCTTGTCACTTTGAAAGTTCTGACCTTTTATCCGGTGAGCCAAGTCCGATCCTGACTTTCTGCAACATTAGTATACTTACTGGTATGGAAAAAATAGATGAATTGATGTACTTGACAATCCACCAAATTTTTATCAAGTTCGAAATTATTGTTTTGGAGTTATGAATAAAAATGTATTTCTATTTTCTAACTTTAAATCCCTTTAACTCAACAAAGGAGGTCCGTAGAAATAAAAATTATATGAAATACAGACATTATTTTAACACCACCTACTCATTCCCAAGTTCTGGCCTCTCATTCCTAGGACTCCCTGTATTGGCTATTGTTTGCAGCTCCTGTTTTCGTTGATGAATTTAGTTCAAAATTACTACCAAAAATGTTTGTTTATGAATTTTTAACTTTTTATTTAAATTTTTTCAACAAATTAAGTAGACGGCTAGATTATGATCATTGTTAAAATCTGTAATTAATTTGTCATAAAACCAATTATTTTAAACAATATAACATTCGTGTAAAGTCTGGCTCTGGTGATAAATTCTCATTCGCAGCTTTTTCGTGTACAACTGAAACTATAAAATTAACAAAATTTGAATTTGGTATTGATAAACATTTTTAACAATTATTATTGTATCATCATAGTTCCTCTTACATTTTAAATTATCACTGTAATTCTTTGTTTTTCAGGCACAAACTGCCTAAAGCTGTATTGGATGAATTCCGAACATGTCCACCAGAAATTCTAATTGAAGACCTTCCGGATATCATGAAGATTCTCATAGAAATGGCAGACGGTACGTTTTTAATAATTTTATTTTTACCATAATTCACAATATAACTCAGGTAATCGTTTTCAATCACCCCAACAATATTACTATCAATCATCTCTCCAACAATTACTAGGTCATTCCTTTGAGGTACTTTTTCCTCTACATTCGCCAGTCTCTAACGCCTTCGACCAAAGTAGCAGCGATTGTATACGTCGGCGAATTTTGTAAAGAGATGTTTTCCTCCAAGAAGTTTTACTTCAATAAAATTGTACTTCGGGATATATGATCCACAAGTTGTTCATCATCTATTAGTGTAGGGAAAGAAAGAAAGCGGGTTACCTGCTCGTTGGTTACCGGCGCTGTTAGAGGCAGGCTTGCACACAGAAAGAAAGCGGGTAATCGGAATTTCACTTAGTTGAAGGTTAAAAGTAGTGCAACACTGTCTGTCTTCTTCATCGGACAAACAAATTTTGTTAAACAATCCGTTTTTAAAATTAAAAAGGCGGAAAAGAGGTATTCATCCTATTTATCAAAATAGAACACAATTTGGAGAATATCATAAGTTGTTTAAAGAATTAAAAGATTATCCAGATCGCTTTTATCGTTATATGCGAATGAATCATTTTTTCACTATATTTCTGTTGCTGTGGGCTTTATCATGTTTGTCCCATACAGGGATTTGCATAAAAACAGCAGAAATTAATGCTTCCGTAGTATCCATTACCGGCTCGCTTATAATTAAATACTCATTCCGGTAAACTGCCTGCGGCTTGCTATACGCGCCGACAAGCTTCAGCCTGTTTTGTATCTGTGCGCTTACGTTTATCAACCATAAGTAAATTTAGGCGCCGATCAGTGCCGGTAATCTGCGAGCAGGTAACCCGCTTTCTGTCTGTCCATACCCTTTCCCCTGAATGCGAGAAATCATCATGCCAATGCCTAAATTTAAGAAAATGAATACATTTGTCAAAACAACAACCTTCGCTACGCTATTTTAGGTGACAAACGTTACGAATCAGTGGATTGTCTGCTTCCAGAGAGGTCTGACGACCTGTGGCGAATGAGCGCTGCACACTTCTCCCCTTTGACTAAGACGTGATCATGCGTGATTTTTCCTCTTAAAATCGCTGCATTTAGTCCAGCGCAGCGAGGAATACGGTACGGTTCGATTTAAGTCCCGCGGTGCGGGTTTTTTGTTTCTGTGTATTGTTGACAATATGGAGGTGGTCTTCAAGTTAATTAATGTAAAGAGATTTTTTACATATTCATGTGAAGAAAAGATAGAATTAAAAGCAAAAGGTAGGCCATTACCAGATATCACTATTGAAAAAACTAGTGTAAGTAGAGGAAAAAGGTATACACGTAAATTTAGTAGAAATATTTATTCAAAACACGAATGGATTTGTGGATGAACAAAAAAATGCTTTATATTGTTTTCCCTGCTTACTTTTTGGTGGCGATTAAGTTTGAACGGAAATAGGAGTCACGGATCTAGATCATTTGAGTTTGAAAATAAAAAGACACGAAAATTCTAAAAGCCATCTTCATAATTGTATGGAATTTGCGTTACTAGGGTCAGCTAATATTATAATTAGATTCTGCTTATTGGTTAAATATACAGAAACATAATGAAAACGTGTCGAAAAATCGATATATTTTATCAAAAATTATTAATTGTGTTAAATTTTGTGGAGCTTTTGAATTGGCTCTTCGGGGACATAATGAGAGCGATACTTCCGAGAATCCGGGAATATTTCGTAGGCTTATTAATTTTTCGGCTGAATAAGATGCTACTCTTAAGTGAGCACCTGAAAAATTCTTCGTTATTTAAAGGCACTTCCAAATAAATACAAAATGATCTGTTACAGTGTATGTTTGAAGTCTGTCATGAACAAATAATTGAGGAAATTAATAATTCTCCATTTATGGCGATCATGGCGGACGAAACGGGCGGATGTAATTTCGGCCGGAAAAAGGGCAGGTACTAAAAGCCGGTAGGTAAATTCGGCCGGAGGTTTTAAGTTGCTTCCTTATCTCATAGGTATTTTCGGCCGCAAAAAATTCGGAGTGCGATTTCGGAATTGGGTCCCATGTACCTACTATTTGTTTAATTTGACCAACCTAACAAAACCTAACCCCAACCCCAGTTAGATTCGACAGCGGACCGAATTACGAAATCAAGTGATATTGGAAAATGGTTGCGTTATTTCAAATAAATGACAACTGTATATGTAGGTAATAACGGGCACGAGTTGGGAAACGCCGGCCGAAATTACCCCTGTCATAAATGGTACCCCTTGATTTATGCAGGTAGGCCAAGGGATTACCGGCCGAAATTACGCCCGCCGGACGAAACGACGGATGTTGCTGCAAAATCTCAAATGGTAGTTATAAATTCAGGTATGTTCGTGATGGTGAGCCAATTGAACGTTTTTGGAACTACGTAATTTCTGAAAAATGTGATGCAGAAACAATTTTAAGTATTATAGATCCTTTAATTCAAAATTCATCTAACAAACTGATAGCACAGAGTTACGATGGAGCAGCGGTGATGAGCGGACAACACGCAGGCGTTCAAGCATTAATTAAAAAAATTTCCCTCTTGCCCACTACGTACATTGCTATGCCCATCAACTAAATTTGATTATGTCTAAAGCTGCTTCTGCAAATTCGCAAGTACGTGTATTTTTTGGAAATTTACAAGATATTCCTGGCTTTTTTAATAATTCACCCCAACGAGTGGAAATGTTGAACAAGATTGTGAACAGAAGGTTCCCCCACGGCGCTACAACCCGTTGGAATTTTAATATCTGGACCATTAATGTGGTGTACTAAAATAGGGACTCTCTCATTGAGTGTACGCATGAAATAGAAGAACAATTCTCCAACAACACAGTCTGTAGTGCAGCCGCTCTATTCGCCGTACATTAAATGATCCAATCTTTAATTTTTGGCTGACTTTTTTCCATCATGTAATGCCCAACGTAGATATGTTATTCAATCAATTGCAGCAAAGAAAAATTGAACCCACTCTAGTAAAAGACGCTATCGAAAATTTTGAACGCAGTATAAGCCATGTTCGAAATAATATTGATAACATCATAAGTGAAGCATCAGATATAATGAGTAATGAGTCGCCACCACCAGAAAAACGCAAACGTCCAAATAACAGCAGATTTGATCATCGGATTTCTGTTTAGAGGTGGGTGTGTGATGTTATTATAAATTGTGCAAAATATCGATTTCATTTTAAAGAGCATCTAGTAGTGGCATCACTTTTCTTTTCGGAATACTTTGGAAATTATTGCGGTAAATTTCCCGAAGACAAACTCACTTCCGCATGTTCCTATTATCCCACACTTGATAAAGGAAGATTACGAACTGAACTGTCTGTTATTTACTCAAGAAATGATTGCAGAACAATAAATGGCGCATTACCTCACCTAAAATTTTTAATAAAAAACAATTTAGGAGGTACGTTGAAGAAAATTATTAGAAATTGTGATAACAACTCCATGACAATCAGAGGCCGAACGATGTTTTTCAACACTAAATTAAAACATCTCTTAGAAATTCAATGACCGAAGATCGTTAAACAGCTCTTTCCATGCTATTGAAAAAAAAAATTTCTCCGAAATAGACAATTTTAATGACAAAGTGATTAGAACATTTGCGAACCGATAAGAACGTAGAATAGACTTAATTTATAAGAAATAATTTGTTAGAAAAGTAGTGCCTAGAGACTCTTATTTTTTGCGAACCGAAAATAACGTCGAATAGACTTAACTTATAAGAAATAATTTTTTGTTAGCGAAGTAGTGCTTACTGCGTGACTCTTATTTTTCTTGTGTGGCAATTGACAATCGTTCCAGAAATCCAATATTTCAACACGGAAGGCGGAGAAAGGACGATAAAATCGATGGGAGACAGCATCCTTACAAGGTAAACTTTTTTTCAAAAATTGCAGAACATCTTAAAATTTTTACCACGAGCCGCCACTGACTGGGAATAATATTCGTTAAAAATGAGTAAAAGACTTCGTAAGCATAACAACACTTGGTGAGAAAAAAACCTACATCGAGCGAATTCTCGGATTCCAAGTAGTATACGCCACTCTTCCTCTCCACTTGGTCAAATATTCTAACATGCCATGTTCAATTTTATGCCAAATCGTCTAACGAATGTTTTTGACGTCAGCGTTTAGCATACGGCCGACATCTTGAATTTTTTGAAATGACAATCTAGGTCGATTGACGTATCACAAAGAAGCTCTCTTTCCAAAAATAATAGCAATAGCAATAGCAATAGCAATAATAGCAATGTAAACTAAACCTTCATTTAAGTTGCAAATACTTTATCACAATAAGTACTCAAAATGCTGGCCATTTGTTTGTTGACAATGATACAATATCTCTTCGAAGCTACGAATAGAATCGTCGATCATTTGTGGAGTAATTCCCTGCATTTCAAGACGTATGCGATAATTTAAATCGTTCAAGTTAGTTGATCTGTTAACATAAACCCGGTCTTTCAGGTAGCCCAAGATAAAAAAATCAAGTGGTGTCAAGTGCCGGCCACTCAATTGCACCTCTTCGACCAATCCATCTCTGAGGGAAAATTGTATTTAAATACTGCCTAACGTCTCTTTGATAATGTGGAGGTGCGCCATCTTGTTAAAAGTATACGTTCGTATTAGGAAATAATCGATTTATTTCAGGTATAATTTCATTTTGGAGTAAATCAAGATATTTAGCGCCGGTAAGCGCACCTTCAATAAAAAAGGGCCGATCAAATGGTTTTTCACCAAACCCTCCCATGCATTAACTTTTTGTGGACACTGTGTACAAACCTCCCCAAACCAGTGCGGATTGAAATTTGACCAGTACCGGCAATTATGTCTGTTAACAGAACCGTTCCAGCAAAATGTGGCTTCATCACTGTATACCAAAAAATCTAAGGAATTGTTTTGCATCCTAATTTTCTCTGTAACTGTTTCACAAAATTGTAATCGTCTATCAAATTCATCCTCAGCCAATTCTTGGAGATTTTGAACTTTATAAGGGTAAAAGTAATTTTTATACAGAATAGTTGACTGTCTACAAATACCATGATTTCTTGCCAATACACTTGTAGATGTTTTAGGGTTTTCTTGAACATATAAAGTTTTATCTTCATTGTTGTTATTCAAACTTCTAAAGGTTGAGTCTAAATTTGATTTGATTTCTATTCACTAGGATCAGTCTTAACATTTCTCTAGTTTCTTGATCCCCTAGACCCACATCACTAGGCTGGTGATTTTATACGGTAATGCCAATTTTGTGTATGACCTCCAGTATGTATGTATATTCGGGTGACATTGAATGAGACCTGAAAGATATATTTTCTTCTTCTACTCAGTTTCTGAGAAAAAATCTCGGAGACTTCGCAGGTTTCAGTTTAGGTAAGTTTACCTCATTTATTCTGCAGTCTCCCACTAGGCGTTGTGCTCTAGAATACAGTATTGCAATACATTCCGCAAGTATGTGAATGAAGGCTTCTACCATTCCACAGAATCTGCATTCTTTTCACTCCACTAGTATGAGCTCCTTGAGTCGGCAGTGTCCTATTCTCTCTTCATTTGATATCCATTTGTTCTCACCTGTTTGTAGTTTTCCAGGAGTATCTTTGATTGTCTTCCTTTCCTTTGGTCAGATCTTCTCTTTTTTTCGGCGTTGCCTATTTCTTCCAATATTACATTGCTGCTGTTACCGCGAAAGGGTTCCGATTCCCAAAAGGATGATTCAGCCACTCTATTTGCTAGTTCATCTGCTATCTTATTTCCTTCTGTTCCAGTCTGTCCCGGAACCCATAGCAAGGTGACGATGTTGTTTTTGCTTTGACTAGATTAGATTACAAGAAGGTCGATTGTCCCGGTTGGCCTTAGACCTATTATTCCAAGTATTTAAGACGTTGGCCGACAATTATCCTGCAATTGCAGATAATGTGTTCCCCTGTCTCATCTGCATCATCGTAGAATCTGCATGTTCCACTGTCCACTTTGCCCATCTTACAGAGATGGATCTGAGTGAGCAGTGTCCAGTGATAATTCCTGAGATTACTCTGAGATCAGATTTCTGAAGCTCCAAGAGCAATTTAGCGTAGTGAGCGGTAGGTCGTGATAAACGTTTTGCCTGTTTTTGGCTTGGAGTAGTTCTCCAGAAGGCTGTAGTAAGGTCCTTTTCCCATTTTTGGACTTCTTCCACGATGCGGCTTTTTGGAGTACCACAAAATGGTTCGGGTCCGATAAAAGGGGTACACGCTCCTTCTTTTGCGAGACCATCAGCAATCTTATTTCCAACAATTCCTTGATGCTCTGGCACCCATAACAAAGTTACAGACTATTTTAGACTCATAGGTTGTAGACTTCAGATTCTTTAAAGCAGCCTGTCTATCAGACACAAAACATTTTCTGGCCTAGTTGAGACACTCTTGAACACAAAAAGCTATTGCTAATAATAGGCTTGTTCGTAGAGCGATCACTAACGGTTGGAAACTGGACGACTCATGCGCAGAGCATCTCTGTGAACGGATTTAATTTCACTGCGCATGAGTCGTCCAGTTTCCAACCGTTTGTGATCGCTCTACGAACAAACCTAATTACTCTCGCATTAGGGTTGCGCGATACACTAAAAAGTATCGATATTAGGTATCGATACGGATCGGAACGTAAAGTATCGATACAGTAGAATATCGAATATTAATTTATCGATACGTTAACGATCCGAGATTTTCCTAATTTTGACGTTTTTTCGGTAAAAACCACATTTTTTGGGGGGGTGGAAAAAGACATTATTGCGATTTCCGGCCAAAGTTGAGGTTCTAGAAAAAAAAGTTGATGATAAAAGTTGTAGATCTTGAGAAAATCTACAACTTTTTAATTGGTGACTTTTTCACATAATCTCAAAATTAGCTCGATTATTAGTTTCCTTAAAAAATGTTCGATTTTGATGAAAATTTAGTAGAAGGTAGTTTTGATAGTCACAAACCATGAAAATAATTTTCAAATGAAAATATTGGAAATTTTCCTAGTTATAGCGTTTTTTCGGTAAAAAACACTTTTTTTGGGGAGGTGGAAAAAGACATTATTGCGATTTCCATCCAAAGTTGAGTTCCTAGAATAAAAAGTTGATTATAAAAGTTCTAGATCTTGAGAAAATCTACAACTTTTTCATTAGTGACTTTTCCACATAACCTCAAAATTAGCTCGAAAAACGCAAAAAACTGCATTTTTCGTTTTTTATTTTTGGTTTCGTTAAAAAATGTTCGATTTTGATGAAAATTTAGTTGAAGGTAGGATAGGCACAAACCGTGAAAAAAAATTTCAAATTAAAATATTGGAAATTTTTCGAGTTATGACGTGTTTTCGGAAAAACCCTTTTTTGGGGAGGTGGAAAAATACATTATTGCGATTTCCGGCCAAAGTTGAGTTCCTAGAATAAAAAGTTGATTATAAAAGTTGTAGATCTTGAGAAAATCTACAACTTTTACATCAGTGACTTTTCCACATAACCTCAAAATTAGCTCGAAAAACGCAAAAAACTGCATTTTTCGTTTTTTATTTTTAGTTTCGTTAAAAAAAGCACGAAATCATTTCACAACGTGATTAAAAATCACGATATCGCTCATCACTATAGATAACGCCACTTGCTGCTACCACTAAAAATCCCGTATCGCAAGGTATCGATACAGTACAAATGTATCGATACTTGGAATGTATCGAAAAGCATAGTATCGATACAAAATATCGAGTATCGGAAGTAAAAGTATCGATACACTGGAATATCGGATAGTATCGCGCATCCCTATCTCGCATTATTGTTGGAGTGTTTCCCAGGGCTGTTGATATCCTAGTATTAGGACCTGTAATTCCTATTACTCCTTCGTTTGTTTTTAACCCATCAGTATATCAAGTGAGGATTTTACCTCCAGTAATGTTTTCTGATTCTTGTAAGTCAATAGTATCGTTTGTAAATGAATAAAAAGTATATTTAGACTTTCAAACTCTCCTACAACTAAAACTTTGAAAAAGTAGCTACAGATACATATTAGCGAAATACGTTGATTCTTATCTGTGAGATATATGCACTTTTAAATTTCTAAACTAGACATAGATTTAACAAAGTCTGAAATTCTGATCTGTTTCATGTGTGCGATATCTGTAGATAAAGCAAGGAACGGGAAACTTCATCATTCCAAAAAATGGCAACTTCCGGATTTGTATGTCTTTAGATTAGATTAGATTGTTATTGAACCGATAGGCTTCCGCCTGTACGTAATTTTTGGGACCCTCTCGTAACTTTTTATGTTTTTTCAATTATCGATATTGATACAAAACACCATTTTTTTTTTCGAATTCGAACATGAATGAATATTTATTTTATTAATGAAAATATGTGAAACACATACAAAATAAATGAAGACCACATAAAATAAAAGGAACTGCACTCTTTTATCTGACAAGATTAAATTACCTTTATCCAAAGATGACCCTGTTAAGTCAGCTTTTTAAGCATATCTAAAAAAAACCGCTACCTACAAACTTAAAACTTGGCAATTTTTTTCTACTAGAAAGTACCTACTATTTTATCCTTGTATACCCTTTCAATATGAATAAAAAAGTAGGTGTAATATAGAGTTTTAAATTGTTTAAAATGGTTATAGTCGCGCCACTGCGTTAATCGTGAACGTCGTCGCTGTGTTCTATTCTGGGGCGCGTTGAACTTGAGCCACCACGTTTCCGGTATCGAGGGGCAGGAAGTAACGCACGTGGAGTATACTCGACTGCAACTATCACCAAAGACGTAGTTTATGAAAAGCACTGTATTCAAATTGCCGACCTGGATCACTATTAAAATTAACACTTGAACTATTTGAGAGTTTTAAAAAAAAGTTGAAAAAGAGCAGTTTTCAAAGGTTGTGGTAGTTATACAGAAATTAACTGGCTCGCAAATTGCCACAAAAAAATGATAACTTGAAAATATAAATTTCTCTTATCGTGGGAAATACTCCATGACACATCAATTTGTTGATCACATTAAAGTCTTTTCTCTTTCATGTTTGATCATACAAGACCACAACAACATGCAGTTAATTACTAATAATTCTAGATCTCTCACGTTTGCAATTCCAGAAGTATTAATAGATTCGATTCGAATAAAAAGTACAACGGTTAGCATATTTTTTCGTTACCCCAGACGATCAGCGGTGAAATCCCACGTTTATCCAAATTTTATTTTTATTTTTTGAAAAAAAATTGTGGGCTTGAACCGATCCAAAAACCATTATAACAGTTTCTATTTTAAATTATTTTAACTGTAGACATTTCTTATTAGTTGTTCGTTTTTTCACGACAAAAATTATAGAATTTCTAATTTGTTTAATTGATCTTGTTTATCAGCTATGAAGCGTAAATATCATTAAGTTGTTCATCAGTTGTCCTACACCATACTATATGGTAGAAGGATTTTTGATTATATACCTATATATAAATTGTTCATCATGGAAAAAGTATATTGTGCTAGTATGTACTTTTACATACATACATACATTCTCCATCCGGGCTTGTCAAATGCTTATTATGTCTTTTCTATTCACTTATTGTCTAACAATCTTCATAACAACATTTATCTTGGACAAAGTTTATTTTTTGTGAAAAGCACTGTTATAGCTCAATACAGAAAAGAAACATTTGTAACATGTCTATCGACCTGTTTCGATTTTATAGATTAAATCCTTTTAATTACCGCTCGTCGTCTCATTAGCCACCCCAATCTTCAATCCTGACCATAAGACAATTGACGTCTGCCAACGGTCGCTTCCATTTTTTCAACGCCACGAGGGACAGCCCTTTCCGCTATCGACTCTCTTCGAGGAAAGACCTCCATTTTTTTTATCGCTTTTATACCTTGCCTATCTAATTAATTTTGCTAGCCCTAGGCTAGGATACAACCCCTAGGCTAGGATACAACCCCTAGGCTAGGATACACGCCCTAGGCTAGGATACAAGCCCTAGGCTAGGATACAAGCTCTAGGCAGGATACAAGCCCTAGACCAGGATACAGCCCTAGACCAAAATACCGCCCTAGACCAGGACACATCTGCTAGGATACCTTTCTAATCAAGACATCTCTATCTTCCTATCTTCTTCGAGATCTAGTCTCCATCTTCGCAAGACTTCGTAGAGGCAAGACCTACCTACCTTCTTCAACCATCACCTTTTCCGGAAACAACAACTCCATAAGCTAAGTACCTATAAAAGTACAATTCTTTTCACATTTGTTCCATTTCCTGTGGCAGAATAATAAATGTAAATTTGTTTTAAATTCCATTCTTTATTGTTTTCTAAATCCTCAACTATAAAAGTTGAGGGAGATATCGCCCGGAGGTAAAATTTTAAATGTTCTGTTTTTTTTGAGTAACTTTTTTATTTTTTGATTTCTGTTTAAACTTTTATCTAAATTCTACAAGGCGTTTCTACCTTTCCCGCTTTAGTTTGTTAGTACTTTTTATCGACGTCAAAAAGGTAGTGGCGCCCTCGTTTTTTACAATCTTTCTGTTATCCTTGTACGACATAAACTTGGGGTCGAACCACCCTTGAGAGGAGTCTCTAGTCGGAGTCCTTCAAGCTGGAGCGTTTACCGTTACAAATTGGCGCCCTGTAAGCTTACACATTCATGTAGTCTATTTTCGCTTTGTAACAATTTTTTTTATTTGTCATCGGACCACTTTCTTTGTGGTCCCAAAGACTGGTTCTGGTCCAACAAATTGTTGCTGAACCTCTTCTCGCGAATTCATTCCCAGAAATCTCGTCATGCTCCGGCATACACACTAATTTTACTTGACTGATTAACTTTCAACCCTATCACTTTCCAAAAATATATCCCATTCAATATTTTGTCTAAATCTTCAAATGTCTCAGTTAAAACTACAATATTAGGTTTGTTCCAACCTCACGTGAAACCGTGTATTGTATGGTTACGCTCATGCACAATATGTAAAATGCTTTCCAACCGAAACAGAGAATCGTTTATTGGATGGTCCGAACTTCGTTCCAACCAAACTTTATCAACCAGTTTCGGTACGGTCATTTCGATTCCCGGCGATAAGCAAGAACCGTTTGGATCATCCCATGTGCAGTAATCAAATTTGTACATCCTGGATCTAAAACATTTATGTCGTGTGGATTGCGTACATTAGTTACCATGCCCATGTTAGTTACCTATGACTGTGTAAATATTTACATTTCGCTAAAATTGAGTGATAGAGGATATAGTGATTTTCCTTCAGATATTGAGACAAGTGATGACGATGATGATTTAGAACCAGGTTCTTCTATAAAAAGAATGGAGATTCAAATCAAAACTGAAATTTCCAAGATGTCATAGTCAAACGTCTCCCGACAAAACGATAATGAAACCGTTCCAAATTGGAGGTTCGAGGAGTTTTTGTATAACTCATCACATTAGTTCTTAAATCGTTTCATGACGATACACAATCTGCTGGTTTGAAGAAACCTATTATCTGACAATATCAACATCTAGATTCTTTATTCTTTTACCGAATGAAGTTTTACTTCAATGTTCCCCAAGTCTTTTTAACGCACTGGAGGTACATATCACAATATTTATTTATTTATTTTTTTCTTCAGTATTCGTTTTCCTTCTTTCATTTATTGCAAAGCCGTACTAATCGTCTGACATTCCCGTCCAGTATTCTGTAGGTTTTGCCCACTTTAGAGTTAACATGTATCCATTTAAAGCTCCGATGAATTTCGACCTAGATTGTAGATTACGAGGGGGTCGATTGGTCCGGTAGGCATTACCGCACTGTGACCTACAAAATCTTTTGTTTATACCTTACATCTATATTTTGAGTACAAAAGATCTAGGCTTCTAAGAAAGCCTATTATCTGTTTTGGAGCTAACTCAGTAACCTGATCAGACAGTAAGTAGACCTGTATCAGGTATTTAGTAGTCTCCAGTAGGCTGCTCTATGTTCCTTTTCCCAATTTCAGATTTCTTCCACGTTGCGGCTTCTTGGAATACCACAAAATGGTTCGGGTCCGATAAAAGGGGTACAAGATCCTTCTTTTGCGAGACCATCAGCAATCTAATTTCCAACAATCTCTTTATGCTCTGTCTCCTTTGTTGCATTGTTTTGTTACATCAAACCAGAGGTAATAATTGGCCCGAACATTTTTAGATATGACCAGTACTGATCATTCTCAGTTTCAGACTCCACATTTTCCCAAAAAGCCAACGACACGTTCATAGAGTCTTATCGACGTAATAATACTATCTTTCAATTCTTCCACATCTTCGATAACTCTCGAATTTTGAACATATTAAAGTCTTGAGATTTTGGATATCCTCTTTCCTTTCACTATTTCTCGTTCAATAATTTAGCCTCTGTATAGTTTTTTTAATATAGTTTATTCCTAAAAGGCTAACTTCTTTCCCTATCTTTACTAAGTAGAATATTTTATGTTTTTAGCAGACATAGAAAGTGCACTTGGAAGCCATCTGTCGTATCTGCAAAATCATAATCATTTTACCTTAAACTTAACTAAAACTACTGAATATATGGGAAAACGACTTACGTGTCCACACCTCAACTTTTATTTACCTATTCAATCGTAATACTGAAAAATTATTACAGGATGGTCAAAATGAGGAATTGAAAGTTCAAAAAAAGGGATTTTCAACAACCTGTAACTCTATAAATATTCACTCAAAATAACTTGTGTGTAGTGTTTCTGAAATCAGGTTTTCAATGAAATTTGGAAAAAAAGAAAAATGTTTAGTGTATAGATGGCGGTCATCACACGACAGCAGTTTACTCGGAATTTTAGGTTATTTTAAGAAACAGTAAATTGAAATAAAAAATCGATCTGTTTCAGCATTCAATGAAATATCGGGGTGGAATGTTATCTGTGGCCCACACCGTAATTAAAGTATTGGGATAAAAAATGAAATTTTGACTAAAACTTTTGTTATAACAAAATGTTGAAATTTTTAATACATTCACTAAATATTTACAATGTTCAACAAGGTCCTTTCACATTTTTTGAAACTCCTAATCAATTTAATTCTAATTTTTAGATGCACATCCTGTAAATACAATAAATAGATATACGCCTATCCGGTACCGGCAAGATAAAATTTTAAATTAAATATAATGCTCAATCATTAATTTATACATTTCAATTAAATTTTCTATTTAATTAACTAAAAATATTGTCATTGTACTGAAATATTCATTAATACCAGCAACCCTTTCGGGGATGACAAAGTTATTCACATTATTATTAAAATGAAAAATTAAAATAAAGTACGTCAACCTCGACATTATTTGCTTTTGGTCAAAATTACCATCAATCCTTTTAGTTTTTTAATATTTTGTTATAAATGGAGTTTCATCAGTTGTTAATCAAGATACCGGGTGTGAATGTGCCACGAGTCACCCCTGTCTAGGGTTGCGCGATACACTAGAGAGTATCGATATTAGGTATCGATACGGATCGGAACGTAAAGTATCGATACAGTAGAATATCGAATATTAATTTATCGATACTCGAAGTATCGATACGTTAACGATCCGAGATTTTGCTAATTTTGACGTTTTTTCGGTAAAAAACACCTTTTGGGGGGTGGAAAAAGACTAATATTATTGCGATTTCCGGCCAAAGTTGAGTTAATAGAATAAAAAGTTGATTATATAAGTTGTAGATCTTGGGAAAATCTACAACTTTTTCATTAGTGACTTTTTCACATAACTTCAAAATTAGCTCGAAAAACGCAAAAAACTGCATTTTTCGTTTTTTATTTTTAGTTTCGTTAAAAATTTTTCGATTTTGATGGAAATTTAGTAGAAGGTAGTTTTGATAGTCACAAACCATGAAAAAAAATTCAAATTAAAATATTGGAAATTTTTCGAGTTATGACGTTTTTTCGGTAAAACACACTTTTTTGGGGGTGGTGGAAAAAGACATTATTGCGATTTCCGTCCAAAGTTGAGTATCTAGAATAAAAAGTTGATCATAAAAGTTGTAGATCTTGAAAAAATCCACAACTTTTTCATTAGTGACTTTTTCACATAACTTCAAAATTAGCTCGAAAAACGCAAAAAACTGCACATTTTTCGTTTTTTATTTTTAGTTTCGTTAAAAAAAGCACGACATCATTTCACAACGTGATTAAAAAATCACGATATCGCCCATCACTATAGTTATCGCCACTTGCCGCTACCACTAAAAATCCCGTATCGCAAGGTATCGATACTCTACAAATTTATCGATACTTGGAATGCATCGAAAAGCATAGTATCGATACAAAATATCGAGTATCGATACACTGGAATATCGGATAGTATCGCGCATCCCTACCCCTGTCACTCTCAAATTTGCGT
This sequence comes from Lochmaea crataegi, assembly GCA_947563755.1. Lineage (NCBI taxonomy): Eukaryota > Metazoa > Arthropoda > Insecta > Coleoptera > Chrysomelidae > Lochmaea > Lochmaea crataegi. The sequence continues at coordinate 56,286,391 of OX387422.1, read as the reverse complement.
GGGTTGTATTGGGATCGATTTTGAATTTTTTCACTTCTAAGCTGCGGTCAGAGTAGCTCCGGTATCGGCAGAATTTTTAACTCCACCGTACACACACGGCTGTAATCGGCCAAATAATAGCTATGTTCGCGGGTCACAATCCGAACTGATTCCGAACCAGTCTGGAATTAACTTTGAATTGTCTAGAGCGCATGCCTAGTTCCGAACCAGTAAATAATTATAATTATACCGCGAACGGTCTTAGAACCACCTATCAACTTTCAGAACTTGAAATAATTGAAATTTACCTTATACTTTACTTGGAGTAGGCAGCTAAGTTAGAGTTTGATATTTGTTTAAAAAGTTAAAACACAACAAAGCAAACAATAAACAAGTAAAACAACAGGTAATTAAAATAGGAAAACAACTGACATATCGATCATATGCGCATGAGCAGCCGAACCGAACTTTCAGTCCTTACCAAAATCAGAGAACCGCTAGGACTGATTCCGAATCGATAACGAACCAATTCGATATGACCCGCGAACACCGAACTATTACTACAAATTCAGAATTATATTAACCGTGAACGCCACTTTTCAGAATGCGCATGCGACTAGTCCCTGAACTGGTTCGGATTGTGAACCGCGAACAAAGCTAATAAAATGATGTTTTATTATGGAGGTGGGCTGTGCCGAATTCCGCAAAAACCTACTTGCGTCTTAAATCCTAGGTCGAGTTCCGCAAAAGGTCGCGGGAGGATTAGAATATGGCTATACTATATTTATTATTCCGTAGGAGCAAAGCGCCTCATTATTTATTCAAAAGTACTATAAATATAGGGTGAGTCTTTCTTTTTTTCTATGTGGAATAAAATGATAAGACAGGTCGGTTTTACCAAAATTAAATGGACAAGTTCTGTATCGCCTCAAATACAATAGGGTCGTAAAATTCGGCACAATGGTTAAGGATTCATTAATATGATAAACCGGTGGCCAGTTTAAGGGTTTTGCCGAGTAGGGATGGGTCTTACAGTTTTTTTATATTAAATAATTTTGTATTAGGATAAATATATATATTTGGATTTTTTCTATTAGATAAAAGTATAAAAGTATAGGCTGAAGTATGGTTGGTAGGTATTTAATAAATTACAAAAAAAAATCCTAAAGATCTAAAAGTTATATAAAAAGCCGAAGATAAAGATAATAATTATTTAAAAAAAGTCACAAACAAATATTCTTTATTTTGCTTTATTAAAAAGAAGCAACATACAAAATAGTGAAAAATTAAGAAGTGCAATGATTAAAATTATAAATTAAATTTGTTTTTATATACTTACAATAGATGTAGATTTTAATAATAATATGACTCATTGTAATATTTTAGAAATTGTTTTGACATTTATTCTTGCATACCTACCTTAGTAAATGTTACCAAACTATCCCAACATATTTTCATACAGTGATAAAAAACACTTTTTGATTTACATAATGATAAAATACGACCGCCGCTTTCAAAATTTCATTTTTGATTTTAAAGGTACTATTTCCTTTATCCTTTTACTTGAGCCCACATTAATCAATGGGATTTAATTCGCAATGATGAGGTGGCAAACGAAGAACAATTATATTATGTTATTTGGCCATTTTATCAACATCATGTCATTTAAATTTTACCTTATTATCTCTCACTATTGTTAGAAGCTCTGCATTTACGGCATCATTATCAAAAGGTATTTTTTTCAGTAAGCCAATTTTTTATTTCCTCCTTTCTCCAGCTGGATGAGGGCAATTTTCTACTAGTCTGGAATATTGTCACACGCACAAACTAAACTTCTAACAGTACTTGGTGCTTGATGCACGTTTAGTACTATAGTCCGTGCTTTAAAATCTAAATCACCTTTACACACTACGGGGCTAAATTTTGACGACATTCTGACTACAAAAGCGCAACAAATACTGAAAAATATATTTTATTTTTAGGATATATAGGTATTATAGGGCAGATGTAAATTGCAGTGCTTGGTAATCCTTAATCCGTATACCTGATAAGAGTTGATAATAGAATCTGTAAATTGCAGCGATGGTCAAATTTGAGATTTTAATCCGACTTGTAAATTGCAGCGATTAAATTATTTTAAGAATTTCACTAAACATAGGGGCAAACCTAGAAAAAATAGGGGCAAATCTTAAAACATAGGAACAAGCCTTGAAACATAGGGGTGTTTCTACAACTTTTTACAACTTTTTCAACTAAACCTAACAAAAACTAACCCCAACCCTCTCTAAGCTCAGGAAAATAGGGGCAAACACCGTAAAACATAGGGGTAAACCTCGAAAAAATGGGAGCAAAACTTGAAAAAGGGCTGTTTTTACAACTTTTTCAAATCTAACTAGGGTAAGATTAACGCTCTTTGTTGGCCGTGCGCTGCAATTTACATAGTTACTACGAACCCATACATGACCATTCGCTGCAATTTACATGTAAGGATTATAGAAACTCTGACCGCCGCTGCAATTTACAATCGCCGGTATTATATACCAAAAAATAACTAAAGTTCGTTTCAAATGAGTTGATAGCACAGAGCGCCTATAATAAACGGAAAACCGAGGTCGGGTGTCTCAAAAAATGTTATCTCTTATTTATGTTCTACAATGTATCTAGACTAAGAAGAAAGAAATTGTGACCAGGCCACCCGGTAATCGGTCAAATAACAATAGGTAATAAAATGTAAATGAAGCATACGCAGTGAACCAAACGGTCCATAGTCATAGAACAGGGTTAGGGTTTATTTATGATTTTTGCTTAACGTTTATTATAATTAATATTATAATGAAAATACAAAGTAATTGTGCACTAAGATTTATATACACACATATTCTTGTAAAAAATAAAGAATTATAACAGGTGAACATTACTTTAACTATTATATATACAGCATTATTAACTAAATTCTTCATCAGAAAGATGTCCTAAGTTAATAATTAACGGTTCGATCTCTGTACTTTCGTCGTTTAAGTCGTCAAGATCCCACATTTTCCCCTCCTCAACTATAATATGTTTTAAGGCGCTTTTCCAGTTGTCGGCAGTCACATTCGCCAATGAATCCATCAAAAGTTGCCGTACTTCTTGAAGTTTAAAAGTTTTGTTGTTCCTGGCAACATAACCTTTTACTTGTGCCAGTTGTGCACATATAAGCTCTATTGGGTTCAGCTTACAATGGTAAGGGGGTAAGCGATGTACAATAATACCTCTACCTTTTGCCATCTCATCGATTACAAATTTTTAAACTTTGCCTTACGCTGTCTAACAATTTGCAAAGGTTCTTTTTTCACCATTGTATCATCGAAATTTAAGGCTTTACACTGCAACCACTCAATTATCGCCGCTTTTTTTCATGAACTTGTGGGAAGCTTCTCTACTAATCGAGAATGATAGCTGGCGTTATCCATTACAATAACTGAATCCTGGGGAATGTATTTGATCATTTGTTGGAAATATTCCTCAAAAACGCCAGCCGTCATTTCTTCGTGGTAGTCTTTGCTTGAATTAGATTAAAATGCCAATAATCCTTGATCCAAAAATCCGTTTTCACTGCCTAAATGGGTTATAATAAGCCTGCGTCCCTTTCCAGAGGAATTCTTAATCCTGTTGGCCAACCCTCAATGACAGCTTGTCAGGAATTCAGTGTATTTTTATCTTGCCAGACTTTCGATACGGTGTGTCCTTCATTTAGCCAGGTTTCATCCAAATAGAAAATATTCTTACATTCCTTGCGATATTTTCGGATTGACCTTAAGTATTCTCATCTCCAGCAAACAATATCCGGCCTATCAATAAGAAAAGATTTTCTGTTCTGTTTTTCCCACCGAATGATCATTCCATGAAGAATTCTCCATACTCTAGTTCTTGATAGTTGTGGCAGGTTTTCGTTATTCTGGGCGGCTGGCACAATCTTGTCCAATGTTGGTATTTCTTTTGCGAAATACATACCATGCACTATTCTACGAACACGTCAATTTTTAATGGTTTCTTCCCCGGGCGAGGAATAGGTTCACCGAGGTTCCGGCATTTTCTCTCACGTAAAAATCTATAAATCGTTGATTCTCCTACCCCTATCATATTGGCACAGGTGGTAATTATGTCGCGAACAGAACTTGTGGGGTTTTGGTGCACAAGAGCATCATGAACGTTCCGGATTAATGTTTTATCCCGCAAAGAATATGCACTTTTGCTAACTCGTTGAATAGGAATTGGAGAAAAACTTGAACTTGAAGCCATCTTAATTAGACGAATAGACATTACTTGCTAGTTGCCGAATACTAACTACTTCAAATTTTATTCTATACAGGTACTTAGATTTAAATATTAACAGGAAATTGGGTTGTACCTGTATAGGTTTTTTTTTATAAGGAGCCGTCCCTTCGCCGGCACCACCTCAGCCTCCTGGGCTTACTGTGGATACTCCTAGTATTCTGACTACAGCCTATTCAGCCAATCCGTTCCCTGTATTAGCTCATACAGGTTCTTTGCTGGTTGGTTGTAGAAGTCTTCTGGATTCATTTGGGGTCTACCATACAGTTTCTGCCTCCTGTGGTTCAGCGTCTCACAGTTGCATAGTATATGCAGAGCTGTTTCAGTATCCTTTTTGCATCTTCTGCTTGTAAGGTCTCCGTTATACAGCCCTATTTTGTTCAGGTGCTCCTTTGTGGGAAAGTGTCCCGTAAGTAGCCCCGTTATGGTGCGTAGTTTGTTCCTGTTCATTGAGAGCAGTTCTTTCGCTACTTTTTCTGATGGTTCTTTTATGAATTTCTTTCCATGTATTTGCCTGGGCGTATTCTTCCAGTGTTTATTGTGTTGTTCTTTTACCCACCATTTTAACCATGACCTAGTTGAGCATCAACAGCTGGTTCGGGTCCGTTTATCAGGGTTGACGATCCTGCTCTTGCGAGTTCGTCAGCTTTTTCATTGCCAGCGATTCCTTTGTGACTTGGGACCCACTCCAGTGTTACACTGTTCCGAGTCGTCAGTCTTCTAAGTTCTTCGCCGCATTCCCATACCAGCCGAGATGTTACCTTAGAGCTCTGAAGTGCTTTAAGGGCAGCTTGACTGTCACTGTAGATCCTGATCTGCCTGTTGTTGTAGGCTCTCATGTTATTTGCCCTTGCACATGCAAGTATTGCATAGACCTCTGCTTGAAATACCGAGGCGTATTTTCCAAGCGAGACGATTCCTTCATATTTGCTCGACTTGCTGTATATGCCCGCTCCGGTGCCGAGCTCATTCTTTGATCCGTCTGTGTACCAGATCAGTTCATTTGCTCTACTGAGTGGTGGTGCATTCTCTTCCTCAAGCTCCTTTCGATTTTTGATGACAATCTCGAAGTTCTTGCGAAAGATATATCTGGTGGTCATGTGGTCTGTTGGCATTTTAAAGATGTCGTCATCCACATGCCTTATTTATATGTGTCCTCTCCCATGTGCCACGTCATGGTCTGATGCTTTCTCCAGTCGGGTTAGAGCTGCCCTTGCTTCGCACATTATGACACGATGTAGCGGAGGAAGGTCTAGCATTGTCTCCAGCGCCGCTGTAGGAGTAGTCCTCATTGCCCCTGTAATGCCAATGCATGCAAGTCTTTGGACCTTGCTTAGTTTTAGCATTGCAGATGTTTGTCTGATCTTTGGCCACCAGACCAGAGATGCATATGTAATCCTGGGGATGACAACCATTTTGTACAACCAGTGTACCATGCTTGGTCTAAGTCCCCATTTAGTGCCGTAAGTGCGTCTGGCAACCTTGGAGGTTACCTCTGCCTTCTTGAACCTGTATAGGTTACGGGGCAGGTAGTTCCGACGCGGTTTACAACTATTATATGGTCCGAACTCCCGATCCGTGCTATCAACTCCATTCGGACAGACTTTACCTGATTATATTAAGGATTGCACAATTCAAGTATCTATCTACATTTATAACTACCTGGAATACTTTGTGACCGCATAGTTGTCAAAACTTTCATTGTTTAGCAGTACCTAGAATACCTAGTTATTATTCATTTTCAGTAACGGATTATAGCAGGTATTTTGGCCCAATTGTAATACTGTAATAATTACTTACTAATATGATACTTGCCTAACTTTTGCACTATTAAATAAACCCGACAAATGAAACCATTCAGGTCTTTACCGAAAAATGTAACGCCAATGGTTTATTGCCGCTTTATGGCTATCGACCATTTCTTGTGCTGCTATGCAATAGGAAATCTAGTATAACAGCTTAAGGCCAGTTTTTACGAGAACTTATTACTTACGCGGCCATTTTTTCAACACTGCATAGCTTCTTCAATAATTTTCCTTGCTATTCTCGATAAATTACGAGAACTTCTAGTCCCACTTACTAATGATACGATAATGCCCATTTCGGTTTGTTCCAGGTAGTTTTGCGGAATTCGACCCTAGCCGTTACAGTATCGCTGTGATACTTTAATATTTCATTCTAAAATATTTAAAAAACAGGCTGTTCCAACCACCGATGGAAAATAGTGTGATATTTGCCATATTGGTAATCTTCTTTCATGGAGGTTAATCCAAATCGTTTTCGAATAATAATACTTTTAGTTTTCAACAAGTACTGTGTTGTGAATTGAAATCCATTGATTGTAATATTTCTGTCAGTTTGTCCCGCTATCAGTCACACTCTGACCACAAGACGCGGACAAGCGGCAGTATACGGATATCCATATATCGATATCGGAGCTCCTCCGACCACATCTTAGGTTAGGTTAGGCTACTCCGACCGCAACCTCAAATCTTTATGGTCGACTTCCGGTTTAACCGAAAATGGTAAAAAAAATTAGAAATTTCAACGAATCACTCTATCCAAATTTACATTCGGGATTTACATCGCGAAAGCGACTAATTTTTTGTCACGTGATCACAGATTTGTCTGAGGAGCAACGGAAAGATGATAAGTTGGATTGATTTTATTACTTAACTATTGTGATTTAAAATAATCTGTGTTTTTTGGATGATTTGAAGCGTTTTTTATATTTGTTGAACTTTCGTGATATCGACGGCATGTCAGTACAAATAGCAGTTTTTACTGCCGTTTTTGGTTATCAAGGATATTTGAAGAAGACAGTGATAAAGAAAAACAAAGTGGACCTTCCTCCAAAGTTGAAAACTATGTAGATAAGATTGTCCCTCGATTTTCTGATAAACGATTTAAAGAGCATTTGAAGACTTTCAAAGATTGTCTACAGAAACTTTTATTCTGTGGCTGAAAATATAACAGTGACAGCTGGACATGTTGAAATGTCTGACATAATCTGCTCATAATTTTCGTCTGATGCAACAAATTTATAAATTTTATCCTTTTTACTGTCATACAGTTTAATTTCCGGTAATTTTTAAAGAAAAAATAGAAAATGAACAGAATAGAAAAAATAGAAAATTAAATATTTCAAACGAGAAGGACTGTTTCACCGTTCGTTTTGGTTGTTTCATAACTTCAATATCAGAAAAAAACTGTTTGGTCTGTCGAAATACCTCGAGCAAACAAATTCACGTCGGACCGATTTGCCTCGAATTACCGAACGGTCGAGATTTACCTCCCATACATCTAGATGTCATAAACGAACCATTTAGACAAGTAGGGACTTGTGATATATCTTTTGAAAGGTCTTTTCATTCTCTATTCAAAAATGTTATTGTTTTTGAATTTATTGCAAAAATTAACATACAAAAATAAATCCTGATTGCCAAAATTTGTCATAACCTCAAAAACTAATAAATCTTTAGTTATTAATAATATAAAAAACATGATTGTTAATGAAGTATATGTTCAAAATACTCGCCGCAATCGTCTTGGCAACATCCTAATCTTAAATAAAAATGTCCTAACATTATTCATCTTAACCGGCCTAATCGCAAGCGTTATTCGTCTTCTTAGCCCTTTCACTGCTGATCAATTTTGGTATGTTACCTACTGACTGACCCATATTTTCAAGACACTCATTTGTTTAATTAATAGTATAAATGGTGAACATTTATGGTTTTTTGGAAAAAAATAATTGATTTCATTTTACTTTTCCTCACTATATTACTCGACCGGTTTCGCAAATTACATTTGTAGCGTCAATTCAAAGGTATTATTCAATGTAGGTTGATGATTTGCTGCAATTGAGTGTTTTGCATAATTTAACTTATATGGATGTTTATTTCTAAAGCGACTAAGATCTTCACTATATCTTATTGTAATATTTATTTTTATTTCACTAATATAAACTGGATCTTAAAAACACAGATTTTTGAAAAAAAGTTCATTTCTCTGGATTAGATTAGATTATGTCGATTGATCCGGTTGGCCTTATATATCTATATTTTTGTCCAAAAGATCTAGGCCTCTGAGAAAGCCTATTATCCGTTCTGGTGATAGTTCTGTAACCAGATCAGGTTCTAAGTAAACCTGTTCCAGGTATTTAAGGCGTTGGAGTAAAATTAACCTGCAATTGCAGATATGTTCCTCCGTTTCATCTGCATCATCGCAGTATATGCATGCATATCTGAGTGAGCAGTGTCCAGTGAGAATTCCTGTGATTACTCTGAGATCAAATTTCTAAAACTCAAAGAGCAATTTTGCGTAGACAGCAGAAGGTCGTAATAACCTTTTTGCCAGTCTTTGTCTTGTCCTGGAGTATATCTCTAGTAAGCTGCACTAAGTTCCTTTTTCCATTTTCGAACTTCTTCCATGATGCTGCTTTTTGCTTTTTGGGAGACCAAAAAATGGTTCGGGTCCGATAAAAGGAGTCTTCTATGCGATACCATCAACAATCGCATTTCCGACAATTCTTTGTTGTATCTAGCCGGCTGCTTAAAGAATTGTTTGCAGTTCCAGACTGTTTAAGACTCATAAGCTGTCAACTTCAGAGCCTTCAAAGCAGCCTAACTATCAGACGCTATAAATATTCTGGCCGAGTTGAGGGGTTTTTTGGGGCACTCCACAAAAATCTATTGCTAGTTCCGCTTGGAATATTGTTGAAGTGTTTCCCAGGGCTGTTGATATCCTAGCTCTAGGACCTGTAACTCCTATTCTTCTTATCTTCTGTATGTTCCTTGTGGTGTATTAATTATTCTCTTTGTTAATTATTTTGGGAAATTAAACCACAATCTTTTTTAAATTTTTTAATTCAACGTTTCGGTAGCGTTACAGCTACCGTTATCAAGAACAATTAAGTTTTTTAAGAGATGACCCTTTCCTTAATTAGAACGATATCGTCATGTTTTAACTCACACTCGCTGATAACAACGTATAACGTGAGTTCGAAATCCTGTTTCGCAGACCTAAAGACTGTGGGCATTTTCATGGATTGGATTACTCCAAAATCTTAGTATCTTAAGATTTAACGTTAGATCGCCGGTCGCCGGGTTTCAAAGACAGCCTGAGTTAGCCTCTAGGCATTTTCCAAAGCTCGGAGGGTAGATGTAGTGGAGGAAGGTCTAGCATTTCCTCTAATGTACTGGACTGGACTAGTAATGATCATTTTCGGTTTCAGACCCCACGTTATCTCAAAAAGTCTGCAGCGTTTCCGGAGAGCCCTTGTTGCTTTTGAGGTAATACATGCGAGGTTGCATTTCATGTGAGTCTCCTGTCAAAGATGATTCCTGCTACTCTCTATTCGTCTATAATATTTTTGCTGCTGCACTGTCGGGATAGTACGGTAATTCCTTGGATAGTTTGCAGTATTTTATTTTATCCCATCTTATTTTGAACTCATTGTGAGTATGTTCACGCACTAGACTTGCTACTATAGGCAGACATATTAATTTTAGACGTGAAACAATTCAAAATTACCCCCAATACAACCCACCGAAATTTTAAACAAAATCTAGCAACCCATTGGAAATTTTGAACAAAATCTATCAATCTATTTAAAAATGGCAGGAGAGTACAAGACTAATTTACACCCGGTATATAATGATTGGTATTCATTATTTTTCAAAATGTGATGCTTTATTCCTGATTTTCAAGTTATAGAAGTTTTTAGAACATGCCGAATATTAAATAGGATATTGTTTTTTAAATTTCATGTAAAATGTTATACCGGCCAAGAATATCCATTTTTTGTATATGTATACATTAGATTAATGATGCCCCTTGAAAAAAAGTTTGTTCGACGACGTTGACGTAGGCCCTCGCGGATTCCAAGGAATAACACTATTTATGTCCGAGTGTTGGGATAAATTTAGACGCAGACACCCCAATATCTTTTTCGAAAGGTACAGTGGAGGTGCACGTCTCCCGGATGAATATCAATGTGTGCTACAGGCTCATCTGTAGTTTAATAAAGAAAAAGAAATAAACTCATAAATTCATTACTGGTAACGATTTGAGCATCGGTACCTTTACCACAAAGACGACATCCTGAAAAGGTCAGTACTGGTATAGAATTTCAACAGCTGAGTAAAATTTGCTAGTTTTTTTGACAATTTTACTCAATAAAACTTCATTTTTGGTTTTTTCTTGATAAGAAAGGACCGAATATTTCAAAAAATGGCTTCGATTTTGAAATTCAGATATATTTTATCATGAACCGTTTATATTCTGTATACAGTGGGGCTGGGTTAGATTAGATTGGCCCTGTTGGCATTACCACACTGCGCCCTAAAGATCTTTTGTGTATACCCTTTATCTTTATTTTAGTCCAACAGATGTTTGCTTCTGAAAAAGAATATTATCCGTTTTGGATAAGGCTGCAAGTAAACCTTTTCCAGGTGATGAGTGATGAGTGCCCATTGACAATTCCTGTGATTACTCTGAGATCAGATTTCTGAAGCTCCAAGAGCAGTTTAGCGTAGTGAGCAGAAGGTCGTAATAAACGTTTTGGCTGGAGTATTTTTCCAGTAGGATGCACTAAGTTAATTTTCGCATTTTCGGACTCCTTCCACGATGCGTCTTCTTGAGATACCACCAAATAGTTCGGGTCCGATAAAAGGAATACAAGCTCGTTCTTTTACGAGACCATCGTAATCTCATTTCCGACAATTCCTTTATGCCCTGTCATTCATAACAAGGTTACCTTGTTGAGTCTGGCCAGCTGCTTAAGGGATTGTTTGCAGTTTCAGACCGTTTTAGACTCATAAGTTGAAAACTTTAGAGCCTTTAAAGCATCCTGGCTATCAGACGCAGAGCTGTTGATATCACAGTATTAGGACCTGTAACCCATATAATACTCTTTCGTTTGTTTTCGACCCATTGTAATGTAAATTCTACATTTGGAAAAATATCGAAATCAAATTTACTATTGAATTATGTCTAATAACATCAAAATACTGTACTTTATTCGTTCAAAATGACCAAGGTTCAATCGACCTATTTGTGTTCCCAGATTAAATGTGTATATAAATGTAAGTATTTGGGTTTATTAAAGCGTTTCATATTCGAAACTATCTTAAAAATACATATAACGTGAACAGCCAATTGCTAAATAGAAATTTAAATTGTATAATAGTATATTATGCAATGAGCACAAAATGATGCCCATTTTGCACGAGTATGAAATTTGCAGCACGAGCCGAAGGCAAGTGCTGCAATTCATACGAGTGCAAAATGGCCATTTTGTTGCGAGTTGCATACTATACTTTTTCTATGACAACATATCATAACATAACATCATAACATACGATTTTGTCTTTTGATCTACCTTCCATTCAAAAAAAAGGTTATAAGCGCGTTGATACATACTCTTCGACGTTTCCGGTAATAAATTCAGTGTTGTTACCTTCGCTGCTTCTATTATATTCGGAGGTGTCAAATCTAAGTCAATATCACTATCAGTTTCCATTTTAATTAATAGTTTTTATAGAAAACAACTATGAAATTACTCGTTACCTACTAAAACTTTGACAGAAACGATCTGCTGACATTTCATCAATTTGTCGCTGGACGTCATAATTTGACAAGCCGTAGTCGTCTTGATTTTAGAGTGAACCTATACCTAACACGAAATATTCCATTTCGCATTTGTTGCTTAGCAACTTGCCTAGCAACCGATGCAAAAATGAAATTCTGTACAAAAAGTGCTTGTTTATGATTGAAGTTACGGTTATAAAATGAACATTTATCGAGGTTGTCGTAGAAAAAAATTGTTACGTCTACATGGTCTTAAAAAAATTGTCCATTTTCAATTCAGAATTACGATTAATTTTTAAATGGAACACTGTACTTTTTTAGGGCTGTACAGAATTCAGCAAAAACCTACCTGCGTCTTTAATCCTAGGTCGAGTTCCGCAAAAGGTCGCGGGAGGATTAGAATATGGCTAACAGCTAAAGGCCAGTTTTTTTACAAGAGCTTATTACTTACGCGGCCATTTTTTCAACACTGTATACCTTCTTCAATAATTTTCCTTGCCCTTCTCGAGAAATTACGAGAGCTTCTAGTCCCGCTTGCTAATGATATGATAATCCCTCTTTAGGGAAGTTCCAGGTAGTTTTGAGAAATTCGACTCTAGCCTTTTTTACATCATTCAAAAGAGGTATTCTTCCATTTTCCAAAAATAGATGATTAAATTTGTTGTAATTCTTGTGAAAACTAACATGACAAGTGAAAAAAGCGAGTTGTAGTCTTGAACATTTATTTTTTAAATTAAATGTAAATAACACAATGTACAAAACTTATTTATATTTCAAATTAAATTGTTGAATATGTCCACCATGTTCTTCAATACATTCTTGAAATTTAAGCTGCAAATTGGTAAACATATTCGGGGAGATGGTTTAAAAAACATTTCTTATGTTAATTTTGAGTTGTTAGATATTTTGTGGAATATTTTTGTAGCGACGATCTTCATTAAATCAAATAGGTACATGGTGAGTCAAAATCCAAGTACCTTATTTTCTCAGTAATTTTAAATGGATTACTATTACCATACTTCTATTATTATCAAGCATTTTCCATGCCTTAAGTTATTAGTTTTTGAGATATTTTCAGTTTTCTACGCATAGTATCATTTAGGTATGTCATGTCATGTAATTAAGACTTACTTTATTTTCGTAAAAATAGTGTTGTTTCTTATTTCTCCTGCAAACTAACATCTGGTAAACTATTATATACCTAATTACTATTTTGCATAGAAAAATGAAAATATCCCAAAAAGTAATTATTAACTTAAGGGATAAAATAATAAAGGATGGTAATAGTCCTCTTCGATAATGACATAAAATACAGGGTGATCCATTTAAAATTACTGAGAAAATAATGTACTTGAGTTTTAACTCCCCATGTATTTGATTTAATAAATACTAGCAAAATCATTCGTGTTTATAAATTATGAAAATAATTAAAACGCTTTGGATTCAATATTATTATTCATTCACTCCTATTTAATTATACAGCGCGTTGAACCTGTTACGATTCCGACAGAAAATTAGTTATAAGTATTCAAATACCCTGTATAACAGATTACAACCTCATATTGTTGTGATCCGAAAGTGAAGCGGATTTCAGTTTTCACACTAAACAATCACCCTGTATAGGGACTTTTTCATGATCTCGTGTTTTAAGGTTTTGGAATGTTTGCATTTGGTAAGGAGTCAATTTTAAGGCACTCTGGACCTCACTTTTGGACATGTCTACATTAGTAGCCATTTTCCTGATAGAAATCATGTTAACATTTTCCGTTAAAGTGTCGGTTACTTGCAATGGACGATTTTTAAAAGAAATATTCCGTTGAATTTTAATCTTATTTTTTCTCTGCATTAAGCCATTGTCCTTGAATTTTTTATTCCAATGCTAAATAGAAATTCTACATTGAAAAGCTTTTTGTAATTGCAAACTAAATCTTCTTCCAATTGTTGGAGTTGAGTTTGTTTTGTTAAACGAAAGAACAATTTCGTTTTTTCTTGATTTGTGAATACCATTGTTGTACTAATTTTTAAAGACAATTTCTTGTGATATTACCATTGTTTAATAATATAGAGATAAACAATGATATTACTAACTATTTTATTTATTTATTTATTTCAAATTTCAAATCAATTCAAAATTACAATTACAATAATTCACAAAAACTTCATAATATAATATAATTTTTACAATAGTTACAAATAATATGTACCTAAGTGAGTTAACACTTGTTTGTAGAAATACATCTCAAATAAATGTTTTCCTATATTTTCATTGTCTATGGTTCCATGTACAGAAAAATTAATATTAAAATATACCTTACAAACTCCCAGACACATACACATATGCACATCCATATGTACTGAGATACAAACCTATATGCACATAAACACATCATATATACCCATATAAGAATATTCAAAGTAAACTATAAAGAGTGTCTTGATTGACATGAATAAATTTTGAAAATGTTTTGACTTTATTTATTTGTTTTAAGTTGTCAGGTAACATATTAAAGATCTTAGGTCCTATTACAGATAAAAATCTTTGATTTCCATCATATTTATAAAACATTCTCTTTTTCTTATTTCTGGTCAGGTAGGGATGGTCTACAATTGTTTTATTTTTCAATTTGAAGTAGAACATGCAAGTAGCATAAAAGTATAGACCTTACATTGAGAATTGTTACACTATATAGAAGAACCGTTGTAAACATTCCATATTTAAAATTGATTATTCTTAGAATATAATTTTGGATTGTATTCAGATGTTCTAAATTATTTTGGTATAGTCCACCCCAAACAATTATTCGATAACGGATTAAGTATTCAACTATGGATTGATATATCATAATTAAAAGTTTTTTTTTCCAAAATGTTCCGTATTAAATAAAATTTGTAAATCAATTTTCTGATTTCACTTCTCAAGTACTGAATATGAGCCCCCCATTTTAAATTTTTATCAATTAATATTCCAAGATACTTAGTATGATTAACTTCTTTAATAGTAAAATCAGAATCATCTATGTTAATCTGTTTGCATCATTTAGAGAGAATGCGATGTAAACTGTTTTTGAAACATTTAAAGCTAATTTGAAGTATTCTAGCCAGTTCTTCACCTTTCTCATGCCATCTACGACTGAATGCCTAACCTCATCCCAACTTTTACCATAAAAAACCAGTGCAATATCATCTGCATAAGATAATATTTTACCTTTCATATTTAAATTTAGGAGGGAGTTTATGTAAATCATAAAAATTATGGGGCCTAATACTGTATCCTGTGGTACACCAATTTTGGTACCTAGTGAGTCACTTGGAGAATTTTCAACTTTTACCATTTGAGAACGATTTTGTAGATAATTTTCAAAAATTTTTAACACTGAACCTCTAATCCCATTATGTTCGAGAACATTTAATAACTTTTCATGAGGTACAGTGTCAAAAGCCTTTTCCAAATCAATAAATACACCTATACTTTTTTTGCCATAATCCAAATGATTTTTAATATTTGATATTAGTTGATACATGGTATCACGTGTACTTATACCACTTTGAAATCCAAACTGATTAGAATTTAGTATCTTTCTATCAATTAAATAATTTTCTAACCTGTTTTTCAAACACTTCTCAAAAATTTTAGCAAAACTAGTAATAAGACTAATTGGCCTATAGTTTGATATATCCTTTTTAGAGCCTTTATTTTTATAAATTGGGCTTATAATAGTTGTTTTGAATTCCTTAGGTACCTCACCAGTTTCAAAGATTAGATTGATTAAGTGTATGAGGGGTTTTAAAATATACAGAGATGATACTGCTTTATCAGTTTAGAAGTTATTCCATCATAACCTGGGGCACTATTACTTTTTAGGGAATAAATACATTGTATCAAATCATTTTTCATTAACAGGATTTAGTACCATAGAATTTATAAAATTTGGTAATAATTTTGGCTCACGTATAGTCCAGGAGCCAGGTACAATTTCGGTCAATTATTTCCTCTCGAGCGAAACTTCGTAAAATGCATTAAGGACTTATACTATGAATACTCGCGACCGTCAGCTGCGACTCCGTGGGTGGGGCGGGCAGTGGCAGTCTCCCACATATGCTCAAGAATTATGCCTTTTCTCAAGGGTGGTTTGTGCTGTACTAGGTATGTTAGGGGGTTGTCAGACTACAAGCTTTATGGATAAAACTTTCCTCACTACACTCCCCAACGTTGGGCGCTGAATTGTAACTCGATGTTTACTTTTGCGCTAGTTAAATGCGACACAAGAATTATGCCTTTTCTCAAGGGTGGTTTGTGCTGTACTAGGTATGTTAGGGGGCTGTAAGACTATTATGAATGAAAATTATTGTCAGCTTGCTGTATCTCAGTGGAAAGTTTGTCAGCTGGTACCTTGAAAGGTGTAACGCAGCATCATCTACCACCTACTGAATCTTATCAGCTGACGACTTTTCCCTTGACTTACAGCTAGCTGATATTTTTCATTATTTACTAGAGTATGTTAACAATCCTCTTATAAATTTTTGCCCAGGAGGAAATAACGTTTCTTAAGTTATTCGGCAGTATGCTTGATTTGAGTGTTTTGATAACAAATATGAAGTTTAATAATGGAGGAAATGTTAGTATGAGTAAATTAATTAATGAATGATTTATTGTAGCATATTTTTTTAATTAATTAACTTTTATTTCAATGAATTGATTAAAAATGACAATGAAAATTAACCATTTTCATTCTAGCTTTGGCTTGAGTCGCTTTCAACTCTCTCTGATTCACTGTCAGAGTCGCTGTCAGAGTTACATGCAATCATGTCTTCATCATCATCATCTGTGAAAAGATGAAAATAGTAATTATGCGCCAAGGTGAGGTATTATTGTCGAGGTCTTTAATGGATCCGAGACATTAATATACTTTTCTACCGTGGCTCATATAGCATTTTTTTCACTACTTCACTACTGGCATTTAATTTTTTGAAATATTAGTTTGTCGACTCCCGTTTCACATGACATGACAGCTGTGCACAAGTTAACCTCACATTCTATTAAATGGATTGAGATTTAGTTATAATCAAGTAGGCTCTGTATTTTTCTACCTTGGTTAATAATGAACAACTTTACTACCTCAACAAAAGTCAATAAAGTTAGGTCTAGAGCTAATAACTGAGTTCCAGAAAACCAATCACATTCGAATCGGTTGTCTATTTCTTCCCAATAGTCTGTAGGTTCTTCAGTTGTTGGAACTTTGAGGTTTTGCCTAAAAAAATTATTTATTCTTAAATGTAACTTATATTATTATTAATTTTCATTACAGCGCACATATATACATACTATACTTTAATGAATTAATACAGTTTCCTGTAAAATTGTCGTATTTAGTAAAGCGTTTTAACAACAGATGTCGAAGAATAAAAATATATTATTCTACGCTTCACAACTATTTTTGAAAAATATTTTTCAAAAACAGTGACCGTTCAACGAAGAAGAAACAACTACTTCCCGGGCTACATGCCCCGACAGATCAATATCAATATCAATATCTGTCGGGGCATGTAGCCCATGTTTCTTCTTCGTTGAACGGTCACTGTTTTTGAAAAATATTTTTCAAAACTAGTTGTGAAGCGTAGAATAATATATTTTTATTCTTCGACATCTGATACTATACTTTACTAAAAAGTGTGTATTGTGTATATACGCTTAGTGTAGAAGGAGTCTATAGTGTAATTTCCTAGTTCAAAAATATAGTAATAGCGATATCGTACATGAGGCAAATAGTATATTTCTAAATTATTTTTATTTTTCTTCTCACATTAAATTAATATATATTTATAATCGAAATAATTTAAAGAAATAATATCCAATCCATATACATACGGTAATGTTGAAGAAGGTATGTCTTCTGATATCGTTCTTCTTTTTTTATATTTTGGCGGCAAAGCTGTATAGCTTCGATAACAATCACTGTGATACAACTGAAAATTGTTTGGTTGTGTCGGAAGCACAGTATCGTGACCAGTTAAATTATTGGCATTTCGTATTGCAAATACGTATCTGCACTTATTTAAATGATCTTCGCTAAATAATTTTAATTGAGCATTGGTTTTTTTGCAAAAGACGCAAAAAGGTATTACGTTAGAAATGCTTATTTTATACTGAACTGTTACTATACTCTTTTCGACTAAAAAACCTAAACATAAACAGAAACACGTTTCACTTTCTTTCCCGAGTCGCATTATATTCCCCACCTATTTTTTTCTACCGAAAATCTTCTACATGCGCTATACACAACAAAGGGCCTTTGTACGCAGTCATGGGTAAAACTTGCCCCCTACAAGTGTACCTTTTGCTATGGCATAGCATCTGGAGAAGGTAATTTTAATCCACAATCTAGCTGCAATATAGAAACGTTATTTCCTCCTGGACGAAAATTTATAAGAGGATTGTTAACATGCTCTAGTAAACAATGAAAAACATCAGCTAGCTGTAGGTCAAGGGAAAAGTCGTGAGCTGATAAGATTCAGTAGGTTGCTGCTGCTACGTTACACCATTCAAGGTACCTGCTGACAAACTTTCCACAGAGATTCAGCAAGCTGACATGATTTGAATAGTTGGAATCTAATTTGTTGTTGTCAATTAGATTCCAACTATTCAAATCATCTATTAACAAACCAACACACTTTCGACACAAATTTTGAAATTTTACATGTATTACCCAAATCCTTTAAATTAAATGTTTTAGAAGCCCTTGAGATTAACAAAAACAAATATTCAGGTAATGTTCTTAACGACCAAATAGATATCAATCATTCCCCTTATTAAACCTTTTTACCTAGAAGATGTGATGGTTGTGAATAAATTTCCAGGTAAACTTTCTCAATAACTTTGTAATATTTATAGAATTCCGTATTTATGCACTTTTTGTACTTTTTTCCATTTAAACATATTACAATACTTTTGTCAATATCTTAGAATTCCGTATTAAGTAAAAGCCTCATCTATTCAATATTCAATGTTAGAATTAAAAGTTAATGAGCTTATTGTTACATTTGTGAATTGCAACTTTATTTGTTCTATCTCAAACTGAATATTACAATAAAATTAATAAAAATCAAAACTCCATCACATTGATTAATCACACTTCCATTAAAAATGTTTACATATCCAGGAATGACCAAATTTTGGAGTTCAGTAACCGTGCGAGTTTCACCTAATATTATTACATCTAAATCTTTTAAATTATAAGTTTCTAAAAATACTAATAACTCATCAAAATGTTTTTTAACACTTCTAATATTTACATGTAAGATTTTTAGCAAATTTGTTAAATTACCATTTAAAGTTAATTCATTATTAAAGCTATCAGCATCATAACGCATATATATATATATATATATATATATATATATATATACAAAAAGGCAAAAAATTTAAAAGGATCAAATATATGGATTAACGGTGACTATACCAAAGAAGTGCAGGAAGATAGGA
The DNA here is from genome assembly GCA_947563755.1 of Lochmaea crataegi. Lineage (NCBI taxonomy): Eukaryota > Metazoa > Arthropoda > Insecta > Coleoptera > Chrysomelidae > Lochmaea > Lochmaea crataegi. The sequence continues at coordinate 56,267,025 of OX387422.1, read as the reverse complement.
AATGGTTAATTCCACGCATGAAGCAAGCTAGGGAGCAGGGTCATAGAGCCCACCTGCAATACAATAAATTGATGATAGACGGAATTGCGTATTATAGGAACAGTCTGGAGACTATCGAACAACAACATCAAGAAGATAATAAACGAACATACAGCGATCGCTCCCCGGAAAATGGCAAGAGCGAGCAACAATTAAAGAAACTATCAAGAAACGAAGGAAAAAACTAGCCTTAGGAGATCCAAATGAGGGGAAAAATAAGACGAACAACGCGATGAAATGGACAAAGAATAATACTGTAGGCACAACGGCATGTAAAGAAATTAATAAAATCAAGAAAAAAAAAATAAAAACAAAAAGGAAGAGAAAAAGCAGATGAGAATTGGCACTTGGAACGTAAAGACTATGCTGCAGCCTGGGAAAATGAATGAGATAGCCAGAGAAATGAAAAAATACAAAATAAAAATACTAGCACTACAAGAAACAAGATGGGCCGGTGAAGGGAAAATAGATAAGGACCAATATACATTATACTATTCGGGAGAAAGAAAGCAAGGGGAAAAGGGGACTGCCGCAAACAAGCAGTACGACAGGTTATCCAATTTAATGCAATAGATGGAAGAATCTCACATATCAGAATTGAAAGTAAACAAGCCAACCTAAGTATAATAAATGTGTATGCACCTACAGAACATGCCAGCGATGAAATAAAGGAAGATTTCTACGAAAAATTGGAAGAAATTTGTTGCGAGATTCCGCGTAATGATCTAATGCTAATTCTGGGAGACTTCAATGCCAAAATAGGCCAAGAAGAGTATATCAAACAAGTCGCAGGGTCAGAGACAATTCATACCAGTACAAACAACAATGGAGAAAGGTTATGCAATCTAGCCATGACTACAAATACATCTATCGTAAGCACAATGTACAAGCACAAGAGAGAACTCAAGATCACATGGACATTCCCAGGGAGTAGAGATGGAAATCAGACCACGTACTAATATCCAAAAAATTGAGGCACACAATACAGGATACCAGAACTTACAGAGGATCTAACGCAGATTCTGATCATTTCCTAGTAATAACAAAAATGAAGAACAAAATAATTAGATGGAGTAATAAGAAAAAATACAGAAAGCGATGGAATACACAGAAACTAATGACACCACACATAAAACAGACATACATTGACACAATACAAAGAAGTTTGTTGAACCGTCAGGAATACAACATTGAGCAAAGTTGGATGACTATCAAAAACAGTATTATACTAGCAGCCGAGAAAGTAATTGGACAAAAAAATACCCGCGTCAACAAGGAATGGTTCGATGAAGAATGTGAACACAGAATCAAAATAAAAACCAAACAAGACAAGAATGGCTAAAGACAGGAAGCCGGAATGAGTTAGAAAAATACAGAGAAGAAAGAAGATTGGCGAATAAATGCTGCAAAAAGAAAAAAGCAGTCTGGATTGCACAGTTAATGCAGGAGATTGAAGCCAATAATAAAGACAATAAAAAATTAACACTACAAAAAAAGCAACTGCAAAAATAGACGACACAACGTGGGAAGAGTACTTTAGAACACTCTACAAAGAAGAGACTATAGAAGAGGTCGAAGTGATAGTAAAAGAGGAAGAAAAAATTGAAGGCATACCGTCACTGGAAGAAACCTCTGAAATTGTAAAAAGTCTAAAAACAAGAAAAGCCGCCGGTCCAGATGAAATCCCGAATGAACTGATTCAATGTGGAGGTGATTCCTTGGTAGAGGAAATTCACTTGCTAATAAGTAGAATATGGCAAGAAGGAAAAATGCCGGAAGAATGGGAAGAAGGGCTTCTGGTACCCATATTTAAAAAAGGTGACACTTCAATTTGCAGTAATTATAGGGGAATAATGTTGTTAAATACCTCATACAAAATACTCACATCGATCATCCGACAGCGATTAGAAAAATACACTGAGTCAGCAATTGGACAGTATCAGTAATGGTTTAGAAAGGGTAGATCGACGATAGACGCAGCCCACTTTCTCACTCTGACTGCAGAAAAATGCTACGAATATGATATTGACCTTCATATACTATTTATCCACTTCAAACAGGCGTTCGACAGCATAAGCAGAAGGCAATTAGTACGTGAAATGAAGAAAATGAAAATACCTTCAAAACTAATTCAACTGTGTTTAATGACCATGGAGAATTCACGGGAAAGAGTGTTAACACCCAGCAATGTTACAGATAAAATAAATATACAAAAAGGAGTTAGACAATGTGACGTTCTTTCAACAACTCTATTCAATATTGCTCTGGAAGGCGCAATCAATGTCTTAGGAACCCAGAAGACTATAGCACAAAGCTTGGTTCAACTCATAGCCTACGCGGATGATATAGCCCTAATCGCAAGAAATAAAAAATCCCTAGAAGAAATAACACTAAAGCGAGAAAACGAAGCTTGTAAAAGAGGTCTGCACATCAATCAGGATAAAACCAAATACCTACTAAGTTCCAGAAGTGGAAACTGCAATCTAAACAAAATCACGATAGGAGACAAAACTTATCAAAAAGTAGACAATTTTAAATACCTGGGGATCAATATTAACAACAAAACTGATAGAAGTATTGAAGTAACGCAAAGAATACAAGCAGGAAACAGAGCTTTTTGGAAATACCAACAAATCTTAAAGGATAAACATCTTAGCAGAAAAACAAAAATAAACCTTTACAAAGCAGCTATTAGACCAGTAGTAACCTATGGGGCAGAAATCATGTGCCTAACCAAAAGGAACGAAGTGCAGCTAAGAATTTACGAAAGAAAAATTATTAGGAGAATAATGGGACCAAAAAAGATTACAGATGGAGAATACCGACAATTAACGAATTTGGAGCTTAAAAACATACTAACCGGAGAAGATATAATCACATTTATAAAATCACAGCGGCTCAGATGGTACGGGCACATCCAAAGAAGAGACCCAGAAAACGTATTATATAAAGTTACAAACTGGGCCCCTACAATAGACCGTCCAAGAGGATGACCAAAACTCAGATGGCTAGAGCAGGTATACGAAGATGTGAAAAGACTAAACCTCAATGACCAGAGGAAGACTATTAAGGACAGAGTGCTGTGGAACAAAACAATAAATAGCGTGAAGAGACTTAACTTATTTTAACGGAAAAACACATTTTATATCTAGTATGCTAATCAATGCGGAGTGATTCACCGCAAGAATCTAAGAGCTTCAAGTTGACATGAAGCAGGCCCTATTCCGACACGGAATGTCTGGCCTATATATATATATATATATAATATTAGACTGATTAAAAAAAATGATAATTATATCGAAAATATTGTTGGAAATGACAAAAAAAAATACTGTGAAAGTATAAGCTCTTAATATTAATATTAAGAGGTGCCGCATCGCAAATTTCGATTTTCCATTTAAATAACATGGAAACAATATTCGCTTGCACTTTGGAATTTCATAGCTCACGTTGGTGACAATACCTCGCAATGACCAAGGTATATTCTTGTAGGAAATTGAACGCTCTGCAAAAAAGGTCTCTTACAATTTTTTGATATATTTAGTCCTTCAAAAGTTCAAGTTATAATTTTTAGGTTAAAATATTTTTAGTTCAATGCAAATAACTTAGGACCTGTAAAAAATATCAAAAACTTTTATAGAGATAAGTTATAGAAAATAGAATGCTCTCCAAAAAATGTCGCATAAAATTATCTCATTAAGTTTAAGGTTGCGTAAAAAAATGGAAAAATATTAAAATTTGTCCTTAGTTCAACTTTGACCTCGAATAACTTTTGAAGGAATAAATATATCAAAAAATTGTAAGAGACCTTTTTTGTAGAACGTTCAATTTTCTACAAGAATATACCTTGCTCATTCCGAAGTACGTGAGTTATAAAATTCCAAAGTGCAAAAGAATATTGTTCCCATGTTATTTAAATGGAAAATCGAAATTTGCGATGCGGCAGCTCTTAATATTAATATTAAGAGCTTAAACTTTCACAGTATTTTTTTTTGTCATTTCCAACAATATTGTCGATATAATTAAGAAATTTTTTTTTTGAATCAGTCTAATATATATATGTTACTATCGATAATAATGTTTATATTTGTGTTAGAAAATTTTCCATTTTTAATACCCAACATAGGTAGGTATATTGCATAAAATTCCGAAACGAATATCGTTTTAAATAAAAAACATTTTTCCGTCATTACCCCATTACAAGGACAAGTGTTAGTAAAACATGCACACTACATAACCGCCTCTTCATATTAGTAAACACCTCAAAATGTGTTGATGTTTCCATTATTTTTTTTAATTTGGTTTTTTTCATACCTACGATTTGGATAAATTATAAAAAAAATATCTAGGTACGTGATTATTTCGCACATTTTTTTACCCTTCAAAAGCTTTCAAAATGTTGAAATCTAAATGATTTTTCCACTTTATACGTAAGTCGGTAAGCGTCTCTGTTGAAAATTGAAAATCTGCTCGTTTTTAGTAGGTATCTACCTACAATAATTAAGAATTGTCAAAAATAGTGTGTCGAAAGGAAAATAATTGTTGTATTAATCAAATACCTACCTATTATTTTTCAAAACTGATCTGTTTAATAGGTACCTACCTACCTACCAAGTTTTGCTTGTCTGTCTGTCATGCTTAGTAAGTGACCCCTATTATATTTCGTTAAACCCGTCAATGATAATATAGGCGTTATATATAATTTGCTTAATATTCTAATTGAAATTTCCTGCTATATTATTTTATCTCCATTCATCTTGCTTTTTCCTGTGAAATGGCTAGCCTATTTTCGGTAAAATGAGTAATCTTATTGCCTTTTAAAAGTATGTATGTATCAAAATTCTTAGAAACCGGAAGTATCAGAGTTGTTCTAGTAATCTCTATTGCTACGTAAAACTAAATTACTCATATATTAACGTTCTCGTTATTTTTGTTTGGTTGTAAATAAACTGATTCATGCTTCCAATTATTAACGTTTAAATTCATCCGACTATATAACACCGTTTTTAAAATATTCAAGAAATGCTGGGCTTGGGAGTAACAGATATTCGTTACTAAAACTTATCTCGTGAAATTGGCATTTGAAATAAATTCCACTCCGATAAGTGAACACAAACTGAATGTTGTAGGAAAGGAAGGACGCTCCAGACATTGGGCGGTGCTGCGCAAAGCTGAATGAAATAAGGTGAAACGGTGTGACAGGCGCGTACTACAAGAGCGTTCAACGATCTCTACTTGCCGCCGCGAAACTGGCGCCTTGCAGCGGCAATGCCATCAAGTAGACGAGCTCGGCATGGCTGTGGGAACGCTTCGTGTTTGCGTTCGTGATTTTTTACAAGAATTTCAAGAAAATATCGTTCTGTTTTTTCTACAATTAGTGCGAAATTAAGGATAAGTTAATAGGGTAAGTCGTGAATAGTTTTTTAGTGCGAAACCCATTATATTTTTACCAAGTTTGTACAAAGCGTTTCCGGTTAACCTGCAAGAATATTTTGGGCTGAAATCAAAATGGAGGCAAACCGCGTGCTTCTACGTTTGCCGCTTTTTTCATGTTGCTGTTTAGTGGGGTGATTGAAACATTATACATCATTACTGTCTCTAGTTTTTTAGTGTTAATTATTTTTATTATTTCGTGATTTTACATTTTAAATAATGAAAATATTGCTTTTTTCGTTTTAGAATCGATCTTGAGGGCTGAATTGCTTGAGCAAATACCACACATTGCCGCACAAGCAGTAGAATGCTCAACTCGAGTGAGTGCATTTAAGAATGTTGTAGGTGATTATCTTATTCCTTTGCTGGTAAGAAATTTAGGATGTTTTGAAAATACAGTGATTACTTCTACCCTCATTCAACTGATAGAACAAGGTTTTATTTCAAAACTTCAAGCTGAAATACAAGTATGCCCCACAATTTTGGCGCTGACAACGGCACAAACGGCCGTGGACGTACACATCACTGCTGTAAACGTGAGTAATAATTTGTAAACGTTTTTTAAACGGTTAGGATATTACAATTTTCATTTGTAAAAATAACCGAGTATGTTTTGCAGTACAATTTGTAAATTAATTTTAAAAATATTAGGCTTTACTAAAAATATACAATTACATCTTGCCGTTACACAATATAAATTTAACAGGTGGTTATTTAAAATTTGAATTAATAATCGGAAATAACAAACCTCAAATAAACAATTATATTTTTTGAATATAAAGTAATATTTTTATCTTTTAAAATGCCTAACTGCTCAAATTATAACTCCTATTAGCTTGATTTGTGATGGGCTCTATACTTTAAAATTTCATATAGGTATGCCTTATACCGAATAACTTAGTAATGTCTGGTAACTAAGAAGGCGATTAAAGAATATCATTTTTATAATTCATAGAACTTCTTATATTTATAGATCTAAGCATGATTCTATTATTTTATTATTTGTAAATATTTATATTTACAATACAAGTGGCATTTTAATAATTTTGTGAAGAGTTGGACTTTAACAGTGCTACCTAATAAAGCAAGTTTGTTGTGTATATTTTCAATTCCGAGTGATGTTCCTTTGAAGTTTTAGGGATTTGTATTGGCTTCGTGAAAGACATGGGTAGTGAGATGTTCATGTTTTTTGTCTCACTACCTTGTCTTTCATGTAGACATTACAGGAGCAGCTAAAATTTTATTTTGAAGTTGCCGTTACTCACCAGAGTTGGAAGTTTTAGATTTTTTATTCTATCACAGCCAGCTTTGATGAGCAATGTTGAATTCACATTTTACAAGAAAAATATACTACTGCCTCTATGGAAAGAAAATGTGGACCTACAAATATGATTTTTCCCTTTTACCTGTTCATCAATTTGGTTGTGAAATCTTTATTTTGGAACGATATCACAGCCACTTTGATGAGCTAGGTGGGAGGGACAATCAACATACAATATTTACCAAGAAGTTGAAGAAAGAAGAATTTGTTAATGCTGTAGCAAGTCAATTTTGCTGTGACACCTTCATTTAATGGTATCACAGCCATTTTGACGAGTTGCAGTATTGATATAGTCTACAGATCATCTGAAGATATGAAATTAGTTTATAAGAATATTTTGCAAATATAAACAGTTCAAGCTTTTGTCATTGATTTCAACATATACTTTGTAAATTATATGTCCTTAATAGAAGTATTTAGTTATGAGTACTTTTTGTGCTATTTGAAGTATCTCCGATGAATATTTTTATTTAAAGTATAATTTTAAGATCTGCTTTATATAAATATTAATGCCTGTGTTGAATGATTAGTTATTACAATCCAAATAAAAAAAGGAACTGTATTAAATGTGTTTGAAAAAAAAGTTAACCCAATTTATGTTATTAGTATTTCTTCTTAATTCATTATGTGTATATTTTCAGATGTAAAATCATTTATTTGTTTTTCCTTCATTTTTGTTTATTTTCCAATTGTAGTAATTTTGCACAATGATAGTCAGTGTTTTCTGATCTTCGGCTTTATAACACATTTTATTCTGTTTTTGAAAAAATCCCTCCCAACACATTTGTAATAGTTAATCCTTCTGAGCGTATTTGTTTGTGAATTTTACCATTATTCTCAAGTACACTGCATATCTTTCAAAAATTTTCAAATGTCACAATATTCTTGTAATTAGCAATATAATCAAATAATAAAGCATATTACAATTTTCAATCCTAAGCTATTGTGCACATTTTAATGGAATCAAAATATTTTATTTTACTCTAGTCCAAATACGAGTAGTATTTTTCATAATCATAATTTTCTTTTATTTCATCGTGTATGCTTAATTTATATCGTCTTGCCAGTGCAATACTGTAACAACTCAAAATAGATAGTTTTATCATTTTATATAATCGTAAAATTTTTACCATTCTTTAAAGTATTGATTTTTGTGTATTGCTTACATCAATATAAGTTGAAATACAAAATAATGGCCTTTTTAAAGTAGTTTTCAGAAAACAGTGACATTTTCAGTTGTTACACTATTGCACTGGCAAAGTGATATATTTAAATATGATTTGCTATTGTTATCCAAAGAAAAACTGTAAATTGGTTAAATTGCAGTGGTTGGGTGGTACATTCTTTGAAAAATGTTGTAAAATTGAATACTTGTTCTCAGTTTTGCAGATACAGGAATAATTTCAGCCATTTAGTAATGAAGTGCCGTGCCGCTCATCAAATGGTTGTGAAACGGATATTAGACTCGTATCACAGCCAGCTTTGATGAGCGATGCAACATTTATAATCATCAGATATTGAAACTGTTTTTTGCATTACCCAGTCTATGTTGTATGCTTTCTCTCATCAGGTGGATGTGAAATGTTTTTTTTAGTTTCATATCACAGCCAGCTTTGATGAGCGTAAGAGTGCAATTATTCCAGCTTTTGAAGACTAAGAAGATGCCCAACTTGTTCTGATGTATGCAAATTTTAAATGTAAGAATTGCCATTTTTTTTGTAAATAACATGAATGTATTTCTTTTTGCATTGTTTTCTTATAAATATTTTTACCAATTGAGAACTATTGTTGAAATAATATCAATAAAAAATAAGCAGTATCAGTTTTTGTTCTTGTCACACAATAACTGACAGGAAGCGAGATTTCTGATAAAAAAGGATGTACTGAAGCTATCTTTTAAATAAGTCTTCATGCGATCATGTGTAGGCCTCTTGCTTATGGTCTTACAGATCCTTTGTTCCTATTTTCTCAACTATTTCTCCATGTTTTCCGATTTTTTGCTTTTTCTTCCATATTTCTTATACCTATTTCTTCTACATATTTCTCCACTTGTTTCACTCTAAATGAGTACATGCGAGAGATTTTTTTTAAACTGCAAAATTTAAGCTAAATCTCTTGGGTGCAACTGGTTCGAAATTCAATTGCCAGATTCGCCACATACATGCAATTCAAATTGAAAGGAAGCTGTTATGGTGACATCTCTTCCAGATTAGATTAGAGTTTTTGAAAAAACACAACTTTATTGCTACTTTTTCTCGGTGTGAGTCGAGTGAAGTTGTAAGAGTTTATTATATTTCTCAGAGTATGTCAGAGTTAGCTGTCCCGTTCAAGAACAGTTATTTCGACCCCTTCAACATCAAAGGAATTTCGCCGGACTGCGCTTCTTGTCAATTCGTGTATTCTGTGGTTCTCGTTTTTCAAAATTTATTGTTACTCAGAGGATATTAAGTGGCAACCCTGCAACTGCCTTTTCCATTATTTCTTGGAGGTTTGGAGGAATTGGAGTAGTTTACCATTCAAAATAGTGTTTTTTGTTGATTTGCAAAAAAACTAAATTATGCAATCAACTTTAACTAATGAAATTTCCTCTGTAATAAGTGTACTTATTTGGTAGTAGAATTTACCTATTTTATGAAATGTCTGCTGGTTTTGACAATAAATTGACTTGTAGCTGTCTGAATGGTTACTCATGCCAATAAAAATTGTGAAATTTATTTCTATAATTATGTTATATTTCCAGGAGATTAAATCTTGCGTCCTAATAGGGCGTTCAACTTCAAATTTTAACCTCATGTTTTATTAGGGAATATCAATAAGTGACCAATGGGATATTCAAAAATAAAATTATTTTAAATTTAGTCTCTAGATTAACAGAAAAAAATGAAAACAAAAATTTACTAAAACTATGCAACTTATAATGCAGATATGTAACTAGTTTAAATGTGAAGTTGTCGTTAGTCTTCCTTTGCTGTTCCATGTTTGAGCTTCTTCCTTCATTGGGATGTTTGAACTTGTTCAGGACAGAAATGTTGACATCTAGCACTCTGATTTTCACCTTGTTCAATTTGAATTTGAAGTATTTTATCAATAAAAGGTATAAAGCTTAAACTCGAACTAATAAAAATTTAAACCAAGACGAAACCTCATGGAAATGCAAACAACTCACTGTCACTCTAACCTAAACTTTTTCTTTTCCTCTTCAATTTGAGATAGAACCAACCATTCTTAACAGATATACCAACCCCGTTTACTTTAGAAGTGTAATTCAATGTCTGTCGGGGCATATAGCCCGAGAAGTAGTTGTTGCTTCTTAGTGGACGGTCTGCTCTTTGGAAATTGAATTTTCTAATTTTGTAAAGCGTTTAATAGTATTGAACTATTATTTTTTGACGTCTCTAAATTCTAGTTATTACATATATAGTGTGTTTTATCAACTATTTCCTATTGAATTAGATCTTTGAGGGAGGGCTTTTAGGTTAGGATAAGGACGTGGAAACAATTGCATCCGTTTACTCGGAGGCCCATTGTGATATCTGAGTTAGCTACATCTCTTCTCGTCATCTCGTTTTGAGATATTTCCAGAGAAGCTCACCATCTTACCGATCTCTAAGTGTGTCACTTCAAGTTCTATTAAGTTTTTTCCTAAAATTTCGGAACGGATTTCTTTTGAATTTTTAAAATTTTCTATCCAAGGGTTCCTTTGTTGTCCCTAGTCTGGATCATAGGGTTCGGGCTATGTCTGTATGTATACTGGGGTGACATTCACTGAGATCTAAAAGATCTACTGTGCCCTCTTTTTTTCTACTTAGTTCCTAAGGAAAGTCTCGGCGACTAGTAGTTTCTTTAGATTTATTTCTTGAAAGACTTTTAGGATATTTGCAGTCTTCAGTTTAGATACATGTTCCTCTTCTATCCAGTAGTCTCCTAGGTGTTGTGTCCTAGGATTCTGTGTCACTATGTATTCCGCAAGAATGTGAATGCAGACTTCGTCTTCCATTACACATAATTTACATTATTCTTGATCGACTAGTTTGAGCTTTTTGAAGTGCCCATTCAGGCGGCAGTGACCTTTTAGGACAAAAGTGTTAGTGCAGTCTTAATCTGGCTTAGACCTCCATTTGTTCTCATCTGGTTGTAGTTTCCCAGGGCTTACATGGCTGCTTGATTACCAGACATGAAGATAATCCTTTGCTTTCTATGTGTTTTATCAATATTGAACTGGGCACACTACCCCATGGCATGAATTTCCGCTTAAAAGATACTTGGGGATTTTCCTAAGCTTTCAGTGTTTGGTTTCTGACCCTTGCACTCCCAGTCCCTTCTCGACGGGATGCTACTCCTCGTGGACATTTATTAGTTGTGTAGATGGAGACGATGTCTTTACTCGTCCTCGCCGAAAACGGTCTGCAAGTTATGTTGTCCCTTTTAATTGCAAACCAGAATGGTTAGTTACCCCGTTTGACTAATTCAATGTCTGTCGGGGCATATAGCCCGGGAAGTACGTGTTCTTCTTAGTTGAACGGTCACTGTTTTTGAAAAGTATTTTTCAAAAGTTTGTTGTAAAGCGTTAGAAATAATATATTCTTCGATATCTATAAATAATAATATTGTTTGTGAAAATATGTTTAAATTATTTGTTACATTCTGGAAACTTTATCGTTATTTCTAATACACTTGTTAATCATAAAACCTTTCTTTCAACTGTACTGTGCAGGGCATCTCGGTGAAAATGAGATGATTTCAACAACTTATTATATATCCTATATCAAAATCGTTTATTAAAAGAAATTCATTCACTATTAGGGATAATAGGATTTTGTGTACATTAATGTCTCAAAAATGCACGGTCGACGGAAAAGTAACAATTAATTTTTTTATATGGTTATTTAATAAATTTTTTTCAGTACTGTATAATAGGATGAAATGTATTCAATATTTAACATTATGTAGTCCCTCATTTATACATTAATAAAGGTTAATAAACGAAAAAACACCGTGGCTAAGAAACAAAAAATAACCAATTTGTATTTTCTTGTGTAATACTGTGGATTCTAAAACGTCTCTGTATTGCACTTATAGGCTAATTTGTTCTAATTGCAACTATCCTCCCATCTCTTACTGTTAACATATCACCAATACAATGCCAACAAAAAGCTGGATACCCTGTATACATTCTAATATGGAGATCAAAATTAGGGATCAATTGAATGGTAAATCATAAGTTCTCAATGGCGTTGATTAATACATTTTCCATAATATGTCAAATATCATAAAAAAATATTTAGGTATAGTTTAGTCCAAAATATATCATAGGCTTCTACTACCTTAAATAAACCTATCCACTTAAGGCTCATTGTGTAGGCCCGATGATCTTTGAAATGCAATATATGATTACAGTGTCGGATTAAAAGGGGTTCAAACTAAATAAAATAAATAGCATTTGAAAACGATATTTTTGTTTATTAGCAAATGGAATTCAATTGGATTTGTTGAAATTCTTAACATCAAAATATAATAAATATAAACAGAAAAGCCCTACAGCCCTAATTTTTTGGAACTGAATTCTTTTTTACCTACTCTAAATTTGGTTCTGTATCACTATCTTCATCTAAATTTATTATTAAGGATTCAACATTAGAATACACATGAGAATACATATATAAGTGAAGTTTTTGCTAACTTAATGTTGGATGTTCGTAGGGAAAAATAAGGAACTAAGAATAATTCAGTAAAATATGATTTTTATTATAGATTTTTACAGTTCGAGAGTGTGAGTAATTCTAATTTAATTAGTTACAAAAAGCAAAGTACGCGACTAAAATGAAAATAAATGAACAAAGAGGTGCCGATATCGGTTCAGAGAATTGAATAATAAATTTAAAAACTGCTGGGGTTGTATCTGCTGCGTTGAGAGTTGGATGATGTAACACCTCCCTTCTGAGCAGGGTGTCCAAAAAGAAGTCCTCTTCTGTTCTTGTAGCAATCCAAGAGATCAGTTAGCTGCGGGGAAAGGCTACATGAAAAAAAATCAATTGTCAGTTAACTTGTTCACTATTGTTTGGACAAAGGCCGTAGATGAAGCGTACCACGTCATGGCAGTCGAATTATCATTACATAACATTTTAAGATTTATTAATGTTTATTGAAGAATTTAGAGGTTTATTATTTTCAATGTCTGCTTGCCAATAATGTTACATTTCATCTCCGTTTTATTTTATAAAAGAAAGAAATTATAAAGAGTTATAAAATGATTTTACATTATTAAAATGAAATTTTCTAATTACTCCATTATCTAATTCTATTTTCAATTGTTTATTAGTTTCATTGACTTCAACTACTATATAAGGTCGCGTATTTAAAATTGCTTTTGGTATATTTGGATTTCTATGTCTTTTTAATATAATCTTATCACATACTGTGTAAGTGACGTCAAACTTGCGTGTTTTTAAGTTATCAAAACGTTTCTTTTGTTTTCTTCTCAAATCGCTTTGTTTTTCTCGTACAGTTGCTATTTTATTGTTAATCAAAATTTTATCAAATTCGCCATCATCTCTGTAAGGAAATATCAAATAATATGGCGTATTTGACGTGGAACTATGCTTGCTAGAAGAGTTTACAGCAATCAAAAGGGCATCTTCTGAGTCACATTGATTGTGTTCTAAAAGATAACTACGTAATAGTAATAGTCGAGTGAAATCGTTCAATTATACCATCAGCAAAAAAAACTATGCATTTTTTAATTACTAAATTCTCCTCCATTATCTGACATTATCATCTTCGGTATACCAAAGGGAGAGAAATAGTTTTAATTTTTAATAAAGTTTCTGGGGTTTTGTCATTGATATAATATACGCTTGGGAAAATTTTTTTAAATTATCTATAATTGTTACCATTTTTTTGTTATCGAAAAAGAAAAGATTTACTGATAAAACCTCAAATGATTTGTCTGGCGACTCTCTAATATTTAAAGTTTGAGTTCGATTTTTGAAAGTTGACATGTTGACATGAACATTATGATAAATTCGGTGATTTCTTTGTGCATGTTTTTCCATTTGTATAATTGACGAATTTTGTCCGCAGTTTCCTTAATTCCTTTATGATAGTTATTAGTGTCATTCTGATAGTCAAAAATAATCTGTTCTCTCTCCCCTACAGGCGGCATAGTGACAATATTTTTCAAACAATAAATTTTACAGCGGGGTTTAGAAAACTGAGCATTTTATTGTAATTATTATTATCAAAATATGGAACAAAATAAGTCTTATTTTTATGTAGTTTTAAACCTTTTAGAGTTTGAAAGTTTTCTGAACAATGATGCGGCTTAATTTTATTTACAGTAATTTCTGTAGTATAATCTTTGTTTTTCAACTTTAGCATTTTTTCGAAATCTGAATCACTAATGTTAAGAAGAGTATCGTCAATAACATTAAAATGATTTTCATTCTTTTCCTTTTCGTCATAAAGATATAAAATATTTTTATTATTTATGTCTAAAATTTGCTCGTTGGAACAGCCGAAATTATTTAAAACTACGTTTTCTTTATTATTTTGAAATTCTATGAGTCCGATTTACCTTCATTAATATGGTTTAATGAAAAGTTTACTCGAATTCTAGATAAAGCGTCTGCCACTTTATTTGTTTTGCAAATTCAATAGCCATATTAGTGGTCTATGGTCAGTTATAAGACGAAATTTGAATATTTTATTTCGGTTTCAGTTAGGGTCCGTGACGCAAAAGCTATTGGTTTATCTAAGCCATCGTTTCTTAACCATTTTTATGTAGCGACCCCACGAAAAAGCCAAAAAGTTAAGTAAAAAGTCTTACGATCCCGTCACTATTTTGTTGGAAATAGATTAATTTTTTTTGTATAAAAATACATATTTTTTTGACATCATAGATTTATTTCATTATCCTTTCCTTAAATTTGTATAGCATAAAATAAATCTACTGAATTTTTGACAAGGTATTTACTGATGAAATAAAAATCGAACTGGCAACCCTGGCGATGTCGAGCTTCATTGTTATTTACATTTTTAGGGAAGTAGTATAGGCCAAGGAAGCAAGTACATACCACAACTATCTTATCTGACGCACACTAAAATTAATTCCTTTAATAAACGAATCTTTTATGCCTATATGTAGTTTTCAACAGACTGCGACCCCCTTTAAAAACAAACTCGACCCCCCGCTTGAGAAACGATGATCTAAGCCGTTGTCGTTGATTTGCGACAAAACTGCATCGGTTGCAACATTTGAGATGTTTTTAGATGTTAATAATTGTTTACATTTTTCGAAGCATTTTTCTACATCCGTTATTTGAAATTTAATATTCTTTTTTGACAAGGCAGTAAGAGGTTTCGTTAAATCTGCAAAATTCCCTATAAATTTTCGATAGTATCCTAGTCAGCCCAACTTTGATTTTGAGGTATTGGAAAATTGAAAATATAATTAATCTTTTTAGTATCTGGCTTAATACCTTCTGGAGATAACAAGATAACCTGAGAAAACTACTCCGTCCGTTAAAATTTTGCATTTTTCGGGTTCAATTTTTTAAATTACTCTTTTGTAGTAGCTCAAAAATTGTTGCTAGATTTTTAAGGTGCTCTTCTATTGTATTACTAAAAATTAAAATGTCGTCCATATACATTTAACATATCTTACCAATACTGTCTCGAAAAATGTCATTCATTACCCTAGCTAAAGTGCTTGGGGCATTTTTAAAACTAAATGCATTCTAGTAAATTCAAAGTGACCTTGCTCTGCTGAAAACGCCGTTTTTTCTATATCATTGGGATTCATGGGAATCTGATGAAAACCAGAAGCTAAATCTATTGTTGAAAAAATTAGAAGTATTAAGAAGATCGAATATCACATTAATATTTGGTATAGGATATTTGTCATCGACTGTAATAAGATTTATTTTAAGGAAGTCAATTACAATTCTCCATTTTTTAATATTATTTTCATCGGGATTTTTTTGGGACCACCCAGTAGGTGAAAATGAAACATTCTGAAAAATTGACAACATTGAAAGGTTAAACTTTTGGGGACTTGTTAATTCCAAATATTTTAAGATTTTCGTTACTGTCCAAGTAAGAATCAAGAATTTTGTTTGGTGTTAATATTGATATGGCTGCACCAGAATCAATAAGTAATTTTAAATTGAGTGATTTTATGTGAGCATAAAAAAGTGGTTTATCAGTTAACTGGTAAATTCTAATGTTTGGAGAGGAGGGTTCTTTCAAACCCGTTATTGTCGTCAAAATAGCGGTTTTATTATGAAAATTGTTTAAACAGGATTTTTCAATATTGCTTGAAATGAAATCGTTTTTGATAACTTTATTCGGATTAATTGTTTCTCGACCCTTTCTATAAAATGAATTGGTTTTTCATTAAAGCGTTGCTTAAAGTGACATAATTCAAAATTTAGACACTTAAAATCCAAATTTTCGCCAAATTGAGAAAGAAGGGTATTTTTAATTTCCTGCCAAGTAGAAAATTCTCTAGAGCCAATAAAATCAAGTGCTTTTCCCTCCAATCTACTTTTTGCAACAAAAGGAAAATAGTAGCTCTGCTGGGTCAAATTTTGAAAAAATAAATTCAACAGAATCGATAAAATGATGTAATTTTGAAGAGGAACCATCAAAAATACCTATTAATTTTATAGCTTTATCACTATTAATATAATTTTGTGGGCTGATAACTGAAGAAGATGACTTAGTCGCTGTTCGACTTGGGGTCGTCATTGTCACAAAAATTTAAAGGAAAGTAAAAAATGAAAATTTAGAAAAAATTGAGCAAGTCGATAAAATATTAATTAAATTGAGATTGAAATGAACACAAATAAAGGAAAAAAAATTGAAACAAACAAATTAAATAATTCGACATGCCCTGTAGTGTACTTGCTTTGTGAGAACACTGCACTTTTCCAAATTCAAGTGGCTTTTCACCGAAAATGGTCTGGACTGCTCAGTCTTGTAGTGGTAGCTTGTTCCGGTCGATGTTCACTTGGACTGCTTACAGGTACCCAGTTGCTCTTCCTCTTTGGAGATGCTGCACCTTCCCAAATTCTAGTGGCCTTACACTGAATGGAAACAAGTGACCTTTCTTCCAAGAATTCTTCAGCGTCGTCTTCGTGGCTTTACACTAGCAACGCTGCGTTGTTTTTGTGGCTTTACACACAACGTGAACCGTTCACTAGTTTGCTTGTAATTCACTTGATTTTCCCAATTAACGATTAAAATAGAGAAAAGGCTTTTCTTTTCTTGGAAAAATCCTACCTACAGTGAAGTTAATGTTTGCTGTTCGTAGGAAAAAATTGGGAACTCTGAATAATTCAGAAAAATATTTTAATTAGATCTTTACAGTTGGAGAGTGTGAGTAATTCTAATTTAATTAGTTACAAAAGCAACAATATCTAAAACAGTACGTGACTAAAATGACAATATATAAACAAAGAGGTGCCGATATTGGTTCAGAGAAGAGAAATTTGAAAACTGCTGAGGTTGTATTTGCTGCGTTGAGAGTTGGATGATTTAACATCTCCCTCCTGAGCAGGGGTTCCCAAAAAGAAGTCCTCTTCTGTTCTCAGAGAATTAAATAATAAATTTGATAACTGCTGAGGTTGTATCTGCTGTGTTGAGAGTTGGATGATGTAACATACAGTATGTCGCTAATGTATGGAATAAATTCATTATTTCCAAAATAAACGACTTGGAAAAAATCCAAAAACAGGTCAATTTTAATTTTTGAATCGTCATCACATGATGTAGATGTAACGAACATTGCGTTACCAGTATTAACGTGGTGACGTAATCGGCAATTTTTTTAAATGCAACCGTGTGTCCCAAGACACCTCATTGGAAAGGTCTTCTAATCGTCTTTACAACGATGTAATTATTTGAATATTAATTTCTACAGGGTCGACCAAAACTTTATTTGAGAACAGAAGAGGACTTCTTTTTGGGAACCCCTGCTCAGGAGGGAGATGTTAAATCATCCAACTCTCAAGTCGTTTATTTTGGAAATAATGAATTTATTCCATACATTAGCGACATACTGTATTTACACCTCAATAACATGTTCCATACAGTTTTTCAAATTGTCACCAGAAATGTAACTCGCTACATTTTTATCAATTCTACTACAGATCAGCTTAAAGTGGGAAGAGAATTATCTCTTCTCATATTCAATTGAACTTAGCTCAATGGGATTAAAACATATGCAATAATAGGGGAAATCAGTATCACTGTATGTCCATTTTTAATTGCAAGCGTATTACACCTTCTTTATTAATTTTAAAATCGTTTAATACTACTACTAAAAGAACCCGTTTTTTGTATGTCATTAGTTATTATGAAATCCTGAATTTGAAGATTTGAAATATTTCTTGACCTAAGTGAGAATTGGGGTTTAATTGCAGTCAAAAGCCAATGGTACCCACGCTGGATGGGTATTCAAAATATCAAATGGATATAAAACGTTACTTGAATATTACATTTTAACAAAGGTTTCAACAACAAAACATCTCCATCTCATTTATTCATATATTTGGGTTGAGCTCATCAGACCAGGCACTTGAACTGAATCTTTGTACCATTTCCCATGTTATCTACTTCCATTCCAGAAGCTTCGTGTCTTCTGTAAAGGCCACAAGTTTGACTGGAGGGATTTTCAGTAGTTGTGATGATTTTATTAATTCCTCTCCAAAGTGCTTCCGTCTAAGTTCTTGTAAGTTCTCGCAGAAACAGAGTATGTGAGTTGGTGTTTCATCATCAAGTTAACATTTTCTGCTCATAGGTTCACTAACTTTGCCCATATTGTACAGATGTTTCCTCAAGATGCAGTGTCCAGTCACCAGGTCGGTAACTGTCTTCAAATGTCTCTTACCCAGTTTCAGTAGCCTGGTTGAGAGTTCCTTGTCTACCTTGTTCAGTAAACTCTTTGTATGGAGGTGCCCTTGTGTCAACCTCCATTTGAATTGGTGTTCCCTATCTATCCAGTTCCCGATTTCCGCTATCTCCAACTCGTTTTGTCGTAGGTATATAATATTTGGCTTAATTCAAAGTTGGATGTGTATACTAAGAAGTATTGAATGGCTTCATCCACAACTCAATTTCAATCATACGTTTATGATCTAATTAGAATTAATAAAACTTTAACTTGACATAATTCCCTATTGATTTCAAGAGAATCGTGAAGGAATGCTAAGTACATCGGTAATTCTGTTGAATTACCAACGGAGCACAATTCTTGATTCAGATTTGTATTTATTATTTAATTTTGCGTACTTACGTTACTTCGTTCGTAAACGGCGGCCATTGTCTGCATTGTATTAAGTGGTGTTCAGTAATCCCATTATGTGTTGAAATGACATTGCAAATGTTTGGTACATTTTGTAGTAGAGTTAATTATTTTATTCAAGCCAACAATGTTATAGGGAGTTTAAATTCCATTTTATTGAGGAAAGTAATTAGTGATTACTTATTTTAACTAATTATATAAAAAGCAATGAGAAAAGACAAATATCGGTAGCTATTCTTATATTATTTTTAATCAAACTACATAATAGCGAAAACTAGTTTAGTTAAATACCAGAAATGTAAAACTGGATATCAAACACTAGAAAAATTGGAACTTCAATAAATAGAGCAGGGTATCCAGCGTTTTATTGGCATTGTATTTGTAAAATCTGAACAAGAAGACATAGGGGGGATGGTAATAATTAAATCAAATTTGCCTATTTATAAGTGCAACATACAGATGTTTTGGAATTTCCAGTGTCTAGTCCGGTTTCCAAGAAATTCAAGACAATATAATTTCGCCGTTTTTTGTTTTTAACCAGAGGTTTTATAAAAAAAAATATGAAAACCGTTATTTGTACAGTTGGAGGTATCTTACTTGAATTTTCAGTGCAGTAATTAATTTTTTCCAAAACTTTTTATTTTAGATACGAACCCGTACGTTATTTACCGGGAAAGTCTATGAGTACGGTTCTGGATTTTAATAAAACGCTAATTTTCTATACAAAAATTTGAATGGTTCGCTTGGTCTGATCAGTTAGCTGTGACAGTACTTTGAAAATTATCCAAAGTTGAAAAAATTAATTTATTAAATTTTCAAAGATGCCACAATTTTCTTGAATGCACAAATCAGTACGAGTGTCCAAACTGTCAATTGCTTCTCAATTTCCTTGTGCTACATTGGATTGCAAGGAGGTAGGTTGGCC
Source organism: Lochmaea crataegi (assembly GCA_947563755.1). Taxonomy (NCBI): domain Eukaryota; kingdom Metazoa; phylum Arthropoda; class Insecta; order Coleoptera; family Chrysomelidae; genus Lochmaea; species Lochmaea crataegi. The sequence goes on along the minus strand of OX387422.1, from coordinate 56,247,003 downwards.
TTTGCAAACTGCGACCTATAAGATCTTTGTGTATACCCGACATCTAAATTTTAGTCCAAAAGATCTATGCTTCTGAGAAAGTCTATTATCTGTTATGGACCTAGGTCTGTAACCTGATCAGGCTCCAAGTGGATTGTTTGCAGTTTCAGACTGACTCGTATGACTTCAGAGCCTACCTATCAGAAGTAATGAATATTCTGGCTGAGTTGAGGCACTCTTGAGCACAAAAATGTTTTGTAATAGTTCCGCTTAGAATATTGTTGGAGTATTTCCCAGGACCTGTTACCCTATTCCTCCTCCTAAGTTTGTATTTGACTCATCATTATAATAAGTAAGGGCCCCTCCCGTAATAATAGCGATTTCGTTTTGTGTTAACTCATTCTCGTAGATCTTAACGTCTAACGTGAGTTCGATTGCACTTATAAATATTATTATTATTATAAATAGACAAATTTTATCCTATTACAACCATACCCTATCTCTTATTGTTAAGAGTTTAAAAACTGGATATCCTGTATTATAAATTGGCAAATTATATCGGTTTTTCATTTATCAATTATATCGTTAAGAGTTAATGAAAAATAATTATATTCAATTAATAGATTGAAAAATAAAATATGTTTGTATTCAATTTTAAATGACCGCATTATTAAATTTATTTCATATAGTCTTGCTCATATTTCTCATATCGGTATAATATCTACAGCATTTTATCACAATTTATTTTTATTTTTGCAGCTAATGAGCAAATTGGCTCCATTGCTTGGTCGAGATGTAACCGAACGTGTATTCCTCGGACGCTTCACCGAATTGTGTTCCAATTCAATGTCGCACATACGCAAAGTCTGTGCTGCTCACTTCGGACACTTTTGCGCAGTCGTCAGCAGGGAGTCAGTTGAAAAAATTCTGGTTAGTATTAAAAAAACACTATTTGACACAATTTTTCAATTACTTCCAGAATCTAGGGGACCAAAAACATGATACAGGTTCATTAATGTAAATATTATCTTAATTTTTCCGGATAAATTGGATAAATCATTATATCTGGAACGTGGTCATGATCACGATCCGAACATTCAAACTGATGAAGAAAGTATTAAATCTAAACATATAAATATGTGCATGATAAACTGAACGAGTTTTTCATATTTTAGATAAGTAACTGGGTTTGAAGTGAAACTCCCTCCCAAAATTTGAATCATTTTCAAGATAAATTGAACATATTTTTTTGTCGACAGTTGTTTCACTATAGTAAACTTCATAGTGGATTGAATCCGATTAATCCGCTTCCAAATAAGTCGTCCACACTAAACACATTTATTTCTACACTAGATATTTATATGCAACTCTTTATTTCAGAACACTATTCATAACTGTTCCGTGTATTCAAATAATATAGACTCGAATTCAATTCATGTCTTCGTTTTAACTCCTGCCATGGGGTACAAACGCTGTAACACCTTGTAAAATTTGAAGATAATATTTATTTAAAAAAGTTGAAAACTTATGTTAGCCCGGACACGTTCGCCTACAGCTCTTATAGACGGTTGGATTCGAAATTTAAAAAAAAATCAAAACATTAATTTTATTCTGCCAGGAAAGAACAAAAAAATAAATGAGGCCTGCACTTTCTATTGTACTTAGCTTTAACTGTTTCTTCCGGGAAGGGTGTGTGTGGGTCGTCTGTCAATTGAGAGATATCCTAGGATATTCTTGAGAAATTTTAACGGTCTCCTTGAGGTATCTTAGAAGGACTCTCTGAATTTGTCTAAGAATGTATCTTTGAAATATTGAAGGTACTCTAGCAGCTATAGTTGCCACAGCAATTTAGGTAAAAAGGATATAGAAGATAAGCAATAAAAGGTAATTCAAAAGGTATGTCTTGCCTTGAAGACAGTCGATAGCGAAAATGAGCTTTGCTCGTGGCGTTGCGAAAATGGAGGCGGCCCTTGGCAGATACTGGCGGATAGCGACACCGATTCTACTTTGGCTCTGAGCTTTCCGCATGCGCAAATTCGTGTAAAACATAACATAACCTAATGACGTCATCAATTTGATGGCGTAAATGAGAAGCGGATATTTCCCACTTTGCATTCCACGATTGGTCGTCTCAAGGTTACATGAATTTGAAGCTTGTGTTATATTGGTTAAAACTTAAAACAGATATTTGATTAATTTATCGAGAAGGGCAAGGAAAATCATATATAAGCCATTTTTTTAACACTGTATAGCTTCTTCAATGATTTTCCTTGCCCTTCTCGATAACTTAATCAAAGATCTGTTAACACAAGCGTCAAATTTGCGCATGCGGAAAGCTCAGAGCCAAAGTAGAATCGGTGTCGCTATCCGCCAGTTTGGCAGATGTGCAGATGTCAATTGTCTTATGGTCAGGGTTGGGGATTGGAAGTGGCTAATGAGACGACGAGCGGGAATTAAAGAACCGCGACAGTTGATCTTGAACCGTCGGAAAGGCCCGAGAAACAATCGGACTTCGCCCCTTTTCTATAGCATGAGCGGTGTGCGTGGGTAGTGGAAGGGGCACGACTTTGTAGAATATTTTGGGAATAATTTAGATTTAGTATCAGAGCTGGGAGTAACGAAAAAAAAAACGTTACTTTTCAGAAACGCGTTACTAAAAGTTGGAAGGTTTTTTATTACCACCACACTATTATACCATACCCCATTTTCTGATAATACATGGCGTAACAAAAAGGTGTATAGTAAATTTATCCACAGTTTCTGGGATCGAAATTAAGTTGATAAGTCTAAGTTAGAGCTTGACTTGTCTATATAAAAATATCTACATTTTTTCCCATGAAGTTGTAAAACAATGCTTCTGGTTAGAGCCCTTAACGCTTTTACGTGATTAAGTCTTTCACAGAACTTACCCCATTTTTTTTGGTCAATGTGTAAATGTATACCAACATCCCATATATACATTTTTGTTAAAATATGTTGGCTCGTTTTAGAGTAAGTATAAAAAACCACTTCTAAAATTTCTACTTTAACATTCTGTAACTTTTTTACCATAAATCTTTTATAACGGCAAGTAAGCTAAATTCGATTTATTTTTGATCCCCGAAACTATCCAATTTACTGTACACCTTTTTGTTATACACTGTACTTTTTTACCATAAATTTTTTATAACAGCAAGTAAGCTAAATTCGATTTATTTTTGATCCCCGAAACTATTTAATTTACTGTACACCTTTTTGTTATACACTGTATATTTATAATAATTATTATTTTGTATTGTGAGCAAATTAATATGCATTAATATGTCATTAGCTCCCATACAGCAACAGCTACATTATGCATACCTTCATTTTCCTCTTGTTTTATTGAATCTAAAGGAGTAAAGTTGTACACCAACTTTTTATTAATTGATTGCCAATAGTAACGCATTTTTAGAATCCCTTACTTTTAAAGTAACACCGTACTATAAAAGTAACGCATAATTCGTTACTTTTTTTATGTAACGGTAACGATTATGTGACGCTTCACTTTGAAGCAAAAGTAACCGTAAAGTAATGCACTACTTTTTTTCACTAATGATCCCATCTCTGTTTAGTAAACAGGGGGTATGGGAGTTGTTTAAAGACGGTAAAAGGTAAGAAGTTTTGGCTCACGTAACAATATCATATTGTTACGTCGGACCTGTACTGAGGATATGTAGAGGTCCATGAAGAAAAAGAAGAAGACATACATCTAGAACTGTCATCGAAAAGTCCAGAATGTCATCGAAAAGTCGAGAACTGTCTGGAACAGGTGAAACGTATAAAAGGCGGGACAATTGACATTAGTTTAGTTTTGAAAATTTGAGTTCTGTGTTCTGATAGTAAGACGTTATTTGTATTGAATTGTGAAAGAAGTGGAATAAATAAAGAAAGTTTAAGAAGCCGTAGTGAGCAACATTGGTGACAGCGGTGGGATATAAGAAGTATTTGTATCTGCTTATGGTAAATACTAGAACCCCCGTATACGACAAAGACATAGATACTTCCGGACCCCCAGTATGGTTTTTAATAATGGAAGTAGAGAAGGATAGACGTGAGGAGGAGAAGGAAATACGCAGAAAGGAGGAAGAAGAAGAGGCGTTGACAAGCAGATGTAGAAATTATGAATGGCCTAACACCAATCCAGGAAACATTACAGCTAGATGTAGGACAGCTTAATAATACAGTAGACCATTAAGAACAACAAGAAAATTTAAAATCTAATTTAGAAAGACAACAAGAAAATTTAGAAAAACAACATGATAATTTGAAATCAAATTTGGAACAACAACAAGAAAATTTAAGATCTGATGTAGAAAAGCAAATTAGAAATGAAATAGTTAATTTAGAAAGAAAAATTCGTACCCAAGCTTCAGTAACTAATATTGAAATTGAAGGCACGACCTCGTCCCCTTCTGTAACCGAACCTGGCCCCATTCAAGGTACAGTTTCTCAAAGCCACCCAAGCAAGAACCTAAAACCACCCACATTTGATGGCCAAACGGCACGAGAAACATATCGACTTCAATTTGAAGCTGCGGCCAGAGCCAATGGATGGACTGGGACACAAATGGCGGCTTCACTGATAGTGTCGCTTCGTGGGCAGGCAGCAACCATTTAGCAGTTTCTTCCACAAGACATGCCCAATTATGCGTCCCTCGTACAGGCTTTAGAGACAAGGTATGGCCAACGGCACTTGAAGCAAGTATTCCAGAGTCAGCTGAAAGTCCGTAATCAAAAATTAAATGAAAGCCTACAGGAATTTGAGGCCGATATAAATAGATTGTTGCATCTTGCCTATCGTGTGTAGAAATGCAACAAGCTCTCCAGCTACATCACCACAAAACGTTAAATGAAACTCTGATTGCAGCTCAGGAATATGAGGCAGCAAAAAGCATATCAAAATATTTCCGTCATAAATTGAGAGAAATAAGATTTCAAGAACACGAAGAGATAACTTCCAATAGCCACCCACAATCCTCTCATAAATCTTGGATATGCTCCAAACTATGCGACGACATACTCAAAATGAAAGTAGGAGATACTTCAACTGCGGAAGAATCGGACTCATTCTGCAGAAGCAGAGCCCGTTCAACGAATAGGGAGTCAAGAAATGAAGTCAGAAGGTCGCCTAGATCGCCATCCCGGAGCCCCTCACAGAGTCCAACAAGAAATAACCACAGTAGATATGCGTCCCTGAGAAGTCGTTCTCCCACACCTAGGCGACTTTCAAGCAACAATCAGGGAAACGAATAAAAGTTGACACTACGGGGCGGGCGGCAACTGCATGTACTGAGAGCCCCAAAATACGCACATACATTTTGGATGGAAATGATCAAAACTTACTAGTCAGGAATCGTCTTCGCGAGACTTAGCCAAAAACCAAAAGATCTACATTTGGGCATTGTGGAAAGTGAGGAAATAGTGAATGAAGGAATTCTGGTAGCTCGATGTCTCGTCAATGTAGATCAACCAATTCCTAGAGTTGCTAATTTATCGAAGAAACCTTTAAAATTAAAGAAAGAACAAAATATAGGATTTTGCACACCGGCATAATCAAGTGCGAAAGTAGGTCCAAAGACAAGACCACCACAAGGAACACAGTTGACGCCAGCCTCATGAAACAACTAATTAAAAATTATGACCACTTAACCACTGAAGAATTGAGAAAAATTAACAACTTTATCAATGACAACTGCTACATTTTTGAGACGAGAAAATCTACAGGATGCTCCAGTCTAGAACAGCACAGAATTTATTCGTCAAATGCCAAGGATATTACCATTTGCTAATCGGAAAGAAGTAGAAAATATGATAGAAGACATGATGGATGCTAATATTATTGAAGAAGCTTCTGGTCCTTGGTGTTCACCCGTGGTCCTGGCTACTAAGAAAGATGGACCCACTCGCTTTTGTATAGACTATCGAACACTAAATCAGGTTACACAAAAAGATAGCTATCCACTTCCAAGAATGGTTCTTTACCCTAGACATGAAGAGTGAATACTGGCAAGAAGTACACCCTGATGATCGAGACAAAACAGCTTTTTCTACTGGCAGCGGTCTCTACCAGTTCCAAGTTCTCCCATTCGGACTCTGTAATGCTCCGGCCACATTTGAATGACCCCGTTGGAGATGGTTTTAAGAGCATTAACCGGGAAAACCTGTCTAGTATATCTTGATGATATAATGATCATGTCGAAAACCTTTGATGAGCATTTGAAAAATGTTAAAGAAGTATTTGACAGGTGAAGGAATGCCAATTTAAAACTAATAGTCCGGTCAATCTAGACTTTCGAAGATACATAAATTCACAACAAGCTGAGAGTGAGTAAAATTGTTCAAAACATAATTAAAAACAACATATCAAAATTCCCCATCGTTCCGGTACATGGAAAAAAATTGACTCGAGGTCAAAGGTAAAAAAATGGGTTTTTCGCGATTTTCTTCAAAACCGTAAGTTTTATCGCAAAATTACCTCAGACAAAAATTGTAGATCATAAAATTATCTATAAACAAGGTATCAATAATTTTCCTAAAAGCCACCGTTTCTGAGATATAACGATTCAGAAAGTTGTAAGCGTTATAATATGCACGCGTAAAACACAGAAGTCTGATATTTACGATTGTTTTGAAAAGGTAAATATTGATATTAACAACGCTAATGCGACATACATCGTTGATGGACGATACTTTCTACACCGTGTTGTGTGGGATAGCGAAGAAACATTCAACGTTATTTTTTATAAATACATTCAGTATGTACGTCCACATTTTGGTCCCGGAGTTACTGTCGTATTTGATGGCTATAATGATTGCACGACAAATATTAAAGCAGCAGGACAACGTCGGTGAACTTTAGCAACATCTTCATCTTCCGATATTTTATTGGATGATAGTACCTACCAGTCTGTTAAGACAATCAAATCTGTTGAACAATTATTAATCAATTCTGACATATAAAAAATGTTAATGTCATATATATAAAATAATTGTAAGTTGTTTTTAAAATAAAAAGTTTGTTTGCTTTCATCGTTTTTCAATAGAGAAATACTTCTATGGAACACTGCTCAACTTAACACAGTCAACAGAAATTTCTTGCAAATACTCACAAGTCTCGGTTCATTTCAATGTTGAAAGAAAAGTTTACTGCTGAAAATATATTGGTTAAACAAGCTAATAACGACGCCGATGTACTGATTATTGAAACCAATAGAGTAATATATTTTGACAGATACAACTATTGTTGTTGTGAAGATGTAGACTTACTCGTATTACTGACTACTCGAACTCCAACTGAAAAAACTATTCTCTTCTTGAAACCAGGAAAAGCTCAAAATCGATCGGAAGTATATTCATCAAAAAGTTTATCGACTTTTGCAAAATGTCAAAATCATGTACTATTTTTACACGCAATAACTGGTTGTGATACGACATCTGCATTTTACAGGAGGGGTAAAACAACAGTCTTTAAAATGTTTGAAAAGCAAGATTTAGTTTTTTAAAAAAGTAATTCAACTCCACAAGAAGTTATCACCAACGGAATTAGATTTCTTCTTTGTATGTAGGGAGCTCCTAAAAAAACTAGCTGCTTAGATAAGTATCGATGTGCATGTTTAGTTAAAAACACTCGGAATAAAAAACAAGTGCAATTAGCTTGTCTTCCTCCAACCTCAGTTGCTGCTCATCAAAATATTTTTCGGGTATATTATCAAGTTCAAGTGTGGCTTGGTTATCAGCTAGATCCAACAGATTGGGGTTGAAAGTTGGTCGATAATACATTAGAACCAATTCAGACCCACCTGCGCCGGAAAAACTGCCGAAAACAATTTTTTGCAACTGTAAGAAGGGATGCAGTGCTAAATGTGGTTACAAAAAAGTTGGACTGTTTTGTTCTCTAGCATGCACGAATTGTGAATGCCGGTCGTGTTCTAATGTTGAATCACAACAGCAGAGGATTTGTTTGATACTGACGAACAGACATGCCATACATCGCTATTGACGCAATTTACTTACACCCAGGATGAAGATCAAGAAGAAGAAGAAGTAATTTTAGGTTATGAATCGGACGAATAAATTTTTTACTGCTTTTTAATTTCCATCGCTTTTATCAATTCCACCCCTTGCGAATATCTGAATAGTTTTCAATTAAACAAAATCACAACAGACCTGTGAAATAGGCCTACTGGGGAAACCACTTTGAAGAAAACGCGCTAAGTACACTACCCTAAAGGTGGCGTGGAAACGTGTGCATATTATAACGCTTCCAACTTTTTGACTCGTTATATCTCAGAAAGGGAGGCTTTTAGAAAAAAAATTTTTCATACCTTTTTTATAGATAATTTTATGATCTACAATTTTTGTCTGAAAGTAAATTTGGGATAAAACTTGGCGTTTTGAAGAAAATCGCGAAAAACCCATTTTTTTTACCTTTGACCTCGAGTCAATTTTTTTTCCATGTACCGGAACGATAGGGAATTGTGAAATGTTGTTTTGAACAGTTTTACTCACTTTCAGCTTGTTGTGAATTTATGTACCTTCACTCTTATTTTTTGGTCTAATTTGGCCGGACTATGAATCCCAAGAAGTGTTCACTGTTCCAAACGGAGACATATTATCTGGGACATATCGTTTCCGCAGCAGGAATTAAAACCGATCCGGAGAAAATTGTAGCTACTAAAGACTATCCTAAACCAAGGGACAAAAATGAAGTAAGGAGTTTTCCTGGACTTTGTTCATATTACCGAAAATTTGTCCAGGAACTTTGGTCGAATTGCTAAACCTCTTCATCGACTAACAGAGAAGCATTCAATTTGACTGGACTCCGGATTGTCAAAGTGCTTTCGTAGAGTTGAAGAAACGATTAACCACAGCACCGATTTTAGCCGACCCACGGGAGAAAGGAACATTTATTTTGGATTGTGATGCATCCTAACACGGCATAGGCGCCGTGCTATCACAAGAACAAGAAGGCGAAGAAAAAGTGATTGCATTCATTAGTAAAACCATGGGATAGGCTGAGAAAAATCATTGCGTCACCAGAAAAGAACTTTTGGCTATTATCAAAGTCCCTGAACACTTCCATACTTTTCTTCATAGTAGAAGTTTTGTTATAAGAAGTGACCACAGCGCTTTGCAGTGGTTAATTAATATTAAGAAGCCTAAAAGACAAGGTGCTAGGTGGATAGAGATACTACAGCAATATAACTTTGTAATAGTACACCGAAAAGGACGTCTCCGTAGCAATGCCGATATACTTTCCAGGCGACCCTGTCTAGAACGACAATGCCGGTACTGTCAAAGAATTGAAGAAAAGGAGAACCCAGTGAAAGTGATGATAATCAAAATCCCCTTGAAATCCTCAAAAAAAAGTCAAAAGAAAGACAATGACTTGAAAGTTATAAGAGAATGGCGTAAAAATGGAGTCAGACCTACTTGGTAAGAGGTAGCCAGATATAGTGGAAGCTTAAAAGAGTACTGGGCTCAGTGGGATTCACTGTATATTCATGATGGACTATTGCATCGAAGATGGGAAAGCCCCGATGGAGTACGTATAGTTCACCAATTGGTACTGCCAAGATCATACATCAGAAGTGTGTTAGAAGAACTTCATAGTAGCCACCCAGGATGACAGTTTGGTACTAAAAGAACACTGTTACGAGTTCGAGAAAGATATTATTGGGTCAACTGTCGAAGGGACGTGGAAGATTGGTACAAGAAATGTGATGTGTGCATAGTAGAAAAGGTACTTAAACAAGAAGCCGAGGAAAAATGGCACAGTATCTTTCCGGAGAGCCTTTTGAAAGACTTGCAATTGATATTCTAGGCCCACTTACTTTGACAGAAAGAGGAAACAAATACCTGATGGTTGTAATGGATTATTATTCCAAATGGCCCTAAATAGCACCTCTTCCTAATCAAGAAGCGACGACAGTAGCAGAGGCTTTTGTAACCAACGTTATTGCGAGACACGGAGTCCCTCTGGAATTGCATTCTGATCAAGGACGAAATTTTGAATCCGAATCATGGCAGGAGTTGATAAAGACATTGGACAATAAGAAAACACGCACTACGCCTTTCCACCCACAGTCCAATGGAATGGTAGAAAGACATCATAAAACTATTTGCATATACTTTTCAATGTTCGTCTCTGAAAACCAAAAAGACTGGAACACTTTAGTTCCTCTATTTCTGCTAACCTATAGAAGTTCTGAACACGAACCAACCGGTTATAGTCCATCTATGCTAGTCACTGGCAAAGAAATGAAGTTTCCCCATGATCTTCTTACCGGAAGATTTCCTCTTGGTGAAGAAACGGAAGAACGTACACCTCCTATGTACATAGAAAGCATGAAAAAAAAATTGGAAAGGGTCCACAATTTTGCTCGTGAACGTTTAAAGCTCTGCAACGATAGGGTGAAGGCTAGACTTGACGTGCATACTACAAACACAGGTTTCTCGAGAGGTGACCCCGTATGGCTGTTCAATTCCAGTGCAGAAAAGGTTTGTGTCAAAAACTGCAACGAAACTGCAATTGCATTGTAATCGTCGGCTAACGCCTTAAATACCTGGAACATGTCCACTTGGAGCTTGACCAGGTTACTGACCTTTCTCCAAAACGGATAATAGGCTTTCTGGGAAGCCTAGATATCTTGGACTAAAATATAGATATAGGGTATACACAAAAGAGCCTATAGGTCACAGTGTGGTAAGGCCAACCGGTACATTCGATCCCGTTGTAATATAATCTAAAGGTTTGTGGACTTTATTGTTTCGAACTTTTTGTATGCCTTTATCATTCCTAATAGGTGCATATTTAAAAGTTTTAGAATTGGTAAAGTGAATTGGGATATGAGCTGGTGGTTAAAAGTTAAAATATTGGAAACATTGTTTTTATAAAATTATGTTTTGTTTCAGTTGCCGGAATATTTGACATTATGTTTAGATGAGACCTGGTCGGTAAGAAAATCATGTGCAGATGTGATAACCTATTTTTCATGTGCTTGCAATAATAGTACAAGAACATCCAAATTAGCCCCTGCTTTTGGTGCTTTACTTCAAGACGATTGTCGATGGGTCAGAGTATCTGCATTTCAATCATTAGGTCATTTTATATCCACATTTGCTAACCCACCAATTACAATGATGGAATATAATAGTAATGGAGATTTAATCTTGATCGATGGGGTCGGTGGAGAATTCTTGTGAGTACAAATAATTTTAGTTAATTATTATATTTTTCTACTGAAAAAATGTGGAATTGTAATTTTTTGTTGTATGGACCAATTACTTATAGGAAATCTGTGGTTTGCCCAATCCAAGTAATAATATTTTATCGCTACTATAATGTTTCTTCATGCGTGAAATTGGTCTTCAAACCTTTCAAAGAAAAATTATTCTTAATGAAGCTCTTTGAACGGTCGAATTATTATCAAGTTAATAGTATTGTTACTCCTTTTACTCTCTTAACTTTCTTTATTTCTAAAACTTTTAACTTTTACAATACTGTGAATATACAGGTCTTACTTTTATATCTCAGAACTCAACTCTCTAATACAAAAACTAAACTAAAATAATGTCAATTGTCCCGCCTTTTATACTTTTCACCTGTTCCAGACAGTTCTCGACCTTTCGATGACATTTCTAGACTTTTCGATGACGGTTCTAGATGATTCTAGATCTATGTCCGACGTAATATTGCTCCCTCTTTTCTAGTTATTCGTCCCGAAAACTCTGACTGCTGGGGTCTAGTTGAAGCCAACAGGGTGGATCGGGCCCGCAGTAAGGGGCTAATCTCTCTACATGAATCACCTTGGGCTTACTCCTCGCTGACAATTGGATGTGGTAGACTAGGTCGTTGATTTTCTTGAGAATGGTGTAGGGGCCTTCCCAGTTTCGTTGCAGTTTTTGGCACAAACCTTTTCTGCGCTTGGGATTGAAGAGCCATACAGGGTCACTTCTCGAAAAACTTGTGTTTGTAGAATGCACGTCGACTCTAGCCTTAACCTTATCGTTACAGAGCTTCAAACGTCCACGAGCAAAATTGTGGACCTTTTCCAATTTTTCTTTCAAGTGTGGACCTTTTCCAATTTTTCTTTCAAGTGTACATAGGAGGTGTACGATCCTCTGTTTCTTCACCAGGAGGAAGTCTTCCGGAAAGAAGATAATGGGGTAGCTTCATTTCTCTGCCAGTGACTAGCGTACATTGAAATATATTGGCAAATAGTTCTATGATGTTTTTCTACAATTCCTTCGGACTGTGGGTGGAGAGGCGTAGTGCGTGTTTTCTTATTGTCTAATGTCGTCATCAACTCCTGCCATAATTCGGATTCAAAATATCGTACTTGATCATTATGCAATTCCAGAGGGACTCCATGACTCGCAACAACGTTGGTTACAAAAGCCTCTGCTACTGTAGTCGCTTCTTGATTAGGAAGAGGTGCTATTTCGGGCCATTTGGAAAAATAATCCATTACAACCATCAGGTATTTGTTTCCTCTTTCTGTCAAAGGAAGTGGACTGAGAATATCAATTGCAAGTCTTTTAAAAGGCTTTCCGGAAAGATTCGGTGCCATTTTTGCTCGGCTTCTTGTTTTAGGACCTTCTCTACTATTGCACAGATCACTTTTGCACCAATCTTCCACGTCCCTTCAAGCCATTCTCTTATAACTTTCAAGTCATTGTCTTTCTTTTGACTTTTTTAAGGATTTCAAGGGAATTTTGATTATCATCACTTTCTGGTTTGATTGTGGTTATCTGTAGACTAACTTCTTCCACTGGGTTCTCCTTTTCTTCAAGCCTTTTACAGTACCGGCATTTTCGTTCTAAGCAGGGTCGCCTGGAAAACTTCTACTATAAAGAAAAGTATGGAAGTGTTCAAGGACTTTGATAATAGCCAAAAGTTCTTTTCTGGTGACGCAATGATTTTTCTTAGCCTTTCCCATGGTTTTACTAAAGTATGCAATCACTTTTTCTTCGCCTTCTTGTTCCTGTGATAGCACGGCGCCTATGCCGTGTTAGGATGCATCACAATCCAAAATAAATGTTCCTTTCTCCCGTGGGTCGGCTAAAATCGGTGCTGTGGTTAATCGTTTCTTCAACTCTACGAAAGCACTTTGACAATCCGGAGTCCAGTCAAATTGAATGTTGTTCTCAGTTAATCGATGAAGAGGTTTAGCAATTCGACCAAATTCCTTGACAAATTTTCGGTAATGTGAACAAAGTCCAAGAAAACTCCTTATTTCCTTTTTGTCCCTTGGTTTAGGCCAGTATCTATTAGCTACAATTTTCTCCGGATCGGTTTTAATTCCTTCTGCGGAAACGATATGTCCCAGATAATATGCCTCCGTTTGGAAAAGTGAACAGTTCTTGGGATTCAGTTTTAAATTGGCATTCCTTAACCTGTCAAATACTTAAACATTTTTCAAATGCTCATCAAAAGTTTTCGACATGATCATTATATTATCAAGAAATACTAGACAGGTTTTCCAGGTTAATCCTCTTAAAACCATCTCCATCAGCCGTTCAAATGTGGCCGGAGCATTACAGAGTACGAATAGGAGAACTTGGAACTGGTAGAGACCGCTGCCATTAGAAAAAGCTGTTTTGTCTCGATTATCAGGGTGTACTTCTGCTTGTCAGTATCCACTCTTCAAGTCTAGGGTGAAGAACCACTTCGCACCTGATAGAGTATCTACTGTATCGTCTATTCTTGGAAATGGATAGCTATCTTTTTGTGTAACCTGATTTAGTCTTGGACAGTATACACAAAAGTGAGTGGATCCATATTTCTTAGTAGCCAGGACCACGGGTGAACACCAAGGACCAGAAGCTTCTTCAATAATATTTGCATCCATCATGTCTTCTATCATATTTTGTACTTCTTTCCGTTTAGCAAATGGTAATCTCCTTGGCATTTGACGAATTGGTCTTGCATCTCCTATATAAATTCTATGCTGTTCTAGACTGGTGCGTCCTGTAGATTTTCCCGTCTCAAAAATGTCGCAGTTGTCAATGATTAAGTTGTTAATTTTTCTTAATTCTCCAGTTGTTAGGTGGTCATAATTTTTAATTAGTTGTTTCATGAGGCTGGCGTCAACTGTGTTCCTTGTGGTGGTCTTGTCTTCGGACCTACTTTCGCACTTGATTATGCCGGTGTGCAAAATCCAATATTTTGTTCTTTCTTTAATTTTAAAGGTTTCGATAAATTAGCAACTCTAACAGGAATTGGTTGATCTACATTGACGAGACATCAAGCTACCAGAATTCCTTCATACGTTATTTCTCCACTTTCTACAATGCCCAAATGTACTTAGATCTTTTGGTTTTTGGCTGAGTTTCGCGAAGACGATTTTTGACTAGTAATTTTTGTTCATTTCCATTCAAAATATAAGTGCGGATTTTGGAGCTCTCAGTACATGCAGTTGACGCCCGCCCCGTAGTGTCAACTTTTATTCGTTCCCCTGATTGCTGCTTGAAAGTCGGCTAGGTGTGGGAGAACGACTTCTCAGGGACGCATATCCACTGTGGTTACTTCTTGATGGACTTTGTGAGGGGCTGCGGGATGGCGATCTAGGCGACCTTCTGATTTCATTTCTTGACTCCCTATTCGTTGAACGGGCTCTGATTTTGCAAGTTTTCTGATTGTGTCCGATTCTTCCGCAGTTGAAGCATCTCCTTCTTTCATTTTGAGTATTTCGTCGCATAGTTTGCAGTATATCCAATATTTGTGAGAGAGTATATTGTGGGTGGCTATTGGAAGTTATCTCTTCGTGTTCTTGTAATCTTATTTCTCTCAATTTAGGACGGAAAGATTTTGATATGCTTTTTGCTGCCTCATATTCCTGAGCTGCAATCAGAGTTTCATTAAACGTTTTGTGGTGTTGTATAGCCAGAGAGCTTGTTGCATTTCCTCATCATGTAATCCATCAACGAATGCCTGTGTGCCGATTTGCTCTAGAAAATCTTCAGGTGTCTGAGAATAGACAAGATGCAACAATCTTTTTATATCGGCCTCAAATTCCTGTAGGCTTTTATTTAATTTTTGATTACGGACTCTGGAATACTTGCTTCAAGTGCCGTTGGCCATACCTTGTCTCTAAAGCCTGTACGAGGGAAGCATAATTGGGCGTGTCTTGTGGAAGAAACTGCAAAACGGTTGCTGCCTGACACTTTCAATGAACCAGCCATCTGTGTCTCAGTCCAACCATTGGCTTTGGCAGCTTCAAATTGGAGTCGATATGTTTCCCATGTCGTTTGGCCATCAAATGTGGGTGGTTTCAGTGACTTGCTTGAGTGGCTTTAAGAAACTGTACTTTTAATGGGGACAGGTTCGGTTATAGAAGAGGACGAGGTCGTGTATTCCATTTCCATATTAGTTACTGAAGCTTGGGTACGAATTCTTCTTTCTAAATTAACTATTTCATTTCTAATTTGCTTTTCTAAATTAGATCCTTAATTTTCTTGTTGTTTTTCTGAATTATATTTTAAATTTTCTTGTTGGTGTTCTAAATGGTCTACTTGCTTTAATGTTTCCTGAATTTTCATAATTTATACATCTGCTTGTCTACGCCTCTCCTCCTTCTCTTCCTCACGTCTCTCCTTCTCTGCTTCTTCCCCCTTTCTACGTCTTTATTTTTCTTCTGTCATATACGGTGTTCTAGTATTTACCATAAGCAGATACAAATATTTCTTGGGATCCCACCGCTATCACCAATGTTACTCCTTTTACTTTCTTAACTTTCTTTATTTCTATAACTTTTAACTTTTACAACATGATACTATGAATATACACCATCCATATACAACATCCTCTGATGGATACATCAAGCCACCATGTGATTTTTGAGCAATTAGTGAATTCAAAAAAATCTGCTTTATTCCCAATTAATGCTTGAATGCATGTCTACATTTCACAGATTTCTGCAGACTCCTCGAAACAAATCCAGCAATGTATGTAACAATATGTATGCTACAATCACTCATAACTTCATTATTGAAAATATATTCGTGATCTTTCCACACATTTTCTATCATCTCTTCTCTGTCAAAAGAATAGACATCAATTAAACGCGGTGAAATACAATTTGTAGCATTTTCTACTTTATTATGGTTTTTACTTGAACTAATCAACACAGTAATTTGGATTTAACCTGGTGCCATTTTAGCTCAATGGGATTAAATATGCAATAATAAGGGGGAAGACGCGACACTAATGCCCGATTTCACCAACCATTTCCTAAAATTAGGTAAAACTTAAATCGAATTCAGGAATTCCTAAATGCAATTTACGTTTCACCAGGTGCTAAGTAATACCTAAAGGTGGGTACAGACATATAACAAAACTTCGTAACGTAACATCGAGGCGTCCCATCGGTTGTCGGTTTTGATACGCATTGATGTTGCACCACTTGTTATTCATGTATGGACAAGACGATGTATTGTACCCACCTTTAGGTATTACTTAGAGCCTGGTGAAACGTAAATTGCATTTAGGAATTCAAATTCGATTTAGGTATTACCTAATTTTAGAAAATGGTTGGTGAAATCGGGCATTAAGGTCTATTTTTAATTGCACACACAAATTTTTTATTAATTTTCAAAGCCCTTGATACTTTTAAAAGATCCAGTTTATTGCATGTTTCTTGAAAATATATATATATATATATATATATGTATATATATATATATATATATATATATATATATATATATTTATATATATATATATGTCATTAGTTACCACCAAATCCTAATTTTCTGCTTTTGTGCTACTATGACAAGGAAAATTATTTACCTAACGGCTATGATAATTTGCATTTTCTATTATATTCACACCCTTTTGTGGCATATTTTTCAAAAGTTGATGTTTGAACCAATCTTCAAATAGTTAGGCGACAATATCCTGGTGAAAATTTGAAGAAGATTCTTCTGTTTTTAGCTGAAAGCAACAGAGAGCCATTTTCTAAAACTACATGTATTATTGTTAAAATATTAATCCATCCTTTTCGTGCAGTGTCGTGTCTATCGAACCATGTTTTGTTAAAGGCAATTGGTCGATACAGTTCTCTATATTGTTTAATAGTTATTAAATAAATATGACGCCATTCCCGCAAACGTTGAAGTTCCATTATGATTTGATGTTTATTAATTTTTTGATATTTATAAGTATTACCCATTTCTACTGATATTTTTCTTGATCTTGAAATGCTACAAGAAATGTATGTTTCTTCATTGGTCAGTTTTTTTGAGGGAAACTAGGATATATTAAGATTGTTCTTCATACATTTGATATATTTTTCTTAAGAAATCCAAGTGGATTTCATCAACAGTTCTAAATGTACCAGAATTACTTCGCCTTTTTCTGTGAACAATAGGTTTTTGTAATATATATTTTACTGAAGATAAAGGCGTCATTGCCAAAGCAGATTTCTCAGCTAAAGCCATCGCGTGTAAATCACAGCTCACCTACGAGTTTTAAATGCACAATTGCTATGTTGCCAAGCTTAATCAGCCAGAATTTTAGATAGTTAAGGGCTGCTAAAGCGTTTCCTGCATGTGTGACACACAACTGTTTTTCACCTACCGAATAAACCAAAAAATCGGAAAATATAACCAAAAACTTTGACATTCACTGACGTTTAACTAAACAATTTACTTGAAACGTCAAAGTACTCCAGTGAGAGATAATGTAAAACTTCAAAAACCGTGGCGTTAAGAATTTTCCGCCCTTGGGCTGCTAAACAATACTTTCCGCCCTATTTTTGGTGTTCATATGATTGGTTTACCGGTAAGGTAGGCGAAAAAAATATTTGCTTGCAGAAAAAGAGTTTCCTCTAAATTTTCGAGGCTGTTGAATTATAAGAGAAGAGTTATAGAATAGACCCCGATTGCAGTCAAAAGCCAACGGTATACTTTGAACATAACTGTAATGATATACCTTATTAATATACCAAAGCCGGATATCGGCACAACACCCCATTGCAAAGTACGTCCTCTAATATAATACTTTTTTTTACTAGTTATGCGTTCAATTCCTAAATATAAAAACAAAATTTCAATTTTCAGCATTCCTCCACTCACCATGACCGAAAGAATTTCCTTGGTGAATTCGGAAAATGTTACGAATTTAGTAAAAAATGCAGAAAATGCATATTGGCTTGCTTATGAATATGACGATACGGAAGCGAACCCAGATGATTCTGATGTAATTGCAGAGAATTCAGATGTAGTTGCAGAGAATTCAGATGTAGATGCAGAGAATTCAGATGTAATTGCAGGTGATTCAGGACCGTCAATACAAGCCGATAGTGGCAAAAATTGTAACGAAAGCTTAATAAACATCAAAGATATTTTAGAAGAGCCAAATGTGATATCGTCTAAAACTGATTGTGATACTAGTGAAATTATTAACACAGAGTTGAAAGATGACGAGCAAAATATTAAATTATGTGTAAATAATGCTGATATAAATGTAGAAAATAGTAAAAATGTTAATAATGATACCGAACTTAGTCAATTAAATTCAAATGTCAGTGAAGAAGAAAACAGTACTAACGAGAATAAAGACATATGTGACAACGACATAAAGGTAAATATCAATAATAACGATACTCTAGAGGATGATTTGCATTTATTTTACTCACATAATTATTGGTACATTAGTCCTGAGTTGCCTTTAGATCCAAATATAGTTACCGGCGAGGACTATAGTATAGTTACCGATGGTGCTGGAGATGCTCAAGTAAGTATCGTTTTTTCTATTTCTCTTCTTTTTAAACGACTTTAAGTTTAATAAAAAAAATTTCTTGAAAATTTAAACATTTCTTTATTATTCACGTTTTCATATTTTTATGAATCACTCTCGGATAAGACAATTTCACGATTTTTGCAAAATACGACAGTGATTAAATTGTTAAATATATTATAACGAAAGATTCGACTCTTTTTTTATAACGTTATTTATAATTTACACTAACGAAAAATTGTTTAAGGCCTGTCCAGACGAACGACTCTGTGTCGTTCAAACGCCTGGTATTTAACTCGATGTTAGAATGTGGCTTATGCCCAGGCGAACGATTGAGTCAAAGAGACGATTATTTCCACAACGAAGTAGCGACACTCCCTCGCTGGAACCACACACCTTTGTCGGCGACTTCTACGAACATTGGCAAAGAAATTTCATTTTGATTGTCAGCGTACAGTATTGAGCAATAAGGCATTCGATGCAGATCGATTTATCATCGAAGAAAAACAACGTCTTGCAATTTCTAACAGCATCCAGAAAGATTGTAGGCTTTCTTCGGCTGATTTATTTATTCTCATATTTCCACTTAACAACTAGACTTCATTATATGGTCTTGAATAATTGTAATCTTTGACATTCGAATTGAATGAAATAATTATCATTGTCCTTTTTTAATTTATTGTATTGACCACTGAACACAGTTTAGTCACTACACCAACACTATCTTACGCGCGTTTCGATAACCAAGTTATCTATTTCAGAAACTGAAGGTAAACTAACACCATTGTGCTTCGTAATACTTATATACTAAATTTTATCGCGCCAAACTGGTTAATTCGATGGAACAAACCATCCCTGCGATAAAAAAAATTTACAATTGGTTTTTTCCTAATAAACTGTACAACGGACTATAAGGTACAAGCCCTTTGTCTCTATTTGAACAATTATTACATTTAACTACTTATTACCTTCAAATGTATCCAACATTATATTGTTGGATACATTTTTTAGCAATTTTACACCATCTAAACTTATTGAATGATTACAATCTAAAACATGTACAGCAACACTGGACTTCTCTGTACGCCCATAATTTTAAACGAGCTAAGGCTTAGTCTGCCCAACATATTTCCTATCACAATCATTACAACTAATTTCATAAATACCACTCTTTTCCAAATCCATTATTTCCTCTTTAGGGTTACATTAAAAATCAAATGATACCTACTTTAAAACAGCTGTTAGGTAATCCTAAAGATAAAATAATGGATTTGAAAAAGTGGTATTTCTGAAATTAGTTGTAATGATTGTGATATGAAATATGTTGGGCAGACTAAGAAGTCTGTAAAAGTTCGTTATTAAGAGCATGTAGGTCATTTAAAATATGGGAGTACAGAGAAGTCAAATGTTGCTGAACATGTTTCAGATTGTTATCATTCAATAAGTTAAGATCGTGTAAAATTTTAAAACATGTATCCAACAATAGAATGTTGGATGCAGAATAGAAATATTTAAATGTAGTAATAAATAAAGACAAAGGACCAACTTAAAGTTCGTTGTATAGTTCAATAGGGAAAAAGCAATTTCTTCGGGTTTATTCCCGCAGATTAACCAGTTAGGCGCTTTAAAATTTGGCATGAAAGGTTGACGAAGCAGTGTTGGTTAACCTTCAGTCTCAGAAGAAAATAACTTAGTTATCGAAACGCTCTTAAGATAGTGTAAGTGTTAGAGTAGTGAGTGTAAACTGCGTCAGTTCAGAGTATCGCCAACGGTTCCAAAATTCCCACCTTAGTTATTGTATTGAGTCCGTCCAAATCTTTTACATTTCTTACGTCAACGTAATCTTACCAGAAGCTCTTCCTCTGAGTCCATAATGATACTGACGAATTTTAATTAATTGAGTATGTAATGTGTTGGGGATTCTGCCATGCACTATTATTTCCCTTCAAATGGATAAATATTTCAGGAAGAACTTGAGAAAAGTCTCGAAGACTAATAGTTTCTTAAGTCCTCTTCCTTAAGGATATTCGTAGGCAACAGTTTAGGTAGGTATTCCTATTCTATCTAGCATTCTTCCAAGTGTGTCCTGGGATGTATGTATGTATACTGGGGTGGCATTCATTGAGGTAAGTCTCCTTCTTCTAACTAGTAGTTTCATAGGTGTTGTGCACTAAGATTGTGTATTGCTATGCTATGCATTCCGCAAGTATGCGAATGGAGGTTTCTTCTTCCATTCCACAGATTCTATATTCTTCTTGCTCCACTAGTTTGAGCTTTTCGTGGTGCCCATTCAGACGGCAATGCCCTGCCAGGACACCTGTCAAATCTCAGGGTACAGTCTTACTCTGGCTTAGGCATTCATTCGTTCTCACCTTGTTGTAGTTTCCCAGGAGAACCTTTGATTGTCTTGGCCCTACTAGATCTTTCAAATGATCAGATCTTCTGTTCTTTACGACGTTGCCTATTTCTTCCAATATTATATTGGAGCTGATATCCCAAAACGGTTCCGGTCCTCAAAAGGGTTATTCAGCCCCTCTCTTTACTAGTTCATCTGCTATTTCATTTCCTTCTTTTCCAGTATGTCCTCGAACCACCGTAAGGTGACGATGTTGTTCTCGCCTAGTTCATCGAGTTTTCCTATGCATTTCCATTTTAGAACTGATTACACAAGAGCTAAGTGCTTCAATAACTGCTTGACTATCCGACATGATGATAATCCTTTGCCTTCTATACCTTTTTTTATCAATATTCAACTGGACACACTTTCATATGACGTGATTTTCCGCTTGAGAGATACTTGGGGCTTTTCCCAAGCCTTCGGGAGTGTTTAGGTCTTGACCCGTACACTCCTATCCCAGTACCTTCTATTGCTTCATTAAATATCATTCTTTGCAAATCTGGTAATTGTTTTCGGATTCCATTATTTCTTGTTACTGTATTCTATATTGAATTTCTTTAAATAGTTATACTTTTTCATCATACCAACCTTTGGCATGTCCCAGGATTTTTGATTTCTAAAAAGCGAGAAAAGGGATTTTTTGATGATTCCCAGTGTCTGCATCTTGCTCTTTTTGTAACACTTTCCACAACCATATGTAGTGGCATGAAGTTGAGAACCACTTCCATAGCCGACGTTAGGCATGTTTTCATTGCTCCTGTAATACATATACAGACTAGTCTTTGAATTCTGTAAAAGTTTCTTTTGTCGTCGATGGGCTAGTCCCACTACTCCAAGGAATGGCTCCAAAAAGGTTTACATTAGTAGATTAACTCGGCTAAGTAAACTGGACCTAGTAATTTGGAGCAGTATTCGACTTTCTCTAGTTTTACATAGTTTGAGTAACTTAGTCAAGTAACTGTCTTCAGTAATTCGGGTTACCACCGATTTTAGATTCAGATTCTAGTTAAGGGTGTTTACATTGGTCGAGTAGACGAGTTTGATGGGGAAGAGAGCAAGTGGGCGAGTTACTTTGCCGTTTCGCTCTACCACTCGACTCGCCTGTTCATTCGACAACTGTATATAACGGTTGAGTTGATATACTCTATCTACTTGCCTCTTTACTGAACTGTATATTTGACTAATGTAAACTAGCGTTAAGTGTTTATTGGTCTCACTTTGGATGTATACATCCACTTCTGGATTCTACATATCATTAAATCCATTTCTGATTTACAAAAGAAACTTTGTGATCGTTCAATTGTTAAATGCATTTCTCTCTTGCTTATTCTTCAAGAATTAAATATTTGGAAATCTTATCCGAGAGGAAGTAGTAAGAAAATAATAATAATTCAAAAATGGCTAAACTTTCAAGTTCATTGTTATATTAATAAATATTTTTATTCACAATCGGTTGGGATTACTAGTCATTTCTTAACTTTAAAACGGCAGGGAAGTGACTCATTACTTACTTTCACTTCCACGCTACCCAGAAAAGTACTTTTCCGGCTAGAAGCATGTGTCACTTTTCCTAAGTATGGCAATATCATGTTAAGCTGGTTTTCTCGTACCTTTCTTTGCTTTTCTCTGGAATTATTCCGACAACCGCAGTGTCCGCAGCTTCTCGGGCTTCCGGAGGAGCACAGGTTAATTCGATATCAGACATTATGTACTTGTTTGAGCAAAAAAATTGAAATTTCGTAACGGAAAAATATTTTTTGACTCAATTGTCAAAACCAATAAATTAGTAATATTGCCTAGCAACAGTTTCATGAAGTTTTTTGTCGCAAAAAATATTGAAATTAATGTTTTTAAAAGCTTTTAACTAAGCGATTGTGAATAAAATAATACATACCACGCGGGAAAGATCATTCCAGCCACGGCTTTTAGCCTGGGCTGTAATTATCTACTTCCCCGCTAGGTATGTAATATACTATTTTAATTCATTATCACTATGTGAAAGAACAAATCGCTAAGTCTTGCCTATTGTCTCAGTTTTATCCACATAAGCTTCTCAGTGTAGCTAATTAATTTTGGTTAACACAATTTCCATATTTTGAAATATTTTTGTTTCCGTAAGTATTTTAAATTTTGTATAGGTGTAGTTTGACGTTAATTTTGTGAACGTTTTTTAAAAAAATTTTTGTCATTGTACTAACTAAACGCTATTTTTTGTGTTTTGTACTAATTTAATGCTATATATGTCAGGCTTAATACTACTTCAAGAGTAAAGTACAATATACAATTTGAAATTGTCATGTTGAATTATTACAAACAAAAATCAATATTCCACTTTTTTATTGTTAATGTAGCGTCGTTCCTGGACGCTTGGAGAAGAATTTCAACTTAATTCATGGTTTGGCGGAAGAGTGAATTTTCAATTCCCTTGTAAATATATAAACGTCTGTCAGGACAATTTCGATTTGGCTACAACCATTTTGACTAATTTCAACTTCTCTTTCCATCAAGTCCCTTCTAATAAGATTGCCCATCATAATAGAACAAGAATTGTGATCATAACTTTATTGGCTAAAGCAACGCGAGTTTTCTTAAGGCTGTTCTGATCCGAAATGCCATTGTTTCTGAACTAGGAGTTAAGAAGGAATATTTTCTGGGGCAGGATTCTTGACAGAGGGAGTGGAGCTTCCCCAGAAAACATATATTTTGTCTTTGTCACTGCACTGTCGAAGTAAACAAGAAAAATAAAGACAAAATATGTGTTCTCTCCGTAAGCTCCATCCCTCAGTCAATAATCCGGTCCCTGACCTGGTTTTCAATCAGACAGAGACAAAGTAATGGCAAGAATAACCTAGATTGGAATTGAAAAATTTGAAAATGCCATCTTATTGAGATTAGAAAAAACCGTAGTTTCCTGTTTTGATTCGGTAGGTTACCGAAAATACATGACTCAACTCAGATTTTGATATTACACAGAAGTATCACAGGACAATAATTTATGGTGGACTCGTCATGATATAAATAATTTTTGGGATCATACAGAATCATATTTAATAAATTAAAAATTATTTATTTTGTATCCAAAAGATGCAGCTAAGTAACTAGGTTGATTTTGATATTTCATTTTTCCTATGCTTTTTTGATTATTGTCTTATATTTTTAAAATTATGTTGTCATCCAATGTCTTGTTTAGATATTTAAAAAATAATTTTATATGCTCAACAATAACCCCTTATCTTATTTGATCATAAGTTTTCGGTTTCTGTTAATGATTTTTTGTGTCTCATTGATTATACTCACTATTGATCTCATAATTATTTCTTAATTAAAAACCCCACAATCTCACCCTATTTATTCCAGTCAATTTGTCATAATTCATTGCAAAATTGAATTTACTGTTTGGATCCTTACTTTTTGGAATCTACTTATATTACTTTTTAAAAATGAAACTGTCGATGTTATGCAAATATCGAAATAATTATAAATAAGTTTTCATTGGTTTTTCATTGAATAGTGGAATTAATTATAAACAGTTAGTTTAATTTAAAAAAGTCATTGCAAAATGTTCGTTGTTTACAATTTTTGGTACTAGTATCACTAGTAATATTCAAGTTCGCAGAATCAATGACCGTGCGAAAGCAAAAAACGAGGTCTTTACTTGCATGAATTGGACCAATTCCTTAATCAGTGCGTATTCAATCCCACTTCAAAGGGTTCATTTCAAATCCTAACCACTTTTGAACTGTGTGGTATGTACGATAGGATTGGAATTTGGCAGCATCTTGTGCAAGGCGCAGTCGTGCAATATTTACTTTGCAGGTTGTAGCACCCTTCCTAAATTGTTGAAAATGGACGTTTTTCAAATTGTGTGAGTCCATATCACCTCCAAACAAACATATACTTCTCTCCTGAAATAGCAATGTTACCAGGAGATAAGTTTTGTTCTGTAAATACTGAAACTAATTCTTAAAGCTAAAGATTATTCTGTAGAGTGGTTCATCCGTTATTTTACGTTGCCCAAAAATTGTTGAGGTGGTGTCACCTCTTCCATGCTTGTATAGATACACATTATTCACACTCAAATCCACAGTAATATTTTGTGCAAATATTATCTTATTAGACAACTCAGTAATCATCCCAGTGCCGCAGGTCCAATTTCTTAATAATGAGTGCAGCGGATAAGGTCTCATAGCATTACTATAAAACGCATTTGAACATCAGCATCTACTACTGCCTGCTTTACCTCAATGCTTTGCTGTTAAATAATATGAGACGTTGTCTGCTGCCCTCATTAAGAAGAAATGTCTCCTGCGGCACTGAGAAGATTACTGCGCTGCCTAGTAAGATGTTTGCCCAAAATTGCACTGTGGATCGAAGTGTGAACAAGATGTATACTATCGTTCCTCCATCCAACTATGATTCATGAAAAAATCCGGAACTTTGGCAATGAATTATGATAAATTGACTGTACTACTTTTCTAGAGTTTTTTTTCCTTATCATATACATACTACAGAATTATGGCCTAACTTATATAAATATCACTCTTCTAGCATACCAATATCGAGTATAAGTTTAAAATTGGCAATATAGTTTCCAATTTTTATTAATGAATTTATAGAAAATTAATATGGTTTTTGACAGTTTTTATATTTTCATTTAAGGTTATTTCTCAAAATAATTCTACTATGAATAATGCAGCTGATAATAATAATTCAACAATATCAGTGGATGAAAAAGAACAGGAATCTAAAGAATTACCTCCAAAATTAGAGCCAGAACAAACGATAGTTCCCCAAATTTTAGTAGACCGTTTCATATCTATGACATACCCAATGTTATCGCTCAATGTTGAACACGAAATGGCTTACTATTGTGCACATTCTCTACCAGCGGTAGTTATAACATTAGGTCGTGCTAACTGGCACTTACTTGAAGACACAGTATTTTCTTTGGCTGGCAACATGCAATATAAAGTTAGAAGAACGGTAGCTAGTAGCCTACATGAACTGGCCATCATACTAGGACCTGAAATAGCAACTAACAGCTTGTCACAGTTGTTTGAAGGTTTTCTCAAAGACTTGGATGAAGTTAGGATAGGTAAGTGGGTTTTATTTTAATTTGCATGACAGAATGGGGCTGAATATAACATTTGTTTGATATAATTCTTACTCAATATTCTCATTGACGTAATTTCACATTTTAGGAATATTGAGACATCTAGCATCATTTTTAAAACTTATTGATGCAACTAAAAGAAATACTTATCTACCAAGACTGGCAGAGTTTTTACAAACTGATAACGAATGGAATTGGAGATTTAGAGAAGAATTGGCTAAACAATTATTAGAGGCAATGGATTTGTTTAAGCCCAAAGATATTGCTAAACATGTTTTTGGAATTTCAATGGATTTGTTAAGCGATAAAGTTGCAGCTGTTCGACAAGCAGCTTTAATTTTGGTAAGAATATTATCACTTAAAAAGTATTTTACTTAGGTTTAGACAAGTCTACATGTTTAGATAAAGAGATTCATTTAATTCCATTTTCGAAACACCAGAAGCAATTTTGAATTCCAACGAAAATGTCACGAAATACTATCTTGTTGATAAAAGTCTTGAACATAGCAATCAATTTTTATGTACAGTTCTATTTGACTTGAAAGTTGATTTCCTGACAGAGTTCATGTTTTCAAAAATATTACATTCAAGCTAATGTGTTTTTGAATAAGGGCACGTCAATGTCAATATAATATTGCATAAATGTCAGCCGCGGCTTCTAACGGTGGCACGGATCCAATTTTAAAGTACCATTCCACATAGATCCGGCTAAATTTTAGCGATCTATGGTCGCCTATGTTGACTTGAATGGCATCGATGGCTTAGTGGCATATACCTTTGACTTTAGGAAATCACATGGAAAAAGTTTAGTGTGGTCAAATATGTGGCTAATTCACGCCAATTCTGTAAAAAATAACTAGTACACTCAAATCGGTCGTAGCGCTGTCCTGCTGGTATTACAAGTCGTGTACTTCTACATGGTTTAATTTGGGCCAAAAGATGGTATCACCAATGTCGTTTTCAAAAACTGTTGATTTTTATGGGTGCATCACTTCCTGGTGAACAAAGTGGGTTTTGGTGTCGTCTCATATAAGGCAGTTTTGCTATGTGAACATAGCCATTCATCCAAAGTTGCGCCTAGTCGCTAAAGATGATTTTTCTGCCATAATTGGGGACCTCTTCCGAACGCTCCCAAACCCAATCAGCGTACAAACTACGGACTTTCATGGAACGCAGTCGATTTTGTAACACCCCCGCTGTAATATTTATCTTCTGGGCTTTCAATTACTAAATCTAGAATTATTTTTTTGGAGACTGTTGGTGAACTATGTAACGTCTTTCTTCCTACACGTGGCTCCTGCTACACGAATGGACATCCTTGATGCTAAATTTCGGTTCAAATCTCGGGCGCCAGATTATTAACGTGGTTTGCTCCACGGCCCCTTGACCCTTAGCGTCAAGAGTTCCGGTTAGCCTCAGATGGAGGTTACGGAAAATTCCAGGGGTCTTGTTGAATTTAATTTTTTAATCTAACTAGCTAATTTCAACACGGACGAGTCAAATATCGATCCTCCAGTTAATAGGTTACGGTTGATAACGAAGGAAACAGGAATTCAAACCTTTAGTCTATTAATACTCTGTGGTCTATTTTATTGATAATTTTACAGAGACAAGCAAAATAACGGGGAAAAGAAAATATGGTATTTACAACATATACCTGGGACGTAACGATCAGAGCCGGTCAGGTTATCAAATACGGTTGTAACTAGCCACTTCCACTTCCAAGTTCGAGAAACCCTTTGGATTCAAAATTAAAGAAAAAACCGGAAAATTACAATAAACCAGTATTGCGAAATTAAAAGAGATATTGTTTAACGGGGTCGGAAATGAACGTTTTAAATCGTCCGGGTAGTCAAACAAGTTATGGCTAAGCCACTTCCAAGTTTGAGAAACACTTTGGATTTAAATGAAACCGGAAAACTACTATTCCGACGAAATAAAATTATTATATTGGTCCACGAGACGGGAAAGTAACGATTTAAATCTGCCGGGAAATCAAACAAATTATGGCTGAAAGTTTGAGAAACCCTTTGGATTTAAATTAAAACGGAAAACTACTATTCTGACCAATAGAGTAAGAATAAAAGAACCGAAATAAAATTAAAATGTCAATCCACATAAATATTAATTGCATATTAACGACCCGCGGAGAAAAAAAATAAAATCGTAAACTCAATAGAGAACCGGCGAATAATCAATATCCATTAATTAAATATTCAACGCTGTAATAAAAATTCTAAAGCAAATCTCATTTGATTTCAAATATTTATTACTCCAAAAAAAAAACAAAGAAAAACCAAACAACAAAACTTTTAACACCACAAAAAAGTCAGGAAATTTAAAGAAACCATTTCGATTAATATAACATTTAACGGCGGTACGGAAATCTTTTCGATTATAAAGTGTATTTGAAAATAATTTTACCTTAAACAAAACACTTCGGCACAGAAATTTTTACTTTTTGGTTTCACACAACTCATCTAGTTTTACGTTTTTCCCGCGAGAAAAGAGACGAACGAGCTTAATATATCAATAATTGTTCTCCAATTTATATTGATATTCCTACCTAGTATTTCGGCCTTAGCGATGGTAGGAAATAATACGAAAAATCGATTTACTTATCCCAAAAAATTTTACATATACCAGACGTCCTTCGGTTTTAATTAAAATAATATACAGGGTGTTTCTAAATTCATGCGACAAAATTCAGGAGGTGATTGCTCGTATGAAATTGAGATGGATCTTTCCTATAACAAAATTTCCTCAGCCCACCCCTTTCCGAGATATCACCCTTAAAAGGTGGTGACTAAAATTGAGTTTTTATGTTTTTTCTAAAATTTCAGTAAAGCTAGAAACTTGAAATTCTGTAATTTTCGTGCACTCGCAAAGGACTAACCACGGGTATTTTTTCAATATTCCTGTTACATTATACGGGGGTGAAATTAGCAACCCTTACTTTATTTCATATAAAAACTTTTTTCGACATGAAGTTTTATGAAATAAAATTTAACTTAAAATCCTTGTTTTATTTAAAAACTTTTTTTATTCTTACATTTTTTCCCAGAGCCAATAGCTGCAGAGAAAAAAAATAAACACCATAATTTATAATTTTTTTAATACATTGAGTGGAAAACAGTAAAGATTTAAAATGTAATACGATTCATAATAAAAGCTGGAAATGACAGAATTTCAAGTTTCTAGCTTTACTGAAATTTTAGAAAAAAAATCAATTTCAGTCACCACCTTTCAAGGGTAATATCTCGGAAAGGGGTGAGCTGAGGAAATGTTGTTATAGGAAAGACCCATCCTAATTTCATACGAGCAATCACCTCCTGAATTTTGTCGCATGAATTTAGAAACGAACGTCCTTCCAGTTGAAAAATGTAAACATCAGAAATGAATAGACTGAAAACGGTATAATTCGATTTTTCGTACCTCGAATTTATAATAAAATAAATTATAACGGTTGTAACGGGAAAAAAATTAATGCGGTAACAGAAATGGAGTAGGAAGTAACGAGTTATATAAAAACCTAGGAATAAGCTAAAATACTACGGAAAAAATAAAAATTAACTTCAAATCTGTGTCACACAAAATAACTCATTACAACTGTATAGTTCAAGATCGTATGTTGTCCCAATTAGCAATTATATATGTATAGTGTTGAAAAGATACTCTCACCTTGTTCAACAAAAGTTAACTTTATTAAAACTACTTCAACAATTGAAAACAATACAAATAAGGTTACTTTATTTCTATGTATACTCTGACCATTTGTCAGATTGATAATTGGGTCCCAATTTAACTCGTGGCTAGAGAGCTGAACAAATTGGCGAAATTTACAATTTGTTGCCGCTTTCCGCCATTATGGAACTTATTACACTACATTCCGTTAATTTTGGGTTACTGATAAAACTTTGGATTTTACACTTTTACTCGTGATTACAGCACTATTTGCTTTTTATTTTGAAGCATACTAGCATTGAATAAAGATGCTGCTGGTTAAGTATTAGCAGAGCGCGCCAATCTTGGTCACGGTCATTGCACAACACCTACACACTGTCCACATTTAATCTCTTTTTCGAGAGGGCGGAAATTGCGTCATAAGTTTGGAAGAGACGATGAGGATAAGGTGTGTTCGATCGGGTGTTGCATTGCTGACTTATCTAACACCACATAATTTAAAAAGGCAGCAAGTGGGGATTTGTGTATCTTTAAGAAATGTGGTAGCATTCAAAGACAGTTTATCAAAGCCAAACTAATAACACCCTAAAGCAACCCACGTTTTATGGCCGAAGGGCATGGGAAACATATCAACTCCAATTTGAAGCTGCGGCCAGAGCCAATGACTGAACTGAAACTTTTCTACTATTACACAAGTCACATTTCTTGCACAAATCTTCTACGTTCCGTCGACATTTGATCGAATAATATCTTTCCTAAACTAGTGCCAGTGATTTTTTAGTACCACAATGTTCTCCTGGGTGACTGCTATGAAGCTGTTCCAACACACTTCTGATGCGTGATGGCACTACCAATTAGTGAACTATATGTACTCCATCGAGGCTGTCCCATCCCCGATGCAATAGGCAATCGTGAAGATACAGGGTATCCCATTGACCCCAGTGCCTTTTTTTTGCTTCCACTATATCTGGCTACCTCTTGCCAAATAAGTCCATTTTAAAGCCATTCTCTTATCAGTCATTTGAAGGGGATTCTGATATCATCACTTTCTGGCTTGATTGTGGTTATCTGGAGACTCACTTCTCCTTTTCTCAAGCCTTTGACAGTACCGGCATTTTCGTTCTAAACAGAGTCCCCTAGAAAGTATATCGGTGTTGCTATGGTGACGTCCTTTTCGGTGAACTATTACAAAGTTGTATCGCTGTAGTCTCTCGATCCACCTAGCAACTTGTCCTTCAGGCATTTTAAAATGCACTAACCACTGCAAGGCGTATTGGTCACCTTTAATAACAAAAATATAAAGAAAAGTATGGAAGTGTTCAAGGGCTTTGATAGTGCCGCAATACTTTTTCTCAGCCTTCCCCATTGTATTACTAATATACGCAATCACTTGTTCCAAGAAAACTTTTAATTTCCTTTTTGTCCCTTGGCTTAGGCCAGTCTTTAATAGTTGAAATTTTCTTCACTATAATACTAAAATTTGGTATTTCACTAGATGAACCGTGACTTCTCAGAAGTGGGTTAGTTTTAAGTATTTGAAGGTTATTGGAAAAATTTGACGACTTGCCGGCAATTTTATCCAATATGGGCACAACGTTTGCATCAGGTTAGAATTGATGAGTTGGCGAACTGGCCTATTCCATTGCGACTTTTTCAGGTCTATTGTGGTCCTCTTTATCTAGATTACATTCTTCAGCCCGACTCTTTATGTATTCAATCAGCATCGAAACTAACCTTTTATATAGTTTGTTGCCGGTGGCTTCTCTTTTAGTACATGAAACCCCATCCGCCAAGCAGTCGCACTGGTATAAAATGTGTTCTATCTTCTCTTTTAGGTGGCAAAATCTGCACATTGCTTCGTCTGTCAACCCCATTAGCTTTGCGTGCCTATTAAGCTTACAGTGCCCTGTTAGTATACTACTATTGCTTTCCTATCTTTGGTTAATAGGTTTGCGGTATATTTTGGCGAATGTTCTCTAATAAAATTTTTCGCCTGTCTCGTTCTAGGTGAGATTTCCTACCAATCTAGAGAATGTTTGTACTAACGAACAGTCGTTTTGGTAATAAAATTATACCATTTGTATGTGCTGCTCAATTGTGTAACTTGCCATGGCCGCCGGAGGCTGCCGACATCGACCCGCTCTAATTGAATTTGATTTTACATATTTTTTTTATAAACTATAATAATCGTGTATTAGTATGTAAAACAAGTTCAACCAATTTGCTGCAACACTTAGTATCCCCTTCTTATGTATTAAAATTATAATGTTAACTGGACGATCCAGCATTAGGTCACAGTATTTATACACTTTTTTAACGATTTATTTTTTTAGGTCGTAAAATTGATCTCTTACACATCATGGGAGCCAAACTTATCGTCAAATTTATTGATAAAATTAGCTGAAAATTTTGCTCATTCCAAAAAATGGAAACGAAGACAGACATTCTGTTTAATGTGTATAGATTTGTTAAAAGAAGATGCCTTAGATTCTGAGTTATTTATATCGGAAGTGATGCCCCACTTGCTAGACTTAAGTTGGGACCCAGTGGCCAATATTCGATTAGTTGTTGCCAGATGCATATCTAAATATATATTTAAAAATGGTAAGTACAAATTTGATTCCTTTCATGTTTTAGTTTTTTAGTATAAATGTATCAACGGGGATTACGAGGAATATAAATATACGCACTTCTCAATGACAGTTATTTTCTTTAATACTTTATATGCAATTAAGAATTGCGATATTACAATAAAAAATTCAAAGTGGGAAAGTGAAAAATAGAAATAATTCCCGATATGTATGTATATTGCGGTGACATTCACCGATACCTCAAAGATCTCTTGTGTCTCCTTATACGCAGTCTCGAGACTAGTAGTTCCTCCAGCCTTGGAGGAACTTTAGGATATCTGCAGCCTTCAGTTCAGGTAAGTGTTCCTCTTCAATCCAGCCGTCTCCCAGGTGTTGTGATACTAAATATATGTAGTGCTGTATATTCTGCGAGAATTTGAATGGAGGTTTCTGCTTCCGTTCCACAGTTTTCCTATGCATTCCCATACCATTTCAGAACTGATTACACAAGAACTCGGTGCTTTAATGGTTGTTCAACTCTTCAACGTGATAATACTCCTTTGCTTTCTATAAATATTTCATCAATACTGAACTGGACACACTTTCCTAATGCGTGAATTTCCGCTAAAGATTATTATTATTATTATTACATATAGACAAGGGCAGAGGGACAAGTCCCTATTTTACCCAAAAGCAGAAAATAATATGCAAATCAATTACCTACTATCAAATTAATACATAAATAATTGAAATGAACAAAATAATGAAAAAAAAGAGAAGATATCACAACAAAAGTACAATAGTTCGTATTAAGATAAAAATTAAATTAAAATTAACATTTATTAAAAGTTATTGATATATAAGGCGGTCCAGTCTATTTTTAAATATATTGGTAGAAGAAGCAGAAATAATGTCAACATCGAGATTATTCCAGGCGTCAAAAACTCTATTAGTCAGAAAATTTTGTCTTGATCTGGTCACAAAGTTTTCTTTTTTAAGTTTTAATTCGTGTCCTCTGAGGCGGTTGTCGTGGTATAATGGAAATATCACGGAAAGATTTCCGAAGCTGAATTTCAATATTTTAAATGTTGTGATAAGATCTCCACGGTGACGTCGAAGTTCAAAAGAAGTTAAGTTGGCCATAACGAGTCTCTCTTCATAAGAAGGTCTTCTCAGTCCCAATGGAAGTCGAGTAGCTTTTCTTTGAACGTTTTCTAATAAACTTCTATCACGAATCAAGTCACGATACCAGGCGGGCCCCGCATATTCAAGAATGGGTCTTACATAAATGGTGTAAAGTTTACAAAACGATTGAAACGTAACTCTCGAAAAACACTTCCGTATAAGATACAGCCTGGTGTTAGCACGTTTGGTTATTGATAAAATATGGTCGGACCATGTAAGTACTGTTAATAATAATTCCTAAGTCATTTTGAGAGAATACGGAGTTTAAAGTTTGGCCGTTTATGAAGTACGGCAGAAGTGGGTTGTTTTTACCGATTCGAAGCACTACGCACTTAGCAGCATTGAGAGGAAGCAACCATTGGGAACACCATAGCGAGATAGAGTTTGAATCGTCCTGAAGAGATAAATGGTTCGTTCTTGGATTTGAATAAATTTTTTTTATGTCATCTGCGTAGAAAGATATTTTGCTCTAAACGTGAAAAGGAAGATCGCTGGTGTAAGCTATAAAAAGCAAAGGTCCCAGAACAGAACCCTGAGGCACCCCACTCTCCACTAATTGTTTTTCTGAGAATGCTTCTCCTACTCTAACTTTAAATCGCCTATCCGATAAGAAGTTATCGATCCACAGATGCAAGTGCCCTCTTATCCCAAAGTGCTCAAGCTTATGTAGAAGTCTTTGTTTAGGAACTCGATCGAAAGCTTTGGAGAAATCTAAGTATACAACATCGACGGGCTGTTGTTTATTAAGCGATAATGTCCAGTCATCGACACAATATAACAGATTATACTCGATAGTCGAAATTCTGTAAAGTGAGTCAGAGC
This sequence comes from Lochmaea crataegi, assembly GCA_947563755.1. Classification (NCBI taxonomy): domain Eukaryota; kingdom Metazoa; phylum Arthropoda; class Insecta; order Coleoptera; family Chrysomelidae; genus Lochmaea; species Lochmaea crataegi. Next base: position 56,212,489 of record OX387422.1, on the reverse strand, counting down.
TATCTAATCAACACTTTGGTTAAAGCGCAGTTGCCATATGTATTCTAGAGAGAAATGCTGTATTTTATAAATACACTTCAAATCCATTGTGTCAATATTTCAGGTACAAAAGATGCAATGTAATTAAGTCAATACCAATTTAATATATTTATTTCAAATTTCAAGCAGACTAATAATAATTAGTTTACTTGAAATGTGAAATAAAGTGTTTATGTATATTTCTTGAACGCAAAGTTTGTTGTGAAAAACTCGCCGATTTGACAATGTTGGAGAGTCGCTTCAATGTTCCGGCTTTGAGAACGAGATAGATAGATCGAGCTACGCGAATGAGACAGTGATAGTAAACAGTTATGTGAGGTGTTTATTCTCTTCATGAACGTAACATCAGTATTTGTGTTGTGGTTTTGTGTGATAAATCGGTTATTATTGGTATTTATTGTAATATTTATATCGGTATATTTAGTGACAATAATGGCGGAGTGTAGCGGTGTTGGCGATAAAAAACGGCGTCGTAACAATTTAATTCGGGAAGAAAAAGTCCTCATATTAAATGTGTACGAAGGACTGCGTGCCATGGACAAACAGTTGGGTGTTAGTGACGCTGTGATTAAGTGCAGTTATTTAACTAAAGTTTCTGAGAGTACTATATACAATATTCTAAAGAAATCGCGGGACGGATCTTTGACAAGAGAACGAGGTGAAAACTGTAAACCGGAAAGTAGGGGAAGAAAGAAAATTGTTTTGGACGACCAAACACGGAATGCTATACGTAGGGAAATACATTCTTTTTATTTTAGGAATGAAATCCCCTCGGTAGCTAAATTGAGCAAGGTAATAGAAGCTGATGATACTTTACCAAACATCAGTGATAAAGTTTTGAGACGAACTTTAAAATTAATGAATTTTCGTTACCAAACAAGAAGTAGAAACAGTGCCTTAATTGAACGAAATGACATTGTGGAATGGAGGAGAAATTATTTAAAACGGATACGACAGTTTCGTAACGAAGGACGGCACATATATTATCTTGACGAAACATGGTTAAATGAAGGCCACACTGTGTCAAAAGTGTGGCAAGACATGAATATACGAAGCAATCGACAAGCCTTTATGGAGGGTTTCTCTTCCGGTTTAAAAGCTCCCTCTGGGAAAGGACGTCGACTGATTATCACTCACATTGGCAGCGAGGAAGGATTTGTAGAAGGTGGATTACTAAGTTTTCAGTCCAAAAAAACTGTCGATTACCATGAAGAGATGGATGGTAACCGGTTTGAAACATGGTTTAGATCAATTTTAACAAAGGTAACTCCTGGTTCAGTGATAGTTATGGATAATGCTTCATACCACTCTCGTCGACTGGAGCAAATACCTACTTCAGCTAGCCGCAAGAGGGTTATAATTGATTGGTTAGAGAGTAAAAGCATTCCGCACAACGAGGCAATGCTAAAAGTTGAATTATTATCTCTCGTACGGAAACATAAAAGCAGTTATATTAAGTACGTTGTCGATGAAATGGCGAAAGATTTCAACGTCTCAGTTGTTAGACTTCCTCCCTACCACTGTGAGTTAAACCCCATCGAGCTGGTTTGGGCCCAAGTGAAAAATTATGTTGCGAGAAAAAACAGTACATTCAAAATGGCTGACGTTGAGAAACTGTTTGACGAGGCGCTGCATACCGTTACTGCTGAGAGTTGGCGTAAATGTATTCAACACGTATTAAAAGAAGAAATAAAGTTTTGGGATTTAGACATACGTGTAGAAGTAATGACGGAACCACTCATTATCGATATAGGAGGAGAAAGCGATGATTCTGAGGAGTCGTCAGGGAGTGATACCGCTTCCAGTTAGTCAGACATTTTACAAGTGACCTCGCAACATACCTATACTTATCGGTAATTTATTTTGGTCTTGACAAACAACTTTCTTTTACGTAATGATAATGCCGGTTAGCAAATAACGAAAATGTTACCTCAATTTTAGTTTTAGTAGTAGTAAGTTGGAATTGACTTTTAAACATTTTTTTATTTTGTTTTAACTTACTTATGAACAACTTGTGATAAGTTATTATTTCAAATGTTAAAAATTGAAATTCCAGATATTTCAGTATTCGCACCCTTAAACTATGATACGCTCATGGAGTTCACTTAAAATCGGTAGATAACCGATGACGTCACTTTACAGAATTTCGACTATCGACTATAGTTAAGGTTGAGCGGCCTTCGACAATTCCGTGTTGTTGTATTGGAATAATCTTCTCCTGAAGAAGAAATTTGGTTATTTCTTCTGAAATGATAGATTCCATTACTTTACTGACTACTGGTAGCAGACTGATTGGACGATAATTATTTGAATCAAGTTTATTGCCTTTTTTGAAAATAGGAGTGATGGATGCTAATTTCCAACAAGGGGGTATGGAGCCCTGAACAAAAGAGACTTGAATAATTAAGGACAAGGGTGTTGCGAGTGAATTTGCACATATGTTAAATAGGTTTGGGGTCAAGCCATCCAAACCAGGAGAAGCGTTTCTGCGTAGCTGTAGTAAATGTTCCCTCACCCGATCTACGGTGAACACTGCATGTTCTGAGGATGAATGAAGTCGAGGACAGTTAATTATTGGAAGGTTCTCAGAAGTGGGTTCTTTAGTAAAAACATCTGAAAAAGTCAACGAATGCGTTTCGGATGATTCCCTGTCAGAAAAACATAGAGACCCGTCAGGTTTTTGAAGAAGGGGTATGAACACTTTTGACGTTAAGAGGATCGTATGTATTTAAAAACTTTTTTGTTGTTACCACTAGCAATAATATTTTCTTCAAATTTTTCTCTTAAATTTTTGAGAAAAGATTGTAGATTATTAGAATTTAGAATACTTTCGATGATTTTCAAAATCGATAAGAACACCTGTCTGCTTGTATTTACGCCAGAGATGTCGTTTATGTTTTATTTTTCGTATCGCCATATTATTTATCCAGGGTTTGAGGTTGTTTTTATACGCCTCGTGGTTCGTAGTATGAATGGAAACTATATCGAGAATTATTTGGTGTAGAGCGTTCCACATTGACGAAGGACTTGTCAAGTCACTGAAAAATGAATCCCAATCTAATAGAGATAGTTGAACATTAACTTTCGAAAAGTCAGTGGTCGCATATGTTATGAAGTTCTTTTTATTAGGTAGTATTTGATGTTTGGAATCTTTACAAATTTCAGAGTTTTTGGTTCCTGGTCCGTACACTCTTATCCCAGTCCCTTCTACTGCTTTAGATTCATCTGTAGACCTTTGAATGGAATTATTTACAAGTCTTGTAATGATGTTGGGATCCCATTCTTTCATGTAATTCCTTCACTGTATTATGTATTGAATTTATTTAAAAAGTTATAGTTTTTCATCATCCCATCTTGTGGCATGTCTTAGGATTTGTAATAAGCGATGTTGGGGTTTTTGTAAGTGTGTATCTTGTTTTTTCTGCAACACTTTCCACCACCATATGTAGTAGCGTGAACCACTTTCATAGCCATCGTTGGGCAGGTTTTCATTGCTCCTGTAATGCTTGTATTCTGGAGAGGTTGTCTCTTGTCGTAGGCTAGTCCACTAATTGACTCCATAATTGATTATTAGTCTCACTATGGTGTACATTCACCTCAGGATCCGCGAGTTACATCCCCAATTTTCTCCTATCAGACTCCAGACTCATTTTCGTGTTTGTTGCACAAGAATTTACATTTAGAGTTAGACCTAGGTACTTGTTTCCATTCAACCTCACCTCCATCAAGTTTAATGGTTGAGGTTGAGTTTTCTTTTCTTAGTCAAGGCTATAAGGATTATGGGGTTGATACTTAGTTCTACCTGCCTACAGCAACTATTTGTCTAGTTCATTTCCCTTGGTACGATGTCACAAAGGATATTCTCGAATTCACGATAAGTCGGTATGTCAACTAAAGCAGTATAATCGTCCGTTGGCGGATGTAACAAAAGACGTAACTTGCGCGTTACCGTAGTATAAAAAAAAATCTTCTGCATGAAAAGTGTCTGTTTTGGTTTGGTAAACAGTTGAACACACCCAGTGATATGTCATGAGATTGACATAGAGCGAAGTCAGTAGCAGTTGAGGTGTACAACAAATATGTATCTATTAAATAAAATATTATCCATCTAAGTATATCAGAATTTAATATAACCAAACGGCAATAACTAAAATATATAAGAAACATTAAACAGTCTGCATAAATAAAACATTATTTAACTGCTGCTCTCTTATTTTGAATGGTAAATTTTAATTCAGTTTTATAAATCGAATTAAAAATAGTTGGTCGTCGTCTGAAATGTTTTTATCTTCAAATTGGTGCACTATGATTTTTTTATGATTCCTACACATCATAATGCCAATTATATTTCGCATATTATGCTTAAAGGTCAATTATCAACATCTTTCTCAGACTTCAAAGAGGGACGCGCTCTTTTACAGTTACAGCTAAAGCTTATTTCACATTAAGACAAAAATTCTCGCCAATCGGAACAGGATATTATGACTTTACGTAAGTTTTTGTATAAAGGGAACTTCCGCTTAAATATAACGTCAATGCTAAATATTGCAGTGAGGTGATTGGTTGTCAAGTGTTTGTCGCACTAATTTTATAATATTTGGTTTATTGTAAAAGTGGATTTATTAACTCTGTTGTTCGCGATGTTCGTTGCTCGCCGGGATTTCCAAGTTGCTGGCGATTTGTTATTCACGGTTGTTCCCGTGTCCACTCGTTTATATCGGTTTTGGTTGGTGCTGATAGTAAAATTTGATTGGTCAAAACACAAGCAGAGCCAAAAAATGTCAACTTTATAAGCAGAACTAGCTTATCAGAAGAGTGAATCAGTTGGTAGCACCAATAGATGTCCTTACCTCAAGCTGCCAAAACACATCAATAAAACAGTATCTTATTTGATTGTATCGCATCCCTTGACTATACTACATTAGCGCGAGTTTTGAGTGAGTTTGACATTATTGGCTACTCCAGTATTCATTGGCAGAGCTGCGAATTACGAATAATAAGATATAAAATTTGGTCAATAGGAATGATGACATTGACTAAGAATAACTGAAATAATGATTTGAAATCATTGTATAGATTACAAAGATTCTAAAGCAATCACTAATTTTTACATTACAATTGTGATTATATTTATTTTAGTAAAACTATAAATAAAAAATATGACAATCCGCCATCTTAGCTAAAACACCGATCACAAACGTGTGACGTCAACCCTTTGTATATCGTTCGAACTTTTATCTTATTTTCTGGTTTAGCATGTGATTCACTCGTTATAATATTCATGACTATCACTCAAAATAATTCAAATTAGTAATCAAATAAATCTTTAATTTGCAAATTGAAATATTTTTGAATTATTTACATATGTGTGATGTCGTAGAGATGCCATTACTATTCTGATGTTTTGGAGCGAAATTTTAATTGTATTTCTCCTTAAAAACCTCTAATTTTTCAAAAAACTAAATTTTTTTTGGATAAAGCTCATGCGTGTAAACATCGTTGAGCAGTTTTTGAAAATCAGTCATCATGCCTATTGGGAACAACGTCGATAAACATGGAAACGAAGAACAACAGATTATAAACGGATGTATGTGATATCGTAGTTTCATTTTAGAGCAGCGGAAAACACGAACAAAGAATAACAAACAACAGAGTTTATAAATCTAGCTTTATTATGTGTTATGTATAAATTATTTATATATCTTATTAATTGTATTATTTTAAATAATAATACATATATTTTGTTGTTTCAGAAAACTTTATAGATGCTTCCAGAGACCATTATGAAGGAATTGAGACTGTCTTGAGACGTCTTCAAGCAGATAAAGATTGTGATGTTCGTCAATGCGCAGAAATTTGAATTTTTTTTAGAACCAGTTTTTTCCTAGTGGCCTAAAGATTAAAGATTGATTCATATTTTTATGTACTGTGAACAATACATGGTATTAATTTATAACTGAGTGGGGAATTTTGTGTATGTGTGTATGATACACATTACACCCCAAAAAGATTCCAAGTTTTAATCCCAGTGGAAAAGTGATTTATGTAAGGAAAACATTTTGTAAACATAAATTTAAAAAAATAATAATAACTGGATGTTCTATTCTTTTCCATTGAATTAAGTATGTCGGCCATCCCATGAAAATATTTTTATTGAAATGATTTAGAAGCATTTTTCGTGGAAAAAAAGTTTGTTTATTAAAATTCTGCTATTTTAGTCGGTAAGTAGTTTCCGGTTTTTTATGTTTGCAGAATTTACGTTTTGTTCTTTAAGTAAGATCGGTCTTGTCTAATTAACAAAAATTTTCGTTTTAATATTGTCAGGTGTTAGCACACATGCGTTCATGATAGGTTGAGCTTCAGCTGAATGCAGCTGTGCCCCGTCGTTGTATGTTCCTTCTCGTTGCGGCAAACATGAACGTGATCACCCGGCGCCCCAATCAACGGTGGTAGTTGATACCACAAAAGGCGATACTCGTTGTCAACTCTGGGATGCATATGCAGAAGGCTCGGTATCCACTTCGCGGAACGAGTATCCGGTGTACCGTGAATCCTTAAAACGAGAAAAATGTACTTTGACAAACTTTATTCGAGTTTTTCCGAAATTGTTTTAACTATTTTACAGTGAAACACTAGTTGCCTCTGTTGAAAGGTCTAACTTTAGGGATTATAGTTACGCTAATTACGATAAAATCAAATATGATTACTCTAAAATAACCTGCAAACAACTTTTTGTTTACTTTGGTTCAGATATTCGCCCTACATATTGTGGTTTCTATCTCCCATATTTTTTTACATCATATAAGTCGCTGGGCCTCCGGTATATTTTCAACACGACTTTACCAACCCTTTCCATCCAAATACTTCCGCGCTAAAGTCTTTCCAGTAGAATCCAATTTAGTTTCCGTATTTAGCAATTTTTTAATCGTAACGAATTAAGTGCACCATTGTTCCTTAATATTTATCTTTCTTACATTTCTGATATCGTTCAGTTGGTATTCTTGTTTATCTTGGGTCAGCTCCACAAATGAGAGCCAACGCTGGTGCTGTTGGCGGTGACATTTTATGTTCATATTTGCGTCCACATATCGAAGGACGATTGGCGCAACTAGTTTGTTTCCATCAGATCCAACGTCAACATGTCTGATGGAGCAATTTCTGTGAATACGACAGCCGAGATAATATGTCGCTTAACCATTGGATTCCATAATACTGGTTCGTGGTTGATATATTACCAAGAATTCTAGCCCCTTTTCCTTATCCCATGACGACATCTTGCAAATAGAGTGTAGACCGAAGAAGCGCACGATTGTGTGGTCAGTAACACAAACATTGGCGTTAATCCTTACAATGTGTGTCGTAAAAAGACAAAATTAGCCCAATATCTTATTTTGTCAATACGGCTTCCGATTAACGTTGTTGGCGCCAACGATGCCTCCGATGTGGGGACCCGACTACGTTTTTAAATATGTATATATATTTTTTGTTTTGGCATTCGGATATATAAGACGGGATATCAAAGTAATTCTTGTATTGTGAAATAACCATTTAGTCATCTGCGAAATGCAATCTTAAGAACTACTTTGCTGCAAATTACTGTCAGGTTAATAAACCAGGTTCACATTCCTGATGTATATATTTCTTGTAATTAATTTCTATTTATAAAATATTTTAATGTATATTGAACAAACCTCTGACTACAAAAAATGCTTTTAGAGTAAGTGCCACTTGAAAAAAAATTATCAGTGTCCGTTGTATTGTATTCTCTGCATTTTGTTATATCGTTCATACATTTTTTTATAACACCCACTAAAAATTGAGTAAATAAAGTATATATTTTTTTTTTAATACAAAAAGCAATTTATTATTGGAGATTGGAGAACTTACAACCAAAATCTGGTGCTTGCAAAATGGAAAAAAATCGAAATGTCAATGTACACAAAAACAAAAGTAATTTTTTTCTCGACGTTAGCTTTTTTGGATTTTTTAATGCCAAATCATTCATTTTTCCAAAAATACAATTTTACAGTAGATGATTGTTATAATGTTGTATTTAATTATTGACGAATTTTCAAACTACTTAAATTTTATATTCATTATGGATGTTTGTTAAATTTGATGGAAAACAGTGTTGCAGACATTCAAATGAGAATCAAAAGAAAATGTGATACATCATAATTCAAAACAAGACGGGGCTAGAACCACTGCCAGTTACCCACCATTTGACCAGGATAGCTGAAGTTATTACCGTGGGCACTGACTTAACATTTTAGTAGTTAGGGGCCGTTCAAGTATTACGTAAGCAGATTCACTACAATTATTTACCACCCCTTCCCCCTTGTCAGCAAAAGTATTCAAAGCTCTTACCCCCCTCTCTCCCATACTTACGTAAACATTGGTATATGCATTTTTTTTAATGTATTCTGTTTTTTTATTGATTCATGAGCAGCAGATATAATTCTAGAAATAAGAAAATAGGCTTAGGATATGAAAAAAATATAATTAAAATAAATATATTAACATTGAAGTTTTAATAATTTAAATAAAAATATTGGTCTTGTAAATCAAAAATAAGATTTCTTTCTAAACTTCAGATAAAAATAAATATTGAGGACTTTAACGCACATAATATTCATTTAAACATACTTTATTGACACGGTATTTAACATAGAGTAAGGTACAAATATTATAATCTTGAGTAATATTACGAACAAAACAAACTTCTCTTAAATTTTTGGTATGCATATTAATTCCAATTAACATTCTTCAGTCCATGACACCCGAATCCATGATTCCAAGTTTTCGATGACATTGGATATTTGCTGCTCAATGTTGTGTATCTGCTCACTTTCATCCGATTTTGGAATGTCTACGTCGTTCTCATCGAGCCATTCAACATCTTGGTGTTCTAAATTTTGAATCATGCACATCAGTTCATTAGCCTCTCTTATAGGCCTAACTTTTATATCAGTGTGCGGGTTTATTTTTTTATGGATCTTCTTGATGTGATGATTTAGTGACTTGACGGAAGCATGATAAAGACCACACGTTTTGCATGTTCGACTTGATAAATTCAATTTTACCGTCGGACAAAAATAATCGTAGGGCGTTTGCAGGAAATCTTTGAGTGAAGAATTTAAGCCTAGAGTTAAATTGACCGGAAGATTGAGAAAATGCCATCCATCATCCAAGACCAAGTCATCAACTGGTTGTTTTACTTTTACTGATGGTGGAAGAAACCTGTTGTTTAGTAATCTAAATAGGTCACTTCTTGGACGACAGCGTTCTATGTTTCTACTTTTTACAATTTGAAGCAAGTATTGGCTTTCACGCACGTCTGAATACCATTTAATGTCTGGAAAATCAGGAAGATCTTGTTCGCCCGGCCCAACATATTTTGCAATAACATGATAGCCATCAATTTCCATTGAACTCCATACCTCGGCTAACACATTTCCTGCAAACTCGAAGTTGGATCTTTCTAAATGTTCATCAATTGTAACGCCACGTTCATCCAAACGAGACCCTCAATGGTCATGAGGCAATATCAAACCAGTGAGTTCCCGACTAAGAGGAGCCATTTGCTCTACTCTGCTATACGCACTTCAAGATCATGTCGCTTAAAGTGTTGTATAGCAAACCCTATAACTTTTTGATAACTAGGATTTTCACCACCATCAACCGTCATGACTACAACTGGTTTTACCAATCCATGGTCAGTTTTAGTTTTAGTTTAATGCTTGAGACTCTTCAAGTTCGAGAAGCGTCTCGAAATCCTGAGCATGAGTATTAGCAGTAGATGAACTATGCTTTCTACTTTGAATAGCGATGTATGTTGTTCCAGAATAGCCAATGGCTTACGATTGTCCTAGCATACTGGAAGTGATTTTGATACCAGTATAAACTGATAGTATCAATTTATGCCGCTCAGTGACCCAATCCTGATCAGGCAATTTGATTTATATTCCATGTGCATTAGAAGAGGTGATTGCTTATTTGCCGCAGTTACACCAATAGGGACCCCTCTATGAAAAATACTTGCTCTGGTCCAAGTATGGATGCTATGTTCTCCAAATAATTGATTGATATATCAGCTATCTTAGTGGCTTTTGTGGTGATCAGCTTGAGCCCGAGTGAGCTTAATAGGGACTGATACATGTCTTAGTTTTGAAGCATAGAAAATGAGTAGGTTGCCATATGAGTAAAAAAGTAAAAAATTACTGCTGACGTAATCACCGTCTATCCCTCCCACCACCATGTCATCAAAAATAAACAAAGCAAAGACCACCCGCCCTCCCCTGTAGTGCTTACGTAATACTTGAACGGCCCCTACCGTTTGGGGAAAAACCAGTAACCCGCTAAAAATGGGCTTAAATATTCGTTACTTTGATCAAACCTATTCTGTAACTCGAATAGAAGTCGAATCGGAGTCAGGCGCGATCGGCATTACGTAACCCTGTAAAGGCGAATTCGCAGTATAGACTAGGTCATTTGGGCGCAAGTGCTCCAGAAATTATTTAAATGGAATTTTTTTTCATGATCATGACCAGAATAAAATGCTGGTTACAACGATATACGTTACCAGGCTGTACCTTGGTCAGAAATTGTTTAAACAAAAAAGAAAAATTGGTTTTATTGAGTCGATCAAATTTTTATTATATTTCAATTTTCTACCAAAAATGAAACTTGAAATTTTTCTGAAAGAAATATTTCTCAAGTTATTACCATTTAAACAATTGAAAATGAGCAATTTACCCTAACTAATAGAAAAAAAAAACATTCATTTTTTTATGAAAAACTTGAATGTTTTGAAACAATCACAGAGAAATGGATTTGACAAATTTTGGTTCTTCAACAGTTTTTTTTATTTGTTAAGAACGTGTACTTTTCAACTTCACCGTTATTTCCCAATTATATTCTCGCATTCATACTTACTGCGGCGTTTTCGTATAGTATTGTAAACAAAAGAAGGAGAACAATACAGTTGTTTATTTAATCAATAGTTATATTATTCATTTGTAACGTTAAATAATAGTTCTTAGTATACAGGCTGTTAGACGACGAGCTTACACTATCTATACACTGTGTTCATTTGAAAAGGACCACCCTCAATATTTCAGAAATGCGTCATATTGGAAAGAAATGCCAAAACACGTCAACTTTTAACTTGGGGGGCACTTCTAGCGATTAAGTCATAAACGTCAGATTCACCCCCTCCCTACTGTTGATACCCCTCAAGTCATACCTTATTTAAAAGGTCTGGTAAATCTCTATTCAATCATTTTGTTTCGCCCTTGATACCAGCCTTCCATTGTTATTTGATCGTTATTTGAAATTGGCTCTCTTTCAGGGTTTCATATGCCCCCGAATTATGTTATGAAAGAAAGACAATTCAGACAACAATAAAGTCTATTTTCAAAATCCTGTCAATTTTAAACAACACCAGACCTTTTAAATGAAGTATGACTTGATACCTAACGCCATTTGAAAAAATTCAAGGGGGGTGAACCTGACTTTTATGACATAATCGCTAAAAACTGTCCCCCTCAAGTTAGAAGTTGACGTGTTTCGGCATTTCTTTCTAATACGTCGCATTTCTAAAACATTGAGGGTAGGTTTTCTTTTCAAATGATCACAGTGTATATTGGGGATTACTCACACGATTTCTATAAAAATTGGCATAGATGGAGAACAAGTTATGGCGAATTTACGGAAAATATTTTGACATACATGTCACTTCCGGTTATACCGGAGTAGCAACTTTGTTATTTCAAATTAAATACCCTGTATATTATCAACTTTTCGGATTCTACATTAAATTTTAATGTCACTTTGTGTAGAATACCCTATATCTAAAATTTGTACTTATCGAGATATTATTTTTTTTTATAAAACATTGACAGGTGCAGACCTTCATACTGAAAATTCTGTCTGAACATCCCCAATACCAAATAAGAAACATCTTGTCGGGTTGATTAGTAGGACGATCAAGGTAATTGATGACATGTCGAAAACTTCTTTTTTGTGTACAGGGTTGTTAAAAAAAAATTATGAAAAGTTCAAGTTCAAAAATGTTGAATATCTTCATTTTTTTAAATCAAACAACCATATTTTTATTCTTTTACTTAATTCTAAGGCCGAAATTAAGGGCAGATTATGTTCACTCCCCTTTACCCAATCTTAAGCGTTTTTTAGATACTAACATGGATTTAAAAATATTGATTATTTCATCCTTATTATTGCCTAGGCCGTCTTATTTATTCTTTTATTTTAGCAGGTTGTGGATTTACCTGTCACAATTAAATATTATTAATTGTCATTATTTGAAGTCAATCGCATCGTACAGTGATAGAAATGGCTCGTTTGGAATTAAACAATGAAGATTATCTCAATTTACTTTTAATACTTGATGAATGTGACAGAATTGTTACTAGAATTTGACACAATTTGGTTGTTTTCAAGCAAAAGTTGAGAAAGTGAAGTCTGTTATTGATAATAATGATGATAAGATTGAAATTTTAGTTATCTTTGCCGTATTGTTGATTATTATAATTAGGTCGTGTTTTTTTTAATGTAATTCCACATACATAAATTACAAGAACTTATAACAATTGTTGAAAATTTCGTCCGTGAACCTCCCATGTATTTAGTAAGCCTTTGTATCACACCTTCGTTTGTTGCACGCTTAATCATTTTTGCAGGGAGAGAACTGAATGCATTGCGAACTCTAGCCTCATATAAAAAATCTAAAGGTGTTATATCTGGTAAACGAGGAGGCCACCAAAAAGGACCATTGTAAGCTATCCACCTATCTTCAAAATTGGTTTACCGTTCTGGTTGTGGTTCTCCATCGTGAAGGAAACATATTTTTCTAAATTCATGCCGTGGTAAACTATCTAAATAATTTGTTTTTAATTATCTCAATTCATCAAGATATATTTGACCTAAAAAACTAATTTTTAGAAAATAAAAAAAAAATTAAATTATTTTACCACAATTTCTGATCGTTTCCATCATAAGAGCGAAGAGCTACAACCAGGTTGTCTCTGATCGCACAAAAGACAATAATCTCCCATCACCCTTTAAAACCACGTACTCTTGTTTAGTGTTGATTTTCTTCGCTCCAGTAATGCGAATTGAGTATTAAACATTCCGTTTTTCGTAAATTTTGATTCATCGCACCATATGATATTCTTCAAATATTCATTATCTTCTTGACATTTTACCAACATGAATTTTGCAAATTGTATTCTTCTATGATAGTCTGTTTGCTTTAAAATTTGAATTGGGTTAAAAGAGTAGGGATGAAACATGTTTTTTTTAAAGTTGAATGGATACCATTGGTGTACCTAAATCTCTCGCACCACAACGTAATGACGCTTCGGGATAAGCAGCATAGTATCCAAGAACATTGATTTTATGATCATTATTATCTACAACGGGCTTCACTTTCTTAACTTTTGCTTGAAAACAACCAAATTGTGTTGAATTGTTTAATATTCTCTTCACTGTGTGACGTCGGGGTCGATCTGGATATCTTGTAGCAAATAAAACACATGTTCTAGTCTGTCACTCTCACCTGTACCTGTCACATTCACCATGTGTTCAAAGTAAATTTAGATAATCCTCATTGTTTAATTCCAAACGAGGCATTTCTATCACTGTAGGATGCGATTGACTTGTAATAACGACAATTAATACTATTTAATTATGACAGGTAAATGCAAAGCCTGCTAAAATGAAATAATAAATAACACGGCCTACGCCTACGCAATAATAACGCTGAAATCATTGATATTTTTAAATAAATGTTGATAGAGATATCGGTAAAATGAATAGCGCCTGTGAACGTAATTAGCGTCCTGAGTCCTAACTCTGCGGCCTTTGCCAATCGGCATAGCGCGGACGCGCCTTAAGATTTCTACTGTCGAGATGCTTATTCAAAATAGTTTTCGACACCACCAGCTCTGTCGAAATAACATTTCAATATCGGAATCTGTCGCTCGGCATGCATTTCAGCAGTTTTTCAATTTCCTTTTTTTATAAAAATGAATTTTGGGATGGGTATTTTGTTTGGTTTGGAAATGATATTCAGAAGGAATTGGAATACGCGAGTGTCTTAATAGCCATCAAATGTGAGTTGCATACACTATTTTTTCTACTCCCATGCTTTAATTTTGTCAATAGATGTACACAAATTTCAAGAACTTACCGAGTAAACTGCAGATAACTGTCAAATTAAATTAACTTGAGATCTGTACGATAGGTCGTCATAGCCAAAGAGGATTTTGACCGAATATTGGGATGCTTCTCCTATTGGATATGAACTTGTATCTTTATGGATACCATTAAAGTTCAGTCCTGCATATCTAATATTGAAATTAAAGCATAATAGTAGAATAAAAACATTCAACTCGTTTTAATGTTCCGCTAAGTAAATATTATATTTATTGTTATAATTTCAGTAGATTATTGCAAGACTGAACGGAAGAACAATAGTCTCCATTCAAATGATTAAGAGAGTTCAAGAAATATAAATATTGTTCTATTTATTCTTTAAATCCATCGGTGTATAGAAGCACATGAGTTGAACGTCTATTTACGGTGAAGTTGAAAATTAAGGCGCATAACTTAATCTGTGTTATCTGAGGTTAAACTGTGGCACTGTGGAAAGACAATTTGACGGTATTCGCGAAATTTTCGTGACAGGTATACGATCTTGTCTGCACATTTGCAAATATGCGCCACTATACTGTACCCCAACGGTGTCGGATGTAAGGTGCCATAATTGTTCTGCTTTTATTACTTTATTTTTAAAAGCATCTAGTAATATTTAAAAAGAATAATACTTTACCGTGTACTAACCATAACGCGGTATGTAAGCACTACGACACAGAAAATTGCTCAAATAAAGAGTGATGATGAGGTGCAAAAAGAATATATCACAAACATTAAAATTTTACATTTAAACCAACGTACTGTCTAGGTGGTATGTACTGTCTAGGAGAATTGGTTTTAAGCATTTGATCAGTCTAAACAATGTTAATTTTTCAATCTAAAATTAGAAAACAGATTTAAATCAGTTTTCAGTCCTTTAACTTTGCCAATAAGCTGTTTTTGTATTTTAGATTGTGCTGTTTACTAACAAATTATTTAATTGTAATTATATTTGAAATTTTAGTCGGGAGCATTTTTTAATTCTAATCGTTATAGGTTCTCTCCTAGGCTCTCAAGCCATCTAGTCGTATTCAAAAGCGTACTCTTGTACCATTAAAAGAATAAAATCAGGACATTGCTTTTTTGTTGTCGATGCCTACACGTTACTACCAGATACCATCATAATATTCACTTTTATATCAGTTACTACTATCGTCTGACGCCACCTTTATGCATATTATAAGGATATCCTTATATGATGCGACTTCAAACGATTTCACGAATTACGATAATTCATAAACATATCAAAAAAAAGATTGTGATCCTTGTGGTATAGTTGAGAAAATTGATATATTTCACATTTTCTTCAACAATACACAAAAATACAGAGAAAAGTTTTAAGCGTTGGACAGTCAATTATTTGTTAATAGAAAATATTGAATACATTATCTTTGGTACATTGGCCGTTTTTATTCTATTTAACAGTCCGTTGCGTTTCTATCATTATCGTTGTGACTCTATTAGCAGAGCTGTAGAGGTCCTAAAACCATACTGTCAACTAGTTTGGAAAATAATTGCAAATTTTTTTGCGTTATCAGTCTAGCTGCATTGTTTAGTGGTAAATAATCTAACCAAAACGTTGAATAGAACAACACTCGCATGATTGGTTTTGGTAGTCGTGAGAGCTTTAACAATACAGCAATCTTGCAATCGGCTATAAATTATTTAAAACGCCAGTTTCTTAGTTTTGACATAATCATATGCTCTATATAAAACAGCTTGATAAGTTATTATACAGGGTGAGTTACGAGGAACTGCACATACTTCTACCATAAGTAGAGGCACTTTAGGGGATTATCAAATGACCATTAAAAATGTCTTCTTGTTTTGATTATTAATATACAGGGTGAATTATGGATCTCCAACAAAACAATGTTTCGTCATATCTTTTCAATGATCAAGTCGATTTGTCTCATTTTTTGGTGAAAGTGTGTATTGGTGTCTGGCAACTAACTGACATATTCAGAATTGAAAAAATCCAGGACCGTCTTCGTGAAAATTTGTGAGACTGCTTCATATTCAACACTTACCCTGTATATGATTTTTCTAAAATCTGATATAATTTTTTCAGAGAGCATAAATAGACAGTTAGACCTGGGTATTTGAATTTTTTGCACTTACCTCACATTTCCAAATTGAAAATTGATAATAATGAAATATCTTACTGCTTAATAATGTTTAATTATTAAAAAGAAATCTTTAAAATGAACAGAAACGACACACACTGTACTCCAGTATGGTAAATACCATAATTTGAATTGATTTACAGGGCCAGATTCAAAAATCTGGCATATCTGGTTCATCTCATAATTCACCCTGTATGTAACTTTTTCCACCAGTATTAGACAAAAAACAGATAAAAATGTTTCTAATAACCTAGTTTTCTTATTTGTTTGAGGAAAAATCATGTCTAATTATTTGAATCATAATGAAATGAACAAGCCCAGGAAATGTTTATTCATAAATTAAAAAATAAAATGAATAACAATAACCAAACAATAAAACAGTTTGAACAATGTGGAACAAAGTAAAAAACAATTTAATAAACATTACGATTATAGAAAATGTTCAAAATGAAATACATCTGCCTCAATACACTTTTCTTGACGAATGTTTACCGAATTACCATACACTTGAATTAAACAGCCAGAAATTGATTTACGATCTGTTCCATTTGCAAAAACTGCATCACTGTAAGAACACATAATATCAATTTCTCGACCATCCGAGTTAAAGCGAGATTTATAAATCAATTTCCGATTCTGTGTACACTTTAAATATATAACACATCTTTTTAAGTAACTTAAATGTTCTTTAGAAGCCTTATTCTGAAAACGAGCTAAAAAACTTATAGCATAATTCAAATCTGGTCGACTACCTACCATTAATGATCCAAACAAGGAGCGATACCTACTCTTCCTGTATACATTCATCTATAGGATTTGATGACGTTTGTAATTTTAACTTTACCTCCATGGGTGTACTATAGGATTTGGTTTCTTTGATGTTATACCTTTTTAACAATTTATCAATCGCATATTCTTGATCTATAGTAAGCACATGCTTCGAAATATCATAATTAATGTTTAAGAAAAGACATTTTTTTACATTTCCAAGATTTTTCATTTCGAATTTTGATAACAATTTATTTTTGAAGAAATCTACCAATTTTTTGATTTGAACTAGTCATCATTACATCATCTACATAAATAAGCAAAATAACTATAATTATTTTCATGATGAACATACAAACAATAATCAGACTTACATCTAGTCAAACCAATACTTTCCAAATACATTGTAAAACAATGGTTCCAATCTACAGGAGCTTGTTTCAAACCGTATAAGGCTTTGTTTAATTTTAATATTTTATTAGTTACATTAACATTACTCTCCTGATATTCAAGAAAGCCTCCTGGAATTGAAATATAAACAACTTCTGACAGATTACTATTTAAGAATGCAGTTTTAACATCCAAATGCTATATGGGCCAACCTTTTTGAACAGCAATAGATAATGGCATACAAACAGTATAAATCCTTGTATCAGGGTTAAAAATCTCAGAATAATCAATACCATCTATTTGCATAAAGCATTTTGCAACAAGTCTTGATTTATAAAAATATTGGCTTGAATTAGTATCATATTTCATAACAAAGCCCAACGAGTATCAATCACATTAATATCATCCTTTCTATCTACTAAATCCCAAACATTATTTTTCTTTATAGATTCGAATTCATTACAAATCGCAATAGACCAGTTTGATGCTTCAGGGGAGCTCATAGCATCCTCCAATGTACGAGGCAAATTACGAGTATCATAGTCCAGTTCAGAAAATAGTGGCATTAATTTCATAATCTTTCAAATATGAAGGTATTTCACGATTTCGTTGAGGTCTACAATAGATATTTTCAGTAGTAATACCCCTAGGGTCTTGATAATACCGAGATAATTTTGGCTATTATCCTTGAGCAACACGCTTGAAGGATTCTCTATGACAAAATTTTGAGTATTTATCAAGGCCCGAGAAGTATTCGATAAGGTAATGAGGATTTCTAGGAACAGTATAGTCTAATTGAATTCCCTTTTCCTAACAAAATCCTTTAAATTCTTTTGAGGTGTACTCACCGCCATTATCACTCCTTAGTATTTTTATACCTCTTCCGAACATAGTTCTTACCATAGCTTCATACTGTTTGAATTTCTCTAGAACTTCAGAATGTGACAAAATAATTTTTCTTGTTCCAGGAAGGACCTGAGGTAATTTCACATACATCACTATGTACCATATCAAGAACCTTTTCAGAGTTTTTATACTCTACCTCTGGTTGTGGAGACTTTGCATGGTTTCCTAGATTTATCAATCTGACGAACAGAAAATAAATTTTGTCGTAATTCCGCTACCAAAAATACATTTTTAAATTCCCCAGTTTTACCCTCACTGGTAACCAAGGTCACTAAAGTACATAGGTTGTCTACTAACTTTCGGCCAATCAGAAGCTCGATAAAAATGCACGGGAATACGTCATCGTGCCTGCCCAATTCAAATTGCTCTGTGGGTTTGTTATTGAAACCTCACTATAAATTCAATAATTATACTTCCTGAAAAAATGCTGGGGGCTTCAAGGTTCTTTGAGCCAGGTCGAGACACCGCAGTCACAGCGTTTCAAAAAGCCAGTGCCAATAGAGAAACTTTCTAATATTATTTCTGAAGAAATAGACTTGTTGAATGAAGATGGCAATCTTGGCATACATTTTAAATTAGCCTCTGATTATTAATCTCTGAATACTAATAGTTTTTATTCAGCGGACAAGCGTCGAATCTGAAAGCTGTTTTTCCTCAGCTGGGTTAATTTGTTCGAAAATTAGATCTAAATTAGAAGACCATACAATTGACAAATTTATGTTTTTGCGACATTACTTTCGAAAATAAACTATTATTTATTTGATACTCTCTGGTAGATTTAGTTTACAGACCCCATTTTGAGTACCTACGGTAAGTGAACTATTACAGTATTAGAGCCGGTAAGTGTAACCAAGAAACACCAGATTGTTAATTTTGAGTTTTTACACAATAAAACCTCAAATTAAACTTGTTTAACAACATTTTATTTCTCAAGAGAATACAACAAAAACGATGTATTAGAGATATTTATATTAATTGTACATTTCGAATTTCCGGAAACAGTAATTTTAATTTATTGACATGCATATTTACATCGTTGCTATAGTCTAGTTCACATGTACGATTTTCCTCAAAATTTTTGTATATTCACCGAAAATTACGATCAAGGTGTCATTCGATTCGGATTGTTATGTAGATAGTTTAAGGAAAGGGGCCGAAAAAAATTGCAGAAGTTATAAACAATATAGTAAAAAAAAAGTGGGGGTTTAGTTTTTTCTGAATATCTCGAAAACTATTGAAGATTTTCGAAATTGAAAAAAAGATCTAAAAAGTTCATTGAATTTACTAAAAAAAAGTTCCGACTCCCGGCTGTATCTCCAATAATTATAATTTTTACAGAGCCCTGAAAATAGAGCCAAAACCGGGTAGTCTGACTTTCACGCGCGGTCCGTCACTCGGACACAGTAAATTAAAAAATTATTTAAACATATTAAATATGAATATTAAGGAATAATAAATAAATAATCAATAATCCGCGGTTAAAAAATGTTTATCCCAATTTTTCCATTATTTATCCATTTGTTAATTAACAATTTTTTCTACATTAAATGTCAACAGAAAAACTGCGATAATTATTAAACTAAAACCTTAAGATTTTTTTTTACTTTGTGGAGTTATTCTTAATAGGCTAATAAATAGATCACCGTTGGAAAAATTCAAAAATTTTGATTTTCCACTTTTTCATTAACTATTGAAAATACGTAAAAATTAAAAATTACATAAAAGTAATTAATACATTTTTTTTTATATCTTGAATGTTTCGATTTTTAAATGTTGAAAGATACATAAAATTTTTTTTTTTATTTTTTATCACAATTGTTTAAAACATTGTTATAAACAAATGCATTGTTTATGAGCTAATCAAATTTTTTTTTTTGCGTAATCTATTGGTTGATACAATTTATGATTTTTAGAGAAAAAACGGTTTCTTAAAAAAATTTATTTGTTGCTAAAAAATGCTTTTGTTAATTAACAATCTATTTTTGCGACTAAATATTTAAATTAAGAAACCATTTTTTCTCTAAAAATCATAAATTATATTGTTCTTTCGGATTATATAAAAAAATTCTTGATTAATTTTTTATTTGTTTATTTAATAAACAATTTGTTATAAACAAATTATTTTTTCCGTATATTTTTTTTAAATACTTAATTTTGTTATGAAAACTGCCATGTGCTGTTTTTTATGAAAATTTTTTTTTTCTATTTTTCCAATAACTTAATATTTTTGTGCCTTGAAATAGTAATTATGCGCCAAGGTAGAAAAGTGAATTATTATTGTCGAGGTCCATTAAAGACCGAGAAGCGAAGCTTCGAGGTCTTTAATGAATCCGAGACATTAATACACTTTTCTACCGTGGCTCATATAGCATTTTTTTCACTACTTCACTACTGGCATTTAATTTTTTGAAATATTAGTTTGTCGACTCCCGTTTCACATGACATGACAGCTGTGCAAGTTAACCTCACATTCTATTAAATGAATTGAGATTTAGTTATAATCAAGTAGGCTCTGTATTTTTCTACCTTGGTTAATAATGAACAACTTTACTACCTCAACAAAAGTCAATAAAGTTAGGTTTAGAGGCTAGTAGTGAAAAAATTTTTTTTTCATCATTTCTTTTGCTTTTATAATTGAAATAACTTTGGAAATATGGCAGATACGGCAACAATACTTCAAGTCTTTTTTATTAACCTTCAATTAAGTAACAATTTAAGCTTTTAATTGAAGCTCTAGCTCTATTTTTTATTCAATTACTGACTATTATTTATAAAAAAAAAATAATTTGATATTTGTAGTTGTTTTCCAACACCACTGCTACTGCATTCAAGTTTTACAAACCTGGAGATGGTGATTACGTAACGTATTTTATTTCATACTGTAAAAAACTGAATCTTTCATTCTTACGTCTAATTATTTCAATAACGTCAATATTTGACATTATTAGGAGCATTTTTGTATCAAAATCACACTACCACTTCTACATAGTAGTCTAGTTCACATGTACGATTTTCCTCAAAATTTTTGTATATTCAAAATAATTGTTTAAGTTACTGTGTCCGAGTGACGGACCGCGCGTGAAAGTCAGACTACCGGGTTTTGGCTCTATTTTCAGGGCTCTGTAAAAATTATAATTATTGCAGATACAGCCGGGAGTCGGAACTTTTTTTAGTAAATTCAATGATCTTTTTAGATCTTTTTTTTAATTTCGAAAATCTTCAATAGTTTTCGAGGTACTAAAAAAAACTAAACCCCCACTTTTTTTTACTAAATTGTTTATAACTTTTGCAATCTTTTTCGGCCCCGTTCGGAACCTTTCCTAAAATTATCTACATAACAATCCGAATCGAATGACACCTTGATCGTAATTTTCGGTGAATATACAAAAATTTTGAGGAAAATCGTACATGTGAACTAGACTACTATGTAGAAGTGGTAGTGTGATTTTGATACAAAAATGCTCCTAATAATGTCAAATATTGACGTTATTGAAATGATTAGACGTAAGAATGAAAGATTCAGTTTTTTACAGTATGAAATAAAATGCGTTATGTAACCACCATCTCCATCAGGTTTGTAAAACTTGAATGCAGTAGCAGTGGTGTTGGAAAACAACTACGCAGCAAGTTTGACATTCTGCCTTTGGATCTTGTCGCAATATGGCGACGTCGGATGACCTTAAATAGTTTATAGACAACCTATGTACTTTAGGGACCTTGACTGGTAACAATATTTAATTTACCAACCTCACTTGAAGACATGTGTTGATCAATTTTTGCGCTTCCAATTTTCTTCGGTTCATGTAACTCGGTTATATCAACTAAACTTTCTCTGCTATTTATCATGTGAGCATTACAACCGGAATCCATTAAAACAGATATGACATTTATATTACTGAGTTTGCTTCTAGTGATGAAGTGTTCTCCAGATTTGTCAGGAATGAAAATATTTCACCGGCAACTTCTGTGTTGTGAGCTGCAGCAGCCCTATCAGATTTTGATTGATTTTCGTAGTGACTGCTATTGTAATTGCCTTTATTTTTCAACTCATAACAGTT
Organism: Lochmaea crataegi; assembly: GCA_947563755.1. NCBI lineage: Eukaryota > Metazoa > Arthropoda > Insecta > Coleoptera > Chrysomelidae > Lochmaea > Lochmaea crataegi. The sequence goes on along the minus strand of OX387422.1, from coordinate 56,189,985 downwards.
TCTTTTTATGTGCCCTGGTTTGTTACAATAAAATACTTTTTTTGTTCTTCTCTGGATCCATTTTTAAAATCACTCTGAGCAAACTTCCCATAATTCATACCTTTATTATGACCTTTGAACTTTGCCATAAATGCTCTGGGATTTTCTTCATAATTCTTTGATTTTTCTTCATCCAAATCAGCACTAAAAGAAACTAACCTTGATTGTACTTGCTTCCAAGATAATTCTTCAACACTACTTTCCATTACTGCTCTGATGGGTAAAAATTCTTTCGAAAATGACCTCAATAGTTGAATTATATAGGCTTCTTTTTTCATTGTATCACCAAATGCATGCAATTTGTCAGCATAACTTCTAAATTCCATAATGTAATCAAGAATTTTCAAACGGCCATCATATTCCATTGAAAACAGTTTACATCTAATCTCTGCCATTTTTGTCTCCGATTCGTGATCAAAACTATTGATAACAGCATCCCACATCTCTTTTGCATGAGACTTATTTGTTACCAAATACAAATATTTATCAGAGATCTTACTTGAAATAAATTCCATACATTCGACATCTCTTTGTGTCCATTCTTCAGTCTGATTTCTTTTTGCTGGAATTTGATTTGCATTATACTAAGCCAGCCTTTTTTCCTCATAAATAATTTCATTCGGAATTTCCATCGTTCAATTTCACAAACTGTAAAAGGTGCAGTGGCTCAAATCTCCTCTCCGCCATTTTATAGCACACTTTTGACTAAAAATTTGTACTCGGAATAAAACAGAAATTCACTTTGATAATCAAGTTGTATAGCACACTTTTGGCTAAAATATCATTATAAACAAGTTAAGTCTGACAAGGCTCATCAATGCCATTCATTGGACCGGAACTCTTCTGCGGCGTCGCAAATTCGACAATAAATATGGTCACAAGGAAGTGGGTGGCACAGAAATCTCTAGAATGGTAGGTAACCTCATCAGGAAAGAGACAGGCGAAACAGTTCATTAGAGGACATTCGCCAACTTTTACCGCAGGCCTAATGAGCAAAGATAGGAAAACTGTCGAAGCCGTAGTGGGTGTGTTGACGGGGCACTGTAAGCTTAACAGGCACGCAGAGCTAATGGGGTTGACAGAGGAAGTTATGTGCAGATTCTGTCACCTAGAGGAGGAAACTGCAGAGCACATCCTATACCAGTGCGATCGCCTGGCGAATGTGCGGTTTCTTGTACTAGTCGATGAGACGCCACCGGCAGGAAACTACATGAACGATTCAGTCTCCACGCTGATTGGCTACTTAAAAGGAGTCTGACTGGAGAATGTAATCAAGATTCAGAGGACCACAATAGATCTGAAAAGGTCGCAGTGGAATAGGCCGATTAGCCACCTCATCAAATCTAATCATAACCTGTTATAAATAATACACGATCTGTTCACAATTCATGTATCTTTATTATTGTATTTTTTTTAATAATCTGTGATTGTCTCTTAGCTTGAACGACATATGACATATACAGAGTACATCAAACTCATCAAAGCAGAGTAAAACCATAGACACACATCGTAGAATACTTATTTTTCGAAAAAGAAGAAGAGTGGCCTGTACCAATAGTTGCAAGCCACTATATAAACAAAAGTGTAAATTGACGTTTTTATGCGCGTTTTATATCATGCCTAGTCAGTTTATAATTTGTGCCGTATTTCATATATAGCGGAGCAGTTCAGGCAATAAATATAATATATATATATATATATATATATATATATATATATTTATATATCATATGTCCAAAAGTTTGGAATATTGGAATATTTCATTTTTTTTGATTTTTATATAAAAAATTTTCTGAATAATTAAACATCATTTTGCTACAACTCCCACCAATACTAAATAAATCTCAAAGCCAGATAAACAATATCCAAAAAAATGATTTATTCTTTTGGAGTGAAAAATTTACAATTTAAAATTAAATTAGTATAGAACAAAATATTTTTTTATAAAATTAATAATCAGTATTTCCTCCATTGGCCGGTATGCATGACTGTAGGCGATTTGGCATGATGTCGATTAAATGGTCGAGCTGGGCTTGCGGAATTTTCTCCCATTCTTCACGAGCAGCATCTTTTAGTTCTCGCAGTGTAATAGGGGGATTGTTTCGCTTCTTAATGCGTGTTTTGAGAATGTCCCAGGCATGTTCAATGAAGTTCATGTTAGGGGAATTCGAGGGCCACCATATTGTGGATATTCCTTCTTCTTCCAGAAAATTTTGTACTGCTGCTGTTCGATGCGGAGGTGCGTTGTCATGCATAAACACAAATCTATCACCTACTGCCCCTCGGAATAGACGCACGACAGGATTTAAAACCTCCTCGATGTATACAGCACCAGTGACTCTTATCTCTAGAACCAGTAGAGGCGTCCGTGTGCCACTCATAATACCACCCCAAACCATAATACTCCCACCTTCAAATGGGACACGCGGTTGGGCTCTTTCTAGTCGGGCTTGTCGTCCTGAGGCCCTCCAAACTAGTGTTCTTCGCGAATCAGAAACCAAGCCAATTTTTGATTCATCAGAGAACATCACGTTATTCCAGTTAGGACCATGATGTACCATTTCTCGAGCCCATTGCAACCTTACAATTTTGTGTTGATAGGTTAGTTTGGGAACACGTAAGGGTCTTCTACGATACAAATTTACTGCATTTAGTCTGTGTGTTATTGTTTGCCGTGAAATATTCAGTCCTTCAAGCCTAACAATTTTTCTGGTGATACCACTTGGAGATTCCAGACGATTTCTTCGAGCAATCAATGTTATCTGCCGGTCTTGTGCTGCTGTTGTACATCGATTTCTGCCACTTCTGGGGCGATCCTTCACGTCATTTGTGTCTTGGATTTTTTTTTTAATTTTCGATACAGCACTCTGAGTGACGTCAATAATATTGGCGATATCACTTTGAATAAAGCCCTGTTGTAACAATGCAATTACTCTAGATCTGTCGAAATGAGATATGAGATATCATGTTACTAGGCATTTTTAAACGGCTCGAATGAAATTTAAACAAGAACTGAAATAATGTGTAAATACCAAAATCAGTTTAATGTGACCAAATTGCTACAAAAACGAATCAAATTTTTGATAATTTTCACATAAAAACGCTCTAGAATAAATATCAACAACAGTTTTTAAACCACCATAGGCGTAGATATATTATTTGTACGTATTCCAAACTTTTGGACATATGTGTATATATATATATACCGGCTAGACAGTATATATAACGCCCAATTCCATATATTGACTGTAAAATATATAAATAACCTTCAATATATTTATTCGTGTCATGTGACCTGTTCATTATCCACATATATTATTCACCGGTGAATAATGCACGTCATTATACTTGAAGAAGCACACGTAAAATGTAAACATTATCAAATAGTCGTGGACAAAATATATTGATAACTATTGGTTATATATGTAGTTGCTTTACAAAATTAATTTGTGAAACTTAATTTAACAGTCAAAATAATAATATAGAGCTATTGGAACTTTTATAAGGTCAAACAGTAATAGTACTGCCCTATTGTGACATTTGATAGTATAAATAAGTTTAGCATTATTAAGGTTAATGCTTGTCCTTATTTGTACGCGCTTACTGCAGTGATCCATCCCGACCTTATTCAATTATTTACAAAACATAACCTCACTTTTTTCAGTTTTCGTATTTCAGTATTTGGTGAAGATTTACCTTTAGGTGTCAATTATTGGAACACTGTCAATAACTGGTGCATTTACCTTAACTCTAAATTTTGAGTCTGTTTTACGGTAGAGCACAATTTATTTAAGGTCATCACAAATACGCAAGGTATAACTCGCCCAGTGTAAGTTGGCACTTGAGATATGCGCGAACAAAAAGTAACAGACTCTGCTAAAATAAAGATAGATATATTGAGCGGACTACTCTCGTACGACCCTCGCACTTTCCTTCAACATAGTCGTAGGTACATGCCGGCTGCTGAGAAATGTTTATAATAATATTTATTTATTTGTTATAATTATTGGTATATTACCTGAATTGTGGGTTCATAAATAATCACTTAACAATAGGGTGTTTACAAATATCCATTTATCTTAATAGGAGATTACAAAGTTAGGATCTTATATTTCCGGACGGACTTTACTTAAATATTTTCAAATAAGATATTAACGCTTACAATAAATTACTCAATAAAATGAAAATTAAAAATCCCTAAAAGATAAAAACAAAAGATTATTTACTAAGCTAATTAGTTAAGTTCCTTCGATATCCAAAATTTAAAATTCTGGTTAAACTACCATCTTCAGCATGACTGTCTTCAGAAAAATCAAAATCGGAGGCACCACCCTCACTAGAATCATCTTCTATGTCTATGATAAACTCATCTATGACTTGATCTAGTAGAGGTTCCTTTTCAATGTATTCCTTTTCAAATTTTTGTGCATGGTCACACCGTGATTTCCACATTCCCACTGAAAAATTCTTGAAGAATTCGTCGCAATAGCCAGCAATTTTGTTAAAATTGAAACGTACGGTCTCCGGACTAATTCGATAGGATTTAATTCGGGGTGACGTGGAGGCAATCGTAGAACATCAAACCCATGCGACATTATTAATTCATCGATACAATAACGTTTGTATTTGGGTTTATATGCTTTGATAATTGCATATAATTGTGGTTTTAGCAAATTGTCAAATGAAATATTTCTTTCCCTCAACTACTGTTGCATTTCTAGTTTCTTTGTTGAAGACGTTGGCATATTTTCCGCAAGTTTGTTGTGGTAAGATGCATTATCCAGTACAACAACACTTCCCGTGGACAAATTTGGTAATAGGTGTTCTTTTAGCCATTTTTAGAAATTTTCAAAGTTCATCTCGTCATGATCGTCTCCAGATTTAGTAGTCGATTTCCAACAGACATATGCATCTGGAACAAAGCCTTTTTCGCTGCCTGCATGTATTGTTATCATACGAGGTCCTTTGTTCGTAGGTTTCATGAGCCCTAAAGTGCTACTGTTGCTCCATGCTTGGCCATGAGTATGACTAGAATGAATATAAGTTTCATCCGTATATACAATTGTTCTTGCGTTTTCCCTAAATTGTTTAATTTTTCTTGAAAATTCAAGTCTTGAATGTCGAATTGTATCCCGTTCTACTAACACTTTTCGATCATTTCTTGTTTTTCTCCATCTAAAACCTATCATGTGAATTTCCTTTCGTAACGATTCCATACTACCTTCGCATTCAATGGTTCATTTGATATAATTACCTTGGCCAAAGGTATAATGGGTTCCTGTCGTGTAGCTTCTTCCTTCATAAAATTTAATAGATTGGACACTAGTTCCACGGCATTGGCCACTTAAAGGTTTATTCACTCCATTCTAATAATTATAACTAAACTATAAGCTAAAACCATACGTTCTAAAACTAACTACTGATAATAATTACCGTAACTAAAAACTACTATAATACTACTACGCCACTGGAATTACTGCGATATAACCGTTTGCGGTCATAATAGACTGGGGTCCTCCATTTCAGTCCTCCAGAGTCTCGAGCGATCGGATGTTCTACCGCGCATCTCAGGAGTCCAAAGTCCAAGTGCCAACTTACACTGGGCGACATGGGCGTACGCAGGGAGGGGCAGGGGGGGGCAGCTGCCCCCCCTGCTTCTCAAAAGCCGTTAAAAATGTTCCTTATGGTGTTAACAATAATTTAATATTTCTTATTTGAAAAATACATTGTAAAATACTTGAAAATTATACAAACAACTGGCACATTTACATACGGCTAGGTATGAAATAATGGGAGCGCTTCAAATATTCCACTAGTGTCAGGGGGCTGGTCGTGGCGAGGCATCGAGGCATCTCGTGGCCGGCGGCCGGATGAAAATGCGGATGGGCGTGCATGCGAGTGGGTTTTCGCACTAATCGTTTTCAGTTTCGCTTAAACCGATAACGCGTTAACAACACAGATCACCCAGACTTTAGATGGTTCACGACAATGTTAATTATTTTGACCAAATTGACGCCATCTGGGGCTGTAAACTTTAACTAATAATTTGTCATGTCACGCAATGGCGCCAAATTTAAATTTCATTAATGGCGGGAAATTTAAATTCATTAAATGTTATTTTCGGTAGTTTAAACCGAGAACTACGAACAACTGATAAATTTCCAAATTTATCTTTTTTGCTTGAAATAGCCCTCAAAATTGCATATTTTTAAGGTGTATTAGCACAAAAACAATGCAATTATGAGGACTAGGTGCAAAAAATATAAATCTGGAAAATTTTTAGTTATATTTTGATTAATAATAAAAAACTCAAGGAAACATGTTACTATAAGTAAGGCAAAAATAAAACTTAAAATATAATAAATATGATTTTAATAAACTTCATCATTTGCATAAATAAAATAAAAATATTAACAAACATTTTATGATAACTAAATACTACAATATACATATAAAATTAAGACTACAGAATATTATTATTATTTATTGGTCCATACAATGATTTAAACAGATTCAACAATAGTGTGTTCAGGTTTTTTAATATTCCTTTTCTTAATTCTTTTCAAATATATTTTATTGGCTTGTAATTTAATTCTATTATTACCTGTATATATCTTAGTTTTCCCTTGTAAAATTTTATTCACATTCTTACACCAATTATGCAATAATGTTCTAATGGTAAATTTTATAATAAGTGTAATTATATTTTCTTTATGAATGCTACAAGAATCTAAAAATTGAAAATTTACTGATTTGTAAATACAATTCTTGATGGTATGAACTAAACATCTAGATTGTGGTTGTTGATCTAAGCAACAATTAATAATTTTAAAAATATCTTAAAAACATAGTACAAAAGATGGAGTAGGATAAAGTAATCTTCTGGCCCATCCATTGCCATATTCTCTAGATGAAATTAAGTTATTTTCAGCCAAATCATAGTTTTTGGAAAACATTGCCTCTTTACAATTGGAACAAGACATACTTTTTTTTATTTTTTTCAAAATGAATCCAGCTACATAATTTGTTGATAATTGATGTAATTTTTCAGAAAGTGAAATTTCCATACGTTCAGAGGATTTTAAAATAGTTGAACAATCAATGTTTTCAACATAAACATTGGTTACGTTGTTATCAAAAAGCTTTTTTAACGAAACAAACATATTCTTACAATTGTCATTTTCACAATTGAAAGATTTTTTATAAAATGAAAGTGCTGTATTGAAAAACAGTGTTTTGAAGACTCCTGTAAACTGTGATGCTGAAGGATTTGTGTTCAAAGCCCCAAAGCTTCTTAATTGGCCAAAAGTGTTTTCTAAGGGATCCTGATTCAGACGCCTTGTTAAAAGGTAATTAAAACCTTCACATTTTAAAATGTTCCAAATGCTTAAAACATTTTTAATAACCAATGACCAATTTCCTAAACTTGGAGGTCTTGCTTGATCCTTCTTATTTTTTTTTTGAAACATCATTGTTTCAAGAAGTGGTAAGGCTTCATTATTCCAAAAATTAATATGTTTGGAATTATCATCAAGGCCACATCTTAATATTTTTCCTCGATTAGCATATTTAATTGATCCATTTAATGAGTCAAATAATCGATCAAAGAAAAATAGTAGCTCTGCAGTATCTTCGACATCATTCCCAATTTTTTTCTCTGTATCTGCAAAAGACATAACTTTAAATATTATGATATACCAAGAACATAAAATATTTAAAAAATATGTTGTATAAAAACTAACCTATTTGACTAGCCAACTGAAGTGTTGCAGCATACCTCTGACTGAAGATTTGAGCTGCATTCCTCACTTTCATTTTTTTAATTTTATTCTCGTATATATGCTCATCAGTTATATGAGGAAGAACTTTTAAACCATCTATTGGCCCGTTATCATTTTCATATAACCTTTGAATATGTTCCCATTTTGCCGTTTTCTTTACACCGTTCTTCATATAAATTAAATTCTTTTTAATAAAGTTATTTCTGATTCCTTTTAATAGATGAGGAGGGTCTAATATTGGGAATATTATAAAATTGTCAACCTCAAAAGACCCATATTTATAATTATTTATGTTATTATTTTGTAAATAGTTATTTTTGGTATCCTTGATTAAACTATTAATGAAGCCCATATTATTTTGATCACAAATAACTGTTATGGGTTTCAAACTTATTTTTATCAGTTCCCTAATAACTTTGGTTAGCAAATCTTTTATTTCAATGGTTTTTGCACCTCCTCTGCTAGAAAAGTGATAGGATATTGGAGATTTTCATTGCTTTTTTATTCCTCTAACCATGAACATCAACACATGATCTGCAATATAATTGTCCCTTATATTTTTTCCCATATCCTGAAAGCCTTCAATATATCCATGATGTTCATTAAAATGAAGACCTGGTAAAATTGCCATTTCATCAAATAACACAGCTACATATTTTTCAGACGAGTCCATTGGTTCTGTTGTTTCTTGAAGCGAGTCAAAAATTAATTTATTTATGCCTGGACCTCCAACAATTTTAGCCAAAAGCCGAGTCAGGGTAGATTTGCTGGGCAATATAAATATTTTAGAAAGAACTCCATAAGATTTTGCACTTTGCTTGTACAATGACAATGCTAAAAACTTTTCATCCAGTGTAAAGCGTCTCAATTTTTTTGATTTTGTGGCTTCTCGAAATTGACAACGAATTAACATAGCTGCCATGAGATTTAGATGTTCCATATTAGTTTCAAGATGATTTTGTTTTTGAAATTTCTCTGCATCGAAAAGCCTACGTTTGAATGATTTTCTAAGAGCTCTTTCTGAATTACATTTTTTATGTAGTTGTTTCACTGCAGAATACAATTTATTTTTTCTTGGAGTAATTGTCTGTTTAGAAATCCCGGATTTTTTCAAAATTTGCAATGGTGACAAAAGTGTATCAGCAGGACAATCTGAAATTATTTATTTATTTAGATTTAAATGTTGCCACTTCAAGGTTATTATACAAGTAATATTAAACTTATCCTTACTTTGGGCTATTTCTGAAGAATTTTCCGTACTCTCAGTGTTCATTTCAACATACAGTAAACTCATTTCAGATTCATTTGGCACATTAGCTTTCACATAATTATGTTCTTGAAACAAAAGAGAGAAAAAGTTAGTATGAATCAGTATCACAATTACCTTTAATACATACCATTCCATAATGATGATGAAAATGATGGCACAACTGATGAAACTTCCATAATTGGTTCTAAATTAATCTCATCTAAAAAATAATACAAACTAAGTATAACATTTATGTGTATTAAACTTAAATAATGATCTTACCTTTCAAATATAATGTTGGGATGGCATTGAGGTGTAGTCTGTTAGATCTACTTGAAATGTAGATGGGTTCAAAATGTTTATGGCAAATTCTTTTTGCATGGTACACTAATAAGGGGTCCATTGCATTTAATTCAGCATTGTCTATAGCCATCAGCCATCTTTTAAAACGTTCCAAATCTTTATGAGGATTTGGGAATAAATGCATTACATTAATGGATTCGCATTGTAAAATACAACATTTATTAAAAGGCATCCTCAAAACTTCACCAAACAAATATAACAAACTAATACTGTAATTGGTAGAATTATCGAAAAAGCACAAATTACAAAAACACAGCAAGTTAATATGACGTTGACGGTTGAACTAAAATAGCCTCGAGTACCAACATAAAAATATTTACTTTTCTATCATTTACCAACTTAATTTCTATGTATGCTAACAAAGCCATCTAGTGCTCTAAACGGATATTAAAAAATTGATTTGACCTTGAGTCATCTGTGTGAACCGTCTATAGAATAGGTGGTTTGTGGTTAACAACCTGTAACTGTTTACATCGGTGCTGTGTGCTATCTTAACAATCTCAAAACAATATTTTGTCAACATAACACAACAATGGACATCAGAAAATATTTTGGAAAGAAAGGTAAGTTGATTTTAACCATACGGTAGGTATCTTTTTGGCAAATTTAGTAGGTGCTATAAAATTCATGATAATTGATAATATTTTTTTTGCACAATAAGAAACGTAACGTTACTTTTTTCTTTCTTCAGTTGACAACAGCAATAAAAGGAAGAGAAGCCCTGGGCAGCAAGATGCCGTCGAGGGGCAACCTGGACCTGTAGTACCTAATCCTGAGATAGGAGTACCTGGACCATCGACTTCTCCTTTGGAAGATCATGATTCACGGGACATTGGCAAGTGGATAGGACGGCAAGAATTTATTTCGGCAGATATGAGAAGGGAGTTACTCCTGAACCCCTGGAAGCCATCGCCTAACTACAATTTCTCAGAAGATGCTATTGGTCTGAAAAGGAAATTCAATTACGATTGGCTGGAAAAGTACTCTCCCTGGCTTGTGTATTCCAAGCACCTTAAAGGACCTTTGTTTCTTCTTTGCTACCTCTTTCCTGCAAAAAACATCCATGGAGTGCAAGGATCGTTCGTTGTAAGGCCCTTTTTAAAATACAAAAACATGCATGAATATTGCAAAAGCCACGCCGCAAGCCAGTGGCATTTACTAGCGGTACAATCAGCAAAAGCCTTTACTGAAGATGTCTCCGTCGACATGCAGCTGCAAACTGCCCAACAGGTGCTGATCACCGAAAATAAGAAATTAATAGCAAACATTATTGGAACCATTATTTTTTGCGGAGTACATGATATACCACTACGTGGCAAAGAACTGCATGAAGGAATATTCGAAGATCTAATACGATTACAAATCTCATCAGGAAATTATGAGTTACAAAGACTCACCAGTGGAGCTAAAAATGCCTCTTACACATCACCGCGCATTCAAAACGAATTAATTGAGATTTGCGGGACGATAGTTACCAACGCAATAATAGAAGACGTCAAAAAGCGAGGGTGTACTCAGTTTTGGCGGATGAAACGTGTGACATAGCGGGACGAGAGCAATTGTCGATAGGTATAAGGTTTCTTGATGAAGCACAAATGATTATTCGTGAAGAATTTATCGGTTTCTCCATTTTGGAACAGATGGATGCGAGGAGTATTGCAAGTGCAATTCACGCCACACTCACTAAACATGGGCTGGACACCGACAAGTGCGTCAGGCAAGGATATGACGGCTGCTCGGCCATGGCAGGTAAGGAAGGCGGAGCGCAAAAATTACCACAAGAAAACTATAAAAAGGCACTGTATTTTCATTGTGCATCACACCTCCTTAATCTGGTCGTCAATGACTTGAATGCAGTACCAGAAATTCGAAACACCATTGGCACGATAAAGGACATTATAAGATTCTTCCGTGAATCATCCCTACGAAGAAGACATGTATCAACTCTACCATCCTTCTGCGAAACCAGGTGGTCCGAGAAGTATAGAAGTATCTCGGTATTCATGACAAATTTTACTGATGTTGTACTAGCATTAAAAAAACTATCCGAAGATGGCAATTCAGCGACGAAGAGAAATGCGTTCCAACTGCATTGTGCAGCAGCCAGGCCAAACTTTATTATATGTACCTGCATCATTGCAAAATATTCTGGGTTCTTGGAACCAATTGTGAATTTTTTACAAACGAAAACACTACATCTTCTCCAATGTTCAACTCAAATAAAACGGATTATCGATGTAGTTAAAGAACACCGTCGAGATAGCAGTAAAATCATAAAAGTGGTCCTCGTACAATCGCAGGTCATTGCCGATAGCCTAGAAGTCGAACTTCAACCGCCAAGAATTGTTACGCCAAACAAATAGAACCAATATGCCATTCACAACTGCTCGAGTACTGGGAACGAGCTATTTTAAAACCCTATTTGGATTCGTTTATCATGTCTCTAGAGACCAGGTTTACCGAAAAGAACGAACCAGGTTATGGCCTACTGCCATCTTTGATGCTTACGTTACGCAAAGAAGGGATTCTGGAAAAAGTTAAAATCGCTGCACAATTCTACGGACTGGACAACTTGGCCGCCGAAGTTGAAGTATGGTTAAATATTTGGCAAAAAAAGGCGGACAAAACATCAAACGTTTTAAGAGAAGCCAAGGATTTTCTCCCTGCTGTATACACCGCATTGGCTATTTCACTGGCGCTACCTTGTACCACAGCCACCGTAGAGAGGTCATTCAGCACTCTCCGAAGGGTTAAAACGTGGACCAGATCTACAATGGGCGAAAGTAGGCTGAACGGGCTGTGTCTACTAAGCATTCACCGGAACATGGTGATGCAGCGCCAAGTGGAAATTGAACAATTAATAGTTAACAAGTTTGCTGAAAATCCCCGTCGTCTTCTTCTTTCATAATAATTTGTAATAATAGATTTTTTTGTATTGTTTAAAACATAAAAATTATAAATTTAAAAAAATTGTATTCATTTATATTTAATATATTTAGTAGAGAGAATAGAGGTGCCTTACCTCGCGACTGGGGGCCAGCCCAATGGGCTCATGGGGAGATATCCCTCCATTTGAGTCAAAATAAGTAGCGAAAAATGTAATAAATAATAAAATTTCCCACGGTGGAGGGAGGCTTGTAAGGCTTTATTCCCTTGCCTTGGGTGGTCGCTGAAACCACCCCGGCCTGCCCCCCCCTGCTTCGATTCCTGCGTACGCCCCTGCTGGGCGAGTTATAGTAAAATCATGTTTCCAATAACTCTAATAACAATATTGTAACGTAGATGATGATTAACAAAACAAAAATTATCAGTGGAGAAAATGGAATGGAACAAGAAATGCAATTACAAGTACACGATAAGGTGTAAAGAAACTTGGTTTCAATAATCCATTATCCCAATACTTTGTGGTCCTATGTCCTGCGGTTTTTTCCTTTTTTATTTTAATTAAAAATTTTAACTTGAATTTTGATTCTTGATTTTTTTCAATTTCTTTTGTAATTACTAGGCTTAATCTTTTCAGTTCTGTATTTAAGATTGTTTGTACTTTTACTTTATTTTATTAGGTTATGTTTTGTGTATTATGTTGTACTTTTTTATTATAATGTTGTAATATATGTACGAAATTTCATAAAATATATTTGTCTAAATTCTTAATTGTTTCAGTGTAAGATTTTATAATTAATTGTATCGTCCTGGCACATTGCAAACATTGCATCCGGAAAAAAAATAGTTTTTACAAACAATAAAATTTAAGAAAGAAAAAGTAGCTCAGAGGTGAATTATAATCGAACTAGACAACCAAAAGCGAACAGCATGATATATTCTGATCAATACCACAGTGCCTTTAATACTCGAACGTGCAGATTCATCACATGGACTTCAACAGATAACATAAAACAATTTGAAACATACCGTAAAGCTCTTAAATAAATTACGAATATATTGTGCTACCTGACGCGCTGGCTAGGAAGACATTATTAGCTAAATAGTAGGTACTAAACAGTAAATTAAAAAAATCCCGACAGGTGAATATAACCTCTGCAACATGGAGACTAGATATAATAACACACTGTATAGAAAAAGTGTCCGTCGAAAGGTGTTAAATTGGTGGCGCTAGTATAGCTACCGGTCCAAAAGTTTTTATAGTAGTGACGGCGTGGTAAATTATTTTAGGTTAGTTTAGGAAAGTGACGGTGACTCACCACTGCGTTGAAGAAATTAAAAGGCTTGTTCAGTTGCCATCTTCACCGACAGCCAAGCTGCACTGAAGGTACTCGATTCCATAGAGGTCAATTCTAAGCTGGTATGGGATTGCATAGGCGCCTTAAACGCACTTGGAGACCATTGCAAGGTCATGGTAGCACCAGGTACCAGGGCACGAGGGTCATAAAGGGCAACGAATTGGCGGATGGCGTCGCAAAGTCGACAATAAATATGGCCACAGGGAAGTGGGTGGCACAGAAATCTCTAGAATGGTGGGTAACCTCACCAGGAAAGAGACAGGCGAAACAGTTCATTAGAGGACATTCGCCAACTTTTACCGCAGACCTAATGAGCAAAGATAGGAAAACTGTCAAAGCCGTAGTGGGTGTGTTGAAGGGGCACTGTAAGCTTAACAGGCACGCAGAGGTTGACAGACGAAGCTATGTGCAGATATTCTCTCACCTAGAGGAGGAAACTGCAGAGCACATCCTATGCCAGTGCGATTACCTGGCGAATGTGCGGTTTCTTGTACTAGGCGATGAGACGCCACCGGTAGGAAACTACATGAACGATTCAGTCTCCACGCTGATTGGCTACTTAAAAGGAGTCTGGCTGGAGAATGTAATCTAGATTCAGAGGACCACAATAGATTCTGAAAAGGTCGCAGTGAAATAGGCCGATTAGCCACCTCATGAAATCTAATCTAATCTAATGGTTTCCTGGAAATAAAAGCATGGGATCACATTATTATAGGATCAATTCCTACAGATTCGAGAATCGTACCAAATAAATTAGTCGAATTGATTCCCGAACGTATAGCTCAGAAAAAGCTGGTCTGAGTTCGAAAAATACGCTACGATAGATCATTCTCATTCCATGGTATTACATTTGTGCGATTTGGTTGTCTGATTCGTTTGATTCATTTTCGAACTTTTAATCTGGCAGTTAAATAACCTAACCTAAAAGACGAAAAGTAAAGAAAACGCAATTAATCCAAGTTAGAGAATAGGGCATGTCCCCAAGTGACAAGTTCACACTAATGACAGTCGCCCAGAGGATAAACAATTATTTGGATAGATTTTTGATTTGTAATTTGGTTGTTTTGTATTGATTTAATGATGCTTTTTATTATAAACAGTCAGATATAGCTTTTAAAAAACCTAAGCAATTAAAACAATGTCGAAGAAAGCACCAAATCAAAATTAATTAAAGAAACTCGAACATGATCGAAATAACTATAAGAACCACATGTTGTGCAAAGAACGCTTGTTTATCATCAGATTCATCAGGCAGGGTGACGTCACGTGGGCTTGTTAAAAATAATGAATCGGAAGCGTAAAGTAATTTGCGTCTTTTGCAAATTTGCAATCACACAAAACGTATATATCTAAGTCAATATTAATATCCATTTTTAAATGAAACAGCCTGTTTTGTTTTCGTCCTGAAAAATTTATTTAGCTAGCGGTAACAAGTAACAATTAAGTATAAAAACATAACCACAAAACTAATAACAAAACACTGCGCATGTCGGGTGAATGTTAACTTTGAAAATACAAGCACGGTTTTTTAGATCATTGATTTACCATTGGTTGAGTGACGTCAGTCTCCGCTGCACCGACATGTTAGATGTTAGAGTCACCAGTGGCACATAAAAAAACGCAGTTGTTATTGTTTACACCATTCATCATATCTGACAACTGACAATCGATACCACTTGAAATTTCTTCAATTTCTGACGCTGTTAATAGTGCAGTCAATACTTTATTATCACCTCTGTTATCACATTCTAAATTGATTTCTATGTGGAATGGTTTGCAATTTTGGTTGATGCAACAGTGAAATGAACGCGTCATTTCTTCAATCTGAAATCCATCAATGAATATAAAAACGCAGTTGGTGAATTCGTAGATCTACCAGTTAATTAAAAATATATGCATTACTTGGTTGGAAAAAGCGACGCTCGAGCGATGAGAGAAGTTTTCGAACTGTATAGTCACAGAGTACATATAATGTACTCTGTGGTATAGTGTAACGTTCGACTGATCATCCTAGAGTATTCGAACGGCTAGAGTTAATCGAGCGCGCTCTAGTGTATTTTTCGAACTCAGCCCAGATACATCTGTCTCTGGAAAACGTTTAAAAAGAAAAATCTGAAATCTTTGTCTTGCTTTGTTTTAAAATTAATAAATTTACTTATATAGTTTTGAAAATGGTTGTTTTCACATGCAATCACTGCGGTGAAAGTTTACGTAAGCCAGCAGTTGAAAAACATTATAATTTTGTATGTCGTACCGTGAAATCATTAACATGTGTGGATTGTTTTAAGGATTTTAGGTTAGTTTTCTTATTTTTATATACAAACGATCTAGACAAATTTCCATTACCCCATGTGCTTATTTAATTCTAACATTTCCCAAACCTTATTAATAGTTGCATATTTCTGTATGAAAGTTGGTTGTTGAATTAGCTTTCTCAAATTCTATTAAATTATTCCTATGGTCATTCTCATAATCTCATCATTTGATTACACCGTTTAACTGGTGTGTGATTTCCTAGAATTATCTAATTATCTTATTGTATATCTAATTTTTATAAACATGATAATTATTTCTATTTTATAATTACAGAGAAGAAGAATATGTAGTTCACACCAAATGTTTGACAGAAGAGGAACGGTATGCTGCTAAAGGCTCTATGCCTAATGGAGTTGTAAAAAAAGGGGAGCTTAAGCAAGAATCATGGGTTGATATGATAAAATCAATTATTGAAGAAGCAAACTTGACTTCATCTCAGAGAAATTTACTTAGCACTATTTCAAATTGTAGTAATATTCCTCGAAAAAAACCAAAATTTGTGGTATGTAATGCTGATTTTAATGTTTTATATAATTTAATCAAATTATCTATCAATATTGACTAGAAATACATCTAAATCGAGATCTAAATTTATTTTCATAAGTTTTACTACATCATTGTGTAATTATAATTTTAAAGGAGCACCATTGACCAGGAAGCAGCGTTGAAATGTGTCGATCATTTCCTCATGCTCAATGGCGAGTGCCTTTAGCGCTGCCTGCCTGTGAAGATGACAATTGAACAGTATGCTCTTTCCTGCCTTTTCATTTCACACTGGCGTATTGCCGTTATTTCCGCTTAAAAAATTGTGACATCCTTTGATAGGATTACTGGGAAAGCTATTCCTTGTATCATCCCTACCATCCCTGCTCCCACGCCCTCCGACGTTTGAGCCGTTCTTATACCCACTTGTATGGGTATACTTTTCTTCCAGTCTTCCCATGTTCCACTAAATGTTTTTATACATTTCCGCTTTAACTTCCTCAACGTCGTTTGCCGGCGACAGAAAGAATCCTATTGAAATAATTCAAATTGTTATAAATAGGATAAGCTTAATTAAAAACATCATGCATTAGTTACTATCATTGAAATATTGAAAAAGTGTTTAATTTCTATTTTGGTTTTAGCATAAAACTTTCAAATCTTAATCACTTTCGGAACTGGAATCCATATCTGATACCACATTTTGTTGTATCGTATTATTACAACTTTGTCAGGGACACTAACTTGCATGACCCAATCTCTAACTTTATGCACGAACAGTTTCTTGATTTGCAACCTAAAGAGCAATTACGTAGTATTTGAACAAAAATAAAGTTTATTACATGCATGTACCTTTTAAACAATTACATGAAGTTAATAAATCCAAGTGTAAAGGAAACTCCGATAATGTTGTAAGTATTGGTTGTGATTCGTCATTATGCATCTCCCAACCATTTTGTAAAGGGTAGCAGGTTTAGATTCTAAACTACTTAACCAAATGTGTGTCTGGCAGTTTACCCTCTAACAATGCAATAGTTATGTCTAGTTGGAGGTAATATACTGATATTTCTAAAAGAAGCTAAAATACCTCTTACAGTATCTATGCAGTCAGAAATTTGTGTACACAAAATAAATCTTCAGTCGAACTTATTAAAAAGTTTACCAGCTTTCCATGCTCCAACTGGATGTGACAGCACTAGTCAATTTGCTGGACTGGGCAAAAAAATCATGCTGGAAAATATTTTTATCCCATCGTGCATTTATAAAAGACGTAGGAACTTCGGAAATGGGGTGGACACCTTCTTTAAACAAATGCAAACATTTGTTCTAAAACTCTATACAGACAGTGATGACGTTGACTGCATAGATACTCTAAGAGGTATTTTAGCTCCTTTTAGAAATATCAGTAAATTACCTCCAACTAGAGATAGCTTACTATTGCATTATCAGAGGGTAAACTACCAGACACACATTTGGTTAAGTAGTTTAGAACCTAAACCTGCCACTTTGGACCCTTTACAAAATGGTTGGGAGATGCATAACGACGAATTACAAACAATACTTACAACATTATCGGAGTTTCCTTTACTCGTGGATTTTTTAACTTCATGTAATTGTTTAAAAGGTACATGCATGTAATAAACTTTATTTTTGTTCAAATACTACGTAATTGCTCTTTAGGTTGCAAATCAAGAAACTGCATAAAGTTAGAGATACCATGTATTGGATCATGCAAGTTAGTGTCTTTGACAAAGTTGTAATAATACGATACAACAAAATGTGGTATCAGATATGGATTCCAGTACCGAAAGTGATTAAGATTTGAAAGTGTTATGCTAAAACCAAAATAGACATTAAAAACTTTTTTATTATTTCAATAATGGTAGTAACTAATGCATGATGGTTTTAATTAACTATTAACATTTTATGGTAAATTAAAAGAGTTCATTTATGACTAAAGAACTAAAAATCACGATTAGAATATCTAAAAAGAGTATTAGTTGCATACATTTGGGAAATAGCGGGCAGCGCAGGGTGCGTTTGAGGGTACCGATTGCATTGAGTGCGCCGCATTTTTAGTGACATCCTCCTAATCAAAATTAAGTTTCTCGCTTATTATCCAGCCAATTTTAGCAAACAAAAAACCATTAGAAGTAGAAATGAGAGGGCTATTTTCTTTGTTTTGGGGTATTTTTTGATTGGACTTTTTGTTTCGCCGCAATGGCGATGAATAATAATTGAAAAGTGTCTTTCAAACGCCACTGTTACCGTTTAGCCACAAATCACAGAAATAAAATTCATTGTTCATTTAAACTAATGTGAATTGTGATTTTTTTTGTTAGTTTCCGTTGATACTAGAGGATCCGCTTTTAACCAGTTGATAGAACTCGTCTTGGGGAATAAATTGTTTTAACAAAAATGCTCCCCCACCCTTCCCCCCGTTACGATTTTTATACTGCCGGGTACATTCGACTTAGAAAGGGATACACTATCATAATTTTGAATATGTCAAATCATTTAAAAAAAGAGTTGCACACGGAATTAGTTTTTATACGACTTTTCAATCTTTGAGCACTATACTAGTATCTAATTTGGTCCATGATACCTCATACTTTTATTTAATATTCTTCATATAAAACTAGATTCCTACAAAAAAAACAGCACCCTCTAATGTTCACTAGTATAAGGTGGAATATACAGCTTTCATGAAAAGTCTCGCACCAAGGGATTATCTTTGAAATGGATAAAGGGAAAGTTATGAAATTCTAGGACGATGAGACTTTATTCTGCATATTTTAGAGCAAATGTCACATGTTTTTGACGTCAGCGTTTAGCGTACGGCCGCCATCTTGAATTTTTTGATATGGCAACCTAGGTCGAGTTCCAAAAATAATAGCAATTAGCAATGTATCACTTTACTCGGAAATTATAATAGAAATTAAACAAACATATTAAAATTGTAATTTTAAACAAAACTGGATGTTACAGAAATTTATAAACTGAACATTCGTTAAGTGTTTCGCTAATATGTATCTACTTTTTCAAAGTTTCAGTTGTAGTAGAGTTTGAAAGACTAGAAATATATGCAGAATAAAGTCTCATTCATCGTCCTAGAATTTCATAATTTTCCCTTTAGCCGTTTCAAAGATAATCCCTTGGTGCGAGACTTTTCAGCAAAGCTGTATAACCTTTACATTGGTGGAAAAAGATGTTAACAACAAGACCATCTTTGCAAACTTGGTGGACTTGCATCAACAACCTTTTAAGGCGAAGACAAAAAGGAAAAAAGGAAGGATAGTTTTTCATTCTCCCCCCTCTCGAGGGGAGCGGGCCGCTATAGGCTTTCCGGAGCCTCTTCAGCCAACATTGGAAGTAATAAGGATTGTTTTTTCAGGGGATGGGAGTAGAGGGGACGGTGGTAGGTGCCTGACAGGTGTGTACTGACCCAGCATTCGCCTATTGCTACGAGAAAACCTCTGAAAAAACTCATAGCAGGTCAGGCGGACCTGGGATTTGAACCACGGTCCTTCCGAATGCAAGCCGAGAGCGTAACCACTACACCACTTGCTCGGTAGGCGAAGACAACAATTGCTTCGCATTTTATTGTTTGTTTCCAAAAATCTCCTCAGGCGATTAATCGTGCCATGGTATTGTCATCTTGAACATTCGACCCTCATTTTTCTAATTTCATTGATAACTTCCAGCAAACAAATTGAAGTATACTGATTAACTGTCATTTAATCTTCTAATTGTTGTTGTTTTATCTCCAAATAACAAAATACGTTTCAATATATTGGTTGTATTTAAAATCACTTGAAAATAATATCTACAAAATTTTATACATTACAAGGTAATTGAATTATAGCTGAAGAATTGGGAATATTACACCTAGTACATAATTCAAAGTATTTTTATTCAATTTATGATTAAAATAAATGAACATAGTGTATGGGAGTTGATTATAATTTATTCTTTTCTTTTAGAACTTCATTAAGAGTTCATCGGGCGGCAGAGTGAATATGAAGGATGTTGAAGAGGTATGGAATATTATAGAGAGTTACAAAGTTAATAAAGGGAATCGCCAACTTGATTCTAATAAAAGAAAAAATAATGAAGATGCTTTAAATGATAATAATGACTCAGACCAACCAACAAAGAAAAAACAAAGCAAAGAACAGAATCATACTGAAAACAATACAATAGAGGATTCAAATAAACAAAGCGACAATAGCAACATTGATATAAATCAATCAAAAAAGAAAAAGAAGAAAAATAAACTTCAATACCAAGAAAATGATACAGTGGAGACCCAAAATGGAAAAAACAATACCGAAGAAAGTGTTTCTATAGAGGATTTTGAGCAAACTGAAAAGTTTAATTTTCAGTCTGAAATAATTAGAATTCTAGAACAAAAGAAAAACGTTTCACTTAAAAAACTCCAGAAAAAAGCAATAAATGCGTATCTTAAAAATTCGGGAGAAGTTGAAGTTACTCCAAAAATTATAAAAAAATTCAATAAAGGACTGAAAAAAATATCCAATGTTAAAATTGTAGACGAGTGTATTTCATTAAAACCAAACTGACATCTACATTTGTATTTGTACAATGTATTTGGATTTAATAAAATGTATATAAAATGTTATTTTATTAATTAACTGTAGTTAAAACGTTACCTATAATTATTTTTGCCATTTCATTTTGGAAATAGTGCAGGTTATGTTTCTTCAAAAACAACAATTTAAAAGTAGAAATAAGTGTTAATTAGATTGATTGATTGGTTCAGAACTCCCAGTCAAGTACTCGGCACTTCAACCATTGTTAAGATTAATTCTCTTGTTTGTCATAAAAAATAATTTTGTATACGCGAAACGTGGCACCACCGCCCTAAAAACCAGAGTCACTTTTTTGCATGTTTTGTTTTCTAATGTGAGAGAGCCGTCTGCCGACAACGTTCCGACAATGCATTCACACATCAGCGTTGTAACTGTTACATGTTACAATATTCTTATTATTCTTACAATACAATAAAATAATACAGTCCACTCAATTCATAATAGTTTTTTTCTACTCCTGTTTTATAATATACTTATTAAAAGACTAAAATCTGTATCATAATTTATCATAATTTAACAGAAGAATCCTGACATCAAATTATGAAGATTTAACCCAAAACACCCAAATAAAATGTAGCTGCTTACTTAGTTACAGGGTGAATTGTTTAAAAATTTAAAAATTATTTGTGATCAGTACTTTAAAACTGTTTTACGTATTCATTTCATATTTGGCAGAAAGTGTAGACACTGTAAACCCTACTAAATTATGTTACACAAACGTTTCTGGCTACTACCAGAGGCGTACGACAGGGGCAAGTGACAGGTTAATCATTCCCAAATTCTACGCCACAGGCGGAATAGAAATTTTAGCATAATTTTTCGATTCTCCAATACTTTTTACGTAAATAAAGTACTCTTTTCTCATAACGATAAAGTCAATATTTCTCGAGATATTTTAAGTTAAATATTAAGCAGCACAATTTTGATGTGTAATCTATGTCGATGTTTTGGACCAGTGAATTGCATTTAATACGCAAATGAAACTTTTTTATTATGGGTTTTAGGAAAAAAAGTTATTCATCATAAAAAGTTCTGCATTATCTAAAACCTAAAATGCAATCATTAGATATTTCTTATTTTGAGCCGTATACGAGGTTTGTCAAAAAATATTAATCTTACTCAAGAGTAAAGTACCTTTATTTTTTACAATACAGAAAAATTGTAAGAAGTAAAGTTGTTTAAAATTAAAAGTTATATTCAAATATGCAATTACAGCTATTTAGCATGAAAATTAAGATTTGGTGATTATTTACTATTCATTCCGTATTAATTATTCTGGTTTGGTACAATTTAATGTAATCTAGGATGCTCTGTCATGAAGTATTTGACAGTGAATGTCAGAATGGGTTAGTTTTCATAAAATTACAGTAAAAATGGCAGCTTTACTGACTTGTGAAGAAAAAATAGAAATAGTTTTAATTGTTGGAGAAAATTACAATACACATAGAGAGGCAGCAAATATTTTCAACAACAGACATCCCCATAGAAGCATCGGGTATTCAACACTTACCAAAATAATGAAGAAATTCAAGACCAGTGGAAGTGTTGATAAGTTTAATAATAAACGCATAAAACGGGTTGCCAATGAAGACACTGAGTTGGAAGTGATGCTTTCTGTCGTCGAGGAACCAAAAATCGGATTACGCAAAGGGGCTTCTCTAATCACAAATACTTCGGTAAAAAAAGATACAGTGGCAAATATTTTAAAACGTTATAAATATCATGCATACAAACCTCAATTCGTACACACATTACTACCAAGAGATTACGATGTTCGATTTGAATTCTGCGCTTTGATCCAAGGAAAGTTGGAAGAAGACCCGTTTTTCGCAAGAAGTATAATTTTTTCCGATGAAGCCACATTTTCATCCAACGGAACCGTCTCATCACAAAATTGTCGCTGGTGGTCCAACAGTAATCCAAATTTTGTAATAAAAAGTCGTAGCCAATATTCGTTTAAAACGAACGTATGGTGTGGGGTTTACAAAAATAAATTAATTGGACCATTTTTTTATCGACAATCGTTAAATGCCGCACGTTACTTACAATTATTAGAAAATCAAGTAAGTGATTTTTTGCACGAACTTCCGTTAGAAGAACGTATGAAAATTTGGTTCCAACAAGACGGTGCCTCCATCCATAGTACCGTAAACGTTAGAGAACTGCTTGAAATTATGTTTAATGGAAAGGTGATTCACAGGTATTCAGCTATATCCCAGGTCTCCTGATTTAACTCCACTTGACTTTTTTTTATGGGGTTACTTAAAACAGAAGGTTTATGAGCGAGGACCATTTGATGATGTAGACCATTTGGAAAGGATTATTTCTTAGGAATGCCAAAAAATTACTCCAAATATTATACGGAAAATAATAAAAGAGTTTCTGACAAGAACAATTACATGTTTAGAAAGAGAAGGTGGATATGTCGAAGCTTTAGTAGTTTAAATTAAAATTTAATTATGTTTGTTAGTTATAAATAGATTTTTGTTTAGGTACATAATATTCTTTGTGTGGATTCTCCTATTTCTAAGATAAATAATTATAATGCAGCACGTATTTAAATACAAGATTGTCCAAACACATTAACAAATAGAAAGGTTATCATATTTTTAACAGATGAGAGGGATAAAGTCAGTATTGAAATTTACGATTACAAATACTTTATAATGTAAAACGTAAATAATCACCAAATCTTAATTTTCATGCTAAATAGCTGTAATTGCATATTTGAATATAACTTTCAATTTTAAACAACTTTACTTCTTACAATTTTTCTGTATTGTAAAAAATAAAGGTACTTTACTCTTGAGTAAGATTAATATTTTTTGACAAACCTCGTATACGACTCAAAATAAGAAATATCTAATGATTGCATTTAAGGTTTTAGATAATGCAGAACTTTTTATGAAGAATAACTTTTTTTCCTAAAACCAATAATAAAAAAGTTTCCCATATGAGTCCAACTTAAGTAGACACACTGTAGAAGCGGATTTATGCTTTGCTTTAAAGGTAAGGTATTTTTCAAAACACGGTACCTATTTGTTAAAAATCGTACTTGAATTCAATATGGATACGAAATAATAAGATACCAAGTAAAACTGAAAATACGAAGGTAAATACTGACAATTATTTAAACGCCACTGGATAATCAATGTCAGTCAATTGTCGAAGTGACAGGGAAGAACACACGCACGCGCTTGCCAATAGGAAGTCAGGTGGTTACTTAGCAACGGCATTTCGATGAATATTCACCAATAGAGTTAGTTTGGGGGGCGTGGTAATTATGATTTTCGCACGACGTTGCCGGCTTGAAGGAAACCCATAACATATTTGGAAAAGTGTTCATCTTTTAATATTCAGAAATTGAAAAAATAATGTTAATAGACAAAATCCAATGAAACAAGCTCATTAAAGAACTAACGTTTAATCATTATCGACATATTGTTAATAATAAAAAGTCCATTTTCTAATTATTATCACTACATACTTAGCACTTTAGGTTTTTCATAGTTAAACGTGGCAACTTCGAATGTTTTCGACCGCATTCCTTTCACAGCTTCAGTTATGTTTGCCAAACTATACTGGTTCTGAACTTGCCGAACAGCCACCATTTGTGTTAAATTATTGTTTACATTATAATTTACAACTTTATTTTTCGTAAACAAATTGGTTTACGTTTGATATTTATCTTCACTTATCTGACAGCTCGATTACTATTGGAAGTTTTATACTGGGGTAACATTCACTGAGACTTAAAATATCTATTGTGCCCCTTTCTTCTACTTTGTTCCTGATGGAAGGCTTCAGATTAGGTAAATATCCCTTTTCTATCCAGTATAGTTTCTAGGTGTTGTGTCCTAGACTTCTCTATTGTTATGCATTCCGCAAGTATGTGAATAGAGATTTCTTCTACCATACCACAGAATTTACATTCTTCTTGCTCCACTAGTTTGAGATTTTTGAGGAGCCCATTCAGGTGGCAGTGTAAGGACACGTGTAAAAACCCTTAGTGCAGTCTTTATGGCTTAGGCATTTAATTGTTCTCACATGGTTATAGTTTCCCAGGAGTATCTTTTATTGTCTTAGTCCTACTAGATCTTTCCAAAGGTCAGATCTTCTTTTCTTTTCAGCGTTACCTATTTCTTATATTTCTTTGGCGCTGATACCGCAAAAGAGTTCCAGTCCCCAAAAAGGAGTATCGGCATCTCTTTGCTGGTTCATCTGCTATTTCATTTCTTTCTATTCCAGTGTGTCCTGGAACTTATAGTAAGGTGACGGTGCTGTGCGACTAGTAAATTTAGTTTTCCTAGTCATTCCCATACCATTTTAAAACTGTGTATAATATCTACGCAAGAATCATGCTTGACTACCCGCCATGATAATAATGCTACTAGTTACTACTGCCGTTATTGCCTCATATATGAAAAAGCGCTTCGCATTTGACAGTTTTCTTCTAGTTTCTAGCCGGTCAATATAATATCAACATAATAATAATGTCAAAAATCAAGCCACTAAAAATATGTTAACTTGCGCATACATGACCTTTAAATTTTTAAAGATTTCTATTTGTTTTCAAGCCTGAAAGTTGCAGCAAAGCAAGTCGAAACGCAAGCGCAAATATTATTCAACAAATCCAGCAATTTCACATGTTCTTGAAAGAGGCTGTAATGTAAGATTAATTTTCGCGTTCGAAAAGTCACCTACCAACGATGCAATTTATATCACGAAACCATTTGAGGTATTAAAATGTAATTTGTAATAAATAATAGCGAGAGGGGTTATTTTTTAATTGAAAATGTAATTATTTATCGATTAAAAGTCGATTTTTACGGAAGTTTAACAAGTTAATAGCCCCAAACCCGCAGAGGGTGATGCTTACGTCTAGTATAAATTATTTTATTTTGTATTTGACAAAATAATTTCTTTTTAATGGATACGTCAACATGATTTGTAGAATTTTGAAAAAGTATAAACAAAAAACTGATATTTTCATCAACTTTTTCATTTCTCGTCGAATTTTACTTGAAATTTTTAAAAAGCAATGTTTGTTTTGAATACACACATGACCAAAAGTTGGGATATTAGATTGTGTTCTTGAAGAACAAAATATGGGCGTCGACCCAGCTCTGTAGTGAAACGCCTCTGATGGCGATAACTACAGCCAAGCAGAGTCGAGCGAGGTTAGTACTTGGATGTGTGACCACGGATGGACCTAGTGTAGTTCGGTGTGGACATATTGAAAATGCCACTATATACTCTGTCCTTTTTTGAATGGCAGCACGAAGCCATGAAATAATCATAAACCATAGGCGTTACGTTTCTTACCAAAATGTGAAACGAACTTTTATACAGTAAACACGGATTTACTAAGAGCAAGTTATGAGAATATGATATGGCTAGATATATAAATCAATGAAATACTTAGATGGTAATTGCTGAGAAACACTTTAGGTAACTCTAAATTCGTTTTTAAGAATCGGACATTATTACAAAATGATAATACCCGATATAAAATTTTTATTTTTCCAATACATTCTCCTTCCATAGTTTTAAGCTGTACTTAATAGTTTATAGCACCCTCATTCGTATCTCGAATTATTGCTCATAAAGTATTTGCTTACTTCTTAGGTACCTAAAACTAATACAATTCGAAATTTTATTGATATTATGAAGGATAATGAATCCAATATTATAAGTTCTATTATTTGCGATTAAAACATTTTACGTCAGCTTACGAAGTCGCACACAGGTCGCACTTACTATAGTTTGACATATACATGATAATTATTATTAGGCTTTCCAGCGACATGTGAAATAAAATTTAATATGGCGTCCCCGGGCAAACAAAAATATGGTTTTGGTCTTTTGGTACACACAAAAGTGTTTATTTTGGTGGAAGGTGATTTTATTTGGCTTTAAGGATTGTCTTGTGTCTTAATTATAATAATAAACAATAAAAAGTTTAGTTTTATAAAACTTTTTTGTTGCATATGTAGACTTTGGACCAACTTTTGGTTAAGTTGTGCTCACATAAAAACATTCATTTTTCGTTAGTTTATTTTCATTATTATATCTCTGTATTTAAATAAGTTAGAGAGATGAATATGCCTTATTGTCAAGAAAAATTGCTATAATTTTATGAACAAAGTGATATAAAAACTTGAAGAATAAAATGGGAACATAAAATAAAATAATTCCAACGTTAATATTACATGGATTTTCCAAATAGGCGATTATTTTATGTATTAACAACTTTTAGACTAGACAAATTTAAAAATAATTTTCATTCATTTGAACTACATTCCAAAGAAAATTAGACTTCTTCCAAACTCACTGCAATACCATGAGTCGTGGGAAACAGTTTTTGAATTTACGCTATCAAAACGAAAGCATTTGATCATTTACTTGATCATACAATATCATTGGTATACCATCATCAACATCATTACAAAAAAGAGCCTTTCTAGCTCGTCAAACTTCTGCATAGGATGAGGGTATGCTTGTAATTAAATCTATTCTTTCTCAGCTACTTTTTTTTCATATATAGGATATTGTCAATATTACATCCAAAATATGAAAATAATAAACTCAAGTATTACCTTGCCTACTAAAACAAAAACTCTATTGACTAAAGTAGATTCTACTTTCAGCACAAAGTCAAATTCAAAATATTTGTAGGCTTGTAAACTTTCATAAGTCTCCATCTGCTCTTTGGTGCAAAAAGAGTATGAAAATACCAAATAACCAATTATATTGATATCTAGGAGTTAATCCATTTCTCAAATTGGTTAAAAACTAAAGAAGGTTTTCAACGAAACACAAATTCTAACCACAGCGTATACAGATACATGCAATGAGAAACGGAACATAGCTGTTTAATGTATTCTCCGATCTAAATAGTCCACCAACAAAACATATTTCTATAAATTCACTTCAATGAATATCAAGTATTTAGCTGGACAGCTGGATTCAGAACCACTTTAAGAAACCCCGCCCTTTCTCCTTTCAAAATGTTACTGCGCATTTGTTGCAGTTTTGTAAACATCCACAATTACGAAATTTTTGAATTATTCGATCAACTGTAGACAGTGAAGGCGCTGGTTGGTTTTCAAAAGCAACAACGAATAAATTTATTATTTCCCTAATCGAGTGACCTCCATAATACCACGATAAAATTAGAATTTTTTCCTGAAGAGTGTACATTTTGATTTCTCTGCGAATTTATTTTATTTTGAAAAGTTATGGGCTTGAACAGCACTCTCAGTTATCGACTGTTGTTTACTGACTGACGCTAATTGAGGACCGCCCACAGTTGAGAATACGGAGTGGTGGGAATTGTACGATATGTTGTAGGTGTCCAAATAAACGATTGTAATAATCATGTTTTTAAAATGTTGTAGCTTGATGTTGGTCGACTAGTTCAAAAGAAGGTCTGATACAATGCTTAAAACCCCTATGTTCCGTTTCTCATTGCGTGAATTATTGAACACTGTTTACCATTGAATAGACAATACAAAACTGACCAGCTGTCCAATTTGTTTGCCCTGGACGGCCTTATTAGGTCACGTGATCTGAATTGCCTAATTCTAAATTTAATATTGTTATAAACATGTATAGTTTCTTGGAAAGTTTTATAAATAAATAAATATCAAAACATAGTTTGCAGAACGCACGTCACTGATCGGTACTTCTACCATCGATAGTTTGTAATAATTTTCGTTGAACGGTCACTGTTTTTGAAAAATATTTTTCAAAACTTAGTTTGTAAAGCGTAGAATAATATAATTTATTCTTTGATATCTGTTGGTAACACGCTTTACTAAATACGACAATTTTACAGGAAACTGTTGTCAAATTCGAATTTTTGTTTGTGATTTTGAGGTGAAGATGTCGCTATTGTCGCAACTTTTACATTTCCGTAACTGGAAGGTATGTAGAGTTGGTGATTATAGAGACATATTCAGTCCGGGATTAACTCTCGGACGATAACATATAGCTTGTACTGATGGGGCGCAAATACGCCGAAACCGGTCTACAAGTTATGTTGTCCCTTTCAGTTACAAACCAGAATGGTTGGTTTAAATCTTGTAGATTTACCAACCTCGTTTGAATTGAAGTGTAATTCAATGTCTGTCGGGACATGTAGCCCGGGAATTAATTGTTTCTTCTTCGTTGAACGGTCACTGTTTTTGAAAAATATTTTTCAAATCTTAGTTTGTAAAGCGCAGAATAATATAATGTATTCTTTGATATCTGTGAATAATTTTATCGTTCTATTGTTATTAGAAATAAAATAGAGTGGACTGAAAAAGTAATATCGAAAACACGTGAAGTCTTAATCAAACATGTTTGTTACCATGAAATTTATTTGGTAATTTGATCTTAAAATGTATAAAATCCTTGTAGTAGACACTTTACAGAATTTCTACAAAATCTTCTAATTCAACTGTATCGAACAATGCTTCATTATAAATAAAACTGTAATACTCGTATTTACAAATTTCCTATGACAATTCCTAATTTCATGTACCCTTGTGTGTATTTTAGTTTGTGTAAAACGTAATCACATTCTTGTTATCATCCCGGTTGAGATTTCAACCCTTTCAAGTTAGTAGAATGTACATGAAATTTTAAACATCTTAATTAGAAACGTTCAACGCGCAGCTATTTCAGTTGATTGTTCCGTTTGTGTTGAACTAGAAAAGCTCTCTCTTGTTGGTAGGTACTTGACCAAATTTAAGTGTCTATCGGTGAATACGTTGTGAATGTTAACCTTAAAATTACAATATTTATACTGGTTAACCAATGTAACACGCAATCATCTCCTTTTGGCTGAAAATAATTTATTTTATGTACGTTTATAGTTTTTATTTAAAAAGGATCACAACTAAAGGAGTTAGGCTTACATTAGATCAGAAAATAAAGTATTAAAGGTGGATTCGTGCAAAAAAATTAAAACTAAAACTAATTTAAAACTAAAACTAAGAAGATAAAACCATGTAATGTAATGTAGATGTTCATGCAAGAAACTAAGAAATTAAGATTTAAATTAAAACTAAGAAAGATGTCCAACTTTCAACTAAGAAATTAATTTCTTCCATGAATTCGACACAACGCATGCGTCAAGCCCTGGCCACAGATTACCTACTGGTGATTTGTGTGAATTTATTGTTTACATGAGGTTACATTACATGTGTGGAAATATTTTTACAGTTTACAACAATGTTATTCGTAAAAAAGTTGGTTTACGTTTAATTTTATCTTCAGCTACCTAACAGCTCGATTACTATTGGAAGTTTTGACAAATCATTGAAGAAACTGCGCATGTCCAGTTGATTCATTAATTTATGTTCCATGAACAGCTGACTATTCTTAGTTTAAAATTAATCTTAAATTAGTTTTAGTTTAGTTGATGTTGCATGAATCCACCTTTAATCACTTTTTACAACCCAGAA
Organism: Lochmaea crataegi; assembly: GCA_947563755.1. Taxonomy (NCBI): domain Eukaryota; kingdom Metazoa; phylum Arthropoda; class Insecta; order Coleoptera; family Chrysomelidae; genus Lochmaea; species Lochmaea crataegi. The sequence continues at coordinate 56,159,445 of OX387422.1, read as the reverse complement.
TTATAAGAAACTTGCCAAAATCGAACCACTTCAAACAATCCTTACATCTGCTTGCCGCCATTTTAAAAATTGTCGCTATCTCACACATACACTAAAAACGTGTTAACGCCTCAAAGACTTTTTTCAAAATAGCAGTGCGCTTGCAGCGGACCTAGTCTGGTTAAACTCGGACTATCGCGATATCTTTATTTTTAGTTTTGTTTCGTTTAAAAAAGGTTGTTATAATTGACAGTAGTTTTGACTTTGGTAATAATTCTCAAGTCAATGTTATATTCTAATGATATAATAAAATACTATCCCAATCTAAGACACATTACTGGTTTATATTACTTCTTAATAATAACAAAACGGTATGTACCAAATTCCATGCTTTTATTCCAATTTGCAAGATGATTCTAATAACCTATTACGGATAGGAAATTTGAGTTTCCCGCGCATTTTTTGACGCTACGTGTGATTGCTGATTTCCACGACCAACAAACGCACGCTGTGCCATACAAAATGTTAGGCCTTCGCACTCGCAGAGTAAGTGCTCCGCGGTTTCGTCTTCTTCCTGGCATAACCTACATAGGCTGTCATCTGCTAGGCCAATTGTGTGCATATGCTCCCTTAGCCTACAATGCCCTGTCAGCATTCCCACCAACATCCTCGTCATTTCTCGACTTTGACATAGTAGGTCGCGTGACAGTCTGACCGAAGGGCTTTTAAGGAATAGCTTAGCGTGCCTTTGCCCCGGAGTTTCATGCCACCAGCGCAACGCCTGGTTGTTTATCCATTGGTGGATGCTCTCCTTGGTGAGGCATTTAGCAATTCCGCAGGAAGGTTCTGGCCCTATCATGACCTCCGTCGCTCCCTGCTTGGCTAATTCATCGGCCTTTTCATTGCCTTTTATTCCTTGATGGCCTGGCACCCAGGCTAGGGTCACTCTATTATGACTACCTAGTCTGTTGAGGGCCTTGCGACACTCCCACACCAGATTTGACGTCGTCCGATATGAGCTTATCGCTTTTAGTGTTGCTTGGCTATCGGAGTAGATGACGATTCTTTGGCTATCTACCTCCCGTCTCATCAACTCTTCTGCACAGCATTGCACCGCCATTACCTCTGTCTGAAAGACAGTGGCATGTTTCCCAAGGCTTAGAGAGATCGTGATCTTCTCTTGTACCCCATATATTCCGGCTCCTACTCCAGAGTCTGTTTTAGAGCCATCAGTGTACCAGTTGAGATTCGCTATTATAGGAGGCCCTGTATCCCAGTCCTTTCTCTCTGGAATGATTACTGTGAATTCATTTTTAAAACTATATTGTGGGGCAATCTGATCCATTGGCATACCCAGTATTGGATCTGCCTTTATTTCTTCATATAGCTTTTTGTAGACCTTACCTTGTCCTTGACTTATCGGAGGAGGCCCCTGTAATAATCTGTGACTTACAGATCTTGCATTTCCCTGAACGAAGATATGCAGTGGTGGCAGGTTCAGGGCTGCAGTCGGCGTCGTTCTCATGGCCCCTGTGATACTTAGGCAAGCTTGCCTTTGGATACCACTTAACTGCCTTTGCGCCCCAATCTGCAGTGTCCTGGGCCACCAGACTACTGATCCATAGGTTATCATTGGCCTCACGACCTGTGTATATAACCATTTGGTCATGTTAGGATTCAATCCCCAATTCTTCCCACACATCTGCCTACACCTTCCGAGAGCGATTCTGGCCTTGTGCGTGGTTTTTTCGATGTGAGAATTCCATGTAAGCTTCTGGTCAAAGATTACCCCTAGGTACTTAACTTCTTTAGCAAATGGAATTTCCACTCCGTTAATTTGTGGCTTTTGTAGACCTTGCAAATTTCTCTTTTTTGTAAACGGTACCAGTGTAGTTTTGTGAGGGTTCACTGCCAGTTCCTCCTCCCTACACCAGCCACTTACTATATTAAGCGCCATTTGGGTGCGCTCTGATATCGTGTTTGGAAACCGTCCTCTTATGACGACAGCAAGATCGTCCGCATACCCTAGGCACTGAATACCTTCATCGGACAGCCGTACTAGAAGAGTATCTATGTTTTAACACTAATAATTATTATAGTTTTGTAGAATAATAATATATAATAAAAACTATAGGCGAGTCAAAAACTAGAAGTATTCTATACTAGAAGACAGTTTTACGGCTTTTTTGTTAATATTATTGTATGTTTGGTTGCCTATACTAAAATCGTTTATTATTAGAAAACCGTTCAATAATAGGAGTCATTAATGAATGGTTTTGTGTACATTAGAATTGCTCAAAAACGCACGATCGACGAAAAATAGTTTGAACGATTCGCGTACACAGTGTTAGGATACCATACTGTGACCTTCAGTTTTCTGTCGCTAGGAGGACTAGCGCCAGGCACGATTCGCGAATATCTTCATAATATTTTTGTCCCCATTAAAATTAGGCACCAGTTTTTTCCAAATTATTTGTTGAAACGTTTTATATTGTTTTTCCCACTTTCTACCGATAATAAACTTGGATTTATTTTATCTTAAAACGTTTGGGAACCTCTGGGCGATATAAGTTTTTTGTACATGATGTTTTTTTTTATTTTAGCAAGACGGAAAATCAACAGCGTTCGGCGAAGATTTCAAAAAAGTAGCTAGACATTGTTTTGATTTGAATCCCGAACAATTAGTCGCGGTAGGAATAAATTGTACGGCCCCGCGACTGATCGAACCTCTACTAACTGGAATAAATGATGATCGAAAAGATAACCCCAGACCGCTAATCGTCTATCCTAATAGCGGGGAAAATTACGTCGTCGAGTTGGGGTACGTAAAAAAGTATTAAAATAAATAACAGAAACTCGTTTGGATTCCGCATTTTTAAAATGTTTGCTTAATTAATTTGCTTTACAATTAGAGATTTCGTTTATCCGTGGAAGGGAAAAAAGTTACACTGCATGCCTAATCTAATAATGAGATTAAAGGAAGTATGCTAATGTAGTCAGAATTTTTAACGCCGTTTTTATTTTAATATAATTAAATGTATGTTATGTATTCGACTAACTTGCAATGCTAGATAAATGTGACATTGCCTGTGTGAAAAGATACTAAAATCCCTTTAATGTTACCTCGGGTGAAAATGACTTAAATAGAAGGACGATTAGTCGCGAAAAATTGCTTAATAGTTGACGCTGTCTTATGTCAAAATTGTAAGGTCAATGGAATAGAGAAAACCGTGGAGATTAGAGTATCCAACGACCATACAATGTACAAGGGTTGTCTTTTATATTTTGCATATAGAGCTAGAAAAAAACAGTAGATAACTTTTAAACACTATTGTTTTTCAAAGTACGAAGAGAAATGCATTTTTGCATCCTTTGGAACTTGGGATTGCAATCCGGAAAAACGGATCCGGTAATCCGGCATCATTAAACATTTACCGGATCCAGTGCTAGCAATTTTAGGCAAAATAATGCTTTTGCATGAGTAGGTACTTTAAATGCGTTGTGCGTGGTGTTCATGTGCCTAGTCGCCCCACCCTATAACGCTGCGCCAGTACCGCGCCGCTCCCCGCATCCTCATCGCGCATCCTACTCAGTTCAGTATCGTTTGCCTCGCTCGAGGCAATAAATATGAGTATAAGTTCTACAGTTACAAATTTCGCGAGTACCGTTAAATCAGATTTGATAATTGAGTTCGAATATCATAAGAAAAAAGATTCTCTTTGAGTTTTGAAGTATGTACCAAAAAAATCACCGATATTTGAACCTTAATTTACACCACAAAGAAAACACTTTATTCTGGGCTTGATTAGAATACATGGTTCATGTACTGCGGAACATACTATCAGTCTAATAAAACACCGCTTAAAAAGATTCGGTCTTGATACTGATACTGATATTATTGGCATGAGTACTGACGGCGCAAGTGTCATGGTCAAAGTAGATAAGCTCATGAATTGCTATCAACAACTGTGCTTCGCTGTGGTCGATATTTTACATAAACAGAATGAAGAGAAGGCAGAAGAACACCTAGCAACAACGCCAACAACATCTAATGAATCAGATACAGATGACGAAGACGCAACGAATGATGATGAACAAGGAGTTACAGTTACAATAACGGATCCTTGTCATCCTTATCTTTCTAAGGCTGAAGTAATTCCTAGATACAATGATATTCTTGAAAAAGTGCGAAAGTGGTAAAGCTGTTCAAAAGATCGCCTACTAAATACGATATGTATCAGCTCAAGTTTGTAAAAGAAGATACAGGTAAATAATTAAGCCTTATTTTGGATTGCCGCACACGTTGGAATAGCCTTCTGTCTATGATGGAAATATTTTATAAGCTGAAAGTGTGTATCGATAAAGTTTTAATAGATATATAGGATCTGACATTAAATTTACTGACCTTGAATGGTCGAAAATAAAAGACTTCATTGACAGTTTGCAGCCATTTAAATTGGCTGTAGAGGTTCTATGCAGAAGAGATTCGACCCTGTTACTTCAACAACAACACTAAAATTTGTTTTAGAGAAGTTGTTCACTCATGATGCGGTGTTAAGTACTGAAGCAAGGATTAACGAACTCCGCACTGCAGTAACAGGCATATTAATATACTTAGAGAATCCAAAGAAATATCATGAAAATGTAAACCGATCTGATGATACATTTACTATGCCAAAGAAAAAAGTCATACGATTAGAAATGAGAAAAATCTTAGAAAGAGTTATTCAAGATGATAACTCTAAATAAAACATGGAAGAAATAGTAGAAGATATCTTAGATTCACCATCACTAAAGCAAGATTTGTCATTACAGGAATAATTACGATTACGAATCCAGCAAGAAACCACCTGTTATAGCATACATACTAAAAAAGAGGGAGATTTTGATAAAGTACTAAAAAAGGAAATGACTACATTTGAAAGTGTCGGAGTTCGAGGAGAATACTTGTCTGCTATTCATGATTATTTGCTGACAATAAAGCCGACAAGTGTAGAAGCTGAAGGGGCCTTTTCGGCTGCAGGCTATATTAGCAGCTCTATGAGAAGTCGACTAGCAGATGACACAATTAACACTATTTGTTTTCTAAGATCCTTTTTTCAAAATCAAGATTGATTTTCATATAATATACAGAGTGGGCCACAGAAAACAGTCCACCCCGATATTTGGCAGTATTCCTTAGATTTTAAGGAAATTAGGAAACACGTCGATTTTTGTTCTAAGGTGGACACATTTTTACGATACATGCATCTGTCATTTTTCAACCCCCTCCCTCATTATATGGGTTTAATATATTTCTTATTACATGAGCTAGTATTTTATACATCACTTTAAGAAGTCCAATGCTTCTATAGTTGTTGCAAACACTGGTATCTCCTTTTTTATGTATTGGGCAGATTATGGCATTCCTCCATACACATGGTATTTTTTCTCCATTTCAAATTTTTAGAATTTGTTTTCCTATTATATTTCCTAGTAGGTTGCCTTCTTCTTTTAAAATATCTGCCAGACTTTTGTTATTTTTAAAATTAGCTATAATTTCCTCTATTTCCGGCCTTGTGGTTCTTCAATTAGGATTTCATTGGAGGACCTTGGTATTTCCGCATTCACCTGTTTCTCATTTCCTACCTTTCTTTCAACATTCAGTGTTTCCTCAAAATATTCACCCTTTTGTCCAGTTTTCCTTCTCTTTGTATTACCGGCTCACTGTTGTCATCATTTTCTTGCTTTTCTTAACCTCTTGGCAGAAATTTCTCATGTTGTTAATTCATCATTTAACTTTATATATTTTTCAGTTTTGATACCAATGGACCCTCTTCATTTTCCTTAGTTATCTTTCTTGTATCTACCTCTATTTTCATCCGTGTTTCTTTGTAACATTTGTAGTATTTTGTATTGTAAATACAAAATGGAAAACTATTTGGTATTTTTAATTTTTAACAAAAAAACACAATAAGTATTTGCATTTTGTATTTAAATACATTTTTTAAACTATCTTACAACTTCATTTAACATGAAGTTATAAAATGTGAACTCGCCAAAGACTAAAGGTCAACTGCACATTATATAACATTTCAAAAGTGTAGATGTAGATTTTCGACAACAGGTGCTGCATCCATACGAGTATAATAATTAACTTGACAGGTTATGATTTTATTTTTAATTCGAATAATTTTAGTTTTGCATGCTCAAATCTAATATAAATTTTAAGTGTTGCTAAATAATAATAATGATATTTAAAGAACTGATGATTCCAGTTGGATAAACAGAGATAAATGCGAGCCAGTAGACTCATACATCCAAAAGTGGTTAGATCTAGGAGTGACTTGGGTGGGAGGATGTTGCCGAACTTTCGCAACGGATGTATCAAGGATAAAACAAGAAGTGCAACTGTGGAAGGAAAAACAACAGTAAAGGAAAAATGTAAACTCTCGATGATTTCATGTTATTTGTTATTTGAACATTATTTAAAACCGTCTCAATAGAAACGATGTGAAATCATCATCCTAATTTGGTAAATAAAAGTGATTAAATTAATATTTAATGTAGAGCAGTTTCACACATTGATTTTATAAATCTAAATTATTCACATTCAAATGTATTTACGATAACCTTGCATAACCATCAGTACAATGTTGCCAAGTTATATCATGTAACTTTTATAGTAAAACCAACATTAATTCCTCACACATTTCTTCCAGTTTACCTCTCCTTGTGTCTCGTCAATTTGTTTTGGATTTTCTGTGAAAACCGAAGTAGATATCTGGACTTTTAAAAGCGTTTTGGTGCTGTTTATGTCACCTATTGTGCTTGCGCTGTCATATCAATCTTACACCAATCCTCTCATTCATATGAAAGGTCTTATGAATAGGGATAGTAATTACCTAATTTTCAAAGCTTTCAGTTTTTAGGATTTGTGCATTATTGGTAGCAATTATAGTAAAATTATCGTATTTACAAGTTTGTCTAAATGTTTTCTCACCAACCACTAATCGGTGACTGTTCTGGAGTTTTATGCAGTAGTTTTTATTTATCAACTTCAAGTAACTAACCAGAAACTTATCCCATGATGATGTTTCTACACTTTTGACTTGAAAGAAACAATCCCACATAGTTAGTTAGTTAGAAAAGAATAAACTGCTGCAAGCATTCACAATAAGTTAATAATGTCATATTTAGATAGTAAGGGAGCTAGCTAGTGTTTTGTTCTTTTGTAACTTCTAAAGTAGTATTTGCAGAAAAAATTTATTTTATTTCGTTGAAATCACTGTGAGTAAATTCAACAATTCGGAAATGCTCGTTTGTGAAGGAAACAAAATAGATAAAAAATCAAATTACTTTTTACTGAGTTAATATGTTTTTCGAGAAATTAAGTGAATATCACCGACTTTTAACTTACTTTCAGCATTTCACAAAATTCAAGTAAAATTTTGTTGCCAAACTACACTTATTTCATTTGTATATTGAAAATTCTCGTGAGAAAAACTAATTTCTTTTTCTCAAGAGTATCCGTGGAAATAAGGACTATTCATATTTAAAATGCGGGAAGTGCAAGTAAAAGCGTTATGTGGTTATGGTTGTAATTTTATTTATATGTAAAGTTTCATGATTTTTCTTGTTTTTTTTTCTTCGCATTTGAAAATATAAATAAACTTTGCACAGATTGTTGGTAGGAAATGGATTAAAAGGTACGAACATTAAAAATATTTAGGGAATTAATTTATGTACACATGAGAGAAAGTTGTGTAAAATATGTATACTGTTTGTATTGATTTGTTAATGTTAAATATTTTTGATATTTATATTCCGACATTTATACTGTAATAACTATTTATTTACACAATGTTACAAAAAAAAATAAAAGTTCTTTACTGTGTGCCACGTACATATCAATAAAAATGTTGCGAAAAAAATTGTTGTTTTCATTATTATTGTTGGGTGAGTATACAACGTATCCACACTATCCACTTCATAAATTCATTGTTTTCATGTAAAAACTAACTTTGTTAAAATTACTTTTAAGATATCAAAAACTTCAGTTTTCCTGTATAAAATGTCAAGCAATTCTCGAATTTTTGATTTTACGGGCTGATATACAGTGTGTAACAGCCAAATGGAATAAATTCGATATAGAATAAATCAGAGGGCCTGTTGGGAAAAACGCTTGGACACGTCGATTTGTATTTTTTAATGCGCATTTAAAAAAAATTATATAGGGTGTGTCATGTGACAGTGGCCAATACCAACTTTCTTATTTCAAATGCAACCCCCTGTATATTATCTATTTTTTGGATTCTTCGGAAAATTCTAGACATAATTCATGTACCTATATACCTATCTTAAACTGTTTCGGAAATATTAAGTGTCTTCAGATTTATTACAAAAATTAACAATAAAAAATGAATACTATTTTGTTTCACAAATTCGCTACATTACACTAAAAACCTAATAAGTAATACTGATTTCTTAATAATATAAAAAAAAACAAAGATACATTAATGTCAATGTAGGAAATGTTTTAAATGCTCACCGCGAACGTCGTGGAAACATGCTAATCTGGTATAGAAATGTCTTCTAGCGTTACTCAACATCTCAGGCGTGACTGATCTAATCGCAAGCGTGATTCGTCTTTTTAAGTCATCTAAGTTGAGTATTACAATATTTTTGACATATCCCCACAATAAGCAGTCTAATGGCGTTAGATCAGGAGATCGTGCTGGCCATTCTATCGATCCGCGCCTCCCTATCCACCGATTTGGAAAAAATTGGTTCAGGTACTGCCGGACATTGATTTGGTAATGGGGCGGTGCTCCATCTTGCTGAAACCATATTATATCGGCAGGAACTTGTGGATTTGCTGGATCAGGATATAAGTTTGTCAAAGTTGGCACGACATTATTTTGGAGCAGTTCTAAATATTTATCTCCATTCAAGTTGCCATCAATGAAAAAGGGACCTACGATATGATTTCCAACAATTCTTGTCCAAACATTAACTTTTTCAGGGTATTTCGTATGTTCTCTCATCCAGTGAGGATTCTCATTAGACCAATAGCGGCAATTTTGACGATTAACATGACCGTGAAGTGTAAATATGCTCTCATCAGAAAACAAAACATCTTCTAATTGGATCACATTGTTATCTAACATTGCCATCATTTGTTCGCAAAAATACGTTCTCCTATCGAAATCGTCTTCCATGAGCTCCTGAGTTGGCATCATTTTATAGGGATGCATTTTACTTTCCTTTAATATTCGAAAAATTTATGTGTGGCTAACGTTGAACAGTGGGGCTGCTTTTCGACCAGAATTATGTGGGTTTTGTTGAAACTCGAGCATAATATCCGATTTCGTATCATCACTTACTGCATTGGCAGCTACTTTTTTTATCTGTCTTACATGTCCAAGCTCGCGAAACTGCTTTTCTATTTTGCTAATTGTTCCTTGGGATATAGGCGGCAAATTTGGAAATTTTTCGTGAAAAAGCGAGAAACTTCCATTTGTGTCCGTGTGTTATCTCCATAACCAATCATTTGTAGAATGGTTATTTTGCGCATTTCTGTGAAATGAACCATTTTCTGATATTATTACGTACAGTTAACGAAATTCAAACGACAATAGCACTGACACTGATCACTACTGTCATGCAGGCAGAATATAAGTTGCTAAGGCTATCTTAACATGCCTATGAGGAGTACCGAAAGTTTTCTTGTGCGCTAACATGCGTTTCTAAGGGAACAGTTCCCTTAGAAACACTAAACCACAATTGTATTATGACAGCGGATGTTAGTGTTTTGAATTATAATAATTGTATTATGACAGCAGATGTCAGTGTTTTGAATTATATTCTAGTATAATAAATACGTATTAGTTTTTGGAACCCGTCGCGCGCACACGGGAAAAGCCTATTTTCTGGACTCGTAATGAAATATACTATTTTTATTTCAATTCAGTAAAAGGGAACACAGGAATGGTTTTTGCTTCCTTTCTCAATATCAAGAGCTAAATGGGAAATAAGTATTGAGTAGCAAATTTGTGAAATAAAATAATTTTCATTTTTTAATGTTAATTTTTGTAATAAATCTGAAATCGCTTAATATTTCCGAAACAGTTGAAGATAGGTATAGGATATTGTACATGAATTATGTCTAGAATTTTCTGAAGAATCCAAAAAATAAATAGTATACAGGGGGTTGAATTTAAAATAAGAAAGTTGGTATTGGCCACTGTCACATGACACACCCTGTATCATTTTTTTAATGCCTTTCTAATGATGGTATATTCCCTATTTAAAAATAAGGGGTTGGAGAAGTGGAAAGGAGAGGGTTGACAAATGACAGATGACTCTGTATGGTAAAAAAAAAGAAGAAAAATCGACGTGTTTCCTAATTTCCTTAAAATCTAAGGAATACTGCCAATATTCGGAAACTTTCACGGTGATTTCTTTATAATGATATTTGATGCTTTTTTCCATTGTAAAAATACGTACTTTAACAAAAACAGATCTGTGAAAGCACGAATCACCCTGTAAACAACAGATATTTTATTTTCGCTAAAAGGTATGTATTTTGACTTGATATATTTGGCAGTAACATCAAAAAATATTTAAGAGGGACTTTTTGGGAAACGTTTTTAAAAAGTCGGGATTTTGAACTTCAACGCCCTGTATCTCAAATTCTATCCATATGATAAGGTTGGGCCCATGGAAACTTTTGATCAGGACATCAAATACCAGTACATATAAAAAATTCAGACAATTTGACGGTGCTGCCGTTTCCATAAGAGAAGGGCGGGGTACTTTGTTAAATAATTAATTTGGTTAAAAAAGTTTAATACGATAATTAAAACTCACCTTTGTTAATGGAATTGTCGACTTGCCATTGTTTGCCTCTTCGGTCATGAAATTTAAAACGCTCATAATGATTTCACGACACTGCTCACTCAACTTTTTATGAACAACTTTACTTTCTGGAAATCACACGCTTCTCCGAACGAAGCTTACGAATTCTGCCAGCTCCGCATAAGTCTTTACCAAACTTCCGACTGCCAAAATTTATTTGCCAACCTGTATATCTTTAAGATAGAACCAACCATTCTGATTTGCGATTAGAAGGAACAACATCACTTGTAGACCGGTTTCGGCGTATTGCGCCTCATCAGTACAAGGTAGATGCATATCTCTAAAATGGTAAGAAATCTCACCAGGATATGTACGGGTTAAACAGCTCATTAGAGGGCATTCTCCAAAAAATTTAAGGCAGACCTAATAGGTAAAGATACGAATACTGACGAAAGCCTAATCAATTTGCATTCGGTTTTATCAAAAAAAGAGAATATTCCTGCTGATCTCGTGCTATATCGCATTTCCTATGAAACAGAGGTTTGCCAAAGATTAAACTTAATTTTTTATTTACTTTCATGAATTATGAAAAGTGCTTTTTGTATTTGTTACCTGGCTTCGTTTCGGTAATTTCAAATATTAATCCACACAGATTTTTGGAAACCGTTGAGAAAGGGGGGGAAGGTAATCCCACTCTACTAACTGTACTTTCTATCAAGTATTAAGCAGTTGTAAAATTCTTAATTCATTCTCAAAAATGTCAACAAAAGATTCAGTTCCTCTTATATTTTATAAGAATAAGAAAATATTTGAAGACAATAGGATGACAGTCGCTAAGAATCTCTGAAATAATTATATACAGAGATTCTAAAGAAATCACTTAATTTTATATTACATGAACGATTATATTTATTTTGGTAAAAATAAAAATACAAAAAATAATAATCCGCCGCCTTAGCTTAAACATCGATCAGAAGCGCGTGACGTCCGCTTTTTTAAAAATCATTCGTCATTTTGTATATCGTTCTAATTTCCATCGTATTCACTATTTTGCACCATTTTAGTTTCTTGTTATTAAGAGTTTTAGTTTTGTATTACCAAAAGTACGACAAAGAAACGTTAACTATGGAATAAGGTTTCATCACCATCCATTAGGCCCTTTGTGCATCCTTCTGGCAGTTCCTCTCTCAGCAGAGCTGAAAGAATCTTTAGTAAAAGGATTAAAAAAAGTATCTTTAGTAAAAAGATTAAAAAAAGTATCTTTGTTTCTTTTATTTAAGATACTTTTTGGTTCATTTAAAAGTTACTTTTACATTAGATACTTTTTAAAAGTATCTAGTATCTTTAAAAGTATCTTTGGATACTTAAGGTATGTACAAACCAGACAACAAAATGTTGCCAACTGTTGGCAATATGTTGACGGGTGTTGGCAATATGTTGACGGGTGTTGGCAACATATTTGCTGGACACAACAACTTGTGTCTGGCTACATGTTGTCAACAGTGTTGCGCGTCGAAACCAAAACCAGTTGAACGTTGAAACTAAACGCAGTGTTGGCGAAAATGGACCCCTCTACTGCTGCTGGTGTTAGTGCTGCTTTTATCATAATAGCTTCCCACGCCCAGAGACGAAAAAGAAGATGGTGGCAGCGACAGTTCTTACAAAATGGGACAACCTATGGTGGCAACCTAATGGCGGAGTTACTCCTGAACGATGGTAGTTCGTTCCGCAATTTTGTCAGACTTACAAAATCTGATTTCGAAGAAGTTCTCTGTTTGGTTGCCCCTGAAATCATCGAAAAGAATACGAACTACCGTGCCGCGATTCCATTATCAATAAGATTGATGGTCGTTCTACAATATCTAGCCACAGGAGATTCGTTTACGAGTTAAATCATTTCTAAGTAAATGTAAATAAGAAAAACAGCGAAATTGACCAAGCTACCGTGAAAAAACATTTCCATATTATTATATGAAGTTAACATTATTAACGTACCTGCCAGATGTAACAAATAACAAAATAAAGCACCGATTACCGAATAGATGATACCTCACTAGTCTTATTCGACGTTACTTGTTGGCAACACCGTCCAAACAGAGCGATGTTTACCGTTTGAAATGGAAAACACGGATACATGCAACACTCAACAAAATTCTTTGATGTTTTGCCGCACAACATCGGCGCTTATGTTGCCGTGTATCTATCAACTTGTTGCGAGTTGATGGGATACATGTTGGCAACAGTGTGTTCCGGTCTGTTCCTACCTTTAGATACTAAAAGTATCTTAGATACAAAAAAGTGTCTTAGATACTCAGAACCTGAGAAATAGATACTTTTTCATGATCCGACATGCTTTGACCTGTCGTGCTAGCCGTAGCGTGAGAGACGATGTGTATTGTTTTTTGCATCCCGCCCGCATTACACATTATTTATCCTTTACAGCAGTAAATTAGTTTGTCGTTCGTTGGGACTCGTTAAAGAAAAAGACATTAGTGCATAGTGCATCAGCACCAGAAAAGGTAAGTTCCTTTATTTGCTATAACCTATCTTAAATAAAATGTTTAATTTGTTTAAATTTAAAAAATTACGTGATTCAATAAATTATGATCCCTGCAATGTAGAGTAGGTATAATACATAAAATCCTATGGTCAAAGAAATCAAAATAAAATTATAAAATTAACATAACAGTTGTATCTACCCCAATAGTACAGTTAAGTTCGATATATCGCTCATTGGGTGCAATAGTGGCACATCTCCAAAAATGGCCATTTTTAGTTAATTGTACCATAATATTCGGAAATTTGTGTTTTAATACCCAACAATAATGGCACATCGGTATCTAAGTTTGTTACCGCTAGATGGAGGTTGTGTCACTATTGAATTTCGCGCGTTTTTTAACGAGGACGCGACAATACTGGCACAATAAATGTTAAATTTAATAGTGCTTGTGTTTTTAAAGTAGTAGAAGTAACTTACGGTGGTAGCGACGCGAAGGGGGGTTGCATCGTCATCGAGAATGCCCAAGCGTATGGCAAAAACGGCAACACATCTTCAACTCTGTGGAAATGTGTTAGAAGTATATGTAACAGTACAAGGACTGAAGATAGAATTCAGAAAATTATAAAAAGCGATAATCCAATAATCTCTGATAAAAAAGAAATCGCTGATGAATTCAATGACTACTTCAGTGACATAGGAGAGAGCTCTGCAAATCGAATTAATGATCCTCAAGATTTTAATGAAATGATTCATCCAATAGAAAAAACTATATATTTATTTCCAACAATAAATGAAATTGAGCTTAAAGAAATTATAAAGTCCTTAAAAAATGAAAAATCACCAGGGATTGATGGGATTAGGTCTCAAACCTTGAAAGAAATAGCTGATGAAATTGCTCTACCATTAGCCACTCTAACAAACAAATGTTTTAGTTTAGATGTTTTTCCTGTAGTCCTGAAGATTGGGTTAATTAAACCATTGTATAAAGCTGGTAATTATCGACCCATCACGTTAAAATCTACTGTGAGTAAAATAAAAAATAGGTAAAAATAGTGAACTTTTTAAACAAACACGAAATAATATCTAATAGTAAATTTGGCTTTAGAAAAGGCAAATCTACAGAAGTTGCCATTTGTTCACTTACCACTGATATTTATGAAGCTATAGATAAAAAAAATACCATCCTTGTGTATATTTGTTGATCAGTCTAAAGCCTTTGATACTGTGAACCACGGAAAACTACTTAAAAAACTGAAATGTTACTAAATTACTAAAGAACACTTTAATAGCATTTTAAATATCACATGACAGCTATATTCATTACCCAGTGAAACACTACGCACTTACTTGTGGCTCTACTTAAATGATGATTACTTGCCAAAGAAGACAGCTTACACAATAAAGATAACTTACCCAATAATGACAAATTTACTCAATCATGACATATTACTCAATGCATTTACCAATTATGACAAATTATCCATATTTATTTATTATATATATAGTTTAGTTATACTTATATTAATTTTTTTTGTAAATCACGTACAAGTTGTATATAACTTTGTTATAGAACAGCTTCTGTGATTATAAATGTTTATTTATTGCTTATATTTTATATTACTATTATTACATTATTTTTGTAAACAAATTTTTAAATAAACATTATTATTATTATTATACTTCTTCAGCAGATTAAGAGACACCGAAAGTCAATATGTCGAGATGGAATTGGAATTGAAACAGAATAATCCAGTTAATAATAGAAATATTTTTTCCGTATAAAGTAAACAACATTTGCCTTAAAACGTAAAACTATTAAAAATTTTTATGCTTCAAATAAACCGCTGAAACGTCAAAGCTATCGTACCGCAAACGTTTACAGTCTTTATAAATTTCGTTGGCGGTATTTGTAAGAGCGACAGGATGTCCCACCAATTCAGATATCTCCAATACATCTTTTAACTCTGCTTGCATTTGTTTAAGCGGTTGTTCCACTAAATTAAAAGCCTTCCCGATAATCGATATAGCTTTGGTTTTTAAAAAGTTACTGGTTATATCAGTTTCGTTAAAAACTTCCAAAAATATTTCGGAAGGAATTCCAAGTTTTTCGGCCAAAGATATTCCTTCTGCAAAAGCACCCAAGCTAACTGCTTTGATCATTTGTATAATGAGGTTCATCTTGAGAGCGTACCTAAAATATAATTGAGATTATTGGGAATTATTACTTATTAACCTGGGTCCGGTGAACTATACGGAACCACGAGTATTTTGGCTGGTTTTGCAAAAAATCGATAGTACTTTACCTATTTTGAAGATTATCCGTCGAAAAATTTGCGGTAAATTCAGAATTTCCAGAGAAAAATGCAAGAGGGAAGTGGGAAGAGTTACTGCATGGGGGAATTGGAAAACAATCCATGGGGAAAGGCGTATGAGATAGCGGTGGAAATAGGAACAAAGTGCTAGAGGAAGATTATAGGAGAAGGAGATTATAGGGAAATTGTTCATAGGAGGAGAGGGACAGGATTCGGGAACTCCAGGATACTAGGGGGGTAGGGAAAATGAAGGTGATGAAACCGTTAGAGGAGGGGGGAGAAACATTAAAGTAAGGAAAGCCCCAGGGGTGGATGGCCTGGGAGGTGATATGAAGGAAGAGGCTGTTGGATGACAATGGGGAGTACTTCTAGGAACTATTGAACATGGTGATGAGGGAGGAAGTGTTCCCAGAAGGATGGAAGGTGCCCAGGGTGATTCTGATGAAGAAGGCACCCTTCCCTTTTTTAAAAAATACCCAGTAATTAATATTATGCACATAATGTGCGTTATTTGAAACATACATTAGGAAGGGGAAGGGAAAATAATAATTCCATTCACCCTTCCCCTTCATGAAAAACTTTTTGGGAGTTTTCTGAATAACTATCTGAATAACCCGCAAAACTATCGATTTTTTTACAAAATCAATAAAAAACACGTGGTTCCGTGTTTAGTTCACCGGTCCCCTCAATTCTTCATCTGTCTGATTCTTTTGGTATTTCCGGTCAATATAATTTCTGCTCCAATGAAATTGCTTCCATTGTCACTGTACCTGGTGTCCCAATAAGAATTTCTCTTTGCTCTTGAGAACCGTTTATGATACAGCTTTGTGACTCTCACAAATAAGTAGATATAAATACTTACCCAACTTTTCCAAAATAGTATGAAGACGTGCCTATTGCTTTAAAGTAAGGATGACATTCATGGTATAAACTTTCGTCTCCGGCAGTATAAATCTTAAGTGTTCCTTGAATAATTTCTTGTCTGTTGCCTTGAACAGCTAATTCCAAATATTTTCCTCCTTTAGTTGTAATTTTTTCATTAAAACTTTTAGAAGTTTCCGGTTTAATTTTGGACATAACTAAAATACCTGAAAAAACATTGGTTTTATTACATTTACAGAGTAGTTGAAGGCATTCAATGCCTAAGAAAATTATTGTAATAATATGTTATTTAAGTAAAGTGATATGTACGAATTTCTGTCAGCTGTCACTTATAATAAAGGTGTCATTCTAATTCGAAATGGCATCTAGAAAAAATTGGAGGCCCGCTTGAAAAAATGCAAGATTTATAAATCAACCTCTTTAAAAAAATATATATATATGTAAATAATATGGTGAATGGAAATTGCTACAAATGAACCCCCTTTAAAAATGTTACTCTCTTATGGGTCCATTTATTGCAAATTTACATTTTATTTCCCTGGTTCTAAGTATGCAGGGTGTTAAAACCTTCGATATTTAGTCGCAAAGGTTTGCCAATAAAATCCAATTTTAGTCTTTTCACAATTTTATTGGCAAGTGTATATTACACTGACAAATCAATTCTATCTAATTCTAAATCAATATCAAGTAAGTAAAAGTAACAAATATACAGAGTGGAACAATTTCTCATTCAGCCCCCCCCTCCCCCCCCCCCGCTAGAGAATTTATTATTCATCTAGTTCTAATTTACAAATTTTCGTAAAGCGGAGGTTGAAGTTTTAACGTTGACTACTCGTATTCGGCCATCCTGTCCTGGATAAGTAGCCGATATTCTGCCCAATTTCCAATTATACCTGGGTGCTTGATCGTCTACCAAGATCACCACGTCGTCAACAGATATAAGTTTATTGTAATTTCTCCATTTATTTCGTTTCGACAATGCTGGTAGATATTCTCTGATCCACCGATTCCAAAATGAATTTGCTAGCATGCGCGATATCTTCCATTCTCTTCTCAAGGCGTCTGCTGCCGGGTCTATGGGAACTAAATCACCCTCACCATTGGATGAACCAATCAAGAAGTGGTTTGGAGTGAGTGATTCATTATCTAAAGGATCGGTTGATACCCTCGTCAAAGGCCTAGAATTGATAATTTTCTCCGCTTCAGCAAAGAAAGTTTGTAAAGTTTCATACCTTAAAGACTGATCATGGAGGACTTTACCAATAACTTTTTTCACTGAATCAATCAATCTCTCCCAGGCTCCTCCTATGTGAGGGGCAGACGGTGGAATAAATTTAAATGTGATTCCACGAGAGGTCATTGAATCGACTATAACAGACTGATCTATTTCTTTAAGAGCTTGGGTCATTTTATTGGCATCTCCTCTCAGAGTAAATCACATGAGGCTGGCCCCTACTCGGTCTTGCCGACATTCTCACTATTGCCTGGATAGTCGAATCGCTATTAAGAGTATGTACAATTTCAAGATGGATAGCTCTTATGGCAAGACAAGTGAACAAAACACCCCATCTTTTCTCCCTCCTTCTTCCAACCTTCACCATAATAGGACCAAAATAGTCCATTCCTATATTAACAAATGGTCTAATTTCTTTCTTCACTCTATCTTCTGCTAATTGGCCCATTAGGGGAGGTGATGGTTTGCTCCGTTCGATTTTGCATTTCAAGCATTTGGTAAACACTGATTTTACTGCAGCTCGATTATTAATCAGCCAGTATTTCTGACTAAGTTCATTTATTACCAATTCTACTCCTCGATGATGGGATTTTTCATGGTAAAAAAAATTTTTTATGAGGAAATCGGCCCTAAAAAATTATTAAAGATGTTTTTGAGTCCATAGTTTTTCTCTAGCGCAATCTATCATTTACAATATATAATTGGATTTTTTACAAAATATTCCCCAATTTAGGTTGGTAAAAATATCCAACTGTCCCTTTTCTATAACTTTTGCTAAAGTCATTTTTCTGAAGTGGTAGGGAAGTGTTCTTTCGTTGACATAAAAAAGGAGATGGGAAAAACTATCTTTAATAATTTTCCCTATAAGAACTTTTTTCCCAAAAATTCTGGACATACGGTTTCTGAGATACGGCACCCTTGATGAATCACTCTGTACAGACCATAGTTATAGAGGTCGTATTTTTTTCAACTGGTTTAGAAATTAAATAACTTTTACTCACCTTTATTTTGTATAATATTTTCAGTTTCATTTGAAGCTTCAAAATCCCAATCAATAATTTTTTTAATAGCTTCGTCGTCTGATAAACAGATGAATATAATATCAGACTTCAGCAGAACCTCTCTTGGAGTTATGAAAAGCTTTAAACTTTTACAATTGTTTAAATCTTTCTTGACTCTTCTGCATTTTTTATATGTTCGATTACATATGTTGACACTGTGTCCTGATCTGATTAAATGTTTAACAGTTTCTGATCCCACTAAACCTACAAAAAATATCATTTTATATGAATTCAACAAAATAATTTAATTCAACAGGATGTTATGATCAATATACTCCTATAAAATATGGGAATGTCAAAACCAGAAAAAATCAGGTCATGTCTTATAAAAATAAGTTCATTTATTCATATAAAAAATTTCATCCTATAGGATTATTGAAAACATTATTTTTTCGTTTTGATTTTTATGTCTTAACATCTTACCGATTCCAACAACACCAATCTTATGTGTCTTATCTGAAACACAACTAAAATTCTTATCATCAGCAACAATTGCAACTTTATCTATTTTATTGGGAGATTTTTTCTCATTTGAACGTCGTCGTTTTTTAGAAACTTTGAAACTAATTCGGTATTGACTGTCTTCTTTTTGGTTTTGCAAATGGTTATCTGCTTCCTCCATGGCTTTTATGAACAATTGTTTTTTGGAAGCTTTACAATATTTGGACTTATTTTCTTCATAAGAACAGACATTTTTTTGCTCTATCCAAGCACTTGTATATTCTGCTAGAAATCGAACAGCGAAAAATTCCGAATCTGATTTTTTAGGAATCGGTTTTTCTGTATCAACTTCCATTTCATCAACTATAACTGCTGGCCAATGGGGGTAACCTACAATTTTTGCCCAAACAATTTGCTGTAATTTATTCTCCATAAAAACTGGTAATAGTTTACCTGAAAAAAAAATATATTTGACACTTTCAAAAAATATGCATAACTGCAAATTTTCATCAAGAGACACTACTGATGTATGTACGTCAAAATATAATAGTTCAATACTATTATAACGCTTTACAAAATTTGAAAAATAATTTTCAAAAAACTAAGAAGCAACAACTACTTCTCGAGCTATATGCCCCGACAGACATTGAATTACACTTCTAAAGTAAACGGGGTTGGTATATCTGTTAAGATAGAACCAACCATTCTGATATGCGATTAGAAGGAATAACATCACTTGTAGACCGGTTTCGGCGTATTTGCGCCTATCAGTACAAGGTAGATGCTATTCCTCCAGTAGCATTATTTACAGGTAACTGTAATTAAGTAAATAACTGATGTATGTAGTTACAGGAGTAAAAATAGAGTTGAGAATATTCTTTATATAATATTGGGTTTTTCTTTTTTCCACCCTTTCTACCGATAAAAATGTACCATCTATAAACGTAAATACTTTAGATGACTACGACCAGACAATATTGCCTTCAAGTGAATTTGAAATTGCCAGTGACCCCGATTACTTGCCAGAATCTGAAAGTGGAAATGAAGAAAGTTTGCAAGAGGATTCTGATCAAGAAAATGTTCAAAATGTAGAAGAACAGGGTGTTGAAGAACTTACGCAATTAAGAGACGAAATTGATGACAATGCTACGCCAGCTGGTGTGAAGAAGAGACGTAGAAAAGCAAAGCCGGATAGCTAGAAAAGAAACGCAAGTAAAATAAAAAGAATGGAAGGTGAAACTTACCTTGGATATACTTACCAGAACTAGAGATGTGGAAGTAAGTCAGAACCATCAGCCTCCAGCCAGATCTCAGTGGTTGGGTTGTAGGTACTTCAGAAGAATGATTCAAATCCAATCAGAGAAATTGCAATTCTTTTAAAAAAGAACAAATGGAAACACTATTCACCAAATTTTGGAAACTATCGTGGGAGGAAAAAAAAGGTTTACGTATGCAGCTTAGTTGACTTCGCAGAGAAACAACTAAGTTATAGCAAGAATCCTTCGAGAAGATGGGGCTCATTTGTTTATCACTTAAAGAAAGATGACGGAAAGTTTGTTGTTTGCAAAAAATGTTCCTAGGAACTCTGGGATTAAAAGAAAAGATGGTGCACTCCTGCGTTAAAAAAAGCCAACTGGGAATTGTAGAAATTACACACAAAACTGAAAATAACAACATAATTCATCAGAGCACAATAAGAACAGACCATTTAAAAGATTTGTTTGAAAGCTTATCTCGGCAGCCTTCTCATTATTGCAGGAAGGACACTTCTAAAGTGTACCTCGAACAAAGTTTTAAATCTAAAGCACAACTTTATGCGTGTTACAAAGAAGAATGCCAACAAGACAACAAGCTGTAAAATTATGTTCTGTTCTAAATGTTAGCACTGCATATTACAAAACAAAACTTCAGATCCATAACTTTACAATATTCATCATTGGCTACACATCAATGCTCCAACTACTTATGGGATGAAACTGAAGGTGATCTGAGTGCCTCGGTATTTGTCACTTGCATAATAAAACATTTAGAGGAAAAATGTTTACTTGAAAAACGAAAAATTATTCTCTATTCTGATGGCTGCGGGTACCAAAATAGAAACAACGTACTTTCGAATGCCCTGTTACATTTTTCAGTAAAACATAATATCGAAATGGAACAAAAGTATATAGAAAAAGGAGTGTGATTCCATACATGCGCTGATTGAACGCAGATTAAAACAAAGACTGATTCGCCTTCCTAGCGTATACGTTAGTATCATTCTGGAAGCACGTAAAAAACCCTTCCCTTTAAATGTTTGCTAAATGTATCATGACCAATTTTTGGATTTTGACGACAAAACAACTTTTGTCTACAACTCAATTCGGCCAGGAAAAAGGACCAATGAGTCCACAGTATCCAAATTAAGAGCTATAAAGTATAGCCCTGAGGGAAAAATTTTTTACAAAGCTAAGTTTTGATGATGATTATAAAGAACTAGACCAAAGAGCCAAATAATGTAATAAAAGCAATTTTACCACTAGACAGTTAATCAAAGAAAGATTAACAATAAAATTTTAAAAAAGGCAACACCTTCAACAGCTTAAACTATTTCTCCCACAAGACACACATATTTTTATGATTCTTTACCACATTACGACAATTAATTATTATTAATAAACATTGATTTTGTGCATGAATTATTATGTTTCACTAGGTTTAATGTTAAATTAAGTTTTCTGTTTCAATAAAAAGTAATGAATAATTTTCAAACTGGTGCTATTATGACGTAAGCCTCAAAAGAATACTAATTTAGGGAGAGAATAGGTCGTATCCCACAGAAACAATGAAAATAATTTAAAAATTGTTTTGTTTTGTTACAAATGACATTTAAGATAATTAAATAGAAAAGAAAAAAAAATAGTTTACAAAAATTAATTGAAATTTCGTATATGCGCATATATGCAGTTTTCTGTTCCTCCTGTAAAATTTGATATCTCGGGGTTACATATTGCAAATAAGCCATCGATAATTGCTTTTGTTACAAAATGCTCATTTTATATTTCCGAAATGCCGAATATTGTTTAAGAATATTTTTTTCTTTATCCATGGCCGGAAATACGTTGTTTCTGCTTCGACTGCCAGGAAGAAAGTCTAACTTTTATGCTTTGGTAGGGGCGCGAAATGTTAAACGCTCTGCCTGACGGTCCAAACAGAAACTACGTACTTTCGGCCGTGGATAAAGAAAAATAGTATACACTACACGGACAGAAAGTTTGAGAACCCTGAACTGCGCGCCATTATGCCCCAGGCGAAGCAGGAATCTCAAACTTTCTACCCTTGTACTGTAATATACTATTTAAATAATGCACCAATATTGGTTGACATTGATTCCATTGGTAACATCAATTAGTATATGTTATATCACAAGGGCAGAAAATGAGCTTTAGCTTAAGCTGCCGTTCTTATCAACTCTTATCAGACTACAGCTCTCATCAGCTTTTCCGACAGTTCAGTTTAAAAGTAACGTGTTGTAATATTTATTGATTTGTGCATGTACAGGGGTATGGCACAAATTAGGATGTCAAAAGGACCTTAACGAAAGTTGACTTATGTGACAGATCAAATGATTTGTGGATGTACAGGGATATGTGACAAAGTATATAGGATGTCAAAAGAGGAGCGGATATATATCCTACGAAATACCGACGTTGCCAAATTTCAAGAAAGTGACATTTAAAAAATGTAGAGAATAAAATGAAGTTAAGTGTTTGTTTTCGTTTTATATATCTTAGCTCTTAATTTTTCAAGAAGGGGAAGGAAAAATAACCATTCCATACCCCCTTCACCTTAATGAACCTTCAAGAAGAAAGGTTAATGGAATGGTTATTTTTCCTTCCCCTTCTTGAAAAAGTAAAAGCCGCGAGCTGCGAGGAGCCAAGATATATATATAAAACGAAAAAAAAACACTTCATTTTATTCTCCACATCTTTTAAATATCACTTTCTTGAAATTTGGCAACGTCGGTATTTCGTATGATATATATCCGCTCCTGTCAAAAGCACCTTAACGAATCTTGACATGTGACAGATCAAACGATTTTTGGATGTACGGGCTCGTCAAATGCAAAGTGTTTCCTCCTCAAACTTTATTCCATTCTGTGTTGCCTCAAAGAAATGAACGAAAAGTTAATGTACCCTCTCCTTTGTCAGTCAACTCTTTCGTCATCTCTCATCAGTTGCGATCGATCGACTGTGGGATCAAAAAGGATCGCAATTTGAATAACTATAGCAGTTTAGAAAACGGTCCTGGCAGTAGGTACCGCATTTGTACAAAGAATCGAAGAATATATTAATAACTATAATAATCCAAAGTCAAAAGGAAGTCCAAAGTCAGTACAGAGAAAGCATAGGGAAGCAAATTAGAGAAATACCAGCAGAAGTTACAGAAATACAGTCAGGATGGAAAATTATTGAAAGATGTATAAACGCAGCAGCAAAAGAAAAAATAGGTATTGTAGAAAATACAACACAAAAGAAATGGTTTGATGAGAAATGTAAAAATATGGTGGAAAAGAAGAAATTTGCTTGGATAAAATATGTTAGAACCAACAGTCCTGAAGATAGAAAGGAGTACGAAAAACTGAGAAAAGAAACAAAAAAAATATTGAAAATAGCTAAGAAGACGGCAATTGAAAATTACATCAGCGAAATAGAAAAAGAAAGTTTTAATAAAAACACCAAAGTATTTTATCGTAAAATAGATAACGAAACTAAAACATACAAGAGTAAAATAACCGGAATAGAAGACGAAGAAGGAAAAATAGTAGAAGAAGAAGTAGAATATAAAGAAATATGGATGCAGCATTTCAAACAGCTATTAACAGAAACGGAAGATACGGAGAAAATAGAAATAGAAAAAGTGAACAACGAGGAAATAATCTCGAAGCCAACAATAGAAGAAATAACAGATATAATCAATAAATGTAAAAATGGAAAGGCACCAGGTAGTGATGGAATTAATATAGAACTTATAAAATATGGAGGAGTCGAGCTGATAGAAAAAATATATCAAATAATAAGTAAAATATGGGATGATGAAGAAATGCCAGAGGAATGGAATATGGGTCAAATAATAACAATACATAAAAAGGGTGATCATCAAATATGCAAAAATTACAGAGAAATTACTTTACTCAACACAGTTTATAAGATAACATCAACAATTATACAAAGAAGATTACAAGAGACAGGTGGGATAGCAGGAGAATACCAATGTGGGTTTATGAAAGGAAGATCTACGACAGATGATATACATACTCTGAAACAGATCATAGAAAAGGCCAACCAATACAATATTGATTTTGAAATGCTATTTATAGACTTCCAGCAAGCATTTGATTCAATACGGAGAAATCAATTAATAAAGTCATTAAAAGAACTGGGGGTATGCGACAAGCTGAGAAGATTGATAAAAATGACACTGGCAAAAACAGAAGCGGATATAAAAACCCAGAAAGGAACAACAAGAAAATTTGAATATAACAAAGGAGTCAAGCAGGGTGATTCATTGTCGGCGACGCTATTCAATTTGGCCTTAGATTACGTATTAAAAAATATAAGTAAAGGAAACTTGAGAACAAAGGGAGGTCAACTAATAGCATACGCTGATGATGTTGCACTAGTAACAAAAAATAGAAAAATTATGGAAGAAATGCTACAAGAGATAGTGGAAGAAGGGAAAAAAATTGGTCTTAAAATAAATGCCGATAAAACCAAGCTATTGAGATTCAAAAAGAAGTGTGAGTACAGGCATATCAGGATTGGAGACTATTCGTTTCAAGAGGTAGATAAAATAAAATACCAGGGGAATAACAATATCTAATGACGGAGTCAAGGAAACCGAAATAAAAGAAAGAATAGCAGCAACAAACAGAGCATTCCATACCAATAAAAAACTGTTAATAAGTAAACTCGAAGTAAGAAGACGAAAATAAGGATATACAAAACAATTATAAGACCTGTATTCATGTATGGATCGGAAACTTTAACAATGACCAAAAAACATCAGGAAGATTTGAGAATACAAGAGCGTAAGATATTGAGAATGATATTAGGACCGAAAAAAGTAGGAGATGATTATAAAAAACGAAAAACATAGGAAATTGAATTTGAAATAGGAAAAGATATAGTACAAAAAATTAAGGAACAGAGAATAAAATGGTTGGGACACATATGGAGGGCAGGTACAAAGTCAACAATATATGCAATGATTGAATGGAAACCTTGTGATAAGCGAAAGAGAGGAAGATCCAAAACAACGTGGTTACAGGAGGTTATAAGCGACCTCAATAGCAAAGGAATATGGCAGTGGAAGGAGAAAACAAAGGATAGGAAGAAATGGAGGCAAATTTCTGAAAAAATATAAGGAAGAAAAAGAAGAAAAGGGGATTGATCCACCCCGAAAAAAGGATTTAGAGAGCTTTTTGAAGCGGCGCTACCCCCTCGGGGGTGTTAAGCCAATATATTATATATAATAATTTTTACGTGTCCCTGAATATAGAAAATATTCAATAATGTACGCATAAAAACGAAATATAATAAATACAGATATAATTTAATTGCTGATTCACTTTAAAATGACAATTAAAAACAATGATTTACTACTTACTCTTTTTATGAAGATTAGACTTACGATAAAAATATTAAGTTTCACTCTACTTGAAAATATCAAACAACAACAATCACACCTCCGTTTTATTACACAAGAACTACAAAATAAAACTAAACTTTACATTTCACTCTCTTCCCTTATCTCTCAAACCTTTTTGGGGCTAGGTACCTAAATTATATATAAATATGTTTACAAAAAAGGATTGATATGAGTGATATTCAAGTAAAGAACATCTCACAATATTTCGTTGACACGGCATCTGGCCTTAGGGATTTATTAATAAAAGTTTCTACAGTAAAAACAAACAGATCCGTGGTTAGTGAAATTTAGATAACTAAAATTTATTTTGTAAAAAAAAATCACTAAATTTTTTAAAAACAAATTCAACGTTTACTCATTAATTGAATTAAACTGTTGAAACATACAGGGTGGACCACCGTATTCGCTTTCATTTATTTCATCTAATTGGCAGATGTTATCAAAAAATGTTTCAAATAAAAAAGATGTAATTTAATAATGGCCAAATATTATTTCTTGAATCAATCATGTTGGCATAAGTCAAAATGAAATATCTTGAAACGAAGCATAACTAAGTTATCATGATCCAAGTTGTATAGATGTGGTTCAGTGCCGGGTTAAGGCGAAAAATTCCTCATTTGACCATAATATAATAATTGTTCCTTATGACCATTGAACAGGAAAAGAGAAGTGTTAAGGTAGGAAAAAAGTAAGCTGTTTTGGCAAATATCAAATATTCAGTTAATCAGTAGTTTTGTCACCAAAAACCTATAAAGATGAAAAAATTGTGATTGTGTTTTTTAATACCCTGTAATAATTCTGTGAATATTCACTTAAGACCCTACGTATTTCTGAAATCAGCTCTTCAAGGAAATTTAGAAAATAGAAAAATGTGTAGAGTGTTACATTAAAAAAACGTAGAGTCCATTCATGGGACTGCCGACAGAAGTGAAAATACCAATAAATGAATCGCTTTTAAAAATTTTATTTTTACAAAAAAAGCGTACATATATACACAGTATACATATATAGCTCATGGAAAGCGTGACGATGATTTATGCAACACTATATATATACGCTTCATTGTTAATTGTGTTGCATAAATCGTAACGAATGACCAAAAGTATTGTGTATTGCATAAAAGCGTGTAAAGAAATTTTCACTACAAAAATACGGTCTTTATATACACTTATAGGACGGCCGGTATACACTGTGTTCATTTGAAAAGGAAAGAAATACCGAAACACGTCAACTCGACAGTGACCTCAGGGTCCACAGGGATATCCCACATTGGACCTCTTTTGTTTAATATATTTGTAAATGACATATCAATAATTAAAAATAGTGAGTTCCTTATGTTTGCTGATGACCTTAAATGCTTAGCCAGTTGGTGTGGAGTAAATATGCTTTACTTAAATATAAAAAAATGTTTCAAGAT
The DNA here is from genome assembly GCA_947563755.1 of Lochmaea crataegi. Taxonomy (NCBI): domain Eukaryota; kingdom Metazoa; phylum Arthropoda; class Insecta; order Coleoptera; family Chrysomelidae; genus Lochmaea; species Lochmaea crataegi. The sequence goes on along the minus strand of OX387422.1, from coordinate 56,132,090 downwards.
TATACTTTCAGTAGGTCACGGAACCTTGTCAACTTTTGTTACAACATAAGCAATGTACCTCTACAGGAACATAATAATATTAAAGATCTAGGAATAAATTTCGATTCTAAAATTAGTATTTAAATATCATATATTAACGAAACTACTACTAAGGCATTAAAGACATTGGATTTGTACTTAGAAATAGCAAGTCCTTTTCTGTGCAATCTTTAAAGATGTTGTATTTTAGTTTGGTGCGATCAGTTTTGGAATATGGTTATCTTATTTGGTCTCCTTCATATAATACTGATATTGAAAGCATTGAGAAAGAACAAAATAAATTTTTGGGAGTATGCGCATACAATAGGCAACAATACACATATGACATACTTGTCATACTTTCAATACTTAATATCTCGACATTACACCATGGAAGGTTAGAAGCAGATTTGTGTTTTCTCCATAAAATTTTAAACGGTAGTATTCAAATTCCAGAGGTATTACGTTTAATATGTTTTAATACTAACACTAGAAGAACTCGTAATACTGAGATATTTAATGTTCCATTTCATACCACCAATTTTGGTCAAAATGAACCATATGAAATCACAAGAATTTCAAAATCTGCCAATAAACATGGTGGTAGCCTGGATTTATTTGGAATATCTACATCAACATTTAAGAAATCAGTTAAGCTTCTAGACATTTAAGCATATTCATTTAATTTTTAATAATTTTTTTTAATATATACCACTTATCTTGTTAACATGAACTCTTTATACTGAATAAACATTCTTTTGTAAAAATGGTACCTAAAACCGTAAATAAATAATAACTTTGAGGGGGACACTTTTTATCGCTAATGTCATGAACATAGAGAAATAATTTGTCTATGGTCATAAACGTCAGATTCACCCCCTCCCTACTGGCCCTACGCACCGTCAAATTTTTGTAACCATGTAACCATTAATCAAAAGGCTTAAAGATTCTATTAATTTTTGTTATGTAAAAAAACAAAAAAAAATTTAAAAAAAATAGGTATATTTAGGTTCTATGTGAGTGGGGCCTTCCCGCCACCTCCACTGAGACCCCCGTTGGGTTTATTGTGGCTCACTCCTAGGGATTACAATTCACCCCACAAGCCTGTATTCTAACAGTGTCCATGGTTGTATTTGGTGATACTTTTTCGAAGTCGCTCGGCTCTAAGGTACTAAAACCGAATATGTTGTACCTTACCCTGCCCAAAGCTGGACATGAGCATAGTATGTGCTCAGCAGTTTCGTCCTCCAAATTACAGAACCGACAATCCGATGTCTGAAGCAGACTCATCTTCTTTAGGTGGTAATTTAGTCGATATTACAATAATAACAATCAAATAGTTAAGTTAAATTAAATAAAATGTCAAAAAATGGACCATAATGCCTGAAATGGGAAAAATAAAGCAATCATCAAGTTTATATATTTTATTTAATATCAAAAAGTACACGATAAATAAAACGGTTTTTTTTTAATATTTCAATGACAAACAGGAAGAACAATAAATGTTTAACAACAAAGCAATAAACTGAGTAAATAATTTTGAAAAATCTCTGCATGGGATGTAAGGTAAAACGATTTTTCAAAGTAAAAAGTCTTAATAAGTTAATTATTATCAGTGATCAGGCAACGACGCAAAGTACAACAAATAGTGGAACACAGTGACCCTCTCACCCTTAATATTGAAATACAGAAAAATACCCATATTCTGGAATGCAAAAATAATTAAATATAATATAATGAAGTTAAAAAGACACAAACATTTGATAAAAATCAAAATAAATACTAAAATAAAAAGCGAGAAGGAGAAGGTAGTATTGTTTTTAAACAAATAACTTTTAGTAATACACAAATATATAAGAAGATAATTACAAAATGGTCTAAAAAGGAACATTAAACTAAACATACCAACAAAATAATGAATACTTATACAAGGAACATAAAAAAGAAAACCTATACATGTGTGTTTTGAATGATGTTGACAAAAGACCGATCATCAAGCTGATTTTTGAGTAATTACCCAAGATGTTCACTAGCTCTTCCCTCTCGGTCACTAATTCTATAAAATGTTTGATGTCTTTTTGGTCAACATTTTTTGCTTTAAGATTTTTTATGAGGGTCACTGTCTTATGAAAATATTTCTTCCTTGCTGCACCGGCTTCTGTAAATAAAGAAAGTAATATCAGTAAACTGACAAATGTATTTCAAAAAGATTTATAAAGAAATATATTTTTTCATACAAATCAAAAAATACCTTATATTAAAAAAACCACGAAGCATCAATTTCAACAATTTGCTAATAACACAGTTATCTAAAATGTGCGCACCATTTAAAAAACTTAGTTTACAAGATTATGACTATCATTACTTCTATATAATTTATTATGTAACTACATTTGGATATTTTTAATTATCTTAAACACACAATACATATGATTGTAAACATTCAGGTATATATTTGTTTCTCGAAACTGCTTACCTTTGAAAAATGCTTGGACCTTTCTTCGGGAAATCCTTTTTTTGTCCCTTGCAGTATCTGCGTAGACAATTTATTCATTTTAATGTTATAAATGAAACTAACTGTTTCTAATTAATTCCACTATTTAATTAAAAAATTTATGAAAATTATCAAAGGATATTGATAATTATTTCGATATTGGCATATCATCGTCAGAATGACAGAAGTTACATTTTATGTGATACCTACTTGATGTTTAATATTTTGGCTAGACCAAATAGTAAGTGACCTATCTTGTGATTGACTTAATATATATGAATAGAAAAAAGAAGAAGATATGATTTTACAAATATTAAAGCTTAGGTATTATTAGCCCTATGGGGATATCCTGGATATCTTTTTCCCATTTAAGATCAGTATAACTATATCTGCTGATCTTTACAATAGTTATTTAAGAAGACAATTTATTAGTGGAGAGCTCCCTAGATTTATCTGTTCATTGACAACTTCATATTGTGGGTCTCTTAAGTGTCTTCTTATTTCTAGTTCTTCAAGGAAATCTAGTTCTTGTTTCTTATCACAAATATGCAGTACTTCTAGTTCTGTGTTAGGTGTTAATGAATGTTTTGTGTCAAGAAGGTGTTTTGCGTAATGTGATTTATCTGGCTGTTTTAATCTGTATGCTCGTGAGTGTTCATTGTATCTAATTTCAAAATTTCGAATTGTTTAACCAATATAGACAGCCTTACATTCTGGACATTTAAGTTTATATACTCCAGACTTTTTTATTGGGGGTATTTTTGTTTTTACATTTAACAATTTTTTACTCACATTATTTTCTGTTTTAAAAGAAATTGCTGTATTTGTTGAACAAGATATTATTAGAAATATTACCAGCATATGTGATGGTTTTGTAATTTTGTATTTCCCTAGTTTTTTCAGGAAATATTAATTGTAATGCCACTTTTTCCTCTTTTTTATCAATTTATTTATTTATTATATGTAATGGATAACCGTTGGATGTGGCTATTTGTTTAATTATATTAATTTCTCTAAGACACCCACAATATGAAGTTGTCAATGAACAGATAAATCTAGGGAGCTCTCCACTAATAAATTGTCTTATTAAGTAACTATTGTAAAGATCAGCAGATATAGTTATACTGATCTTAAATGGGAAAAAGATATCCAGGATATTCCCATAGGGCTAACAATACCTAAGCTTTAATATTTTCAAAATCATATCTTCTTCTTTTTTCTATTCATATATATATTAAGTCAACCACAAGATAGGTCACTTACTATTTGGTCTAGCCAAAATATTAAACATCAAGTAGGTATCACATAAAATGTAACTTCTGTCATTCTGACGATGATATGCCAATATCGAAATAATTATCAATATCCTTTAATAATTTTCATAAATTTTTTAATTAAATAGTGGAATTAATTAGAAACAGTTAGTTTCATTTATAACATTAATATGAGTAGATTCCACAAAGTAAGGGTCCAAACAGTAAATTCAATTTATTCATTTTCTAATATAATACTATAAAATATGTGATTTAGTTAGTTTTTGATGGGAATTAAACAAACCAAATAATATAACAAAAGGAACATACAGAAGATATTGAATTTTATACCATTATTCCTTACTTGTGGATGGAATAGCTGTAACATAAAAATTAGGAGTTAAATAAACCAAATAATAACAACAGGAACAGACAGATGATATTTTATTTTATACATACAATTGGTATGTTTTTATAGCTTCTTGTATTGCTCGTGCCGCTACGCTTTGCAAATTAAGATTGTAAAATAAAAAAAGGCTCTTATTGTATATTATGAAATCGCATTTCTTATAGTAGTATTATCGTTTTTGCATTCTTTTATGCTCGCCGTTTCGGGTCCTCTGATCATTCGGGCCTGTAATAGGCACGGGCCTAGTGGTAAAATGGCCCCTGTTCGGCATTTATTTCTAATCGCATTTCTGACATTTCTGACTTGTTTGACAAAACTAAAGTATGACTAAAGAAAACATAGTAAATATTGAATAATAACAACTAGAAAAATTAAAAATTGAAAATGGGCAAGTTGTGTTTAATTAAAAATTTAAATATTGGTTGTGTGTGTGTGATTTGGTTTCCCTTGGCTGCCGATACTAAGTCCATTCGCCAGCTTAATGAAATATTGGAAGGTAGTGCAGCTTCATTTAAAACTGAGACGTGAGTTGACTTTAAGAAAACGAGGAATTTTTCAGTTCCTACCAAAAGTAATTTAAAATATTCTAGGATAAAGTAAGAATAAAAATTTCATATAGGTTTGAAATTACATTACTTGTGAGAAGCACAAGTACAGGTTTAAGAAAACTGAGAATTCGGAGAGAACTAACATCTTAATAATAATGATTAGATTTGTATATAATTTATTACAGATTTATGTGCTCGATACTACTGATCTATTTTCTGTTCTCTCAAGTAACAGTTTGATTCAGAACAGAAAAAAAAAGGCAAATAGAAACAACAATTATATTAGCTATGGTACACAAAATATCTTATACAACAACCGAAGCAATACAAAACTTATGAAATTAAATACTTATATCTTATATATAAGCAATCGTTGCCCATCATGGCTGGAAGTTATTCCTTTTATCGGTAGAAAATATAATCAACCGGTTAAAATATTCACAACCGATGGAAAATATTCCCCACCGGTGGAGGAAATCACAGACAAAACTAGAAAATGCGCCCCCCCCCCCCGAAAGCTGGATGTTCTCTACCGGCTGCACTAAGCCAGAGTTTATCTTTACTCTAGCAAAGTGCAGATATATACATTTACAAACAGGATCAAAAAAATGCAAACGTAGCAATCATAAAAAAGATATATTCAATATCAATAAAATATTAACATTTATATTTTTTTATAAGAGCCGAAAAATTGAAACACGAATTCCAACATAAAGATATTTTTACATACAATATTTTATAATTAAAATACTAATACCCCTAAATCTACACTACTTTACTACCCTCATGCACATTTTAAATCCATGCTGCTAAAAAAAATCATGCAAAGAAAAAATTTACCAAATGTTAATGAAAATTCTGTAGCTGCAAAATGCAAAGTTGCTTTTGTAACCTAAAAAATCCTTTCCTAATAAGAATTCTAAAACAAAAAACAAAATTAATAAGAAATTTTTTAATGTAAGCCCTAGGACAAAAAAAAAGTAAAATTATAAGCTAGGACTATCAGCAAGTTTAAATATATGCATATATATTCCAAATAAATCCATCCCTAAAAAAATTCCTGGAACTCAAAATCAAACAAAATTAAAAATGTACAAAACATTTGATGACATCTTGAAGCCCGTAAGAGAAGTGTTAGTAATGCTGAAAAGGAAGCGCCGAAAAAAATTGTTAGTAATAAATTGCCATTTTGCATGTACCAACTTAGAAATCTACGATATTTTGATAACCCATACTGGGCAACTATTCCCCCTAGTTGTCAACCCATACCCATTCGACAAACGGAAAACACTTAAGCGTACTCGCCCATCTGGGTGACTGCTCGTTTTGGAAGCGAGAGGTAACGAGCACTTTCTCACAGCGTGATACTGCGTGCATCCGTGCGGGAAATAGTCAATCGCAAACAAAAAAGTCGGTACATGTGGCGTACTTAACAATTGCAATGAAAAATAATTCACAAGAAAGGGCAGAAAAAAAACAGAACAAAAAATACGAGGAACTTCATAGCTTACCTTTTGAAAAAACTACCACTTTTAAAAAAAGGGCTGGATAGTATTTAGAAAATATGAGGAACGACATAGCTTACCTATGTCTTTTGAAAAGTGCCAACTTAGTAACGAAAGGCATAGTATTTAGAAAATTTTCGAATTGACACATAGCTTACCTATGTATTTTGAAAAAAGTACCAACTTATTAACGAAAGGCATAGTATTTAGAAAATTTTCGGATTGACATATACCAACTTAGAAATCGAATATTTTGATAACCCGACACCAACAGGGAAAAAAGGATAGATAAAAAACAACAAAAAATACGAGGAACGACATAGCTTTTGAAAAAAGTACCTACTTGTTAACGAAAGACTGGGATAATATTAAGGAAATATGAGGAATTACATAGCTTACCTATGTCTTTTGAAAAAAGTACCAAATTATTAACGGAAGACTGGATAGTATTTAGAAAATTTTCGGATTGACATATACCAACTTAGAAATTACGATATTTTGATAACCCGACACCAACAGGGGAAAAAGGTCAGAAAAAAAACAACAAAAAATACGAGGAACGACATAGCTTTTGAAAAAAGTACCAGCTTATTAACAAAAGACTGGATAGTATTTAGAAAATTTTCGGATTGACATAGCTTACCTATGTCTTTTGGAAAAAGTACCATTTGTAAAAAAAGGGCTGGATAGTATTTAGGAAATTTTCGGATTGACATAGCTTACCTATGTCTTTTGGAAAAAGTACCATTTGTAAAAAAAGGGCTGGATAGTATTTAGGAAATATTGGGATTGACATAGCTTACCTATGTATTTTGAAAAGTACCGACTTATTAACGAAAGGAATAGTATTTAGAAAATATGAGGAATGACATAACTTACCTATGTCTTTTGAAAAAAGTACCAATTTGTAAAAGAAAGGAAGGATGATACTGAGCGATATGATGTCATTTGATAGAAATTGAGAATTACTGTATACTGTATACTTGGAGTAGACCAATACTTTACGAAACCTAAAACAAAGAATAAAAGGATTATTAAAGAACGATTCTAAATAATTTTACTAAACTAATAATTTTAAAAAATCATGTTTCTGAAAAACAAAACATTTGCGAGGAAACAAAACAAAACAAACTAGGGTTATTTTATAAAGAATCATTCTGTATAATAATTTTTTTGCTCGTTATTTCAGCTAAAGAAATCTTGTAAATTGAATTAAAATATACGCAGTTGTAACATTATTATAAGTTCGTATGTTTAAAATCAGCATTAAAAAATTATTTCTGTATACAGGGTGTTCCCAAATTCAGGCGAAAAAATTCAGAAGGTGATTTCCCGTATAAGATTATGATAAGTCTTTCCTAATCCCACCCCTTCCAAGATATCATCCTGAATCAAATTGGGTTTTTATTTTTTTTCTCAAATTTAAGTAAAGATGGAAACCACCGGTATTTTCTCAACATTCCTGTTACATTATAAGGGAGTGAAATTATCAACCCTTACTTTATTCAATATTAAAAATTTTTTCGAGATTGAGTTTTGGGAAATAAAAATATTATTTAAAATCTCAGTTGTCTTGAAAAACTTTTTTTACTCTTGAAGTTTTTTCCTAGATCCAATAGATTCGGAGAAAAAAAAATAGAATTTCTAAATCTATTGGATCTAGGAAAAAGCTTCAAAAGTAAAAAAAGTTTATCAAAAGAACAAAGCTTTTAATAGTAATTATGCGCCAAGGTAGAAAAGAGAGGTATTATTGTCGAGGTCCATTACCGAGAAGCGAAGCCAAAGATTACAGATTTTTTTTGTAATCTTTGGCGAAGCTTCGAGGTCTTTAATGGATCCGAGACATTAATACACTTTTCTACCGTGGCTCATATAGCATTTTTTTCACTACTTCACTACTAGAATTTTATTTTTTTAAATATTAGTTTGTCGACTCCCGTTTCACATGACATGACAGCTGAGCACAAGTTAACCTCACATTCTATTAAATGGATTGAGATTTAGTTATAATCAAGTAGGCTCTGTATTTTTCTACCTTGGTTAATAATGAACAACTTTACTACCTCAACAAAAGTCAATAAAGTTAGGTTTAGAGGCTAGTAGTGAAAAAATAATATTTTTATTCCACACAAAACTCAATCTGGAATAAAAGATTTGTTATTAAATAAATTACAAAATTTCAACTTTACTTAAACTTGAGATAATAAAATAAAAACTAAATTTCACTCAGCATCTTTTTAGGGAGTGGAGTGAGGAAATTTTTTCATATGAAAGACCTATTATAATTTTATATGGACAAGCACCTGCATTTTTTCGCATAAATTTAGAAACACCCTGTGTGTAGTATAAAATATTATAGAAACTTCTGTTAAGTATATAAGGTGATTCATGAGGAACTGTACATATTCCTACCTCGTATTGATTCTCCTACGGGGTATGCCAAATATAAAATTTCAACTTGTATTTGGTTTTCGAAAACCTTTATCAAGATTTTAGAAAGTATACAAATAGATAATTAATAATAAGTTTTCCATTAGTTATTAAGGTTGGACGGGTGGTACTATACAATTCCAAAAGTTTTTGTTCCGAATTGCATAGTGCATTGTCAATTTATCGAGTTTTCAGAATATTGTTTCGTCAAAATACAGTTTGATCTCTTTTAAATTAAAGAAAATAAAATAAAAAAACAATCAGATTTTTAAATTAAGAAAATTTGAGAATACACAAGTGTACCTATAGCTTATCTGTTTTTAAAAAAAAAGTATCTCTAGTACAGTAAGTTTTTATTTTGAGTATAAAATCCAAATACTTATGAATTACTAAATACACATTATACAGGGAGATGTTTTAATATTATTGAAAACAGCTTTTTTCTTTTGAAAATCGGTTTTAAAAATTAAGTTCTAAAATTGTATTATTAAGAATATAACACGAATTAAGATTATTAGTTATTAAAAATTGATTTTTTGTATAAAATTCAAGATATTTTTCTGAATCTATTTTGCTAAACTTTTATATCAATAAAATTAACTAATTTTTAAAGACCCTGTATGTTAATAAACAAAATGAAAGCAGGACACATTTAAATTGTCATTTATTATTCCCTATAGGAGTCCTAATACGAGGTATAAGTATATGTACAGTTTATTGGAACTAACCTCCCATATAAGAACAATTTTTCATAGCTAGGAATATATACCGACCCCTTTTAAGTATTTTAAATATTTTGGTATAAGAAAATAGTAAAAGGATGCAAAAATGGATTATAAATAAACAATATTATTTACTAATTCTAATTTCCAAATTAATTTTTCAAGATTTAGCAAATTTAAAACCTACTAATCATTTATAAACAAAATTTTTCGTCTATACAATGACCAAAAAGTACCTATTTATCAAAAAAAGTTCTAAGCAAATTTAAAATCAAATAAACAATTGTAAAATACTTGGTTTATATATTAAAAATCAATTTATTGTAATAAAATTGTTCGTATGTAAATAAAATGAAAACTTACCGTAAATGTATCAGATTGTAATCCAAGTAATCCATAGAGGCACTATTCACTACACTACACGATACACGTTACCGAAAATAAATCTCGAACGCACGCCGATGTTTCCTATTCGAAAGTCAACTGAATATAAATCGACAAAAATTTAGCGTTAATCACCCGCCGTTAAATAAGTAAAGTTGTTTATCATATCTACGATGAATATTTATATATACCGGCCGTCCTAGAAGTGAATATACTATATATATTAAAATGCAATCATGTTATTTTTAAGGACGTTCGAAGAATTTTCAAGAAAATTTTTAATGTTAATTCATTTTTCAGGATACTTTTTGCGAGCAGTATACAGTGACGACTTTTAGGTTGGATTCAATTCGAAATACCCTAAACGAAAAGCCATCTATGTGATTAACCGAAAAATAATGACCAGAAAGAAGAGAACTTCAAAATTATCTACGTTATTAGCAGGATAATTAACCATTTTCACATATAAGCAAATCAGCCAACATTCTCAAATTTTTTCGGGAAATTATCAATTAAATCAACGAAAAAATAAGGTAATTTATAATCGTACCTATATTGCAATAAATATTTGTACATCAAACAGCAGTATATAACATTCAAAAAGGTGAACATTGTAATTAATTTATATAAATATAGAATGTGATTAACAGAATTCAAAACACTCGTTAAATAATTATTTCAAAACGAAAAACATTAAAAAGTTTGGTAGTGTAAAGCTGGTTAAAACATATACATTATAAGGGAGATTTTTCACATTCGATATATCAAAAAGTAAAATTTATTAAAATCCATAACGACACAAAGTCTTCTCTATATTCGTAAACACCACATGTATAAGAATTGTTTATTCGGGGATTCTCAGTAGTTTCTATTACATTTTCAACGACGGGTCCACCAATTTCTTCATTAGAATTACTTTCCGAGTTGCTTGTATCCGCATCTAAAAAAATATAAAAGTAGATGCAGATAGAACAAAATAAATAGTTTTTTTTTTTTAATCAACATAAGGTTCGACAGACAGTTTTAGCCCTTTTTATCATATTTTCTTCTTTGACTGTATTAATAATTGTTTTTTAAAGGTTATTATGAATTTGACACTTTTAGATTAATCCCACCTTGTTTTCAGAAATTATTTACTATTTTAAAACTTATACCGTATGTTAAGAACAAATAAGGAATTGCTGTAAAAATTTTTCTGTTCATAGAAATCAAAAATATGCAAAATAAGGCAAAATATCTAATACATTATATTCACTCAGTGAAACACTCCTGTCTATCCAATTCCCTATTGACGAATATGAAAACATTCACAAACACACACCTCTTAAAGTTACAGGTCCTTTGTTCCTACAAGTATTGAACGACCTGCAGTGTACACACTTAAATCCTACTACATGAAATTTAACTGTACTATCCTAAAAATTTAACATTGCAAATATTTAAAAAAAATTAAAATTAAAAAAGTTAAAAAATGTTATTACAACTTACAGAATGGCAATCTTTGCAAAGTATATCCACGTAATAATTCCTATATTCCGGGGGCATTGGCGTATTTTCTATTTCCATATCCCAATGTTTCCAAAGTATCTGCATGTTCATTAACGTTGTTTGATATATAGGACAAGCATACAATCCATTGCCTAAAAGTTCTTCATAACACGATCTATGTAAAAGATGCCCACAAGGAGGTATATAGCAGGCTATTCTTCATGTATGGATATCTTCTAAAGATATTGGGCAGTTAGTTCTAGACACATTTTCTACACACTAAAAAATACTTTTCATCATTCAATTTCTCGATAAATTAAAAAAAAATACCTTATGTCCTTGTTTGAGCGAAATAGGAAGACACATATTACATTTCTCGCAGTGATAAAATCTTTCTGCACCTCCAATTCTACATATTCCACAACCTTTACAGTGAAATTGTTTTTTATCATCATCATAGAATAAATTACTTTCTAAACATACATACTGAAAACGTCAAATTATTTAGGTATTGCAATTTTTATATTCCAATTTATTACCTTTCCGAAAGGCTGAGCCTATTAATACAGGTACTGTACGAACAATTTATAATTATTAATTCGGGTACTGGACAAACAATTTATTATTATTCGTACAGTGGTCGGACGAAAACTCACTATATTTTTCGTCATTTCATACTATTTCCCCTAAATCACAAAATAAAAAAAACAATACATTCTCTCTTCTATAATTTCATCCTTACTAAGCATTCCAAAGAAAAGTCACGATGTCGTGAAGCTCGAGCTAGTCTCACTCGTCAACGGGGAACTTGAGCACCCCTCGAATTGAACATTGGACAAACAATATATATAGATACATTCAAACACAAACGGAACATAGGGATTTTAAGCATTGTATCAGAACTGCTTTTGAACTAGTCGACCAACATCCAGCTTCAACAGATTAAAAACACGATTGTTACAATCGTTTATTTGGACACCTATAACATATCGTACAATTCCCACCACTCCGTATTCTCAACGGTGGGCGGTCCTTAATTAGCGTCAGACAGTCAGTCGATCGGTGAGAGTGCTCAAGCCCATAACTTTGTTTCAATTTAAAGAATCCTATTTTGTTTTATTTACGAATTTATTTTTATTTTGAAAGCCGTTATGGCCAAAAGAAATCAAAACATATTATCTTAACTCGAAACATTAATCTTTAACAATTAATTTTCGATTTTAACAACATAAAACGTGAGCATATTGTTTCGATATGTAGCGACGTTTACTACCCCCATCAAATATTCAATACTACTAAGTTGGGAATTCTGGAACCGTTGGCGATACTTGACACTGAACACTGTTTACACTACCACTACACCAACACTAACACTTTACACTATCTTACGCGCGTTTCGATAACCAAGTTATCTTCTTCAGAGACTGAAGGTAAACTAACACTAGGGTGCTTCGTCATCCATATATACTAATCTTTTATCGCGCCAAACTAGTTAATCCGCGGGAACAAACCATTCTGGCGCGAAAAAATTTTTACAATTGTTTTTTTCCTAATAAACTATACAACGGACTATAAGGTATAGGTCCTTTGTCTTTATTCAAACTATTATTACATTTAACTATTTCTATACTTTCAAATGCATCCAACATTCTATTGTTAGATACATTTTTTAACAATTTTACACTATCTAAACTTATTGAATGATTATAATCTAAAACATGTTCAGCAACACTGGATTTCTCCGTACGCCCATATTTTAAATGAGCTACATGCTCTTTATAACGAACTTTTACAGACCTCTTAGTCTGCCCAACATATTTCATATCACAATCATTACAACTAATTTCATAAATACTGTAACGTTTATTCTAATTTATATTTACAATTAATTTATATTTACAGATTTATATGTAATTCAGTCCTTATTTAATAATTTATGTAATACACTAAACACACTAATTATAATTTATATGAGAGTCACTTAATAAACACTTTATCGATGCGCGATTACTTTCCTTCGGTATCAACACTGACTGATTGACTAATTGCCTGCGGCGATGCTTGTGGCCTATTTATACTCACGCGCCGTAATTCTAGAAATCTTTCGGCGTTCTGGCGGGTTCACTGGATATTCTCGATGTTTCGTATTCTGGATGCTTCTCGAAAATTGGGCGGAGGAGCCATAGTCGTCTCATACGGGGATTTCACTGGGGGCACTAAGTGAGAATATTATTGCAGTAGCTCGCGTAACATTGCCCCCTCCTTAAGAGACAGTTCCTCCTGGAACTAGCTAGGAAACTGGAACGAGATGACTGTATCGGCAACTGGCCCCCTTGTTGCATTTTCCATTTGTATGGAAGTAACATGCGACCGTCTTCTCTGTTGGCTGTGTCTCCCGAGCATGGCCGCAAACCAGTACCTGCACTTCGGTGTCTCGGAAGATTACTTCTACCATGTTACGGATTATTCGCCAATCTAAATGCCTACATTCAATCTTGGGCATGGCTAGCCTATGCACGTTCAATTCAAGCACATGCTCCCTCAGGCTTCGTAATGCTTCCCAGACATCCTCGTACGTTGGTCTTTCGTCGAAAGTGTTCCTCGTCACTAGGTGGAAATTGTAGCGGGAGCCATTTTGCAGCTTCAAAGCTTTACCTGGTACTGGTAACTGGTTTACCAAAGGTCGTGCGCCACTCTTCTTTATAAACAGAGATGCCAGTCCGCGCGCATCGGTTACGCTGGCAGGGATGTTTATTGCCAGTGAGTATTCCTCCGGAACGGTAAGCAGGTCTTGTCGTCTCTCAGTGGTGACGCCGAATCTTGCTTTTCCGGTACCACCATAAGCACCCATGAACTCTACAAAAGCAGGATCGGCTACTTCCTGAAGCTGGTTTATTTCCTCATCGTGGTCACCCTCGAATGGCGCTAATCGGTTACGGTGTACCACCTTTGGCTTTCCATTTGGGATCTTGCTGATACGATAGATGACATCGTTGATTCTTTTCTTTACGAGGTACGGACCGTCCCAAGCTCTCTGCAACTTTGGAGAAAAACCCTTTTGTCTTCTTGGGTTATGCAGCCAGACTTTGTCTCCTTCGTGGAAACCTCCTTCCGTAGCTTGCGTATCGTACCTTTTCTTCATCCTATCGCTAGCGATCTGAAGATTCGATCGAACCAGCTCGTGTACGTCGTCCATTCTTTTTCTCAGCTGGGTCACGTAATCTTCACCAGCTATGTCTTCTCCGGGTCGGCATCCAAATTCGAGGTCGCAGGGTAATCTCATTTCGCGTCCGAACAGAACTCTTGCTGGTGTTTGGCCGGTAGACTCATTGATGGCGGATCTGTAGGCCATCGCGAATAGCGAGAGATATTGGTCCCAATCTCGCTGATGGTTAGATACTACTTTAGACAGGTATTTGCCAAGAGTTCTGTTCATTCGCTCTACCATCCCGTCCGACTGTGGGTGCAAAGCCGTAGTTCTCGTTTTCTTCATGCCGAGCTTTTTCACAAACTTCCTGGAACAGCTGGCTTTCGAAGTTTCTGCCCTGGTCGCTGTGTATTTCCAGGGGCACTCCATATCGGCAAATGAACTCATTCACAAGCACATCGGCAACCGTTGCGGCTTCTTGGTTTGGAATGGCAAACGCTTCTACCCATTTTGTGAAGTAGTCCATCACCACCAAAATGTACCTGCTGCCATTTGCTGTCGGTGGAAACGGTCCGGCAATGTCCAGGGCAATGCGTTCAAACGGGCTTCCGACATTGTACTGCTTCATAGGGGCCTTTCTTCTCCCGTGCGGTCCATTGGTCGTAGCACAGGTAGTGCACTTCTTACACCAGTCCTTCACATCTTCGGAACTGTGCATCCAATAAAACCGTTCTCGCACTTTCTGGAGGGTCTTCTTCACACCTAGATGTCCTCCTGACGGACTGTCGTGTAATTTCCGCAGTACTGCTGCTATCCTTGTTCTTGGAATCACCAACTGTCTTCTACTTTCGGAACCCTCATCGTTCTCGATTACTCGCTGTAGCAAACCGTTTTCCAAAACCAGCGAGTCCCACTGGGCCCAATACGATTTCATCGTTGGCGAGTACCTTGAAATCTCCTGCCAAGTAGGTCGACAGTTCTCCTTTTTCCAATGTCGGATTTTCTTCAAGTCGGGATCGTTCTCTTGTTCCTCTTCCAACTTTTCTGGTGTCCATTCGTCGGTGGTCACCGTGGTTCTTCGAATCGCAGCTTCCTTAGCTTCTGTTTTGCTACAGTGAGAGCACTCTGCAGGGCATGGTCTTCTAGAGAGGGAGTCTGCATTTCTGTGGCTTATTCCGGCTCTATGCTCAATAGTGAAATTATATTCTTGGAGCCGCTCGATCCATCTAGCGATTTGACCTTCAGGGTTCTTGAATTGCATAAGCCACTTAAGTGCTGCATGATCGGTTCTGATCACAAATTTCTTCCCATACAGATACTGATAGAAGTGCTCCACGGACTTCACTACTGCTAGGAATTCTCTTCTTGTGACGCAGTAGTTTTGTTCTGGTTTGGAAAGGACTCTACTAGAATATCCCAGAACTTTCTCTTGTCCTCCTTGAACCTGTGATAGCACTCCTCCAATTCCAACATTGCTAGCATCAGTATCTAATATGAATTCTCCCTCTGGTAGTGGATAGCCGAGTATAGGTGCAGTAGTCAAGTGCTTCTTCAAGGTTTCGAACGAAGTTTGGCAATCTTCGTCCCAGCGAAACTCCCTTGCTTCCTCTGTAAGTCGTGTCAAGGGCTTAGCGATATCTGCAAACTTCTTTATAAATCGCCTGTAGTATGTACAGAGTCCAAGGAAGCTTCTAACTTGGTGCTTGTCGGTGGGTCTTGGCCACTTTCGTACGGCAGCAGCTTTTTCTTCGTCTACAGCTACACCATCCTTGCTGACTACATGGCCTAGGTAATTGACTTTGTTTTGAAATAGTTGACATTTCTTGGGGTTGAGCATCAGTTGGGCAGCTTGCAACCTTTTGAAGACACCTTCCAAATTCTCTCGATGTTCTTCGAATGTCCTTCCCAAGACTATGATGTCATCAAGGTACACTAAGCATGTCTTCCAGGACAACCCTCGCAATACGTTTTCCATCAGTCTTTCGAACGTTGCGGGGGCATTGCACAGCCCAAAGGACATAACGGTGAAATGCCATAGACCAGATCCGGTGGTAAACGCTGTCTTTTCTCTATCGGCTGGATCCATTTCTACCTGCCAATATCCAGACTTCAGGTCCAAGGTAGAAAACAATTTGCTACCGGCCAGCGTATCCAGAGTGTCGTCGATTCTCGGCAGAGGATAGCTATCTTTCTTTGTAACATTGTTCAACTGCCGGTAGTCCACGCAAAACCTCGTGGTACCATCCTTCTTCTTTACCAGGACTACCGGAGAGACCCAAGGGCTGGTAGAAGGTTCTATTACCTTGTCCTTTTCCATCTCGCGAACAATTCTCTCCGCCTCCTCTCTTTTGGCCTGTGGTAGCCGTCGAGCCGATTGTCTTATCGGTTTAGCGTCGCCGGTGTCAATTTTGTGTTTGACAGCAGATGTTCTTCCTGTCTTTCCTCCTTTTGGTACAAAAAGAGATCGGTATTGTAACAAGAGTTCTCTGATGTTTCTCTTCTCTTGCAGGCTAAGGGATTGTCCAGCCACTGCTATCATTTGTTCAAATTTATTGTTGGCATCATTGGAGGTTGTTGTTTGATGAATTATCGACGCCACTGGTGCGCAAGTTCCAATTTTGGTATCCTTCTTCATAGTTATTGGATGGTCATTTACATTTATAATGCGTACAGGTATTTCTTCGGCAGCCATGACTAACCCTTTTCCAACCAGGATTCCTCGACCAACCTCTTCATCGTGATTCCATGGTTCCATCATGACCGGTGTTCCTTCTTCGACGGTTCCTTGTAGCCTTGCCACAGTGAAAAATTCACTCCTTGCGGGTACAACTGTATCCTCCTGTACGGCTACCTGAACAGTCTTATACTCGTGTGGGTGAAGGAATACCTCCTCAGAGCCTACTCTAATCACTCGGTTCTTGAAATCTAGCTGGAAGCCATGTAGGTTCATAACGTCCATTCCGAGTATTATGTCCTCTTCGATATCAGCGACAACGACAGTGTGGGTGAACTTCTCTGCGCCAATTCCCAATTGCACCGGTAGTTCTCCATGGACATTGGCGCTTTCACCTGTGGCAGTCCTGAGTCGCAGTCTCGTCGGTAAAAGTCTTTTCCGGGTGTTGACAACAGTCTCGGGGCGAATAATAGTCCTCGTTGCTCCAGTGTCCACCAATAGTGTATACTTCCTTCCATTAACTTCACCATCCACGTATACACTATCATCGCGACATTTCAGAGAGGCTATTAGGATGAGAGGGTCTTTGGAAGGTCTTCGGGTCGAAGCTGCCCTCTGAAGGTCGACCCTTCCTAGTTTTCCTGCTGGGCGTCTTCGTTTGTAGCAGTTCTCGGTCGCTTGCACGAACTGCGTACATGTCCCATTTCTCCACAATTCCAGCATCTCACAGCTTTCAGTTTTCCATTTGAGATGCTTTTCATCATGTTGACAAGCTGGTCGAGCTTGTTCTCAACTTCTTCGTCTGCTACAGCCCTCACCTTGCCGTATACTCCGGAAGCCTGTGTAGCTGCTTCGTACTCCAAGGCTGCAGAGAGTACGTCGACCAGTGTCTTATGCCGAGCCAAGCGTAGAGTTCTCTGCATTTCATGGTCACGAACTCCGTCGATGAATGTCTGTACCCCTAAACATTCTATGACATTCTCCGGTGCCGATGGATAGGCAAACCGCACCAACCTCGCAATGTCTGCTTCGA
Organism: Lochmaea crataegi; assembly: GCA_947563755.1. NCBI lineage: Eukaryota > Metazoa > Arthropoda > Insecta > Coleoptera > Chrysomelidae > Lochmaea > Lochmaea crataegi. Next base: position 56,113,984 of record OX387422.1, on the reverse strand, counting down.
ATTCTTGCAGAGTTTCGTCGCGTTTTTGTTTGCGGTTTTTCAGCTGCGATTGGTACAGATGCTCCAGGTGTTCCAGGCCATATCTCATATTCAATCGCTTTTTGAGTTGTTCAAAATCTTCGGCCTCTTCCACTGGAATGGTCTGGAGGATATCCATAGCGTCTCCTCTAAGGGCAAGAGTTAAATTTAACGCTTTTTCCTTCTCACTCCAGTTGTTTGCGTTTGATGCCGCCTCGAATTGCTTAAGATAGTTCGGCCATGACGTTTTACCATCGAATGTTGGCAGCCTCACTCGGCTGTTAATATCGTTTTCCATTTTCGGTTTCAACTCTACTTTCTCTGCCAGTTCGTCGTTATTCGGGGCTTGCCTAGTTGTAATATCCGGTTTATTACTAGTCTTCCTTTCGATTTCTTTGATTTTTTGTTTCATTTCTTGCTCCATTCATTTAATCTTTTCTTCCACGGCAGAAATATCAGTCTTCATGGATGTCATTTCATTTTTCATGTCCGTCGAAATTTTATTCTCCGTGTCCGACATTTTGTTTTCCATGTCCGCCGAAAGTTTACTTTCCATGGATGAAATTTTATTTTCCACGTCCGACAATTTGTTTTCCATGTCCGCCGAGAGTTTACTTTCCATGGCTGAAATTTCGTTTTTTATATCCGTCGAAATTTTATTTTCCATGGATGAAATTTCGTTTTTTATATCCGACATTTTGTTTTCCATGTCCGACATTTTGTTTTCCATGTCCGCCGAAAGTTTATTTATGGAAGAGGTTATAGAGGCGGACGCTTCGTCGGTGAATTCAAACGTTTCCGGGTCCAATCCATTGTTAATCATAGCTTTTTTTAGTCGTTCCACTAACACTGACTTGACCCCACTTGTGTCCAATTCGTAATCCTCCAACTCTCTTCGAAGCTCTGAAACTTTTAGTTCACAAAGTTTCTTCGCCATCTTCCTGTATATTTATTTATTTATTTATTTATTTTTTTTAACCCCACACCTGACACCAATGTAACGTTTATTCTAATTTATATTTACAATTAATTTATATTTACAGATTTATATGTAATTCAGTCCTTATTTAATAATTTATGTAATACACTAAACACACTAATTATAATTTATATGAGAGTCACTTAATAAACACTTTATCGAGGCGCGATTACTTTTTTTCGGTATCAACACTGATTGATTGACTAATTGCCTGCAGCGAAGCTGGTAGCCTCTTTATACTCGCACGCCGTAATTCTCGAAATTTCTCGCGGGTGCACTGGATATTCTCGACGTTATGGCGGATGCACCGGGTGCGGTGGGTATTCTCGATGTTTCTCGAAAATTGGGCGGAGGAACCATAGTCGTCTCATATGGGGATTTCACTGGGGGCACTAAGTGAGCATATTAATGCAGTAGCTCGCGTAACATTACTATAAAAGAAACTTTACAAAATATATAAATGGATCAGAACTTTAATAGCCAGACTAGACAAAACGCAAATCAGTTGTTTAGTTGGTTCTACATCATAACCAGTCTTTTCGAAATGTCTTACAATAATTTCAAAATATTTTTCTTTTCCTACCACCTACGACTTGTTTAATTGAACGTTCGTTCAGTACACTGAGCAGATTTTTATGCTTAAATAGTGTACACAGAAACAAAATAGAAACCCATAAAGCACAATGTATCGAAACAGTACTTGATAAATTTGCTCCAGACCGAAAAAGGTTAACATTTGTCGTTTCTTAGCAAAAAAGTTAAGTTAGTTTTTTTTTGTTGAATACACTTTTTTATATGTTCACATTTTTAAGAACCAGAGTTTTTGATTAATAAAAAAAATTAAGTTCTGTATTTTTTAGATAGAGTATAATACTTTTATTTTTTAATTGTTATCTAACTACTCTATAAATGTTTCCATTTTTCTTTATGCTTTTTAATAATGATAAAATTTTTGATTTAACAGTGGTTTACGCCTTTAAAAATTCTATTGAGAGCAAATTTACATAGTTGTGTTTTTTAGGTAAAATGGGTACTTTTGGTTTTTGCTTGATATCTGGTACTACATAAATGTTTCTATTCATGTTTATACCCCCCATCAATAAGATTTTTTGATTTTAGAAAAATGTATTAAGTGTAAAAGAAATATTTTCTGCCCCCCCTGGATTATTTCCTGCCGGCGCCCATGCAGGGACAAAATCCGCAAAACGATTATTAACGGTCATCAACTAATAATTATTCGAATTATTATTGTTCTTCATATATTTCATGTTAAATTCCATATTAATTTATTGAAGAAAATACTTTAAAAATATTCAGGAACAGGAAATCAATGTAGACAAACAAATAAAAGTCTATTGAAAATATATCTCCACTTTTATAAAATAGGATGTCCAAAATTCGGTTTCTTGGATTCCTTATTAAAAAACGAAGTTCAGTTAAAAACGCGGTACAAAAAATTGGCGTGTGTTGAAGTTCTTGAACTAGCGTATTTATGAAAAATACGTATGTCCAAACGTTACTTCCAGGACAGTATTTACACCCACAAAATAAAAATGGTCATTTAGCTTTTTCTATCTTCATGCTGTGTGATATACAAATAGACAAAAAGGTTTCTAGTCGTGAGAGATAGTGCTTTTGTTTTACACTGTAATACCTAGTTGAAATACCTACTTATTGAAGACGAAGTAACTAAAAAAGCTACAATACTTTCAGAAGTTTTAGTATACTGCAGTTCCAATAAAATATTTTATTACAAAAATTGCTTATATTCGCTGGAAATAACCAGATATTTTATAAATTTTCAGAAATATAGCCATTTCGCAATGTTTACGTTGGTACGTTTTTCGGATAATTCAGAAGGAATGTATGATACATTGTTAAGTTAGGTTAGGTTAGATTTCAACTACATACAACATTGTTGATTTAAGGATTAAAATTTAGTATCCAAAGGCATATGTTACGATAAATTTTATGAAATCCAATTTAATTATTTATTACAAAATTTCAGCCGGTTTCATACTTTCAATGAAAAATAAAAGTATTAAGAAACTCGTAGGTACAAACTTAACAATTTGCAGAATAGGTTGGGCTGTTCTATTCATTCGAGGAATTCTGATGCTTATGATAATGACTACATAACCTGTACCTACTTTTTTTCCATACCAACCTGTTGCCCATTTTGGCTTTTTTCATTCTTTCCTCCAAACCGACTTCTTCTATTCGATCCATCCATTTTCTTCTTGGCCTTCCCTTTTTTAAGTCGAACAATTTTGTTAAACTATTTGTTTCTCTTTTTCTAATTATTAATTACCTAAGTTGAGTGAGAGGCGCGATGCTGTTCTCCCCTTCTGTTACATTACTCATAGATTATATGTACATTACTCGACTGGATTCTCTCACGAAGCAAAATAGCTTTTAGTCGGTAGAGAGTTAGACTGAAGATCTAAAAGTCCTTGGTCTGATTCCGAGTTTCGACAGTCCACTTTTTTTATTTTTTTGTAATCTATATATAAATCCATTTTGCTAAATGTATTAAACAATATCGGTAATATCTTAAATATGCATGCATTTACTTAGAGCAACGGAATTGAATTAAAGTCCAAATTTAATAAAATAAGATTATTTACGTCAAATTTCTTAAATTTTTTAACATTTTATCAATATATTGTGGAATTATCTAAAAATATGTAATTTCGTTTAAAACAATAATATGAGTAGATTCCACAAAGTAGGGGTCGAGACAGTAAATTTCGAAAAAGTATTGTCTTTCTTTTGGAAATAATTTTTTTGTTTTGATTGTTTTTAAGAATTATCGTTATATTTTGTTGGTGTTCTAGAAGTTCGTTTGTTCACTCATTGAGAGTATTATAGTTTCGTTTTGTTGATGTTTAAAAATTTTCTTTGTATACTCATTGACAGTTTTTGCGTAACATAAAAAGTTTCACTTTTAAAGCTGTTAGTTTTCGACTGACGCATACATTCTTCTATGGTTCGGATAATTTTTCTATTTCTATAATTTTTCTTATCAATTTATATGGCTCCATTCTCACTATAAGGTCATACCAGCTTGATTCTTTCTTTCATATTTTTGTTACTATTCTTGTCTTTTATTGCCTTCTTTCTCATCTTGTCCCATCAAGATTTATGTACTGTTATCTTCCCTTTTCAGTAAAATCCCATTTTTGTGTGCATCATTTATTGTTGTTAGTGTTACATATAATCCATTTTAATTTCTACCACTACGTCAAAATGTTTTTTCGTTCCTTCTTCATTTGTAGTATTTGTTATTTCAGCATCCATTTTGCTATGCTCTATCACTACTTACTTTTTACCCATTATTTAATATTGTTTGCTTTTAAGTGAAAAGTGTTATTGATTATTATGGAGCAGACTGTATTCGTAATCATTTTTTTAGATTCAAAAGTTATTCTAACGGCCAAAGATAATTTTGGTAGTAGCCCACTAAATTCAACGCCAAAAGCAGCTCAGAGTAATTCATTTAATTTGGAATCCACGTCATTTATTGAATTGGGCAACTTTTCTATTGGCTCGGATGTTGTAGAAGACCATAGACATTTTATGGATAATAGTTTTCAAGATCCTTGTTCGCTAATAAGATCTTTCGATGAATTAGAAAATCCCGGAGTTTCTGTGAAATTGAAACAAGCTGATAGAGAAGAAATACCCTCTGATCGAGAATCTGTAGAGGAAGCTCAATATGAATCAGTTGGTGAGTAGATAAGTATGAAAAATTACTATAGACTGACTGTAAATCGAAACTTCCAAATACATTTCCACAAACATAGTATATTACTCTATTCATTATTTTCAGACGATTCACTCAAAGATAAGGACTATCATCCCAGTGACAGTGAAAATGAAGAATATGAAAATTCACAAAATGTATCAGATGTGGAAATTAAAAATGTGGAAAATCAAACTTCAAATGGTTCAAAAAGAATATCAACCTCATTTCTAGAAGCAGGGTGTGATGACACAAACATGTTTGTGTCACGAATTACATCTCGAATACATCCCATAGCATCAAGTACCGTAAAGAAATATCTATTTCCTGTTTTGCGAGAAGATGATGTTGTCCGATTAATAAGATTTGACGAAATAATAATCTATGCAAATAAAATGGTGATTAAATACCGAGAAAAGCGACATCCACGGATCGCACACTGGCTGTACACAACTGTGGTGAGACCCTTGGTCAGCTATGGAGCCTTAGTTTGGTGGCCAAAGACAGATCAAAGGGAAGCCAAACTGGAGCTATCAAAACTTCACAGGCTTGTCTGTCTGTGCATAACAGGTGCGAAAAGAAGCCCAACTGCGTTAATGGAAGCTATTCTCAATCTTCCCGGCAATGTTAAGGTGGAAGCGAGAATGGCTGCATACAGACTGGAATGCAATGGGAATTGGCACGAAGGAAGCAACGCCCACAGTCATTCCAGAATTACAGATATTATCACAAACTCGCTTCCCGAAATGAGAACTGATAACATGTTGGCCATACCATACCATACCATATCAAGCTAATCTGGGATGGGTTGGAGCATGCAGTCAAGAAGGAACGTTGGCGTGGTACACAGACGGATCTAAAACTGACAAAGAAGCAGGAACTGGAGTCCACGGCGCTAGAACCAGGTGCAATGACCATGCATCATTAGGGAAGTTTGCAGCTATATTACAGGCGGAAATCTACGCTATCGACACGTGTTTGCAGATTAACATCGAAAGGTGATATAGAGGCCTTATACTCTTAGATAGTCAGGCAGCACTGAAATCTTTAGCATATCCCCATATCAGAGTGGTCTGGGACTGCCTTCAAGGGCACAAGACTATTGTAGGCAATAAAACGGCAGGTACTCTAGCAAAGCTAGGATCTGAAAACTGCATTCACTGTTCCTGAACCAGTTTTTGGAACATCAAAAACTGCAACGGTGGATTCAAACATCAGACGTACGGGAGCAACGTGCCAAAGCAGGAACACAGCAAACCCTTTATTAAAAAAAACCTGGGAGTCGCTGACTAACGAAATATTAAACCTCAGCAGGGGCCAGATAAGGAGAATGACGGAGTTATTCACCGGTCACTGTACCCTAAGGAAGCACATGCATACAATTGGCATATATGGGGATATACCTATCCGTCGGTTGTGCATGGAAGAGGAGGAAACAGCCTCACACATCTTCGGGTGTGAAGCAATGTCTCATTGGAGATATATACTCCTAGGACTAGAGCACCAAAAGGAGGATTTCTTGAAGATGGACATAGTGAAAAGAATGTTTCCTGATAAGGGCCACTAGTCTCATATAAACGGTACAACCAAGAGCACAAAAAGGCTGAGGCTCCGAGGTCTCTCAGCCCCTGACTCGTGATGCTGAACTAATCAATTCCGTATGTCTCCTAATTTTACAAAAGTGAATAATAATTACCCGTTTTGTGACCTTTTTCAATTCTGTTATCACTCCAGGATAATATTCTATCTAATAAAAGAAAAATTTCCAAAATCGGAGTGGTAGTGGCGGAGATTACCTATTACAAACTAACAAAAAAAGTTTTCGCCTTTAACATTATCTCAGTTCTTGTTAAAATCATTATTGCACAAAATATTAAACTTATACACTGCCACTACCACGTCTTTCCGTCTCAAGCCGCAGATATGGTTTTAAATGCTAGAAGACATCCTTGTCACCTCTTCTCCAATGTTGCCATTCAGTGGAGGCGAGAGAGTAACTTATGTTATGCAAACATGGGAGTTTATATGATGGGAGGCGACAACGTACTTCGCCTAAACGTTAAGTGCAGCACTAGCGCCAGTGATATACACCGGAACTAAAAACTTTTTGTGGAGGTATTGAGGGCACTTTATGACCTCCGACAAAATTTTCGTTTTTGAGACCCTAGATAGCATCTGAGTACAAAACAAATGAAAACTTTAAAACACGTTGTCGCCTCCAAAATCGGAGGCGACAACGTTATATATGAGGTGACAACGTTTTCTCAGTATCTACTTTGGAGGCGACAACGTACCCTTTATCAATATATATATATATATATATATATATAAAATATATAATATATATAAAATACCAGTCAAAACATTGACACATTAGCTCCGATCAATCAATGAACTACCGGACAATTCAATACAAGATACCACCTTTAAAATTGCTATTTACCAACACAAATTTAAAACTTTTCATTTGTCACTTTCAATTTTGAACGTTATTTTGACGTTTGACATTAGTTTGGTAAAATAATCAAAATTTGAACGTGTTTTCTATAAAATTATTCTGTATTTTTTATTATGATGAAGATTTTTGATATTATTTTTTAATCACGGATTTTGTTCTGATGAAGTTGACGAAGTGCAACGAAAGCTAAACAAAATAAAGTGTGTACTTTGAAAATAGGTATTTTTCTCTAAAAAGCCACAATATATAATAAAAGTTATTATATTACTAGAGATGAACAATACAATCTATATATATATATTGTTACGCGAGCTACTGCAATAATATTCTCACTTAGTGCCCCCAGTGAAATCCCCGTATGAGACGACTATGGCTCCTCCGCCCAAACTTCGAGAAACATCCAGAACACCCGGGTGCGTCCGCCAGAATATCGAGAATATCCAATGCGCCCGCGAGAACGCCGAGATACTTCTAGAATTACGGCGCACGAGTATAAATAGGCCACAAGCATCGCTGCAGTCAATTAGTCAATCAGTCAGTGTTGATACCGAAGGAAAGTAATCGCGCATCGATAAAGTGTTTATTAAGTGACTCTCATATAAATTATAATTAGTGTGTTTAGTGTATTACATAAATTATTAAATAAGGACTGAATTACATATAAATCTGTAAATATAAATTAATTGTAAATATAAATTAGAATAAACGTTACATTGGTGTCAGGTGTGGGGTTAAAATAAATAAATATACAGGAAGATGGCGAAGAAACTTTGTGAATTAAAAGTTTCAGAGCTTAGAAGAGAGTTGGAGGATTACGAACTGGACACAAGTGGGGTCAAGTCAGTGTTAGTGGAACGACTAAAAATAGCTATGATTAACAATGGATTGGACCCGGAAACGTTTGAATTCACCGACGAAGCGTCCGCCTCTACAACCTCCAATGATGCCAGCAATAAATTTGAACAAATGATAGCAGTGGCTGGACAATCCCTTAGCCTGCAAGAGAAGAAAAAGATCAGAGAACTCTTGCTACAATACCGATCTCTTTTTGTACCAAAAGGAGGAAAGACAGGAAGAACATCTGCTGTCAAACACAAAATTGACACCGGCGACGCTAAGCCGATAAGACAATCGGCTCGACGGCTACCACAGGCCAAAAGAGAGGAGGCGGAGAGAATTGTTCGCGAGATGGAAAAGGACAAGGTAATAGAACCTTCTACCAGCCCTTGGGTCTCTCCGGTAGTCCTGGTAAAGAAGAAGGATGGAACCACGAGGTTTTGCGTGGACTACCGGCAGTTGAACAATGTTACAAAGAAAGATAGCTATCCTCTGCCGAGAATCGACGACACTCTGGATACGTTGGCCGGTAGCAAATTGTTTTCTACCTTGGACCTGAAGTCTGGATATTGGCAGGTAGAAATGGATCCAGCCGATAAAGAAAAGACAGCGTTTACCACCGGATCTGGTCTATGGCATTTCACCGTTATGCCATTTGGGCTGTGCAATGCCCCCGCCACGTTCGAAAGACTGATGGAAAACGTATTGCGAGGGTTGTCCTGGAAGACATGCTTAGTGTACCTTGAGGACATCATAGTCTTGGGAAGGACATTCGAAGAACATCGAGAGAATTTGGAAGGTGTCTTCAAAAGGTTGCAAGCTGCCCAACTGATGCTCAACCCCAAGAAATGTCAACTATTTCAAAACAAAGTCAATTACCTAGGCCATGTAGTCAGCAAGGATGGTGTAGCTGTAGATGAAGAAAAAGCTGCTGCCGTACGGAAGTGGCCAATACCCACCGACAAGCACCAAGTTAGAAGCTTCCTTGGACTCTGTACATACTACAGGCGATTTATAAAGAAGTTTGCAGATATCGCTAAGCCCTTGACACGACTTACAGAGGAAGCAAGGGAGTTTCGCTGGGACGAAGATTGCCAAACTTCGTTCGAATCCTTGAAGAAGCACTTGACTACTGCACCTATACTCGGCTATCCACTACCAAAGGGAGAATTCATATTAGATACTGATGCTAGCAATGTTGGAATTGGAGGAGTGCTATCACAGGTTCAAGGAGGACAAGAGAAAGTTCTGGGATATTTTAGTAAAGTCCTTTCCAAACCAGAACAAAACTACTGCGTCACAAGAAGAGAGCTCCTAGCAGTAGTGAAGTCCGTGGAGCACTTCTATCAGTATCTGTATGGGAAGAAATTTGTGATCAGAACCGATCATGCAGCACTTAAGTGGCTTATGCAATTCAAGAACCCTGAAGGTCAAATCGCTAGATGGATCGAGCGGCTCCAAGAATATAATTTCACTATTGAGCATAGAGCCGGAATAAGCCACAGAAATGCAGACTCCCTCTCTAGAAGACCATGCCCTGCAGAGTGCTCTCACTGTAGCAAAACAGAAGCTAAGGAAGCTGCGATTCGAAGAACCACGGTGACCACCGACGAATGGACACCAGAAAAGTTGGAAGAGGAACAAGAGAACGATCCCGACTTGAAGAAAATCCGACATTGGAAAAAGGAGAACTGTCGACCTACTTGGCAGGAGATTTCAAGGTACTCGCCAACGATGAAATCGTATTGGGCCCAGTGGGACTCGCTGGTTTTAGAAAACGGTTTGCTACAGCGAGTAATCGAGAACGATGAGGGTTCCGAAAGTAGAAGACAGTTGGTGATCCCAAGAACAAGGATAGCAGCAGTACTACGGAAATTACACGACAGTCCGTCAGGAGGACATCTAGGTGTGAAGAAGACCCTCCAGAAAGTGCGAGAACGGTTTTATTGGATGCACAGTTCCGAAGATGTGAAGGACTGGTGTAAGAAGTGCACTACCTGTGCTACGACCAATGGACCGCACGGGAGAAGAAAGGCCCCTATGAAGCAGTACAATGTCGGAAGCCCGTTTGAACGCATTGCCCTGGACATTGCCGGACCGTTTCCACCGACAGCAAATGGCAGCAGGTACATTTTGGTGGTGATGGACTACTTCACAAAATGGGTAGAAGCGTTTGCCATTCCAAACCAAGAAGCCGCAACGGTTGCCGATGTGCTTGTGAATGAGTTCATTTGCCGATATGGAGTGCCCCTGGAAATACACAGCGACCAGGGCAGAAACTTCGAAAGCCAGCTGTTCCAGGAAGTTTGTGAAAAAGCTCGGCATGAAAAAAACGAGAACTACGGCTTTGCACCCACAGTCGGACGGGATGGTAGAGCGAATGAACAGAACTCTTGGCAAATACCTGTCTAAAGTAGTATCTAACCATCAGCGAGATTGGGACCAATATCTCTCGCTATTCGCGATGGCCTACAGATCCGCCATCAATGAGTCTACCGGCCAAACACCAGCAAGAGTTCTGTTCGGACGCGAAATGAGATTACCCTGCGACCTCGAATTTGGATGCCGACCCGGAGAAGACATAGCTGGTGAAGATTACGTGACCCAGCTGAGAAAAAGAATGGACGACGTACACGAGCTGGTTCGATCGAATCTTCAGATCGCTAGCGATAGGATGAAGAAAAGGTACGATACGCAAGCTACGGAAGGAGGTTTCCACGAAGGAAACAAAGTCTGGCTGCATAACCCAAGAAGACAAAAGGGTTTTTCTCCAAAGTTGCAGAGAGCTTGGGACGGTCCGTACCTCGTAAAGAAAAGAATCAACTATGTCATCTATCGTATCAGCAAGATCCCAAATGGAAAGCCAAAGGTGGTACACCGTAACCGATTAGCGCCATTCGAGGGTGACCACGATGAGGAAATAAACCAGCTTCAGGAAGTAGCCGATCCTGCTTTTGTAGAGTTCATGGGTGCTTATGGTGGTACCGGAAAAGCAAGATTCGGCGTCACCACTGAGAGACGACAAGACCTGCTTACCGTTCCGGAGGAATACTCACTGGCAATAAACATCCCTGCCAGCGTAACCGATGCGCGCGGACTGGCATCTCTGTTTATAAAGAAGAGTGGCGCACGACCTTTGGTAAACCAGTTACCAGTACCAGGTAAAGCTTTGAAGCTGCAAAATGGCTCCCGCTACAATTTCCACCTAGTGACGAGGAACACTTTCGACGAAAGACCAACGTACGAGGATGTCTGGGAAGCATTACGAAGCCTGAGGGAGCATGTGCTTGAATTGAACGTGTACAGGCTAGCCATGCCCAAGATTGAATGTAGGCATTTAGATTGGCGAATAATCCGTAACATGGTAGAAGTAATCTTCCGAGACACCGAAGTGCAGGTACTGGTTTGCGGCCATGCTCGGGAGACACAGCCAACAGAGAAGACGGTCGCATGTTACTTCCATACAACTGGAAAATGCAACAAGGGGACCAGTTGCCGTTCCAGTTTCCTAGCTAGTTCCAGGAGGAACTGTCTCTTAAGGAGGGGGCAATGTTACGCGAGCTACTGCAATAATATTCTCACTTAGTGCCCCCAGTGAAATCCCCGTATGAGACGACTATGGCTCCTCCGCCCAATTTTCGAGAAGCATCCAGAATACGAAACATCGAGAATATCCAATGCGCCCGCGAGAACGCCGAGATACTTCGAGAATTACGGCGTGCGAGTATAAATAGGCCACCAGCTTCGCTGCAGGAGTTAGTCAATCAGTCAGTGTTGATACCGAAGGAAAGTAATCGCGCATCGATAAAGTGTTTATTAAGTGACTCTCATATAAATTATAATTAGTGTGTTAAGTGTATTAGATAAATTATTAAATAAGGACCGTATTACATATAAATCTGTAAACATAAATTAATTGTATATATAAATTAGAATAAACGTTACATTATGATACAGATTTTTAAGCCAATAGGAATGCGACATTCGCACAATATTTAATATAGCCATGGATACCTGGTTGACATTTCTGAAATTAATTATATTAGGTGACACTTAATTTGACAGCTTTCAAATAATTTTGATTTTCAAAAGTAACTATATTTAAAATTAATTAAACTAAATAATTAAATTGTGTTAAAATAATGAGTGATAACGAAGAACTTTCTCTGACGCCTCCAGAAATTAGAGAAAGAGCCGAAAATGCAGTTGACAATATATTACCAGAAAAATCCAAGAAAACTTATGAAAAATTATACAAACAATTTATGGATTGGAGAAACACAAAAAATATAACATCGTTTTTTTTATTTGTTGTACAATTTGTAAAATTTATTTGTTGAAGTTCCTTTCATTGTTCTTGTTTTTTATAATAAATGATAATTATTAATTAAATAATTCTTATTAATCGGAGTAGCAAAAATATTGTATGCAACTTTCATGTAATGGCCATTAATACGTTTCGTATCCTACAACATGTTCGTGTCTTAATGGCTATCATTACATGATCGTTGCATAAAATACTGTTATTTGAACCAGTAAATATTTCCAAACACAAACAACCATTGTGCTTTTTGTGTTCTTGTTTGCACTATTTATGTGAAGAGACTAGTTGTCCTTATTAGGCTTAACAGTTTTTTCACAAGATTCCTTTTCTAATGAAGGGAATGAGCGCAGTTCTTACAGGATTCACACTTAGGCATTCCTTCCTACACCATTTCTCCACTGTCTTCAGATATTTCCCTTCATTATCCAGACTTTAATAGAATCTCCAAATAAAGCTGAAATACTATTGAAAAGCATGTTATACCCAAAAATACAGCCCTGCATCAACCCCATTTTTTTTTTAAATTGCATGTATGGTCGGGTGGCACATCATTTGAAAGGTAATTTATTTCTCTACACAACATTGAATGTTTTTATTTATTTATGGAAAACTGAAGATATTTTGGATTTAACTAATTTTTTCGTTGAATATCCGAAATAACACAAAAAACTCAAAATTTCACCAAATTAACGAATTAAATGTTGACCTCCATAAGAAACCGCACAATCGCCAGACAGCCGCACTGGCATAGGATGTACTCTGAACTTTCCTCTTCCAGGTGACAGAATCTGCACATGGCTTCGTCTATCAACTCCGTTAGCTTTGCGTGTCCTGTTAACATACCTGTTGTGGCTTTGACAGTTTTTCTATCTTTGCTTATTAGGCGTGCCGTAAATTTTGGCGAATGTCCTCTAACGAACTGTTTCGCCTGTCTCTCTGGTGAGGTTACTCACCATTCTAAAGACCAGCTTTCTTGAGGTCATGTTTATTGTCGATTTTGCGATGTCTTAGAAGGGTTCCGGTCCAATGAATGACATTGATGAACCTTGTCTGGCCATTTCATCCACCTTTTCGTTGCCCTTATGACCCTCGTGCTCTGGTACCCAGGCTACCGTGACTTTGCAACATTTTCCGAGTGTGTTTAAGGCCTATATGAGTAATCCCATACTAGCTTAGAATTAACCTCAATGTGGTGAGTGCCTTCAGTGCAGTCTAGTTGTCTGTGAAGATGGAAACTGAACGATATATTCTTTCCTGTCATTTAATTTCAACGCAGCTCCCGTCCCATTCACATGGAGATTTGTGACGTCCTTTGATAGGCTTACTGGAATAGCTATCCTTTGTTTTATGCACTACAATTCCGGCTTTTACCTTTTTTTTTTCGGGCCGAGATGGGAAACTCATGTTCGAATGGGTCCAGGACCCAAACAGTGTTGGACACATCCCCAAGAGGATGCCTACCAACCAAACCCACCTCAAACTCGCCGTTACCCCTGCCTCGGAATCACTATCCTAGCATACTTCGAGACGGGCGGCGGTCCCTCGCACACTCCGCTCACACCGTCATCTCCCTCCTATCACTCCTGCCTCTCATGCCATATCGAGTCCTTCTCTCCCCCTTACCATGCTCTCTACTACTCCACTCACCTCCATCCATTCCTCTTCCCCCCTCAACATTATCTCCACCATGTTTTCCCAGTACACCGCCTCCCCTAGTTTCCTCTCCAACTTCTTCAGCACTTCCTCGTTCCTCCAGCATCTAAACACATGCCCCACATCATCCTCCACTTCACACCTCTCGCACACTCCAGTCTCTCGCTCCTTTTAGCGCGCCCTCATACTCCTCCCACCTTCTCTCCATTTCCTCCTCCATCCATTCCCGTACCTCCTCTCTGGTCGCACCCCTCCAGCGTTTGTTCCTAGCTCTAGCCAACACGTCCAATGGGTAGGACCTTGCCAGCACCGCTGCTGCCAGTCCAACCACTGTCCTGTACCCCTGCACCACCCTCAGCAGTATCCTTCTCTGCACCCGCAGAAGTGGCCTAACCCTCGCATTCACCCCCGCTCTTTCACCCCACACCTCCGTACCGTACAGCATACTCTGCTCTACCGTCCTACCAATTACCCTCCTCTTCCACTCTCCCGGCCATTTCACATTACACATCAATCTCCCCAGCCATGCTGCCCTCACTTTACCCTTCTCTGCCGCCTCTACCATATGAGTTTTGAAGGATAATTGACTATCCTACCACACCCCTACGTATTTCACAGACTCCTCCATATGAATTATCCTTCCCTTCACCATCACCCCTACTTCCCTCGTCTTCACTAGAAACCCCACCGTCTTATCTTCCGCCACTTGTAGTCCGCACCGCTCTATCTTCTCCACAATCTTCCTGCACACTCTCTCCGCCTTTCTTTCTATCTCCGCCTCTCCCTTGCCGTACATACCAGACACACATCGTCCGCATACACCGTAATCTCACATACAATCCCACAAACCTCATCAAACACACACTTCCAGAGTGTCGGTCCAAGAACCGAGCCCTAAGGCACTCCTGCCTCCATCTCATATCTCCTCCCTTTGGAGTCTACAATCACACGCCCCGTCAGGTAGTCCTCCACCAGGTTAACCAACCCCTGCTCCACTCCATGCCTCAGCAACGCGCTCAACACTGCCCGTTTGCTGACACTGTTGTTCCTTCCGGGAACTCCTCCTCCCTCAGCACCCTGTTGAATAGTTCCCAGAAGTACTCCCTATAGTCATCCAACAGCCTCTTCACCATATCACCCCTCAGGCCATCTATCCCTGGAGCTTTTCTCACTTTAATGTTTCTCCCCCAATCCTCTTCCTCCCACTTCTCTTCCGGCCTTATCCCCCTCATTTTCACCACCCCCTAGTATCCTGGATTTCCTGAATTCTGCCACCCACTCCTCCTTCTCCCCCTGTGAACAATTTCTCTATAATCTCCTTCTCCCAATCCTCCTCTAAAACCTCGTTCCTATTTCCACCCATCCTCTTCACCGCTATCTCATACGCCTTTCCCCATGGATTGTTCTCCAATTCCCCCAGTAACTCTTCCCACTTCCCTCTTTTTTCCCTCTCCACTCTACGCTCCAGTTCCTTCTTCTCCTCTTTATATCCCCCTCTTCCCTCTATCCTTCCTCTTCCCCTCAGCATCCGTCTTCGTTCTCCCTCCACAGCTCCACATTGTACAATTCATCTGCATCATGTCCAAGTCCCCTTCCTATCTCTTCTCTTTCTTTCTTCCTCATACTCTCTGCCTCGGCCTTCGTCCACTTCCATCCCCACTCTTCCAATACATCCTTTCTCCCTTTCCTTATATTCGTCTCCACATACCTATATATATATATATATATATATATATATATATATATATATATATATATATATATATATATATATATATATATATATATATATATATATATACTTACTAAAGTGGATAGATCTGACTGGGCTACTCCTATAGTTCCTGTAGTAAAAAGTAATGGAAATATTCGAATTTGTGGAGACTTTCGAGTTACACTCAATAATAATATTCAAGTGGATAAACATCCTTTGCCCACAATTGATGAATTATTTAATTCAATGGCAGGTGGAAATAAATTTACTAAACTTGATCTGAGTCAGGCTTACTTACACATTGAAATACGACCTGAAGATCGTCATTTATTAACATTAAATACGCATAAAGGTCTGTATACTAGTAATCGCTTGATGTTTGGCATTTCCTCTGCTCCTGCAATTTTTCAGAGAGAAATGGAAAAAGTTTTACAAGGTATACCAGGTGTTTCCGTTTATCTAGACGATATTAAAAAAACAGGGGAAAATGTTACTATACATTTAGATCGCTTAAATGAGGTTTTAAAAAGAATGTCAGTACACAACTTACGTATTAATAAAGAAAAGTCTATTTTCTTCGCTGATAGTATTGAGTTTGCGGGTATTTGATAAATTCCAAAGGCATTCATAAAATAAAAAGTAAGGTTGAAAGTATTGTGAATGCTCCGAGACCCACTGACAAAACTCAATTGAGATCATTTGTAGGATTAATAAATTACTATGGAAAATTTTTACAGAATTTAAGTACTCTTTTGTATCCCCTTAATAAATTATTACATAAAAACGTGAGATTTATATGGAATCAAGAATGTGAGAATACATTTATTTCAGTAAAGAATAAACAAATGTTGGCTGATAATTTCTTGGTTCATGTTGATCCAAATTTACCTTTAATTTTGGCTACGGATGCTTCACCATACGGAGTGGGTGCAGTATTATCTCACTTATATCCTGATGGAACTGAGAGACCGATACAATTCGCATCTCAAACTCTCAGTGACACACAGAAAAGATATTCTTAAATTGATCGCGACGGTTACAGTATAATTTTTTGCGTAAAAAAATTCTATCAATATCTATATGGAAATCGATTCACTGGTAGTTTTCCAATTACAGCATTAAAGCACATTATGCGGCATAGTGCTCAACGGTGAATGTTCCAACTACAGCAACGCGTCGCACAATCGAGCCCTTTGGAAAGTACTGCTTTGGGGTGATGCGCTCATTGATACCAGCTCAGTAGCATAAAATCTGATGCACGTTCCAATTACGCATTAACACACCTCGGCATTGTGCGCCACTGAGTCGCATTATGCGCTATAATTGGAAAACTATCCCTCTTTATACTGATCATAAACCTTTACTTCAAATTTTTAATCCAACAAAATCTCTACCAGTGTTGAGTGCTACGCGTATGCAACATTATGCAATTTATTTACAAGCCTTTCAATATGATATTCGTTATAAAAATACTAAAGATCACTTTAACGCAGACTTTTTGTCTCGATTACCAATTAAATCTGAATCCCTAACAATTTTCGGTGAGCCAGATGTTTTTGAATTGCAACAAATTAATACATTACCTATTTCTTGTTCTCAAATTGCTTATGAAAGTCAAAACGATGTTAATCTTAAACCTTTATTAGACGCTCTACAAACTGGTCGAGACATTGCTCGAAAATACAGATTTAATATTCCACAAACAGAGTTTTCATTACAGAAGGTTGTATAATGCGAGGAATTCGAGTTGTAATACCTCATAAATTACAAAATCAAATTTTACAAGAATTGCACGTTTCCCATTGTGGAATAAACAAAATGAAAAACTTAGCACGAAGTTATTGTTGGTGGTCAAATATTGATAAAAGCATTGAAAATATTTGTAAAAACTGTACGGAGTGTCAACAAATTCAAAACAATCCAACAAAAACACCCGTACATCCATGGGAAAAGACTTCCGAACCATTTGAAAGAGTTCACATTGATTATATGGAGGTTGGGGGTAGGAACTATTTCATATTAATTGATGCATATTCACGTTGGTTAGAGATATATATATAACCAAAGATGAATCTAGTTTCGCAACAATACAAGTTTGTAATAAAATATTTTCTACATTTGGAGTACCAAAATATTTAGTTAGTGATAATGCGCAACAATTCGTATCTTATAATTTTCAACATTTTCTTAAATTACATGGTATTAAACATAAATTAATAGCTCCACATCATCCTGCTACTAATGGATTAATAGAAAGGAGCCTCCAGACCGTAAAAAAATATTTAAAAACTCTTAAATCTCACAGTAAATTATGTGATGCTGAAAATCAATTAAATGAATTTTTATTACAATATCGTAAAATGCTTCATTGGGTCACTCATCAGTCTCCTTCGAGATTAATGTTTAACAGGGAAATAAGATCCAGACTTGATAATATTAGACCCACTTTACATACCGTGCTGGTAACAAATGATACCGATATTAAAGTTCGTAGTTTTCTGCTTAACCAACGCGTCTTGGTTAGAAATTATTCAGGTCAGGAAAAATGGATTTTTGATTATATTCATAAGATATTAGGAAAGTTACACTACTTAATTAAACTTGATGATGGTAGAATTTGGAAAAGACATGTGGATCAATTGCGAGGTGCCTAACTGGTTTTACATTATTGTTATTGTTTTTAAAGTTATATACGTTCTGAATGGTTGACTGGGGAAGGACTGTTAGTATACAGATTCTATATGTCCTTCATACCAACTTTTATTTTGTTGATAGCTTTCAGCATTTCTCTACGATTAGATCATATAGGTAGGAATCAATCAATTTTGATAGATTGTCAGATCAAGGAAGAAATAAAAACTGCTTACAATTTGATGTTGTTATTTGCAAACACAACACTATGTAAGCCCAAGCTTTCCTCATCCTCCAGCACCCCCCAACTAAACACTCTTTCCCACAGCCATTCATCACATGCTGTTATATCAATGAATGATGAACCCCCGTCACCCCTCACGAAGGTGGGCAGTAGTCCATCATTCAGCACCACCAACCCGTTGGATGTTAACACTTCCTCCAGGATCTCCCCTCTCCTGTCCGTTTTCTTCCCCCCCCCATATAGTATTCTTCGCATTGAAGTCCCCTGCCACCATTCTCCTTATGATCCTCCTTTTTCCTTTTGACACCCTCAGATCGTCCTCTAATCCTGTCATGCTTCTCTCATATTCTTACAGGCTGACATTTGGGCTTATATACACACTGTACACCATTCGCACTACCACCCATCCGTTTCCCTTCCTCACTTCCTCCGCCCTCAGTCCATCCCCCACCACTCTTATTCCTGCTTCTCCTGTATCGTCCATAATCCATCCCTGCTTCCCTACATATCTAGCATTCACCTCGGATCCACACACCACATCCACTTCCCTCCTAAAAATCACTTCATCCAATATATCATGCGCTATCCTGCATTTCCCTAAATTTATCTGTAACACCCTCCATACATCCCCTACATTCCTTCTTCCCGCGCAATGCTCTCCCCTTCCTCCTATTTGACCAGACTCGTCCCCTCTGAAGGGTCCAGAGGGTCCCTCCCATTTTTTCCTTCACCTTTTCCATCGTCTCCATCTACTTCTTTCCTTCCCCTACTACATTCTATCTCCCCTGGCTTGTGTCCCCTTTCCCCACATACCCTACAAAGGAAAGCCTGCCGACAGTCTCTCGCCATGTGATCCTCGCTCTTACAAAGCCAGCACTTACTCCTCTCCTTGACTACCTTCACCTTACACCCTTACGCCCTTTATCCCACTTCCAAATAATCTGTCATCCTCTCTACCCTCTATAATATTTACCCTGTTCCTCCCCAATCTAATCTTTTTTTTCAATAAGGCTACCGCTTTTTCCCATTCCGCCCTCACCACCGCCATTTTCATCCCGTTCCTCTCCCTTACCACTTTAATCACCGTTGTCCCTTTTCCAATCAAATTCTCTATTTTCCCCCTCACCTTTTCATCTTCCATCCACGGTTCTATCCCTACCATTTTAATGGTTTTTGTTCCCCTCCCCGCTTCCACCACCCTAGCTCCTGTCACCCTTTCCACCTTCCCCAGAATTCCCCTCACCTCAACCCCCTTCTTTGCCTCAATAACCACCTCCCTATTCCTTGAGACTCTGAGTCTATCCACCCACTCCCCTGTCATCTCCCTCAACCCCTTCTTAATCCTCTCGATCCCCTCCTGATCGACTTCCCCGATATCCTCAAGGATTATCGCCCCATTTCTACCCTCTTTTTCCTTTTGCCCATCTGTATAGATTGTTACCTCCGCCACCATCTTCTTCAGCACCTCCACCTCTACCTGCTCAAGCCTGTGGAGTCCAATGCTGTCCCCGCTCCCCATTACCTCAAACAGTCGACTCATTAGCTCAAACACCTTTTTCTCATCCCTACAATCTCCCTCCATCCGACAGATCAACTCCTCCGTCTTCACCCTTACCCCATTCCTTTCCGTAGTGCGTACCTCCTTGACCCACTCCATTTCCTCTCCTTTTCCTCCTAGCATCGGGTACCTATCCCTAAACATCCTCTGTATTCCCTTCTCCATTCCACTGTCTTCCTTGGTCACCCATACCACCTTTACCTTTTCATCCCCTAATATTGGATTTCCCACCTTCACCTCTATTCCCTCCCCCTTTTTACCATCCCAGTCCCTATCTCTAACCTCCAGCCATCCTTCCCAGTCTCTTTGCCCTCCCATCGTGTTTGCATTATCTCCTTTCTATCGTCCTCCCCCCTCAACCTATCCAATTCCTTGACCCGCCCCTCTGCCGATGCCTTCTCTTCCTCCAGCCTTTCCACCTTCTCCTCCAGTCGCCTTACCATATCCTTCAATCTCTCTACACTCTCCCTCTCTGCTTCCTTCCAATTCTCCATTTCCTTCTTTCCTTTCTCCTTCAGTTTCCTCTTCTGTTCCTTGTCCTTCAGAGGCGATACCTCCTTTCTCTTTACTCCAGTATCACTCCACCCTCTCGTCTCCCCCGCCTTATCAGGCGTTCGTTTTACCTTCGTCGGCTAAGTCTTGCGAAGACGATTCCTTCAGAATTTTCGGGAACTTCTGTATCTTTGTCCACTTATAACCTTTATCTGAGAAGTCTTTAGGATTATCTCCCCATTTCGAATTATTACTAAGATTTTATTTTGAAAGTCTATGATAAATTTATTTTGCATAATATCCATACCAAGGATGCATTTATCTTTAATATCGGCTACCAGAAATAAGTCTTTTATCAGAGTATAACCAATCTTTCGAACAGGAACAGTGTGTCCTGCAGCTGTTTCAAGAACTAAAATCCTTTCAGTAGGTTGTAGTTTCAGACTCAGAATCCCTGTTCGAATGAAAGACTTGGTGGCACCGGTATCAATGACGAAAGTGCAATTTTGATTGTCAACGTGCCCTCTGACTAGTAAGTTTTGTTCATTTCCATTCAAAATGTAAGTGCGGATTTTGGGGCTCCCAGTAAATGCAGTTGACGCCCGCCCCGTAGTGTCAAATTTTAGTCGTTTCCGTGATTGTTGCTTGAAAGTCGGCTAGGTGTGGGAGAACGACTTCTCAGGGACGTATATCTACTGTGGTTATTTCTTGTTGGACTTTGTGAGAGGCTCGGGGATGGCGATCTAGGAGACCTTCTGACTTCATTTCTTGACTCCTTATTAGTCGAATGGGCTCTACTTTTGCAAGTTCTTTGAATGTGTCCGATTCTTCCGCAGTTGAAGCATCTCCTACTTTCATTTTGAGTATTTCGTCGCATAGTTTGGATTATATCCAAGATTTGTGAGAGAGTAGATTGTGGGTGGCTAGTGGAAGTTGTCTCGTCGTTTTCTTGGAATCTTATTTCTCTCAATTTGGGACGCAAAGATTTTGAAATGCTCTTTGCTGCCTCATATTCCTGAGCTGCAATCAGAGTTTCGTTCAACGTTTTGAGGTGTTGTAGCCGGAGAGCTTGTTGCATTTCCACATCTTGTAATCCATCAACGAATGCCTGTGTACCGATTTGCTCTAGGAAATTTTTAGGTGCCTGGGGATAGGCAAGATGCAACAATCTTTTTATATCGGTCTCAAATTCCAGTAGGGTTTCATTTGATTTTTGATTGCGGACTTTTAGCTGACTCTGGAATACCAGCTTCAAGTGCTGTTGGCCATACCTTGTCTCCAAAACCTGTACGAGGGACGCACAACTGGGCGTATCTTGTGGAAGAAACTGCAAAACGGTTGATGCCTGTCCACGAAGCGACACTATTAATGAAGCCGCCTTCTGTGTCTCAGTCTAACCATTGGCTCTGGCCGCAGCTTCAAATTGGAGTCGATTTGTTTGCCATGCTGTTTGGCCATCAAATGTGGATGGTTTCAGAGTCTTGCCAGAGTGGCTTTGAGAAACTATACTTTGAATGGGGCCTGGTTCGATTATTGAAGAGGACCAAGTCGTGCCTTCAATTTCAATATTAGTTACAGAAGCTTGGATACGAATTCTTCTTTCTAAATTAACTATTTCATTTCTAATTTGTTTTTCTAAATTAGATTTTGCATTTTCTTGTTATTTTTCTAATTGGTCCACTCTATTATTAAACTGTCCTGCCTCTAGCTTTAATGTTTCCTGAATTTGTGTTAGGCCATTCATAATTTCTACATCTGCTTGTCTACGCCTCTCCTCCTTCTGTCTTTCCTTCTCTTCTTCTTTCGCCTTTCTACGTCTCTCCTTCTCCTCTTCTTCCTCCTTTCTACGTCTCCCCGTATCTTCTTCTTCCTAATTTCTAAGTTCTTCCTACTTTCTACGTCTCTCCTTCTCTTCCTCGCGTCTTTCCTTCTCTTCCTCGCGTCTTTCCTTCTTTGCTTCTTCCTCCTTTCTACGTCTTTCCTTCTGTGCTTTCATCATTAAAAACCATCCTGGGGGTCCGGAAGTATCCTTGTCTCTGTCGTATACGGTGGCTCTAGTATTTACCATAAGCAGATACAAATATTTCTTAGATCACACCGCTGTCACCAATGTTACTCCTTATGACTTCTTAAACTTTCTCTATTTCTACAACTTTAACAATTAAATACTAATAACGTCTCACTATCAGAACACAGAACTCTCTAATACTTCAAAAACTAACTAACTAATGTCAATTGTCCCGCTTTTTATACTATTCACTTTTCGATGACATTTCTAGACTTTTCGATGACAGTTCTAGATGATTCTAGATGTATGTCTTCTTCGTTTTCTTTATGGACATATACATATCCTCAGTATATCCTCAGTATAGGTAACAATATTATATATGTGAGGAGGGAAAAACTTGACTTGAGGAGAATGAGTGATTTGTAAAGATTGATATATTTAATTAGAATTTAACTTTTAATTACTTACTGTGTACTCACATTATATTGTTTATAATATAGATAATAAAACAAATCTAAATGTTGAAAATAACTATTTACAAGACACTGGACGTGATGCCTGGATTTAATTGAACAGTCCATGTGGACATGGTCCAAGTAGGTTGAACAACCGAGATGACGTACCTGGAATTAGATAGAAAAAGACTCTGAGTATTCAATTTGCCATAAATAATGATTAATTATTTAACTAACGATTAGTATAGTTGAAATCCCCAAAACTAATGAAAGTATTAATAATATACAAGGTGCATCTTATGTGTTTGAACTGTGATTATGCATATCAGTACTAAAGTAAAGTCAAAAATAAATGCCTAATAGTAAATATTTAGGGTTATTAGCAAAAGTGCAAGGGGCGCAAACTCTCCCCAGTGCAAGTAAGGAATATGTGTCCCAAACTCTCCACATACAATATTAGAACTACTGCAATTGGCGCAGACTCTCCACATTACAGCAAAATAATATTACACTGCAAGTGGCACAAACTCTCCACAGTACAGCAAAATAATAATACACTGCAAGTGGCACAAACTCTCCACAGTACAGCAAAATAAGGTTACACTGCAAGTGGCTCAAGCTCTCCACAGTACAGGGGGGTGGAAGGAGATATGTGTGACGTGAGAAGTCACCCAGTATCAGGAATGGACAAACCGCCAGTGGCACAAACTCTCCACAGTACAGCTAAATGAGGTTACACTGCAAGTGGCTCAAGCTCTCCACAATACAGGGGGGTGGAAGGAGATATGGGTGACGTGAGAAGTCACCCTTCATCAGGAATGGACAAACCGCAAGTGGCGCAAACTATCCACAATACAGTATAGGTATGTGAGTTAAACTGCAAGTGGCACAAACTCTCCACAGTACAGCTAAATAAGGTTACACTGCAAGTGGCTCAAGCTCTCCACAATACAGGGGGGTGGAAGGAGATAAGGGTGACGTGAGAAGTCACCCTGTATCAGGAATGGGCAAACCGCAAGTGGCGCAAACTCTCCACAATACAGTATAGGTATATGAGTTAAACTGCAAGTGGCACAAACTCTCCACAGTACAGCTAAATAAGGTTACACTGCAAGTGGCTCAAGCTCTCCACAATACAGGGGGGGTGGAAGGAGATATAGGTGACGTGAGAAGTCACCCTGTATCAGGAATGGACAAACCGCAAGTGGCTCAAACTCTCTACAGTACAGTATAGGTATGTGAGTTAAACTGCAAGTGGCACAAACTCTCCACAGTACAGCTAAATAAGGTTACACTGCAAGTGGCTCAAGCTCTCCACAATACAGGGGGGTGGAAGGAGATATAGGTGACGTGAGAAGTCACCCTGTATCAGGAATGGACAAGCCGCAAGTGGCGCAAACTCTCCACAATACAGTATAGGTATGTGAGTTAAACTACAAGTGGTACAAACACAACACAACACAAACAAACAGTAGGATTGGATGAATAGGAAATGCAACAACAAATAAATGTTCTTAATAACGTTGAATATTAAAGAACTCTAAACAAAGTAATTATTAAAAATAATTAGCAAATATATATACTCTATGTGATAAAATATCTTTTAAAATCAAATATCAAATAACAGGCAAAACTGAATTACTCTGTGAGATAGACTCACCTATTTAACTCCTAATATGCACCACAATACACACTATATCTTAATAGATTTATTTGGCTCAAGTGAACACTTTAGTTATTTTCTAGAAACTAAAACTCAAATCGTTCTTAACATTTTCTTTCCCCTTTCGTGGCCTCGAAGACTACGTGACAATATGATACTTTACTTATCTGTTTCAGACAATTGGTTGTTTGGTCGAGAAATGCATTTCTGAAATATTAGGGTATACCCATGATTTAATTCATTTTACTTGAAACGAAAACTATTTTAAGAATAACAGGGTGAGAAAAAAAATTGTCTTACATATATCAAAAATAAATTTAATATTCATATAAAAACATTCTAAAATTATATTAATTATACTTAAAAGTCAATACAAATTTAACAATGTCTTTTTCTAGGGTAACATGACTCTCTTCTTAATGGAAGGTTCTTCATATGCAAGACATCTACAAAGTTTGCACATTTCTTAAATTATATGCACATGTTTTTTACACATCATATTTTTGATAGCATACTCTTTGCAGTCACACTTGTATTTATGCATACATATTTGACACACACGACATAAAACAGTTAAACAATCACTCAAATCAAAATTATTATCTATAATAGTTTACAGTTCGATAACAGCTCCAGCTCTCGTTCGAACAGGTGCGATATCAGCGACTAATCGAAGAGAAACAACCGGTCAAATATTTTTAAGTTTTTGTGAAATTGTAGTGAGTTTGTGTAAAATAAAGAACACAAAACCTATAAATAAGTGAAACAATTATGGATTAGCTGTCACCCCCTTTCTCCCTTTTTTACTGTAATCAGAGATAAGTTATTACTTATCTCTGCTGGAGTTGAGGTGACAAAAGGGGGGTTTTCTGAAAAATATAATTATATTAAGGAGAACGCAGCGGTTTCTCAACGGAGAGGGGTCGAGGTAAAATAAAAAAACAATTATTTAACGGTTTCAATGAATGATTTACTTTTACCTTTTACTAAGCAATAGATAGTTACCCAGTTTTACGACTTACACTTTTCTGATTGTTAAAATGAACAGTAAAAATAAATATGTACTAATACCAGATGGTAGAATGGATTCCAAGAGTATACTTTTGGATTACACTGAGGGGTGAGTATTGAAAATATTAACTATGAAATATCTACGAGCTGTAGTCACAAAAGGTTACATTTATTTAGTTTCAACTTCCTACATAATTGTGCGATAGAGTATAACAATAATCCCCGAGAGTGTTGTCTACAAACTATCTGAGACACCTATCTGAGACACCTATGTTCCTACAAGTAGCAGGCACAGCACAGTGATATGTGCAATCTTACTTGTAAGGTATCAGATGGTTTGTTTCCGATATGTCGTAGGAGCTGGACGAAGAGGGCTGGTCCTCTACTGGTGAGTTTTCTGACACTCGTAGTTCTATTTGGTAACTAATACGGCTATGTTAAAGACTAGGTCTATGAAGAAAACTCTCAAGAAGCCTGTGAAGAAGATGTTGTCGAAGACTGTTAATGAGACAGTGAATTAGGATAGTAGCTGGGCTAACCCCGAAGGTTGGAGTTGGGCTCTTGGGACTAGCATACTTCCAGATTAGATTTAAAAAAATTTACTGGGATGTATTGGGGGTTGACGATCTTTAATTTTAACGTAACTCAACCACCTTTGAGAAATAATCGTAAAAATTAATTTTTTAATTTGGAATCAAATTCTACGTAGTGTTTTACGTATACCCCTAAAATTTAAATTTAAATTGTTACACAAAAAAAATGTTATCAAAAAATTAATTATTTAATGAATATTAGAATTGAATATGAAAATTTACAGGGATGTATTGTATCTTTAATTTTATCGTAACTCAACCACCTCCGCCCACACCTAGGGGGGAGTGGGTGGCGGACTTTGTTAATCAATCGTAAAAATTAGTTTTTTAAATTGGAATAAAATTCTACGTAATTTTTCACGTATACACCTGAAATTTTACTTTGATAACTTTTTTTTTAAAGTTATACAAAAAAAATGTTATCAAAAAATTAATTATTTAATGAATATTAGAAGCGCCATTGCGGCTTTACGAATGGGAATAAAAATTTATGAATTGGCACGTATATGTTGTATAATATTAACTTTGAAATGAAAAAAAATCATACGGTTATCTCATATCATAAGGGTGGGGGTGAGTTTGGGAAATATTAGGGTTGGGGTGATTTTGAGTACATCGTCGAATTCTACATCTTTTTTAAAACGTGTTTGAAATTTGTGGACTTAATTTTCTTGAAAAAATACAAAACCTGTCGATATCGGATGATGGGTTTGAACCCTTAGGCGTTACATTTAAAAATGAAAAAAATACTGCGAGTAGAGATGGCGGGTAAGTATTGAAACAAAAAAAAATCATACTTTTATCTCATACCATAAGGGTGGGGGGTAAGTTTGTGAAATATTAGGTTTTTTTTTCTTTGGGCCGAGATGGGAAACTCATGTTCGAATGGGTCCAGGACCCAAACAGTGTTGGACTCATCTCCAAGGGTGCCTACCAACCAAACCCACCTCAAACTCGCCGTTACCCCCGTCTCGGAATCACTACCCTAGCATACTTCGAGACGGTCGGCGGACCCTCGCACACTCTCCGATCACACCGTCGTCTTCTCCCTACTTTCATTCATACCTCTCATGCCATATCGAGTCCTTCTCTCCCTCTAACCATGCTCTCTACTACGCCACTCACCTCCATCCATTCCTCCTCCCCCCTCAACATTATCTCCACCATGTTCTCCCAATGCACCGCCTCCCCTAGTTTCCTCTCCAACTTATTCAGCACTTCCTCGTTCCTCCAGCATCTAAACACATGCCCCACATCATCCTCCACTTCACACCTCTCGCACACTCCAGTCTCTCTTTTTCCAATCTTGTGGAGGTACCCTTCTCTCGACCCATGTTCAGTGAACACCTGTGTCAAGAAGTAGTT
Source organism: Lochmaea crataegi (assembly GCA_947563755.1). NCBI lineage: Eukaryota > Metazoa > Arthropoda > Insecta > Coleoptera > Chrysomelidae > Lochmaea > Lochmaea crataegi. Next base: position 56,086,236 of record OX387422.1, on the reverse strand, counting down.
CACCTCCCCGAATTTCCGTTCCATCCAATCTCTCCTATTCCCAATCGCTCCTTTTAGCGCGCCCTCATACTCCTCCCATCTTCTCTCCATTTCCTCCTCCATCCATTCCTATACTTCCTCTCTGGCCGCACCCCTCCAGCGTTTATTTCTGGCTCTAGGCATCACGTCCAATGGGTAGGTCCTTTCCAGCTCCTCTGCTGCCAGTCCACCCACTTCCTGCACCCCTGCACCACCCTCAGCAATATCCCGCTCTTTTACCCCACACCTCCGGTGCGGTACGGTGACAGCATACTCTCTACCGTCCTACCAATTATCCTCCTCTTCCACTCTCCCGGCCCCTTCACATTACACTTCAATCTCCCCAGCCATGCTGCCCTCACTTTCCCCTTCTCTGCCGACTTTAACATGTGTGTTCTCAAGGATAATTGACTATCCTACCACACCCCTACGTATTTCACAGACTCCTCCATACGAATTATCCTTCCCTTCACCATCACCCCTACTTCCCTCGTCTTGCTCCTCTTCACATACTATCCCACAAACCTCTTCCATAGCGTCGGTCCAAGAACCGAGCCCTGGGGCACTCCAGCTCCCGTCTCATACCTCCTCTCTTTAGTGTCTGCTATCACACGTCCCGTCAGGTAGTCCTACACCAGGTTAACCAAACCCTCCCCCACTCCAAGCCTCAGCAACGCGCTCAATACTGCCCGTTTGCTGACATTGTTGAACGCGTTCCCGACGTCGAAGAACACGAGTAGGGCCAATTTCTTGTTCCTCCAGCCGCCCTCCCTAGCCCTTTCCACCAAGCCCATTACCCTGCCCAGCGCCGAGATACATGACTTTCCCTTCGCCAACCCTTGCTGGTTTACCCTAAAACCCCCAATCCTACAAACTTCCTCCTCAATCCTATTCTTTATTATCCCCTCCATCAATTTACCCATACAACACAGCAGGCTGATGGGCCGGTACTCCCACGTCCGCTTCCCCTCTCTACCCGCCTTCTTCAGCAATATCACCCTGGCCACCTTCCATCCTTCTGGAAACTCTTCCTCCCTTAGCACCATGTTGAATAGCTCCCAGAAGTACCCCCCATTGTCATCCAACAGCCTCTTTATCATATCACCCCTCAGGCCATCTAACCCTGGGGCTTTCCTTACTTTAATGTTCCTACCCCCCTCCTCTACTTCCCACTTCTCTACCGGCCTTATCCCCCTCATTTTTCCTACCCCCCTAGTATCTTGGACTTCTCGAATCCTGCCTCCAACTCTTCCTTCTCCCCCTGTGAACAATTTGCCTAAAATCTCCTTCTCCCAATCTTTCTCTAGCTCCTCGTTCCTATTTCCACCCATCCTCTTCACCGCTATCTCATACGCCTTTCCCCATGGATTGTTTTCCAACTCCCCCAGTAACCCTTCCCACTTCCCTCTTTTTTCCCTCTCCACCCTACGCTCCAGTTCCTTCTTCTTCTCTTTGTATCCTCCTTTTCCCTCTATCCTTCCTCTTCCCCTCAGCATCCGTCTTCGTTCTTTCTTACATTCCCTCCACAGCTCCTCTATTTCCTCATTCCACCAGTAATTAGCCCTCCGCTCACGCCTATTGCCCCTCTTTCCCACTCTTTTACAGCCCTGTATCACATTGTACAATTCATCTACATCATGTCCAAGTCCCCTTTCTATCTCCTCTCTTACTTTCTTCCTCATACTCTCTGCCTCGGCCTTCGTCCACCTCCATCCCCACTCTCCCGATAATTCCTTCCTCCCTTTCCTTATATCCTTCTCCACATACCTATGTAAGCTCAAGCTTTCCTCATCCTCCAGCACCCTCCAACTACTCACTCTTTCCCCCAGCCATTCATCACATGCTGTTATATCAATGAATGACGAACCCCCGTCACCCCTCACGAAGGTGGGCAGTAGTCCATCATTCAGCACCGCCAGCCCGTTGGATGTTAACACTTCCTCCAGGATCTCCCCTCTCCTGTCCGTTCCCCCCCTATACAGTATTCACATTCATTGAAGTCCCCTGTCACCATACTCCTAATGATCCTCCTTTTCCCTTTTGACACCCTTAGATCTTCCTCCAATCCTGTCATGCTCCTCTCATATTCTTCCAGGCTGACATTTGGGCTTATATACACACTGTTCACCACCATGTCTCCCATTCGCACTACCACCCGTTTCCTTTCCTCGCTTCATCTGCCCTCAGTCCATCTCCCACCACTCTTATTCCTGCCTCTCCTGTATTATCCTTACTGGATTAGTATGGGAGTTTGGGAAATATTAGGGTTGTGGTGATTTTGAGTACGTCGTCGAATTTTTTAGGTATGTTCACCAAATTTTATATATTTTTTCTTTATTATTGCCGAAGATATTTATTAAAACGTTTTTGAAATTTGTTGACTTGTAATTTTCTTGAAAAAAGACAAAACCTGTCGATATCGGATGATGGGTTTGAACCCTTTAGGCGATACATTTAAAAATGAAAAAAATACTGCGAGTAGAGATAGCGGGTAAGTATTAAAACAAAAAAAATCATACTTTTATCTCATACCATAAGGGTGGGGGTGAGTTTGGAAAAGATATTGTTGGCATGTCTGCTTTCCTGTGGAGCCATTTGTTATTAGGAAGTCTGTTGTTCTCAAGACCTTTGCCTACTGCCATTCTTAGGCATTTATTCTGCACAACTTGCATACGTTTGAACAAGAATTTGGTTGTTGAGCAGTAAACCGGGTAGCCCATACGTCATTGTCGGTCGCACAACCTGTTTGTAGAGCAGAACCTTGTTCCTCATTGACAGACGACTGTTGCGACAGACCAACGGGTACAGCTGTGCCATTACCGCTTTAGCTCTCTGAACTTGAGCTGTAATATGCAAGTTGTGCAGTGTATTAGGTTGAATTAAATATCCCAGATATTTGATGCTAGTAACTGGTTGAATGATTTTATTGTATAACTTTAATTTATTAGATAGATATGTTTTGGCCCTAAACATACCTCGGAGGACCATATATTGCGTTTTCAGAGTATTGAGCATCAGCCTATTGTTTGACAAATAAGGAACAATTTTATTGTTAAGATGATTTCCCTCTTCTTTCAGGGCTAAATCTGCTGAACCCGCTGTTGAACCAGACACACGTCATCTGCATATAAAGCTGTCAGCAGTGTGTTGCTGATGGGAAACTCTGCTGTAAACAGCGAGTACAGCTTCGGAGAAAGGACCGAGCCTTGCGGTACTCCTGCTTCCGTAGTAAATGGTCCGCCTCGGCATTTCCTACCCTCATGAAAAATTTACGATCCTTGAGGTACGAGTTCAAGAGTAATACTAGGTATCCTGGAATGCCTAGTTCAGTTAATTTGAACATTAGACCCGGGATCCAGACCGAGTCGAAGGCTTTACGGATGTCTAGTGATACTAGAATGGATGGTTGCTTCTTTCTGAAGCCTTCCCTAGCATAATTTAATACCCTGATAAGTTGGGAGGGTCATCCGTGGTTTGCCCTGAAACCAAACTGTTCCTCTGGTATAATGTCCAAATCAGTCACTGCTCTTTCCAGTCTACTTAATATTTCTTTATCGAATATTTCACTCATACATGTTGCATCAATGCAACGAAGGCTAAATTATTAAATGGAAATCCAGCGGAAATTCCACGTTGCCATGAACACCCAGAAATAATTCCACGTTGCCATGACAACCATTGTCAGACAACGTTGAAATAATAAACGTGAAACGTCAAGAGTTTCTTAGAGGTCATGAATCGATTCGGAGATATAATAGAACGGGAAATTGACAAAAATGTATTACTTGAATAGATGAGGCTTTTACTTGATGAAGATCCATACTAATGATGAAATAAAACAATTTAATTTGTTTAAATCTTCATTTTTTATTTTGAACTAACGTTCAAATTAAAATTAGTGACGCGTTTCGCTACACAGTAGCTTTTTCAAACTAGTGACTAGTTTGCCGCAGGCTATTATCCTTGAGCAACACGCTTGAAGGATTCTCTATTACAAAATTTTGAGTATTTATCAAGGCCCGAGGAGTATTTGATAAGATAATTTTTTACTTTGTAGATATAAAAAAATTCATTGTCAATCTGACGTTTAATAATTTTCACTTATAATTACAAGAGAGCTTTTTTTTGTCGAAGCAAACTTGACATGTATCAATAAGAATTTTGTTGCCTGGCAATTTAACGAAAAAAACTGCCTCTGAAAAAATTACGAGTCCGTAGGACGAATAATTTTTTCTGGCAGTTTTTTGAGTTGATTTACCTAATGGTAACAAAATTCGAATTATAAATGTCAAGTTTACTTCGACTCAAAAAAAAGCTAGAGTGTAATTCGGTAAGACAATTTAATGAATATGTAAATCAATAAATTAAAAAATGAGATGTAAATCACTTTATTTAATTTAACGGAAAAGTACAATTGTTAAAAACACAATTATTAAAAATAGCTTGATTTTCAGAACTTTCCACAAATGAAAACTTTTCTGACAACGCAAGTTTGAGAAAAATTAACATAACGTCATCAAAAATTTGTTTACAATGCTGGTTGTCATGCTTTCAATAGTTAGGTTCCATTATTGTCGCTGGAAAAGTTAGGGCAAACTTTTTTCGCTGTCATAATGACAAAATCACGCGGCTTATGGGATTTTTTATACATGAATTAAATTGCCAATACAAAATTTATTAGTTTTAATCAAACAAATATTATTCATTTTTATTTAAAACTACAGTTGTGAAAAGTACAATTGGTAAATGTTAAATGTTAATGAGTTTGCATATTTTTTTGATTTGACTGTCAGTGTGACGTTTAATTAATTTTTAATAAAAAAAAACACCAAACTGAAAACACCACATGTAGGGTATTATCGCTGTAATCCAGAGGTGATTGGATGAAATTTGACACATGACTTAAAATTAAGTAATTTGATTGGTTACTATATTTAGTAAAAAATTATCTCCCTAAATACCGCTAATTCCACTCGTTCTTTCGAGCTCGTAACAACAAGCTTTCATGGAAATTATCGGTAATTTTTAAGCACTCTTGGTATTACCCCCGATAATTTTGGCTACTTTGCTAAGTAGCGAGATTGGCCGATAATTTTCGATGGAGCTCCTACCGTGGGGTGTTTTCGGCACCGGTATGATATTTGCTGTTTTGTAAATATCTGGGTAGTATCCGGTGGAGAGAATGAAATTCACAATTTTAACTATAATTATTGATATTATTTTTGGAGGTAGGTTTTTGATGAGGATATTGTGAATCTCGTCTTTTCCCGGCGCGGTTTTGATTTTAAGATTTTACTTATAATTGAATAGATTTCCTTCGTGGAAGAGAGTGATTTGGGTGTGTGTCGCCTGTCCAAATCTCTCTACCTCCCTCATTTTATTGATATGTTGTTCCGCGTCCGGCATATTGTTGGTAAATTTGTGTTGAAACTGTTCCCCGAAAGCATGAGCCATTTCTTTCTGGTTTGTTATGTGGTTTCCGTCTTTTACAATTTTCGCCATTCCTTTGTTGTTGTTTTTTACTTTTTTGAGGGATGTCCAAATATTACGGTTGTCGGTGTTCATGCTTTCAAAGTAGTTGCTCCATGATTGATTTCTAAAACGTGTGATGTCATTATGAATTTCTTTTTGTAGATTCAACATGTAGTCCTGGTACCCCTTGTCCCTTGTCCTTTGCCAGAACTTTCGTATTTTGTATTTTTGTTTTATTTTGTTAGTTATTTCCTCTGGGAGTTTCTCGGTTTTGTTATGCAGAGTTACTTTGTTAGTGGTCTCGTTGCGTGCTTTTATGATGTTTTTTCCTAGTGTTAGAAGGATTGAGTTTAATTCGTCTTTGTTTTGTGCTGCCATTTAATGATTTTCTATACCGTGACCAATTGGTGGTTTTATAGGTTATAGTATGTTTTGTTTATTGTCCTTGTCTTGTGTTGTAATTTTATTGTGATTTGTATGGGGTCATGGTCTGAGGATAATTCTTTCAACGTCCTTAGTCTGCTAATCACGTCTAAGTTTTTACCAATTACAATGTCAAGTGTTCTCGGAGTTCCCCCTGAGAAAGGGTAGAACGAGGGTTCCGAGGTACAAAAAACATTGCAATCGGTATTCTCGCAAAAGTTTCGGAGTTCTCTCTCTGAGCGAAGGAAAGTCTTTTTCATTGTTAATTTGAAACGAATTAATGTCGATTGCCTCTTCTCTTTTTTCATCCCATGGGTTGCGTTTCGGTAGAGAGGCGTCTACGTATTTTTTGTTGTTGTTGTTTTGATTTTTGTCTGTTCTTCCAGAAACTGTTTTTCTCTTGATAAATATTGGACAGTTGTCTGAATTGGCGGGATGGTTTCCCTGGAAATTGCAGCATTTGGCCGGCTCCGCTCTACTTTTGGTGCAGTCGACTGTCCTGTGGGAACCTGCACATTTTAGACTTCTAGGTGGTCGTCCACAGTTCGTTGTCGCATGTCCCCATTGCTGGCAGACGTGGCACTGAATTATGAGCTTTTGTTGCCTCCGGAGTTCCCATATAACCCTCGTGTTTTCCACTATCCTGACATTCCTGTTCAGGTAGTCCAGCGTAATTGTGGGAGTGGTTATTGCCAGGAATAGTGGACGTCCTTTTGTGTTCATGCGATATACATTTTTTAGTTATATTTGATAGAACGTTTTCAAGTCATTTTTGATGTCCTCCGGTTCAATGTCACTCGCTAGACCGCGCAGAACGAAGGCGTGAGATTTTCCTCTCTCCTGGTTTAGGTGTGGAATGGCAGTTTTTTTGAGATTAATTCGCTTTTTAATGTGTTGTGTTGTGTTTTCTTGCGGGTTCTCTGGTTCTTCCTCGGAGAGCGATTCATATTGATTAGTGGTAGGGGTTGGGTCGTATTTTCTAGTGTTGTTTGCAAATACCTGTGAATATGATATCGATTTCCTGGGGATAATAAATTCTTCGGTATCCATTCCTGTGTCTGTTGGTTGGGTGCTATCTAGTTCGATGGCATCCAGGTTCGTGTTTGCATCATGTAAGGGTTGGAAATTTAACTTTCTCCCTATTATCTTCTTTCCGCTACCACTTTGAATGTTGTATCGGGAGACAAAATTGTCATCCTCTTCACCCACCGTTTTATTAATGAGAGACATCGGTCTAAATCGAGTCTCCTTTTCTACCTCGTCACTCCAACTTTGTGGCTTGCCTTGGTTATGAATCTCCGCTTGCGTTACGTGCTGTACCGCGTGTATGTTTATATGGCCTTCTGGTGAGGAGGCGTCTCGGATTTCGTATTCCTCCATGTCATTTGTGTTTTCTGCCAATGTTAGGTTTTTAGGAGAGGAGTTTAGTGTACAGTTTTTGATACTGTTTGCACACTTGAGAGTCGCGAATGATTCCGGGTTTTTTTTATTTTGTTCGATACACTTTTGTATGGTTTCTATGTACTTTTCAGATTTCGAAGGTGCTAAGTTTTTCGTGTATCTTTTGACGATTTGGTTTGTATTGTCCTTGTCAGTGAAGTCAGCCGTGTCTTTGTCGATTGTTGGCGATCTCAGGATTTCTGTACACTTGTCTGTTAGTTCCGTATACTTTTCAATTGCCTACTTAGATTTTTTAAGCAGACGGAGTGTTGAGTCCGCGTCCGATGAGGAAGTTTCTGAATTATTCTTAAGTTCTTTCTCTACATATGTTTTAACTTGTGTAGGTGAGAGACTCCTGCTGTCCTGTTGGTTGGCATCTACCTCTGGTATACCCTCGTTTATGGAATTTTTTTCTTGCTCTTTGAAGGCAATTTGGTACTGGTTAAGGTTGTCCTTCTTCCTTTCCTTTTCCAGGATAGTTTTCTTTTCCCTGACTCTATTGATTTCTTTTTTGTAGCGAATGAGGTCAATTCCTGAAGAAATGTAAAGAAAGTTTTCCATACCATTATAATGACGCGACCCCCTATCAACGTTCAACAGCCATATCTACAGTTCCATCTACGTACCCCTCACCATATTCAGGAATTTCAAGTACCAAATCTTGCCCTGCAACAACTACACCACTTTCTCAACCTCTATCACCAGTGTCAGTGTTGCACATCACAGAAAATAACCAGATTCTGCCTTCAGCAGCAGCGAATTATATAGAGACCTTTAACCCAGATCATTCATATATTTCCCAGATTTGATAATATTGTATTAACTTTCATTAGGTATAGTAGTAGTTTTGTAGTGGTATTTTTGTAGTAGTTTACAAGTACATACCTATATAAATAAAGAGTTTAGATAATGCACAATCGTGTACTTACTTTTACGTGTTCATTCAAAACTTGCACATACTTTATGAATTATTTTGCCAATTAATGGCTGGGAAACTCTGAATAGATACATGAGGCTACTATAGGAATCTCCTGTACCCAAAAAGCGAAGAGTGATTGCCAATCTAATTTCTACGGGAATACTCTCTCTGTAATTTGTATCTTGTTTACTTATTTTTGAGCCGATTAACGAAATAAGAAACACAAAATCTTCCTGTGACATACGGCAAAGAATTTTAAATAGACCACTGCTATCAGCTGTTCGTAAGTCAGTTAGCAGCTGCGTTGACCGTCTTGTTTTCAAATAATGAGATGTCCAAAACCTGTGTTTTCTTCTCTTTCTCTTTTCACTCTCTTTTTCAATTAACACATGCATAATTATGAACGCTGCGGCACTATTAATAATAACACGACGTTTTCTTATCGGCGCCATTGTTATTTAACTACCTATTTTTCTGGATCGATGACAAATGTTTGCAAACGCACAGTTGTTTGCAAATATTTGGGTGGTGGATACGAATGGATTGCAAACATTTACAAACATTTGCAAACGTTTGTTCGCAATAATTTTTTTGGTCGAATCGCACCTTAAAAAGCTAGACAAAATATAATAATTTTCAAATGTCTCAATTTTTGTAAACAGCCAAATAAGAAATAAGATTTATTTTATTCAATAACTAAAATTGAAGATATTTTGATTCCATTGCTTTATACAAAATATGTACCTACATATAGGTAACATAATTCATTACTTGATTGTAGATGATAAATTATTAACATTATAATTGGCAATTTTTATCTGAAGCATTCACCAATGATGCATTAATAAATCCTCAAGAATTGATATATTAGGTGGAAAAGGAATATAAATAAACCTTCCACTTTTACAAAAACAAGCAACCCTATTATGAGATAGGCGAATTTGGCGTAGATGTGACAACACTTGGTATCATGCAATGAAATAATGTAAAAATATACATCCGGATTTAGAATCTTAGGAATTTTCAGATATTGATCGATTACCAAATTGCTGTTCCTCTGTTATGAAGTTTACCTTCAATTTACAATAATAAATATCTTCACTTCTTTGGCAATAATAAAGAAAAAAATATGAAAATTAGTGAACATACCTAAAAAAGGATGTAGAATTCGACGACGTACTCAAAATCACCCCAAACTCCCTTACTGGGTTATGGATGATACAGGAGAGGCACGAATAAGAGTGGTGGGAGATGGACTGAGGGCGGATGAAGTGAGGAGAGGAAACGGATGGGTGGTAGTGCGATTGGGAGACATGGTGGTGTACAGTGTGTATATAAGCCCAAATGTCAGTCTGGAAGAATATGAGAGGAGCATGACAGGATTGGAGGATGATCTGAGGGTGTCAAAAGGGAAAAGGAGGATCATTAGGAGAATGGTGACAGGGGACTTCAATGCTAAGAATACTGTATGGGGGGGGGGGAAGAAACCGGGCAGGAGAGGGGAGATCCTGGAGGAAGTGTTAACATCCAACGGGCTGGCGGTGCTGAATGATGGACTACTGCCCACCTTCGTGAGGGGTGACGGGGGTTCGTCATTCATTGATATAACAGCATGTGATGAATGGCTGGGGGAAAGAGGGTGCTGGAGGATGAGGAAAGCTTGAGCTTACATAGGTATGTGGGTATACGGAATGGGAGAAAGGTATTATCGGGAGAGTGGGGATGGAGGTGAACGAAGGCCGAGGCAGAGAGTATGAGGAAGAAAAGAAGGGAGGAGATAGAAAGGGGATTTGGACATGATGTAGATGAATTGTACAATGTGATACAGGGCGTGAGCGGAGGGCTAATTTCTGGTGGAATGAGGAAATAGAGGATCTGTGGAGGGAATGTAAGAAAGAACGAAGACGGATGCTGAGGGGAAGAGGAAGGATAGAGGGAAAAGGTATGAGATAAAAGTATGATTTTTTTGTGTTTCAATACTTACCCGCCATCTCTATTCCGGGCTTCGTCGGTAAATTAAATGCGATAAAAGTAGGAGAGATTATTCTCAGTTCTCACTCGGAAATAGATAAAAAAATAAAACAAATCCAGTCCAAAAAATAGAATTAGGGTCATATGTAAAGATTATCTAAGTGCGCATATATTAATTAAATCAACAGCTTTAGGAAAATATAATCTCATCGCATACATTCCAAAATTTTCAATTTTCCGTATAGGTGTTATTAAACAAATCGATTTTGAATTAAGTGAAGAATATTTGAAAAATAGAATTGTAGCTTATGATTTCAACTCTAAATTCGAAATTGATAATGTATAAAGGATGATTCGTGAAATAAAAAAAAAACGATTCTAACGAAATTGAATTTAAACATTTTGGAACAGTTTTAGTATCGTTCAAATACCAAACATTACCAAAAAAATTCTAATCAATAAAGTACTTTATGACGTTGAAGTCTATATTCAAAGAGTAGTAATGTGCAATAACTGTTATAGATATGGTCATATCAGCCGGCAATGTCGAAGTGGCAAAAGATGTTTGAAATGTGGACAGAATCACGATATGAGCACTTGTGAAAACGAAAATAAGGATTGCTTTTTATGTGGTGGAGAGAATCTAACAAATGATTTCAAGGGATGTCCGGAATGTACCAGACAGGAACAAATAAAAAAGTATATGTCACAAACAAATTGTTCCTACAAAGATGCCAAGGTACCTACCTAAAAAGACTTATGAGGAAGCTACTTCTCAAAACTTAAATTTCAAAATCTACAACGATGACAAAAATTACACACAAATTACGACAGTTCCATCCACATCTGGACAACAGAATTACTCAAAAACAGTACATATAGCACACATTAATTCTGACGCTATAAGACTTTAAGGACCACTTCCTACCAATCCAGACCTGACTTTAGTAGCACTTAAGTCACTAGTTACTCCAATAAATTTCCCTCTGAAAAAGGGAGGAATATCATTAAATCCAACGTACAGTAATAGCATAAAATCTTCATTTACAGAGACTAAAGAACTAACAGAAGTATTGTTTTGTCAATTATAAAAACTTTCAAAAACAAAAATCATTTTGATATTCAAGAATCCGAAATTGTTAATCTAAATAAGAATAATTTTACTAACTTAAATATTATTAAATCGGCAATGTCAAATAAATAAAATCTGTTATATTTGTTAGAGGACAATCATGTAGATATTGCTTGCTTATATATATATATATATATATATATATATATATATATATATATATATATATATATATATATATATATAGTGTACAACTTCCAAATTCTAACCAGAAATCTATTTCATTAATCTGTAATAATGATATAAAAAAAAAACTATTGTATCCTTATACATTCCACCAAGAACAAAAATATCAATAAATGAGTGGAATGGATTTTTTCAATTGCTCATCCAGTTATAATTACAGGTGATTTAAATTGTCATAATATAATCTGGGGAGGTCCCAATACCGATACATATGGTAAAACATTATTAGATGCAGTGAAATTGAACAGCTTGATTTATTTGAATAATGGGTATCCTACTTTTATAGGGAATTACAAACAAACTCCATCAGCTATAGATCTGACAATTTGCTCAGCTGATATAGTACACTCGCTGAACTGGTCCACTTTGAAAGACCTGTATGGTTCTGACCATTTACCTTGCATAAAGTGGAATCTAAAAAATGCTAATTGGGATTTATTCTACTCAGAAGCTTGGGAAAAATTCAGCAGTCGTAGTATAGAACAATATGATAATTTTATTCAAAATTCAAATACTTTAGCTGACACGACTATCTCTAAGCTCAAGTCTAGTAAAGTATCTCATTTCAATGTACCATGGTGGAATGACAAATGTCAAGAACTTTTAAATATCAGAAAAAATAGTTATAAGTATGTAAATGACCCAACCCTGATCAACTTATTAGAATATAAAATAAATGACGCCATTGCCAAAAAAACCTTTAAATATCCAAAAAAGTAAAACTGGAAACAATTATGTTCGTCTATTAATAGAACTATACCCATTAGCAAAGTATGGAAGAAAGTAAATAACTTTAAAAATCGAAAAACGGATAACCGAGTGCTGGCCGATAATGAGGAATGGGTCACACAATTTCCCAACAACTTGACTCCTCCTTATGTAAATATTAATCTTGAATTATCAAAGACAAGTACAATTTCAGCTTCCGATTTAACAGTTCAATATTTCACCAACCCATTTACTCCACAAGAATTACATTTTGCGCTCAAGAAAAATAATAATACGGCTCCAGGAAGCGATACTTTCACTATTTGATGTTATCCAAGCTACCAGATATAGCTAGAAATTCTCTATTGAACATTCTAAACAATATCTGGAATAATAATGCAAATCCACCATTAGAATGGAAAAATTATATTGTGATAGCCATACCTAAACCGGGTAAAACTCCAAACCGCGCTTCTTCCTACAGAGCTATTTCGTTAGCATCTTGTATATTGAAGACTTACGAGCTGTTAATTGAATCTCGGTTAGAATATTTCTTGGAACATAATAAGTTAATTCCAGATTCTCAGTTTGGATTCAGAAAAAAAATCAACTTTAGAAAGCATAAATAATTTAGTAACTGATATACAAATACCTTTTTCAAATAATCAGTCTACTTCTGCTCTGTTTTTAGACATTACAAAAGCCTACGACACTGTTAACTTAAATATGCTCTTTCAGAAAATGTGTAAAATTGGGATTCCGGTAAATATATCAAATCATATATGTTTATAAGTTATATACCAATCGAAAAAAACTAGTAGTAAGAAATAACAATACATATTCACAACACAACCCCGTGAAACCTCGATAGGCTTACCAAAGGGTAAGCCCTATATTGTATAATATATATATATATATATATATACCTATGATTGGGAAGCAACCATCCCCATGCATTCTTCTTTTCTTCAATATCCGCATGACATAGTCATTTATACTAAACATTAAGAAATAGACAACTGTTATTTACAACTTTCATCTACAGTAGTAAAACTGGATGTTCAGTAATGGACTTACAATATCTGAAGAAAAATCGGTAATACTGACATTCACAAGAAAACGATGTAGTCACCCAAATACGATAAATTTAGCGAACTACGTATTCTCTAATAAAACATCTACAAAGTTCTTAGGTGTAATGTTGGACTCAAAATTAAATCGGAAAGAACACATAAACTATTTAATAAAAAGAACTGAAAATGGAATTAATATAATGAGAGCTTTTAAGCACCACGAATGGGGTGCAGATCCAAATATTATGCTTATCTTTTATAAATCATATGTTCGATCCATTCTAGATTATGCATCAATTCTATATCATTCAGCAGCAGAAACTCACCTGCAAAAATAGAAGTACCTACTTAAAAATAAATGTTTGCGATTTAGTATAGGTTATTTACCCAGTACTCCCGTAGATGTTATTGAAGTTGAAACTTGTGAACCGCCGTTATCCTTACGAAGAACATATTATATGAGTACACAAATTAGTAAAAAATCTAATTTAATTATAAAAATATCAAACTTGGCAGTACTTTGTCTAACTAACTGATATTGGACAAAGAAAAAGAATCCTTTATTAGTCGATAGCTTTATTACAAATACAGAAACTATAAAAGATATTGCCCGTCATATAAATCCTATAATTTATTAATATATGCACTTATATAGATAGACCCTGTATGTTAATTGTTTTAAATGTAACTAATAACTGCTGAGATTGCAAACACGTTTGAGAATATTGAACCCATTTTGTAATAACAAATAATGTATACACAATATATATATATATATATATATATATATATATATATATATATATATATCGATTAATATATTATAAAAACAGAAGTCTAATAGATGAAGTCGAAGCTCAACTAGTGTTTTACTGTTCACCCCATTATTTCCAACCTTTTACAAGATGGTATACCAGTATGGTCATATCCATATCAAAATTACTGTATAACGATCAAAACGCACATTAATTTTGAATATAATAACGAAAATAAAATAATTGTAAAATGAGCACATCTTAAAGAATGTAACACGAGGTGGAATTTATACTAGAAAATATACACCGATGAAATCTGAAAATAATGTAGGGTGCGCAATATGTTATCCTAGAAAAAATATCAGACTACTATACAAATTACCTAACATACTATAACGTTTATTCTAATTTATATTTACAATTAATTTATATTTACAGATTTATATGTAATTCAGTCCTTATTTAATAATTTATGTAATACACTAAACACACTAATTATAATTTATATGAGAGTCACTTAATAAACACTTTATCGATGCGCGATTACTTTCCTTCGGTATCAACACTGACTGATTGACTAATTGACTGCGGCGATGCTTGTGGCCTATTTATACTCACGCGCCGTAATTCTAGAAATCTTTCGGCGTTCTGGCGGGTTCACTGGATATTCTCGATGTTTCGTATTCTGGATGCTTCTCGAAAATTGGGCGGAGGAGCCATAGTCGTCTCATACGGGGATTTCACTGGGGGCACTAAGTGAGAATATTATTGCAGTAGCTCGCGTAACAATACTATCAATATATAACGCAGAACTAATGGCAATCAAAGAAGCAATTAACATGTGTATATACCAAGAAGTGGAAAATTTTGTTATTTTTTGTGATTCCAGAAGCTCGGTGGAAAAACTTGGAACATTACATATAGATCCTAATTTAAATCACATAGTTTTAGATATCTTGAATTTATATAATGAAGTTAAGGTGAAGAACAATGAGATATTGGATGAACTGGCAAGGAAAGCGGCAAGTTGTGGGAATAATATAAATAATAAAATTAAATAAATAAATATATAATATAATTATATTTTTAAAAAGCAAAAGGAAATCAAAAGCAAAAGGAAAGGAAAGCATGGCAACAAAAATATATACAAGGGGAAAGCGGACAATTTTATAAACAAATTCACTCTAAGGTGTGACAAAAACCATGGTTTCACCAAGAACATAACAGATCCTTTATAAGAACGATTTGTCGAATGCGAAGCAATCATGCAATGTATCCTGAATATAAAAACAAAATTGGTTTAATAAATAATAATAAATGAGTTTGTGATGAAATTGCCGATTTACAACACACTCTACTAGGGTGTATTCTGAAAAAGCCAGAAATAGACAAATTATACCAAAATTTATTAAGTTGCCCATAAATATAGAAAATCTGCAGACATTGGAAGACAATAGTATTTATAACATATTATATCACTATGTAAAAATGAATAACATAAATATGTATGTAGCAGTGCTACCCCAAAACAAACTATTGTAAGCCTGAAACGAGAAACAAAAAATAAATAAGAAAATATATATATTTACTTAATTACAGTTACCTGTAAATAATTGTCATATTTTAGTAAAGCGTGATCTATAGACGTCAAAAAATAATAGTTCAATACTATTATAACGCTTTACAGAATTTGAAAAATAATTTTCAAAGAACAGACCGTCCACTAAGAAGCAACAACTACTTCTCGGGCTATATGCCCCGACAGACATTGAATTACACTTCTAAAGTAAACGGGGTTGGTATATCTTTAAGATAGAACCAACCATTCTGATTTGCGAGTAGAAGGAATAACATCACTTGTAGACCGGTTTAGGCGTATTTGCGCCTCATTGGTACAAGGTAGATGCTATTCGTCCAGAAGCTCTGAGAGCATAATCCTGGACTGGAGACTACGTTGATACCACACCAATACATTAACCTCAGTAAAGGAAATGCTAAGAGTGCGATATCAGCGACATCCCCACCAGGGCCGCGCCGAAGCCCCGAAACCTAAGAAGCGCCTCTTTCTTTAGGAATCTTCATGTTTCAACGTATTTTTTTTATCATTTGTTAATTTTGTCTAGTTTTTCTATTATAAATGACTTGAATCCAGCGCTAATTGTATCGATAATTGGTCAGAAAGCTAGGTAATGCTCTCTTACTTCCAACTTTCTAGTTTCTGTGTTAAAATTGACAAATCTTATTATACCTAATACGAATTTGCTCTACGTGTGAAACGTCAGGAGTACAATCCAGTATAATTGAAAAATATTTATTAATTCGAGTAAATTATTTTATTTTGGATTTTATCTCCGCAAGATAGTTTTGGAATCCGTTTCAGTCGTGTAATATATGTTCAGTTATTGAAAGATCGAATTTTCCTAACATTTCAATACATTTAAAAAAATTACCATTGTTACGGTCGTATAATTGTTGGCTTTGGCCACGAAAAGCCATATTATTTTGATTACATCGTACCAGCGCTGCTTTTCAACCTCTAAAAGTTTTTGTTGAATACTATCAATAGTGCGCATATGTTGTGTCTATTGTACCTACTTACTTACCGATACTCCACTACAAAGAATATATTGTTGTAAGGTGCTTCTAAACGGGTAATATTTTTACTGCAATATTTGGCTACAATGTATGACAATAGACCGGCCAATACGAGAACTTTTAACGCAGCATATGGCTCAGCAATATACAGATACATTCAAATAAAAACGGAACATAGGGGTTTAATCTATTCGCCGATCTAAATAGTCCACCAATAAAACATTTCTATAAGTTCACTTCAATGAATATCAAGTATTGATCTGGACAGCTGGATTCAGAATCACTGTAAAAAAGCCCGCCCCTTCTCCTTCCAAATTTGTTAGCGAGGTGTGTCCGAAGTGCGAACTGCGATTTAGTATTGAATAATTATTTGATGGGGTTAGTAAATGCTACATATGGAAACAATATGCTTACGTATTATGTTGTTAAAATCGAAAATTAATTGTTAAATTCTCTTTAACAATTAATGTTTCGAGTTAAGATAATATGTTTTGATTTCTTTTGGCCATAACGGCTTGCAAAATAAAAATAAATTCGTAAATAAAACAAAATAGGATTCTTTAAATTGAAACAAAGTTATGGACTTGAACTCTCTCACCGATCGACTGACTGTCTGACGCTAATTAAGGACCGCCCACCGTTGAGAATACGGAGCGGTGGGAATTGTACGATATGTTATAGGTGTCCAAATAAACGATTGTAATAATCGTGTTTTTAATCTGTTGAAGCTGGATGTTGGTCGACTAGTTCAAAAGCAGTTCTGATACAATGCTTAAAATCCCTATGTTCCGTTTTTGTTTGAATGTATCTGTATATCTAGGTAATAATGCCTGTAACAGTATGGCCCGTAAATTTCTTTCGTAAACGGGTTACACAATCGGGCAACAATGGCTGACGAAATAATATGCGTCGCAGCGGCTTATATTGTTTTAAACAAACATTTAAAGAAAAAAAGACAAGATTGTGGTATCGACCTTAGGCTTACTTCAATAGGCGTGAAACTTTAGATAATTTAAGTCTAGAAATAAGTCTTGATAATAATATATTTAAAAACTTTTCGATAATGTCAGAGTGTCAGAGTCAAAACAATGTAATATTGCACTGTATTTTCGCTCGCCAAGCGATCGTCCGGCAACCTGTCCGCAACAGATAAAACACGTTTGGCTATAGTGGCCGGGACATATTAAATATTACCCTATATTGCATAGCCTGGCTGTTATTGTTGGCAATGTTGCTGGCTATTCTATTTCAGCCACATGTAGTAAAAATATTACCCGTTTAAAAGCACCACAAAAATAATTTCGGTGGCGGCGCCCCTATTGTCTTGACGCACTTCGCACACATGGGCGGCGCGGCCCTGATCCCCACATCTAATCACAAACCAAAATTCTATATCGACAAAAAAACCATCTCGGTTTTGTAGTTATTTACTTAATTACAGTTACCGGTAAATAATTGCCATATTTTAGTAAAGCATAATCTAAAGACGTCAAAAAATAATAGTTCAATACTATTATCAGAGCTTCTGGACGAATAGCATCTACCTTGTACTGATGAGGCGCAAATACGCCGAAACCGGTCTACAAGTGATGTTATTCCTTCTAATCGCAAATCAAAATGGTTGGTTCTATCTTAAAGATATACCAACCCCGTTTACTTTAGAAGTGTAATTCAAGGTCTGTCGGAGCATATAGTCCAAGAAGTGGTTGTTGCTTCTTAGTGAGCTTCTTTGAAAATTATTTTCCAAATTCTGGAAAGCGTTATAATAGTATTGAACTATTATTTTTTGATCGAAAAAAATAATTAGTATCCATTTAAAAGCAAAAGATATATCAGGCAAGTACTAACAATATCTAACTAACATGAATTTTTAACTGCAAAATTGACAAAACAACCTAAAATATAGATGGCTTGTTGGCTCTGTCAGTGCCAAAAACTTAGAAAAAAAAATAAATGTATAAAAATTTTTCATTGTTGTTGACTTGGAGTAAAAATTTTCTAAATTCAACTTTACGATGCTTTACGATGTGCTGCTGCTGTCATTTTATCATGATAATTATTAGATGTAGGTCTCTCAACACTTGCAATGGTTTTCCACATTTTTCATCTACCAATTGATCAATCGTTTCCAATAATGTCTCTACCCTCACTCTTGCATTTTCCTTCAGCAAATTATATTTTAGCAATTTATTCAAACTTTCTAGTGTCATATTGGTATTTATTCCTGCATTGATACGATGGCAGTGAGCCCACATCCTTATTCTTTAAGGAATTTAAATACTTTTGCAAATAATTCAAAAAATCAACCTCATTGGTATGTTTCAATTTCTCAAAATAACTTGCATAATGTTCTTGAAAATCTTCTTCTTTAGTACCTTAGCTGTTAAAATTTTATGTCATATTTCATCATTTGCTTAATTCTCACATCTTTAATTTTAGATCTTCCTTGTATGTTCTAATTTTTTACAACTTGCCACGTACATAACAATATTCTTGGATGCTTATTCATTTGGTTTACCCATGCATTAAAATATTTTTCATCATCGCCTGTCATGAAATAATCTGGAGTTACATTTTCCTTAACTCTATCCTTTAAAGCTACCAAATAAACCTCCTGAATAACTTGATCTTGTCTGAAATGCATTGTGATAAAGATTATTAATTTGAAATTGATAAAATTATGCTGTTTTGAAAAATGTATTGTACAAATTAGATAAAAAACAGCAACAGGAAATCATCTATTTTTATTATCCTTTATATGCATAATTGTTATTTCATACTTCTTAATGTTTGTACCATGTGTGCCATCCATACATATAACCCTTGGAAATTCTTTCAATTTTGTTTCCATAGATGTATTCATAAAACCTAAAGCAAACTCTTATTTTCTAAGTTTTGAATGAGTTTCTCCTAGAAAATAAAACCACCACCTGTCTACATTATAACCCATCACCAACAGGAAATATTATATATCTATAAACTTCTGTTACATATTAATAATTATTTAACTATATTTATAACAAAAAAGTGAGCATGTTCATAAGCATACCAATATACCACACATATACTATGGTATACCATGGGTACTTGACGTTTTCGACTTGCGAAACCGTACTGTATGGGACCAGAGCAGACACAGCGTCGGAGTCAGTCACAGATAACCTGGTTGTTTCCGTATTGCCATTCTTTGGAGCTTGCTTGGTATATTTGTCTGCTTTTTCGTTGCCATGGATTCCTATGTGGGATGGTATCCAGATGAAAACAACGTTCCTGTGGTTTTGTTGGGAGATGAAGCAATCCACCATCCAAAAACTATCTTCTATATGTGTTATGATTAATCTTTTTCCCATTCCCGATGGTGTGTTTATTCCTGTTGAATATCCATCCCAAAAGGATTGCCGAAAACTAATAATATTCTTCTCGACCCACATTTTATTAACAATGTGACCTTGGTTGATCCAAGTTTTGTCAAGGTAGAAGAAATACCGATTTTATCTACGAAATTCCTGAGATAATCTCTTCTCCTCAATACAATACAACTCTCAATTATTACAGAATTTCTACTGTGATTTTCATATCCAAAATTCAGTTCTTTCATTGTAATCCACAATTGATTAGATTATACTATGGAATTTGAATTATTTTGAAATGAATATGCATAAAGTAAGTACTTTGCACATGCGAATGTCATTTTTTCGCAAACATTTGCCATTTTTTTGGAGTTTACCTCCTTAAGAAACGAATTTCATTTTTAGCCCGCAGTATGAAAATTTTATGAGGAGTAAAATCCAATGTTAACTAAAAGTGTTACGTTAAATAAAAGCGTTACGTCAAACGTCATCTATTTAATTTTGACATACATCAACATTCTATAGGCGATTTTTTCTTGGAATACCTAGTATGGGTACTTGACGTTTTCGACTTGCGAAACCGTACTAGAAGTATGGGACCAGAGCATACACTGCGTCGGAGTCGAGTACACAGTACACTTTCAGTATCAGTATCACTTCCTTCTCCTTGCCTTTTGTTGTCATCTTTATTCAATTTCTCTAAACGCTGCAATTAATATTTATTTCTGTGGTTTTAAGCCGTATATAATCACAGAGACAAACAACAAACAACCCTCTGATAACCACAGAGACAAACAACCCTCTGATAACCACAAATATATTTTGAACTTGTGTTTATTATACGGCTACAAGATGGTGAATGGTTGAATATTTGCAACAATACATGCGAAATTTAACAGTAGCTAATTGACTGGTAGAGTACGATGTCATGTGCTGGTGTATTCTGTGGTACAAACGAGGTACCCTATAACGATACCTATAACCCTATACCCTATAACGATGCCAGTACATGCAATAAAAAAATTGTCTAATTTTTTTAAATAAAAATGCATAATTTTCTCCTTCCGCATTACATTCTTTTACTTTAACTGCTACTGCAATTGTATCATCTAAATGTCTCCTTTTTGCCAATATTAAATTTCCTTCTTAAATATTGTAAGTCACTTCCATTCAAGAGGTTAATTCTTTCAACTTTGCAATTGTCTATTTTTCTTGCTTTCCTTAGAATTATGTCGTTAGATACTCCAGCTTTTCATTTGCTCACAATTTCACTTTTTTCACTCTTTGTTAAATGTTACTTTCACTTAGTCTAAAAATGATTTAACAACAATAATAAACATGTCAACAAAATCTATTTTTAACATGCATATTTTACCTTCAAAAAATTTTAGAATAGTTCTTGATGGGCACACTCCATTTATTTTAATACTTACCCCAGATTTTAATATACGTTTTTTACATTGACTTTGGTAGCCTACATTGAAAAATAAATAGGTACACAACTGTGCTAGACATAAAAAAATGATACTAATGTTTTTTTATACTAACCGATTAAATTACTTCTGTTGCAACTGTATTGTATTGAATGGTAGGTGCTTTCTCTCCCAGTCCTTTGCACAATATAATTGACATTTTTTTTGTCCTTCGCCATCCATTAATCAAAATCTTCTTTACATTAAAAACTTAAGTTTGTTAAACAATTTTGACTTCGTGAACATCTGTAAAATGACTTACTAGTAAAGAGTATGTCTTGAAACTTAGTTTTTCTTCATTTGAGCGCAAAGGACAAATAATTTGTCTATTCAGCAGAGAAATTGAATCCATTTTATTGAATTCAATATAAGTAACACTATCTTATCACATATTCACCATTATTGGAACTTCGCAAATTCACAATTTACCTTTCAATTACAGTCAGTCTGCAAATTTAATTAAAATTCAAGAATATTTCTTTATAAATCACAAATTTCGTAGTGGTAAAAAATCGTCTTGCTTTTCCAAACAGGTTAAAAATTAGATTATCACCCGTATTCAGAACACTCGATTAAAATATAAGGGCACCGTTATATTTTAACCGAGGCGTTATTTTTGACAGTTCTCTCTGTTCAATGCTTATAACCGAACCGTCAATATAACCAGCCGTAATATGATATAACGGACCCGTTTTACGCTAAATGGTATTCAGAAACCGGTTCCGTTATACTTGACATACAGCTACTTGCACCGTTACTCTTTTAAACGTAGGTTTGTTAACTACCGGTAAAATTTAAGGACTGGTTACAAATTGTTTGGTTTGCACCATGTCGGAGATTCGTAAAGTTAACTAACCTTAGATTACATTTGAAATTGATCTGGCAACCTCGATAATTCAGTTGACAGCTGTCATACATTGATTAGTTTGACATTGTTGATGTTTCTATTTGTATTGTAAAGTTCAAGAAGTCGTGAGAAAATTAATAAAAAACTTTAAATGATAAGTATTATCCATAAATCAATGTACTTTCACACTTCCAATTACATAAAAAAAGACTCGAGAACATAATTATTTTACTGCCGATGAAAAGTTGTTGCTCAGCAGTATAGTAGAGGAGTTCAAACGCATTGTCGAAAGCAAGAAGACTAACCAGACCTCTACAGATGAGAACAATTGACTTGGTTGAGAATTGAAGAAAAATTATGCGCATTTCATTTCAGTTTTCCTCCTCCTAATTTATCGAGAAGGGCAAGGAAAATCATTGAAGAAGCTATACAGAAGGGAAAGGGTGAATGGAATATTTATTTTTCCTTCCCCTTCTTCAAAAATTAACCAAGAAAAATTATGAAACTTATTAGAAACAAAAACAAGTATCAGTTTCTAATTATTCTAACCTAAAAATCAAAAATGACAAGACGAGACAAACTGATAATGAAATGCGCATGTGTGCCTGCAAAATTGAACGATCCGCATCTTAATTTGGAATTGGAGGTTATTTTGAACAAACCGGCTCTTAACTCGCGAAAATTGACAGTTTAATTAGACTAGAGCTAAAATATATTTAAAGTCCGGTTAACACACGGTGCAATGGTAAAATCGCAGTTTAATGTTAAACTGTCATTAAACGTAACGGTGCAAGTGGGCATTAATCAAGCTAAAATATAATGAGTCCTCAACGACGGGTTAAATTGTCAAACTGTTAGAAGTTCTTGCCAATAAAAGCTAATATTGTTTATCGCCAACCGTCAGTAAAGCCGTCAATTATCAGATTGATTTCCGGAAGTAAACAAACAGTTTACCTTATCGTATACCAATAATGTACTTTATCTGCCGCATTTGCGGCAGGTAAAGTGACATATGCGTCAGGTAAAGTATTTTGACTTTGACATTACTCGAAAATTATTATCTGTCAGTGTCACGCTTCTCCCTATTACGGCTCGATAATAGTTTTCTTGTAATTTATTCATAACAAATTATGGAAGATATTCAGTGCACGCCACTTGAAATTCAAGAGAAGTCATTAGAGACGTCTTTAGAACTTCTGCCAGAAAAATGCAGGGAAAAATACAATCGCCAGTACGACATTTTTATGGAGTAAAAGTGACACGATTGCAGAGTCCTATGTTGAAGAATCTGTGCTCAATAAAACAAAATTTTAGGCGATGATCCAACTGACAACACAGTTATCACCAAATCTGAAAAAGAAGATTTGCACATTTTCAATATAGATAATAACCCTCAAACGTTTTCAGTTGGAACTCCTTCGACTTCAGGGATTAACTTTTTTAATGCATCAGGGTGTACGTTCAGTTTCAATATAACAAATAATAAGTAGATTTGTTCTATATTTGCTGTTTAGTTCGTCGCATTAAAATATACCTCAGTTTCTTATATTCCGAATTCTGAACAGTTGCCGATAAAATTTTGTATGCACCACGTCAGTAAAGTGTCTTTATCGGACTCGCCTGTTATTTGCCTCGCTCGCTTCTCTCGCTCGTCTCATAATTTCAGACTCGTCCGATAAAGAATCACTTTACTGCCTTGGTACATAAATAACTATTTTCTACGTTCATGCAAAAAACAAAACTTTATTGAACTCTATTTAGTGGAAAAACCAGTTCTTTATTGCAATAAAATTTTTATTGCACTCATCTGTCATTTTATTTAGCGTTTTGTAATCATGACAAACATAAACATTCAAATCGACGCCATTTTTATTCCATTTAGAGCAACCTAAATAAGACATTTTTTGTTTTTTGCATGCACGTAGAAAAAATATTGTGTGCAGCTCGTGCAAAAAGTGTTTTTTGCACTCAACGTGTTGTGTTCACGTCGCGTGCAATAAACACTTACTTTTTGCACTTGTTGCATAAATAACTATTAAAATTACTGTTGAAAATAATTAAAATGTGAATAAATATTATTAATAACTTTCTATCTTTTTTTCATTAAAATAAGACCTTTATTTTCCATAAAACATTTTTATACAAATTTGACATTTCAATTAAAAATTTTAAAATGTTTTCAAGAACGCCTTTGAAATAAATTATCAAATAAAATACCTACAATAAAAAAGTAAAACTAATTTTATTTTAGCTTAATAAAAGTTATTTGATTACTCGCTACCAGTCTTTCTTCATACGTCTTTTTCAATAATGGATACAGACCTATCTGGATTATCGGAGGAAAGTGATAGAGAAGAGGAACCAAGATATCGAAGAATTCGATGCATAAGACCTCGAATTGATGCCTTTGAGAAATATAACGATGTTTTAGAATTGGTAATCATCTGGAGCCAAAAGTTCATGGTAAGCGTTCCATAGGGCTCAAATCAGAAATTTTAAATGCTGTATGAATTACTAATGATTCTCTATCTCAATGTTACACAGAATTTTCTTAATATACCAATCTCCTATTTCCTTAACACTTTAAATACTTACGATTCAACGATTTTTAAAAACAATTGTTTTTCTTGTTGCGTATTATTTTTGCTTTTATTTCATTTACTAACCACAACTATAAAATAACTTGATGTAATACAACAACATATAGTAGTTTGTGCAACTAGTGTGGATATGATGGCCATATCGCACGAGGACGAAGTTTGAGCACGACGTCGTAGGCGGAGTGCTCAATCGTCCGGGGGCGATATGGACAATCCACACGAGTCGAACAGTATATTTTTTCTACGACCCACTTAAGAAAAAAATCTATAAAATAAACATTTTATTAAACTATAATATAACTTCAAATTACAAATTTTTAATAATTTTACTATTATTATTATTTTATTATTATTTAGAAATAAAATTAAAATTTAAAAAAAATTTCCCAACGGGAAATCGAACTCTGATCTACCGCGTGAGAGCCTGGGATACTTACCACTGGACTACCGATGAATATACTAATCATCTATCTATAACGTCAAATGTATTACGTAAAAACTGACGTTAGTCAGGTGTACCCTTAATTATTCAATTTATTCTGTTTCTATACGTTATACGTCTCCTTTGCGGCAAAGCGAATATCTGGTGGAAAATTATTTATTGATTCATCACTGGAATCACTCATTTTTACTAATATTTTTCTTAAAAACTATAGAAATATTTTGACAAGTTATTTTGACGTTTCTATGAAATTGTTAAAGATTAGTTGGCGGGTACTAAACGCAAATGCTGATTGGTGGATTTCATATACGTTCTAGAATGTATATGAAATCATATCCGTTCAGTTAACCGGAATGGCCTACATTTACATTCTGTAAATTGTGCAGAAAATGGATAATATACATGTGGGTGTAGAAAAAATATTTAATCTAACTTACTGCGAACACACGTATATATTCTTTTTGTTAATTATTTTGGGAAATTGAGCCACAATCTTTTTTATATTTAATAATTCAACATTTAGGTAGTAAAAATGGGGTTTAATTTCTCAAAATGATTAACAAAAAGTATCATGAATACACTACAACGAACATACAGAGAACAAAACATACATATATATGTATATATATATATATATATTGTTATGGTATACAATAATTCAATGTGTGGTGATTTAATTTTATTGAATAGTATTATATACCACATGTATCAGTATCAACCAGAACTTCAAATCAAACAAATTTTATATTCAAGTTGTATTTATTAATCTGAAATATTAGAAATTTAACATTATATCATATGCACGTGTATCTCAGGGTATATCTTGGGTAAAGTGAGTTGTCTAAATTTAAGGAGTGAAATTTGAAATATAATAACCTTTAACGTCAAAATTAAATTAATATTAATTAAATAACTATCTCCAGATTGCAATCCGTGGATGGTCTCCTAGCCTATTACAACCTATATTAAAATAAAATTAACACAATTCCGCACAAACAAAATAAATCTCTCAATATCTTGTCGAAACACCTCCGGTAGCTGTATTATCTAAATAGAAAACGACTTGTTCTCTGAAGCGAAGAAATTCTGCGTTGCGCAAAGGAAAGATCACTGGTAAACGTCTCGAACCTCGGTACTGGTTTACAAACAGCTGTTAGGTACAAGTTTTAGTATTAAATGAT
Source organism: Lochmaea crataegi (assembly GCA_947563755.1). Lineage (NCBI taxonomy): Eukaryota > Metazoa > Arthropoda > Insecta > Coleoptera > Chrysomelidae > Lochmaea > Lochmaea crataegi. The sequence continues at coordinate 56,059,652 of OX387422.1, read as the reverse complement.
TTACATTACCATCGTTTATTGCTGCATGATCTCTCATGATCTTGAGTTTGAACAACCTTTACTGGATTCAAATCGAAGGTAAGTTGTGTAATTTCTAGCTCACTATTTCTTTCTTTTATCAGTTTTATTTAAAGTCTTCGTACATTTAAACTTGTAACGTCAATTACTTTTTTTCGTCTCCCCCTTAGTTACTGATCACCTAACAAACTTCCTTCCCGTTGCTAACGAACATCCTTTTGTTTCTTCTTTATTTATTATCGAAATTACTAATTTTTGTTGAAATCCAGTTACTGACAGTTCATATTATTTAATCAAATAAAAATGTCCATAACAACCAATGTTCTTGTACTGACATTTTCCAATATCAACTTTATCAGTTGATTTATACAGGGTACATAAAAATATCTAACAGTAAGTATTTAATTTAATCATTTTAACGTTATTGTTAAAATGATGGACATAACATAAGACTCCCATGTACATATGATATAATAATTTCTAAAAGTAACCATTTCATTTCATTTATGATCATCTCAATTTCAGTACAATATATATATGTAGATATATACATATTATAATAGGTATAATCCCCAAAAACTTTCAACAAACAAAGAAATAAGAAGTTAAAGGAACGAAAACAAACGTCGCTTATGGAGCTGGCTGAATATATTTCATCTTGACAGTCGCTTGCTAAATTGATGAAAAATAATATTTTTTAAATTTCCTATTTTGCGTAATAAGACCCAACTATCCCCTAGAGCAAGGAATAATTTCGCTAAAACAAGTTAGTACACATCAAAAGTAAGCTGCCTGAATAGAATTGATCTTGACAGTCGCTTGCTAAATTGATGAAAAATGATATTTTTAAAATTTCCTGTTTTTCGTGTTTTAGCTCTAGGGGTTAGGTTAGGTTAGGTTTTTGATGAGTGGGTCTATAAGGCCCTCCACTGCGACTCGCAAGAGGCTATTGTGGCTCACACCTATTCAGATTTCACCAAACAAATTCAGCTTCTTAACAAAGCCAATTAGTTTATTTGGTGAATGATATTTCAGGTCCGAGGGCGAGAGAGAATCCCTGCCAAACATCAGATACCTGATTCGAGCAGCGGCGGGGCAGGCACAAATTATATGCTCTGCTGATTCATCATCTTCCAGACAAAGACGGCAGGTCGGATCTTCCGACAGTCCAAGTTTTAGCATATGATGATTCAGATGACAGTGGCCTGTTAAAAGACCTGTTAGACAACGTAGGTCATGCCTGCTATAGTCTAACATTTTTTTTGGAGACATTCTTCGAAGGATGTATGAAAGCCTTTGAATGAACCAATCCTGGTAAATTATGCCAGAAGTCTAAAGCTCTTCTTGCCGTCCAGGTATTCAGTGTTTGTTTGGCAAAACTTATTGCGATGCCAATTATTGGATCTGGTCCGATAGAAACACGTACGGCACCCTCCCTTGCAAGAGAGTCTGCCTTCTCGTTTCCTTCCATGCCAGAATGGCCAGGGATCCAGACCAGCAATACTTTATTGAGTTCTCCGATTAAGGAGAGTCTTCTTTGGCAGTCTAAAACCAATTTCGACGTTACACTGTGAGAGCTAAGTGCTTTCAAAGCCGCTTGGCTGTCCGAGAAAATTTTTATTGTTCTATGTATGAGATTGGTTTGCTCCAATCTCTCCACACATGAAACAATGGCGTAAATTTCCGCCTGGAATACGGTTGCATAGGATCCTAGAGAGGTTGAGATTTCTGTCCTAGGTCTGCGCCCGTATACACCTGCACCAGAGCCTGAGGGTGTTTTTGAACCGTCTGTGTACCAACAGCTGCTCTTAATAGTTCATCCTTACGGAGGACCCATTCATCTCTATTTGGAATTAGGACGGTATAAGGCAGGCCGTAGTTTACTGTTGGAGGCAATATGTCAGAGGTCATTCCCAGAATACTGTGACTTTCAGTGTCCACTAGCATTCTGCTTCGTTCTGTATAAGCCTGATTTGTGCATTTAGAAATATGCACAATTCTGTAAGTTGTCCATATAGCCTCTCTTTCCAAAAATATATGGAGAGGAGGTAGGTCCAGAAGGATTTCCATGGCTGCTGACGGTGTGGAGCTGATAGCACCAGTAATTGCCAGGCAAGCCTGTCTCTGTAAACCAGAGAGCTTTGCTTGGACCGTTCGCTGTAAAGCTTTTGGCCACCAGGCAATAGCTCCATATGTGATCATTGGTCTAACGATCATCACATATATCCAATAGATTTGTTTGGGTCCCAAGCCCCAAGATTTTCCACAGATCCTACGACATGTCCACAAGGATAGTCTGGCCTTATGGATAACTTTTTCCAAGTGAGCGTTCCAAGTAAGTTTCATATCTAGGATAATCCCCAAATATTTTACTTCCGCTGCAAATGGAATAACCTCACCCTTGTAGGAAAGTAGTGGAGTATCCTCCAACTTTCTTTTACTATTGAAGAGAACTATTACAGTTTTACCAGGGTTAACAGACATCTGTTCCCTCTGACACCAACTGTGGACATCGTCCAATGTCTTTTGGAGGGTATTATATGCTACCCTTCCTGATTTGGTCCTTGCCAAGATGACAAGGTCGTCTGCATACGCTTGCAGTTCTACCCCTCTTCTTTCGAGAGCGCTAAGCAAGTTATCCATCAAGAGTGACCATAGTAGGGGAGATAGTACTCCGCCTTGTGGGCAGCCCCTGGAAACCTTAAAGCTAATGGTCTCGTCCTGAAGAGATGTAGTGGCTGTCCTATTAGTGAGCATGGCATATATCCAACCGGTAATGGTTGGTTTGATGCCCTTTTCAGTCAAAGCTGAACCAATGGAGGTCGGTAGTGCATTGTCAAATGCTCCTTCAATGTCAAGAAATATGGCCACCGCAATCTTCTTGTTGTTAAGGGATTGTGTGATTTTCTCAACAAGGTTGTGTAATGCTAAATCTGTTGATTTGCCAGTTTGATAAGCATATTGGTGGATGATCAGGGGGGAATTTTATAAAGCTACCCGCCTGATGTAGCTATCCAGTGCTTTTTCAAGTCCTTTAAGCAGGAAAGATGTTAGGCTAATTGGTCTGACCGATTTAGGGTGTGGGTCTGTGCGGCCCACTTTCGGTATATATACCACCCTAGCCTTCAACCAACTGGGTAGTATGTAATTCCACGCCAGACTAGCTCTATACAGTTTAATGAGGATGGGTAAAAGTAATTCCAGTCCGTTTTGCAGCAGAGCTGGAAATATTCCATCCTCACCAGGAGATTTGAAAGGCTGAAAAGATTTGATTGCCCATTCAACTGCTGGTGCTGTGATAACTTCCTTGGCGGCCTCCCAATCGATCTTCTTGGCCGCCTTGCGCCCTCAAAGAGCGGAGGTCGATTGTTATCCAGAGTCAAACTTCTTCCAGGAAAGTGATTTTTAATCAAAAGCTCTAACGTTTCTTTTCTAGAGGTCGTGAAAGTGCCATCAGGTCGCTTCATCGACCCAATCTCGGCAATCGACTCTTTAGAGAGAATATTGTGGATTCTAGTACTACGAGGTATATCAGAAATACTCTCACAGAACTTTTTCCAAGACTCCCGCTTCGCCTTTCTGATTTCTTTATTGTAACTTGTTAGAGTAGTTCTATAAAGCTCCCAGTTGCCTGACTCTTTAGCTCGGTTAAATAGTCGTCGAACTTCTTTTCTTCGCTTTTCTAGGCATTTGTTCCACCAAGTAGAGTTGCGATTATCTCTTTTAGTCTTGAGTGGACAGTTTTCATGATAGGAGAAGATTACTGCTTCGCGAAGTTTTTCCGCTGCAGTTTCCACAACTGTTAATTGTGGTGAAACCATCCTCAATGTACAGTTGAAGGGAATTTTTATATCCACTCCAATCAGTAGCTTTTGAGTCGCGATATTCCACTACTGGCCTCTGGCCTATTTCAATGTTGAATTGAATATGTCTATGATCTGAACACGAAGGTTCAGTAGATACAGCCCAATGCTGTATCTTATTGCTCAGAAAGTTTGAGCTGATAGTTAAGTCTAATACCTCTGATCTGTTTCTAGTTACAAAGGTTGGTTCGGAGCCCTTATTAATAACAGATAGCCCTTCCCCTAGTATATAATCAAAGAGTAACTCACCTCTGCGATTTATATTCGTGCTGCCCCACGATGTATGGTGTGAATTGGCGTCACAGCCCATGACTAACTGAAGTCCGTTCTTCTTGCTATAGTCGATTAATCGCCGTATAGCAAGAGGGGGTACAGTATCCATGTCTCCTGGGAAGTATGCAGAGCAGGCGACTATGTTTCTCATACCATTCTTCTCCGGTAAGTACATCTGGATGGCTACTACATCTGGAGTGCAAAAGCCTGTAAGCAAAAAATAATTAATATTTTTCCTGATGAGTAGACATGCTCTAGGTTTCACCCCAGGGCAGACTATTACCTCACCAGGAATATTGCTGAGATCGGTTACTCAGTCTGTGTTTCCTGTCCATGGTTCTTGCAGGAAGGCAAGGTCGATTAATTCGTCCTTGAACCTTTTGCCAAGGATATAAGAAGCGGCCTTGGCATGCTGTAAGTTTGCCTGTAAACAATTGAATGTGGCAGAGTGTTGAGTGCCGCAGGCAAACTTATATCTCCTCAAATATTGGAAGGATCAGTCGGTGGGTCAATTAAGACGCCACCATCTGCTCCTGCCAATGATGAGGCTGTGTTTGGTGCAGACGACGAGGTTTGATCACCTTTCGTCGCCGGCCCAGCTGGTTTTTTTGGTGCCTTTGTCGAGGCCATGACGGTCTTCGATTTCAGGACACCAGGTCCAGTCTCTTTTGCTGGTTTCCTAGAAGAGACGATAGCCGTCTTCATCTTGGGAAATCCAGCTTTTCCAGCTTTTGGTTGGCTGGTGCCTTGGCTACATGCCGGCGGTGCACTACCCCTAAGCTTGTGAGGAGTTTTGGTTCTCCTCACTGCCGCAGGGGGTTTTACGGTCGGCCCCGGGCCGTGGATTTTCTCAGATCCTTCGAGGGACCCGGTTTTGCTGCCTGTTGGGAGGAAGACCGGGTTTTAGGGCGGAAAACAACCTGCCCAAAACCCAGGTAAGGTTTAAAACCCACCCTCTCCAGCTCGGCCATAGATCCATCGTCAATGGCGAAGGTCCATGTTTGGCCAGGGCCTGTAACTTCCTTGTGTAGAATAGTCCACTCCAAGGTTAACAGACCATGGTTCATTTTCCTCAGCCTAGTGAGGACCTGTTCAGAGGTTAGTCTACGACCCTCATCAGGTATGTAAGCCACACAGATGTGTGGCTTTGGAAGTTGGTCACCCAAGACGCATCTCAGGGAGGCACCATCTCATGGTTGAAGGGTATTGACTACTCCAGTCAACCACGAAACACTCTCCTGATCTACACAGGTAACCTGCAGCCATCCAGGCTGGAATGTACAGCTCTGGAACTGCACTCCGGAATATCCTCTACAGCGGCCATAATGGCGTACTGAAGAGATTCCAGTTGGTTGGTCGTTATGGAGGTTGTCGGATGTTCAAGGTGTAATATTCTCACCTTGATGCCGGATACAGCCTGCCCATAAGAGGGTTTTTGTAAGTCAATTTTATCTGACGTTACAACTGATTCAGCCGAGCAGGGCTTTTTTGCCTCTTGTCCGGGTGAGTCATCATTAGAGCGTAAGCGCTTGCTTGAATCAGCCACAGAGGGAATATTCTTCACCCCTTGCGGCTGATCCTGCTTCCGCTGCTCTAGAATTTGGTTCAAGGTGGATTGGTAAGGTACCCCGCTCTTGAGGAGGCGACTGAGTCGCTTCCTGGCTGCACCTCCTAGTTTCCTAGGATTGCTCTCAGGAGTTGGAGAACTAAGGAGCTCTCGTTCTTGATCTGAGGTTACAGGGAGGTCAGTTGGAGCCGATTGATCGACTTCCATCTCCTCTGTAGATTCCAGATTATTTTTTTGTTTTGTTACTTCTTCCATGAAAAGTCCCACGAGTAGCTAGGGAAAAGATGTCCATCACGGCAGAGCCATGCATTACCGTGACAAGGCTTACTTACGACGAGAGGGCGCCTAGTATCTCGAAGGTTCCGTTAGTGACAAATGATAGGCTCACTGTCATACATCCCCTCGGCACGGATACGCACACCTTAGGATTAAGCCAAAACCGTTGGGATGTCATTTAGTCAAAGAATAACAGCACCAAAAATGATATTCCCATTACCAGCGGTGCTAACGTGGAAGCAGACACCCGATAGCTGAATTTGCCCGCCATTCCATAACCTAAGCTAACATACATGCAAAAGCAGCAAGCAGTAGCTCAAGCAGTGCAACAATGAGCAAAGACAGCCAACCCCGCCCTTACTTAGGTAGTAGATTATACAGTTACGTTTTGCGTTTAACAGGTACCGTTTAACCTTCTATTAGTGCCTCTGCCTAATTCCAACCCTGTTTCAGATTCGGCTCAACCACGAGCCGCAAGGTGCCTTGCCCAAAATTTTTAGACCTTTACAAGTATATTTGTTTAGTTTAACGCATCAGTATTTGCTGTTAAGCCGTAAATAGTGTTCACAGTATTATAAGATTAGTAATAAAATAGCGACATTTACACCAACGAAAATATGTTCCAATAATTCTCCACTATCAGTGAATGAAAAACTTATTATTTTAAATGTACACGATTGCATAAAATACGATTACCTGAAATTTACTGTACAAGAAACTGTCGACCGATGTTCCCGAATGACTGGAGTTGGGAAGTCCACCGTTTTCAAATTATTGCGGGGAGAAAGATAGCAGGCCAAGTGGAGCCTCCCAAGAAAAGTCCAGGCAGACCAGTAAAAGTCCTTGATGAAGATACCAAAAGTGTAATTCGAAGAAAAGTTCACTCTTTTTATTTTAAAAAAGAAATACCCACCCTAGATAAGATTTTAATGGAGCTTGGCCAGGATGACAGTATTCCGTTGATAACTAAAAAACTTTTATGGACCACTTTGAGAAATATGGATTTTGCCTGGGAAAAGCATAACCGTAAAGCACTTTTACTGGAAAGCGATGAAATTGTTTGCTGGCGAGGAAAATACTTAAGAAGTATAAAGCAGTACATAACAGAGCAGAAGAAAATCTTTTATCTTGATGAGACGTGGATCAATGAATGTTATACAGTACCAAAAATGTGGCAAGACAAAAATATAACCAGTGCTCGCCAAGCTTTCATGGAAGGCCTGTCAACGGGTATTAAGGTGCCTTCAGGTAAAGGGAAAAGACTAATAATCGTCCATATTGGAAGCGAAGAGGGATTTTTAAAAGAAGGTTTGCTAACCTTTCATTCGTGCCATACGGGAGATTACCACGAGGACATGAATTCGGATGTTTTTGAAGACTATTTTGGTGAAATGATAAAATATCTTCCGGCTGATTCAGTAGTAGTTATGGATAACGCGAGTTATCATTCTCGACGCATAGAGAAGACTCCAACTTCATCTTGGAGAAAACAAGAAATTATTGACTGGTTAACCACCAAAATGAAAGACGTTAAGCTACTGTTTGATCAAGCCATTAAGGAGGTGACACCAGAGAACTGGCGAAAAGCAGTACAGCATGTCATTAAAGAAGAGGAGAAAATGTGGGATCTTGACTACTTGATCGATCGGACCGTCGACCCGTTAATTATAACGTCAAGAGGAGATGACAGTTCCTCAGATGACGAAGAATATTATGATTTTTTATAATTTAATTTCTGTATAATGTATTTTCTGTATAATGTTCAATAAAAAATAAGTGTACCTAATACTATGTACATAATGCCTAATTTTTATTCTGTTAAAATAAGATTCTTTCCTTTTTACGAGTATCCTACCGGCACGCCTTTGGCACACTATTTTTCAGTGTTTGTGAATGGGTAACAATAGGCTAAACCCATATATTGACCCCAACCCGGGTGGTACTACCTGCACTTGATAAAAAGAAAGAATTTTACAATGAAATCAATGCCAAACTATGAAAGTGGCTTAAATATTCGTTGGGTCACTCTGTGCTCCCTTTGCATACCTAATGAGGTTTTATTATTCTATAACTTTCTGAAATAAACTATAGTCAATGTTAAATATTCAAATTAAGCGATATATCACACTTCAGATTTTTATGACGTTTTATCTCAAATAAGGGATAGGTATCATTAATGAGAACAATTCTTAAATACGTTCCTGTCGTAGTTATTTTGTAAACTTGTTTTGATTTTGCCAAAAAAATGTACCGAGAGCCTTACTTTGGACCTTACCTAGTGTTCTGATATAAAATAAGACTTTTTTTATCAAATATAATGTCCCTCCATAATACAGTTACCTTTTTGACCATTTAATTGTCTTATTTATTTATTACGGTTTGAATATAGGGGAAAGTCGGCCACAGTGGTACAAGGGGACAATGAGACAAATAGTATATCTTCAAATTTCCCGGGTAAATGTCAATCCCATTCACGTCAGTGAACGATGTAGTTGGTATTCATTATTACCCGGAGTGTTGAACCTATATCATTTGTCTGTGAATTTTTGCAAGAAAAACATTGTTTTGAGGTATGTAATCTTTTTTATTATACAAATTTTGAGATACAATTTCTGCTAAATAAACAGATCTGTGATATTCGATGATGATCATGTATTAACATAGATTCAAATTAACTATTATTATGAATGAGGTTATGTCTAATTCTAAACATGTGAAAAGCAGGGCCGTACTGAATATTTGATGTCATTTGGGCCACAAAAAGACAGTTTATTGTGGGACACAATGAGACATGTCTCATTGTGGCCCGTATCAAATTGAATTAGTTTTCTTACTTATTTATCTGGTCAACTAATTATTATCGTTTTCTTCCCCTAAACTATTTTTTTCTGGTAACTTTCCTCCTTTAGAGAGTTATAAAATGATGGAAATTATCATTTAATTCCAGAAAATGTCGAGAGGTCGAAAGAGGAAATCAGATAAGGGAAGTTTCACGAAAGAGCAAATGAAAAAAGCTGTAGATCAAGTTCTTATTAACAAAATATCATTAAGAGAGAGTGCCGAAATTAATGGAGTGAAATTTCAAACTCTAGCCAGATACGTTAAGAAACAAAAATGTAACCCCGGAATAGATATTCGCATGACTCCTAAATATGAGTCAAGAAAAATATTTGCAGATATTGAGGAAGCCAGTCTAACCGACTACATCATCCAATGCAACAGAATGTGTTATGGCAAGTCTACGAAAGACATCCGCGAGATTGCTTATGAATTAGCAATTGTAAATAACAAAAATATTCCAAACAATTGGATTACGAATAAACGAGCTGGTATCGACTGGCTCCAGTCATTCATGAAACGACATCCAGTATTGAGCATCAGACAGCCTGAGGGTTGTAGTTTGTCAAGGGCCACATCCTTCAACAAACATAATGTCTCGCTCTTCTTCGACAATCTTCAAAGTGTATTGGAAAGAACAAACAAGTTTGCTGACCCGTCCAGGATTTTCAATATTGACGAAACTGCAACTACAACTGTTCAGAAACCAAAAAAAGTTGTAGCCGAAAGAGGTATCAAGCAAGTCAGTAAATGCACAAGTGCAGAGCGTGGTACTTTGGTAACGACCTGTTGCATTATAAACGCTGCGGGAAATGCTCTCCCACCAGTGATGATATTTCCAAGGATGAAATTCAAGGAGCACATGATCACTGGCGCGCCACCTGGTAGGTACTCTTGGGTTAGCAAATCCTTCTTGGTGGATGACGACTGAACTGTTTGAGGAAGTGATGAAACATTTCATTCAGAAAACATCCAGCTCGAAAGATAATCCAAGTTTATTGATATTTGATAATCATGAAAGCCACATTTCTGTTGGAACATTGAACCTAGCCAAAGACAATGGGGTTTCTATAGTCACATTACCTCCACATTGCTCGAACAAACTTCAGTTGGTGGATAGTTGGTTACTTGCTCACCCAGGAATTCCGATGAATATCTATGGAATAGCTGGATGTGTCGGTCAGGCTTTTCAAAAGTCAATGACACCTTCAAACATCACTTCGGGATTCAGAAAAACTGGAATTTATCCATTCGATAAGCACATTTTCACTGAGGTCGACGTTCTGTCGAGTAAAGTGACAGATAGATCAAATATAATCGAACTTGACAAAGACCAAACAGAAGAAATACAAGATGAACAAACTCTAGAGATCGAAGAACCATGTCATTCGCGCGCCAATTTGAGCCCAGATGAAAATATATCAAAAGAGGAAACACTAGTAAAAACCGACTCATTCGTTTCTCCGCACAAATTGATCGGCTTTCCTACAGCTGCAGCGTTGAAAAATCCTAGAAAAGGTCGGGCCAAAGGAAAGAGTGGGATAATAACAGACACTCCGGAAAAAAAAGCTATAGAGGAGAGAACACAGGAAAAATTAAGAAGACAGGCCATACGAAAGTCGAAGATGATATCTAAGAAAGGGAAAATAAAGGAGTTGTATTCATCTGAATCGGAAGAATTCAGCAACCTTAAAACGGATGACGAACTGGATGATGAAATTAAGGTCTATCCAGAAGAGTTCAGCTTTGAGCCAGTAGAGAGGAACCCAAATAAGGGGGAATATGTTCTCGTAGAATTCTCAGAAAAAAAGAAAATTTATTACGTCGCTAGAGTTATAGAATCCGGAGAAGTTATATCTGTTAGTTATCTTAGGAAGAGTAGTAAGGTCTCTAACAGTTTCGCTTTTCCTGTTATTCCCGATGAAGCAGTTGTTGAACTAATTCAATGCCAAAAAATTAGCATCTACCTTCAGAATAATAAGCCGCAAATAGATCGACGAGGGCTTTTCTTCATGAAAGGCCATATTGCACGATTGCAGAATTCTCCAATGTCATTAATTTAATTATTAGTTCGATATTATATTTTATTATGATATATTTAGTATATTTCATCTCATTATTTTTAATGTATTAGTATAGTTAGCACGTTTTTGAAGTTATTGTTTTTGATTTTATATATTTCTTGAGTCCCTACATATCAATACAGTAAGAAAGCGGAACAAAATCAAAAATATTTTTACCAGAGTGGAAAGCGGAAAATGAATAAATTTTCAACTCGAAGCTTAAAAAAAGCATACAAAATAGCCGAGATTTATTTTTTCGTCTCCTTAAAAGATCATCAAAATACGAATGTTTAAAAAAATACCCTTTGAATTAATTTACATTCACGAAAGAAGTTCAGAAAGCGCAAATTTACATCATTTCAGTCACCCAATGAAAGTACCTTTATGTACCTTTGTACGAGGATTCTTCTTTTTATAGTTTTTATCCCATATTTTTAAAGTGATAAACATATTAATGAAAAACATTTTGTTTCATTTGCTAGTGCTACACGAACTCATTGCATAAAGATCACTATTTTATACACTGAAATTGGTGACAAATAATGGTACTGAGATTAAGTTTATTTTTGGATCAAGATGAATACCTGCTATAACATTATTATGAACATATTAATTCAAAATACGAAAATACGCGCTATCTAAATAGGTAGTTTGTGTCACTTTCCTAATAAAAAGTAAAATCGGCAACAATGTATCGTCGGCCTTGGTCATCATTAATAATTGTTCGGAATTCGACGATAAAGAAAACTTCACATTTAGTAGGGAACTTTTCAAAAATAATTTAGTTATAGAAAATATGATGAAATAAAACAATTTAATTTGTTTAAATCTTCATTTTTTATTTTGAACTAACATTCAAATTAAAATTAGTGACGCGTTTCGCTACACAGTAGCTTTTTCAAACTAGTGAAGATACAATGAAAAACTTTTAATTTATATAGTGCCTTAATACAGAATTCTAAGATATTGACAAAAGTATTATAATATATTTAAATAGGGATAAGTACAAAAAATGTCTAAATACGGAATTCTAAGAATGTTACAAAGGTATTGAAAAAGAGAACCTGGAAAATTTATCCACAACCATCACATCTTCTAAGTAAAAAGGTTTAATAAGGGAGAATGATTGATATCTATTTGGTCGTTGAGCAGATTACCTGAATATTTGTTTTTGTTAATCTCGAGGGCTTCTAAAAGATTTAATTTAAAGAATTTGGGTTGCAAAATTTCAAAATTTGAGTCGAAAGAGTGTTGGTTTGCTAATAGATTTGAATAGTTGGAATCTAATTTGTTGTTGTCATAGCTGCGTTTGTGTTCTGAAATTCTAGTTTTAAAGTTCCTAAAAGTTCTACCGATATAAATTTTGTCACAGTTGTTACCACATTTTAATTTATAAACACCTGATTTGTTTAATTTTGAGGATTTATATAGATTTGTTATTTTTAATGAATTTAGATAGATTGTAGTCGGTTTTAAAGCAAATATTCATATTTAAAGATTCTAAAAATGATTTGATTTTTAAGGATGGTGTTCCAAAGTAGGTATGTTAAGCTTTTAAATTGATTATTTTTATTTTTATCTGAAGGATATACTTGTTCTAATGTGCGTTTCTTTATCTTTTTATTTATGATATTGTCAATTAAGTTTGGATCGTAATTATTATTAACTGCTATTTGTTTAATGATATTTAGTTCTTTGTTGAAATTATGAGTGTTTAATTGGACTGTTAAAAGTCTGTGTATCATACTATTGAAAGCTGCTAATTTATGACTGAATGGGTGGATTGAACTATTATGAATTGTAATGTCTGTATGTGATGGTTTGCGAAATATAGAAATATTAAATTTTTTATAGAAAATAGTGCAGTTTATTTCAGAGGGCAGTAAGTTACGTGTCATTTTTATGAAGAACGAGCGTAAAAGTAACTAGATGGCGTGCAAAATTGCCTCAAACTACAGTGACTATATACAAGACAGTGGCGACAATGCAACTAAACCCCGCCCCTTTCGCCATATTGAGGTAAATTTGAATATCAAATGCATATAATTTAAATGGAAATCTATAATAAAACTAACAATTTGGAACATAAATACATAAAAATATACATTATATATATATATATATATATATATACAGGGTGTCCCACGAGGTTTTGGACAGTATATATCTCGAAAACTATTTGAACTACAATATTGAAATTTGTAAGTTATAAACCGTAGGTAGTATTACACATTTTAAGCAATCAGCTACTTTGCTACAATGTCACGTTTCGGGTCAAGTGGTATCATTTTCAGAAATGTTAATGAGACAACCTGTATAATGTTCCACTAGTCTAAAGGTTTCTCTGATATCAATTCGGCGATACCTATTTTTTTTGTGTTAGGTACCCACTTAGAAACGACAAACTAATTTTTATGAAGTTTTTTTTTTGAAAAACAAAGAGCTGAAAAACAAAAAGAATTGGAATACAATAACACTTTTACTACAGTTGATGCTCAAATTGATGTCCACCTTCATTAATGCAGCATTCAAATCTTCTGAGTAAATTTCTTGTGCATGCTGCTTCAATACTTTCTGGTGTAACAGATTGGCAAGCTGCTCTGATTCTGTTTTTTAAATCATCTACATCATCAGGAGTTGTAACATAAACTAATCCTTTTAAATATCCCCAAAGAAAAAAATCTAACTGGGTTATAACTGGTGAACGAGCCGGCCAATGTATTGTACCATTTCTCCCAATCCATCTGTCTTGGAAATACACATTCAGATGTGACGTTACTCGCTGAGCAAAATGAGGAGTTGCACCATCCTGTTGCCACCACATAGTCGCTCTCTCATTTAGTGGCATGTCCTCAAGCAAATGGGGAAGAATATTCTGGAGAAAATCTAAATACCTTTCGCCTGTCAAAGTCCCTTCATAAAAATACGGCCCAATCAAGCGGCCATTAAACAAACCGCACTACACATTTATCCCCCAAATAGTTTGGAAATGCGTTTCTCGCGTCCACTTGGGATTTTCAGCCGACCAGTAGTGACAATTATGTCTATTTACTATACCGTTGTTGTGAAAACGGCTTTCTACGCCCCACAATATTTTATTTAAGAAAAATGGGTCCTCTACGATTTTAATTGACATTTCAGCAATGAAATCGAGTCCTCTTTGTTGATCTGCAGGAGTTAGACCTTGCGTTAAATGTATTTTGAAAGGATGATATTTGTATTTCTTTAACACTCTCTGAATAGTAGATTTACTTATTCCTAATTCTTGTTGCAGACATCGAGTTGAAATTTGGGGATTGACTTGGATATAAGCAAGAATATTAATAATATTATCTTCCGTTACAATAGGCTTACGTTGAGAATTTTGATGATTTCCGGTTGGAAAAGAACCATGTCTTAACTTTTGTTCTACATAAGTAAAAGTATTTTTACAAGGAGTTGTTCGGTCGGGGAAACGATTTCTATATAAATCTCTAGCACGTCTTGTATGTTTTCCACATTCTCCATAGATGATCAGCATATCGACACGTCGACTCGTCATAAGTGAAATGTAAAGGCATGATAAGTTTCAAGCCACAAAACTTTCAACAACAATAATACAGTGAACGATTGTTCACTGACACTGACAGCTTTTGACTACTAGAATAGCTGTTACTATAATATGTTTTTTGTTTCTCAGCTCACTTTGTTTTTCAAATAAAAAACTTTATAAAAATTAGTTTGTCGTTTCTAAGTACCTAACAGAAAAAAAATAGGTATCGCCGAATTAGTATAAGAGAGACCTTTAGAGTAGTGAAACAATATACAGGTTGTCTCATTAACATTTCTGAAAATGATACCACTTGACCCGAAACGTGACATTGTAGCAAAGTAGCTGATTGCTTAAAATGTGTAATACTACCTACGGTTTATAACTGCAAAATTTCAATATTGTAGTTCAAACAGTTTTCGAGATATATACTGTCCAAAACCTCGTGGGACACCCTGTATATACATTTTGATAGGAAATGGGTATCTTTGAATAAAACACACAATTTTTATTTTTTTACCTACATAATTATATATATTTAGTGTAATAAGGAAAAATGGAAAAATAACGATACAAAAAAACAATATATATAAATTGCTTGTAAAGTATGATGGGGGACAAATCATGAAAAAAATTATATTGCTATAGGTACAACTGTTATTATCTTCAAATATAACCAAAGATTCAGTTAATTATCAAATAAAATCTATAAATAACAAATTCAACAACAGAAATATAACATATATTACTCGATCGGTTTCCCAAATTACATTTTCATCGTCAGGATTATAAAGTATAAAAATTGATATAAATATAATTTCTGATGTGTAATCTATTTTTATTGATTTTATTTGATAATTATGGAAAGCTTTTTTTATTCCTGATGGAATTCATCCAAAACCAAGACACAATCCTTTTCATGAGTTGAAAATTGCTCCACTTTCAATTCTAAAAATGAAAACACCTCATTAGAATACCTAAATCAAATCAAGTTCTGGAGTTATCTCTGTAAAGTTCTGGTTGATGGGAGAGGGGATTCCTTGTTTTATTAGTTCACTATATCCACTACTACCACAACTAAATTTTAATTTTAAAGAACTTGTAACGGTGTTGTTGGTCCACTTCATTAGCTTATTTGTTGTTTTTCCATTTTTTTTCTTTTTTAAAGCTTATATTTGATCTTTGTTGAATATTTGCATTAGTAGTTCACAGTCCGAAGAATTGGGAGTTTTTTCTCTTTTTTTTATTAGCTTCTTTCGTGTTGCTCTTATATTTTTTTTTGTATCAATAAGCTCTACGTTTTTCTCTTCCATACAACTTCTTGTACCTGTTTAATTTAAGCTGTAACTGAGTTATTTCACTAATTGGATCAATTTCTGATATTAACGGTGAGGGAGTTGTACATAAACTGTCTTCACTCAAACTGCTTTTAGATATTGAAAATTGTTGACCTGATTCTACATCTAAAGCTAAATTTGAAGTAGATGATTATGGTAATTCCTCTGGCACAGTCTCATCTAGAGCTAAATTTGGACCTAGAACAAATTATTAAAGAGTTTTTACATTATTATGTGGGGATCTGTTGTAATTACCAACATATATCTACTTACCCGACAAACGTTTAGGTTTTTTTGGAGAATAAAATTTCCGTGGAACTGGGGATTTCCTTCTAGGTTTTGGTTTCACAAAGGAAAATATTGTAGGAACAGCATTTAACTTTAATATTTTCTTGCCATCTACACGAGGATGCTCCCACATTTCAGGAGCAAAATGAATCTTAAAGAAAATCTTACATTAAATTTTATCTCAATAATGACTAACAATAATTTTAAATCAGATATAACAATTAGATGTCCGAAAGCAAAGGATTCTACCTACCTCACATAAACACGAATAGTCTCTGTTGGAGTCCACTTATCTCTTCTAATTTTATAAGCCATTCTTTTCTTCTAGATGGATCTCTAGGAAAAGATTTCATGAGAAACCCTTTTTTAGCAGAATTACTGCAATCTATTGCGGCACAGCCCGGCATTTCCAATGATATTAACTAGAAAAAAATCAAAACTTGAATAGTATACAATTTCTAGGGTTAAGCAAGCTAGCTTACCAAATTTCACGAGTTTTCCGATTCGAAATAAAATTATTTATAGGTCCAAATACAAGTCTTTCAATTGCCTAAAAGCAAAAAACCTCTTTTTCACTGAATATTCACCATAAAAGCACAAAACCAATCATTATAATCACAAATGTAACAAGCACTATAAGAAACTTCGTATACACCAAACGTAAACAGAGATTTTAGCCTCAATATGGCTGCCAAACTGCCAGCCAATCAAAAACGGGTTACCCTATTGTCGCCACTGTCTTGTATATAGTCACTGTACCTCAAACAGTTTTAACATTGTTACTGTTTTACTATGCCTATCTTTATACAATGGTATAAGTAGGTAGTATGTGCGCGTAATTTTTATGTTTAGGTTCCCACGTTTAAATATCCTACTTATTGTCCATATTTATTCGCTTTTGGAGAATTGAGATACAATTGATTTATTTTATCATGCCTAAATTCCAGTGTCCGCCTATGGTTTATTGGGGTGTTAGGGTCACTTACCTGAAATCATGCCTATCAATATGATAAAAATATATTATACCTATCTATGGCATCTGCCTTCAGAAAGAATTTTTATTTCCTTCTCTCTTTTTAAATAGTGCATTACCTAGTGAATATATCAGTTTTAAATTATTGTGTCTTTTGTAGTTGTACTTACCCTCTTATTAATTAGGTGAGTAAAATAATTTGAGAATGTGTACTGCTACTATTGATTGTTTTTGACGTACATACAGAAAATGGGAGAACACAGAGTTTCCAATAGCCAGTTGGAAGAGTTGCTGGACTATTTAAGTAGTCATCCTAATCTGGCCAGAGGGGTAGGTCTTGGGGCAAGATCTAAGGAGACCATTGAAAAAGAATGGAATGATCTTGCCAAGAAATTAAATGCGCATGGATCGGGCGCTAGTAAAAATGGTCAGAGATGGAAACGTGTAAGTATTTTTATTGTAATCCAACATATTAAGTAGCTTCATTTTACTGACAAATACATTTTTTTCATAGTATTGGATTGATCTGAAACATAAAGTTAAGACCAGGGCTGCTGCCAGGAGAAGAGAAGCTTCAGGAACAGGTGGGGGTCCTGCAGTAGAAACAGTCTTGTCAGAAGCTGATAAACAAATTCTAGAAATTATGGGAAAACACAACATCGTATTCCTGTATTCCCCCCAGTTCGTTTTTAATAAATACTTTTTAACTAGTTTGTATCATATTATGCAAAGTACCTGTATTTTTGCACACTTATTTTTTAATAACTTATACAAAATTTGTTTACAGGATCATGAAAGTGCCTGCTGCAGTAAAGGTAATATAGTAGAAATAAATTATAGTTCAAAAAAACTAAAAAACACGCTTTAGAGGTAATCGAACTAAAAAGTTAAAAATAATTCTTAATTTAAGAATAAAATGATTAACGAGAAAATTAACGTCATTGTGGTAATAGCGTGGGGTGCTTTGTACTACATTTATACACTAACTCTGCATTTCGGAATAGAACTAGTAAGAAATTGTAACAATTTATATTGAGCACCCCACGCTATTACCACAATGACATTAATTTTCTCGTTAATCATTTTATTCTTAAATTAAGAATTATTTTTAACTTTTTAGTTCGATTACCTCTAAAGCGTGTTTTTTAGTTTTTTTGAACTATAATTTATTTTTCACTTTTTAGTACTATATAAAAAACTTTCGAATTAATCGTTTAAAGTGACTAAAAATTGAGTTTAAAGGTTGCTTTATGAATTAAAAACGCAAAAAAAAATTGTTTTTGCCGTGAAGGGGATTAGAACCCACAACCGGTGAATCCGACGTCACCGAAGACGCGCGCCTTAGCCCGCTTGGCCAACGAAGTTATTTAAATTGTTTGGATATACTTAGTTATAATACAAGCCACTTGCTAGGAGAGTTATAAACAAGCTCACAAACCCACAAACTCACATACAGGTGAAGCTAATAAAAGCGTGTTAAAAAGTAGGTAATTACATAACTGTTTTGAATACAGTATCCGCCAAAATAAACAGTACCGAAAATAAAAATTAATTTTTAATTTCTGTAATGTAAGTGTTCAAAATGTTCACCATTTCGACGCAAACAAGCTTCATATCGATTTTGTAAGTTTGTAAGTCAATAAACATATCTGCCGAAAAATATTTTGTATTCTTTCCCGTAGTTCGGCAATATTCGCCGGCGGATTTTCCGAGTGAAATATTTTGTCCTTCATTATGCCCCAAATGTATGCGTCAGATCAGGTGAATGAGAATGATATTCGAAGTCTGTTCCCCGAGAAATTATTCTATTTTCCGTATGAACGAAAATAATGCTCTACCAAAAACACTTTTTCTTCCGTTGTTAAAACCATTTTTAAATCAAATTTAACTGCAGCGTACTATTAATATATCAACTAATGACAATTAAGTCAAATATGACAAATCCATATTACATAAACAACTCCACAGCACTTTCTGTTTCGGTACTGTTCATTTTGGCGGATACCGTATTAATTTAACATAAAAAATAAATTATTACATATTTTTATTTTAGATTCGGAATTATTGCCAATGAACTTGTCAGAAAACGATCACGCGAAGGTTTGTAAAATATACTTTAAAAATATTATCAGGACTTTATTTAATTTAGCATAACAATGATGTTGCTTCATGTAATATTGTTATTAGATTTTGACCAAGATCAACCGGAAATTATTCGAATTTGTAAGCATTATTTTGTACCATCAAATAAGAAAGATTTTTAACATATCCTTTTCATTACTTTTAGACACAATAGATGAAGAAAATTTGTACTACAAAATGTTATATAACTTTGTCTTTATCCTCTTTTATTTACAGCAACTAAAAAACTTAATCGCAGCTGACGTACCAAACTGTCTTCCAAAAAATCAAAAATTGAACCAAATTGGGTGATCGAGTTGGGAAGAAAGAGAGTGGAGGCAGAAGAAACAATGTCAAATGCTGCGATGATAATGGCTGAAGCTTCACGTACTCAGGCCGCAAGCAGCACTCATTCAAGCAAATGCTGCTAGGTATCAAGCCGAACCCAGGAATAAACAAACTGACTGTTTATTGAAAGTTTTGGAGGAGTTGAAGAAAAAATTTAAATTTCAATGTACTCATTTATTATTATTTTTCCAAATTATTATAAGTTTAAAAGTATTATTTAAGAATTGTTCATTTACTTTAAGTAGGAAATCCTAATATACACTTTCAATAATAATTATTATCAAGTTTAAAAGTATTATAGGTATTGATTTAGTTAATAAATTTTTTTTTGACAAATAGAAAATTTTTAATGAATGGAATTCACTTCCGCTTGAAATTGTGAGTGTTACATCTATGAACTCTTTAAAAACATACGATGTAGTAATAATAACTATTAGAGTTAATTGAGTTTTTTTATTCTCTATTTTGTTTTTGTAACTACATTTTTCCTTATGTTCAGTGATTATGTAATTAGTTTGTAACCTGTGTATAATCAATCTGTTTATGTACATTACTCGTTGTTGCATCTGGAGTTTTTTTAAATTTATTATATACAGATAACACCCATTTTAAATACATTAGAATAAGTTAAAAATTTCTGTATACAATATTATCATTAAAAAAATTATATCAAAATATTACATTTAGAAGAAGTATAAATAACAAATGAGTGTGAATAAAATATATAAGTATTATACTACTACTATAGTTCTCTTAAACTATTCCTACACATTATTTCTATTTAATAATAATAAATGATATAGCAGAATTGTATACTATTACTAATAGGTCTGCTGTCGCACTAAGCATAATCATTTTTTATCAATATTGTACTGGGCACATTTCTCTATTGCATGAATTTCTGCTTGAAAGATGCATCAAGATCATTCACATCATCTGTTCCTCCACAATCGTTGCACAATAATATCCCTCTGTCGCCTGCCTCTTTCCAATTGCTCACTGTCGTCAGCGCCACGCTGTACAGGGACCTGGAGGTTTTGTTCCATCTCAATTTCTGCAGCTGGCATTTCAGGTACTGGGAGCCTGAGTCTGTTACATATATTATGTAGAACAGCACAGGCATTGATAATTTGTACAACCTTATTATGATTATAATGCAATTACAAATATTTCAGAATAAACATTGATACCTCGCTGAAGCATAATAATGCCTGTGCACGAGTTATAAAACTTGTAATAATATATAAACAACATAAAAATAAAACAACAAAATTTAGTGATAAGTCTAGGGAGATGTGGTCGAAGTTGGGAGGTAAGGTCTTAATATGGAGTTGTGGACGTATTCGGGAGTTAAGGTCTTAACCGGATACCAAGCGTTTAATTTTGAAATTGGATTAAAAATTTTGTAATATTCCAAAAATAATCCTGTTAAATAAATTATTTTAGATACCTTAAATTAATATGTCTGTTTTTATTGGCTATCCAGTTCTTTACAGAATATTTGTAACGTGGCAGTTTATTTATATCTTTAATATTATTTGGTAACATATTGAAGAGTCTTGGTGCAAAATAAGTCGTACATCGTTGTCCAACGGTCTTTGAGCTCATTGTGAGGTATGTACATTTATGTCTAGTGGGGTAATTATGTTGGGGAAAAAGTATATTTATATTTCTTTTAAATATGATTATGAGAATGTTTTGGCAGTATAACTAACTGTCTCATGTCAAAAAAAAGTAGTCTCAATAAAAAGCGCATCGCTGGGGTAAAGTACTGGCAAGCAAGCAAGACCCTGAGAACAAGTAAACAACGCCAACGTGCTTTGAGCTATCCAATTGTTCGTTCTACACTATTCCTGACTTGACAATGGGTTTTTGTGTATAATTCTTCTGGACTTCCAGGTTCTGCATTTGTTGTTGGCGTTAATAACCATGGACGTAACAAATATCCAGAGTCACCTGCAATTTTTAGTTATTGTTACTACATCCTTGATTACTACTGTAAATGACATTGCATTGTTTGATCAGTTGCTCTTAAAAATTTTAGTGATAATAACAAGAAATTAGTACATGAAATTTATTTAAAATTGTCTTACCGAGAAACCAAACACATTCACCAGTTTGATGGAGTTGTTATATGTGGGCATTAATCTCACAATTTCTCCATATGTACCTACGCATCATGACTAGCTCCACAATAAGTAGCATCTACATTCATTATATTCAGATCACTATCACAAATCTACAAAGTTTTATTTAATTATATTATAATTATGAGACATAGTTCTACAGTTGTATGTAGAATTAAGTGCTTAAAGAATAAATATTTCACTTACAATCTGAGCATACCTAGAATGGTAATGTTTCCTATTAAAAAATCTTTCTTTATGGTCACTTGGTTGTAGCAGTGCCACATGTGTACCATCAATACAACCCAAGCTCCCAGATAACACAAGGCAATCTATGGAATATCCATTGGACATCCATTGATGGATACAACGGCTGTCCAATGGACGTCCGTCATTTGTACATTAGACATCCTATGGACGTCCTTTGGACTTCACAAAAAATACAATTATGGACGTCCATTTGGACACCATGAAACATCCATATATGGACTACTTATGGACATGAATTTTTGATTATGAATGTACACTTTTTATATTATATTAGTATCACCAAGTACAATGCCCAAAATTAAAACAAATTGTTTAAAAATAAAAGTATTTATTTAAAAGATCTTTAGTTGAACAGTTTTATTCATATTTCTACTTTTGTAAGCATCCCTTTCCGGACTTCCCCGCAACCATTTTCTAATAGCTGTTTCTACAGATTTGTTATCCAAATTGGAAGCAGCTGTGAAAAAAATTTCATTTTCTTCTAGTAGTAAACGATCTTGAGTAAAATTGGACTTGGATCACATATTTCATGCAAAATGTTTGGTGTGTGATCAATGCAATTTAATTTTTTTTCTTTCTTGCGGAGAATAATTTGGTCCTATGTGGATGAAAATGATGTGGGCGTTACAATACATTAGAATGTAATAACTAGTATAATAATTATTCCAGTATATACAGGCCACCAACATTACGATACCTGTGTAAGTTCATCAAGTACATATATTGTTTCACTTACAACTTATTTTTTATCACATTAGTTCAATTCCATGGGACTAAAAAATTCTTGTGTACTGTATACACAAAGCACATTTTTCATAAACACTTTAGTGTTAAATAGAACATTTATTTTTTATTTTTAAATTTAAGTTGACATTTAAACATTAAATTTTCAAATCCCAAGTAATATCATTATATCTGAAATCATATTCCTCATTAATAATGAATTCCTTTAATCAAAAGTAATACAGGCAGCCAACTTACCTATAAATAAATCACAGATGTTACATTCTTTGAATGCTTGTTTTTGTTTTGTTCCATCAAAGGTAAATTCCTTAGAAATTTTGTCAGATATTGTGGAGATGAAGTACCTTTTGATAATGTAGGCATCTTTGCCACCCAATTTTCTTATCTGATGAACCTATGAAAATTCATGTGACATTATTTTGAAAATCTGGTAGGTACAGTACAACTCATATCTCATGACAGGGAGTAGTCAATGTGTCATAGAAAAATTAGAGAAGGGAAGCCGTTGAACTCCTGTGAATGAGCCAGTGAGACCTCTGTGCAGTGTATCCTTTCCTATTACGAAATATCAGTCAAAGTGTACTAACAGTTGAATGATCTTTACAATTAATAATGTGCCTTACAGTATTAACAACATAAAAATTTACAATTCTAAAAAAATTGGTTATTCTGGTAACACAAATAACATGTTCTACTAATGTGTGCTTTGTCTAAAGATAAATATCTTACTGACGAAAACTAGAGAAGAAATACATTGTCGCTTATTATGCTTACACTAAAGAAAAGGAAATATAACTTACAGCTTGTTTAAAATTATTTTGGTCCTTTAGATAAAGGTTGCCTCATTTTCAATAGGACAATTAAATTTTAGGTGGAAATTTTCAGCTGTTTCCTCAGCAGTTGTAGATGTAACAGAAATTTGAATGCTTACATCTTCTATCAATTGAAAAATACCAGCTTTTATAGAGCTCAGTTTTTTCGTTATGCCATTGGACATCCCTAAAAGAAAACATTCACATTACCCTTATATAAATTTAAGTGCCACATTCATTTATTTATTCACGGGCCTTACCCACTTTTAGTATAGTTACAAATAAAATTTAAAACCTCAAAATAGAGAGTCAACCTAAATAATATGTCATAATAGTAATAAACAAACAACAAAAAGCATAAATATATTAACAGGTACAAAATCGACTCTATACTTACCAATCATTTTTTTTATCTCTGCACAACAGCAATGCTTTTGAGTTTGTATTACATTATTTACAATATTATCTAAAAACAAACAGAAGACATATTGAAAAGTTCTCTCTTCTTTTTCTTTCTAATACTTGGGGCCTTGTACTAGTTTTTTATTCAGCGACAATTTCCATATAACTTTACACTGCACTATAAATGAAATTAAACGAAGGATTATACAATAAATATTATAATAAATGAGTAATTCACGTATGCAAACCCTGCGAATTCACAAAACGTCTATATGCATGCTGCTGCTGTAAGATATAACACAGAGAGTTTGCAACATACCCTAACAATTTCGCATGATCGGAAAAATATAAAATGTTTTTTTTTTACTAAATGTGGAAATAGTTCCACTTACGTTTTAGGTTAAATTTGTGTTAATTTTTATCCAAAATGAATCATGGACATTTGACGAGTTTCCAATGGACATCCAAAATGGGATATCCAATGGACTAACGGAGACAGGATGTCCATTGGATGTCCATCCAAGGTCCATGGTTCAAGATCAGAAAATCTGAAATGAAGTGCAATTCAAAAAAATTTTCTATATAGGTATATTAATATTTGAAAAACTAAACTTTTGAACAAAAAATATTCTAACAAAATTAATAGGTATTCAAAAAATTAACACCTGATGAAAACAACAAATATGCAAAAAAAATAAACACATTTATGTATCAAATTATGTTATGGTTAGGAAACCTTCAAAATAATATCGTAAGAGTCTTGATTTCCTAGAATATCAGAACATACATTCACTCCATCAAATTTCGGTAGATTTATGTGCTTCTTCGGTAGATCGGTAGATTGGGAAGAAAATTTGTTAGATCTACCGAAAAATCGGTAGAGGTGGCAACACTGGTTTGACAGCGACAATTGCGCAATTATCGGCGGTCGCAAGTTACAGATCGTTCCACCTTGTCGAAGTAGGGCTTTAGGAGTGAACTCTGTTCACTCTGAAATCATAGAAACGAACGCGGGGCGCGCCGCACTTTTCGCTCCAAAGGTGCATGTCGAACCGTTTTGGAGCGAATAGAGCTTACGAAGTGAAAAGAATGTGGAAATCGAACCCACCTTTTATATTATAAAAAAATAAATTTGATTCTACTACACGCCGCGAGAGGGAATTTTTTGAATACCGTAATACAATGGACGAGTTCTATACAAGGGAAATGCTGCCAACATAACGAACAAAAAAATACCGAAAAAGGTTAGACGAATAAGGAAGCTGTTTTTCCGATCAATTTTTGGATTTTCTTATATATTTTGGGCCCCTTTCCCACCCATGTTGTACCCGAAAAGTTTGAAGTTGTAACCGACAAGTTTGCAGATCTTTTTAGTTTGGGGTATTTCACATCTTACAGTTGACGAAAAACCAATGTCAGCTGTCAACTCATATACGTATCATTAATTTATTAGGCATTCTTATCTTGAACATTCTTTGTTTATGTTTCTGGTATATTGTATATTACTGATTTTTATTCTTTTACCTTTATCTGTTTGTGATTTATGTGACTGATCTGCTTTTATTATTGCAAATATACATGGATTCTGTTGTGCTTTTACCAACAGATGTACCTGGGGCAATGTTACAAGAAAACTACGTTTAGAGGACTATTCTGTAATTTATTACATACTTATAATAAGACTTTTTTACAAGGTCAATAGATGTATAGGTTGCGTAACTTAAGGTGTTAGCGACGCGAGGGGGGGTTGCATCGTCATCGAGAATGCCCAAGTGTATGGCAAACGCTTACAGTTAATGGAGTTTGTATGGTGTTTAAACAGTTTAGTTGTGTTTTGTGTTCTTTTTTGGCGGTTTTTTATTTTTAATTATTGATATTTCAAACTATTTATAAACGAACGTTGTGTTGTAAGCGTAGTTTGTAGCGTGGCTACATGTAAAAATAATTCGAAGAAAGAAAAGGAAACAGGGGAGAATTTATTATTTTTCACATTCCCTTAAAGACCCCAGAGTTTGCAAAGAATGGGAAAGAAAATGCCTACGTAAGGATAAATGGTCTTCTAAAAATAAAAGAATTTGTAGCAAACATTTTAAGCTAGAAGATTATGAAGACGAAATGCAAGCAAGGCTGATGAACTTAACTGCTAAGAAGCTTAATAAAGATGGTAAATATATTTTTTAAATATGTAGCACCAGATACTTAGTTTTTCAATTTTTTTAGCTATTCCTTCACTGTTTTTGCTTTCGTCGGAAGATGCCAAACCAGCTGAATTCACTAGTAGGGCTACAAGAGCATTAAAAAAAGAAAGAAAAACTGTGGTTAACGAACTGTTGAACATTAGTGTGACAGAGCCTCTCTTATATATGGAAACAGACAAAAGTGACGAGAATGTTGATATATCTAATATTCAATTCACTAGCAATGAAACAAACCAGGGATGTAAGGAATGTGAAATTTTAAAAAGCAAGCTTGAAGCTCTGCAAAATGAAAACGTAATGCTCAAACAAAAAATCTCAACTCAAGAAAATGTCAAAAAACTTCACCTTTTTGAACTAGAAAATCAAATAAAAAAAGATCAGAGGGACTTCGCTGACAGACCTAAAGTTGCATTTAATGATTTCCTGACATCAAATCAAGTGGATATAGTTCTGAAAAAGAAAGCTAAGGCACGTTGGACTACGGAAGAACTATCGATAGCATTTACCCTGCGCTACTTTAGTAAACGTGCCTATATATATCTAAGAAACAGCCTACATTATCCTCTACCAGGTATATCAACATTGCAGCAATGGGCTGCTAATATCAATTTGACTAGCGGAATACTTGAAGATGTATTACATATTATGAATAGGGTTGGAGAAACTAAAAGCAAAATGTCTCGAATTACTGTTTTATCATTTGACGAAGTTAAAGTGTCCAAGTTGTATGAGTACTGCGAAAAAGATGATGAGATTATTGGACCACATTCATATATGCAAGTCGTAATGGCAAGAGGTTTGTTTGACAAATGGAAGCAACCTGTATTTTTGGGGTCTGATAAAAAAATGACAAGAGAGTTGCTGGAAAACATTATTTGCTGTTTAAATGCAATTAAGTATGATGTTGCTGCTTGTGTCAGTGATTGTGGCAGTAGCAATCAAGGACTGTGGAGAGAATTGGGTATTACAGTGGAAAAAACTTACATTGAACACTGTGTAACCAAAAAACCTATTTATTTTTTTGCTGATGTTCCTCACCTCCTAAAATTATTGAGAAACTGGTTTTTAGACACTGGATTCATTTATAATGAAAAAATGATAAATAAAGAACCTGTTAAACATTTTATAAATATAACCAGAACAGAAGTTAGCTCTTGCCACAAACTTACACCTCTACACATAAATGTAGAAAAAACACAAAGGCAAAATGTTAGATTGGCAGGTGAACTGTTTTCTAACACAACATCAACTGCATTAAAATACTATTTACCAGGTGAAGACAAGGTAGCAGCAAAAGAGGTGGGAAATTTCATTGAACTGGTTAAAAGTTGGTTCGACATTATGAACTCATACACACTTTCCTGCTCGATCCCCCTTAAAAACCCTATGGAACTAATTTACATTATCAAAATGATGTTTTAGATGAAATGTTAGTTACAGTTAAGGATATGAGATGTGTTGGTAAGAAGAGTCTTCAGATATTTCAGAAAGGAATTATTATATCTACAAATTCCTTGAAAAATTTGTATGAAACAATAAGGGAAGAATTTACAGTTAAATACATATTAACTCATAAACTAAATCAGGATTGTCTGGAAAACTTTTTTTCACAGGTAAATAATGTTACTGAAACCTATTAACTATGTTATTTTTTAATATTACATGCATATACATCCACAATTTCTAGGCTACTTTGTTTTAACTTAATTTAAAATTATACATATATTTTAGGTGAGATCACGAGGAGGTTTACATGACCATCCATCTCCATTAAATGCGATCTATAGAGTGCGAATGCTTTTGCTTGGTAAAAACCCTGGTCTAGTTCAGTCTCACGCTAATGTAAATGTAACTAAAGAAACTGAGGACGAGTAGTTCATATTGGCAAGTGCTGTAAAACAAGCCAGGCTTGTTACCATAGATGTATGACAACCAGGAAAAGAACAGCAACTACCCTACGATGATGCTGAAACTAACAGTACATCATCAACCTGTAGTATTTCTCAAATGTCGGAGAGAAAACAGTCAGAAAGGGACGGTTTAATGAATATTGCTGGTTATTTAGCTAAGAAACGCAAAGAAAAATATTCCAACTTAGGAATGTATACTTATAAAACTGGGGAAACAATTTCCATTCATAACTATAGCATTCCTTCATGGATTCAACATTTATCGTTTGGTGGGTTAATTCAGCCTTCAGAAGAATGGAGTAACCAAGTCATTAAGATGGACAAATATTTTGTTAAAATGCACAAAGATGTATTTAGTTGTAAAAAACGAATTGTCAAAAATACAACAAATTACATATGTGAAAAAATCAAAGATGTTCCAAGGGAACTGGCAATGTCATTTTCTCGTCAAAGAATTTTTGTGCGAATAAGGTACCTAAACTTAAAAAATGACGAGAAAAAAGCACAAAAAAGAAAAACCTCTATACAATTCAGAGCTGTAGCAAAAAAAATTAGAAAAATTGTAAATTAAAAGAAAATTGTTTTTCTGAATGTACTGCAATTTCTTTCAGTAAAACCCCTGTAATTTTTACTACAATGTTTTTATCTCTTTACGACATTTTGACATCATAAAGAGATAAAAATATTGTAATAAAAACTGTCGTGTCCCAGGAGCTTCACTGAAAGAATTTAAATTGAAAGTTCACTTTATTAAGTCTTTATTATTGTAAAGTTTTGTGTGAGTACCTATTACACATAAGTTGACATAATTTTGTTGTTTATATTTGCAGTAATGCAGTAAAACTCATAGATATTTTAATTAAGTAAATGGTTAGATTGTAAATCTTTAAGTTTATCTTTTTATTTAAATACCTAATAAATGTTTAATCACAATGAAAATTCTAATAAATATGTTTTTTTTTGTTTTATTTATACCTATGTGCAAATTTGCAATAGTTATTTACCAATTTTCTTCGATTCCTTGCAAAACAATGAATCAAAATAAAACATTAAATTTAAATGGGCATTCTGGGTGACGTCACAACCCGCCAAAAATGCGGCACTCTTATTGGTCGAAAGTTACCAGACAACCTATAAATTCTATTAACCTTGACTTTTTTATATATATTTATAGAGTGAGGTTTTTATCTTCTCTATGATTTAATTGGGTAAATAAAATAAAGTGTTAACAGAAGCAATATATTTTAATTACACCTTCAAGTATTGGTTTTGTATAAAATTCTTCAGCTTTTAATAAGGTTTTTCAAAATTTACAAGAAAGCACACAATACTGAAAATATTTGATAATATTGGTAACATAGTAATAGGACAAAGGTTACTTAATATTATGTATAATTTAATCCTATGAATAGCACGTTACACATGAACTCTGGATTTGGCAATTTTTTTTGTCAGACGTTCTTCTTCTGCTGTTAGTTTATCCCTTTTCAAAAGAAATGGTGGTGTGGTCTCCTAGGTTTGGGAAATGGAATAAACTTAATGGCATTCCATCTTCATCCTTTAACTAAAACTCTTGTATTAATTTTACAACTTTGATAAGTATGTACAATACATATCGCAATTTGTATAATCACAACGAAGATACAAATCAGGGTAGAACAATTACTCTTCTCGATGGTATTTGCAATGATAAAAGCAGATCATAGTCACACAAATCACAAACAGACAGGTAGAGTAAAAAAACAAAGCCAAACAAAGAATAAAGAATGCCTTTTAATACCTTAATGATACGTATATGTGTTGACAGCTGACATTAGTTTTTCGTCAACTGTAAGATGTAAAATACCCCAAACTAAAAAGACTTCCAATGTTTTCGGGTACAACATAGGTAGTAAAAGGACCCAAAATATATAAGAAAATCCACAAATTGATCGGAAAAACAGCTTCCTTGTGCGACTAACCTTTTTCAGTATTTTTTTGTTCGTTATGTTGGCAGCATTTCCCTTATATAGAACTAGTCCATTCCAGATATGACAGATGTGAACAAATTTTTAAAATAACAGTGCGAGATCCTTGAAAAACTTAAAGTAAGTAAAATTAACAATAACAATTATCATTCTAACGAGAAACAAACTCAACGATACACAGCTAAAAATAAACAATCTACAAATTCATTTGTCAATACTAATATTTCGTGTTATTTTTGTAAAAATACTCATAACAATTTATAAATGTGGGGAATTTTTAAAACTTTCAATCAAACAAAGAATTGAGGAAGTCAAAAAACTTAAACTATGCTTAAACTGTTTCCGCCCTGGACATCTATCACCAAATTGTACGATGTCCAATTTTGTCGTATTTGCGGTAAAAAACAGTATCAAATGCCAGTGTTACGGCGACGAGTATCTCATCGGCTCAAGTACTTTTATCAACAGCTGTTGTGGAAGTAAGCGATACAAGTGTCATTTCATTACGTAAAATTTTCTTAAGACACTAAAATTACCAGTCAATCCTACGAGCTCCACTGTCATGGGCGTTGGTGAGAAAATTGCTAGTATAAAACACTACGTAAATATCAATATAAAATCATGTCATAATCAATACAATAAAGATATCTCATGTCTTGTTTTAGATACGATTACAGGTAAACTTCCATCAGTTTCATTTGATGTAACAGACCTTAACTTACCACAGGTTCCATTAGCTGATCCAACCTTCTATAAAAGCAATTCTGTCGATCTTTTGCTAGGTGCAAATATTTTTTGTGACATTTCACGTAATAAACAAATACGGTCAGATGCGAATATGCCAATTTTTAGTAAAACTGCTCTAGGATGGGTGGCTGCTGCTGGAACTAGTAATCAGTGTTGCCGCCTCTACCGATTTTTCGGTAGATCTACCGATTTTCTTCTCAATCTACCGATCTACCGAAAAAGCACATAAATCTACCGAAATTTGATGGAGTGAATGTATGTTCTGATATTCTAGGAAATCATGACTCTTACTTTATTATTTTGAAGGTTTCCTTACCATAACACAATTTGATACATAATTTAAGTTATACGTTGACAAATCTATAACGCAAAGCATACTACGCGTAATACAGATTTATGTATTACAGGTTCCCGCTTTCCAAAATTGATAAATACCTGGCTGAGAACTGGGAGCAGTTTGTGATTCCCGATTCCTCTTGATATATTTAGGTGAATCTCCAATCAGGGCTTATATAAAGTATGTCAATAGGTGTTAATTTTTTGAATACCTATTTATTTTGTTAGAATATTAATTTTTTGTTCAAAAGTTTAGTTTTTCAAATATTAATTTAAAAAAAAATAAAATCTATTTTCAATTTTGCTTCATTCGTAATAACCTTCATGCCCAATATTTTGGATAGAGGGTATTTAAACTTGAATAACCCATAAAATAGGTGAAAAGGTATGTATTTCAAAAATCTACCAAAATCTACCGATTTTTTCCGAACTTTCTACCGAAACTGTAGGTACGGAAGGTGGCAACACTGCTAGTAATACTTCTAAAGAACAAATCAATCATTCCAAATCATTTTTTAATTTCGATCTTTTAAACAAACAATTAGATAATCAATTAACCAAGTTTTGGCAAATTGGGGAATGTAACAAGTCTTCCCATTTGTCGGACTCTGAACAATTTTGTGAAAACGTGCGATGTGCGATGTTTATATCAATTAGGCAAGGATTCAGAAGAATCATTCCCTATAACACACGATTTTTATATTGATGATCTTCTTACGGGTACTGCTACGAAAGATGATCTTATTCGATTACAAAAGGAACTTTTGCACATTTTAAACAGAGCGGGTTTTCAATTACGTAAATGGGCCACGAACAAATCTGAGTTAATTTCAGAATTCAAGCTTAACGATAATTTAGATTCAAACTATTTATACCTAGTCGTTCACATAATTTTGGCTCAATTTGGAAAGCACGGGTAAAAAGTATCAAATTTCATGTGAAAAGTAATAGTATTAGTAATTTAACTTTTGAAGATTTTTGTATCACCTTGTATAATGAAATTTTGATGTAAAATGTAGTACATAAAAATTGGAAATCGACGTGTTTAAAATTTTTTTAAAAAGGCTTTTCGCTTAGAAAAAAATCGAATTAATTCCATACTTTACGGACACACTACTGTATTTTCCGTCAATTTTTTCGAATTTCCCACTTTTTCTGTTTCACCTGGCCTGAATTTTTGCGAAAAAAATGGTTCTTTGCCAAACATTTTTTTAACCACACTGTATAAAATATAATTAATCTTCCCTAAGAAAAATATTTATCAGCTTCCAGATATTTCCTTCCTTTGACCAAACAACTACCAATAAGGGATTTAGACGCCTTATCAACGTCGAATTTAACCACCCCCCCAAATTTGAGACTGACGATAATCAGGACTAGGACACCCAAGACACCTCTGTCGCACCATTAGAATTATTACCTATCGAACCTCTAAGTAGGATGGCTCTACCAGAATTCGAAGTTACGGTCATTCCATTTCAGAGGATTTTATCACATCCTCGAGTTAGATCAGGTTTTATTCCTGAAAGTGGATCGGAAATTTTCGCTGATAATTTACCTCCGTACGCAACTGATGAAGAATTAGTCAAGTTTTTCCAACAAGCCGGGAACATTGTTAGAATAAGATTGATGATGAAAGATGAAATTCACGGGAGAATAAACAGAGGATTTTGCTACATCTCTTACATGAATCCTGAAATGGCTAAGATAGCTGTGGAACGTCTTAAGGTCGAACCTTTCTTAGGACATTTTTTAAACATAAAAAAATCTTTTGAAAATCGCAGGCTTTTCGTTGGGGGTATTCCAACTGATAAGTCCAAAGATGTGGTTTGGCAAGAATTATTGAAGCATGGCGTCAGGGACTTGGTCAATGTTATTATGTACAGGTAAGTTTTCATTTATCCTTTTTTTGGTGCAGTAAACTCTTTATCTTTAAATCCAGAACTTTCCAATGTTGTAAAAATATACAGGATATCTTGTATAACTGAGAACTTTTTTTAAAATATTGGTTGAACTGAAAATTTCTAATTTCTTTTACACCCTAATCTGTATATAGTTTGTATGTAATTAAATTGCAATAAAATTCAAAATTGAAATTAAGCTACAACGAATGATACTTTTTTTAATACAAGCAAAAGTTGCAACTTAATAACT
This sequence comes from Lochmaea crataegi, assembly GCA_947563755.1. Lineage (NCBI taxonomy): Eukaryota > Metazoa > Arthropoda > Insecta > Coleoptera > Chrysomelidae > Lochmaea > Lochmaea crataegi. Next base: position 56,026,492 of record OX387422.1, on the reverse strand, counting down.
TTACTTTTGATTCCCATTTATTGTATTTTATGGAAAATTAAAAGCAAAAAAATACCAACTGTTTGTTGTGCCCCCCTTTATATAGATAATTAAATACAAATATTTAATTTTAGTAATGGCAAATAAAATTAGTTTTTCAATATTTTGTAGCTAAAATTATTTCTATGATTTGTTAGTATGTTTTTTTATTTATTAATATTTTAAAAAACTACAAATACTCCTTATCTTTTGCGCCCTCTATTTTTATTTACGGTCACTTTCGTAGGTAACTTTTTTAATTTTGATAATTACCTTAAAATTTTTAGATTTTCAAAAAAAATTATATTTGTCGCCTGTACTATTTAAAAAGGTTAAAAATATTACTTTTTGCTTCAGAGCTTATTCCCCTACAGCTGAAAACAGAGGATTCGTTTTTATTGAATTTTTAACTCACGATCAAGCTGCCGGTTTCAGAGCCAAATACTGCGGCAAACTAAGGCTATGGGGTAGAAATGTCTTTATCGATTGGTCCGTACCACTTCACGAAGTAGAAGACAGTGTTTTAGAAAAAGTAAGTTTATAATTTTTAAATTCATAATTTATACATATAAAGTGAGTTTTTTATGTACGGAATGCTTTTGGTTTATGACGGTTTGTTTTTCTGGAAATACAATGATTGGATCACCCTATATGTATTTTACCATTCTTAAAATACTTAATAATTTTTATGCACAGTTCCCTAGTTTCCCTAATTTCAGATTTATAAGGAAATTCTATAACTAGTTTTCGAAACACGGGACGCTTAAGTTGGAAAGTAGCGGTTTTTCAAAAGTAATATTTTGTTTGGGAAACCTATTTTATTACAAATATGGCACAACTGTTAATTCTTACCCATGAGGCATTAGTTTTTGGACCTAAAATATTTATGGTTACAGGGTTATTCAGGAAATACTTGAAATGTCATTCTTTCTAGATCTTTTTTACCGTATTCTAAAATATGATAAATATTACTAATAACAAAAAAATACAGAATTTAACTGACGAAATTTTCAAATATTAGATGATTTTTAAAAAGCTCGCATTGTCGTAATATTTACCATCATCTCCTCTAGTCTAACACTGATTAGAGAAATATCTATAAAACTTGAAATATAAAAAATACATATTCAAATATCCACAAAAAAAACTTATTGACTCACCCTGTATGAAATATTGAAATGTTCAATTTTTGACATAAGCCAATTTCACCATTAAAGCAAATTGGCTACTTTTTATAATATTTTTGAAGTTAAAAATAAGAGCCAGTAAGAATTCCATTTTAAATAATTCTTGACTCGACCTGTAAACCATCAATATTTTAGGTCAAAAATCAGTCTAAAACTAATGCCTCATGGGTATAGATTAACATTCGTGCAAAATATTCATAATAAAAAGGTTTTCCTAAGCAAAATATCACTTTTAAACAATTTTCAACTTTAACGTTCTGTATTTCAAAAATCGTGTGTGCCGTTGAAATAAAATTGTTATTTTTTCATATATTTTGATTTTTAGGTTAAAATTATCTACCTTAGAAATTTAGAAGCAACTCAAACACCACAAGAATTGGAGTACATTGTGAGGCGTTTTATAAATGAAGATAGTATTCAAAAAGTTCACAAATTTAAAAATTACGCCTTCATACACATGACAACACGCGATCTAGCCGAGAAACTTATGAACTCTCTAAAAGGTAAAACAAATCTTTTATTATTTCTTATTATTGTTTATAGACATTTTTTATAAGGGATTAGTGGTAGACTGATTAACATTTATAAATTTTCCAGTACAACAAAATTGAAAAAAAAACTATTCTTATTTGTATCCCTTATCTATTGTACGCTACTGTGTTTTTCGTTATACATTAAGACGACAATTTGGATAAAATCATATATAAAAAAATTGGCGTAACTAATTTTTTTCAAATGGGACACCCTGTATGTAATTAAATTTTTTTTAATAATACTTTATTGTGTCAACTACTTAATGTTGATTATTGTCAATTTTAATTTTAGTATATTACAAAGGTGGCCCAGTAGAAGTAGAATGGTCTAAACCACCCATGCAGGAGACATCTCTCGAATACAGGCAGATGAAAGTGTATGTACATTTTATTTGTTTTTAAAAATTTTAAATATGTTAAAAAAAATTATTCAATGCTTCTATCACTACATAATTTAGAAATAATGTTGTTAACCTCACAAGATGTATTTTTTATTTAATGGTTTGATTTCTCCAAATATTTTTAATTGGATCTAAATATTCTCGACTTAATTTATAGATAACATCTTATTGTTGAATGGATAGATTATTATATTTTTTGAAAAGAAATTACGAATTTAGACTTATTTTTATCTTATTTTTCGTTTTCATTAGTAATCAGAGCCGAACTCGATCGCGTACCATTTCTTCATCATCCACTTTATCCGGATTTGATGATTCGACCCAACTGAGTAAAACGAAATACATGCCCTCGACCGAATCAATCCAGGAACGACAAAATTTGTCAAAATATGGATGTGATAGTTCAGAATCTTCACAAGACCAGGTACTATTATTCTATATATACCATAATGTAATTTAAGAAGAAATATTTGCCAACTATTTGTATGAAAGGATTTTTTTTTTGGGATGTGGCAATAATACCCGAGTGTACTCTTTTAAGAATTTATTTTCGAGCTTTCGAATATCATAGTATTCATTTTCAAGGACTAAAAACAGTATATAAAGTCAAATAAATTATATAGCAGATAAAATTAAATAATACTTACACTTCTAGGTTTGATTATTGGTAGAATATTGTGTAAAAAGTAATAAATTTCAACATTGGTATATATAAAACTCAAAAAACAATATTAAATTTAAAATATTTTTGATTCAATTCAATTAAATTGTTCAAAAATCTCCATAGTAATTCGTTTTTTTTAAGTTTTCAAATTTTGTTTTTCTAAATCCAAAAGATATGCATATATTATACTTAAATTATTTAGATCAGTTTTTTTATTAATGCATCGATCTTCTTGTGTTTCTAAAAAGGAGATCGATGCATTAATAAAAAAAATGATCTAAATAATTTAATCTACCAGTCCTCTAATTAACGGTAATCATTTACGGGATACCGTAATTATAAACTTTCCAATTTATATTATTCTATAATTTATATTTTTATTTGTTTTCAGAGAAGATTCAGAAATACCAGTGGTTCAACCGAAGTATCTGATGGAAGTACTCTGAGTAATGAAATTTTTGGCGATTACAAAAGAAATCAAACCTATAGAGATATTGTCAGAGGGTAAGGATTTTTTTTTTACTTCTGTTTTATATACCGTCGAATAGAGAACTGAAAGAGTCTCTAAGTATTAATGAAATTTTTTTTAATATGTTTTCATTTTAGGTATATTCGCATTATTTTAAACAATTTTTGTTAATAGTTTATACCTATTTTTAATCGTTCTTGAGTTGGTACTTTTTTAAATTAATTTTATTTTAATTTTTTTTAGTACACCAGGACCTTCTTTCTACAACGAAGAATATAGATTCGAAAAGCAGCCATTGTTTGTACAAACCTCACCTTCATCGCAAATACCATCTGTCAATTACAATGAATATTTTACACCAATCCTAAGCACCGGTCACGCAACATACCAAAATACCAATTTTCCTTTTCAAGCGTCAACTACAAGTTTAAACCCTGGTTTTTATTCCGCAAGAAGCCCAACGCCAAATTTAATATCTTCAAAAGCATATGTTTTATCTCATACAGTTTGCGATCGTTTTTCAACAAATGGGACAAGAATGTCCAGTCAACTGCAAAATTTCGATAAGCAGCCCAGTACGATTGGACAACTTTTGACGAATGAACCAACTACCAACTGTGTTATTCGGCCAAGTACCAGCAGTGATCCAAATACTGGACGAATTAATGAACCTAGCGTGAGAATAGAACCATTTTAAGCAGGAAGGGGTTGGTTAATTGTATGGAGACAAATATATTATTTTTTCGTCGACCTTTACTAAAAATGACATTTTAAGTAGTAATTTTTTGTAAAGGTCGACGAAAAAATGTAATATGCACCTCGGTGAAGAAATGTCTAGTAATAATAGACAGTTTTTCGTCCTTGGTACATAAATAACTATTCTTCTTGGCCGTTAGTCTTTTAATATACCTACCACATTTTTCAAAAATGTTCATCTCTTGGATTTTTTGTCAGCGATTTATACAGGGTCATTAATTGGGTAAAGCGCAAACAGTAAAGGTAGAAGGTAATTCTAAACAACCTGTTTTATTGGTTTTGTCTTTCTTTATAACCAAGATACAGGGTGATAAGATTAAAAAAATTAATTTTCCTCCCCAAATGCTAAATTTAGAATTTGATTATTGGATGGAATCTTTAGTAACTAAGAATTTTTGTTTGTAGACCGCATTCGGTTACAAAGAACCTAACATCCAAAAAAGATATGGATAGTCGTACTGATAGTATGTACTGATTGTTTCTTTTGACATATCAAATTGATACTTTCTAAAAATCTGTAGTAAAAACCGTAGTAAAAGAAATTTTGTAGGAAACTGGTTCGGAAACACACCAAATATATTTTTTTTATTATCTGAAAGTGGTTTATTTAAGCTTTTTTTGACAACCCACTGGATTTCTCTTGAGATGTTTTTTGGCACGACTGGCTCATTAGTATGTAAATTAAGTTTCTCCAAACATTATGCAACACTTGTTGATAATCTTTTGGCATTGGTTCATTTTTATTTTTCTGATGCTGTTCTTTTTTTCTAAAATTAATGATACAAAATTTTTCCATATTTTTAATTCCAAGTTAAGTAGAAGTAGAAACAAATTTTCACAGCTCATAATTTTTGGTGGTTTAAAATGATAATTATATTAAGAATGTTTTTTTTTTAATTCTGGTATATTTCTAACTTTTGATAAGCACTGTATGTAGTAAGTTATTTTTTTGTTTTATGCATTATTTATGTCCACAAAGTACCTTACAAGTAGTAGGTAACCAGACAAATTTTTTTGTAGTGACCCGTCATTTGAACGTTAATAAAATTGGTTTCATTTTCAGTAGTAATAACCCAAGGACATTGATAATTGTTCGAAAAAACAGATTTCGAAAGCTTGTTGCTTGGAAACAGACTTGTCCTATAAGCAACAAGCTTGAGAAAGTTGTTAAAACATTTTTGAGCATTTATCAATTTTCGAGGGTTATTCGAATATAAATTTTTTTGCTAATTATAGAAAAAAATACAGAGTATATATTTGCTTCTATAATTTCATTAATATTCTCGTCAGTATTATGACCAAATCGTGACATTTTGAAATATTAAATATCTTGAAACGTCAAAGTCGAAAAAAATCAAAATTTATCCATGGCAACGTACCTAATAGAGTAAAAATTTTCAGTAGTAAAATTATCAAAATAATAGATTTCTTTTTGATACGTTATTTAATAAAATCAAATAGAGATCGTGAAAATGGGAGACAAAACCAAAATATGTTGGATTGAAAAATGATGTTTCTTAGTTTTAGTGTTATGTTTTTTTTTATATTCATTTCATTCTAATTGTAAGTAAATTATTTTTGATATGTGTTACTGCCAAAGAAGTGAAATAAATGTTTTTTATAAATTTTTTTTATTTTTACACCAGCAAACAATTTAATGAACTTTATACCTTTACCTTTACAAATAATTCGTAGTTGAAGTTAGTGATGAGCGATATTTCACGAACTGCTACTTTTTCACCGATACTAACAAATCTCAGTCAGTCACAGTTCCTAAGCAAATCCAAAGCGTGACGTGATCACAGCCAGCGTAAACGACAATGAGTTGAATGAATGAATCTAAATCGAACATAATAAAATCTCCTTGACCTTCATCTCTCTCATTCGACAACAAAATTGAATTTCGTCCATTACCGTAAGATTATAAAGAGAACGAGGAACGGGATTTTATTATTTTCTATTCACTATATTGTGGGGTATGGTGACTCGGATATCTATTTATGATACCGTGAAAAGGAAGGATATATTTATATTGCTTTTCGACGACATTATTATTGATACCGCCAAAATAAAAGATATCACGACGCGTAATTACTTGTTACTTTTTCAAGATTGGTAGGGAAATTTGAGAATACAACAAAATGTGATATTACTGATATATGATATATGGATACATTTTGCCCATCGTATATTCAACAGAATATATCAAATGTGATCACGTCACGTTTTAAAATAACTGATATAATTTCACAACGATTTCGCTCATCACTAGTTGAAGTACAGTTAAGTTGAAAAACATTGAAGTACCATGTATCTTGTTTTGAATTACGATCAAATGTCTGCTGTTGTTTAGACAAAGATTACAGAATAAATATAAGATAGTTCACTTCAAGGCGGTCTGATTCTTCTTATTGTTTTAAACGATCGCCGCACTCATAAATTATATTTACGGCTCGCTTTTGTTGTAAATAACGACACCGCTAGGTACCAGGGCATTAGAAGAGTATATTTTATTCCAAGCTATACAGGGGTAACTTGAGAAATATATATTCAAAGTAATGGGATGATTTATTAAAGGTTTTTTTTTATATAATTTTTTTAAATGTTAATTATTTCGAAAAATGTTCAGGATATGAATTTGAAAAGGAAAGTTTAGGTATAAGTAAAAAATACATCAAAATTTTTAAAATGAATCAATTGACAGATTTTATTCAACATTTTAGTAATAGATGATCTAGCGGTTATTTATACAGAATATCACAAATTCAATTATATATACTCACTGGCCACCAGAATAATAGGACCACTAAAACAATTTTGATCTTTAAATTGGACACCCCGTATTTTTTGGATTCACAAGGTTAAAACATATTATGCAGCTGCAGGATATATTTATTAATAAATTAGATATGTTAATTTTCAAATTTCTATGAATACCCCGTACCTATAAGTACTAAATAACTAACTAATTTTTTATTATCAAATATCTTTGTTACAATAGTTTTGAAAAAGTTGAATTCCGTATTTGATAATAACTAATTTAATACCCACCTCTCAACGTCTTTGGGACAACGATAAAAGGATATTTCTGGTTTTCCCACCTTGCTGGAACAACCATCACAGCACAACACACAGGCATTTTAAAACCACAATTTTAATATAATCAATGTAACTTTTGGAAGACTGCGAACAAGAAATTTTACTTTCAGAACGTTTCTCGAAAGACTAAATGAAATACTTATACAAAATTCCTAGAGATTGTAGGCACATTTCGGGTATATACCTTTTGGTCGCCGCGGTCAGTTTTACCCAAATTTAATCCTTTCACTATTCGAAAGGTCGGCGTTTCCCAACTCGTGCCCGTTATTACCTGGCTCCGAAAATCACTGACCAACTCGTGCCCGTTCAAAAACCAGGTAGAAAATTAATACACCAACTCGTGCCCGGGTGCATCGGAACTGCGGTTTTTAATTCTTATTTATTATAATTAAATATTCAAGACCTACATATACAGTTGTCATTTATTTGAAATAACGCAACCATTTTCCAATATCACTTGATTTCGTAATTCGGTCCCCTGTCGAATCTAACTGGGGTTGGGGTTAGGTTTTGTTAGGTTGGTCAAATTAAACAAATAGTAGGTACATGGGACCCAATTCCGAAATCGCACTCCGAATTTTTCGTAATTCGGTCCGCCGTCGAATCTAACTGGGGTTGGGGTTAGGTTTTGTTAGGTTGGTCAAAGTTCTCATCTTGTAAAGTGCGTGTATTGATATTGTTTAAAACTTCAAACACCTCTTCGGCATTTGATGGAAGTTTTGGAAACTTTTTACGTTTTTCATAATAAATTGTGTACTTCAGGAAAACCCAATTTAACAATAATACCTGTTCCTATAGATGGGATGGTAATTTGAACAGGTAAATTTTTCAATCGAGCACGAGTTAGGTATACAGATTATTGAGACCTTTACTCTTGTACCTTTTAAGGGATTAGTGGGCACGAGTTGGGATGCGCCCCGAAAGGTGACCACTTGGTCGCCAAAGCTGGATTAAGGGTTCCTAGAAACGATTTATTATGTATAGAGAGAAGAATATTAATATTATATTTTTCCCTATTGCAATAATTAATTAATAAATTTAAAATATCTATATAACATAAACTTAAAACACGAACAACGAATTCTAAAATACTAGCGCTCGATAGGCGACGACCCGTATAATATGCAAAATTAAATGAAAGTAAGGATTTAGCGACATACTGTAGCCAACCGCTAAGTCACCAGACAGTAACCAGCGGTATGAATCCTTTGATCGATAGAATTCGTACGAGTGAACAATCTATTTTATTTTGTAATCTTTGGTTTAGATCCCATATAATACACGTAAACTTCATGCTTCAGCTGATACATTCCCATATCTGAGTGGGAATTATATCGTGAAACTCACCTGATTTGTTCGGTCTACCGGCAGGTAAGAAACAATATTTGTTCCGACCTACTGTTTTAAAAATGGAGGAAAAGTGGTCCTTATCCGTAAATTACGTCACACGTTAAAGGGGGGGAGGGTATCACTGGAACGTGACATTGTGTGACAGGGGACAGGGGGTCTAAAGCTTTGTGACGTCACATGCTAAAATTTAAAATACTAAAAGTTTAATTATCATAATTAGTCATTTATTGTTTCCTAACTAGTCGTGTGTTTTCTGTTATCTAAAATATTTGACTTTATGTTGATTTTATTAAATATTATTTAATAAAACTAACAAAAAAAATTAAAAAACTTTTTTCTTTTGATTATTTTTAAATACCTGCATAAAATTGAAAAATATGTGACGTCTCATCAGGTGGGAGGGGGTTCTAAAAATGTGACAACCTGTGACAAGGACGGGGGGAGGGGGTTGAAAAGTCCCGTTGGACATATTTGGAAAAAAAGTTAGAACCCTCTTCTACGCTCCCCACTTGATAATCTCGAAGACCGTAATACATGATCGCATAATGGAAACTTCTAAGGAAATTTATATGGGTGTTCAAACCAACGAAAAAAAATACGCCCTTCCTAACCCTTAACATTTTGGAATTCTGGGAAAACTACTTTTTTATTTGTGCTATCGATCACAAAAATCAGTATAGGAACCAAAAAAAATCTGGCAAAGCATGCTGATAAAATTTGGGGGGCTAAATATGCTTTGGTCAGATCGAGTCAACCCTTCTCCGCCGCTAAGATCCCTCCTAATTTTTTGGGGCATACGACTTGCTTAAAAATTTAATCAGAACGAAACTGTTTAGCGGATCTTCCTCATTTGTGGTGTCTATAATCAAAAATTCTTTTTTTTTGCTCTCGTTATTCTGATCTTCATTTAATTCTTTTTTTTTCTATACAGGGTGTCTAGAAACACACTTCAAACAACCTGTAACTGTATTGGTCAGTCTTAGTGTCACACCGTAAAAACAACTAGCCATAATCAATAAAATTTAATAACCTAGGATATCGATTTTGATAAATTTCCGTACTCTATCAAAGGAATTTATTGTTTTCGATTACCCTAGCGCTCGTGTTGCAAGTTTTAACAGAAGCTTCCACAACTTTACATGGTTTATACCAGTTTATACGAGTACAAAGGCCGAGCAAATACATTACGTAGGAGATAAACATGTTGCCTACATAGATCAACATACATTAACGAGCGTACAGAGGTGGTCTAGCCCAACTGTTGTTTTTTTAGGAGTATTCGTATAAGGGTTATAATAATTATTTATACCATAAGGGATGTAAGTAACATTTACTAGTCGAGAACAATTTTGCTCCCGCGAGCGATAGTGAGGGCTGGCAATAAAGTTCGAGTCTAGTAATGTTACTTACATCCCGTGAAGTATATAAGATTTTTTTCTCCTCTCCGCAGAATTTATTCTTGGACTTTTATTAATTTAATTCGATACTTTTCGCATGTAATTATGGACAGCTATGACCGGTTTCTGTAGCGTCATAAGCATTGTTATTTTATCAATAACGTCAAGCTGACAGTTTATTATCAAAAATGGAGAGAAATTGAAATTATTGATTTGTATAATAGCCGAATGGATATAGAAGAGTCGGTAAATATCGCTTGTCTCTCGCTCCTGCCAGAAAAATTAAGGAAGAGGTATGAAGCAACGTATCAATACTTCAATAAATGGTGCCAAGCAAAGACAGAAACCGTGCTTTTGGCGTACTTTCACGAAAAATCTGCTATCTCCATCAAGCTTATGGTGTGAATATTCCATGTTGAAGTCCACCCTATTCATAGAGGAAAACATATATATTTCCAAGTATCCTAAGCTTCGAGCATTTTTAAAAAGAAGAAATGACGGATATAATCCCAAGAAATCTAATGTGTTTGACAGGGAAGATGTAAATTGAGGTGTATCCACTTAATTTAAATAACGTGCCCTTTAATAAAACTCACGTATATTCACAGTAACTTCAATGCGTATAACTTATTCCGAATTACATTCACTTAGGTACTTAGGTATTTAATTACAATATGGTCGTCGTTGGTGGTGGTTGAGAGCAGACTGCCGTGTTCTCGTTTTGTTTTAGTTCCAATGAGCATGTGCTCCTAGACACTGCTAGGCACTGTTGCCAGGTTTATAATATCTCCGATATTACACCCCCCCCTTTGTTAGCCTAGCTCCTGTGAGTGTTCATTTAGTATTGTTATAATGTCTGTGCCCTAAATTTAAGCTAAGGTACAGTGCAATATTAACCGACGTCATTTTTATGTAGTAATCATTTAAATCTATATTTTTTTTAAAGGTAACACCGGTATGCTCCCTAGTCCGCCCAACTTTGCCAATTCAATATCCTCAAAAAATCCAAAAACACATACATATAAAAACAAATAAAACTAAAAGTTATTTGCGACCATCTAAACAAATAACAAATAATAAAAATATTTGAACAATAATTACATATTTCAGTCAATCTCTCTTACAAAATCTTTAAATTTTGCTGGCGTTTTTGTAGTTCTTGAACTACGTCGTACAACCTTCTCTGAATTACAATGTTTTACAACATTTGTCCTACTTCTGGTTTCCGATGATTCCGGGATCACTCGGAATGAGCGAGAGCATGTCTGTTGTGGTTCGGAATGTTCAGTTCGGATAGCGATGGCTCAGCTGGGTGGCTAATTGCAATGTGGTCTTGCACTACCGATTCATCTGTAACAACAAATTCATTATCATTTACAATTTCACGACTTTTTACAGTACGTTTTGCCGCTTCAGGCATAATTTCCCAACAATACCGTTTCATAACGCTTTGTTTATTTCTTACATCCGTATTTCGCTTTACCTGATCCTGTTCCTTCTCTTTCCCTTTTCTATGTATCTGGTTCGCATGCCTTTTCCAGAGCCTCTCATCTACTAGCCTGCACACGTATGTCGTTTTGCCTATTCTTTTTTCAATAACTGCCTTTGTCCAATTTATTTGCTTCGGATTACCATAATCCGCTTACCGTTTCTCCTATTTCCCTTAAAATACTGTCGTTCTTGAGCTTTCTGATGGTTGTTTTCTGTTCTGGTTTCCGCTTATTCCCTATTTTCTCTCCATACTGGGCCATACTTTTCGTATATCGAGCGCCCGATGCTTTTTTCACAATAATACTAGTATTTTTCGTTCATTATTGCTTTAAGCTGATTTTTTAAAAATTATTTTGAACTTTTTAGTCCGATATTATTTAAAACCGTGTTTTCTAGTTTTTTTGAACTGTAATTATTCACTTTTTAGTTTAATATGCTATGAAAGCGGTTGCGTTACAAACAAACAAACATACATACAAGTGAACCTTAATAAAAAAAAATGTCGTGGTCGGGATTAGAACCCACGACCGGTGAATTAGCCCGCTCGGCCAACGAACGTACTTAAATTGTTTGGATATACTAATAGTTATAATATAAGCCACTTGCTAGGAAAGTTACAAACAAACTCACAAACTCACAAACTCACAAACTCACAAACTCACAAACTCACAAACTCACAAACCCACAAACTCACATACAGGTGAAGCTAATAAAAGCGTGTTAAAAAAGGTGACAACGAGCTCAAGAATTTAGGCATTTTATTTCATGTATTTCACTATGTATAATAATTTGTAGAGCATTGTTAAGTTCTGAAATGTTTAAATTTCCAGTTAATTTGTTATTTTTTGATATTTTCATAGAATTGTTTTTAAATCGAATAAGATAGGCAACTACTCTTTGGAGTTTGGAGGGGAGAGGATTGGGAATTTCTATAACACTGTTATTATGACAAAAACTTTTATTGCACAGCATGGATGGATCATGAAACCATAGATGGTTTGATTCAATTTCTTGAGGATCTAATCCTCTTGATAAGCAATCTGGAGGATTTTCTTTTGTGTTAATATATAACCATTTGAAATTTGACGTAGTCTTTTGAATTTTTATGACTCGGCTAGCAACATATGGATTTAATCTCAAGGGATCGATTGCTAGCCAGGCTAGTACAATGTTTGAATCAGAGTATAAAAAAAACTTATTCACTTTTGTTTTTAATAAGGAGAATAGTTTGTCGACCAACCCTGCCAATAGCAAGGCCGCATTTAATTCTAATCTGGGCATTATTTATAGGAGAGGCATCACAGAAACCAACTAATTCCGCTGCATTTGCATTGGTGAGCATTAAATTACGAGGAATTTTTAGGATTGGCATATTAATTAAACCACCTACAAACTGCTTCCAAAGTTTTAATAGATCATTTGGTAGTATTTCATCCCATTTGAGTTTGCAACACCACAGATTTTGCATGATGACCTTAGCTGCTACTAAAACTGGACCAGCAAGTCCCAAAGGGTCATAAAATTTCGATATGAAACTGAGAACTTGTCTTTTTGTTATGCATTGATTTATTTCAGTTTTGGGAGAGCTCAATTTATAATTATCAGAACTTGTGTCATAAGCAACACCCAACGTTTTTACAGTAAAATTGTTTTTCATTATATCGACGTCATCAAAAGTTTGTTTTTCTTTAGGAATGTCATTTAATATTGCTGGCACATTTGTGCACCATTTGTGTAATGAAAGGGAACGTAATTCTAATAAGGAAATTAATTCTTGTTTGAGCTTTATTGTTTCCTCTATGGTATCATCACCTGCTAAAACATCATCGACATAGGTGTTATTTAGCAACGCGCGAGCCGCCTTTGGAAATTTTTTGCCTTCTGTATGAGCCAGTTCCACTAGGCATCTTGTGGCTAAGAATGATGAACTTTTCAAGCCATAAGTCACGGTTTGCAGCTGAAGGCACTGTAGAATACCATGTGGGTCCCTCCACAAAATATTCTGAAGAGGGCGATGCTCAGGACAAACTAGAATCATACGATACATGTGCCTGATGTCAGCAGATATAACAAATTTGTATGTTCTAAAAAGTATTGAGATATCAAAAAGATTACTTTGTACAACAGCACCATTATAGAGAAAATCATTTATGCATTTTTTAGACCTTGTTTTCATGCTTCCATCAAAAACTACCCGGAGTTTCATGCTTTTACTTTCCTCCCGAATGATTGGATGATGAGCCATAAAATACACTGAACTACTATTTAAGTTATAAGAATCAAGATTTATAATTTTGCATGACCAAGCTTGAGGTATTCGTCAATAAATGATTTATATTGCTTGAAAAGATCTGGATTTGACTTGAATCGCTTTTCTAAATTTTCAAAACGTTTAATGGCAACTGAGAATGAATCTCTTAAATTTAAGTTGTTTATATTTTGTTTTAATGGCAAACTTACTTGAAATTTGTTCTCTAACACTTGAACAGAATTTTTAAATTCATGCTCACAAGCTTCCTGTTCACTGGAATATTCATGATAAACCTGGGGAACCTTCTCAACTTCCCAAAATTGGGACATAGTTTTGTTGAGGTCATTATATGTGGCATGCAATGTAATCAAATTGCAAGATTGATTTGTGGGAATGCATCCACTGACAATATAACCGAAAATCGTATTTTGTAAATACAGGGTGTCACATTCAATTTTTTGTGACAAAAAAATTTGAAATGCAACATTTGCACTGAATAGAAGGTCAATGCTTCCAGTTTGATTAAAATTGTCATCTGACAAAATAATGCCTTTCGGAAAATTTTGTTTTGATTTGTCAAAAGTTATGTGAGGTAACTCACTGGAGATTAAATCAACAACTGCGCACTTGAGATTGGTGGAGTAATCATGAGAGCAGGATTCTACCTTTAAATCAACAGATTTTTGAATTCTAGTTATGTTTTCTGCAACACCAACAAGATTGATACAATTATTATATGGTTTAAATTTTAATTTTTCTACCAAGCTACTAGTAACTAACGACATCTGAGAACCCGTGTCGATGAGTCCTCGGGCATAAATATACTTGCCATCACGGGCCTTAAGTTTAATTTTTACTGTTGGTAAAAGCACTATTTGATTCTGGGTTTGAACTGAATTGAAAGTAATTACCTTGTTTGCAAAATTTGTGTTTTTCTATAAATGAAATTCTTTCTTTTACGGGAACCTACCTGAACTTTCTGCAATTGTGCAGTTTATGGCCATGAAACGAACAAAACGAACATTTATCCGATTTTGACCTTGTGATTGAATGATGATCTAAGGCTGTAGCTCTATTTTCTAAATATAATAAAAATTCATTTAAGGTTGGCAACTTGGAGTTGTCTCTATCGATTTGGTACGACCTATTTGTAAATTGATCCGTCTTTCTTGACAATATGCAGGTTAGCAGCATATCCCAGCTTTCAACAGGTTGTCCCAAATTTTTTAGAGCACCCACTTGCTGTCTTATTTTGCTGACAAATTCTCTCAAAGACTGAGCTGTTCCCTTTTGCAAATTAGGAATATCTAATATTGAATATATGTGAGAATTTATCAACATTGTTTCATTGTTATACCTTTGATTTAAAATATTTAAAGCCTCATTATATGAAGAATTAATTAATACTAGATTATTTATTAGCGATAGTGCTTCACCTTTTAAATATTTTCTTAAATAAAACAGCTTTTCTACCTCCATTAACTGTTGATTTTTGTCAATAACAGCAGTAAAAATTTCAATAAATGATTTAAAATTCGTTAAATTTTTACCATCAAATGACGGAATATCAATATGTGGCAGTTTTGTGGTAGAAATATAATTTTTTTGAATGGGCATGCTATTATGAGAGAGTTTACCTGAATTGTTGTCATGAATACTTAGCTCCCTTTTAATATTGGCTATTAAACCAATGTATTTGTCCTCAATGTCATCGAATGTTTCATTATAGTTTTTGTCTAAGCATAAAATTTCAACATGAATATCCTTTATTCTAGTGAATGCTTCTTGAAGAAGCTCCTTGCGTGCACTTAAGCGCTCAGTTTTTTGTTCACTAACAGGATCGTCTTTATGTGCAACAAGAAATCGTTCGATTCGAGCTATTGTCTCTTCTGCCTGCAATTTTTTAACCTTCTTAACCAGTTAACTGCCATAGCAAATTTTTTGTTTAGGTCTGACAGGCCAAGAGGGGTTTTCTCCATTTTTATTTTCCCATTACAACTCTAATGTAACTTTATTCTCATAATTACATGGTGCATTATATTTGCACAGGCCGTGTCGGTCCATCGCCAGTAACAAATACGTACTGAATACAGCCGACGGCGTGATATATTCATTTAAAAAATGATCTCCAATCCCGGTTCCATAGGACCGACATGGCGTGGTGGAAAATATTTCTGCCGGTCCTATAGGTCCGGCATGGCAGTTAACTTGTTAAGGCGTTCAATGTCTTTTTTGTTCGCCATGATGAAAAATGAAAACCAATTTATGACCTAAAACACTAAAAACACTAGTTACTGCACCAATGTCTGTGACAATCTAGAACAGATGATCCGTGGCTTACATTTTATGTCCATACATCAGTTTCCTTTCTTGAGACAACTCGCTGGTAGGAGGCGTGGATTAAAAGGTAGGCGGCCATTTTTTATTCAAAATCACGGACCAACGGTTTCCCTCATAGGTTAGGACACGTTGCTGAATCCAAATCGATATAATTGAAATTGAAAATGATTAATCCGCATCGAAAGGACCAAAAATAATGTTGGATACATTATCTGGGGAGTGAGTAATGTAGAATGGACTGTATGTTATAGATTTGGTGGTATATAGAATTTTGCTATGTACATATATATTACACAAACTATTTATACTGTTATTTACACTGCAAAGATGGGACTAACCCAGAGCTTTGAAAGATGCCCCGAAGGCAGAGCTTTAATATTTTACAATAAATAGGGATAAAACCCACAAAAAATGACATTTGTTCATCAAAGAAACAAATTGCTTTTCATCGCCATTTTCTGGCGCACACACACTGACTTTTATTGTCAACTGTCAAATCCGGTTGACCAACATATGTTTAAGCGACGAATCGCCAACTTAAATTATAAAAATGACAAAATAACTAATTGTTGGAAGTTTTTTCCAACAAAAGGCAATATTACAAAAAAACTAAAGCCTATGTGTATCCAATATTGAAGATTTATTGGCAATATTGCGTCAATGTCTGGCTAACATTTACAACCAAATATTGACGGTATATTGAGAATCTATCTGAGGCCAATATTGGCTGAATATTGAAATCTTGCTGCAATATTGCGCCAATATTCCAATATTGTGGCGATATTGCGCCGATATATAGTCAACATTCGGTTCTACTAGGGCTACCCCTCTTCTTTCAAGAGCGCTAAACAAGTCATCCATCAAGAGTGACCATAGTAGGGGAGAGAGTACTTCGCCTTGTGGGCAGCCCCTGGAACCTTAAAGCTAATGGCCTCATTCTGAAGAGAAGTAGTGGCTGTTCTATTAGTGAGCATGGCATATATCCAGCCGGTAATGGTTGGTTTAATGCCCTTTTTAGCCAAAGCTGAACCAATGGAGGTCGGTAGTGTATTGTCAAATGCTCCTTCGATGTCAAGAAATATGGCCACCGCAATCTCCTTGTTGTTAAGGGATTGTGCGATTTTCTAGTTTGATAAGCGTATCGGTGGGTGCTCAGGGGGAAGTTATATAAAGCTACCCGCCTGATGTAGCAATCCAGTACTCTTTCAAGTCCTTTAAGCAGGAAAGATGTTAGGCTTATTGGTCTAACCGAAAAAATGCCATCCTCACCGGGAGAATTGAAGGGTTGAAATGATTTGATTACCCATTCTACTGCCGATGCTGTGCTTCCTTGGCGACCTCCCAATCGTTCTTTTTGGGGCGCCTTGCGCCTTCAAAGTGGGGTGGTCAATAGTTATCCAGAGTCAAACTTCCAGGAAAGTGATTTTTAGTTAAAAGCTCTAACGTTTCTTTTCTAGAGGTCGTGAAAGTGCCATCAGGTCGCTTTAACGACCCTATCTAGGCAATCGACTCTTTAGAGAGAATGTTGTGAATTCTAGTACTGCGAGGTATATCAGATATACTCTTACAGAACTTTTTCCAAGTCTCCCGCTTCGCCTTTCTAATTTCTTTATTGTAATTTGTTAGAGCAGTTCTATAAGGCTCCCAACTGCCTGACATTTTAGCTCGGTTAAATAGTCGTTGAACTTCTTTTCTTCGCTTTTCTAGGCATTTGTTCCACCAAGTAGAGTTGCGATTATCTCTTTTTGTCTTGAGTGGACAGTTTTAATGATACGAGGAGATCACTGTTTCACGAAGTTTTTCCGCTGCAGCATCTATCCCATCACAACTGTTAATTGTAGTGAAGCCGCCCTTAATGTACAGTTGGAGGGAATTAAATATATCCACTCCAATCAGTAGCTTGTGATTCGCGATATTCTACTACTGGCCTTGGACCTATTTCAATGTTGAATTAAATATGTCTATGATCTGAACACGATGGCTCAGTAGATTCTGCCCAATGCCGTATCTTATTACTCAGAAAGTTTGAGCTGATGGTTAAATCTAACACCTCTGATCTGTTTCTAGTTATAAAGGTTGGTTTGGAGCCCTTATTAATAACAGATAGCCCTTCCCCTAGTATATAATCAAAGAGTAACTCACCTCTACGATTTATATTTGTGCTGCCCCACGATGTATGGTGTGAAATACTATGCAGCAGAGCGTTATAATATTATCAAAAGGCCTACCGTTATTCGACTAAGTAGTCTTGATAAAGACTGCATTTTTCATATCCTTGCCTGCGTTCTTGAGGTGTGAACATACAGGCCCCCAAAATTGGGGGTATTCTTCAAACCTTGATTCAGTCGTTATTTCTTCTTGGATTTCAGGTATCCATTCGAAATAATTTCAAGGGCGCGAATACACAGTTTCCCAAAATTTATTGGGAGATATTCTTCTAACCTTCATTCACTCGTTATTTCTTGGATTTCAGGTGTACAATTCTAAATAATTGTAAAGGCATGAATACACAGTTTCCCCAGAATTGGGAGGCATTCTTCTAACATTCGTTGCATACAGAGAGATTAAGGTACTTTGGAATACTTAGCTAAATAAATTTTAAATGGTGTTGTCGTCACCAGACTGCTGAAATTTTCAAATGTTTACTGTTTGATTTTCTTAAACCCGTACGGTACAGAACCATGATTCGGCAGAAACTTACTTTTTAGGGAATTCGGTTGATATTTTTTGGTTACAGTTTTTGTTATCACCTCGTGTTCAGCTGATCACTGTATTTGGTTTGATGTTATGTATACAGGGTCACCAGGATTTAGAACCAACTCTTCAATGGCGTCAAGATTAACGGTCTTCTGCGCCTCAATTGTCAGAGAGATTCCTTTTACTTTTCAGCATAGGTACTTTTTCTTTTTGATCTTTGGTGGACCAGAATTTATACGCATGACAGAATCTGTATATAAAGAGAAAAGTTATAGTTTATTCATGAATCCGGCGGAGCAATGAATCAATCAATTGGCCAAATTCCATAGGCGTACTTAATGAATTTAAGAATATATGGCTCAACATAAGTTCAACTTTTTATATTCAATATTAAAATAAAAATCTGGCATATTCCGTTGTTTGCATAAAATAAGCTAAAAGAAAAACAATCAATAACTTTCAAATTATAGAATTCAGATTGATTCCAATGGTTCAAAACATTTATTCCATTCTCAGCCCACGTCACTGGCTACCGTAATAACTTAATTTTCAATCTCTTGACAATAGAAAATTCCCTAAACTCGTCCTGATACGGGGTGAAGCTACCTGCCGGACACATAAATAGAAAAATATGATAATGTTCACGATAATATTTTAATATTGGCACGAAGATTTATTACTTTGCCACATTTATTGATAAACTATAGGTGATTATGGCGGACTGAAGTCGTCAGCTAATTAGCACCATAAGTATATCTATAACTGAGAATTGCAGGGTCTAATGGAGTTTATAGATGTTAAGGATAGCTTCTGAGATCGCTCTTACTTTCGTTAGAAAGCTTTTGATAGAATTGAATAAATTTAGTATGACTTATATAATAGCATAAAATGTTCGTTAGGGCTTCCGCTTACAGATATCGTCATGTTATCTTCAACTGTTCTAAATTCATTCCTACCACCTATTGGTAAATCCCAACAGAATAAATATAAATTTACCAGCCGTAGGTATATACAATTTATACTCAATGGATAGTGCAATTTACAGTTTACAATTTGGCAAAACTTCAAGATGTTGTTAGATCAACTGGTAAAATACCCCAGATTGTTTTGACGTATATTGACATTCGATCATCGTCTTAGTATTTACAAGTTATTTTGGGCTTTTAATTGTTTCTTTAAGATTGGAAAAATGCAGTTATTTTCATAACTAATTATTTAAGCAAATCTGCAGTGTGTAGTTAAACGCATTAAAATGCCCAAGCAGCTGAACAGGAAATGCCAAGAGATGGTAACATCTTTGTTAAGTTATTTTGAACAAGATTGCCAGAATGGGGGCCCGCTTTTCCCGCTTACTTCTGTAAAAGAGACGTAAGTAATACTATTTATATTCGTTATTATGAATATTAATGTTACATATTTAAATGTAGAAAATTGAATGTTTTTAATGTTAGGTTAGATTAATTAAACTTGATATAAATGAAATAATTATATTGTAGAGAGTTGCTGAAGCTTTGCAACATAGCGTTACGCACTGTTAACCGTATTGCCGCCAAACATAATAGAGATGAACAGCCTTGAAGCCCACCTAAAAAGAGACAACGCACAAAGCTACTGTTGAAATTGATAACATTGATCAAAATGCTGTACGAAATGATAGATGTATTTCATGTTGATAGTCGATTGCTAAATTAATGAAAAATAATATTTTTTAAATTTCCTATTTTGCGTAATACGACCCTGCTACCCCGTAGAGCAAGGAACCATTTTGCTAAAACACGTTGGTTTACATCAAAAGTAAGCTGCCTGAATATATTTCATGTTGATAATCGATTGCTAAATTAATGGAAAATGATATTTTTAAAATTTCCTATTCTTCGTAATACGACCCTGCTCTGCCATCCCGTAGAGCAGGGAACCATTTTGCTAATACACGTTAGTATACATCAAAAGTAAGCTGCCTGAATAGATTTCATGTTGACAGTCGCTTGCTAAATTAATGGAAAATGATATTTTTTAAATTTCCTATTTTTCGTAATACGACCCTGTTAACCCGTAGAGCAAGGAACCATTTTGCTAAAACACGTTAGTTTAGATCAGGAGTAAGCTGCCTGAATAGACTTCATATTGACATTCGCTTGCTAAATCAATGAAAAATGATAATTTTTAAATTTCCCATTTTTTGTTATACGTTCCTGCCATCCCGTAGAGCAAGGAACCATTTTGCTGAAACGCGTTAGTATACATCAAAAAAAGCAGCCGTGATAGATTCCATCATCACAGTCGCTTGCTAAACTACTGAGAAATATGATATTTTTTAAACTTCCTATTTGGCGTAATACGACCCTGCTATTCCGTAGAGCAAGGAACCATTTTGCTTAAACACGTTAGTTTAGATCAAAAGTAAGATGAAATAAAATATTCTATCTATTTGTCGAGTCAGATTAAGGATTTTCTTCAGTTTTCATGTATATCGTTCACCATTTTTTTTGTCGTACGCCACTGAAAGATCGGGCACAGTCGGTCTGTCATTTGTCCTTTGAATTAATTGTTTTCAGCAAATTTGTAACTTCTCAACAACTCAAATATATATTTATAAAAGTGGTAATTTAAAAATGATATAGATTAGATTTCCTATTTTGCGTAATACGACCCTGCTATCCCCTAAAACAAGGAATAATTTCGCTAAAGCAAGTTAGAATACATCAGAAGTAAGCTGCCTGGATAGATTTCATCTTAACAGTCGCTTGCTAAATTAATGAAAAATGATATTTTTAAAATTTCCTATTTTGCGTAATACGATCCTGCGATTCCCTAGAGCAAGGAATAATTTCGCTAAAACTCATTAGTATAAATCAAAAGTAAACTGCCTGGATATATTTCATTTTGATAGTCGCTTGCTAAATTAATGGAAAATGATATTTTTTAAATTTCCTATTTTGCGTAATACGACCCTGCTATCCCCAAAAGCGAGGAATATTCCCGCTAAAACGCATTAGAATACATCGAGAGTACCCTGCCTGGATAGATTTCATCTTGACAGTCACTTGCTAAATTAATGAAAAATGATATTTTTAAAATTTCCTATTTTGCGTAATACGCCCTGCTATTCCCTAGAGCAAGGAATAATTTCGCTAAAACGCATTAGTATAAATCAAAAGTAAACTGCCTGGATAGATTTCATTTTGATAGTCGCTTGCTAAATTAATGGAAAATGATATTTTTTAAATTTCCTATTTTGCGTAATACGACCCTGCTATTCCCTAGAGCAAGGAATAATTTCGCTGAAACGCATTAGTATAAATCAAAAGTAAACTGCCTGGATATATTTCATTTTGATAGTCGCTTGCTAAATGAATGGAAAATGATATTTTTTAAATTTCCTATTTTGCGTAATACGACCCTGCTATTCCCTAGAGCAAGGAATAATTTCGCTAAAACGCATTAGTATAAATTAAAAGTAAACTGCCTGGATAGATTTCATTTTGATAGTCGCTTGCTAAATTAATGGAAAATGATATTTTTTAAATTTCCTATTTTGCGTAATACGACCCTGCTATCCCCTAGAGCAAGGAATAATTTCGCTAAAACGCATTAGTATAAATCAAAAGTAAACTGCCTGGATAGATTTCATTTTGATAGTCGCTTGCTAAATTAATGGAAAATGATATTTTTTAAATTTCCTATTTTGCGTAATACGACCCTGCTATCCCCCAAAGCGAGGAATATTCCCGCTAAAACGCATTAGTATACATCGAAAGTAAACTGTCTGGATAGATTTTATCTTCACAGTCGCTTGCTAAATTAATGAAAAATGATATTTTTTAAATTTCCTATTTTGCGTAATACGATCCTGCTATCCCCTAGAGCAAGGAATAATTTCGCTAAAACTCATTAGTATAAATCAAAAGTAAACTGCCTGGATATATTTCATTTTGATAGTCGCTTGCTAAATTAATGGAAAATGATATTTTTTAAATTTCCTATTTTGCGTAATACGACCCTGCTATCCCCAAAAGCGAGGAATATTCCCGCTAAAACGCATTAGAATACATCGAGAGTACCCTGCCTGGATAGATTTCATCTTGACAGTCACTTGCTAAATTAATGAAAAATGATATTTTTAAAATTTCCTATTTTGCGTAATTCGATCCTGCGATTCCCTAGAGCAAGGAATAATTTCGCTAAAACTCATTAGTATAAATCAAAAGTAAACTGCCTGGATATATTTCATTTTGATAGTCGCTTGCTAAATTAATGGAAAATGATATTTTTTAAATTTCCTATTTTGTTTAATACGACCCTGCTATCCCCTAGAGCAAGGAATAATTTCGCCAGAACCCGTAAGTATGCATCAAAAGTAAGCTGCCTGGATAGAGTTTCTCTTGACAATCGTTTGCTAAAATAATGAAATATGATATTTTTTAAATTTCCCATTTTGCGTAATACGACCCTGCTATCCCCTGGAGCAAGAAATAATTTAGCTAAAACGCTTTAGCATACATCAAAAGTAAACTGCCTGGATAGATTTTATCTTGACAGTCGCTTGCTAAATTATTGAAAAATGATATTTTTTAAATTTCCTATTTTGCGTAATACGACCCTGCTATTCCCTAGAGCAAGGAATAATTTCGCTAAAACGCATTAGTATAAATCAAAAGTAAACTGCCTGGATAGATTTCATTTTGATAGTCGCTTGCTAAATTAATGGAAAATGATATTTTTAAAATTTCCTATTTTGCGTAATACGACCCTGCTATTCCCTAGAGCAAGGAATAATTTCGCTGAAACGCATTAGTATAAATCAAAAGTAAACTGCCTGAATAGATTTCATTTTGATAGTCGCTTGCTAAATTAATGGAAAATGATATTTTTTAAATTTCCTATTTTGCGTAATACGACCCTGCTATTCCCTAGAGCAAGGAATAATTTCGCTAAAACGCATTAGTATAGATTAAAAGTAAACTGCCTGGATAGATTTCATTTTGATAGTCGCTTGCTAAATTAATGAAAAATGATATTTTTAAAATTTCCTATTTTGCGTAATACGACCCTGCTATCCCCTAGAGCAAGGAATAATTTCGCTAAAACGCATTAGTATAAATCAAAAGTAAACTGCCTGGATAGATTTCATTTTGATAGTCGCTTGCTAAATTAATGGAAAATGATATTTTTAAAATTTCCTATTTTGCGTAATACGACCCTGCTATCCCCCAAAGCGAGGAATATTCCCGCTAAAACGCATTAGTATACATCGAACGTAAACTGTCTGGATAGATTTTATCTTCACAGTCGCTTGCTAAATTAATGAAAAATGATATTTTTTAAATTTCCTATTTTGCGTAATACGATCCTGCTATCCCCTAGAGCAAGGAATAATTTTACTAAAACGCATTAGTATACATCAAAAGTAAACTGCCTGGATAGATTTCATCTTGACAGTCACTTACTAAATTAATGAAAAATGATATTTTTAAAATTTCCTATTTTGCGTAATACGACCCTGCTATTCCCTAGAGCAAGGAATAATTTCGCTAAAACGCATTAGTATAAATCAAAAGTAAACTGCCTGGATAGATTTCATTTTGATAGTCGCTTGCTAAATTAATAGAAAATGATATTTTTAAAATTTCCTATTTTGCGTAATACGACCCTGCTATTCCCTAGAGCAAGGAATAATTTCGCTAAAACGCATTAGTATAAATTAAAAGTAAACTGCCTGGATAGATTTCATTTTGATAGTCGCTTGCTAAATTAATGGAAAATGATATTTTTTAAATTTCCTATTTTGCGTAATACGACCCTGCTATTCCCTAGAGCAAGGAATAATTTCGCTGAAACGCATTAGTATAAATCAAAAGTAAACTGCCTGGATATATTTCATTTTGATAGTCGCTTGCTAAATGAATGGAAAATGATATTTTTTAAATTTCCTATTTTGCGTAATACGACCCTGCTATTCCCTAGAGCAAGGAATAATTTCGCTAAAACGCATTAGTATAAATTAAAAGTAAACTGCCTGGATAGATTTCATTTTGATAGTCGCTTGCTAAATTAATGGAAAATGATATTTTTTAAATTTCCTATTTTGCGTAATACGACCCTGCTATCCCCTAGAGCAAGGAATAATTTCGCTAAAACGCATTAGTATAAATCAAAAGTAAACTGCCTGGATAGATTTCATTTTGATAGTCGCTTGCTAAATTAATGGAAAATGATATTTTTTAAATTTCCTATTTTGCGTAATACGACCCTGCTATTCCCTAGAGCAAGGAATAATTTCGCTGAAACGCATTAGTATAAATCAAAAGTAAACTGCCTGGATATATTTCATTTTGATAGTCGCTTGCTAAATGAATGGAAAATGATATTTTTTAAATTTCCTATTTTGCGTAATACGACCCTGCTATTCCCTAGAGCAAGGAATAATTTCGCTAAAACGCATTAGTATAAATTAAAAGTAAACTGCCTAGATAGATTTCATTTTGATAGTCGCTTGCTAAATTAATGGAAAATGATATTTTTTAAATTTCCTATTTTGCGTAATACGACCCTGCTATCCCCTAGAGCAAGGAATAATTTCGCTAAAACGCATTAGCATAAATCAAAAGTAAACTGCCTGGATAGATTTCATTTTGATAGTCGCTTGCTAAATTAATGGAAAATGATATTTTTTAAATTTCCTATTTTGCGTAATACGACCCTGCTATCCCCTAGGGCAAGGAATAATTTAGCTAAAACCCGTTAGTATACATCAAAAGTAAGCTGCCTGGATAGATTTTCTCTTGACAAGCGTTTGCTAAAATAATGAAATATGATATTTTTTAAATTTCCTATTTTGCGTAATACGACCCTGCTATCCCCCAAAGCGAGGAATATTCCCGCTAAAACGCATTAGAATACATCGAAAGTACCCTGTCTGTATAGATTTCATCTTGACAGTCACTTGCTAAATTAATGAAAAATGATATTTTTAAAATTTCCTATTTTGCGTAATACGACCCTGCTATCCCCCAAAGCGAGGAATATTCCCGCTGAAACGCATTAGTATACATCGAAAGTAGACTGTCTGGATAGATTTTATCTTCACAGTCGCTTGCTAAATTAATGAAAAATGATATTTTTTAAATTTCCTATTTTGGGTAATACGACCCTGCTATTCCCTAGAGCAAGGAATAATTTCGCTAAAACGCATTAGTATACATCAAATGTAAACTGCCTGGATAGATTTCATCTTGACAGTCGCTTGCTAAATTAATGGAAAATAATATTTTTTTAAATTTCCTATTTTGCGTAATACGACCCTGCTATTCCCCAGAGCAAAGAATAATTTCGCTAAAACAAGTTAGTATAAATCATAAGTAAACTGCCTGGATAGATTTCATTTTGATAGTCGCTTGCTAAATTAATGGAAAATGATATTTTTTAAATTTCCTATTTTGCGTAATACGACCCTGCTATCCCCCAAAGCGAGGAATATTCCCGCTAAAACGCATTAGTATACATCGAAAGTAAACTGTCTGGATAGATTTTATCTTCACAGTCGCTTGCTAAATAATGAAAAATGATATTTTTTAAATTTCCTATTTTGCGTAATACGACCCTGCTATTCCCTAGAGCAAGGAATAATTTCGCTAAAACGCATTAGTATAAATCAAAAGTAAACTGCCTGGATAGATTTCATTTTGATAGTCGCTTGCTAAATTAATAGAAAATGATATTTTTAAAATTTCCTATTTTGCGTAATACGACCCTGCTATTCCCTAGAGCAAGGAATAATTTCGCTAAAACGCATTAGTATAAATTAAAAGTAAACTGCCTGGATAGATTTCATTTTGATAGTCGCTTGCTAAATTAATGGAAAATGATATTTTTAAAATTTCCTATTTTGCGTAATACGACCCTGCTATTCCCTAGAGCAAGGAATAATTTCGCTGAAACGCATTAGTATAAATCAAAAGTAAACTGCCTGGATATATTTCATTTTGATAGTCGCTTGCTAAATGAATGGAAAATGATATTTTTTAAATTTCCTATTTTGCGTAATACGACCCTGCTATTCCCTAGAGCAAGGAATAATTTCGCTAAAACGCATTAGTATAAATTAAAAGTAAACTGCCTGGATAGATTTCATTTTGATAGTCGCTTGCTAAATTAATGGAAAATGATATTTTTTAAATTTCCTATTTTGCGTAATACGACCCTGCTATCCCCTAGAGCAAGGAATAATTTCGCTAAAACGCATTAGTATAAATCAAAAGTAAACTGCCTGGATAGATTTCATTTTGATAGTCGCTTGCTAAATTAATGGAAAATGATATTTTTTAAATTTCCTATTTTGCGTAATACGACCCTGCTATCCCCTAGAGCAAGGAATAATTTCGCTAAAACGCATTAGTATAAATCAAAAGTAAACTGCCTGGATAGATTTCATTTTGATAGTCGCTTGCTAAATTAATGGAAAATGATATTTTTTAAATTTCCTATTTTGCGTAATACGACCCTGCTATTCCCTAGAGCAAGGAATAATTTCGCTGAAACGCATTAGTATAAATCAAAAGTAAACTGCCTGGATAGATTTCATTTTGATAGTCGCTTGCTAAATTAATGGAAAATGATATTTTTTAAATTTCCTATTTTGCGTAATACGACCCTGCTATTCCCTAGAGCAAGGAATAATTTCGCTGAAACGCATTAGTATAAATCAAAAGTAAACTGCCTGGATATATTTCATTTTGATAGTCGCTTGCTAAATGAATGGAAAATGATATTTTTTAAATTTCCTATTTTGCGTAATACGACCCTGCTATTCCCTAGAGCAAGGAATAATTTCGCTAAAACGCATTAGTATAAATTAAAAGTAAACTGCCTGGATAGATTTCATTTTGATAGTCGCTTGCTAAATTAATGGAAAATGATATTTTTTAAATTTCCTATTTTGCGTAATACGACCCTGCTATCCCCTAGAGCAAGGAATAATTTCGCTAAAACGCATTAGTATAAATCAAAAGTAAACTGCCTGGATAGATTTCATTTTGATAGTCGCTTGCTAAATTAATGGAAAATGATATTTTTTAAATTTCCTATTTTGCGTAATACGACCCTGCTATCCCCCAAAGCGAGGAATATTCCCGCTAAAACGCATTAGTATACATCGAAAGTAAACTGTCTGGATAGATTTTATCTTCACAGTCGCTTGCTAAATTAATGAAAAATGATATTTTTTAAATTTCCTATTTTGCGTAATACGACCCTGCTATTCCCTAGAGCAAGGAATAATTTCGCTAAAACGCATTAGTATAAATTAAAAGTAAACTGCCTGGATAGATTTCATTTTGATAGTCGCTTGCTAAATTAATGGAAAATGATATTTTTTAAATTTCCTATTTTGCGTAATACGACCCTGCTATCCCCTAGAGCAAGGAATAATTTCGCTAAAACGCATTAGTATAAATCAAAAGTAAACTGCCTGGATAGATTTCATTTTGATAGTCGCTTGCTAAATTAATGGAAAATGATATTTTTTAAATTTCCTATTTTGCGTAATACGACCCTGCTATCCCCTAGAGCAAGGAATAATTTCGCTAAAACGCATTAGTATAAATCAAAAGTAAACTGCCTGGATAGATTTCATTTTGATAGTCGCTTGCTAAATTAATGGAAAATGATATTTTTTAAATTTCCTATTTTGCGTAATACGACCCTGCTATTCCCTAGAGCAAGGAATAATTTCGCTGAAACGCATTAGTATAAATCAAAAGTAAACTGCCTGGATAGATTTCATTTTGATAGTCGCTTGCTAAATTAATGGAAAATGATATTTTTTAAATTTCCTATTTTGCGTAATACGACCCTGCTATTCCCTAGAGCAAGGAATAATTTCGCTGAAACGCATTAGTATAAATCAAAAGTAAACTGCCTGGATATATTTCATTTTGATAGTCGCTTGCTAAATGAATGGAAAATGATATTTTTTAAATTTCCTATTTTGCGTAATACGACCCTGCTATTCCCTAGAGCAAGGAATAATTTCGCTAAAACGCATTAGTATAAATTAAAAGTAAACTGCCTGGATAGATTTCATTTTGATAGTCGCTTGCTAAATTAATGGAAAATGATATTTTTTAAATTTCCTATTTTGCGTAATACGACCCTGCTATCCCCTAGAGCAAGGAATAATTTCGCTAAAACGCATTAGTATAAATCAAAAGTAAACTGCCTGGATAGATTTCATTTTGATAGTCGCTTGCTAAATTAATGGAAAATGATATTTTTTAAATTTCCTATTTTGCGTAATACGACCCTGCTATCCCCCAAAGCGAGGAATATTCCCGCTAAAACGCATTAGTATACATCGAAAGTAAACTGTCTGGATAGATTTTATCTTCACAGTCGCTTGCTAAATTAATGAAAAATGATATTTTTTAAATTTCCTATTTTGCGTAATACGATCCTGCTATCCCCTAGAGCAAGGAATAATTTCGCTAAAACGCATTAGTATAAATCAAAAGTAAACTGCCTGGATAGATTTCATTTTGATAGTCGCTTGCTAAATTAATGGAAAATGATATTTTTTAAATTTCCTATTTTGCGTAATACGACCCTGCTATCCCCCAAAGCGAGGAATATTCCCGCTAAAACGCATTAGTATACATCGAAAGTAAACTGTCTGGATAGATTTTATCTTCACAGTCGCTTGCTAAATTAATGAAAAATGATATTTTTTAAATTTCCTATTTTGCGTAATACGATCCTGCTATCCCCTAGAGCAAGGAATAATTTCGCTAAAACGCATTAGTATAAATCAAAAGTAAACTGCCTGGATATATTTCATTTTGATAGTCGCTTGCTAAATTAATGGAAAATGATATTTTTTAAATTTCCTATTTTGCGTAATACGACCCTGCTATCCCCAAAAGCGAGGAATATTCCCGCTAAAACGCATTAGAATACATCGAGAGTACCCTGCCTGGATAGATTTCATCTTGACAGTCACTTGCTAAATTAATGAAAAATGATATTTTTAAAATTTCCTATTTTGCGTAATTCGATCCTGCGATTCCCTAGAGCAAGGAATAATTTCGCTAAAACTCATTAGTATAAATCAAAAGTAAACTGCCTGGATATATTTCATTTTGATAGTCGCTTGCTAAATTAATGGAAAATGATATTTTTTAAATTTCCTATTTTGTTTAATACGACCCTGCTATCCCCTAGAGCAAGGAATAATTTCGCCAGAACCCGTAAGTATGCATCAAAAGTAAGCTGCCTGGATAGAGTTTCTCTTGACAATCGTTTGCTAAAATAATGAAATATGATATTTTTTAAATTTCCCATTTTGCGTAATACGACCCTGCTATCCCCTGGAGCAAGAAATAATTTCGCTAAAACGCTTTAGCATACATCAAAAGTAAACTGCCTGGATAGATTTTATCTTGACAGTCGCTTGCTAAATTATTGAAAAATGATATTTTTTAAATTTCCTATTTTGCGTAATACGACCCTGCTATTCCCTAGAGCAAGGAATAATTTCGCTAAAACGCATTAGTATAAATCAAAAGTAAACTGCCTGGATAGATTTCATTTTGATAGTCGCTTGCTAAATTAATGGAAATTGATATTTTTAAAATTTCCTATTTTGCGTAATACGACCCTGCTATTCCCTAGAGCAAAGGAATAATTTCGCTGAAACGCATTAGTATAAATCAAAAGTAAACTGCCTGAATAGATTTCATTTTGATAGTCGCTTGCTAAATTAATGGAAAATGATATTTTTTAAATTTCCTATTTTGCGTAATACGACCCTGCTATTCCCTAGAGCAAGGAATAATTCCGCTGAAACGCATTAGTATAAATCAAAAGTAAACTGCCTGGATATATTTCATTTTGATAGTCGCTTGCTAAATGAATGGAAAATGATATTTTTTAAATTTCCTATTTTGCGTAATACGACCCTGCTATCCCCTAGAGCAAGGAATAATTTCGCTAAAACGCATTAGTATAGATTAATAGTAAACTGCCTGGATAGATTTCATTTTGATAGTCGCTTGCTAAATTAATGAAAAATGATATTTTTAAAATTTCCTATTTTGCGTAATACGACCCTGCTATCCCCTAGAGCAAGGAATAATTTCGCTAAAACGCATTAGTATAAATCAAAAGTAAACTGCCTGGATAGATTTCATTTTGATAGTCGCTTGCTAAATTAATGGAAAATGATATTTTTAAAATTTCCTATTTTGCGTAATACGACCCTGCTATCCCCCAAAGCGAGGAATATTCCCGCTAAAACGCATTAGTATACATCGAACGTAAACTGTCTGGATAGATTTTATCTTCACAGTCGCTTGCTAAATTAATGAAAAATGATATTTTTTAAATTTCCTATTTTGCGTAATACGATCCTGCTATCCCCTAGAGCAAGGAATAATTTTACTAAAACGCATTAGTATACATCAAAAGTAAACTGCCTGGATAGATTTCATCTTGACAGTCACTTACTAAATTAATGAAAAATGATATTTTTAAAATTTCCTATTTTGCGTAATACGACCCTGCTATTCCCTAGAGCAAGGAATAATTTCGCTAAAACGCATTAGTATAAATCAAAAGTAAACTGCCTGGATAGATTTCATTTTGATAGTCGCTTGCTAAATTAATAGAAAATGATATTTTTAAAATTTCCTATTTTGCGTAATACGACCCTGCTATTCCCTAGAGCAAGGAATAATTTCGCTAAAACGCATTAGTATAAATTAAAATTAAACTGCCTGGATAGATTTCATTTTGATAGTCGCTTGCTAAATTAATTGTAAAATGATATTTTTTAAATTTCCTATTTTGCGTAATACGACCCTGCTATTCCCTAGAGCAAGGAATAATTTCGCTGAAACGCATTAGTATAAATCAAAAGTAAACTGCCTGGATATATTTCATTTTGATAGTCGCTTGCTAAATGAATGGAAAATGATATTTTTTAAATTTCCTATTTTGCGTAATACGACCCTGCTATTCCCTAGAGCAAGGAATAATTTCGCTAAAACGCATTAGTATAAATTAAAAGTAAACTGCCTGGATAGATTTCATTTTGATAGTCGCTTGCTAAATTAATGGAAAATGATATTTTTTAAATTTCCTATTTTGCGTAATACGACCCTGCTATCCCCTAGAGCAAGGAATAATTTCGCTAAAACGCATTAGTATAAATCAAAAGTAAACTGCCTGGATATATTTCATTTTGATAGTCGCTTGCTAAATGAATGGAAAATGATATTTTTTAAATTTCCTATTTTGCGTAATACGACCCTGCTATTCCCTAGAGCAAGGAATAATTTCGCTAAAACGCATTAGTATAAATTAAAAGTAAACTGCCTGGATAGATTTCATTTTGATAGTCGCTTGCTAAATTAATGGAAAATGATATTTTTTAAATTTCCTATTTTGCGTAATACGACCCTGCTATCCCCTAGAGCAAGGAATAATTTCGCTAAAACGCATTAGCATAAATCAAAAGTAAACTGCCTGGATAGATTTCATTTTGATAGTCGCTTGCTAAATTAATGGAAAATGATATTTTTTAAATTTCCTATTTTGCGTAATACGACCCTGCTATCCCCTAGGGCAAGGAATAATTTAGCTAAAACCCGTTAGTATACATCAAAAGTAAGCTGCCTGGATAGATTTTCTCTTGACAAGCGTTTGCTAAAATAATGAAATATGATATTTTTTAAATTTCCTATTTTGCGTAATACGACCCTGCTATCCCCCAAAGCGAGGAATATTCCCGCTAAAACGCATTAGAATACATCGAAAGTACCCTGTCTGTATAGATTTCATCTTGACAGTCACTTGCTAAATTAATGAAAAATGATATTTTTAAAATTTCCTATTTTGCGTAATACGACCCTGCTATCCCCCAAAGCGAGGAATATTCCCGCTGAAACGCATTAGTATACATCGAAAGTAGACTGTCTGGATAGATTTTATCTTCACAGTCGCTTGCTAAATTAATGAAAAATGATATTTTTTAAATTTCCTATTTTGGGTAATACGACCCTGCTATTCCCTAGAGCAAGGAATAATTTCGCTAAAACGCATTAGTATACATCAAATGTAAACTGCCTGGATAGATTTCATCTTGACAGTCGCTTGCTAAATTAATGGAAAATAATATTTTTTTAAATTTCCTATTTTGCGTAATACGACCCTGCTATTCCCCAGAGCAAAGAATAATTTCGCTAAAACAAGTTAGTATAAATCATAAGTAAACTGCCTGGATAGATTTCATTTTGATAGTCGCTTGCTAAATTAATGGAAAATGATATTTTTTAAATTTCCTATTTTGGGTAATACGACCCTGCTATTCCCTAGAGCAAGGAATAATTTCGCTAAAACGCATTAGTATAAATCAAAAGTAAACTGCCTGGATAGATTTCATTTTGATAGTCGCTTGCTAAATTAATGGAAAATGATATTTTTTAAATTTCCTATTTTGCGTAATACGACCCTGCTATCCCCCAAAGCGAGGAATATTCCCGCTAAAACGCATTAGTATACATCGAAAGTAAACTGTCTGGATAGATTTTATCTTCACAGTCGCTTGCTAAATAATGAAAAATGATATTTTTTAAATTTCCTATTTTGCGTAATACGATCCTGCTATCCCCTAGAGCAAGCTATAATTTCGCTAAAACGCATTAGTATACATCAAATGTAAACTGCCTGGATAGATTTCATCTTGACAGTCACTTGCTAAATTAATGAAAAATGATATTTTTTAAATTTCCTATTTTGCGTAATACGATCCTGCTATCCCCTAGGGCAAGGAATAATTTCGCTAAAACGCATTAGTATACATCAAATGTAAACTGCCTGGATAGATTTTATCTTCACAGTCGCTTGCTAAATTAATGAAAAATGATATTTTTTAAATTTCCTATTTTGCGTAATACGATCCTGCTATCCCCTAGAGCAAGGAATAATTTCGCTGAAACGCATTAGTATAAATCAAAAGTAAACTGCCTGGATAGATTTCATTTTGATAGTCGCTTGCTAAATTAATGAAAAATGATATTTTTAAAATTTCCTATTTTGCGTAATACGACCCTGCTATCCCCTAGAGCAAGGAATAATTTCGCTAAAACGCATTAGTATAAATCAAAAGTAAACTGCCTGGATAGATTTCATTTTGATAGTCGCTTGCTAAATTAATGGAAAATGATATTTTTTAAATTTCCTATTTTGCGTAATACGACCCTGCTATCCCCTAGAGCAAGGAATAATTTCGCTAAAACGCATTAGTATAAATCAAAAGTAAACTGCCTGGATAGATTTCATTTTGATAGTCGCTTGCTAAATTAATGAAAAATGATATTTTTAAAATTTCCTATTTTGCGTAATACGACCCTGCTATCCCCCAAAGCGAGGAATATTCCCGCTGAAACGCATTAGTATACATCGAAAGTAAACTGTCTGGATAGATTTTATCTTCACAGTCGCTTGCTAAATTAATGAAAAATGATATTTTTTAAATTTCCTATTTTGCGTAATACGATCCTGCTATCCCCTAGAGCAAGGAATAATTTTACTAAAACGCATTAGTATACATCAAAAGTAAACTGCCTGGATAGATTTCATCTTGACAGTCACTTACTAAATTAATGAAAAATGATATTTTTAAAATTTCCTATTTTGCGTAATACGACCCTGCTATTCCCTAGAGCAAGGAATAATTTCGCTAAAACGCATTAGTATAAATCAAAAGTAAACTGCCTGGATAGATTTCATTTTGATAGTCGCTTGCTAAATTAATAGAAAATGATATTTTTAAAATTTCCTATTTTGCGTAATACGACCCTGCTATTCCCTAGAGCAAGGAATAATTTCTCTAAAACGCATTAGTATAAATCAAAAGTAAACTGCCTGGATAGATTTCATTTTGATAGTCGCTTGCTAAATTAATGGAAAATGATATTTTTTAAATTTCCTATTTTGCGTAATACGACCCTGCTATTCCCTAGAGCAAGGAATAATTTCGCTGAAACGCATTAGTATAAATCAAAAGTAAACTGCCTGGATATATTTCATTTTGATAGTCGCTTGCTAAATGAATGGAAAATGATATTTTTTAAATTTCCTATTTTGCGTAATACGACCCTGCTATTCCCTAGAGCAAGGAATAATTTCGCTAAAACGCATTAGTATAAATTAAAAGTAAACTGCCTGGATAGATTTCATTTTGATAGTCGCTTGCTAAATTAATGGAAAATGATATTTTTTAAATTTCCTATTTTGCGTAATACGACCCTGCTATCCCCTAGAGCAAGGAATAATTTCGCTAAAACGCATTAGTATAAATCAAAAGTAAACTGCCTGGATAGATTTCATTTTGATAGTCGCTTGCTAAATTAATGGAAAATGATATTTTTTAAATTTCCTATTTTGCGTAATACGACCCTGCTATCCCCCAAAGCGAGGAATATTCCCGCTAAAACGCATTAGTATACATCGAAAGTAAACTGTCTGGATAGATTTTATCTTCACAGTCGCTTGCTAAATTAATGAAAAATGATATTTTTTAAATTTCCTATTTTGCGTAATACGATCCTGCTATCCCCTAGAG
Organism: Lochmaea crataegi; assembly: GCA_947563755.1. Taxonomy (NCBI): domain Eukaryota; kingdom Metazoa; phylum Arthropoda; class Insecta; order Coleoptera; family Chrysomelidae; genus Lochmaea; species Lochmaea crataegi. The sequence continues at coordinate 55,991,221 of OX387422.1, read as the reverse complement.
CAAGGAATAATTTCGCTAAAACGCATTAGTATACATCAAATGTAAACTGCCTGGATAGATTTCATCTTGACAGTCACTTGCTAAATTAATGAAAAATGATATTTTTTAAATTTCCTATTTTGCGTAATACGATCCTGCTATCCCCTAGAGCAAGGAATAATTTCGCTAAAACGCATTTGTATACATCAAATGTAAACTGCCTGGATAGATTTTATCTTCACAGTCGCTTGCTAAATTAATGAAAAATGATATTTTTTAAATTTCCTATTTTGCGTAATACGATCCTGCTATCCCCTAGAGCAAGGAATAATTTCGCTAAAACAAGTTAGTATAAATCATAAGTAAACTGCCTGGATAAATTTCATTTTGATAGTCGCTTGCTAAATTAATGGAAAATGATATTTTTTAAATTTCCTATTTTGCGTAATACGACCCTGCTATCCCCTAGAGCAAGGAATAATTTCGCTAAAACGCATTAGTATAAATCAAAAGTAAACTGCCTGGATAGATTTCATTTTGATAGTCGCTTGCTAAATTAATGAAAAATGATATTTTTAAAATTTCCTATTTTGCGTAATACGACCCTGCTATCCCCCAAAGCGAGGAATATTCCCGCTAAAACGCATTAGTATACATCGAAAGTAAACTGTCTGGATAGATTTTATCTTCACAGTCGCTTGCTAAATTATTGAAAAATGATATTTTTTAAATTTCCTATTTTGCGTAATACGACCCTGCTATCCCCTAAAACAAGGAATAATTTCGCTAAAACTCATTAGTATAAATCAAAAGTAAACTGCCTGGATATATTTCATTTTGATAGTCGCTTGCTAAATTAATGGAAAATGATATTTTTTAAATTTCCTATTTTGTTTAATACGACCCTGCTATCCCCTAGAGCAAGGAATAATTTCGCCAGAACCCGTAAGTATGCATCAAAAGTAAGCTGCCTGGATAGAGTTTCTCTTGACAATCGTTTGCTAAAATAATGAAATATGATATTTTTTAAATTTCCCATTTTGCGTAATACGACCCTGCTATCCCCTGGAGCAAGAAATAATTTCGCTAAAACGCATTAGTATAAATCAAAAGTAAACTGCCTGGATAGATTTCATTTTGATAGTCGCTTGCTAAATTAATGGAAAATGATATTTTTAAAATTTCCTATTTTGCGTAATACGACCCTGCTATTCCCTAGAGCAAGGAATAATTTCGCTGAAACGCATTAGTATAAATCAAAAGTAAACTGCCTGAATAGATTTCATTTTGATAGTCGCTTGCTAAATTAATGGAAAATGATATTTTTTAAATTTCCTATTTTGCGTAATACGACCCTGCTATTCCCTAGAGCAAGGAATAATTCCGCTGAAACGCATTAGTATAAATCAAAAGTAAACTGCCTGGATATATTTCATTTTGATAGTCGCTTGCTAAATGAATGGAAAATGATATTTTTTAAATTTCCTATTTTGCGTAATACGACCCTGCTATTCCCTAGAGCAAGGAATAATTTCGCTAAAATGCATTAGTATAGATTAAAAGTAAACTGCCTGGATAGATTTCATTTTGATAGTCGCTTGCTAAATTAATGGAAAATGATATTTTTTAAATTTCCTATTTTGCGTAATACGACCCTGCTATCCCCCAAAGCGAGGAATATTCCCGCTAAAACGCATTAGTATACATCGAAAGTAAACTGTCTGGATAGATTTTATCTTCACAGTCGCTTGCTAAATAATGAAAAATGATATTTTTTAAATTTCCTATTTTGCGTAATACGATCCTGCTATCCCCTAGAGCAAGCTATAATTTCGCTAAAACGCATTAGTATACATCAAATGTAAACTGCCTGGATAGATTTCATCTTGACAGTCACTTGCTAAATTAATGAAAAATGATATTTTTTAAATTTCCTATTTTGCGTAATACGATCCTGCTATCCCCTAGGGCAAGGAATAATTTCGCTAAAACGCATTAGTATACATCAAATGTAAACTGCCTGGATAGATTTTATCTTCACAGTCGCTTGCTAAATTAATGAAAAATGATATTTTTTAAATTTCCTATTTTGCGTAATACGATCCTGCTATCCCCTGGAGCAAGGAATAATTTCGCTGAAACGCATTAGTATAAATCAAAAGTAAACTGCCTGGATAGATTTCATTTTGATAGTCGCTTGCTAAATTAATGGAAAATGATATTTTTTAAATTTCCTATTTTGCGTAATACGACCCTGCTATTCCCTAGAGCAAGGAATAATTTCACTAAAACGCATTAGTATAGATTAAAAGTAAACTGCCTGGATAGATTTCATTTTGATAGTCGCTTGCTAAATTAATGAAAAATGATATTTTTAAAATTTCCTATTTTGCGTAATACGACCCTGCTATCCCCTAGAGCAAGGAATAATTTCGCTAAAACGCATTAGTATAAATCAAAAGTAAACTGCCTGGATAGATTTCATTTTGATAGTCGCTTGCTAAATTAATGGAAAATGATATTTTTTAAATTTCCTATTTTGCGTAATACGACCCTGCTATCCCCTAGAGCAAGGAATAATTTCGCTAAAACGCATTAGTATAAATCAAAAGTAAACTGCCTGGATAGATTTCATTTTGATAGTCGCTTGCTAAATTAATGAAAAATGATATTTTTAAAATTTCCTATTTTGCGTAATACGACCCTGCTATCCCCCAAAGCGAGGAATATTCCCGCTGAAACGCATTAGTATACATCGAAAGTAAACTGTCTGGATAGATTTTATCTTCACAGTCGCTTGCTAAATTAATGAAAAATGATATTTTTTAAATTTCCTATTTTGCGTAATACGATCCTGCTATCCCCTAGAGCAAGGAATAATTTTACTAAAACGCATTAGTATACATCAAAAGTAAACTGCCTGGATAGATTTCATCTTGACAGTCACTTACTAAATTAATGAAAAATGATATTTTTAAAATTTCCTATTTTGCGTAATACGACCCTGCTATTCCCTAGAGCAAGGAATAATTTCGCTAAAACGCATTAGTATAAATCAAAAGTAAACTGCCTGGATAGATTTCATTTTGATAGTCGCTTGCTAAATTAATAGAAAATGATATTTTTAAAATTTCCTATTTTGCGTAATACGACCCTGCTATTCCCTAGAGCAAGGAATAATTTCGCTAAAACGCATTAGTATAAATCAAAAGTAAACTGCCTGGATAGATTTCATTTTGATAGTCGCTTGCTAAATTAATGGAAAATGATATTTTTTAAATTTCCTATTTTGCGTAATACGACCCTGCTATTCCCTAGAGCAAGGAATAATTTCGCTGAAACGCATTAGTATAAATCAAAAGTAAACTGCCTGGATATATTTCATTTTGATAGTCGCTTGCTAAATGAATGGAAAATGATATTTTTTAAATTTCCTATTTTGCGTAATACGACCCTGCTATTCCCTAGAGCAAGGAATAATTTCGCTAAAACGCATTAGTATAAATTAAAAGTAAACTGCCTGGATAGATTTCATTTTGATAGTCGCTTGCTAAATTAATGGAAAATGATATTTTTTAAATTTCCTATTTTGCGTAATACGACCCTGCTATCCCCCAAAGCGAGGAATATTCCCGCTAAAACGCATTAGTATACATCGAAAGTAAACTGTCTGGATAGATTTTATCTTCACAGTCGCTTGCTAAATTAATGAAAAATGATATTTTTTAAATTTCCTATTTTGCGTAATACGATCCTGCTATCCCCTAGAGCAAGGAATAATTTCGCTAAAACGCATTAGTATACATCAAATGTAAACTGCCTGGATAGATTTCATCTTGACAGTCACTTGCTAAATTAATGAAAAATGATATTTTTTAAATTTCCTATTTTGCGTAATACGATCCTGCTATCCCCTAGAGCAAGGAATAATTTCGCTAAAACGCATTTGTATACATCAAATGTAAACTGCCTGGATAGATTTTATCTTCACAGTCGCTTGCTAAATTAATGAAAAATGATATTTTTTAAATTTCCTATTTTGCGTAATACGATCCTGCTATCCCCTAGAGCAAGGAATAATTTCGCTAAAACAAGTTAGTATAAATCATAAGTAAACTGCCTGGATAGATTTCATTTTGATAGTCGCTTGCTAAATTAATGGAAAATGATATTTTTTAAATTTCCTATTTTGCGTAATACGACCCTGCTATCCCCTAGAGCAAGGAATAATTTCGCTAAAACGCATTAGTATAAATCAAAAGTAAACTGCCTGGATAGATTTCATTTTGATAGTCGCTTGCTAAATTAATGAAAAATGATATTTTTAAAATTTCCTATTTTGCGTAATACGACCCTGCTATCCCCCAAAGCGAGGAATATTCCCGCTAAAACGCATTAGTATACATCGAAAGTAAACTGTCTGGATAGATTTTATCTTCACAGTCGCTTGCTAAATTATTAAAAAATGATATTTTTTAAATTTCCTATTTTGCGTAATACGACCCTGCTATCCCCTAAAACAAGGAATAATTTCGCTAAAGCAAGTTAGAATACATCAGAAGTAAGCTGCCTGGATAGATTTCATCTTAACAGTCGCTTGCTAAATTAATGAAAAATGATATTTTTAAAATTTCCTATTTTGCGTAATACGATCCTGCGATTCCCTAGAGCAAGGAATAATTTCGCTAAAACTCATTAGTATAAATCAAAAGTAAACTGCCTGGATATATTTCATTTTGATAGTCGCTTGCTAAATTAATGGAAAATGATATTTTTTAAATTTCCTATTTTGTTTAATACGACCCTGCTATCCCCTAGAGCAAGGAATAATTTCGCCAGAACCCGTAAGTATGCATCAAAAGTAAGCTGCCTGGATAGAGTTTCTCTTGACAATCGTTTGCTAAAATAATGAAATATGATATTTTTTAAATTTCCCATTTTGCGTAATACGACCCTGCTATCCCCTGGAGCAAGAAATAATTTCGCTAAAACGCTTTAGCATACATCAAAAGTAAACTGCCTGGATAGATTTTATCTTGACAGTCGCTTGCTAAATTATTGAAAAATGATATTTTTTAAATTTCCTATTTTGCGTAATACGACCCTGCTATTCCCTAGAGCAAGGAATAATTTCGCTAAAACGCATTAGTATAAATCAAAAGTAAACTGCCTGGATAGATTTCATTTTGATAGTCGCTTGCTAAATTAATGGAAAATGATATTTTTAAAATTTCCTATTTTGCGTAATACGACCCTGCTATTCCCTAGAGCAAGGAATAATTTCGCTGAAACGCATTAGTATAAATCAAAAATAAACTGCCTGAATAGATTTCATTTTGATAGTCGCTTGCTAAATTAATGGAAAATGATATTTTTTAAATTTCCTATTTTGCGTAATACGACCCTGCTATTCCCTAGAGCAAGGAATAATTCCGCTGAAACGCATTAGTATAAATCAAAAGTAAACTGCCTGGATATATTTCATTTTGATAGTCGCTTGCTAAATGAATGGAAAATGATATTTTTTAAATTTCCTATTTTGCGTAATACGACCCTGCTATTCCCTAGAGCAAGGAATAATTTCGCTAAAATGCATTAGTATAGATTGAAAGTAAACTGCCTGGATAGATTTCATTTTGATAGTCGCTTGCTAAATTAATGAAAAATGATATTTTTAAAATTTCCTATTTTGCGTAATACGACCCTGCTATCCCCTAGAGCAAGGAATAATTTCGCTAAAACGCATTAGTATACATCGAACGTAAACTGTCTGGATAGATTTTATCTTCACAGTCGCTTGCTAAATTAATGAAAAATGATATTTTTTAAATTTCCTATTTTGCGTAATACGATCCTGCTATCCCCTAGAGCAAGGAATAATTTCGCTAAAACGCATTAGTATACATCGAACGTAAACTGTCTGGATAGATTTTATCTTCACAGTCGCTTGCTAAATTAATGAAAAATGATATTTTTTAAATTTCCTATTTTGCGTAATACGATCCTGCTATCCCCTAGAGCAAGGAATAATTTTACTAAAACGCATTAGTATACATCAAAAGTAAACTGCCTGGATAGATTTCATCTTGACAGTCACTTACTAAATTAATGAAAAATGATATTTTTAAAATTTCCTATTTTGCGTAATACGACCCTGCTATTCCCTAGAGCAAGGAATAATTTCGCTAAAACGCATTAGTATAAATCAAAAGTAAACTGCCTGGATAGATTTCATTTTGATAGTCGCTTGCTAAATTAATAGAAAATGATATTTTTAAAATTTCCTATTTTGCGTAATACGACCCTGCTATTCCCTAGAGCAAGGAATAATTTCGCTAAAACGCATTAGTATAAATCAAAAGTAAACTGCCTGGATAGATTTCATTTTGATAGTCGCTTGCTAAATTAATGGAAAATGATATTTTTTAAATTTCCTATTTTGCGTAATACGACCCTGCTATTCCCTAGAGCAAGGAATACTTTCGCTGAAACGCATTAGTATAAATCAAAAGTAAACTGCCTGGATATATTTCATTTTGATAGTCGCTTGCTAAATGAATGGAAAATGATATTTTTTAAATTTCCTATTTTGCGTAATACGACCCTGCTATTCCCTAGAGCAAGGAATAATTTCGCTAAAACGCATTAGTATAAATTAAAAGTAAACTGCCTGGATAGATTTCATTTTGATAGTCGCTTGCTAAATGAATGGAAAATGATATTTTTTAAATTTCCTATTTTGCGTAATACGACCCTGCTATTCCCTAGAGCAAGGAATAATTTCGCTAAAACGCATTAGTATAAATTAAAAGTAAACTGCCTGGATAGATTTCATTTTGATAGTCGCTTGCTAAATGAATGGAAAATGATATTTTTTAAATTTCCTATTTTGCGTAATACGACCCTGCTATTCCCTAGAGCAAGGAATAATTTCGCTAAAACGCATTAGTATAAATCAAAAGTAAACTGCCTGGATAGATTTCATTTTGATAGTCGCTTGCTAAATTAATGGAAAATGATATTTTTTAAATTTCCTATTTTGCGTAATACGACCCTGCTATTCCCTAGAGCAAGGAATAATTTCGCTGAAACGCATTAGTATAAATCAAAAGTAAACTGCCTGGATATATTTCATTTTGATAGTCGCTTGCTAAATGAATGGAAAATGATATTTTTTAAATTTCCTATTTTGCGTAATACGACCCTGCTATTCCCTAGAGCAAGGAATAATTTCGCTAAAACGCATTAGTATAAATTAAAAGTAAACTGCCTGAATAGATTTCATTTTGATAGTCGCTTGCTAAATTAATGGAAAATGATATTTTTTAAATTTCCTATTTTGCGTAATACGACCCTGCTATTCCCTAGAGCAAGGAATAATTTCGCTGAAACGCATTAGTATAAATCAAAAGTAAACTGCCTGGATATATTTCATTTTGATAGTCGCTTGCTAAATGAATGGAAAATGATATTTTTTAAATTTCCTATTTTGCGTAATACGACCCTGCTATTCCCTAGAGCAAGGAATAATTTCGCTAAAACCCATTAGTATAGATTAAAAGTAAACTGCCTGGATAGATTTCATTTTGATAGTCGCTTGCTAAATTAATGGAAAATGATATTTTTTAAATTTCCTATTTTGCGTAATACGACCCTGCTATTCCCTAGAGCAAGGAATAATTTCGCTGAAACGCATTAGTATAAATAAAGTAAACTGCCTGGATATATTTCATTTTGATAGTCGCTTGCTAAATTAATGGAAAATGATATTTTTTAAATTTCCTATTTTGCGTAATACGACCCTGCTATTCCCTAGAGCAAGGAATAATTTCGCTAAAACGCATTAGTATAAATTAAAAGTAAACTGCCTGGATAGATTTCATTTTGATAGTCGCTTGCTAAATTAATGGAAAATGATATTTTTTAAATTTCCTATTTTGCGTAATACGACCCTGCTATCCCCTAGGGCAAGGAATAATTTAGCTAAAACCCGTTAGTATACATCAAAAGTAAGCTGCCTGGATAGATTTTCTCTTGGCAAGCGTTTGCTAAAATAATGAAATATGATATTTCTTAAATTTCCTATTTTGCGTAATACGACCCTGCTATCCCCCAAAGCGAGGAATATTCCCGCTAAAACGCATTAGAATACATCGAAAGTACCCTGTCTGTATAGATTTCATCTTGACAGTCACTTGCTAAATTAATGAAAAATGATATTTTTAAAATTTCCTATTTTGCGTAATACGACCCTGCTATCCCCCAAAGCGAGGAATATTCCCGCTGAAACGCATTAGTATACATCGAAAGTAAACTGTCTGGATAGATTTTATCTTCACAGTCGCTTGCTAAATTAATGAAAAATGATATTTTTTAAATTTCCTATTTTGGGTAATACGACCCTGCTATTCCCTAGAGCAAGGAATAATTTCGCTAAAACGCATTAGTATACATCAAATGTAAACTGCCTGGATAGATTTCATCTTGACAGTCGCTTGCTAAATTAATGGAAAATAATATTTTTTTAAATTTCCTATTTTGCGTAATACGACCCTGCTATTCCCCAGAGCAAAGAATAATTTCGCTAAAACAAGTTAGTATAAATCATAAGTAAACTGCCTGGATAGATTTCATTTTGATAGTCGCTTGCTAAATTAATGGAAAATGATATTTTTTAAATTTCCTATTTTGGGTAATACGACCCTGCTATTCCCTAGAGCAAGGAATAATTTCGCTAAAACGCATTAGTATAAATCAAAAGTAAACTGCCTGGATAGATTTCATTTTGATAGTCGCTTGCTAAATTAATGGAAAATGATATTTTTTAAATTTCCCTATTTTGCGTAATACGACCCTGCTATCCCCCAAAGCGAGGAATATTCCCGCTAAAACGCATTAGTATACATCGAAAGTAAACTGTCTGGATAGATTTTATCTTCACAGTCGCTTGCTAAATAATGAAAAATGATATTTTTTAAATTTCCTATTTTGCGTAATACGATCCTGCTATCCCCTAGAGCAAGGAATAATTTCGCTAAAACGCATTAGTATACATCAAATGTAAACTGCCTGGATAGATTTCATCTTGACAGTCACTTGCTAAATTAATGAAAAATGATATTTTTTAAATTTCCTATTTTGCGTAATACGATCCTGCTATCCCCTAGGGCAAGGAATAATTTCGCTAAAACGCATTAGTATACATCAAATGTAAACTGCCTGGATAGATTTTATCTTCACAGTCGCTTGCTAAATTAATGAAAAATGATATTTTTTAAATTTCCTATTTTGCGTAATACGATCCTGCTATCCCCTAGAGCAAGGAATAATTTCGCTGAAACGCATTAGTATAAATCAAAAGTAAACTGCCTGGATAGATTTCATTTTGATAGTCGCTTGCTAAATTAATGGAAAATGATATTTTTTAAATTTCCTATTTTGCGTAATACGACCCTGCTATTCCCTAGAGCAAGGAATAATTTCACTAAAACGCATTAGTATAGATTAAAAGTAAACTGCCTGGATAGATTTCATTTTGATAGTCGCTTGCTAAATTAATGAAAAATGATATTTTTAAAATTTCCTATTTTGCGTAATACGACACTGCTATCCCCTAGAGCAAGGAATAATTTCGCTAAAACGCATTAGTATAAATCAAAAGTAAACTGCCTGGATAGATTTCATCTTGACAGTCACTTACTAAATTAATGAAAAATGATATTTTTAAAATTTCCTATTTTGCGTAATACGACCCTGCTATTCCCTAGAGCAAGGAATAATTTCGCTAAAACGCATTAGTATAAATCAAAAGTAAACTGCCTGGATAGATTTCATTTTGATAGTCGCTTGCTAAATTAATAGAAAATGATATTTTTAAAATTTCCTATTTTGCGTAATACGACCCTGCTATTCCCTAGAGCAAGGAATAATTTCGCTAAAACGCATTAGTATAAATCAAAAGTAAACTGCCTGGATAGATTTCATTTTGATAGTCGCTTGCTAAATTAATGGAAAATGATATTTTTTAAATTTCCTATTTTGCGTAATACGACCCTGCTATTCCCTAGAGCAAGGAATAATTTCGCTGAAACGCATTAGTATAAATCAAAAGTAAACTGCCTGGATATATTTCATTTTGATAGTCGCTTGCTAAATGAATGGAAAATGATATTTTTTAAATTTCCTATTTTGCGTAATACGACCCTGCTATTCCCTAGAGCAAGGAATAATTTCGCTAAAACGCATTAGTATAAATTAAAAGTAAACTGCCTGGATAGATTTCATTTTGATAGTCGCTTGCTAAATTAATGGAAAATGATATTTTTTAAATTTCCTATTTTGCGTAATACGACCCTGCTATCCCCTAGAGCAAGGAATAATTTCGCTAAAACGCATTAGTATAAATCAAAAGTAAACTGCCTGGATAGATTTCATTTTGATAGTCGCTTGCTAAATTAATGGAAAATGATATTTTTTAAATTTCCTATTTTGCGTAATACGACCCTGCTATCCCCCAAAGCGAGGAATATTCCCGCTAAAACGCATTAGTATACATCGAAAGTAAACTGTCTGGATAGATTTTATCTTCACAGTCGCTTGCTAAATTAATGAAAAATGATATTTTTTAAATTTCCTATTTTGCGTAATACGATCCTGCTATCCCCTAGAGCAAGGAATAATTTTACTAAAACGCATTAGTATACATCAAAAGTAAACTGCCTGGATAGATTTCATCTTGACAGTCACTTACTAAATTAATGAAAAATGATATTTTTAAAATTTCCTATTTTGCGTAATACGACCCTGCTATTCCCTAGAGCAAGGAATATTCCCGCTAAAACGCATTAGTATACATCGAAAGTAAACTGTCTGGATAGATTTTATCTTCACAGTCGCTTGCTAAATTAATGAAAAATGATATTTTTTAAATTTCCTATTTTGCGTAATACGATCCTGCTATCCCCTAGAGCAAGGAATAATTTTACTAAAACGCATTAGTATACATCAAAAGTAAACTGCCTGGATAGATTTCATCTTGACAGTCACTTACTAAATTAATGAAAAATGATATTTTTAAAATTTCCTATTTTGCGTAATACGACCCTGCTATTCCCTAGAGCAAGGAATAATTTCGCTGAAACGCATTAGTATAAATCAAAAGTAAACTGCCTGGATATATTTCATTTTGATAGTCGCTTGCTAAATGAATGGAAAATGATATTTTTTAAATTTCCTATTTTGCGTAATACGACCCTGCTATTCCCTAGAGCAAGGAATAATTTCGCTGAAACGCATTAGTATAAATTAAAAGTAAACTGCCTGGATAGATTTCATTTTGATAGTCGCTTGCTAAATTAATGGAAAATGATATTTTTTAAATTTCCTGTTTTGCGTAATACGACCCTGCTATCCCCTAGAGCAAGGAATAATTTCGCTAAAACGCATTAGTATAAATCAAAAGTAAACTGCCTGGATAGATTTCATTTTGATAGTCGCTTGCTAAATTAATGGAAAATGATATTTTTTAAATTTCCTATTTTGCGTAATACGACCCTGCTATCCCCCAAAGCGAGGAATATTCCCGCTAAAACGCATTAGAATACATCGAAAGTACCCTGTCTGTATAGATTTCATCTTGACAGTCACTTGCTAAATTAATGAAAAATGATATTTTTAAAATTTCCTATTTTGCGTAATACGACCCTGCTATCCCCCAAAGCGAGGAATATTCCCGCTGAAACGCATTAGTATACATCGAAAGTAAACTGTCTGGATAGATTTTATCTTCACAGTCGCTTGCTAAATTAATGAAAAATGATATTTTTTAAATTTCCTATTTTGGGTAATACGACCCTGCTATTCCCTAGAGCAAGGAATAATTTCGCTAAAACGCATTAGTATACATCAAATGTAAACTGCCTGGATAGATTTCATCTTGACAGTCGCTTGCTAAATTAATGGAAAATAATATTTTTTTAAATTTCCTATTTTGCGTAATACGACCCTGCTATTCCCTAGAGCAAGGAATAATTTCGCTAAAACGCATTAGTATAAATCAAAAGTAAACTGCCTGGATAGATTTCATTTTGATAGTCGCTTGCTAAATTAATGGAAAATGATATTTTTTAAATTTCCCTATTTTGCGTAATACGACCCTGCTATCCCCCAAAGCGAGGAATATTCCCGCTAAAACGCATTAGTATACATCGAAAGTAAACTGTCTGGATAGATTTTATCTTCACAGTCGCTTGCTAAATTAATGGAAAATGATATTTTTTAAATTTCCTATTTTGCGTAATACGACCCTGCTATTCCCTAGAGCAAGGAATAATTTCGCTGAAACGCATTAGTATAAATCAAAAGTAAACTGCCTGGATATATTTCATTTTGATAGTCGCTTGCTAAATTAATGGAAAATGATATTTTTTAAATTTCCTATTTTGCGTAATACGACCCTGCTATTCCCTAGAGCAAGGAATAATTTCGCTGAAACGCATTAGTATAAATCAAAAGTAAACTGCCTGGATATATTTCATTTTGATAGTCGCTTGCTAAATGAATGGAAAATGATATTTTTTAAATTTCCTATTTTGCGTAATACGACCCTGCTATTCCCTAGAGCAAGGAATAATTTCGCTGAAACGCATTAGTATAAATCAAAAGTAAACTGCCTGGATAGATTTCATTTTGATAGTCGCTTGCTAAATTAATGGAAAATGATATTTTTTAAATTTCCTATTTTGCGTAATACGACCCTGCTATTCCCTAGAGCAAGGAATAATTTCACTAAAACGCATTAGTATAGATTAAAAGTAAACTGCCTGGATAGATTTCATTTTGATAGTCGCTTGCTAAATTAATGAAAAATGATATTTTTAAAATTTCCTATTTTGCGTAATACGACCCTGCTATCCCCTAGAGCAAGGAATAATTTCGCTAAAACGCATTAGTATAAATCAAAAGTAAACTGCCTGGATAGATTTCATCTTGACAGTCACTTACTAAATTAATGAAAAATGATATTTTTAAAATTTCCTATTTTGCGTAATACGACCCTGCTATTCCCTAGAGCAAGGAATAATTTCGCTAAAACGCATTAGTATAAATCAAAAGTAAACTGCCTGGATAGATTTCATTTTGATAGTCGCTTGCTAAATTAATAGAAAATGATATTTTTAAAATTTCCTATTTTGCGTAATACGACCCTGCTATTCCCTAGAGCAAGGAATAATTTCGCTAAAACGCATTAGTATAAATCAAAAGTAAACTGCCTGGATAGATTTCATTTTGATAGTCGCTTGCTAAATTAATGGAAAATGATATTTTTTAAATTTCCTATTTTGCGTAATACGACCCTGCTATTCCCTAGAGCAAGGAATAATTTCGCTGAAACGCATTAGTATAAATCAAAAGTAAACTGCCTGGATATATTTCATTTTGATAGTCGCTTGCTAAATGAATGGAAAATGATATTTTTTAAATTTCCTATTTTGCGTAATACGACCCTGCTATTCCCTAGAGCAAGGAATAATTTCGCTAAAACGCATTAGTATAAATTAAAAGTAAACTGCCTGGATAGATTTCATTTTGATAGTCGCTTGCTAAATTAATGGAAAATGATATTTTTTAAATTTCCTATTTTGCGTAATACGACCCTGCTATCCCCTAGAGCAAGGAATAATTTCGCTAAAACGCATTAGTATAAATCGAAAGTAAACTGCCTGGATAGATTTCATTTTGATAGTCGCTTGCTAAATTAATGGAAAATGATATTTTTTAAATTTCCTATTTTGCGTAATACGACCCTGCTATCCCCCAAAGCGAGGAATATTCCCGCTAAAACGCATTAGTATACATCGAAAGTAAACTGTCTGGATAGATTTTATCTTCACAGTCGCTTGCTAAATTAATGAAAAATGATATTTTTTAAATTTCCTATTTTGCGTAATACGATCCTGCTATCCCCTAGAGCAAGGAATAATTTTACTAAAACGCATTAGTATACATCAAAAGTAAACTGCCTGGATAGATTTCATCTTGACAGTCACTTACTAAATTAATGAAAAATGATATTTTTAAAATTTCCTATTTTGCGTAATACGACCCTGCTATTCCCTAGAGCAAGGAATAATTTCGCTAAAACGCATTAGTATAAATCAAAAGTAAACTGCCTGGATAGATTTCATTTTGATAGTCGCTTGCTAAATTAATGGAAAATGATATTTTTTAAATTTCCTATTTTGCGTAATACGACCATGCTATTCCCTAGAGCAAGGAATAATTTCGCTGAAACGCATTAGTATAAATCAAAAGTAAACTGCCTGGATATATTTCATTTTGATAGTCGCTTGCTAAATTAATGGAAAATGATATTTTTTAAATTTCCTATTTTGCGTAATACGACCCTGCTATTCCCTAGAGCAAGGAATAATTTCGCTGAAACGCATTAGTATAAATCAAAAGTAAACTGCCTGGATATATTTCATTTTGATAGTCGCTTGCTAAATGAATGGAAAATGATATTTTTTAAATTTCCTATTTTGCGTAATACGACCCTGCTATTCCCTAGAGCAAGGAATAATTTCGCTGAAACGCATTAGTATAAATTAAAAGTAAACTGCCTGGATAGATTTCATTTTGATAGTCGCTTGCTAAATTAATGGAAAATGATATTTTTTAAATTTCCTATTTTGCGTAATACGACCCTGCTATCCCCTAGAGCAAGGAATAATTTCGCTAAAACGCATTAGTATAAATCAAAAGTAAACTGCCTGGATAGATTTCATTTTGATAGTCGCTTGCTAAATTAATGGAAAATGATATTTTTCAAATTTCCTATTTTGCGTAATACGACCCTGCTATCCCCCAAAGCGAGGAATATTCCCGCTAAAACGCATTAGTATACATCGAAAGTAAACTGCCTGGATAGATTTCATCTTGACAGTCACTTGCTAAATTAATGAAAAATGATATTTTTTAAATTTCCTATTTTGCGTAATACGATCCTGCTATCCCCTAGAGCAAGGAATAATTTCGCTAAAACGCATTAGTATAAAACAAAAGTAAACTGCCTGGATAGATTTCATTTTGATAGTCGCTTGCTAAATTAATGGAAAATGATATTTTTTAAATTTCCTATTTTGCGTAATACGACCCTGCTATTCCCTAGAGCAAGGAATAATTTCGCTGAAACGCATTAGTATAAATCAAAAGTAAACTGCCTGGATAGATTTCATTTTGATAGTCGCTTGCTAAATTAATGGAAAATGATATTTTTAAAATTTCCTATTTTGCGTAATACGACCCTGCTATCCCCTAGAGCAAGGAATAATTTCGCTAAAACGCATTAGTATAAATCAAAAGTAAACTGCCTGGATAGATTTCATCTTGACAGTCACTTGCTAAATTAATGAAAAATGATATTTTTAAAATTTCCTATTTTGCGTAATACGACCCTGCTATCCCCCAAAGCGAGGAATATTCCCGCTAAAACGCATTAGTATACATCGAAAGTAAACTGTCTGGATAGATTTTATCTTCACAGTCGCTTGCTAAATTAATGAAAAATGATATTTTTTAAATTTCCTATTTTTCGTAATACGATCCTGCTATCCCCTAGAGCAAGGAATAATTTCGCTAAAACGCATTAGTATAAAACAAAAGTAAACTGCCTGGATAGATTTCATTTTGATAGTCGCTTGCTAAATTAATGGAAAATGATATTTTTTAAATTTCCTATTTTGCGTAATACGACCCTGCTATTCCCTAGAGCAAGGAATAATTTCGCTGAAACGCATTAGTATAAATCAAAAGTAAACTGCCTGGATAGATTTCATTTTGATAGTCGCTTGCTAAATTAATGGAAAATGATATTTTTAAAATTTCCTATTTTGCGTAATACGACCCTGCTATCCCCTAGAGCAAGGAATAATTTCGCTAAAACGCATTAGTATAAATCAAAAGTAAACTGCCTGGATAGATTTCATCTTGACAGTCACTTGCTAAATTAATGAAAAATGATATTTTTAAAATTTCCTATTTTGCGTAATACGACCCTGCTATCCCCCAAAGCGAGGAATATTCCCGCTAAAACGCATTAGTATACATCGAAAGTAAACTGTCTGGATAGATTTTATCTTCACAGTCGCTTGCTAAATTAATGAAAAATGATATTTTTTAAATTTCCTATTTTTCGTAATACGACCCTGCTATTCCCCAGAGCAAAGAATAATTTCGCTAAAACAAGTTAGTATAAATCATAAGTAAACTGCCTGGATAGATTTCATTTTGATAGTCACTTGCTAAATTAATGGAAAATGATATTTTTTAAATTTCCTATTTTGCGTAATACGACCCTGCTATTCCCTAGAGCAAGGAATAATTTCGCTAAAACGCATTAGTATAAATTAAAAGTAAACTGCCTGGATAGATTTCATTTTGATAGTCGCTTGCTAAATTAATGGAAAATGATATTTTTTAAATTTCCTATTTTGCGTAATACGACCCTGCTATTCCCTAGAGCAAGGAATAATTTCGCTAAAACGCATTAGTATAAATTAAAAGTAAACTGCCTGGATAGATTTCATTTTGATAGTCGCTTGCTAAATTAATGGAAAATGATATTTTTTAAATTTCCTATTTTGCGTAATACGACCCTGCTATTCCCTAGAGCAAGGAATAATTTCGCTAAAACGCATTAGTATAAATCAAAAGTAAACTGCCTGGATAGATTTCATTTTGATAGTCGCTTGCTAAATTAATAGAAAATGATATTTTTAAAATTTCCCATTTTGCGTAATACGACCCTGCTATTCCCTAGAGCAAGGAATAATTTCGCTAAAACGCATTAGTATAAATCAAAAGTAAACTGCCTGGATAGATTTCATTTTGATAGTCGCTTGCTAAATTAATGGAAAATGATATTTTTTAAATTTCCTATTTTGCGTAATACGACCCTGCTATTCCCTAGAGCAAGGAATAATTTCGCTGAAACGCATTAGTATAAATCAAAAGTAAACTGCCTGGATATATTTCATTTTGATAGTCGCTTGCTAAGTGAATGGAAAATGATATTTTTTAAATTTCCTATTTTGCGTAATACGACCCTGCTATTCCCTAGAGCAAGGAATAATTTCGCTAAAACGCATTAGTATAAATTAAAAGTAAACTGCCTGGATAGATTTCATTTTGATAGTCGCTTGCTAAATTAATGGAAAATGATATTTTTTAAATTTCCTATTTTGCGTAATACGACCCTGCTATCCCCTGGAGCAAGGAATAATTTCGCTAAAACGCATTAGTATAAATCAAAAGTAAACTGCCTGGATAGATTTCATTTTGATAGTCGCTTGCTAAATTAATGGAAAATGATATTTCTTAAATTTCCTATTTTGCGTACTACGACCCTGCTATCCCCCAAAGCGAGGAATATTCC
Source organism: Lochmaea crataegi (assembly GCA_947563755.1). Classification (NCBI taxonomy): domain Eukaryota; kingdom Metazoa; phylum Arthropoda; class Insecta; order Coleoptera; family Chrysomelidae; genus Lochmaea; species Lochmaea crataegi. The sequence continues at coordinate 55,973,808 of OX387422.1, read as the reverse complement.
CGCTAAAACGCATTAGTATACATCGAAAGTAAACTGCCTGGATAGATTTCATCTTGACAGTCACTTGCTAAATTAATGAAAAATGATATTTTTTAAATTTCCTATTTTGCGTAATACGATCCTGCTATCCCCTAGAGCAAGGAATAATTTCGCTAAAACGCATTTGTATACATCAAATGTAAACTGCCTGGATAGATTTTATCTTCACAGTCGCTTGCTAAATTAATGAAAAATGATATTTTTTAAATTTCCTATTTTGCGTAATACGATCCTGCTATCCCCTAGAGCAAGGAATAATTTCGCCAGAACCCGTTAGTATGCATCAAAAGTAAGCTGCCTGGATAGAGTTTCTCTTGACAATCGTTTGCTAAAATAATGAAATATGATATTTTTTAAATTTCCCATTTTGCGTAATACGACCCTGCTATTCCCTAGAGCAAGGAATAATTTCGCTGAAACGCATTAGTATAAATCAAAAGTAAACTGCCTGGATAGATTTCATTTTGATAGTCGCTTGCTAAATTAATGGAAAATGATATTTTTAAAATTTCCTATTTTGCGTAATACGACCCTGCTATTCCCTAGAGCAAGGAATAATTTCGCTGAAACGCATTAGTATAAATCAAAAGTAAACTGCCTGGATAGATTTCATTTCGATAGTCGCTTGCTAAATTAATGGAAAATGATATTTTTTAAATTTCCTATTTTGCGTAATACGACCCTGCTATTCCCTAGAGCAAGGAATAATTTCGCTAAAACGCATTAGTATAGATTAAAAGTAAACTGCCTGGATAGATTTCATTTTGATAGTCACTTGCTAAATTAATGAAAAATGATATTTTTAAAACTTCCTATTTTGCGTAATACGACCCTGCTATTCCCTAGAGCAAGGAATAATTTCGCTAAAACGCATTAGTATAAATCAAAAGTAAACTGCCTGGATAGATTTCATTTTGATAGTCGCTTGCTAAATTAATAGAAAATGATATTTTTAAAATTTCCTATTTTGCGTAATACGACCCTGCTATTCCCTAGAGCAAGGAATAATTTCGCTAAAACGCATTAGTATAAATCAAAAGTAAACTGCCTGGATAGATTTCATTTTGATAGTCGCTTGCTAAATTAATGGAAAATGATATTTTTTAAATTTCCTATTTTGCGTAATACGACCCTGCTATTCCCTAGAGCAAGGAATAATTTCGCTGAAACGCATTAGTATAAATCAAAAGTAAACTGCCTGGATATATTTCATTTTGATAGTCGCTTGCTAAATGAATGGAAAATGATGATTTTTAAATTTCCTATTTTGCGTAATACGACCCTGCTATTCCCTAGAGCAAGGAATAATTTCGCTGAAACGCATTAGTATAAATCAAAAGTAAACTGCCTGGATAGATTTCATTTTGATAGTCGCTTGCTAAATTAATAGAAAATGATATTTTTAAAATTTCCTATTTTGCGTAATACGACCCTGCTATTCCCTAGAGCAAGGAATAATTTCGCTAAAACGCATTAGTATAAATCAAAAGTAAACTGCCTGGATAGATTTCATTTTGATAGTCGCTTGCTAAATTAATGGAAAATGATATTTTTTAAATTTCCTATTTTGCGTAATACGACCCTGCTATTCCCTAGAGCAAGGAATAATTTCGCTGAAACGCATTAGTATAAATCAAAAGTAAACTGCCTGGATATATTTCATTTTGATAGTCGCTTGCTAAATGAATGGAAAATGATGATTTTTAAATTTCCTATTTTGCGTAATACGACCCTGCTATTCCCTAGAGCAAGGAATAATTTCGCTGAAACGCATTAGTATAAATCAAAAGTAAACTGCCGGGATAGATTTCATTTTGATAGTCGCTTGCTAAATTAATGGAAAATGATATTTTTTAAATTTCCTATTTTGCGTAATACGACCCTGCTATTCCCTAGAGCAAGGAATAATTTCGCTAAAACGCATTAGTATAAAACAAAAGTAAACTGCCTGGATAGATTTCATTTTGATAGTCGCTTGCTAAATTAATGGAAAATGATATTTTTTAAATTTCCTATTTTGCGTAATACGACCCTGCTATTCCCTAGAGCAAGGAATAATTTCGCTGAAACGCATTAGTATAAATCAAAAGTAAACTGCCTGGATAGATTTCATTTTGATAGTCGCTTGCTAAATTAATGGAAAATGATATTTTTAAAATTTCCTATTTTGCGTAATACGACCCTGCTATCCCCCAAAGCGAGGAATATTCCCGCTAAAACGCATTAGTATACATCGAAAGTAAACTGTCTGGATAGATTTTATCTTCACAGTCGCTTGCTAAATTAATGAAAAATGATATTTTTTAAATTTCCTATTTTGCGTAATACGATCCTGCTATCCCCTAGAGCAAGGAATAATTTCGCTAAAACGCATTAGTATACATCAAAAGTAAACTGCCTGGATAGATTTCATCTTGGCAGTCACTTGCTAAATTAATGAAAAATGATATTTTTAAAATTTCCTATTTTGCGTAATACGACCCTGCTATCCCCCAAAGCGAGGAATATTCCCGCTAAAACGCATTAGTATACATCGAAAGTAAACTGTCTGGATAGATTTTATCTTCACAGTCGCTTGCTAAATTAATGAAAAATGATATTTTTTAAATTTCCTATTTTGCGTAATACGATCCTGCTATCCCCTAGAGCAAGGAATAATTTCGCTAAAACGCATTAGTATACATCAAATGTAAACTGCCTGGATAGATTTCATCTTGACAGTCGCTTGCTAAATTAATGGAAAATAATATTTTTTTAAATTTCCTATTTTGCGTAATACGACCCTGCTATTCCCCAGAGCAAAGAATAATTTCGCTAAAACAAGTTATTATAAATCATAAGTAAACTGCCTGGATAGATTTCATTTTGATAGTCGCTTGCTAAATTAATGGAAAATGATATTTTTTAAATTTCCTATTTTGCGTAATACGACCCTGCTATTCCCTAGAGCAAGGAATAATTTCGCTAAAACGCATTAGTATAAATTAAAAGTAAACTGCCTGGATAGATTTCATTTTGATAGTCGCTTGCTAAATTAATGGAAAATGATATTTTTTAAATTTCCTATTTTGCGTAATACGACCCTGCTATTCCCTAGAGCAAGGAATAATTTCGCTAAAACGCATTAGTATAAATTAAAAGTAAACTGCCTGGATAGATTTCATTTTGATAGTCGCTTGCTAAATTAATGGAAAATGATATTTTTTAAATTTCCTATTTTGCGTAATACGACCCTGCTATTCCCTAGAGCAAGGAATAATTTCGCTAAAACGCATTAGTATAAATTAAAAGTAAACTGCCTGGATAGATTTCATTTTGATAGTCGCTTGCTAAATTAATGGAAAATGATATTTTTTAAATTTCCTATTTTGCGTAATACGACCCTGCTATTCCCTAGAGCAAGGAATAATTTCGCTAAAACGCATTAGTATAAATTAAAAGTAAACTGCCTGGATAGATTTCATTTTGATAGTCGCTTGCTAAATTAATGGAAAATGATATTTTTTAAATTTCCTATTTTGCGTAATACGACCCTGCTATTCCCTAGAGCAAGGAATAATTTCGCTAAAACGCATTAGTATAAATCAAAAGTAAACTGCCTGGATAGATTTCATTTTGATAGTCGCTTGCTAAATTAATAGAAAATGATATTTTTAAAATTTCCTATTTTGCGTAATACGACCCTGCTATTCCCTAGAGCAAGGAATAATTTCGCTAAAACGCATTAGTATAAATCAAAAGTAAACTGCCTGGATAGATTTCATTTTGATAGTCGCTTGCTAAATTAATGGAAAATGATATTTTTTAAATTTCCTATTTTGCGTAATACGACCCTGCTATTCCCTAGAGCAAGGAATAATTTCGCTGAAACGCATTAGTATAAATCAAAAGTAAACTGCCTGGATATATTTCATTTTGATAGTCACTTGCTAAATTAATGAAAAATGATATTTTTTAAATTTCCTATTTTGCGTAATACGACCCTGCTATCCCCCAAAGCGAGGAATATTCCCGCTAAAACGCATTAGTATACATCGAAAGTAAACTGTCTGGATAGATTTTATCTTCACAGTCGCTTGCTAAATTAATGAAAAATGATATTTTTTAAATTTCCTATTTTGCGTAATACGATCCTGCTATCCCCTAGAGCAAGGAATAATTTCGCTAAAACGCATTAGTATACATCAAATGTAAACTGCCTGGATAGATTTCATCTTGACAGTCACTTGCTAAATTAATGAAAAATGATATTTTTTAAATTTCCTATTTTGCGTAATACGATCCTGCTATCCCCTAGAGCAAGGAATAATTTCGCTAAAACGCATTAGTATACATCAAATGTAAACTGCCTGGATAGATTTCATCTTGACAGTCACTTGCTAAATTAATGAAAAATGATATTTTTTAAATTTCCTATTTTGCGTAATACGATCCTGCTATCCCCTAGAGCAAGGAATAATTTCGCCAGAACCCGTTAGTATGCATCAAAAGTAAGCTGCCTGGATAGAGTTTCTCTTGACAATCGTTTGCTAAAATAATGAAATATGATATTTTTTAAATTTCCCATTTTGCGTAATACGACCCTGCTATCCCCTGGAGCAAGAAATAATTTCGCTAAAACGCATTAGTATAAATCAAAAGTAAACTGCCTGGATAGATTTCATTTTGATAGTCGCTTGCTAAATTAATGGAAAATGATATTTTTAAAATTTCCTATTTTGCGTAATACGACCCTGCTATTCCCTAGAGCAAGGAATAATTTCGCTGAAACGCATTAGTATAAATCAAAAGTAAACTGCCTGGATAGATTTCATTTTGATAGTCGCTTGCTAAATTAATGGAAAATGATATTTTTTAAATTTCCTATTTTGCGTAATACGACCCTGCTATCCCCTAGAGCAAGGAATAATTTCGCTAAAACGCATTAGTATAGATTAAAAGTAAACTGCCTGGATATATTTCATTTTGATAGTCGCTTGCTAAATGAATGGAAAATGATATTTTTTAAATTTCCTATTTTGCGTAATACGACCCTGCTATCCCCTAGAGCAAGGAATAATTTCGCTAAAACGCATTAGTATAAATCAAAAGTAAACTGCCTGGATAGATTTCATTTTGATAGTCGCTTGCTAAATTAATGGAAAATGATATTTTTTAAATTTCCTATTTTACGTAATACGACCCTGCTATCCCCTAGGGCAAGGAATAATTTAAATAAAACCCGTTAGTATACATCAAAAGTAAGCTGCCTGGATAGATTTCATCTTGACAGTCACTTGCTAAATTAATGAAAAATGATATTTTTAAAATTTCCTATTTTGCGTAATACGACCCTGCTATCCCCCAAAGCGAGGAATATTCCCGCTAAAACGCATTAGTATACATCGAAAGTAAACTGTCTGGATAGATTTTATCTTCACAGTCGCTTGCTAAATTAATGAAAAATGATATTTTTTAAATTTCCTATTTTGCGTAATACGATCCTGCTATCCCCTAGAGCAAGGAATAATTTCGCTAAAACGCATTAGTATACATCAAATGTAAACTGCCTGGATAGATTTCATCTTGACAGTCGCTTGCTAAATTAATGGAAAATAATATTTTTTTAAATTTCCTATTTTGCGTAATACGACCCTGCTATTCCCCAGAGCAAAGAATAATTTCGCTAAAACAAGTTAGTATAAATCATAAGTAAACTGCCTGGATAGATTTCATTTTGATAGTCACTTGCTAAATTAATGGAAAATGATATTTTTTAAATTTCCTATTTTGCGTAATACGACCCTGCTATTCCCTAGAGCAAGGAATAATTTCGCTAAAACGCGTTAGTATAAATTAAAAGTAAACTGCCTGGATAGATTTCATTTTGATAGTCGCTTGCTAAATTAATGGAAAATGATATTTTTTAAATTTCCTATTTTGCGTAATACGACCCTGCTATTCCCTAGAGCAAGGAATAATTTCGCTAAAACGCATTAGTATAAATTAAAAGTAAACTGCCTGGATAGATTTCATTTTGATAGTCGCTTGCTAAATTAATGGAAAATGATATTTTTTAAATTTCCTATTTTGCGTAATACGACCCTGCTATTCCCTAGAGCAAGGAATAATTTCGCTGAAACGCATTAGTATAAATCAAAAGTAAACTGCCTGGATATATTTCATTTGGATAGTCGCTTGCTAAATGAATGGAAAATGATATTTTTTAAATTTCCTATTTTGCGTAATACGACCTTGCTATTCCCTAGAGCAAGGAATAATTTCGCTAAAACGCATTAGTATAAATTAAAAGTAAACTGCCTGGATAGATTTCATTTTGATAGTCGCTTGCTAAATTAATGGAAAATGATATTTTTTAAATTTCCTATTTTGCGTAATACGACCCTGCTATTCCCTAGAGCAAGGAATAATTTCGCTGAAACGCATTAGTATAAATCAAAAGTAAACTGCCTGGATATATTTCATTTTGATAGTCGCTTGCTAAATGAATGGAAAATGATATTTTTTAAATTTCCTATTTTGCGTAATACGACCCTGCTATTCCCTAGAGCAAGGAATAATTTCGCTAAAACGCATTAGTATAAATTAAAAGTAAACTGCCTGGATAGATTTCATTTTGATAGTCGCTTGCTAAATTAATGGAAAATGATATTTTTTAAATTTCCTATTTTGCGTAATACGACCCTGCTATCCCCTAGAGCAAGGAATAATTTCGCTAAAACGCATTAGTATAAATCAAAAGTAAACTGCCTGGATAGATTTCATTTTGATAGTCGCTTGCTAAATTAATGGAAAATGATATTTTTTAAATTTCCTATTTTGCGTAATACGACCCTGCTATCCCCTTGGGCAAGGAATAATTTAGCTAAAACGCATTAGTATAAATCAAAAGTAAGCTGCCTGGATAGATTTTCTCTTGACAAGCGTTTGCTAAAATAATGAAATATGATATTTTTAAAATTTCCTATTTTGCGTAATACGACCCTGCTATCCCCCAAAGCGAGGAATATTCCCGCTGAAACGCATTAGTATACATCGAAAGTAAACTGTCTGGATAGATTTTATCTTCACAGTCGCTTGCTAAATTAATGAAAAATGATATTTTTTAAATTTCCTATTTTGGGTAATACGACCCTGCTATTCCCTAGAGCAAGGAATAATTTCGCTAAAACGCATTAGTATACATCAAATGTAAACTGCCTGGATAGATTTCATCTTGACAGTCACTTGCTAAATTAATGAAAAATGATATTTTTTAAATTTCCTATTTTGCGTAATACGATCCTGCTATCCCCTAGAGCAAGGAATAATTTCGCTAAAACGGATTAGTATAAATCAAAAGTAAACTGCCTGGATAGATTTCATTTTGATAGTCGCTTGCTAAATTAATGGAAAATGATATTTTTTAAATTTCCTATTTTGCGTAATACGACCCTGCTATCCCCTAGAGCAAGGAATAATTTCGCTAAAACGCATTAGTATAAATCAAAAGTAAACTGCCTGGATAGATTTCATTTTGATAGTCGCTTGCTAAATTAATGAAAAATGATATTTTTAAAATTTCCTATTTTGCGTAATACGACCCTGCTATCCCCCAAAGCGAGGAATATTCCTGCTAGAACGCATTAGTATACATCGAAAGTAAACTGTCTGGATAGATTTTATCTTCACAGTCGCTTGCTAAATTAATGAAAAATGATACTTTTTAAATTTCCTATTTTGCGTAATACGATCCTGCTATCCCCTAGAGCAAGGAATAATTTTACTAAAACGCATTAGTATACATCAAAAGTAAACTGCCTGGATAGATTTCATTTTGACAGTCACTTACTAAATTAATGAAAAATGATATTTTTAAAATTTCCTATTTTGCGTAATACGACCCTGCTATTCCATAGAGCAAGGAATAATTTCGCTAAAACGCATTAGTATAAATCAAAAGTAAACTGCCTGGATAGATTTCATTTTGATAGTCGCTTGCTAAATTAATAGAAAATGATATTTTTAAAATTTCCTATTTTGCGTAATACGACCCTGCTATTCCCTAGAGCAAGGAATAATTTCGCTAAAACGCATTAGTATAAATCAAAAGTAAACTGCCGGGATAGATTTCATTTTGATAGTCGCTTGCTAAATTAATGGAAAATGATATTTTTTAAATTTCCTATTTTGCGTAATACGACCCTGCTATTCCCTAGAGCAAGGAATAATTTCGCTGAAACGCATTAGTATAAATCAAAAGTAAACTGCCTGGATAGATTTCATTTTGATAGTCGCTTGCTAAATTAATAGAAAATGATATTTTTAAAATTTCCTATTTTGCGTAATACGACCCTGCTATTCCCTAGAGCAAGGAATAATTTCGCTAAAACGCATTAGTATAAATCAAAAGTAAACTGCCCGGATATATTTCATTTTGATAGTCGCTTGCTAAATGAATGGAAAATGATATTTTTTAAATTTCCTATTTTGCGTAATACGACCCTGCTATTCCCTAGAGCAAGGAATAATTTCGCTAAAACGCATTAGTATAAATTAAAAGTAAACTGCCTGGATAGATTTCATTTTGATAGTCGCTTGCTAAATTAATGGAAAATGATATTTTTTAAATTTCCTATTTTGCGTAATACGACCCTGCTATCCCCTAGAGCAAGGAATAATTTCGCTAAAACGCATTAGTATAAATCAAAAGTAAACTGCCTGGATAGATTTCATTTTGATAGTCGCTTGCTAAATTAATGGAAAATGATATTTTTTAAATTTCCTATTTTGCGTCATACGACCCTGCTATCCCCCAAAGCGAGGAATATTCCCGCTAAAACGCATTAGTATACATCGAAAGTAAACTGTCTGGATAGATTTTATCTTCACAGTCGCTTGCTAAATTAATGAAAAATGATATTTTTTAAATTTCCTATTTTGCGTAATACGATCCTGCTATCCCCTAGAGCAAGGAATAATTTCGCTAAAACGCATTAGTATACATCAAATGTAAACTGCCTGGATAGATTTCATCTTGACAGTCACTTGCTAAATTAATGAAAAATGATATTTTTTAAATTTCCTATTTTGCGTAATACGATCCTGCTATCCCCTAGAGCAAGGAATAATTTCGCTAAAACGCATTAGTATACATCAAATGTAAACTGCCTGGATAGATTTTATCTTCACAGTCGCTTGCTAAATTAATGAAAAATGATATTTTTTAAATTTCCTATTTTGCGTAATACGATCCTGCTATCCCCTAGAGCAAGGAATAATTTCGCTAAAACAAGTTAGTATAAATCATAAGTAAACTGCCTGGATAGATTTCATTTTGATAGTCGCTTGCTAAATTAATGGAAAATGATATTTTTTAAATTTCCTATTTTGGGTAATACGACCCTGCTATTCCCTAGAGCAAGGAATAATTTCGCTAAAACGCATTAGTATAAAACAAAAGTAAACTGCCTGGATAGATTTCATTTTGATAGTCGCTTGCTAAATTAATGGAAAATGATATTTTTTAAATTTCCTATTTTGCGTAATACGATCCTGCTATCCCCTAGAGCAAGGAATAATTTCGCTAAAACAAGTTAGTATAAATCATAAGTAAACTGCCTGGATAGATTTCATTTTGATAGTCGCTTGCTAAATTAATGGAAAATGATATTTTTTAAATTTCCTATTTTGGGTAATACGACCCTGCTATTCCCTAGAGCAAGGAATAATTTCGCTAAAACGCATTAGTATAGATTAAAAGTAAACTGCCTGGATAGATTTCATTTTGATAGTCGCTTGCTAAATTAATGGAAAATGATATTTTTAAAATTTCCTATTTTGCGTAATACGACCCTGCTATTCCCTAGAGCAAGGAATAATTTCGCTGAAACGCATTAGTATAAATCAAAAGTAAACTGCCTGGATAGATTTCATTTTGATAGTCGCTTGCTAAATTAATGGAAAATGATATTTTTCAAATTTCCTATTTTGCGTAATACGACCCTGCTATTCCCTAGAGCAAGGAATAATTCCGCTGAAACGCATTAGTATAAATCAAAAGTAAACTGCCTGGATATATTTCATTTTGATAGTCGCTTGCTAAATGAATGGAAAATGATATTTTTTAAATTTCCTATTTTGCGTAATACGACCCTGCTATTCCCTAGAGCATGGAATAATTTCGCTAAAACGCATTAGTATAGATTAAAAGTAAACTGCCTGGATAGATTTCATTTTGATAGTCACTTGCTAAATTAATGAAAAATGATATTTTTAAAATTTCCTATTTTGCGTAATACGACCCTGCTATCCCCTAGAGCAAGGAATAATTTCGCTAAAACGCATTAGTATAAATCAAAAGTAAACTGCCTGGATAGATTTCATTTTGATAGTCGCTTGCTAAATTAATGGAAAATGATATTTTTTAAATTTCCTATTTTGCGTAATACGACCCTGCTATCCCCTAGAGCAAGGAATAATTTCGCTAAAACGCATTAGTATAAATCAAAAGTAAACTGCCTGGATAGATTTCATTTTGATAGTCGCTTGCTAAATCAATGGAAAATGATATTTTTTAAATTTCCTATTTTGCGTAATACGACCCTGCTATCCCCCAAAGCGAGGAATATTCCCGCTAAAACGCATTAGTATACATCGAAAGTAAACTGTCTGGATAGATTTTATCTTCACAGTCGCTTGCTAAATTAATGAAAAATGATATTTTTTAAATTTCCTATTTTGCGTAATACGATCCTGCTATCCCCTAGAGCAAGGAATAATTTCGCTAAAACGCATTAGTATACATCAAATGTAAACTGCCTGGATAGATTTTATCTTCACAGTCGCTTGCTAAATTAATGAAAAATGATATTTTTTAAATTTCCTATTTTGCGTAATACGATCCTGCTATCCCCTAGAGCAAGGAATAATTTCGCTGAAACGCATTAGTATAAATCAAAAGTAAACTGCCTGGATAGATTTCATTTTGATAGTCGCTTGCTAAATGAATGGAAAATGATATTTTTTAAATTTCCTATTTTGCGTAATACGACCCTGCTATTCCCTAGAGCAAGGAATAATTTCACTAAAACGCATTAGTATAGATTAAAAGTAAACTGCCTGGATAGATTTCATTTTGATAGTCGCTTGCTAAATTAATGAAAAATGATATTTTTAAAATTTCCTATTTTGCGTAATACGACCCTGCTATCCCCTAGAGCAAGGAATAATTTCGCTAAAACGCATTAGTATAAATCGAAAGTAAACTGCCTGGATAGATTTCATTTTGATAGTCGCTTGCTAAATTAATGAAAAATTATATTTTTAAAATTTCCTATTTTGCGTAATACGACCCTGCTATCCCCCAAAGCGAGGAATATTCCCGCTAAAACGCATTAGTATACATCGAAAGTAAACTGTCTGGATAGATTTTATCTCCACAGTCGCTTGCTAAATTAATGAAAAATGATATTTTTTAAATTTCCTATTTTGCGTAATACGACCCTGCTATTCCCTAGAGCATGGAATAATTTCGCTAAAACGCATTAGTATACATCAAATGTAAACTGCCTGGATAGATTTTATCTTCACAGTCGCTTGCTAAATTAATGAAAAATGATATTTTTTAAATTTCCTATTTTGCGTAATACGATCCTGCTATCCCCTAGAGCAAGGAATAATTTTACTAAAACGCATTAGTATACATCAAAAGTAAACTGCCTGGATAGATTTCATCTTGACAGTCACTTACTAAATTAATGAAAAATGATATTTTTAAAATTTCCTATTTTGCGTAATACGACCCTGCTATTCCCTAGAGCAAGGAATAATTTCGCTAAAACGCATTAGTATAAATCAAAAGTAAACTGCCTGGATAGATTTCATTTTGATAGTCGCTTGCTAAATTAATAGAAAATGATATTTTTAAAATTTCCTATTTTGCGTAATACGACCCTGCTATTCCCCAGAGCAAGGAATAATTTCGCTAAAACGCATTAGTATAAATCAAAAGTAAACTGCCTGGATAGATTTCATTTTGATAGTCGCTTGCTAAATTAATGGAAAATGATATTTTTTAAATTTCCTATTTTGCGTAATACGACCCTGCTATTCCCTAGAGCAAGGAATAATTTCGCTGAAACGCATTAGTATAAATCAAAAGTAAACTGCCTGGATATATTTCATTTTGATAGTCGCTTGCTAAATGAATGGAAAATGATATTTTTTAAATTTCCTATTTTGCGTAATACGACCCTGCTATTCCCTAGAGCAAGGAATAATTTCGCTAAAACGCATTAGTATAAATTAAAAGTAAACTGCCTGGATAGATTTCATTTTGATAGTCGCTTGCTAAATTAATGGAAAATGATATTTTTTAAATTTCCTATTTTGCGTAATACGACCCTGCTATCCCCTAGAGCAAGGAATAATTTCGGTAAAGCGCATTAGTATAAATCAAAAGTAAACTGCCTGGATAGATTTCATTTTGATAGTCGCTTGCTAAATTAATGGAAAATGATATTTTTTAAATTTCCTATTTTGCGTAATACGACCCTGCTATCCCCCAAAGCGAGGAATATTCCCGCTAAAACGCATTAGTATACATCGAAAGTAAACTGTCTGGATAGATTTTATCTTCACAGTCGCTTGCTAAATTAATGAAAAATGATATTTTTTAAATTTCCTATTTTGCGTAATACGATCCTGCTATCCCCTAGAGCAAGGAATAATTTCGCTAAAACGCATTAGTATACATCAAATGTAAACTGCCTGGATAGATTCTATCTTGACAGTCACTTGCTAAATTAATGAAAAATGATATTTTTTAAATTTCCTATTTTGCGTAATACGATCCTGCTATCCCCTAGAGCAAGGAATAATTTCGCTAAAACAAGTTAGTATAAATCATAAGTAAACTGCCTGGATAGATTTCATTTTGATAGTCGCTTGCTAAATTAATGGAAAATGATATTTTTTAAATTTCCTATTTTGGGTAATACGACCCTGCTATTCCCTAGAGCAAGGAATAATTTCGCTAAAACGCATTAGTATAAAACAAAAGTAAACTGCCTGGATAGATTTCATTTTGATAGTCGCTTGCTAAATTAATGGAAAAAGATATTTTTTAAATTTCCTATTTTGCGTAATACGACCCTGCTATCCCCTGAGGCGAGGAATATTCCCGCTAAAACGCATTAGAATACATCGAGAGTACCCTGCCTGGATAGATTTCATCTCGACAGTCACTTGCTAAATTAATGAAAAATGATATTTTTAAAATTTCCTATTTTGCGTAATACGACCCTGCTATTCCCTAGAGCAAGGAGTAATTTCGCTAAAACTAATTAGTATAAATCAAAAGTAAACTTCCTGGATATATTTCATTTTGATAGTCGCTTGCTAAATTAATGGAAAATGATATTTTTTAAACTTCCTATTTTGCGTAATACGACCCTGCTATTCCCTAAAGCAAGGAATATTCCCGCTAAAACGCATTAGTATAAATCAAAAGTAAACTGCCTGGATAGATTTCATTTTGATAGTCGCTTGCTAAATTAATGGAAAATGATATTTTTCAAATTTCCTATTTTGCGTAATACGACCCTGCTATTCCCTAGAGCAAGGAGTAATTTCGCTAAAACGCATTAGTGTAAATAAAAAGTAAACTGCCTGGATAGATTTCATTTTGATAGTCGCTTGCTAAATTAATGGAAAATGATATTTTTTAAATTTCCTATTTTGCGTAATACGACCCTGCTATCCCCCAAAGCGAGGAATATTCCCGCTAAAACGCATTAGTATACATCGAAAGTAAACTGTCTGGATAGATTTTATCTTGACAATCGTTTGCTAAATTAATGAAAAATGATATTTTTAAAATTTCCTATTTTGCGTAATACGACCCTGCTATCCCGCAAAGCGAGGAATATTCCCGCTAAAACGCATTAGTATACATCGAAAGTAAACTGCCTGGATAGATTTCATTTTGATAGTCGCTTGCTAAATTAATGGAAAATGATATTTTTTAAATTTCCTATTTTGCGTAATACGACCCTGCTATCCCCCAAAGCGAGGAATATTCCCGCTAAAACGCATTAGTATACATCGAAAGTAAATTGTCTGGATAGATTTTATCTTGACAATCGTTTGCTAAATTAATGAAAAATGATATTTTTAAAATTTCCTATTTTGCGTAATACGACCCTGCTATCCCGCAAAGCGAGGAATATTCCCGCTAAAACGCATTAGTATACATCGATAGTAAACTGTCTAGATAGATTTTATCTTGACAATCGTTTGCTAAAATAATGAAATATGATATTTTTTAAATTTCCTATTTTGCGTAATACGATCCTGCTATCCCCTAGAGCAAGGAATAATTTCGCTAAAACTAATTAGTATAAATCAAAAGTAAACTGCCTGGATATATTTCATTTTGATAGTCGCTTGCTAAATTAATAAAAAATGATATTTTTTAAACTTCCTATTTTGCGTAATACGACCCTGCTATTCCCTAAAGCAAGGAATAATTTCGCTAAAACGCATTATTATAAATCAAAAGTAAACTGCCTGGATAGATTTCATTTTGATAGTCGCTTGCTAAATTAATGGAAAATGATATTTTTCAAATTTCCTATTTTGCGTAATACGACCCTGCTATTCCCTAAAGCAAGGAATAATTTCGCTAAAACGCATTATTATAAATCAAAAGTAAACTGCCTGGATAGATTTCATTTTGATAGTCGCTTGCTAAATTAATGGAAAATGATATTTTTAAAATTTCCTATTTTGCGTAATACGACCCTGCTATTCCCTAGAGCAAGGAATACTTTCGCTAAAACGCATTAGTATAAATCAAAAGTAAACTGCCTGGATAGATTTTATCTTGACAATCGTTTGCTAAATTGATGAAAAATGATATTTTTAAAATTTCCTATTTTGCGTAATACGACCCTGCTATTCCCCAAAGCGAGGAATATTCCCGCTAAAACGCATTAGTATACATCGAAAGTAAACTGTCTGGATAGATTTTATCTTGACAATCGTTTGCTAAAATAATGAAATATGATATTTTTTAAATTTCCTATTTTGCGTAATACGACCCTGCTATCCGTTAAAGCGAGGAATATTCCCGCTAAAACGCATAAGTATACATCAAAGGTAAACTGCCTGGATAGATTTCATCTTGACAGTCGCTTGCTAAATTAATGGAAAATGATATTTTTTAAATTTCCTATTTTGCGTAATACGACCCTGCTATCCCCCAAAGCGAGGAATATTCCCGCTAAAACGCATTAGTATACATCGAAAGTAAACTGTCTGGATAGATTTTGTCTTGACAGTCGCTTGCTAAATTAATGAAAAATGATATTTTTTAAATTTCCTATTTTGCGTAATACGACCCTGCTATTCCCTAAAGCAAGGAATATTTCCGCTAAAACGCATTAGTATACATCGAAAGTAAACTGTCTGGATAGATTTTATCTTGACAGTCACTTGCTAAATTAATGAAAAATGATATTTTTAAAATTTCCTATTTTGCGTAATACGACCCTGCTATCCCCCAAAGCGAGGAATATTCCCGCTAAAACGCATTAGTATACATCGAAAGTAAACTGTCTGGATAGATTTTATCTTCACAGTCGCTTGCTAAATTAATGAAAAATGATATTTTTTAAATTTCCTATTTTACGTAATACGACCCTGCTATTCCCTAAAGCAAGGAATAATTCCGCTAAAACGCATTAGTATACATCGAAAGTAAACTGTCTGGATAGATTTTATCTTGACAGTCACTTGCTAAATTAATGAAAAATGATATTTTTAAAATTTCCTATTTTGCGTAATACGACCCTTCTATCCCCCAAAGCGAAAAAATATTCCCGCTAAAACGCATTAGTATACATCGAAAGTAAACTGTCTGGATAGATTTCATCTTGACAGTCGCTTGCTGAATTAATGGAAAATAATATTTTTTTAAGTTTCCTGTTTTGCGTAATACGACCCTGCTATTCCCCAGAGCA
This sequence comes from Lochmaea crataegi, assembly GCA_947563755.1. Lineage (NCBI taxonomy): Eukaryota > Metazoa > Arthropoda > Insecta > Coleoptera > Chrysomelidae > Lochmaea > Lochmaea crataegi. Next base: position 55,957,765 of record OX387422.1, on the reverse strand, counting down.
AAGAATAATTTCGCTAAAACAAGTTAGTATAAATCATAAGTAAACTGCCTGGATAGGTTTCATTTTGATAGTCGCTTGCTAAATCAATGGAAAATGATATTTTTTAAATTTCCTATTTTGGGTAATACGACCCTGCTATTCCCTAGAGCAAGGAATAATTTCGCTAAAACGCATTATTATACATCAAATGTAAACTGCCTGGATAGATTTCATCTTGACAGTCACTTGCTAAATTAATGAAAAATGATATTTTTAAAATTTCCTATTCTGCGTAATAAGACCCTTCTATCCCCCAAAGCGAGGAATATTCCCGCTAAAACGCATTAGTATACATCGAAAGTAAATTGTCTGGATAGATTTTATCTTCACAGTCGCTTGCTAAATTAATGAAAAATGATATTTTTTAAATTTCCTATTTTACGTAATACGATCCTGCTATCCCCTAGAGCAAGGAATAATTTCGCTAAAACGCATTAGTATACATCAAATGTAAACTGCCTGGATAGATTTCATCTTGACAGTCGCTTGCTGAATTAATGGAAAATAATATTTTTTTAAGTTTCCTGTTTTGCGTAATACGACCCTGCTATTCCCCAGAGCAAAGAATAATTTCGCTAAAACAAGTTAGTATAAATCATAAGTAAACTGCCTGGATAGATTTCATTTTGGTAGTCGCTTGCTAAATCAATGGAAAATGATATTTTTTAAATTTCCTATTTTGGGTAATACGACCCTGCTATTCCCTAGAGCAAGGAATAATTTCGCTGAAACGCATTAGTATAAATTAAAAGTAAACTGCCTGGATAGATTTCATTTTGATAGTCGCTTGCTAAATTAATGGAAAATGATATTTTTTAAATTTCCTATTTTGCGTAATACGACCCTGCTATCCCCTAGAGCAAGGAATAATTTCGCTAGAACGCATTAGTATACATCGAAAGTAAACTGTCTGGATAGATTTTATCTTGACAATCGTTTGCTAAAATAATGAAATATGATATTTTTCAAATTTCCTATTTTGCGTAATACGACCCTGCTATCCCCTAGAGCAAGGAATAATTTCGCTAAAACCCGTTAGTATACATCGAAAGTAAACTGTCTGGATAGATTTTATCTTGACAATCGTTTGCTAAAATAATGAAATATGATATTTTTTAAATTTCCTATTTTGCGTAATACGACCCTGCTATTCCCTAGAGCAAGGAATAATTCCGCTAAAACGCATTAGTATACATCGGAAGAAAACTGTCTGGATAGATTTCATCTTGACAATCGTTTGCTAAATTAATGAAAAATGATATTTTTAAAATTTCCTATTTTGCGTAATACGACCCTGCTATCCCCCAAAGCGAGGAATATTCCCGCTAAAACGCATTAGTATACATCGAAAGTAAACTGTCTGGATAGATTTTATCTTGACAGTCGCTTGCTAAATTAATGAAAAATGATATTTTTTAAATTTCCTATTTTGCGTAATACGACCCTGCTATCCCCCAAAGCGAGGAATATTCCCGCTAAAACGCATTAGTATACATCGAAAGTAAACTGCCTGGATAGATTTCATTTTGATAGTCGCTTGCTAAATTAATGAAGAATGATATTTTTTTAATTTCCTATTTTGCGTAATACGACCCTGCTATCCCCTAGAGCAAGGAATAATTTCGCTAAAACGCATTAGTATACATCGAAAGTAAACTGTCTGGATAGATTTTATCTTGACAATCGTTTGCTAAAATAATGAAATATGATATTTTTCAAATTTCCTATTTTGCGTAATACGACCCTGCTATTCCCTAGAGCAAGGAATAATTTCGCTAAAACGCATTAGTATACATCGAAAGTAAACTGCCTGGATAGATTGTATCTTGACAATCGTTTGCTAAATTAATGAAAAATGATATTTTTTAAATTTCCTATTTTGCGTAATACGACCCTGCTATTCCCTAGAGCAAGGAATAATTCCGCTAAAACGCATTAGTATACATCGAAAGTAAACTGTCTGGATAGATTTTATCTTGACAATCGTTTGCTAAATTAATGAAAAATGATATTTTTAAAATTTCCTATTTTGCGTAATACGACCCTGCTATCCCCCAAAGCGAGGAATATTCCCGCTAAAACGCATTAGTATACATCGAAAGTAAACTGTCTGGATAGATTTTATCTTGACAGTCGCTTGCTAAATTAATGAAAAATGATATTTTTTAAATTTCCTATTTTGCGTAATACGACCCTGCTATCCCCCAAAGCGAGGAATATTCCCGCTAAAAAGCATTAGTATACATCGAAAGTAAACTGTCTGGATAGATTTTATCTTGACAATCGTTTGCTAAATTAATGAAAAATGATATTTTTTAAATTTCCTATTTTGCGTAATACGACCCTGCTATTCCCTAGAGCAAGGAATAATTCCGCTAAAACGCATTAGTATACATCGAAAGTAAACTGTCTGGATAGATTTTATCTTGACAATCGTTTGCTAAAATAATGAAATATGATATTTTTTAAATTTCCTATTTTGCGTAATACGACCCTGCTATCCCCTGAAGCGAGGAATATTCCCGCTAAAACGCATTAGTATACATCAAAGGTGAACTGCCTGGATAGATTTCATCTTGACAGTCGCTTGCTAAATTAATGGAAAATGATATTTTTTAAATTTCCTATTTTGCGTAATACGACCCTGCTATCCCCCAAAGCGAGGAATATTCCCGCTAAAACGCATCAGTATACATCGAAAGTAAACTGTCTGGATAGATTTTATCTTGACAATCGTTTGCTAAAATAATGAAATATGATATTTTTTAAATTTCCTATTTTGCGTAATACGACCCTGCTATCCCCTAAAGCGAGGAATATTCCCGCTAAAACGCATTAGTATACATCAAAAGTAAACTGCCTGGATAGATTTCATTTCGACAGTCGCTTGCTAAATTAATGGAAAATGATATTTTTTAAATTTCCTATTTTGCGTAATACGACCCAACTATCCCCTAGAGCAAGGAATAATTTAGCTAAAACCCGTTAGTATACATCAAAACTAAGCTGCCTGGATAGATTTTCTCTTGACAATCGTTTGCTAAAATGATGAAATATGATATTTTTTAAATTTCCTATTTTGCGTAATACGACCCTGCTATCCCCTAAAGCGAGGAATATTCCCGCTAAAACGCATTAGTATACATCGGAAGTAAACTGTCCGGATAGATTTTATCTCGATAATCGTTTGCTAAATTAATGAAAAATGATATTTTTAAAATTTCCTATTTTGCGTAATACGACCCTGCTATCCCCTAAAGCGAGGAATATTCCCGCTAAAACGCATTAGTATACATCGAAAGTAAACTGTCTGGATAGATTTTATCTTGACAGTCGCTTGCTAAAATAATGAAATATGATATTTTTTAAATTTCCTATTCTGCGTAATACGATCCTGCTATCCACTAGAGCAAGGAATAATTTCGCTAAAACGCATTAGTATACATCAAATGTAAACTGCCTGGATAGATTTCATCTTGACAGTCACTTGCTAAATTAATGAAAAATGATATTTTTAAAATTTCCTATTTTGCGTAATACGACCCTGCTATCCCCTAAAGCGAGGAATATTCCCGCTAAAACGCATTAGTATACATCGAAAGTAAACTGTCCGGATAGATTTTATCTCGATAATCGTTTGCTAAATTAATGAAAAATGATATTTTTAAAATTTCCTATTTTGCGTAATACGACCCTGCTATCCCCTAAAGCGAGGAATATTCCCGCTAAAACGCATTAGTATACATCGAAAGTAAACTGTCTGGATAGATTTTATCTTGACAGTCGCTTGCTAAAATAATGAAATATGATATTTTTTAAATTTCCTATTCTGCGTAATACGATCCTGCTATCCCCTAGAGCAAGGAATAATTTCGCTAAAACGCATTAGTATACATCAAATGTAAACTGCCTGGATAGATTTCATCTTGACAGTCACTTGCTAAATTAATGAAAAATGATATTTTTAAAATTTCCTATTTTGCGTAATACGACCCTGCTATCCCCCAAAGCGAGGAATATTCCCGCTAAAACGCATTAGTATACATCGAAAGTAAACTGTCTGGATAGATTTTATCTTGACAATCGTTTGCTAAAATAATGAAATATGATATTTTTTAAATTTCCTATTTTGCGTAATACGATCCTGCTATCCCCTAGAGCAAGGAATAATTTCGCTAAAACGCATTAGTATACATCGAAAGTAAACTGTCTGGATAGATTTCATCTTGACAGTCGCTTGCTGAATTAATGGAAAATAATATTTTTTTAAGTTTCCTATTTTGCGTAATACGACCCTGCTATTCCCCAGAGCAAAGAATAATTTCGCTGAAACAAGTTAGTATAAATCATAAGTAAACTGCCTGGATAGATTTCATTTTGATAGTCGCTTGCTAAATTAATGGAAAATGATATTTTTAAATTTCCTATTTTGGGTAATACGACCCTGCTATTCCCTAGAGCAAGGAATAATTCCGCAAAAACGCATTAGTATACATCGAAAGTAAACTGTCTGGATAGATTTTATCTTGACAATCGTTTGCTAAAATAATGAAATATGATATTTTTTAAATTTCCTATTTTGCGTAATACGACCCTGCTATCCCCTAAAGCGAGGAATATTCCCGCTAAAACGCATAAGTATACATCAAAGGTAAACTGCCTGGATAGATTTCATCTTGACAGTCGCTTGCTAAATTAATGGAAAATGATATTTTTTAAATTTCCTATTTTGCGTAATACGACCCTGCTATCCCCCAAAGCGAGGAATATTCCCGCTAAAACGCATTAGTATACATCGAAAGTAAACTGTCTGGATAGATTTTGTCTTGACAGTCGCTTGCTAAATTGATGAAAAATGATATTTTTTAAATTTCCTATTTTGCGTAATACGACCCTGCTATTCCCTAAAGCAAGGAATAATTCCGCTAAAACGCATTAGTATACATCGAAAGTAAACTGTCTGGATAGATTTTATCTTGACAATCGTTTGCTAAAATAATGAAATATGATATTTTTTAAATTTCCTATTTTGCGTAATACGACCCTGCTATCCCCCAAAGCGAGGAATATTCCCGCTAAAACGCATTAGTATACATCGAAAGTAAACTGTCTGGATAGATTTTATCTTCACAGTCGCTTGCTAAATTAATGAAAAATGATATTTTTTAAATTTCCTATTTTACGTAATACGATCCTGCTATCCCCTAGAGCAAGGAATAATTTCGCTAAAACGCATTAGTATACATCAAATGTAAACTGCCTGGATAGATTTCATCTTGACAGTCGTTTGCTGAATCAATGGAAAATGATATTTTTAAAATTTCCTATTTTGCGTAATACGACCCTGCTATCCCCCAAAGCGAGGAATATTCCCGCTAAAACGCATAAGTATACATCAAAGGTAAACTGCCTGGATAGATTTCATCTTGACAGTCGCTTGCTAAATTAATGGAAAATGATATTTTTTAAATTTCCTATTTTGCGTAATACGACCCTGCTATCCCCCAAAGCGAGGAATATTCCCGCTAAAACGCATTAGTATACATCGAAAGTAAACTGTCTGGATAGATTTTATCTTGACAATCGTTTGCTAAAATAATGAAATATGATATTTTTTAAATTTCCTATTTTGCGTAATACGACCCTGCTATCCCCCAAAGCGAGGAATATTCCCGCTAAAACGCATTAGTATACATCGAAAGTAAACTGTCTGGATAGATTTTATCTTGACAATCGTTTGCTAAAATAATGAAATATGATATTTTTTAAATTTCCTATTTTGCGTAATACGACCCTGCTATCCCCCAAAGCAAGGAATATTCCCGCTAAAACGCATTAGTATACATCGAAAGTAAACTGTCTGGATAGATTTTATCTTGACAATCGTTTTCTAAAATAATGAAATATGATATTTTTTAAATTTCCTATTTTGCGTAATACGATCCTGCTATCCCCTAGAGCAAGGAATAATTTCGCTAAAACGCATTAGTATACATCCAAAGTAAACTGCCTGGATAGATTTTATCTTGACAATCGTTTGCTAAATTAATGAAAAATGATATTTTTTAAATTTCCTATTTTGCGTAATACGACCCTGCTATTCCCTAGAGCAAGGAATAATTCCGCTAAAACGCATTAGTATACATCGAAAGTAAACTGTCTGGATAGATTTTATCTTGACAATCGTTTGCTAAATTAATGAAAAATGATATTTTTAAAATTTCCTGTTTTGCGTAATACGATCCTGCTATCCCCTAGAGCAAGGAATAATTTCGCTAAAACGCATTAGTATACATCAAATTTAAACTGCCTTGATAGATTTCATCTTGACAGTCACTTGCTAAATTAATGAAAAATGATATTTTTAAAATTTCCTATTTTGCGTAATACGACCCTGCTATCCCCCAAAGCGAGGAATATTCCCGCTATAACGCATTAGTATACATCGAAAGTAAACTGTCTGGATAGATTTTATCTTCACAGTCGCTTGCTAAATTAATGAAAAATGATATTTTTTAAATTTCCTATTTTACGTAATACGATCCTGCTATCCCCTAGAGCAAGGAATAATTTCGCTAAAACGCATTAGTATACATCAAATGTAAACTGCCTGGATAGATTTCATCTTGACAGTCACTTGCTAAATTAATGAAAAATGATATTTTTAAAATTTCCTATTTTGCGTAATACGACCCTGCTATCCCCTAGAGCAAGGAATAATTTCGCTAAAACGCATTAGTATACATCAAATGTAAACTGCCTGGATAGATTTCATCTTGACAGTCACTTGCTAAATTAATGAAAAATTATATTTTTAAAATTTCCTATTTTGCGTAATACGACCCTGCTATCCCCCAAAGCGAGGAATATTCCCGCTAAAACGCATTAGTATACATCGGAAGTAAACTGTCTGGATAGATTTTATCTTGACAATCGTTTGCTAAAATAATGAAATATGATATTTTTTAAATTTCCTATTTTGCGTAATACGACCCTGCTATTCCCTAAAGCAAGGAATAATTCCGCTAAAACGCATTAGTATACATCGAAAGTAAACTGTCTGGATAGATTTTATCTTGACAATCGTTTGCTAAAATAATGAAATATGATATTTTTTAAATTTCCTATTTTGCGTAATACGACCCTGCTATTCCCTAGAGCAAGGAATAATTTCGCTAAAACGCATTAGTATACATCGAAAGTAAACTGTCTGGATAGATTTTATCTTGACAATCGTTTGCTAAAATAATGAAATATGATATTTTTTAAATTTCCTATTTTGCGTAATACGACCCTGCTATTCCCTAGAGCAAGGAATAATTTCGCTAAAACGCATTAGTACACATCGAAAGTAAACTGTCTGGATAGATTTTATCTTGACAATCGTTTGCTAAATTAATGAAAAATGATATTTTAAAAATTTCCTATTTTGCGTAATACGACCCTGCTATCCCCCAAAGCGAGGAATATTCCCGCTAAAACGCATTAGTATACATCGAAAGTAAACTGTCTGGATAGATTTTATCTTCACAGTCGCTTGCTAAATTAATGAAAAATGATATTTTTTAAATTTCCTATTTTACGTAATACGATCCTGCTATCCCCTAGAGCAAGGAATAATTTCGCTAAAACGCATTAGTATACATCAAATGTAAACTGCCTGGATAGATTTCATCTTGACAGTCGCTTGCTGAATCAATGGAAAATGATATTTTTAAAATTTCCTATTTTGCGTAATACGACCCTGCTATCCCCCAAAGCGAGGAATATTCCCGCTAAAACGCATAAGTATACATCAAAGGTAAACTGCCTGGATAGATTTCATCTTGACAGTCGCTTGCTAAATTAATGGAAAATGATATTTTTTAAATTTCCTATTTTGCGTAATACGACCCTGCTATCCCCCAAAGCGAGGAATATTCCCGCTAAAACGCATTAGTATACATCGAAAGTAAACTGTCTGGATAGATTTTGTCTTGACAGTCGCTTGCTAAATTAATGAAAAATGATATTTTTTAAATTTCCTATTTTGCGTAATACGACCCTGCTATTCCCTAAAGCAAGGAATAATTCCGCTAAAACGCATTAGTATACATCGAAAGTAAACTGTCTGGATAGATTTTATCTTGACAATCGTTTGCTAAAATAATGAAATATGATATTTTTCAAATTTCCTATTTTGCGTAATACGACCCTGCTATTCCCTAGAGCAAGGAATCATTTCGCTAAAACGCATTAGTATACATCGAAAGTAAACTGCCTGGATAGATTTTATCTTGACAATCGTTTGCTAAATTAATGAAAAATGATATTTTTTAAATTTCCTATTTTGCGTAATACGACCCTGCTATTCCCTAGAGCAAGGAATAATTCCGCTAAAACGCATTAGTATACATCGAAAGTAAACTGTCTGGATAGATTTTATCTTGACAATCGTTTGCTAAATTAATGAAAAATGATATTTTTAAAATTTCCTGTTTTGCGTAATACGATCCTGCTATCCCCTAGAGCAAGGAATAATTTCGCTAAAACGCATTAGTACACATCAAATTTAAACTGCCTTGATAGATTTCATCTTGACAGTCACTTGCTAAATTAATGAAAAATGATATTTTTAAAATTTCCTATTTTGCGTAATACGACCCTGCTATCCCCCAAAGCGAGGAATATTCCCGCTATAACGCATTAGTATACATCGAAAGTAAACTGTCTGGATAGATTTTATCTTCATAGTCGCTTGCTAAATTAATGAAAAATGATATTTTTTAAATTTCCTATTTTACGTAATACGATCCTGCTATCCCCTAGAGCAAGGAATAATTTCGCTAAAACGCATTAGTATACATCAAATGTAAACTGCCTGGATAGATTTCATCTTGACAGTCGCTTGCTGAATTAATGGAAAATGATATTTTTAAAATTTCCTATTTTGCGTAATACGACCCTGCTATCCCCCAAAGCGAGGAATATTCCCGCTAAAACGCATTAGTATACATCGAAAGTAAACTGTCTGGATAGATTTTATCTTGACAATCGTTTGCTAAAATAATGAAATATGATATTTTTAAAATTTCCTATTTTGCGTAATACGACCCTGCTATCCCCTAGAGCAAGGAATAATTTCGCTAAAACGCATTAGTATACATCAAATGTAAACTGCCTGGATAGATTTCATCTTGACAGTCGCTTGCTGAATTAATGGAAAATGATATTTTTTAAATTTCCTATTTTGGGTAATACGACCCTGCTATTCCCTAGAGCAAGGAATAATTTCGCTAAAACCCGTTAGTATACATCGAAAGTAAACTGTCTGGATAGATTTTATCTTGACAATCGTTTGCTAAAATAATGAAATATGATATTTTTTAAATTTCCTATTTTGCGTAATACGACCCTGCTATTCCCTAGAGCAAGGAATAATTTCGCTAAAACGCATTAGTATACATCGAAAGTAAAATGTCTGGATAGATTTTATCTTGACAATCGTTTGCTAAAATAATGAAATATGATATTTTTTAAATTTCCTATTTTGCGTAATACGACCCTGCTATTCCCTAGAGCAAGGAATAATTTCGCTAAAACGCATTAGTATAAATCGAAAGTAAACTGCCTGGATAGATTTTATCTTGACAATCGTTTGCTAAATCAATGGAAAATGATATTTTTTAAATTTCCTATTTTGGGTAATACGACCCTGCTATTCCCTAGAGCAAGGAATAATTTCGCTAAAACCCGTTAGGATACATCGAAAGTAAACTGTCTGGATAGATTTTATCTTTACAATCGTTTGCTAAAATAATGAAATATGATATTTTTTAAATTTCCTATTTTGCGTAATACGACCCTGCTATCCCCTAGAGCAAGGAATAATTTCGCTAAAACGCATTAGTATAAATCAAAAGTAAACTGCCTGGATAGATTTCATTTTGATAGTCGCTTGCTAAATTAATGGAAAATGATATTTTTTAAATTTCCTATTTTGCGTAATACGACCCTGCTATCCCCTAGAGCAAGGAATAATTTCGCTAAAACGCATTAGTATAAATCAAAAGTAAACTGCCTGGATAGATTTCATTTTGATAGTCGCTTGCTAAATTAATGGAAAATGATATTTTTTAAATTTCCTATTTTGCGTAATACGACCCTGCTATCCCCTAGAGCAAGGAATAATTTCGCTAAAACGCATTAGTATACATCGAAAGTAAACTGTCTGGATAGATTTTATCTTGACAATCGTTTGCTAAAATAATGAAATATGATATTTTTAAAATTTCCTATTTTGCGTAATACGACCCTGCTATCCCCTAGAGCAAGGAATAATTTCGCTAAAACGCATTAGTATACATCAAATGTAAACTGCCTGGATAGATTTCATCTTGACAGTCACTTGCTAAATCAATGAAAAATGATATTTTTAAAATTTCCTATTTTGCGTAATACGACCCTGCTATCCCCCAAAGCGAGGAATATTCCCGCTAAAACGCATTAGTATACATCGAAAGTAAACTGTCTGGATAGATTTTGTCTTGACAGTCGCTTGCTAAATTGATGAAAAATGATATTTTTTAAATTTCCTATTTTGCGTAATACGACCCTGCTATTCCCTAAAGCAAGGAATAATTCCGCTAAAACGCATTAGTATACATCGAAAGTAAACTGTCTGGATAGATTTTATCTTGACAATCGTTTGCTAAAATAATGAAATATGATATTTTTTAAATTTCCTATTTTGCGTAATACGACCCTGCTATTCCCTAGAGCAAGGAATAATTTCGCTAAAACGCATTAGTATACATCGAAAGTAAACTGTCTGGATAGATTTTATCTTGACAATCGTTTGCTAAAATAATGAAATATGATATTTTTTAAATTTCCTATTTTGCGTAATACGACCCTGCTATCCCCTAGAGCAAGGAATAATTTCGCTAAAACGCATTAGTATACATCGAAAGTAAACTGTCTGGATAGATTTTATCTTGACAATCGTTTGCTAAATTAATGAAAAGTGATATTTTTAAAATTTCCTATTTTGCGTAATACGACCCTGCTATCCCCCAAAGCGAGGAATATTCCCGCTAAAACGCATCAGTATACAACGAAAGTAAACTGTCTGGATAGATTTTATCTTGACAATCGTTTGCTAAAATAATGAAATATGATATTTTTTAAATTTCCTATTTTGCGTAATACGACCCTGCTATTCCCTAGAGCAAGGAATATTCCCGCTAAAACGCATTAGTATACATCGAAAGTAAACTGTCTGGATAGATTTTATCTTGACAGTCGCTTGCTAAATTAATGAAAAATGATATTTTTTAAATTTCCTATTTTGCGTAATACGACCCTGCTATCCCCCAAAGCGAGGAATATTCCCGCTAAAAAGCATTAGTATACATCGAAAGTAAACTGTCTGGATAGATTTTATCTTGACAATCGTTTGCTAAATTAATGAAAAATGATATTTTTTAAATTTCCTATTTTGCGTAATACGACCCTGCTATTCCCTAGAGCAAGGAATAATTCCGCTAAAACGCATTAGTATACATCGAAAGTAAACTGTCTGGATAGATTTTATCTTGACAATCGTTTGCTAAAATAATGAAATATGATATTTTTTAAATTTCCTATTTTGCGTAATACGACCCTGCTATCCCCTGAAGCGAGGAATATTCCCGCTAAAACGCATTAGTATACATCAAAGGTGAACTGCCTGGATAGATTTCATCTTGACAGTCGCTTGCTAAATTAATGGAAAATGATATTTTTTAAATTTCCTATTTTGCGTAATACGACCCTGCTATCCCCCAAAGCGAGGAATATTCCCGCTAAAACGCATCAGTATACATCGAAAGTAAACTGTCTGGATAGATTTTATCTTGACAATCGTTTGCTAAAATAATGAAATATGATATTTTTTAAATTTCCTATTTTGCGTAATACGACCCTGCTATCCCCTAAAGCGAGGAATATTCCCGCTAAAACGCATTAGTATACATCAAAAGTAAACTGCCTGGATAGATTTCATTTCGACAGTCGCTTGCTAAATTAATGGAAAATGATATTTTTTAAATTTCCTATTTTGCGTAATACGACCCAACTATCCCCTAGAGCAAGGAATAATTTAGCTAAAACCCGTTAGTATACATCAAAACTAAGCTGCCTGGATAGATTTTCTCTTGACAATCGTTTGCTAAAATGATGAAATATGATATTTTTTAAATTTCCTATTTTGCGTAATACGACCCTGCTATCCCCTAAAGCGAGGAATATTCCCGCTAAAACGCATTAGTATACATCGGAAGTAAACTGTCCGGATAGATTTTATCTCGATAATCGTTTGCTAAATTAATGAAAAATGATATTTTTAAAATTTCCTATTTTGCGTAATACGACCCTGCTATCCCCTAAAGCGAGGAATATTCCCGCTAAAACGCATTAGTATACATCGAAAGTAAACTGTCTGGATAGATTTTATCTTGACAGTCGCTTGCTAAAATAATGAAATATGATATTTTTTAAATTTCCTATTCTGCGTAATACGATCCTGCTATCCACTAGAGCAAGGAATAATTTCGCTAAAACGCATTAGTATACATCAAATGTAAACTGCCTGGATAGATTTCATCTTGACAGTCACTTGCTAAATTAATGAAAAATGATATTTTTAAAATTTCCTATTTTGCGTAATACGACCCTGCTATCCCCTAAAGCGAGGAATATTCCCGCTAAAACGCATTAGTATACATCGAAAGTAAACTGTCCGGATAGATTTTATCTCGATAATCGTTTGCTAAATTAATGAAAAATGATATTTTTAAAATTTCCTATTTTGCGTAATACGACCCTGCTATCCCCTAAAGCGAGGAATATTCCCGCTAAAACGCATTAGTATACATCGAAAGTAAACTGTCTGGATAGATTTTATCTTGACAGTCGCTTGCTAAAATAATGAAATATGATATTTTTTAAATTTCCTATTCTGCGTAATACGATCCTGCTATCCCCTAGAGCAAGGAATAATTTCGCTAAAACGCATTAGTATACATCAAATGTAAACTGCCTGGATAGATTTCATCTTGACAGTCACTTGCTAAATTAATGAAAAATGATATTTTTAAAATTTCCTATTTTGCGTAATACGACCCTGCTATCCCCCAAAGCGAGGAATATTCCCGCTAAAACGCATTAGTATACATCGAAAGTAAACTGTCTGGATAGATTTTATCTTGACAATCGTTTGCTAAAATAATGAAATATGATATTTTTTAAATTTCCTATTTTGCGTAATACGATCCTGCTATCCCCTAGAGCAAGGAATAATTTCGCTAAAACGCATTAGTATACATCAAATGTAAACTGCCTGGATAGATTTCATCTTGACAGTCGCTTGCTGAATTAATGGAAAATAATATTTTTTTAAGTTTCCTATTTTGCGTAATACGACCCTGCTATTCCCCAGAGCAAAGAATAATTTCGCTGAAACAAGTTAGTATAAATCATAAGTAAACTGCCTGGATAGATTTCATTTTGATAGTCGCTTGCTAAATTAATGGAAAATGATATTTTTAAATTTCCTATTTTGGGTAATACGACCCTGCTATTCCCTAGAGCAAGGAATAATTCCGCAAAAACGCATTAGTATACATCGAAAGTAAACTGTCTGGATAGATTTTATCTTGACAATCGTTTGCTAAAATAATGAAATATGATATTTTTTAAATTTCCTATTTTGCGTAATACGACCCTGCTATCCCCTAAAGCGAGGAATATTCCCGCTAAAACGCATAAGTATACATCAAAGGTAAACTGCCTGGATAGATTTCATCTTGACAGTCGCTTGCTAAATTAATGGAAAATGATATTTTTTAAATTTCCTATTTTGCGTAATACGACCCTGCTATCCCCCAAAGCGAGGAATATTCCCGCTAAAACGCATTAGTATACATCGAAAGTAAACTGTCTGGATAGATTTTGTCTTGACAGTCGCTTGCTAAATTGATGAAAAATGATATTTTTTAAATTTCCTATTTTGCGTAATACGACCCTGCTATTCCCTAAAGCAAGGAATAATTCCGCTAAAACGCATTAGTATACATCGAAAGTAAACTGTCTGGATAGATTTTATCTTGACAATCGTTTGCTAAAATAATGAAATATGATATTTTTTAAATTTCCTATTTTGCGTAATACGACCCTGCTATCCCCCAAAGCGAGGAATATTCCCGCTAAAACGCATTAGTATACATCGAAAGTAAACTGTCTGGATAGATTTTATCTTCACAGTCGCTTGCTAAATTAATGAAAAATGATATTTTTTAAATTTCCTATTTTACGTAATACGATCCTGCTATCCCCTAGAGCAAGGAATAATTTCGCTAAAACGCATTAGTATACATCAAATGTAAACTGCCTGGATAGATTTCATCTTGACAGTCGTTTGCTGAATCAATGGAAAATGATATTTTTAAAATTTCCTATTTTGCGTAATACGACCCTGCTATCCCCCAAAGCGAGGAATATTCCCGCTAAAACGCATAAGTATACATCAAAGGTAAACTGCCTGGATAGATTTCATCTTGACAGTCGCTTGCTAAATTAATGGAAAATGATATTTTTTAAATTTCCTATTTTGCGTAATACGACCCTGCTATCCCCCAAAGCGAGGAATATTCCCGCTAAAACGCATTAGTATACATCGAAAGTAAACTGTCTGGATAGATTTTATCTTGACAATCGTTTGCTAAAATAATGAAATATGATATTTTTTAAATTTCCTATTTTGCGTAATACGACCCTGCTATCCCCCAAAGCGAGGAATATTCCCGCTAAAACGCATTAGTATACATCGAAAGTAAACTGTCTGGATAGATTTTATCTTGACAATCGTTTGCTAAAATAATGAAATATGATATTTTTTAAATTTCCTATTTTGCGTAATACGACCCTGCTATCCCCCAAAGCAAGGAATATTCCCGCTAAAACGCATTAGTATACATCGAAAGTAAACTGTCTGGATAGATTTTATCTTGACAATCGTTTTCTGAAATAATGAAATATGATATTTTTTAAATTTCCTATTTTGCGTAATACGATCCTGCTATCCCCTAGAGCAAGGAATAATTTCGCTAAAACGCATTAGTATACATCCAAAGTAAACTGCCTGGATAGATTTTATCTTGACAATCGTTTGCTAAATTAATGAAAAATGATATTTTTTAAATTTCCTATTTTGCGTAATACGACCCTGCTATTCCCTAGAGCAAGGAATAATTCCGCTAAAACGCATTAGTATACATCGAAAGTAAACTGTCTGGATAGATTTTATCTTGACAATCGTTTGCTAAATTAATGAAAAATGATATTTTTAAAATTTCCTGTTTTGCGTAATACGATCCTGCTATCCCCTAGAGCAAGGAATAATTTCGCTAAAACGCATTAGTATACATCAAATTTAAACTGCCTTGATAGATTTCATCTTGACAGTCACTTGCTAAATTAATGAAAAATGATATTTTTAAAATTTCCTATTTTGCGTAATACGACCCTGCTATCCCCCAAAGCGAGGAATATTCCCGCTATAACGCATTAGTATACATCGAAAGTAAACTGTCTGGATAGATTTTATCTTCACAGTCGCTTGCTAAATTAATGAAAAATGATATTTTTTAAATTTCCTATTTTACGTAATACGATCCTGCTATCCCCTAGAGCAAGGAATAATTTCGCTAAAACGCATTAGTATACATCAAATGTAAACTGCCTGGATAGATTTCATCTTGACAGTCACTTGCTAAATTAATGAAAAATGATATTTTTAAAATTTCCTATTTTGCGTAATACGACCCTGCTATCCCCTAGAGCAAGGAATAATTTCGCTAAAACGCATTAGTATACATCAAATGTAAACTGCCTGGATAGATTTCATCTTGACAGTCACTTGCTAAATTAATGAAAAATTATATTTTTAAAATTTCCTATTTTGCGTAATACGACCCTGCTATCCCCCAAAGCGAGGAATATTCCCGCTAAAACGCATTAGTATACATCGGAAGTAAACTGTCTGGATAGATTTTATCTTGACAATCGTTTGCTAAAATAATGAAATATGATATTTTTTAAATTTCCTATTTTGCGTAATACGACCCTGCTATTCCCTAAAGCAAGGAATAATTCCGCTAAAACGCATTAGTATACATCGAAAGTAAACTGTCTGGATAGATTTTATCTTGACAATCGTTTGCTAAAATAATGAAATATGATATTTTTTAAATTTCCTATTTTGCGTAATACGACCCTGCTATTCCCTAGAGCAAGGAATAATTTCGCTAAAACGCATTAGTATACATCGAAAGTAAACTGTCTGGATAGATTTTATCTTGACAATCGTTTGCTAAAATAATGAAATATGATATTTTTTAAATTTCCTATTTTGCGTAATACGACCCTGCTATTCCCTAGAGCAAGGAATAATTTCGCTAAAACGCATTAGTACACATCGAAAGTAAACTGTCTGGATAGATTTTATCTTGACAATCGTTTGCTAAATTAATGAAAAATGATATTTTAAAAATTTCCTATTTTGCGTAATACGACCCTGCTATCCCCCAAAGCGAGGAATATTCCCGCTAAAACGCATTAGTATACATCGAAAGTAAACTGTCTGGATAGATTTTATCTTCACAGTCGCTTGCTAAATTAATGAAAAATGATATTTTTTAAATTTCCTATTTTACGTAATACGATCCTGCTATCCCCTAGAGCAAGGAATAATTTCGCTAAAACGCATTAGTATACATCAAATGTAAACTGCCTGGATAGATTTCATCTTGACAGTCGCTTGCTGAATCAATGGAAAATGATATTTTTAAAATTTCCTATTTTGCGTAATACGACCCTGCTATCCCCCAAAGCGAGGAATATTCCCGCTAAAACGCATAAGTATACATCAAAGGTAAACTGCCTGGATAGATTTCATCTTGACAGTCGCTTGCTAAATTAATGGAAAATGATATTTTTTAAATTTCCTATTTTGCGTAATACGACCCTGCTATCCCCCAAAGCGAGGAATATTCCCGCTAAAACGCATTAGTATACATCGAAAGTAAACTGTCTGGATAGATTTTGTCTTGACAGTCGCTTGCTAAATTAATGAAAAATGATATTTTTTAAATTTCCTATTTTGCGTAATACGACCCTGCTATTCCCTAAAGCAAGGAATAATTCCGCTAAAACGCATTAGTATACATCGAAAGTAAACTGTCTGGATAGATTTTATCTTGACAATCGTTTGCTAAAATAATGAAATATGATATTTTTCAAATTTCCTATTTTGCGTAATACGACCCTGCTATTCCCTAGAGCAAGGAATCATTTCGCTAAAACGCATTAGTATACATCGAAAGTAAACTGCCTGGATAGATTTTATCTTGACAATCGTTTGCTAAATTAATGAAAAATGATATTTTTTAAATTTCCTATTTTGCGTAATACGACCCTGCTATTCCCTAGAGCAAGGAATAATTCCGCTAAAACGCATTAGTATACATCGAAAGTAAACTGTCTGGATAGATTTTATCTTGACAATCGTTTGCTAAATTAATGAAAAATGATATTTTTAAAATTTCCTGTTTTGCGTAATACGATCCTGCTATCCCCTAGAGCAAGGAATAATTTCGCTAAAACGCATTAGTACACATCAAATTTAAACTGCCTTGATAGATTTCATCTTGACAGTCACTTGCTAAATTAATGAAAAATGATATTTTTAAAATTTCCTATTTTGCGTAATACGACCCTGCTATCCCCCAAAGCGAGGAATATTCCCGCTATAACGCATTAGTATACATCGAAAGTAAACTGTCTGGATAGATTTTATCTTCATAGTCGCTTGCTAAATTAATGAAAAATGATATTTTTTAAATTTCCTATTTTACGTAATACGATCCTGCTATCCCCTAGAGCAAGGAATAATTTCGCTAAAACGCATTAGTATACATCAAATGTAAACTGCCTGGATAGATTTCATCTTGACAGTCGCTTGCTGAATTAATGGAAAATGATATTTTTAAAATTTCCTATTTTGCGTAATACGACCCTGCTATCCCCCAAAGCGAGGAATATTCCCGCTAAAACGCATTAGTATACATCGAAAGTAAACTGTCTGGATAGATTTTATCTTGACAATCGTTTGCTAAAATAATGAAATATGATATTTTTAAAATTTCCTATTTTGCGTAATACGACCCTGCTATCCCCTAGAGCAAGGAATAATTTCGCTAAAACGCATTAGTATACATCAAATGTAAACTGCCTGGATAGATTTCATCTTGACAGTCGCTTGCTGAATTAATGGAAAATGATATTTTTTAAATTTCCTATTTTGGGTAATACGACCCTGCTATTCCCTAGAGCAAGGAATAATTTCGCTAAAACCCGTTAGTATACATCGAAAGTAAACTGTCTGGATAGATTTTATCTTGACAATCGTTTGCTAAAATAATGAAATATGATATTTTTTAAATTTCCTATTTTGCGTAATACGACCCTGCTATTCCCTAGAGCAAGGAATAATTTCGCTAAAACGCATTAGTATACATCGAAAGTAAAATGTCTGGATAGATTTTATCTTGACAATCGTTTGCTAAAATAATGAAATATGATATTTTTTAAATTTCCTATTTTGCGTAATACGACCCTGCTATTCCCTAGAGCAAGGAATAATTTCGCTAAAACGCATTAGTATAAATCGAAAGTAAACTGCCTGGATAGATTTTATCTTGACAATCGTTTGCTAAATCAATGGAAAATGATATTTTTTAAATTTCCTATTTTGCGTAATACGACCCTGCTATCCCCCAAAGCGAGGAATATTCCCGCTAAAACGCATTAGTATACATCGAAAGTAAACTGTCTGGATAGATTTTGTCTTGACAGTCGCTTGCTAAATTAATGAAAAATGATATTTTTTAAATTTCCTATTTTGCGTAATACGACCCTGCTATTCCCTAAAGCAAGGAATAATTCCGCTAAAACGCATTAGTATACATCGAAAGTAAACTGTCTGGATAGATTTTATCTTGACAATCGTTTGCTAAAATAATGAAATATGATATTTTTCAAATTTCCTATTTTGCGTAATACGACCCTGCTATTCCCTAGAGCAAGGAATCATTTCGCTAAAACGCATTAGTATACATCGAAAGTAAACTGCCTGGATAGATTTTATCTTGACAATCGTTTGCTAAATTAATGAAAAATGATATTTTTTAAATTTCCTATTTTGCGTAATACGACCCTGCTATTCCCTAGAGCAAGGAATAATTCCGCTAAAACGCATTAGTATACATCGAAAGTAAACTGTCTGGATAGATTTTATCTTGACAATCGTTTGCTAAATTAATGAAAAATGATATTTTTAAAATTTCCTGTTTTGCGTAATACGATCCTGCTATCCCCTAGAGCAAGGAATAATTTCGCTAAAACGCATTAGTACACATCAAATTTAAACTGCCTTGATAGATTTCATCTTGACAGTCACTTGCTAAATTAATGAAAAATGATATTTTTAAAATTTCCTATTTTGCGTAATACGACCCTGCTATCCCCCAAAGCGAGGAATATTCCCGCTATAACGCATTAGTATACATCGAAAGTAAACTGTCTGGATAGATTTTATCTTCATAGTCGCTTGCTAAATTAATGAAAAATGATATTTTTTAAATTTCCTATTTTACGTAATACGATCCTGCTATCCCCTAGAGCAAGGAATAATTTCGCTAAAACGCATTAGTATACATCAAATGTAAACTGCCTGGATAGATTTCATCTTGACAGTCGCTTGCTGAATTAATGGAAAATGATATTTTTAAAATTTCCTATTTTGCGTAATACGACCCTGCTATCCCCCAAAGCGAGGAATATTCCCGCTAAAACGCATTAGTATACATCGAAAGTAAACTGTCTGGATAGATTTTATCTTGACAATCGTTTGCTAAAATAATGAAATATGATATTTTTAAAATTTCCTATTTTGCGTAATACGACCCTGCTATCCCCTAGAGCAAGGAATAATTTCGCTAAAACGCATTAGTATACATCAAATGTAAACTGCCTGGATAGATTTCATCTTGACAGTCGCTTGCTGAATTAATGGAAAATGATATTTTTTAAATTTCCTATTTTGGGTAATACGACCCTGCTATTCCCTAGAGCAAGGAATAATTTCGCTAAAACCCGTTAGTATACATCGAAAGTAAACTGTCTGGATAGATTTTATCTTGACAATCGTTTGCTAAAATAATGAAATATGATATTTTTTAAATTTCCTATTTTGCGTAATACGACCCTGCTATTCCCTAGAGCAAGGAATAATTTCGCTAAAACGCATTAGTATACATCGAAAGTAAAATGTCTGGATAGATTTTATCTTGACAATCGTTTGCTAAAATAATGAAATATGATATTTTTTAAATTTCCTATTTTGCGTAATACGACCCTGCTATTCCCTAGAGCAAGGAATAATTTCGCTAAAACGCATTAGTATAAATCGAAAGTAAACTGCCTGGATAGATTTTATCTTGACAATCGTTTGCTAAATCAATGGAAAATGATATTTTTTAAATTTCCTATTTTGGGTAATACGACCCTGCTATTCCCTAGAGCAAGGAATAATTTCGCTAAAACCCGTTAGGATACATCGAAAGTAAACTGTCTGGATAGATTTTATCTTTACAATCGTTTGCTAAAATAATGAAATATGATATTTTTTAAATTTCCTATTTTGCGTAATACGACCCTGCTATCCCCTAGAGCAAGGAATAATTTCGCTAAAACGCATTAGTATAAATCAAAAGTAAACTGCCTGGATAGATTTCATTTTGATAGTCGCTTGCTAAATTAATGGAAAATGATATTTTTTAAATTTCCTATTTTGCGTAATACGACCCTGCTATCCCCTAGAGCAAGGAATAATTTCGCTAAAACGCATTAGTATAAATCAAAAGTAAACTGCCTGGATAGATTTCATTTTGATAGTCGCTTGCTAAATTAATGGAAAATGATATTTTTTAAATTTCCTATTTTGCGTAATACGACCCTGCTATCCCCTAGAGCAAGGAATAATTTCGCTAAAACGCATTAGTATACATCGAAAGTAAACTGTCTGGATAGATTTTATCTTGACAATCGTTTGCTAAAATAATGAAATATGATATTTTTAAAATTTCCTATTTTGCGTAATACGACCCTGCTATCCCCTAGAGCAAGGAATAATTTCGCTAAAACGCATTAGTATACATCAAATGTAAACTGCCTGGATAGATTTCATCTTGACAGTCACTTGCTAAATCAATGAAAAATGATATTTTTAAAATTTCCTATTTTGCGTAATACGACCCTGCTATCCCCCAAAGCGAGGAATATTCCCGCTAAAACGCATTAGTATACATCGAAAGTAAACTGTCTGGATAGATTTTGTCTTGACAGTCGCTTGCTAAATTGATGAAAAATGATATTTTTTAAATTTCCTATTTTGCGTAATACGACCCTGCTATTCCCTAAAGCAAGGAATAATTCCGCTAAAACGCATTAGTATACATCGAAAGTAAACTGTCTGGATAGATTTTATCTTGACAATCGTTTGCTAAAATAATGAAATATGATATTTTTTAAATTTCCTATTTTGCGTAATACGACCCTGCTATTCCCTAGAGCAAGGAATAATTTCGCTAAAACGCATTAGTATACATCGAAAGTAAACTGTCTGGATAGATTTTATCTTGACAATCGTTTGCTAAAATAATGAAATATGATATTTTTTAAATTTCCTATTTTGCGTAATACGACCCTGCTATCCCCTAGAGCAAGGAATAATTTCGCTAAAACGCATTAGTATACATCGAAAGTAAACTGTCTGGATAGATTTTATCTTGACAATCGTTTGCTAAATTAATGAAAAGTGATATTTTTAAAATTTCCTATTTTGCGTAATACGACCCTGCTATCCCCCAAAGCGAGGAATATTCCCGCTAAAACGCATCAGTATACAACGAAAGTAAACTGTCTGGATAGATTTTATCTTGACAATCGTTTGCTAAAATAATGAAATATGATATTTTTTAAATTTCCTATTTTGCGTAATACGACCCTGCTATTCCCTAGAGCAAGGAATAATTTCGCTAAAACGCATTAGTATAAATCGAAAGTAAACTGCCTGGATAGATTTTATCTTGACAATCGTTTGCTAAATCAATGGAAAATGATATTTTTTAAATTTCCTATTTTGGGTAATACGACCCTGCTATTCCCTAGAGCAAGGAATAATTTCGCTAAAACCCGTTAGGATACATCGAAAGTAAACTGTCTGGATAGATTTTATCTTGACAATCGTTTGCTAAAATAATGAAATATGATATTTTTTAAATTTCCTATTTTGCGTAATACGACCCTGCTATCCCCTAGAGCAAGGAATAATTTCGCTAAAACGCATTAGTATACATCGAAAGTAAACTGTCTGGATAGATTTTATCTTGACAATCGTTTGCTAAATTAATGAAAAGTGATATTTTTAAAATTTCCTATTTTGCGTAATACGACCCTGCTATTCCCTAGAGCAAGGAATAATTTCGCTAAAACCCGTTAGGATACATCGAAAGTAAACTGTCTGGATAGATTTTATCTTGACAATCGTTTGCTAAAATAATGAAATATGATATTTTTTAAATTTCCTATTTTGCGTAATACGACCCTGCTATCCCCTAGAGCAAGGAATAATTTCGCTAAAACGCATTAGTATACATCGAAAGTAAACTGTCTGGATAGATTTTATCTTGACAATCGTTTGCTAAATTAATGAAAAGTGATATTTTTAAAATTTCCTATTTTGCGTAATGCGACCCTGCTATCCCCTAAAGCGAGGAATATTCCCGCTAAAACGCATTAGTATAAATTAAAAGTAAACTGCCTGGATAGATTTCATTTTGATAGTCGCTTGCTAAATTAATGGAAAATGATATTTTTTAAATTTCCTATTTTGCGTAATACGACCCTGCTATCCCCTAAAGCGAGGAATATTCCCGCTAAAACGCATTAGTATACATCAAAAGTAAACTGCCTGGATAGATTTCATCTTGACAGTCGCTTGCTAAATTAATGGAAAATGATATTTTTTAAATTTCCTATTTTGCGTAATGCGACCCAACTATCCCCTAGAGCAAGGAATAATTTAGCTAAAACCCGTTAGTATACATCAAAACTAAGCTGCCTGGATAGATTTTCTCTTGACAATCGTTTGCTAAAATAATGAAATATGATATTTTTTAAATTTCCTATTTTGCGTAATACGACCCTGCTATCCCGTTGAGCAAGGAACCATTTTGCTTAAACACGTTTGATTAGATCAAAAGTAAGGTGCCTGATTAGATGTCATGTTGACAGTCGCTTGCTAAATTTAAATTTCCTATTTAGCGTAGTACGACCCTGCTATCGCCTAGGGCCTATAAGGAATAATTTCGCTAAAACACGATAGTATGAATTGCTACGTCTTTATCAATAAAATAGAATTTGTTAGATACATTTTGACAAAGAACAATTGAAATAAAATATTCTATCTACAGTAGGTATGTCTGAAAAAGTTGGCAACATATGAGAAACTTTTTTATTTGTAATGTTTCGAAAAAAAGTTATTCCTTACAAAAAGTTCTGCATGGCCCATAAAGTGAAACGCAAATGTCAGATGTCAATTTTTTAAATCGTGTACGAGGTTTGTCAAAAAATATGAATTTGATACAAGAGTGTAGTACCTTTATTTTATACAACATCGAAAACTTTAATTATGAAAAGTTGTTCGAAATAGAAAACTATGTTTTAATATGCAATTAGATCATACTACTTGAAAAAATTATTTATTATTTTTACAAATTGTTCTCCTAATATTAAATGTAATTTTAAGGTGTCGATACGAATTGAAAATTACGTTCAAGTGTAATTACTGATTACTTCACTCATTATCGCATTGCAAAATTGATAAACTTTGACTTTACCTGCTAAGAATTATCTCAAATAGACAAATACGTAATTAGAATTATTTATTTCGAAAACGTAACATCAAACTTTATGTGCATGAACAAGAAAAGTCCGTTTTAACTTTTTCATCACTAAATATGCATCTCAGCTTGTCCACCGTTTCTTTCTAAACATTGTTCTTTTAGAAAATGCTTTTATTACATTTCTAATAACAGCCAGAGTAATATCTTCTCATGCTTCCTGAATTGTTCTTTCCAAATGATCAATATTGTCGAATGGTCTTTTAAGGTACACTTTTTGCTTTATGTATCCCCACAAAAGGAAGTCTAGTGGGTTCAGGTCTGGAGATCTTGCAGGCCAAGCGAATTTCACAAATCTTCCTAATACTCGTTAAAATTAAAAGTTTGCAGTAGATATTCTCGAACATTTCTGGTACTATGACATGGTACCCCATCATGTTGGTACCATATGCGTTGTCTTTCTATTATTGGTAGGTTATCAATAAAAACGGAAATTTTATCATTCAAAAATTCTAAGTAACGTTCAGAATTTGTGTATTACAGTAGAAAATACATTATTCTGTTGGGTTTTACTTATTTATTACTGATTTAAGTTCATTGCTAAAATATTTCAAATCAACAAATAAACATTTGAGGTGTGTTAACTTGTTAAATAAGATGAAAGTTGACGTGTTTCACAACTAAAATTTGCAAAATTTAAGTTGAAATTGGAGTGGTCAAAATATTCCTATTAATCTTTTGCAATTTGTGGACACCCTGTACATCTAATGTCAAATGTAAATACCTGAATATTATTATTTTCGAAAGCAGATATTTTCATAAAGAATAACTTTTTTTCGTAAAACTTACAATAAAAAAGTTTCCCATGTTGCCAACTTTTTCAGACATACTGTATTTATCGAGTCCAGTCGGATTTTCTTCAGTTTTCATGTATATCGTTCACCATTT
The DNA here is from genome assembly GCA_947563755.1 of Lochmaea crataegi. NCBI lineage: Eukaryota > Metazoa > Arthropoda > Insecta > Coleoptera > Chrysomelidae > Lochmaea > Lochmaea crataegi. The sequence goes on along the minus strand of OX387422.1, from coordinate 55,932,737 downwards.
TTTTTGTCGTACGCCACTGAAAGATCGGGCACAGTCGGTCTGTCATTTGTCATTTGAATTAATTGTTTTCAGCAAATTTGTAGCTTCTCAACAACTCAAATATATATTTATAAAAGTGGTAATTTAAAAATGATATTATGAGGAAACTAACAAATTTTTATTATAATTACCGAGAATACATCTTGTACAGTGCGATACATTTAAACTGTTTTTTGTATAAAATATCTATTCAAAAAGTGATGGTTCAAATCGAGACATCAGTAAGAAAAAAGTTGCTCATTCTATTTTTAGAGTATTAAGTGAAAGAATATCTTTTACTTACATCTTTTACCAATTGTTTCCATGATAAAGTTATTAAACTTACATTTTCCAATATTTTATTAAAGTTAATATTTTTAATTATGTTAATCAAATTAATAAAATTGTAAAAGGGCTAGACCTAAGGCCCATTCGGAATAATGCCCCAAAGGTATTTTTATATGCCAAAAAATTACATCTGAATACTATTAAAAGAAAGAAAGAGCAAGACAAAACTAGATTCAGAACTTAATAGTAGGGACAAAGGGACATTGCACAATATATTTTGCCTATATACTTATTAGGATTTTATTTATAACTTTTGTAGTTGTTAATTATTTTTTAGCCTTTTTACACTATGTATTATACTTTTGTAAAATATGACACATTTAATAAAAACATTTTAGCTTGGTAATATGTATTTAATAAGAAAATAAAAAAATATAAATAAATTCAAAAATAGGAGCGTTAAATCTGCTGCCATCTAGTGGACAATATCATGACAATATTCAGTTTATTAAAATAATATCTATAAAATACAGGTGTCGCGCACTGAAACTTCCAGTAGTTTGACCCAAGCCACTAGGTGGCTCTTAAAATAGACAAAATTTCACTTTTAGGAATAATTGTCTATTCTAAACATAGAGATACTACAGATAGAATCCCGTCAGCATATAAGAGAGAGATAGAAAATCACAGGTTCAGACTGTCTTTATCTAATGGCACGCATGCTATAGACGAGAGACAAAGACAGAAAAACCTCTGACGTTTGTCTTTATCTCTCTCACCGGAGTTCAGACGGACATTCCCACTTACACAGCGGCCTCTATCTATAGTATCTCTATGATTCTAAACCGTTTATAGTATTATCACAGATTATATTTATAATCTGTGGTATTATTCTGGTTAGCAAACATGGAAAGTAAGCTGCCTGAATAGATTTTGTCTTGATTGGTTCACTACAATACTAAACATTAACAGACAACAAACCACCTTAATTTCTAGACTAAAAACAGGCCATGGCCTTTGTCCGGAATATCTCTTTAAAATAGGGCGCAAGGATGATTCCTGGTGTGTAATATTAGGTTTGAAACGATGCAACTATTGATGACATTTTTTAAAACAACAGAGGTTAGTGAAATAATAATACAATTCAAATAAAGCAAATATAACGGAAATAATAATAAATTATCTTTGGATTTAATACACAAAACAAAAACAAAAATAGAATTACACATCCTTCACTTTTCCTCAATCTCCATGACATTAGTTCTTCTTTAGTCTTTCGCAATTCCCAGATCCCATACTTGGATCCCAAGCAAGAAAAGTTTATTTACCTTTGTTGTGTTGTTTACTAATATGTAGCCTATCTACAAGAAAGGAAAAAAGGGAAGATGGACTACTCCAGACGCCTGTGAGGGCATTCCAGTAATATAGAAAAATATACCTGCGCTGGCCGAATGCTGTAAAGGTGGAGGCCATAAAATCAAGAGAGAGAGATTTTTTCTTGATGTATTGTCGTTTGCTAAAACAATCTTATCATCTGTTATTTTTCTATATTGTTACGTCTTTATCAATAAAATAGTATTTGTTAGATTAATTTTGAGAAAGAACAATTGAAATAAAATATTCTAGCTATTTGTCGAGTCGGATTAAGGATGTCCTTCAGTTTTCATGTATATCGTTCACCATTTTTTTTCGTACGCAACTGAACGATCGGGCGCAGTCGGAATTTTTAGCGGCCAGGTTAAGCACCTAATTTCACACCGCTTTGAAGTTGAAGTTGAAGTTGAAGTTACACTTACGTTACAGATTTAGTTACCGCGACAACGTTGCCATAGTGTGTCCGCTCGTTTTGTAACGGTGCCGTCATGTCTCGTCTGGTTAAGTTGTGAATACCAACTTATACCAAACGGAGCCGTTGCCGTGACGGGGCCGTTATTGAAACGATACTGTTATTTGATATTTCTGAATACGAATGTATGTTTATGTCATGTACAATTACGCGGTAAAAACTTTTGAACAGAACAGAAGAAGCTTTACGCGCACCTTGCAATATAACGCATGCGTATTTATCGATATTCAGCCGTGAGAATTAACGTCTTCTTGCCCCATTGAGTCATCCTCCATCACAACACTGTGCGTTTGGCTTATATGTTGTTGACTTTGAAATAGTCTGTGCGTTACAAATCTAGCTCTGCATTGTATAAAAATGTACAGTAGATTTAGCTGGATCTCCATCCTAATTGTGGAAGTCGTTTTTATTGCTTTATTGCTCCCACTTGCAGTGCCTTTGTCCACCACACTACTGATCTGTAGCTAGCATTGGTCTTACAACCCTTGTGAATGGACATTGGGTCACTTTTATGAATGACATTTTTATGAATCTGCCGAGGGCTATAGTAGGTTTCTGTGGAGCCTTTTTGTAGTGAATTACGAAGGATTACCTTTAAAATAAGGCTTTATTCTACAGAGAACAACTAACATAAAATTATTGACAACTCTGTAACATAACTGACAATGTCATGAATCCTATCAAAATGGTAATATCATGACATTCTTCCCGCCTTCTTATTTCTCGAGGAAGTCTTCTAAATATTGAGGACGCCTTCGTGTCCTAACTGGCCTATCGATATTCAGTACTGCGTCTTGATTGTGTTGGTCTTGAATGGAGTGGTCTTGATTTTGTTGAATGCTTTGGTCTTGACTTTTTTGAATGCTTTGGTCTTGATTTTGACTGACAGAATTTTCATCGCAATAAGTTAATGATGTGTCTCCTCGATGAGCTAAATGCCTAGTGGAAACTGTCTTTTCTTCTCCATTTTCCAATCGGATATGGGCGTATTCCGAGTTGGCTTCTAGGAGTTGGACTTCATCAACTAAAGGTTCGTATTTATTCAAACGGACGAATCTCTTTAATAGCACTGGTCCTGGTGCAGCTAGCCAAGTAGGAATTGATGATCCATAAGTTGAGCGCTTCACATAGTTAAACATGCGTTCGTGTGGGGTCGAGTTGATAGTAGTGCATAAAAGAGATCTAATAGAGTGAAGAGAATCCACTAGAACCTGCTCCCACTGGTTGATTTTCAAATTTTGAGATTTTAAAGCCAACTGGATGGTTTGCCATTAAATCGTTTGCACTGACCATTACCCTGAGGATTATAGGGAGTCGTGCGACTTGAAGCAATACCGTGAGACTCTAAAAATGACTTAAGTTCACGAGACATAAAAGAGGTACCTTGGTCAGAATGAACATATGCCGGAGTGCCAAATATAGAAAATATTTGACGCAAACATTGGATAACTGTAGAGGATGATATGTCGGAACATGGAAATGCGAATGGGAATCTGGAAAATTCATCAACAACGGTTAGTAAGTACTTATTTCTTGAAGATGAAGGCAAAGGACCTTTAAAATCCAAATTAAGACGTTCAAATGGTGAGGTGGCATTGATTAACGTTCCTTCATTTTTGTGAAATTTTGGTTTAATTTCAGCACAAACAGGACATGAGGAGGTAATTTGACGAACGTCTTCCACAGAATAAGGCAGATTTTTGCAGCGTATCCAATGGAACAACCGGGTAATACCAGGGTGACACAAAGAAGAATGTAAATCAAATAATTTCTTTTGATCAGCCGATGACATAGTTGCAGAAGTAATACGGGAAAATGCATCAGCTACCGTGTTTTGACTTCCTGGCCTGTAAACGATATCATACTTGTAGCATGACAATTCCAAACGCCAACGTTGAATTTTCTCATTTTTGACGAAGACTTGTTGTTAAACATAAATGCCACTGACTTCTGATCCGTAATGAGCTAAAAATGTCTGCCAATTAAAAAATGTCGCCACTTTTTCAGTGCTTCTACTATTGCGTACGCTTCTTTTTCAACTGACGAATGCTTTTGTTCCTGAGAGGACAAGGTTCTTGAGAAAAATGAGACTGGTCTAACTGATTGAAATAATTGAGCAGCTATTGCAAACTCCGAGGCATCGGTTTCAACAGTTAACACAGCGTCGTCATCAATTGAAGAAATCGAAGAGTTGGCCATGTCTTGTTTGAGCTGTTTAAATGCCGAAATTGCTTTCTCAGACAATGGAAAACTTGTGCTGTGTGCTAGCGGCTGAATTTTTTCGGAACATTTAGGAACCCATTTGGAGTAGTGTGCAAACATTCCTAGAATTCTTCGAAGAGAAGCTGTAGTATCAGGTACTGGTAAATTCAAGAGAGGCTTAAGTCGTTCTGGGTCCGGCTTCATAGTTTTGTTGCATATTAAATACCCAAGAATGCAAATCGATTTGAGGGAAAATCTTGATTTTGTTTCATTAATTGTTAAACGGTACTTCTTAATGACATCTAAAAATATTTGTAAATTTTGATCATATTCTTCTTGTGAGTTACCGCAAACAGTGACGTCATCCAGATAAATATAGACGCTTTTAAGATTTTCTTTCTTGATGATGCTGTCGACGGTTCGTTGGAAACAAGCGACTCCATTGGTAACACCAAACGGAATTCGAGTAAATTGGTACAAGTTTCCACAAGCTTCAAATGCAGTGTAGATCTTTTCTTCATCTTTAATTGGAATTTGGTGATAGGCACTACGGAGATCAATTGTACTAAAAACGGAATATTTCGAAATTTGGTTTACAATGTCTTCTATCCGTGGCAATGGGTATGCATCCAATAATGTATATTTATTTATGGTTTGAGAATAGTCAATACACATACGTTTCTTGTGGTTTTCACTTGAAGTTACCAGAGGTTGAGCTCGCCAGGGGGAGATACTGGGTTCTAAGATCTTTTCTTTTAGAAGATGTTTGATTTCTTGTTCAATAAAGTTGAGGTCTGAAGTTGTAAATCGACGTGATTTTATTGCGATTGGTTTGCAATTAAATGTTAAATTTGAAAATAAACTGAATGGTTCAACATTTGCTACTGCTAAATTGCATATTGATAGGGTAGATTTGTCACCTCCAAAGAGAATTTCGAGTCGGGAATGTTGCTTCAGAATATCATGACCAATGATTGCTTCAGTGCAGAGTTCATCAAGGACTAAAAGCTTTACATTTGAATAACTGTTATCCAAAATTTGTAGGCGTACAATACAATATCCAAGAACTTGCGACGTGAGAGATGTTGAAGCCATTTTAACATTAATTCTTGATGGAATGACACAAATATTTCTACTGGCAACAATTTTACTTGAAATATAGCTATCAGAAATCAGAACTCCCTGTATCGACTTGTGCATCTGTTGTTTATTTTAATTTGAATAATAGATTTGGATAAACAACTAGGAGAAACAGCAGAAATCGTAGTCAGAATAGTAGCAGATGTTTTCTGAGTTCTTCTGGTGTTACTTGATCTACACACAGTTGAAAAATGACCTCTTTTATTGCAGGAATGGCAAATTGCATTTTTAGCAGGACAGTGTTCGCGCAGGTGTCTATCTCTGCCACAAAAGAAACATTTCTGAAAAGATGCAGCAGCTGCTAACGGCCTGGTTGATGAATTTTCAGAATCTTGTGACGGTTCTGCGTTTTGTAAAACGGCAACACTTGAATCAAAAGTTGATGAATATGATTCAGCATGTTGCTTGGCTATTTCTAACGCTCTCGCAGTATCAAACGCTTGAGTTAAGCTCAAAGAAGAATGCTCTAGAAGCCGCTGTCTAATTTGTAGTGAACTTAAACCCCTGATAAACGAGTCTCGAATGAAATCATCTCTATTCTGTTCGGCCGTAACAGCTTTAAAGTTGCAGTCTTTGCTCATTTGCTTCAAAATTTGTAAATATTGGTCAATTGACTCACCTACTAACTGTCTTCTTGATGAGAGAGAATGTCGAGAAAATATTTCATTTTTGGGCTTTGCGTAGAGGCTTTCAAGGATATTTATGGCATCTTCATACGTTGTACTCTCACTAATGGACTCAAAAACGACTGGACTCACGTAGTTTATTAGTAGATTCAGCTTCTTCTTATTGTCCTTCGCATATGCCGCTTCCAGAAAATTCACGAACGATCTGTACCAATGATTCCAAAGTTGACCTGCGTTTCTAAGTGAAACATCTATATCTAATCGATTGGGGCGAAGTAGCTTATTCATTTCATAGAATTCTCTGTAGAATAAATTGTAGTGAATTACGAAGGATTACCTTTAAAATAAGGCTTTATTCTACAGAGAACAACTAACATAAAATTATTGACAACTTTGTTACATAACTGACAATGTCATGAATCCTATCAAAATGGTAATATCATGACACTTTTGAAGGTGACTGTTCTATAAAAGCCTTTGATCACAATTATTATTATTAAAAAGTGAGAATGGTTTGAGGTATAAACCTATAAAAGCCCATTTTATATATGAGATGAGAAGTTATAGTGAAACATTAAAAAGTTGTAAAAGTACATTAAAATTAATATTTAAAATGATATAAAATTAAAAATATGGGCTGAAAGTATACAATAAACAGAAAGTTGAACATTTTAAAAGTGACAAAATATGTATATGGTGTATGATTAAAAATAATATTTAAAAAAAAGGGGGATTAGGAATGTTGGATAGGACGATCTAATCGGCTTTTAAAAGTTGAAAGTGAGGGTGCATTAACTGAATCTACATCCAAATTGTTTCACGCCGAGAAGACACGATTGACTACGAAGTTCTGTCGTTTGATCGTCCTGCAATGTTCTATCTTGAGTTTGGCAGAGTCGGCAGGAATTAAATAAGTTAGTATAAAATTTTCACGATGTCTTCGGTTATCAAATGTAGTCAGACATAGCTGGTTCAAACGATGTTTGTACGATATGGTATGCTGATACCAAAGGACATTCGGGTTGCTCGCTGTTACACAGATTCTAGCATGTTACGATCTCTAACCAATTCTGGTCTCCAGACTTGTATGTACCACTAGGTAGTTTGTTTCTCTGGAAAATTGAATCACCGTTCTTCCTAGCACTATTAGTTTTAGGCCTTGAAATGCCATCTTTTTTGTAAAGTTGATTATTTGTGTTTTCTGAGCATTGACTGTCAGTCTCTTTTGTATGCACCAATTATCAACTACATTTAAGGCTGTTGCATTATTTCCGATACCACCCTAGCAAACTTGCCCCATACTACAATAGCAATGTGTCTGCGAATCCAAGACAGTAAAAGCCTGTTGTTGACAATTCCGCGAGGAGGTCGTCTACTAAGGTTGCCCATAGTAGCGGTAATAACACTCCTCCTTGTGTACATCCTTCATCCATCCTTGGCTTGATAGTGGCTTGCCCCAGCGTTCATATTATTTTCATATCATCCAGAGCTGCCTTTATCCATCGGCATATTGTTGTGGGTGCGTCTATTCATTTTATTAAACAATTAATTCGTGGTAACATTGTCAAATGCTACCTCGATGTCTAAGAAAGTGGCCATCGCTCTCTTTGTCTTCTATTGACTTGGGATAAGCGTGTTTAGATCCAGCGCTAGATCCGTAGATTTGCCTGGTTGGTAAGCATATTGATGATTGCTTAGGGTTTTAACCTTTAACACTTTAACTTCAGTAGAAAGATATATCACGGGATGTCAATTCATTATCTAAAAACGACGTGTTTCGTAATTTTCTATAAATATATATATATATATATATAATATATACAATAATTGAATGAATTTATTCCATTGAAGAGTGTGGAAACTATAAATTTGGTTTTGATAATTTAATGTTTAACATGGTATAGATAAAATTAATCAATAGGTGGATTATATAAATTTTTATTTGGTACAATAAAAACACAAGTCGCCTTAAAAAAAATAGGTATTACATTGTCAAAAAATTTACAAATGAATATTCAAACTAAATGTTACAAGCGATAATAATTATACAAATTACATACACATAGGTACTTTTACATCTCACAATTTTATTAAAATATGTGTAACAATATTTTTATAGTACGGTATTAAATATACTATTCGGTGAACATACACGGGTTTTGGATTAAGTAAATTATCAACGATTCAACTGACCAACTATTTTAAACAGTATTTAGGTTGATGCTTTGAGTGGATAACAGCGATTGGCAACTCAAAAATCTTCGTAAATAGGCAGATTTAAATTTCATAACTACGAAATTGGTGACACTCGACAGGAAAAAATGTTAATTAACGTCAAATTTATTTATTAGTGAAATGAAATTTGTTAGCTTCCAGTTGATTGTCAATTTTGTGAAAATTTGTTCGGGTTGTTTTAATGAAAATGCCAAGACGTGTTTCAGATGTAGATGCCTGTAGCCTACATAAGTAGGTACCTACTTTATTTCTGAAAAACAAAATGGTGGTCCTTTAAAATCGGTAACGTCTGTACAACAACGCGTGTGCGATGCTTCAGGAATTAGCGAATCAAAATTAAGATCTGCAATAAAAAATGAGAATAGTGAACTGCCGGAAAACGAAAACACAATATTATGACAGCCATGTTGGGCCTAATGGTTATACTGTCGAAGCGGTTTGGGAAACTTGGCGAAAAGCACTATCAATTTCAACTCCAGAAGTATGGCGAAACTGGTATATCCTAGTGCTAAAAATTAATTTGAGGATTGGTGGATTCGTGAAAATAAAATAAACGAAATAAACCCAATCATAATAACAATTAACGGTGACGACAGCGATGACGATGATATTATGAATAATATCGACTAAATCATTTTAGTGTGATTTATTTGAAATCGAAACTTTGTCGTAGTTACATTTGTAAATATTGTACATATTATTGACTATAGGCTGTATTGCCGCCGCTTTAACATATCACTTAAAATGTGTGTGACTATACAAAACAATTTTTGTAATATTCGAGACGGCTGGCAGCAACTAAACATCGTTCGTGATCCAGAAATAGTTCTTCAAAATTTTGAATGGACTCTATCTTTTGTTATTTAGATTAATGACTTAAAGGCCTTGACAAAAATATCTTTAATATCCTTTATTTGGGAATTATTTTACCTACTAGTAAAGAAAAACGCTAATTTTATAAAGTTAATGAAATACTGTTTGTAGATAAATCTATAATAAGTAACCTGTTCTTATTTATTGTTACTTAATGATTTTAAAATTATTAGGGAACTACTATAATTAGAATCACACAATATACCGACTTTCGACATCTTCAAATTCTATTAATATTATGCGGTCCGTATAATCAAATGGTACCCTAACAAATATTTTTTTTAAATCGCAGCATGTCTAACGTTCCTAACCTTCTACACGGTCGTTATCCACCCAAAGTATCAACCTATAATATTTGTATCATTTGACGTTAAGTGTCACCAATTTCGCAGTTTTCGAAATTTAAATCTGTCTATCAAAGCAACCTGAATATTGTTTAAAATAGTTGGTAAGTTGAATCGTTGTTTATTTCATTAATCTAAAACCCAATCCTTCAACTCGTTTTCTTCAGAAGGCAGTAAGGAAACAAAAATAAACCAAATTATATGAAAGATGTTTCTTAGTTACTCAAGGCCGGGATATTTTAAGCCAATTCACTACAATTATTATTACTAAATTACATTTAAATTTATATAACCAATCTGGTTGAATTGGAATTAAAAAAAACACACCGTAAAAGTATATAGAGATATTTTTGGAGACCTAAATTTGAAATATATTAAATAATAAATATCCAAACTTTATAAAAATTACTGTCAACTAAATACTAGTATAGATAAACTCAGCTCTGACTTAAACAACGTTCATAAATGGAAGTCTCCAAATAACTTTATATTATCTGAACAAAAAATAAAATTTCCGATGACGTCATTATATTAATTTGTATACTGAAATCGTATTGGACAATGCAGAACCTTAAAAATAAAAATCGACGTGTTCCAGGTTTTTGTAAAACAGTTTTTTGGTTCAGGAAATTATGAATTTATTCCATACTTTACGGACACACTGTATAGTATAGTATATATGCTTTCTTTTTGACATTCTGGTTTATTAGCTCTGACTCGACCAATGTTTTAATGATATCCTCATTGTTTTTAAACTAGGAGTTGCATTTTAAGAAACCTCAATCACACCACTAAAAGTTACTAGATTGGAAGTGTGTTCCGAAAGGGTCGTGTTCAGAGTTTTGGACCTAATTGACAATTACGTGATATACGTAATGTACTGCTCGCAGTTGTCGTGGCGAATGAAGGATGATTCATCTCTTAATATCTAATCATTTGCCTCAGGCCATGGCGAAAGTAGTAACCTACTGTTACATTATTGTGAAAAAATTTATGGTTATAAGTAATTTATGTCAAATTTGTGTATAACTTTATGATAAATAAGTATGTAGAAAATGCAACGGTGTGTTAAAATTATTCTTTATTTATCAAACTGAATAAATCATAAAATTAGCACTTAGCTTGGTTGGAATATAATACCCACTTTGTTAAAAATAAATTAATAAACAACAAACGCAAAAAAGTGGTACCGTTAGATTGAAGTAATGAATATTTTCATATAAATAAACACAAAACTGACAAATGTTGTTGTCAGAGGTATCAAAAGAGCTGTGTGAAACGGGCGGCAATCTGACCAATCACTAGGAAGCAGAAATTCCGACTTAAATTCAAATCGCTCCTCTTAGTTTAAAAACAAGCTTTAGTATTGCCAAAATAATTTCTTTTTGTTTTTTTATTTACCAACATTATTTTTATCTTTTTAATACTTATTTCTCGTTGTTTTTGTTATTGGTCCAAGCTTTTTAGAGACTGTTACGCTAGATTTATAAACTTCCCGTTGATCGTTTCTCGCAGTGTTTTTGGCAATTTCTTATTCACAGTTGTTCCCGCATCGACTAATTTATATCGCTTGTCGTTGATTAATCACAAAGGTGACGTACAATCGACTTGTTATGTTAATGTTTCGTTTTTGTATCAATATATTTATTATCAAGAAAGTAAGATAGTAATGAGCTCTTCAAAAACAAATCTATTATCAAAATATGTGGAGCTGCGAATCTCGAATAACAAGGTATAAAGTTTGGTTAATTGGGAGCAACGTCGAACAACACGTCAACAACGGTTTGTAAAAACATGTATGTGAAATCAATGTTTTATTTTCGAATCGGGAATCACGCATAACAGAGTTTATAAATCCAGCTTTTCTCAAAAACATCTTAATCTTTTTGAGGTAATATTTGAAGTTACAGCTCATTTATTGAACAATTGATCAACATGCAATAGATATTTCTAAAAAACTCAAAATACCGGTCTTTCGTTGATCCCATTGACATTTTCCAATTGAGTATCTCTAAAAATGTTGAATGGTTCCAGAGTAAAAGTCTGTAAAAAATATTGGATTCATATCTTTTGGCGTATTTATACGAATGTACTTATTTATTCTTGCTATTTTATTCGTTTTTCTTCTTTGTTCATAATAAATTTCTCGTCAATTGAATTTTTGGCATATTTTTGAGTAAAAATCAACGGAATATTAGTCTTAATATAGGTATTAAAAATTCAATTACAGAGTAAGTTTCAAACATCTTCCATAAATAACAAATCTATAACAATAAATTCAAACATAACATGATAAAAAAATACTACAAAAATTGTAATTAATATATTTTAATATATAACATATAAATTAAATTGAATAAATTCGTATCCTCTTTACCAATTGTACTTTAGGTTATGATATAAAAGTTTAAAGCAGATACACTTTCAAAATTTCTAAATATTACAAATTACAGTTTTCACGTGATATATACACTGACCGCGGGTGTGACTATTTCATTATTCACTTTTATTGTCAGAGAAATGGAAAATGACATTTTTAAAGGTATCTGTGTAGGAGAGAAATTATTGGAAGAGTAAGATAAGTTATCAAAATGGAAATATAGCTATAGACTTGAAATATTTAATTACCTTTTTATAAATAATATAAAAAACGATTAGAACGAAGTAGTAAGAAGCTTGAAGAGAAAAATATATCATATGACAAATATAGAGAGGTGGAAACTGCTTAACTGCTTCAAGTAATTGGTTTACAAATGTTAGGCAGAATGGTGATCAGACTCAAAATACGGAAGAACATTATTTTTACAAGTCCTAAAGATATTAATCGACAACCACTGCACTTATATTTCTAAAAGGCAAGGGATATCTAAAAAGTTTTGATGTAATTTATAAGCAGTTAAATTTCTTTACTTTATTAAAATTTTTTTTCGGCTTCTAGCCAATTGAAGAAAAATAATGATAAAGACTAATTTTATATTTTATAGCAATAAAATAAAATCTATGACAGAAAAATGTAAAAATGATAATAATTTATTTTTTAGGTTCGCTTTGAAAAACTAACATTGATTGTAAAGATTTTTCCGATGAAGATTGCATTTTTTTGAATTCTAAAAACTCCACTCATTCAAGATCCATTGATGATTCAAGAAAAAATGTCTTCTAATTTATCTGAGAAATTGCAGTTATCTAATTATTCAACTGCAACATCCGAAATTTGTGGTTCAACAGTGAAACTTTCACACTGTAAAAACTGTTCATATTTTCGGAGCATCAACAAGAAAACGAAGCAAAAAGTGAAACAAGACGGCATTTTATTTACTCCTGAACAAAATAAAAGTCATCCATTGTTAAGAACTTTTGAAGACAGAATTAAAGAGTTTTTAGAAATCAAGATATCAGTTGAGAATTACCCGGTAAAAAAGAATATAAATCCGTTCTTGAAAATGGTCGTCGAATGCAGAAACAAAAACGATTGATTCTAGGTAATCTATCTGATGTTTATCAGATGATGAAATAAAACAATTTAATTTGTTTAAATCTCCATTTTATTTTGAACTGACGTTCAATTTAAAATTAGTGACGCGTTTCGCTACACAGTAGCTTTTTCAAACTAGTGAAGATACAATGAAAAACTTTTAATTTATATAGTGCCCTAATACGGAATTCTAAGATATTGACAAAAGTATTATAATTTGTTTAAATGGAAATAAAGTACAAAAAGTGCCTAAATATGGAATTCTACGAATATTACAAAGGCATTGAAAAAGTTAACCTGGAAAATTTATCACATCTTCTAGGTAAAAAGGTTTAAGGGAGAATGATTGATATCTATTTGGTCGTTAAGCAGATTACCTGAATATTTGTTTTTGTTAATCTCGAGGGCTTCTAAAAGATTTAATTTAAAGGATTTGGGTTCTACATGCAAAATTTCAAAATTTGAGTCGAAAGTGTGTTGGTTGGTTAATAGATGATTTGAATAGTTGGAATCTAATTTGTTGTTGTCATAGCTACGTTTGTGTTCTGAAATTCTAGTTTTAAAGTTCCTTAAAGTTCTACCTATATAAATTTTGCCACAGTTGTCGTTACCACATTTTTATTTATAAACACCTGATTTGTTTAATTTTCAGGATTTAGATTTGTTATTTTTAAAGAATTTATATAAATTGTAATCGGTTTTAAAGCAAATATTCATGTTTAAAGATTCTAAAAATGATTTGATTTTTAACGATGCTGTTCCAAAGTATGTTAAGCTTTTAAATTGATTATTTTTATTTTTATCTGAAGGCGTCACTAATTTTAAATTGAACGTCAGTTCAAAATAAAATGGAGATTTAAACAAATTAACTTGTTTTATTTCATCATTTAGTATGGATCTTCATCAAATAAAAGCCTCATCTATTCAATTTCTGATGTTTATCATTTATTCAAAGAGAAACACCCATTCGAAAAAAGTAGGTTTCTCAAAATTTGCAAGTTTAAGACCACCTGAATGTGTTCTTGCCGGTGCATGATCAAAATTATATTGAGTTTCAATTTAAAATAAAACAAAAAATAAATAAGCAATTACAACGACATTTCATTAATTCCGTCATAGATTATTTTATTTAATTGTTATAGAATTAATTTTCTACTTTACTCTACAATATTTAAAAGCAAAAAAAAATTTAAAATTTTTTTTTAAATTAAAAAATTCGTAACTTGGAAAAAAAGGGTAACTAAAATTCCAACATCGGTTGGAGACATGACAAAAATTTTAAAATTGGATTTTTACGATTTTAAAAATTTCAAAATGTTCCAAATTCATAATTTTATGGAGTTTTTGTTTCAATAGTCCCCGGTATCCTCTTCAAAATGAATTTTGGCCCATTTTCGTAACTATAATAGTATTTGAGAAATACAAAAAATAAAATGAGCAATTTGAAAAATGGCGGAATTTTGAATAACTTTTTGAACAATTTCTTTTCCTTTGAACAGCTTTTTTTTATGATAAAAGAAAACCTCTCGCCAAATTTCATCCAATCGAAAGGGTCGATATAAAAAATTACCGAATAGCTTAAAATTATATTTATAAATATACATTTTTCACTATGAACTGAACTATTTTAATGTTTTCCATAATTCCGTTTTGATGTACTCTTCATTAAATCTGATCTCATTTTGTTACATCGATTCGAGGATACTATATAAAAATTAATAGAAAATATAAGAATCACTATTTATTATAGCAAGTTAGTTTTTTGCTTGTTCTAAATCTAAAAAATGTGCTTCAATTACTGCAGAAAAAACGTAAGCAATCTCATAATGGTAAGCAAAACAGTTTCAACTTATTTCCCTAAATATTCTAAAAATGTTTTCTAATAAGAAAAGACAATGCAAAAAACTAAATTACTATCACATATTTAAAAAAATTGAATATCTGGCGTTTGATCCTGAGCACCAATTGGATTCAAGTCGACGATACTTGCCACACTATTAGGTGACTCAAATCGTTAGATTTGGTGGAATTGTTTCCAGGTTGCACTTCTTCTGATATGCCCACCTCAGCATTACTTATCATACTTTCCTCCATCTCATCACCTGTTATAAAAATAAATTTTTATTTAAACAATTTCAAAAAACATACATAACGAAATGCAAACATTCACTTTTGACTAAAAAACAATTTACTTAAAAAATTCCAAGATACATAAGTTTTTTCAAAAAACAATGACCGTTCAACTAAGAAGCAACAACTACTTCTCGGGCTACATGTCCCGACAGACATTAAATTACACTTCTAAGCTAAACGGTGTTGGTATATATGCAAGATATAACCAACCATTCTGGTTTCTAATTATAAGGGACAACATAACTTGTAGACCGGTTTCGACGTATTTGCGCCTCATCAGTACAAGGTAGCTATCCTCCGTCCGAGAGCTCTGAGAGCATAATAGTATTAATTAGTATCTTGGACCTATCGGTAACAGGCTTTACTAAAATATGACAATTTTACAGGAAACTGTAATTAAGTTTTTATGTAGGTAATATCTGATTATAAAGGATTAACTGTAATTGTTTCCAAGTTAATTGAAAAAAAATGTTTATTCAAACTGATATGTGGTATCAAGCACAATAAACAGGGTGCCCAGAAACTCCTGCCAAATACAAACTACAGATACTAGATGTGATTTTATGTCCATTTAACCTAATTCACCTTTATCCTCCTAAGGGTGCAGAGCACCCTTTGAGAATGACGCTGTTAAGTCCATTTTTTAAACATATTTAAAAGAACCGCTACCTGCAAACTTCAAACTTGGTACATTGTATAACCCTGCATTGATAAATTGTTTACTACAAACCCGCGTTTTTTATTGCTATCACAAGCGTTGACATGGGAGGGGCAACGGTAAAAAAATTTTTGGATCAGTTTTTTGACAAATTTTACTTTAAATTCAAGAACTATTTAGGTATTTTCAAAAACAAATGTGCTCTTTTTTGAATTCGCTATTAGCACCGTTTTCAGGAAAAATCAACTAATGACACCGTAAAATTGAGGGCAGACTGCAATTGCGCGCAGCGGTCAGGGTTCTCAAGCGGCTGTCCTAATCTCATCATGCAATTGCGCGCACGTCTCTAAAAAGGTATGCTGTGATTGCGCGCAAAGTTATGATAAAGAAACTAAGTATGGTTTACTTATTATTTTAATTTATATTTATTGTATTATATAATGTACATATATTTAATTTGAACATGCCTTATAACATATAGTTTTTACAAAATCTATTCTGGATATTTCTTCATTTTTAAATTCACCTATCAAATTTGTAACATATTTTAATTTTCTATCATAATTATTATTTTTAATATTTTTTTGTAAATTTAAGCTATTCAATTGCACGTAAGTTCCTACTTGAACATTTTTTAATTCATTTAAAAATACAGAAGTCAGAATACTCTGTATTTTCCTCAGCCAGCGGTTCTAAGAGACTAGTCTGCTCACACGATCATGACTACTAATTACTAAAACAGCTAGAGACGACCGTTTTGTTGTTTCTAGTGCTTTGAGGAACCGACTGGCCACAGGAGTTTCCCTTTGAAATCATCTGCAAGAAGTGGAGTTGAATTTTGCACGATAACACTTGTCTTGGACAATAGAGGATTGGAGTCTCTCGTATCGTATTGTTTTCCAATGAATCGCAACCTGACAAAGGTTCCACAAGACCATATGGTAACGTTCATAGTTATTCTTGGAGAAGATGTTACACTGCTGTTTATATATCTCGGATAGTTACTGTTTATGTGCTCATTAATTATAATTAATTTGCTGCCACGTTTACTCAACATAAACTCCAATTTCGAAATACTATATATTTAATATTTGATTCCTGTATTTATACTGTCTTCAACCAATAGGAATTTACAAAATGTCATTAAGAAAACAGATATTGGAATCGTATCATTCTAAGAATTTATTTATATACCCTAATGTTAGATAAGTTTTCTAAAAATTTGTGTCCACCTGCCTCAATCGCCTTAATCCTTCCGTTGCGCGCAATCACAACATCCGTCTTCGGGGCAAATTTCAGTACCCCAGGAGGTATTTGACCGCTGCGTGGAATCACAATATACCGAAAATTGATGGTTTATGTACGATGGTTGTCTTGCTCATTTTAGTCGAGTAGTTCGTCAATACCTTGACACGGCTATGGTCCAATTCCGCAAAACTACCTGATAGACCCCTAAAGAGGGATTATCGTATCATTAGCATATTCTAATTCTCCCGCGACCTTTTGCGGAATACGACTTAGGATTAAAGACACAGGTAGGTTTTTGCGGAATTCGTATCATTATATAATGTAGTGATTTCCAAAAACAGAGCATTAAGGTACACTTACGGTCAAAAAACATCCCTTTCTCTAGACCACCATGGAAGCAAAAACAATGCTTAGCGAGAAGGGCAAACCTGATAGTATGTAAAAATTACAAATTTAATTTTATTTAGTCTTACGTGTCGAAAAGTGGCGTTGTGTGAACAATAAGTGTACCGCAAAATTGTATTCGTTAGCCGCGAATGAAACTTTAATCGTAGATGAGCATTTCGGATGCACACGGTGAAGCAAAAACCAATCAAATTAATTCGCCAGGAATTTAAAACCAACGAATATTCCGAAAACCTCTCACACGAAGATATTCACCGACTAAGGAAAAATATGTATGAAGAACGTAAATTACTGCCTAAGTTACCGAAATCACAAGATGAAGTATTCGATCAAATTATAAATAAAAATTTATTGACTAGTAAGAAAGAAGATTTTGTTTTAAATATTAGTAAACGTGAAAAAATAATCATATTTTCGTGTTTTACCAATTTAAATTTTTGTAAAATAAGATCAGTGTTAAATGGAACTGTAAAATTAAACATAAGTGTTCAAAGAAAAAGAGCAATTTTTATTGCAAAAAATCGATGAATTGACTAAGAACACCACTGGCCGTTATCAGTTTGTCAGAGGTATTGCTTATAAAAATTTGCCTCATTAATAAAAATGTTTTATAATTATTACTGACAATATAAAATAATTTTCTATGAATCTGATATGTATAGAGTATAGAATAGTGTTGTGTAACGTTTTTATAATAAGAACGTAAGTGTGTAATGTTTTGATAAATAAATTTATTGAAAAGAAATCTGTTTCCCGATTTCAATCCATACGATTTTTGTTTTTGTGGTTTCTTAAAATCATTCATTTATGCTGTTCAAATAAAAAATGGTATTCAGCTATGGGAAAGAATAGAGGGTGATAATAAAATTAAAAATGATCCCCGAATTTTTTCAAAAGTTACGACAATCTTTACAGAAACGATTGGATAAGTAATAAAGTTGAATAATATTCTTGTTGTTAGTAATCTTATTTTTTTCAGATAATAAAACCGAATTGGTCAAAAAATTAAAATTGTTTTTCCTTGAAAACGGTAAATAATGGCAAATTCAAAGAAGAGGACATATTTTTTGGTAAAAACCTTATAGTATTTTGTCAAAAAACTAACCAAATTTACCCGTTGTCCTTCACACGTTGTACGCTTGTAATAACGATAAAAAACGTGGGTTTATAGTAAACAATTTATCACAACAGGGTTATACAAGGTACCAAGTTTGAAGTTTGTAGGTAGCGGTTTTTTTAAGATATGCTTAAAAAAATGACTTAACAGCGTCATCGTCAAAGGGTTAGGAGTTATTGGATAAAGGTAATTAAGGTTAAATGGACATAAAATCACATAGTATCTGTAGTTTGCATTTGGTAGTAGAGTTTCTGGATACCTCGTATATACAATGTGGCCCGAAATAAATACATAAGTTCATTTTTAAATGCAAAATTATTTCTTTGTTTTTAGGGCAATTAATTTTGTTATTCCAGGAATATTAACCCAACATTTTTTCAATTAGATTCCAGGAGTAGATTTATAGGATCGGACTTTTTTTCAATAACGAAGCATTTAAGATGGTTGGAAATGAAACCTGTATTGATAAATTTGAGCTGGTTAAGTAAAAATATATTGAATTTTGTGAAAATTAAGACAATATATATTTTTTCAAACATTCTTGTGCTATTGAATGGTATTTCCAACATTCCAACATGGATGCTGTCACATACATTGAACTGAAAGATTCCCTAACAGAACAGAATTTGTCTTAATAGTCCGGTCAATTTAGACATTTCAAATAACAAAAATTCCGACTGAGATGAATTTTTGCAGAGACCTTGGGTACACCATTGGAAATAAAGTGTTGAAAGCTCCCATCGATCCCATGTGTGTTAAAAAAGTTTTTCGAGGTCAAAGGTCAAAATTTTCGGTTTTTTGGATTTTTCTCGTGATCGGTACATTTTATCAAAAACCCAGCAAACCAAAATTGTAGAACATAAAATTGTCTACAAAAATGGGATTTGTATTTTTTTTATTTAAGAGCCACCATTTCCGAGATATCGCAATTATAAAAGTGAAACGAGTTACATTCTATACAATATGCTACGGATATACATATTCGGACATTTAATATAAGTGAAAATGCTTATTTGTGTCTCGTATACGTATGAACCGTACTAGTCTGAGAATATACACTCAAAAGATACTCAGTCCCTTATTCAGTTCGTTAGTTGTCGCATGGACGCACGCGCAAGTCATATGGGCCCATAACTATATAACTGATTACTAGACATTTCTCACGGAAACTTACTGAATTATTCTTATTACATTTGTCAACATCAACAAAAATATTTCAACACGTGGAAAATATCCAATTAACATGCATCTTATCATTTATTATATTCAGCATTTTTCTATTTCTATTGCTTCATAATTTTTATTCAGTCTACATTATTTCTTTGTACTAAATACTTGTTGTCATCTAAGTTTAAATAAAATTTTTAAAAAGTATCTTTTTTACTTGAAAAATCTAACTGGCGCTGCGAACAGGATACTGTTTATAGAAAAACACCCCTTCTGTGCGGTAAACATCTACATTTTCTATCAAGAAATCTAAACGGTATCCAAACTTAAAAAAAAAACTCCGGTGAAATAAGAAACAGTGCATTGAAGAAGTTGACTCCAACCTGACCATTCCTCCAGTGAAAAAGACGGTTTTCCAGAATCCTACAGTGAATCCAAAACAAAGGAGAAGTTCACAGATGCTCCTCCAGTGTATCCTCCTGTAAGTATTTTCCTTTATTCCGATTTATTGGCTAATATTTATAACTGATATAGTGTTATAATTTTTTTTTCTATCAATCACAATCTATTCACAATTATTCAATCAATTTTAATATAATGAATCAAATTTTTTAATTTAAACTATAACTACCATCCTATGTTGGCACTCGACCATAAGTTGCGCTTTGACAAACCCCGCCCATCGACACCGAGAGCTCATTTGATGTTACTGTTTCTTACTGTTAACATCATAAAAATTCCAGAGGCGTAGTAAATTTTTATATTATCTGTTTTGTGTTGATTTGATTTTACTTCAAAGTGTTACGATGGACTTTAAAAGTAGTAAAATTCATAATAAAGTTTTAAGTAGCCAAAGCCGTCAGCTAGTTAGTAATTTAATGAAATTTATGAAGGAAGAAGCAGCACAAATGAAACCTATTATTCCATTTAACAAAGTAAGTATTTGAATATATTTATCACAATTCATTTTATAGAAGAATAGCATGTATGTGTACACTTTTTAATTATTAATTATATTATCACTTAGCAAAATTAGACTTTGTAAATGTAAATTCTTTAAAAGATGATGTCCCAATAATTTTTAATAACGCTGAATATTTATTTTAGATCGGTGAACGAGTATCAGCTGCTCTTGGTGTTAGCTTGCGAACTGTTCGTCGAATTTCCAGTGAGTCCAAATCAGTGGAAAACACGAAGTAGCCTCGTTTTCTACTCCACGAAAGAAAAGACCTGGCAAAAAGACAAAAACAATGCTAGAGGACGTTGGCAAGACCCAGTTAAGAAACAGTATTTTAAATTACCATACATCTCATAAGACTATACCTACGCTGAAGAAAGTGCATCAACATTTTTGCGAAGAATTTGAATATGATGGGTGTAAAGAATCGCTTCGAAGAGAAATGCACCTAATAGGTTTTAGATGGAGAAAAATAAGAAACGATCGAAAAGTATTGGTGGAACGTGATTCAATTCGACATTTACGCCTAGAATTCTTAAGGAAAATGAAGCAATATAGGGAAAACGGAAGGACAATTGTTTATACACATGAGACCTATATTCATTCCAGTCATACTCACAATAAAAGCAGGAGTAACAAAGAAAATTTGGGACTCTTAAAATCGACTAGTAAAGGCCCTCGTATGATTATTGTTCATGCAGGCAGTGAAGCAGGATTTATTCCAGGTGCATACATTCGTTGGAAATCAAATTGCAAAACTGGAGACTACCATAATGAAATGAATTACGAAAATTTTGAAAAATGGGTTAAAGAAAAGCTAATTCCAAATTTACCTGCGGGTAGTGTTCTTGTGTTGGACAATGCGCCTTATCACAACAAACTTGTTGAAAAAACACCTACATCCACAACAACAAAAAAATGAAATGCAGGAATGGGTGAGAAAAAGAGGCATTTTATTTGATAATGGTTTCCTAAAACCGCAGTTATATGCAATTATAAAAAATGTAAGACCTAAATACAAGCGATACTGCATCGTCGAACTTCTGATAATGCACGGATTTGATGTAATAAGATTACCGCCATATCATCCCGAACTAAATCCAATAGAATTAGTTTGGGGTGCGATGAAACACTTTGTTGCGGAAAAAATGTCGATTTCAATTTCAACAAAGTTGCCGATTATTGCGACAAATTTTTTGAAAATTTTACTCCGGAAATGTGGAAATCAAGGTGTGAACATGCAATAAAATTCGAAAAAGAATATAGTGAAAAAGAACCACTTCTAGATCAAATTATTGATGATTTTATAATTAATCTGGAAAATGATTCTGACGAAAGTGAGTCTGATTTGGAGGAAGAATATTTTTAAGATAAGGATGAAAGCTTTGAAACTTCCAGAATTTTAAATTTTGAAGAAATTGAAGGTACTTCAACCACTTCATAAATATAAAAATTTGAATTATGGCTATTAAAAATCGTTTACCTAAATATTGTAAATATAACACCTGCTTAAAAATATTTTAAAACATTAAAATTGTTTGTTATGGATTATATGCTTTTAGACCTTAATTTATATGGTGAATATCTTTATAGCTGCGTACACATGACTAGAAAGTCAAGAAAACAGTATATTCTGTGTAAAATAATTTAATTTTTAAAAAAATTTGCAAAGCGCTTTCGGCTATCAAGCCATCATCAGTGTGATACTCGTTAAGTATGTACAAGAAACCAATTCACTTCAATTTCCTTTCTACAAACACGTGTAGTTAGAAACTATAAAGTTTAAAAATGTTTGAAAGTTAACAATAGTCTACCCCAAACAGGGGAATATTTTAAATTTAATGTAAATTTTAAATTCTTTATGATTGTTTAATCAATGTGTTGTCGACTTTTTATTTTGGTTTCTTGTACATACTTGTCGAGTATCGCACTGATGATGGCTTAATAGCCGAAAGCGCTTTGCAAAATTTTTTAAAAATTAAATTTTTTTACACAGAATACACTGTTTTCTTGACTTAATTTATATCCCATTATGTTAAAATAAACGTTTTATAAACCTTAAACAATTATAATTGGTTATACTTTTTTGTCTCATAACTTGTATTACTTGTATTATAAACAATAATATTAAAAAACCCAATATTAAATAAGCAAATGTTAATGTAAATTTTAATTAAATAAATAAAAATATAAAATAAATTCGGTATTTTTATTTTTCAATAAATACTTATTACAATTAAAAATTTAACCCAAGGCCCTCTGATTTATACGACACTGGTGTTGCAAGCCGCCTTACCCATAGATAAACCACCCGTACCGTCGTAAAAATGTCTTCTATCTCTATTCAGGCACTCTTTAACTCTTTCTGGTTCGTGTATACCCAACGTGCCAACCTAGGATGGCAGAGTTATAATAAATTGGAAAATAATTATATTATCAAATGTCAATACTCTAAATATATAAATATTTTTTTTAGAAGCATATATTTCAAACAGTCGTGATAGATCGAGATCTCCGTTATCTATAGAACGTAATTTAAACACTGCTACCGAAATGTCTACTCAAATTACCCCAATTGAATTATCTGTGGCAAACAATCTTGTCCCAAGCTTTAACAGTGGTTCAAAAGATTTGGCCCATTTTCTTAGACAATCAGAAAAATATTTAACCTTATTAAAAACCGAAAATAATGATTTATTTAATTCTCTTCTGTTAGAGGAAGTGAAATCTAAATTATTAGGTCCAGCTAGAGACGTAATTATAAATAAATTTTTTGATGATTGCCATAATTTAAAAACTGCCCTCATAACTCGATTTGCTGGCCCTAGAAATATCTCACGATCTGAATATAGTTGACGTAAAACTTATTGTGCGAAGTTAAAGTTGTCGGCTTTTTGTTTGACTCTAATACGAGGATAAAGTCATAGTCCAGTCAATATTATAATTTAAAATGCTTAGTTGACGATACATTCATTTAATATTATACTTTCAATTGATAATCGTTAAAATGTATTTAATAATTTTTAATTATTAAATACATTTATCGACTGTCTAACGATTATGTTTAACCCGCAATTATGGAGCGCCATCCTACTTTTTAAGATACTTAGCGTTAATGTATAGAACAAAATACATTTTTTAATAAATCTATACCTAAACGATGACTCAAGCTTTCTTTTGATGTATTCATGGTTTCTTTCAATCAAAAATCTATTTGTTCTTTCCTCTGCTATTTATAACCCGAATATCAAACATTGCTTTTATTGGAATATACACTTCACCACTACCAATTAGTTGAGACTAAAATAAATAGTTAACGTTTTGTATGTCATAATTAATATAGTAATTGTCAAATAAATAAAATAATGTTTAACTTCAACTCAACTTCGTTTGCTTAATTAAATCCAACAATTGGTAGCAGAGCGTGGTTTCCTCACTCGTTAAGATCTATCACTTGTCGAAGGCATAATAGATTCATTTTCGCTCTGTGTAATCGACACTAAACTGCATTTTATCAGACAGTGTGTAGAACAAGGAACAATAAATGTTCAATATATGCCAACAGAAGACATGGAAGCGGATTTATTCACAAAAAGTCTTCCTGGACCAAGATTTATTGATCTTAGGAGGAGATTACGACTTTACTAATTTGGTAGAGCTTATTGAGGAGTATTGGAATATACACTTCACCACTACCAATTAGTTGAAACTAAAATATATAGTTAACGTTTTGTTCATAATTAATATAGTAATTGTCAAATAAATAAAATAATGTTTACTCAACTTCGTTTGCTTAATTAAATCCAACAGCTTTAAACAATATTAACCTATTTATATTTAAAAACATCTTAAACACAATACCAGACAATTAACACTACCATATATCTCGTTTTATTAAGAAGAAGTAGAAATATAAATTTCAAATAATTTATTATTTTTTTATATCTTTGACTGAACTATAACTAGTTATCTTTGAAAGGGGTTGATTTTTCGAACGCCACACGTGTTGACTCATTAGTTGGTAGTCTGACATCAAGAATGAGTGTAGTGTTTTTCTGATGAAATTTCAAGTAAACCTGCATATTTATTAGCAATAAAATAAAATAATCGAATGGGATACAAAAAGGGCTCAGTTCACGTCTGGTATCCCGTTTAAACCGAACGCCCTTTCAACAATTACGTAACATTAAATACAATATAGAATTTGTTTGGTAAGTAGACAAAAATGATATTAATTCCTTTCAGTGTTTAGCTCTGCAATATAACGATATACGATTAGATCTCTGCACTATAAGTTTTACGTCAACTATACTTCTATTCATTCACAACCCCAAACATTTTCAGAATTTCACGACGAGGTCACTAATAAATTACAAGTTCTTAAAGAACCCTTATTATTTCTATAATTAAGAAGTTAGAATCTCTAAAGAAATAATGTATACCGATCAAGCCCTTGCGGTATTTAAGGCAGGTCTTTTAAACCCTTACAGATACCATTTACTTCATATTTCAATAATATCCCTTGAGCAAGCATTATACGAATGTAAACGTTTAGACAATAAAAGATTTCAAATTGAATTTGCAAATTTCCTTAGATATCAAAAAATTCCAAGAAATTGCCCCCCTCCAAAGTATTAAAGTAATCAACCCCCAAAGAATCAATCATTTCATAATTTTTCACAAGTACCCCAGCATTCCAATAATAAACAAATTATTAAATATCAAAGACCCCAATAACTACCAAAGACCGAATAATCAATCAATTAATAGACAAATCCAAATCCCTAACAATCAAAACTTCAAACGTCATCCACAAAATTTTTTAAACAAACGGGACCCCCTAAAGTAGCTGTTGAAGAATTATTCAATGTCGAAGACGTAGATCATAATCCTAATGATTTACAATACGATGACCCTCATAACGAAAATTATGACGAAACTCAAAATTTTTGACTCGGAATTAATATAAATAATATATACTCAAATATTCATACCCAAAACTTAACAACCGACGCTTCAAATATTGCTATAGGAAGCGTGATTTCTCAGCCTTTTATTCTAGAACCCTAAATTCAGCCGAAAGTAATTATAGCACGATAAAAAAAGAACTATTAGCTATAATCGATAGCTGTAAACATTTCCGACCATATTTATCTTTTAAGAAATTTATCATGAAACTGGTAACAGGCCACTCGTCTGGCTACACTCTCCTAAAGAACCCAATCGGAGTTTAATAAGATGGAAATTAAAACTCGAGGAGTTTGATTTCGGAATTAAATATAAAAAAGGAAAAGAAAATTTTGTCGCCGACGCATTATTTAGAATTGGAATCAATGTAATTGATACAAAAACTCTCTAAACCAAAACAAAAAATTAATATAATTAATTACTCCCCCAAAACCAAGTATAAAGACTAAAAATTTTAAACAAAACACTGATGATATTCATTATATTTCAATCTTAGCTAAAGCAAATTCTGACCCAAATTTAGCACTCAGTGATGGTAAAGTTCATATAATACCCTTCTTGGTGTGCGTCATTGATTGTTAATGTCTTTCTAACACATTACGTTGGAAGAAATGGAAAAAAAGGCAGGTCTGTGATTAATCCTAATCAAAATATCACAATAATAAACCGTTTAAACGTAGTACAAACGTTAAACCTAATCTTTGACTTACAAAAATTTGATTGGTTGATGTTTAGATTACGCGCAAACGCGACCTATCAATCGAGCGAAATTACATCGTTCAAAATACTATGCAGGCGTTCCTTTCGTGTCTTACGTATTTTTCCAATGTCCAACTGACAGTTCTCGTCAGGTCTGTACTTTGTTGTTTACGGTAAATTATTATTTATGAAAAGTGAATATTGATCTTATTGTTAGCATTTTATCTATTCAAATGCAGGACTATATTTACCAATATTAAATTATTTTAATATGTAAATTAAATATACAATTTGTTTTATTTTGCAGTGTTTTCATATCCCAAGTATTATTAATTTCATAGCCTTTTCGAATTTGGCTGAATACGATCCTGATGATTTTATTTATCAAATTAAAGGTTAGCTATATGTCAAAATAACAAATTAAATACCGACATACCCAAAACCCGGATATACGTCACAAACGATGACGCACACCAAAAAGGCTGTTGAATGAACTATAACGAAACTCTAAGTACAATACCCGATGATATAAAAAGTCTCGAACATTCTACACGGGAAAATCCAATTTCTGGCTTTCCAATTTCGGAAAAATCCATAAACTCTTCTTATTTTCAAATAATCCTAAAATACGAAGATAAAAACTATATAGATTATTCAAAACCCTTTGGTAAAAATCGATATACTTCAATTTTCCGTAAAGGTACAGACCATAATGTAATAAGTAACATGTTTTTAGAAATAATTAACCCAAGAAAACATATTATACAATGCGGTCTATATGTATGGAATAAATTCAATTTTAGCGTTATTATGTATTGTACTATGTGAAAAAAACCTGAAACAGGTCGATTTTTATTCTTAAATTGACAATTTACTATGAAAATATTATCCCCCTCCAGCACCCCCTCTGAATTATAAGCACCCCTCGAAAAATTTTAAATAAGAAAGGGGGTCGTGTGGCACCTTGTTGGAAAGGGATTTTAGTCCTCTGTTCAGCAATATAAAGTTTTTTTAAATTTGGTGCAATCATAACTGAGACAATTAATTTTTAAGATGTAAAATTTTGATAATGTCTCTATCACAAAACTTTACGTAGAATGAAGATAATAATGTCGCATAATATTTGGTATGTATTTTTCAATGTACTTGATAATTAAATTATATATTCAAAATGACCGCCATTCACTTCTTGACAATAACCGAGGCGATTTTGGAATTCTCGTACAAAATTTTGTATGACGTATGTTAATTTCTTCCGTTATCCTAACTTTTAAATCAGCAATATTGTCAGGTCTATTAAAATATACTTTAGATTTTGAATAACCCCATAAGAAGTAATCGAGAGGAGTCAAATCGGGGGATCTAGCCGGCCACTCGATCCACCTATTGGGAAAAACCTGTACGTGCAAAATGCGGTGGAGCTCCGTCTTGTTGGTAGTAAATAGTTCGATCTATCTCATTTGGATGATTAACATCAGGAAAAAGTCTTTGAAATGTAGGCACTAAAAAGTTAATCAAAAAATCTAGATAAACCTCACCATTAACTGTGCCCTCAAAAAATAAGGGCCAATAATTTTATTATTAATGATACCAGCCCAAACGTTCACTTTTTTAGGATATTGAGTGTGAGCCTCACACATCCAGTGAGGATTTTCTCTGCTCCAATATCTACAGTTCTGTTTGTTAACCGTTCCGTTTAAATAAAACGTCGCTTCATCAGAAAAAACTATTTTGTTTATGAACTGCAAATCTGCGTTCATTCTGCCCATCATCAATTCACAGAATTCTTGCCTTCTATCAGGATCATCTTCATTTAACTCCTGAACCAACTGAACTTTGTAAGGGTGGTATTTTTCTTTATGCAAAACTCTCAAAATAGATGATTTACTTACATCATTGTCGGCGGCAAGTTCTCGAGTTGTCTTATGCGGATTTTCCTCAATCTCTAGAAGTACATCTACCTTTTTTTCATCAGTAAATTGAACATTTCTACCTGGTTTTTCAATATCTTTTACATGTCCAGTTTCACGAAACTTTTTTTCAATTTTGCTAACTGTAGATTGCGAAACGTTTTGACCAGGGTATTTATTATTAAAAATTTCACAAACCTCCTTTTGAGTTCTTGTTTTATTACCACAACCAATCATAATTAAAATGTCTATTCTTTGAGTCTCGGACAAATGAGCCATAATCAAATTTAATACGCGCACAAATATTATACTGACGACCTAAATGACAGCAGCCTACTATATTCATATAAATTGATTGTTTGGCTTTTTGACTAATATTTTAGTATCTTCAAAGATTTTTTCCTGATGTTCAGCAGAACAGATACGAAAATACCTGATTATTTTAATAGACCAGACAATATTGCTAATTTAAAAGTTAGGATAACGGAAGAAATTAACAAAATAACCCCTGAAGTCATACAAAATGTTGTACGAGAATTCCAAAATCGCCTCGGTTATTGTCAAGAAGTGAATGGTGGTCATTTTAAACATTTAATTTAATTGTCAAGTACATTGAAAAATACATTCTAAATATTATGCGACATTATTATCTTCATTCTACTTAAAGTTTTGTGATAGACATTATCAAAATTTTACAACTTAAAAATTAATTTTCTCAGTTATGATTGCACCAAATTTAAAAAACTTTATATTGCTGAACAGAGGACTAAAATCCCGTTTTAAGAAGGTGCCACACGACCCCCTTTCTAATTTAAAATTTTCGAGGGGGTGCTTATAATTCAGAGGGGGTGCTGGAGGGGGATAATATTTTCATACTGTTAATTGTCAATTTAAGAATAAAAATCGACCTGTTTCAGGTTTTTTCACATAGTACATAATAACGCTAAAATTGAATTTATTCCATACATATGGACCGCATTGTATATGTGGTCCCGACGATTTAGTACTTATTATCCCTTCGAAAGAATGTTCTAAAATTTTAGAACCCGATGAAAAAATTATTAAAACAAATACTTTCTTAAAATATATAATCTATAAAGACGAACAAATTCGTATTATTTCAGACTATCATTCAGAAACTAAATAATGGTATTATAGAAACTGTTAGACATTTACAATCTCTATATTACTTTTCAAAAATTCAAGAATTAGTAACAAATCACATTAATCATTGCGAACTATGTCTCACTTCAAAATATGATAGAAACCTGGTAAAGTTCCATTTTCTTATTTCCAAAAAACCTTTTGAAAACCTTCATATCGACGTATTTTGTATAGAAAATGAACAATATTCAACAATACTCGATTTATTTTCTAGTTATCTCCAAGCCTATGAAATTAGCGATTCAAATTCTATCACTATTTTTAATAAATTACGTCATTATTTCTCCCACCACAACTACCCTTCGCAAATAACTTGCGATAATGCAAGGAAATTTACAAGCGAAACCTTTAAAGAGTACATGTCACTTTTTCAAATAAAAATCCATTATACAACCCCTCAATCAAATACTGGAAAGTCTCCAATAGAAAGAGCTCATTCCACCTTAATCGAAAAACTTAGAATTTTAAGACAAAAATCAAAAGATAATATAACTGATTTGGTTACATCCGCTATTCTTATCTATAACCAATCAATACATTCAATAACAAACTTTACCCCATTTTCACTTCTTTATGGACCATACGAAAACTTGAACCTTTACGAAATTGATCCTAATAAACAAATTTACCAAGATTACATTGAATATCGAAAAACAGAAATTCTTCCATTTTTTCACGATCTTTATGAAAAACAATTAATGAAATGAACCGAACAATTAAATAAAATTAAACTTGAAAAAATGGGGCAACTTTCGTTTAGCTGAAATCAGTTATGGAAAAACTGTTGTCATTACTGTAACCATTACCATGGTAACGGGTAAACAAAAACCTAAATCATATGGTTAGAAAATGCGCGGATGCCGAGTTGACCACTTTCGTTTAGCTGAAACCAGTTGTGCAAAAACACTGTTGTCATGGTAACCATTGTTGTGGTAACATAGGATCCCCAACACCTTACAGTTAGCTCTCAGAGACCAAATGAACGATTCCTTAAGTTTTTTAAAAGCCATAAACATGTACAATTTATAATTTTACTGTTATTTTTTACAATGTAAATTCCTTTGTAACCACTGAACTGCCAATAGCCCTAGTAGTTGGAATATCTGAGGCAATTTCATTATAAGAATGAATAGTGTGTAAATAATTGAAAATGCCTTCTAATTCTTTTTGTTTAATACTAAATGTTTAGTACTAAATGATATTGTTCGAAGTAAAATTTGAATATAGCTTCTTAAGCCTCTAATTTGTTCTAATTGTATACGAATAATAATTTCGTTATTTAATCTATTGTTTAAACTATTCAATTATTTTAAAACTTTTTCTGCGTACATTTGTATTTTATGTTAATCTGTTTGCCAACGATGAGTTATCTGTCCTGCAAACGTCTGCAATTTTAATATTTCGGTCATTAATTTATTTTCGTTTAAATTAACTTTTCCGAAAGTATTTTGAATTTCAATCAAGTCGTTTTGATAAAGATTTCCAGAAATATATTTGATTACTGTACCGAAGCCGTCTGCTAAACCTCTTTTAATTATTTTATTTGATCGAGTATACAT
The DNA here is from genome assembly GCA_947563755.1 of Lochmaea crataegi. NCBI lineage: Eukaryota > Metazoa > Arthropoda > Insecta > Coleoptera > Chrysomelidae > Lochmaea > Lochmaea crataegi. The sequence goes on along the minus strand of OX387422.1, from coordinate 55,901,704 downwards.
TCTTAATTTATTTATTTCTTCTGAGAGTAAGTCGATATTTATTTGATAAGGTTATTGTAGTGTCATCAAGTCTACTAGCTAAATGAACTTGGTTTAAAACTAACTTACCATAAAAGTTTTCTATTTCTTCTATACTTATACTAAAATAAATCTTATGATAATTGACTTTATATTTTGCGAATCCTAAATTATCTTTTAGATTTAACCTTGGGATTGTTTTGACGTGAAGTGCCTGGTTGGCTATCGTCATGGTTAACCTGGAAAGATTTAGTATTTTTAATCATATGTTTACTGACTTTTTAGATTGAGAAATTAATTTATTGTCTGATTTATTAGTAGAATGTAGAATTAACTTAGCGCAATGAAAATTTTATTGATGATACTGTACCTTTGCGTTTCCTCACCAAGGTGTCTGAATTTTCCGTTGATCTTCACCATTTAGGGTCTTCACTCTTTCTTCACCATCAGAACGGTTGCCATGACAACGGATTTTTCGTAAAATTAGTTTCAGCTATACTGAGGTTGTTGATTTGGCAACCACGCATTTCCTCAGCATATTATTTGTGTTTTTGTTTCCTCGTTATGATGACAATCGTTGCCATGACAACCGTTTTCCCATAACTGGTTTCAGCTAAACGAAAGTGGTCAACACGGCAACCGCGTATTTCCTCACCATATTATGATTTGGGTTTTTGTTTACTATTTATCACAACAATCGCTGCCATGAAAATAAATATATAATCATAAATCAGACGATAAATTAATTTCTCAAAAATCTAAAAAGTAAGTAAACATATGATTAAAAATACTAAATCTTTCCAGGTCAACCATGACGATAGCCAACCAGGCACTTCACGTCAAAACAATTGAACCACCAGGTTACATCTAAGATAATTTAGGATTCGCAAAATATAAAGTCCATTATCATAAGATTTATTTTAGTGTAAGTATAGAAGAAATAGAAAACTTTTATGGTAAGTTAGTTTTATACCAAGTTCATTTAGCCAGTAGACTTGATGACACTACAATAACTTTATCAAATAAATATCGACTTACTCTCAGAAGAAATAAATAAATTAAGTATGTATACTCGATCAAACAAAATAATTAAAAGAGGTTTAGCAGACGGCTTCGGTACAGTAATCAAATATATTTCTGGAAATCTTGATCAAAACGACTTGATTGAAAATCAAAATACTTTCGAAAAAGTTAATTTAAACGAAAAGAAATTAATGACCGAAATAATAAAATTGCAGGACAGATAACTCATCGTTGGCAAACAGATTTACATAAAATACAAATGTACGCAGAAAAAGTTTTAAAATAATTAAATAGTTTAAACAATAGATTAAATGATGAAATAAAACAAATTAATTTGTTTAAATCTTCATTATTTATTTTGAACTGACGTTCAAATTAAAATTAGTGACGCGTTTCGCTACACAGTAGCTTTTTCAAACTAGTGAAGCTACAATGAAAAACTTTTAATTTATATAGTGCCTTAATACGGAATTCTAAGATATTGACAAAAGTATTAAAAATGGGGATAAGTACAAAAAGTGTCTAAATACGGGATTCTAAGAAAGTTACAAAGGTATTGAAAAAAGGTACCTGGGAAATTTATCAACAACTATCAATATTAGATGTCGAAGAATAAAAATATATTATTCTACACTTCACAACTAGTTTTGAAAAATATTTTTCAAAAACAGTGACCGTTCAACGAAGAAGAAACAACTACTTCCCGGGCTACATGCCCCGACAGATATTGAATTACACTTCTAAGTCAAACGGGGTTGGTAAATCTACAAGATTTAAACCAACCATTCTGGTTTGCAACTAGAAGGGATAACACAACTTTTAGACCGGTTTCGGCGTATTGCGCCTCATCAGTACAAGGTATATGTTATCGTCCGAGAGTTAATCTCGGACTGAAATGTGACTATAATCAACAACGGTACATATTGTCCAGTTACGGAAATATTTTTGTTGCGAAAATAGCGACATCTCACCTCTAAGTCACAAACCAAAATTCGAATGAGACAACAAACCACGTAGATTTGAAACAAAAATGAATTAATACAGTTTCCTGTAAAATTGTCGTATTTAGTAAAGCGTTTTAACAATAAGATGTCGAAGAATAAAAATATATTATTCTACGCTTCACAACTAGTTTTGAAAAATATTTTATTGTAAAAAATAACAGTAAAATTATAAATTGTACATGTTTATGACTTTTAAAAAACTTAAGGAATCGTTCATTTGGTCTCTGAGAGCTAACTGTAAGTTGTTGGGGATCCTATGTTGTCTTCGCTAGTATGCAAACTGGTGACATTCTAGAATATTGATGGACATATTTTCATTACATTGGGCACATTGAGGCGGGTCTTCTTTACTTATTAGGAATTTGTGCGTTAGGGCTGTCCTTAGTCGGGTAGCTTTTATTTGTTCAGCCCTTGAAGTCGGCAGGGTAGGAGTTTCTCTCACATTTGTCCCAATTTCATGCATTTTGTTGCGGGTCTCAAGGCTCCATTTATATTGCCACTTATCCATAACAAAATTCTTACTTGTGGTCTTGGTGAGGTATCAGCTCTAATTTTGGGGTATGACTGTTGATGACTGATTCTTATGCTGAGGTATCGGCGTCTTCGTTACCCTGTATACTGGTACCCATAAGAAAGATACATTCCTACTATCCGACTGGATTTTGAAAAGTTGGTTCTTGATTTTGAGAATGACTTCGTGGTTTGAGTAGACGGATTTTAAACTTTGCACAGCACTTAAAGAATCAGTAATAACTAAAATGTTTTTATTGTTGGGTTAAAATTGCCTTGAAGGAATGTAATATAGCTGTAAGTTCCCCCGTTAATATGCTGCTGGTATCTGGTAGCCGTAGGTAATATTTTAAGTCACCGGAAATAACTGCTGCTCCCACACCTTTTGTGGATTTGGATGCATCTGTGTACATTATGTGGTGTTGTTGATAACCATTCAGTATTCTTAAGAAATGGGATTGGATTGGTACAGTCTTTAGGGTATATTTTTAAGGAAGTGTTTATAGAAGGGATATTCATGATCCATGGTGGGTTATTATAAGTGATAGGAAGTGTTTTGTGGAATTGTTGGAGGTCAAAACCGGTATCTTCAAGTTTTTTGTGGAGTGGGAGATATTTTTTAATTGCGTAGATGGTTGGGTGGGTTCAAAAAAAGGGAATTGTATGCTGGATTATATCTATTTGCTGATATTCTGGAGGCGCAAGAGAGAAGGGGGTACTTACGTCTTAGGTCTAGTGGCATAGCTTTTGAAATTACTTGCAAACTGGAACATGGGCTTGTTCGGTAGGCACCAGTTGCTATTCTCAGGGCATGATTTTGAAGCCTTCCAAGGTTTTGTATTTGAGTTTTAATGCATGGATCGTAAATTATTGCACCGTAAACCAATTTACTTCTAATCAGGGAATTGTATATTCTTAAGAGTGTTATTGTATCAGACCCCCATTTATAGCTAGATAAATATTTTATCATGTTAAGTCCAGGTTGCGAGTTAAGGCGAATCCTGCGAATATGTTCATGTCACTTTAGTTGTGGGTCGAAGTTAATATTCCAACTTTATTAGAAATAATTAAAGTAAATTTAATGTTCACTCCAAAAACTTTATATATTACTCTCAAAGTACCTATGTTGGCCGATGAATTACTCCATCTTTCGAAAATTATTACAATTCCCAGTAAAGAAAATAATATCCTTTTAACCCCATACACACTTATATTAAATTCAAAAAGATCAACAAAATGGACTAATAAAGAAAGCATAAAACTTTTTCATTTTTGTATTGTGAAAAAAACCCCATGATGACAACTGTAGTTTAGACAACCTTTCGCTCTGCAACTACGCTCATGTGAAAAACGATTTTTCACTTTTTACTCAACTGACTAATGGAAATATAATAATTTGTTCAATAAACATAACAGATGTTAACGAAGATTGCAAACAAACATTCAAATCGATGAAAATTTCAAAATGCAACGTCATATTAGGAAACATATTCAAAAACATACATGGATAGGATCCAATAAAACATTTTCACAAGAATGGCCCAGTATCCAAGTACCTACTGAAATTTATCACGAAATCAATATCAACAATTTACATATGGACGATCCAACCAAATTGCTACCACAGTACCAAGAACCAAATTTGTTGCCGAAAGCGCTCCACCAAAGCCATTTAGGAATATCAGCGATAATAATCTTACTAATCATTTATGTTTATAAAAAATATTTTAGAAAAATCTAAATCAAAAATTCAGAAGAAGTGCAGAGTGAACCACTGAGGGGAGAAGTCATATGTACCCATAACTATATAACTGCTTACTAGACATTTCTCACGGAAACTTCCTAGATTATTCTTATTATTACATTTGTCAAAATCAGCAACAACATTGCAACACGTGTATAACATCCTGTTATCTTATCATTTATTATATTTCTATTGTTTTATAATTGTATAATTTTTATTCAGTCTACATTCTATCTTTGTACTAAATACTTGTTTGTCATCTTAGTTTGAATAAAATATTTAAAAAGTATATTTTTACTTTAAAAATATAACTCGCAGTACCGAAATCATACTCTTCGACGTCACAACCAATAGCAATGCCTTTACAAAAGCTTCAAGTAATTTGAATTTTTCGGCATTTTAAATTCGTTATAGTGGTTGTTTGTGACAAAAAAATAGTTTTTTTCCTGCAAGTCGTTTTCACGCAATATATATGATTTATAGCACATTTTTGCTAATTAAAATTTTAGTCAATTCAACTTATAAACGTCTAACAAATTCCATGACAACCTGATGAGCTGTCGAGAAGATATTTGAAAAATAGGGTTATCAGATAAAAAATGTTTTATTTAAGGCCACCTAAAAATCCCCAAAATAATAGGGTGGAGCTGACGAGAATCCTATTACACCATTTTTTTAGTTCAAATAAAGGTGTTATGAAGTCTGTGGCAGTATCAATCAATCAATAAATAGTACAAGAATGTTTCAAAAAATATGGTCTTGATTTTAACATTTCAGTTTTTTGTACTTTATGGTAAACTCGCGTTAAAGATCTGTTATTAATACAATAAACAAATCATATTCCGCGAATCCAATAAATTCGGAACATTTTTCATTTTCAACGAGCTTAAATGCACCATTAAAGGAAAAAATGTATAAGATCGGTCCAGTAATTCTGTTCCTTATCTAATCTTTGCGTTGTATGGAGGATATGTTGGATTATTCCTGCAAAAAGAAAATTAATCGCAATAAAAACAAAAAAAATATATTGACTTAATCGGTAGGGTCGAGTTGTCTCCGAAGACCGGCAGGTATTCTAGATTTTTATTAGGGTCGAGTTGTCTCCCGTTATTGACACCTTCTTGAGGAAGATTACTTGCCAGAATTTTACTTGCCAAAATTTCACTTGCCCCAAGTATTCATTATTAATTTGTTTTGAAAAGTTTTTTGACTTGTTGAACAAAAAGAATATATTTTTCATTAATTTTTGATTTTAAAAAATATTGGAATTGAATGGGAGACAACTCGTACGTGACCCTTTTTGAAAACAGGTAATAACGTCCGGTTCGGGAGATAACTCGACCCCGACCCAATTAAAAGCTGTAGGTACTACCTTTATTTCGGGCTACAGCATATTTCTAATTTGAATTTATATTAATTATATCATCGTACATTAACTAAAGACAAGTAAATTCACTTCGTCGATTCAGTGGTTACCGAAAATTTCCTTACCCCTTCTATCGTCTGCTGAGTTCTGGCGAGTTTAAATCGAGAAAGTGTTGAGTACAGGGGTAGCGCGCAGTGTTAATGTGATGCTGATCGGAACTTCGGAAATATAATTAAAGCTTTTTGTTTTCGTTTTTGTGAGAAGATCATTGTTTTTGCGTGAATATTAAAATATTTATACATATTTTTATTATAATTTTGTATTTAGTATAAATATTATAGTGACTTATTTCATTACAAAATACCTGGAGTGGTGTATTGTTCTGTTGATGGTTGTCGCAGTAAAGTGAAAGAGAGATCGTTTTTTAGATGCCCAAAAGACAAAATTAGGTAAGAGAAGAGGTAATTTAGTAGTATAAAAGTAAACTTTTTTTATTTTCTATATTATATTGCAGATGTGAAGCTTGGAAAAATGTTTTGGGTTTTAAAGGAAACCACCGATATGCCAATATAACGGTGGAACAATGTTTCAATAGGATAAAAATTTGTAATTTGCATTTTACTGACAATAGTTTCACAAATGAATTGAAGAATCGAATTAACTGTTTCGCAATTCCTTCTTTATTATTACAAAGAACTGAAGGTGAGAAATTTTCTCTATGTGTTTATTGCTTTAATTTTAGTTAGAGGTTGAACTAATTAATTATTGATTGAATTGGTTCTATTAAAATCTGAACATAAACGATGAAAGTGAAACTTTTGTTTTAGATAACGACGAATATATTGATGTTCCTATTAAAGCCTGCAGTGACGTTCCTATTAAAGTCTGCAGTGACGTTTCTATTCAAACAACTAGTGCTCAAATAGGTATGGTTAAATATATTTTTAAAAGACCTTAACAAAATGAATAAACTTACTTTATAGATATTGGAGTTCAGACGTGCCCAAAGCTTTCAGCTTCTACACCAAGGAAAAAGATATATAGAAAAAAAATTAGGAATCTCAAGAGAACCTCTGCCAGATTATCTAATTCCAAAAGGTCTCTAGAAACGAACATTAATTTTGAAGATGTTTTGCAATTCTTAAAAAAAAACTATTCCAAAAAATCATACAACTTTCTAGAATGTCAGTTTAAGCTACTGAATAAAGCTCCAAAAGGAGCAAGATATACTGACGAATTTAAGCAATTTGCTTTGAGTGTTTACTTCTTAGGTCCGAAAGCTTACAGAAAAATGTCAACAGTTTGTACAATGCCTTCAATATCAACACTTGATCGTTTTCTTAGACGCTGGATTTTAAAACCGGGATTTGATGATTCAATTTTTAATTTAATGAAATCAAGATCCGGAGCTGTTAGGTGAAAAGGAAAGAGATTGTGTTTTGTGTCTAGATGAAATGTCAATCAAATCCAATTTATTTTATAATATTTCTATTGACAAAATTGTTGGGTTTAAAGAAACTAACCAAAATAGTATGGACATCGCATCTAGTGTACTGGTAGTGATGGCTAGAGGTATAGCAACTAGCTGGAAACAGCCTGTTGCTTATTTTTTTTATAAAAATTCGGCATCCGCCGATGATCTAAGAGACATATTATTTGAAAGTGTCAGAAAAATATCCAATGCAGGATTAAATGTTTTGGGAGTAATATCTGATCAAGGATCTAATTTTCAAAAACTGTTGAAAAGTTCGTTAAAGTTAACTGAGGACAATCCGGTATTTTTTGTGGATAGTATAAAAATTGTTTATTTATTTGACGTACCCCATCTTTTGAAATCGACAAGGAACAATTTCTTTAAATACAATTTCATAGTTAAAAATGGTGAAACCAACAAAGCCTATTTAGATACGATGTATAATTACGAGAAACAAAAAGAATTCAGATTGGCACCCAGACTTACTAATGAACATATCTACCCCAGCAGTTTTAAAAAGATGAAGGTAAAACTTGCTTCCCAAGTTTTTAGTCACTCTGTAGCCGTGGCATTGAGTACTTATATTGACTTTAAAATTCTACCAGCATCAGCCAGAACTACAGATACTTTCATACAAAATATGAACGATCTCTTTGACATTCTAAACTCGTGTCATTTAAATAATTTAAATGCCTTTATGGGCACTGAAAAGCAAAACAGTGTTCTTAGAGATATGCTCACAATGTTTAGCAACCTTCAAGTTTTCAGTTCTAACGGAAAAAATGTTACTAAACAACTTAAATTTATATTTGGGTGGAAGTTGACAATTAAAGCTATTTTTATTTTGTGGGAAATGTTACACCAAACAAAAAATTACACTTTCTTATTAACGAGAAACCTTAACCAGGATTGTCTGGAAAATTTTTTTGGGCAAATCAGAAATTGTTGTGGTAATGCAAGAAACCCTACGCCAATCCAATTCTGCAGAGCGTTTAAAAAAATTACTTCTCTTAAATATTTAGATTACTCCGAAGGAGCAAACTGCATACAAGATTTAAATGAAATTTTGCTTAATACAAAATCTGAATTGCTTAAAAGTACAGTTAGTTCTACGACTACAAATAATATCTATACTCCTCTAAAAGTGTTTACGACTGATTATAGAAATATAAAAAGTGTCGATGGAAATGCACTGGTATACGTTACTGGATACCTACTTAAAAAGTGTTTATTGCAGCATTCGTGTAACACTTGCTTAGAATTTATTAAGATAGATAATCTAGAAGGAGACGCTACCGTTTTTATGAAATATAAAGATTATAGTGTTTCATCCAACATTTGTAATTTGGTTGTGCCTCCCAAAAATTTTGTGGAACTCGTTATAGAATTGGAAAACATATTTATAAATCAATTTAATAAAATAGCCTCTGAATATGGTGTCGGTATGAAGCTTAAAAATAGCTTCAAGAATGTTAAATTGTGGCATCCTTGTACAAATTTCCCAGTTGATTATTTTTATTCATTGTATACAAGATTACGTATTTATTATACATTAAAATTTGCTAATCGTAACATTAAAACAGAAAAATTACAGAAACAACACCCCAAACTAAGTATACTTAAACATTTGTAATAATTACTATGCTAAACATAACAATTTAATCAATAATATTCATTAGAAGCTTGTTCGATTACACCGTAGTTTGATTTAAAAGTTTTTAAATTTTATTTTAATATTCCTGTATTATAATGGTCACTGCAAATCAGTACATACACGTATTTAACCACACGTATGTCCCTCGTAATTGTTGTATTATGATAACGGGCGAGTATGGCGCCAGAGAGACGATGTGCCAAAAATTTCAAACGTTCCGACGCAAGTGAATCTACTTGTCCTTAGTTGATGTACGATGATTATATTTTCCAAAATGTTTAGTTTTAAGATTATAAACTGCACGTCATTACAACTGCGATAAATTTCAGTAATAATACTGAGAAGTAGGCACGTTTACGTTATATATTTTTATTTTGCAAGGTGTTATTTTAAAAATAATGGGAAGGTAGTTATATAGTGTAGGTGATCTACTAGGAACAAAATGAGAGTCACAGTCTACACTGTAAGAAAAAAGAAATTAGAGAGAATTGAAGTACGAGGATTCGCTAAGAATTATCATCTTGATAGGATTATGTATTAATCGAAATCCCGATTTAATTGATGGTGTTTTACTTTTTGTCTAAAAACTATATCCATATGGGACAGTATTAGAAGATATGCAACTACTCCGTAATTTCTGTAATTCAACAGAAGAATAATTATTGTACCTATCTATATTTCCTACAAAATATATATTGATTGCTGATCCAATCCAATACAAACACCTAATAATATAGGCGTAGAATATGTTTCACATTTCGATGTAAAATTGAAAAATATAATAACGAACAGAATAAAATTTAATTTTTTTTGTAATATGTCTTCCTCTTTGTTTATACCTTTAACATATTAGCATCTAGAACTGTGTGAATTTTGGGCTGGCAAAAATAATTCAGCAACACTCATTTTATATACAATGGTTACTACTAACTTAAAAATACCACAAAGACAAAAACAAGCTCTGATGACGTTCATATGCTTAGCACAAGAACACACTATACAAACATCAATTCAAACTATCTAAGTCAGGGGTGCTTAGACTTGAACCATTGACGAACAACAAGCATTATGCGGAAAGCGATCGAATAAGTTTGTAGGTGTTTATATTATTTATTAATTGCAATGTACGACAATTAATATTATTTTGATGCTGAAAAATTGCATTGCATGGTATCTATTACGATATTATTTACATTTAATTGTTTTCAGATTCACACCACAAATAGGTTGACTAAAATAATGCGGTTAATTGAGGGGCTATTTGTATCAAACATGGATATTTTCTGCAGGAAAACAAGCCCAAAATTTGTTACCGGGCTTTGAGATGTACAGGGGTTTCCAAAGTAATCTGAAATATTGTAGGCGATTCGTCATTCAATTTTAAGACGAAAAGTTCCTATAAACATGTGTGATAAGAGATAAGTTTTATCGTTAATGAGATACTCAATGTTTTCATTATTTTAATAGAAGAAATATTATTGTGATCAACATAAAAGTAGTACATTTCAGTGCAAATTTTCAAAATGCGCACCTCCAGCTAAAATACAAGCATCCGCTCGATGTCTAATGGATTGCCGAAGACGTTCGAAAAAACCAGGAGTATTGCGAATAACATTAAAGCCTCGTCTGATGCGACTTTGGAGATCTTTTAAATTTAAAATCGGGGTTGTGTAAACGAGTGATTTTAAATATCCCTACACAAACAATCCAGAGCATTTTATTCATATATCTTGGGGGGCCATGGGTGTGAAGATACTCGTCCTATCCATCGGTCTGGAAAATGGTTATTTAAAGACTTCCGTACAATTACTGCAAAATGTGGAGTATTACCGTCATACGTGAACCGCCTTCTAATTATGAGAGGTACATCTTCCGAAATAACTGGAAGTTCATTTTCTGGAAAATGAAGATATGTATCACCGTTCAATCGTTGAGGGAAGAAAAATGGTCCTAATAAATAATCGTCGATAATACCGAAGAGTGTTGGAATCGTGCTACAACTGTGGCATGTGCATTTACATGTTTGGTTATTATGAAAATTCATAATGCCATGTCTTGAGAAGTTGGCTTCATCTGTAAACAAAACAATGTTTTGTTTGGAGAGCCTGATCTTCGAGTTATGGAGTTCTCGCAGTTCTAGGTCGTCCAATAATAATCCTTGATTTTGCAAAAGTTCCAGTTTCTTGAAAACGAAGATAACATGGTAACCGGTTATTTGGTTAACGCAAGGCATACCTACGTCTGGCATCTAAATCATTACTGCAATTAGCTAATCCAATTAAAAAATGGATGTTAGTCAATTCCAAATGTCACTGAGAGTAAACATGTTCTTTCTTAATAGTTTTGGAAACCAGTAGTGTCACTAAGGAAAAATTATGGTACAAATATATTTCACTTACAGTCAGAGCTCGTTTATCTCAAGAAAGTCAACATCCTGTATCTTTTATTAATGACAAAACTTATCATACATGTGTATAGGAACTTTTCGTCTTAAAATTGAATGACGAATCGCCCACAACAATATTTCAGATTATTTTGGAAACACCTTATATAGGTAACTGATGTAATTTTCAATACCTCATTTTCGATAGAAATTTAGTCCAAATTGTACCTGTTAATTTCAGAAACAGATTTTTCAACATCCATTCAAGAAAATAGATAAGAACAGGCGCACATTGAGACACATGCGACGCAACCCACGCAGGGCAGCACACACCACGTTTTTGAATCAAGTAGCAAGTTATGCCCGCCCGAATATCAACACGCAACACGGAGTAGGGAATGTGCCAAACAAAACATGCGACGTGCAGTATTCGAGACACAGATATCTTGTGCGTGCGAGCTTTGCGTAAAAAGAAATACGGAACACAACTCTGTTTGACATTATGCCCTCACCAGCATAGCCCACGAATTTTATGCACTGTGTTTCAATGTGCGCCTTACCTAACACACGGTATGGGAGGGGAAACAGCCCAAACGGCGAAGTTCGCACGTTGGCAGGTTGGAACACGTTTGTTATTTCTAATTAAGATAGAATCTACCTCATTCCAAATAATATCTATTAAGTTTTATTATTATCTATTATTCTATCAGATAGTTCAACATTTTTAATGTTCGTCACTAAATTTATGAATATTAAGTTGCAATAATTGTAAAAATAATATTTATAATACTTTTTTTAAATTTGTACGCGAACGTTTTAAAAACCTCTTGCGAACGACTGTTTAAGCACCCCTGCTCTAAGCTATAAATATATACAAAAAAACAATAAATAGCAAATACAACAATATTTTCATTTCGTTTTTATTAAATTTCATAGAAAACAGTATTGGTATTTTACCATAAATATATTAATGATAATTTCCCAATGACAAGACATTGTATTTTCCCCCAGTATTAGTCTGTGTTTAATTGGTAGTTTTCTTTATTACTCGAAGCAACACAAATCAACATAATATACCGGGTATAATTGAGCCATGTAACATTTAAATGGGTTTATAGATTTTCTTCAAATTTTGGTGGGTTGTATTGGGGTCAATTTTGAATTTTTACACGTCTAAAATCAATGTATCCCACTTCTGGTTTAACCGAAAATTTTAATGTAACATTCTGTATATTTTTACATATTTGGATTCTCCGACTTTAACTACATACAGTTTACCCATCAAATGTTTTCAGATAATGTATCATACATGCATGGGCCTCCCGGTATTTTCAATAGCCCTTTCAAGTATCAATAAAATGATATATACCCTATTTCACTACTATACGCCTGTTTGCAATTAAAATAGATTTTCGGTAGGAGTTTAATATGTTTTTCTACGACAACCATATTTTGAATTTTGTACACAATTTCTACTCGCATCAATTTCTATATGTAAGTTACTAGGGAAAAATGTTTTTAAATATTTCTGTTCGGACCCCGTTAAAATGTGGTAAAATCTGGTAAAATCAAAAGTAGATGATTCCAAATATTGATATTCGAAATGTCATGTCAGTTTGTTTCTATCGACGTTTTTGTACAAGACGCATAATTTCATAGTTACTTCTTATACATATAATTTAATTACAAAATTAATATGGAAAGAGAGCGAAATTGAAGTCGGATTGATAGAGTTAATTATTTTTAGTATAAGTTGATAGATAATAAAAATCTATTTTTTATATTTTCAAAATATAAACTTATACAAGATATAGAGTCTCAAATATTAGAAATTAAGCGTGGGAGACTGGTAGGTAAAGAGGATCTTACAGTTAATCCTAAGAAACCCAAACTAGTTGCTTTTAGAAATTGAAGAGTTCCCTTCGAGGTAGAGTGCAACTGTTCGGGGTAACACTAGAAATATCTAAAAAGGTTAAATATCTGAGAGTGAAACTTGATTCCAAACTGAATTGGAGGACACACCTGGAAAAACCAGGGCAACTAGTTCTGGAAATGCAAAAGAGTCATGGACAAAACCTGGGGAATACGAACTGAGGTGGTTCACTGGCTTTACACAACTGTGATAAGACCAATGATCATCTATGGTACGATAGTAAAACAAACTGGCAAAAAATGGCACTGGGGCTGGTACGAACGGACCTAGGAAGAGAATATTCTTTATCTTTGGTGGTTACACGTCAGTATTTAAAGCAGAAAGGATTGCCGCTATAACCTGTATTGATGAAAACATCAGGAGAAGATATATAGAACAAAAAATTAAAATATTCACTGACCGCCAGGCTCTGATATCTGCAATCCAACCACTAAGTCTAGACTGTTAAAAAACTGTGAAGAATCCCTTAATAGGGAGGCAAGAGAGAACACATTGTTTCTAGAATGGGTGCCGGGACATAAGGGGACTGTAGGATTGTAGGTAATTGGAGGACCAGTTAGTTAAAGAAGGATCTAAAGGAGACTCCATAGGTCCGGAACCGTTCTGTGGAATCACAAAGGATTACATAAGGAATTCCGGAGCTGGCTGGACAACGAACACCAATTCAAGTGGAGGTTGACAGGAGGCCACCTTCATATAAAATTTTACTGAACAAGGTAGACAAGGAACTCTCAACCAGGTTATTCAAACTAAGAGACATTTGAAGACAGTCACCGACCTGGTCGCTGGACACTGTACTCTGACAAAACACCTGCACAAAATGGGAGAAGTTAGTGATCCTATGTGTAGGAAATGTGAACTGAGGATGAGACACCTATTCACATACACTACTTCTGTGAGAACTTACAAGAACTAAGACGGAAGCACTTTGGAGAGGAAATGATACAACCATTAGAGCTACTCAAAATTACCCCAGTTAAACTAGTGGCCTATATAGAGAACACGGAGCTTCTGTAATGGAAGTAGCCAAATTAAAAACGGTACAAAGAATTAATTAAAGTGCCTGGGCTGTTGAGCACAACCCAAACGATTGTATAAATGGCAATTATATGTCTAAAACATCACAAGATATAAAAATTCCGAAAATGTTTTCAAGTTAGGTAGTATATACGTTTATTTCTACCTGAGTTCGGCCGAATTTTTAGGAAAGTCATAGCATTAAATTTGTCGATATGAAGAAATTTCTTTTCTTTGCTATTTCTTTTCTATTTCTATCGAGTTCGAGAGTTTGCGGGCAGGATATACAATAAGCTCAGGCAGACGTTTCTGACACTATTTCCCGAGTTCATGTCATTATCACCAGCTTTTTAGTACGGACGACAAGATCACGTTTCACTAAGTAATTGGAGATTTCATTAAACTATAGGTGATTCTTTTAATAACAAACAGTTTGTGTTCATAAAAAGAAACTTTTTTAATGTCATTGTTGTAAAATGTTTAAACGCTAAGAGACAGTAACAAAATATTGTGTTTGAATTATTTTGTTTTTAAATAAAAAAACTCTTTTACCATATGAACCTACCCCATAGGATTCCCAGGAATATCAGTTAGTAGTTGCCAAACTAGTAGATGAGAAGCTCCGTCCTTAGGTTCATCATCTTCTGTAAATGGTCATATTAATACAATATTAATCTGATGGTATATTATTTACTTAGGTGATGTTAGTGTTTATACAAATAGTAAATTATTTACAAAATTGTTGTGAGTTTAAAAACAGAGAATTGTTCCAAAAAAGTTAAAACGGTTAGTTGTTTATTACTAGAGCAAGCAAATATGTCCTATAGTTAATGCCATTTTTAGTGAGATAACCTGCATTCAATAAGTATGTCAAAACTGGGTTTGTATTTTAAAAATTAAAAAACTAGCCAATTTCGGCGAATACTTTCTTAGAAACCGAAAAGTATATGGAATGATTTACGAAAAAATATTGTACAGGGTTTCTCATTATATTTTGACCCCCACTTATTTTCATTAATTTCGGGAATACAAAAAAAAGTTTCAAATAAAAGTTGTATTATTTTATCTGTACCAAAAATGTAGCAACAGACTGAATTTTGTATACAGGGAGTGCCCAATAAAATGCATCTTCAATATTTTAAATGGGACATCCTGTATTTTTTTATAGTTTTGAATTGCCCTGCATTTCCTAATTATAAATATATAACATTGTGTAGCATTAGTTTTGTTCTATAATGGCGTATGGTACTACTAATAAATTCACATATAGTTCAAAAACAACTTATACATTTAGAAAGTCAACAAAAATAATGACTCAAGATACAATACTACACTTAAGATTACAATAGATCATTAATTTTGTTGACTTTCTAAATGTATAAGTTGTTTTTGAACTATATGTGAATTTATTAGTAGTACCATACGCCATTATAGAACAAAACTAATGCTACACAATGTTATATATTTGTAATCATGAAATGCAGGGCTACTTCAAACTATAAAAAAATACAGGGTGTCCCATTTAAAATATTGAAGATGCATTTTATTGGGCACTCCCTGTATACAAAATTCAGTCTGTTGCTACATTTTTGGTCGGTACAGATAAAATAATAAAACTTTTATTTGAAACTTTTTTTTTGTATTCCCGAAATTAATGAAAATAAGTGGGGGGTCAAAATATAATGAGAAACCCTGTACAGTGTGGTATAAAGTCCCTTATCTCACTTTAACTTTTGAATGGCAAGCATGTTTTTCTACCGAAATTAACCTATAATCTATGGTTTTTGTTTACGTTAACCTCAATGTAGCGTAGGTACACCTTTCATTTTAAGTGGACCAATAAAATAAATCTAAAAGTGTTAGATGGAAAATTAGGAGACCAATCTATAATCTGAAGGTTTAACATTTCCAGTTTCTCGTAAACGTCGATCCACAGCTATTAATGTTGGGTGATCCGGATATTTTTCGATATATCGCCTTACTGTGTGACATTCTCCTAGTACTAAATACTCGCATATTCGCCAAACTGTAAGGCGCCATGTTAATAGTAATATGAACTTAATAACTGGAAATATTTATACTAGTTAACTAATTTCAAACCACATACTTAGTTTTAAACACGATTACTTTCGGAGTGAAACGTTTATTACAAACTAAAATTCTGAGACAATATTAAAAATGACTATCCCGAAATCCCCACTTTCTATTGGGCATTGGAAAAAATAGAGTAGGTAGGTGCAGTACATGTCAGACAAAGGAAAAAAAGCTCTTTTTATATTTACAAAATCAGATTTAAATATTTATAGATAAGGTGGTCAATCATTTATCGTGAAAAATACTTTGAACTTGAAAAATCAAAATTCGGAAATATATCTTCCGAATCACAAATAAATAATAGAATAATTAAATAAATTAAAAAATTAGTTTCAAATATTATTTTACCAGCCAAACATTTCAGTTGTAAAATAATCATACTATTAGGCATTATCTTTTCGCTTTTCGGAGAAACGAGTACGAAACTGTGCTATTGTTATTGGATTAACGACTACATGCTGTGGGTTTTTGTCTTGAATCAATCATGTTGGCATAGGTCAAAACGAAATATCTTGGAACGAAGTATACTTCATTTTTTATATAAAATGAATGGATGTCTTTTCTAAATGCGCTTTTTATTAATTTATTGGGTTTCTTCACTTTTCGTCCTGGTTTCTCCTTTGGCTCGCTTAAAACCTGATTTGTTTTTTGTTCCCGCATTACTTTGTAAATAGTCGATTTTACCACTCCAGTAATCTGTGCACATTTTTCTATAATGCTGTCAACACTGTAGTGCAAACAGCACGGGACCGGTGAGTTGCATCCCATTTGAGCAGGCCAAACTTTTGACCGCTGACTTGCATCCGTCTCACCGCTGAGTTGCATCCCGTCAACAAATTTAATATTGTGTCTAAAACTGGTAGATAATTGAATAAAAGCGGGCATTGTTGTCATGTTTATTCTGATATCGTAATTGATACTAAATTTTATTTCTGAAACTGCGTCTTATACAGTTTTATAACAATATAGTGAATAATATATTAGTTTAATTTAAACATTATTCAATTATGTAGGTTAGGTTAGGTTTGGTTTGGTTTGGTTTGGTTTGGTTAGGTTATGTTATGTTATGTTATGTTATGTTATGTTATGTTATGTTATGTTATGTTATGTTAGGTTAGGTTAGGTTAGGTTAGGTTAGGTTAGGTTAGGTTAGGTTAGGTTAGGTTAGGTTAGGTTAGGTTAGGTTAGGTTAGGTTAGGTTAGGTTAGGTTAGGTTAGGTTAGGTTAGGTTAGGTTAGGTTAGGTTAGGTTAGGTTAGGTTAGGTTATGCTAGGTTAGGTTTTTTAGGATAGGTTAGGTTAGGTCTCAACACGTCATACTTTCTACTATCGTTAAGATTACATTAGCCATAATCGAAAGCTTAAGAGATTGAAACTAAGAAAATATGATGACATTTTTCAAATCTCATACAGATATATGTTCCAATTTTTATAAAAATATTTACGATTCAAATAATATATCGGCAACATTGCTGTAAAATTTGACCTGCTTTTGAGCATGATAGGCGATTATTAATGAACAGACCTTTTTAGATTACGGATGCTATTCGACGGTCACCATTTTTCGTTCAGGTAAAATTTTACTTTTTGGGATGCAACTCGCCGGTCGCCAAACAGCAAGCACTAGAAGAAGGCGTGTTTAACGACATGCGATTTTCTTTCTGTACATACCGAAATAAGTTTAAAATCATCGTTTTTTCGTTTAGACTTAACCCTCGGGAGGTGACGTGGTTAATTTATACATCACCGGTGAAGTCGGTCCAACAGACAGATATGTCCATATGGGTTCCAACGACTATTGAAATTACAAATGTATGATATTATATCATTCTAATAATTAAACAGCTTGCCAATAACATAAAATAAATGTTTGCTTCAAAATAAATAATATCAACAGATCAAGTATTAGATAATTACCAGATAATTTAACAGAATAAAAAATAATTCGTATAAAAAAACGGAACAAATAAAGAGTTTACTTTTTAAGTTGACTTAAAACCACGTTTTATAGTATTTCCTCAGAGCAGTGACTGCAAATAATGTGCATGTTCCAGACAAATAATCTTATTGCAAACTCTGCAATAATATTTAGTTTTCCTGTTTTGTTTAGATGAGCAAACTTGACAACGCCTAGTAGGTACATGCTGGGTCGGCATTTTTTTGGGTTTCAATAGGAAGTTTCCACATTTTTTAAATTTTATCTCGAATGTGACGAGGAATATGATGATCAGCTTGCCTTCTTATCATATGATTTTTTGTAAGGCGAATGGACATATTTGTCAAAAGCTTCCTCCTGACATACATTTTATCTTCTTGATTACATTTGAAAATTATAAACGAATTAATTCCAGTCACATTTAGCATAGCAAAAAACACAACCATAGGCCATCTTCTGCTATTGCGAGCTAAATTATAGTTTTAAAATTATAGATAATTGATCCACCAGATCAACGCCTATCTTTGTTTTAATCCATGATCATCACAGACTTTTGAGTGATTTCATTTCATTTCATTTCATCGTGCATATAAGATATCAATAACACATTTTTCTTATGTTTTGGGACATGTGATACCAAAGTACAATTTTCCCTGAATGCAAACATACTTGATGGAATGGGCCGATCTTGGCCAACTATAAATTGTGCTGGTAGCTGTCGCTTGTTTTTGCGAATTGTCCCTAGAAGAGTTAACTTGTGTTCAATTAGTAATTTTTCACATAAGTAGATCTACACTAGTGAACCAGTTGTCGGATACATTTCTACGAGTTCCGCTAAGGGGAATTTCATATTTGTCGTAAAAAACATCAAGGCGTCCGCTAATGCAAATATTTTAACCCCATTCTTAGCCGGTTTCGATGGTATGTATTGTCTAAATGAACACTTTCCCCAAAATGCCACTAACATTTCGTCTATGGTTGTGTGACGAGAAATACTAAAGTTTTTTTTACAGTTTTCATTTATTTTATTAAAGACGTCACGGATTGGAGCCAGTTTATCTAAAGCTTTTCTAGCATCTCTGGTTTCATGATCATCAAA
This sequence comes from Lochmaea crataegi, assembly GCA_947563755.1. Classification (NCBI taxonomy): domain Eukaryota; kingdom Metazoa; phylum Arthropoda; class Insecta; order Coleoptera; family Chrysomelidae; genus Lochmaea; species Lochmaea crataegi. Next base: position 55,882,450 of record OX387422.1, on the reverse strand, counting down.
TCTAATATGTTTTAGAAGAATAATGAAACGTTACTGTAACATGGTCAAGCGAAACAGTTCTGGTGAATTCCCAGCCGTACTATAAAGTTCCTCACAATTCAGTCTATTCATCTTCTTCACTCCAGCCAGGTACAACAAGCCTATTAACGCTTCCACTTCCATGGCATCAGTGGGTCTTGTATAAGTTTCTCTGGTATACTTTCCAACTGCAAATTGTTGGATGTGCTGATTTGTATATTTTACAATAGTTTCAATAACATGCTCATCAAAGAAAGTTTTCCAGATTTCCACAGGATCAATCAAATTTCGGGTAGGAGGTTTTGGACCAGGTAATCGACTAATAATGTTTTTTGTTTTAGCCTATAGGTTCGCAGATTATTTGGTGAGCAATGTTTTTTCCATAAGGTGGTTTTATCTTTATAAAAAATACCAGATTGCTTGGATTTTTTTAAGCTTTGTGTACTTTAGTTTCACCCTCTTTATTCTGTTCTCTTTCAGAGACTCCCTCTTCGATTTCTGAGGTTGTATTTCTATCACCAAACTCTTGTTCACTTTTAGAATCTTCATCTCTTTGTTCAATATAGTCATACTCGTTATCGTCTCTGTTATCGTCATATTGCAATGTATTTCCTTCTTCTGTATCTGACTCAAGTTCATCGACAAGTTGCTGCAACCAAGCTTGGTTTTTTTGGACTCCTAAATAAAGTCTATAATAGATTATAATTTAGAAAAATGTTAATACTATCTCTTGAAAATAAATAAGTCCACTTCGGTGACGCCGGTATATAGTACCGTCTACGACCGTGACACTTGTTTTACGTCTAAGACACTTCGAACCAAATTGAGTCGTAGCTAGCAAGGCGATAAATGGGTGAATTCAACACATGTACTTAGGCGCATTGATCGCCACGCCTATCTTGGGCGTAATTGACTAGATTTGTCATAGTCATCGGTCTCACAAACCGTTCGTCACCTCCCGAGTGTTTAATGGTCCAAATTTCGGGCGTTTAGTACAACGTTCCCTCATTTTCACAAATACAACCCTTCTCAAAGACGGTTATTACAGAACTAAAACCATAATTAAAACTAATATAAGTACCTATAGGTCATAATGACGAAACTGTACAATAATATTTCTCAAAATACGTAACCAGGTTTTTGTTTTTCTACCTGCGAATTGGAGAACAATAGATAACCTTTCTGCGTTTATTCATAACAATACATGTCAAACCGATAGTGAAAGTTTGTTTACAATGGGTAAGGAATCTATAATATTTTATGGTACATAATTTCATATTCGAAGTGATCCACCGCAAATTTTTTTTGTATAAACTCAAGAATTGTGGCATTTAAAATTATTTATTGTTCAGTAGTACCTACCTAAAGTTACTATTAAATTATTGTAACATATTTCGTCAATTTTGAGTACAACTCTGTAATATCCGATAAACACCTGTTAGTTTGGGGATTATTGCATTCCAATACTCTATGTACTTGTTGAAATAAACTATTAAATTGTTTTCTAGTATTTCCTGATAGTTCCCTGGGTTAACTTGGGTATTTCAAATGTTTCTTAACGATCTACCATTCCTCTAATTTACTGTACTTATTCACGGGACACGCTGTATAATAGTTTCCTCTACTCATTCATTTCTTTACTCCCTTTACTCACTCACTCTCTCTATTTCATACATAGAAATCTTGATTGAGATTTGCATGAAAATAGGGAACTTGACAAAAATTTTAAATACCAAAAATGTGCTATTAACCATAAGTATATATTGCATGAACATCTGTCACTAAGAAAACTCTTTTTTTGGTAACAAATAGCCACTTAAGCAAATTTAAAATGCGAAAAAATTTAAATGATTCCAATGGCTAGCAAAACTACTGGAAACTACCCGAAAGAGGGATTATCGTATCATTAGCAAGAGAAACTAGAAGTTCTCGTAATTTATCGAGAGAGGCAAGGAAAATGATTGAAGAAAGTATACAGTGTTGAAAAAATGGCCGCGTAAGTAATAAAGCTCTTGTAAAAACTGCTCTTTAGCTGTTAGCCATATTCTAATCCTCCCGCGACCTTTTGTGGAACTCGACCTAGGATTAAAGTCGCAGGTATATTTTTGCGAAATTCGGCATAGCCCATTCCAAGCGGTATGAACGCTCTGCTTGTGACGTCAAAACGTATGATCGTCCTTGCGATGAGGAAAGTATCCCTTTAAAATAGCGATTATCGCCTTTTCTATTTGTGTGTCTACGTGCTTCTTTGAATTGGTGGTTATTTGTGACTTATTAGAACTTGTGGAAGTATTTTGAATGTACTTGAAGGAAGAAGGATATTACAAATGGCAATCGGACAATCTGCCTTTTGTTTATATGTTTATGGTAGTAAATTTTATTGAAAATAGTAAAAATTTGTCCCTTGGAGATATCCCGAGGCAAATAAGTAAATACAAAAGTTGTTATGCACTTTGGTTTTTCAAAAATATATGTCAAATACAAGGACATACAATGTACACCCGATGTACGTACATTTTAGTACGTTTTTCTGTTTTGGTGGTTTTGTTGGCGTCTCTTCACCGATTACGGATTGTGGTTGGTTTTAGTAGAGTTTTCAGAACATTTAGTGTTTTTAATTTATATATAATTGAATTATAAAATACCAAAAGTGCAGCGCATACAAGGAAGATCCAACTATACAAGGTAAGTTGAATAATGAATTCATCTAAAATAAGTAAACATTACAAAAATACCACTAAAAATGTTCAAGCTTTCCAAATGTTTTCCAGTCATTTTCCTAATTCAGAAGACCGTTTAATGATTGTTTACCATTGTAAGTAATTCTCGGCCTAAATCTAATATTAATCAGGTACTATCAGAGTTTGATATTGGGGTTGCTGAAAGTCCGGCAGATATTCAAAAATATTTTAGTACAGATATTGGCATGGAGTTAGGGGTCACAAGTAATGATTATAATAATTCTAGTAGCACTGATTCTGCTATCTTAGAATCATCAGATCTTACGCAAAGAAATAATGTTTTTAACAATTGATGAGATTGGTGAAGTCACTATTAACGAAACAGCCAAAACTCTTCAAAAGGCTACTTCTTCAAATTTCCATAATATCGGTTCCCTCTTTCCTTTCTCAGTTATCTGAATGGGCTTTGAAACATAACATAACCCATGTTGCTATAAATGATATTTAAAAAATACTGAAACAGAACACACTCTCATTCCTCGCGATGCAAGGACATTAATGCATACTCCTCGATCTACCATACATACTGAAAGAAGTTAAAATATTGTGTTAGAAATTTATTATTTAAACAAAACAAATTCAGTATTGAGACTAAACAAATTGAAATTCTTATCAACATTGATGGTTTACCGCTATCTACTAGCTCAAGCAGTCAGTGTCAGTGTCTTTATGACACAGAGGATGTAGAAATTATGGGAATATATGGAAATGCAAAGCCTAAAGATACCAATTCATTTTTAAATGATTTTGTTATTTTTGTTAATGAGGCTATACAGCTAATTAGTAACAATTTTGTTTATGAAGGTTTGCAATACTCTATTAAGATCAAGGAATTTATCTGCGACGCTCCTGCAAAATCTTTTATAAAATATATAAAAGGTCATTCCGGTTACGCATCTTGCACCAAGTGTCACACCGGGGTAACATTCCTTAATGGGATTTGTTTTCCTGAAGTAAAAAATTTGGAGGTCATGAAAAAATTAATTTCTTTATGGGTAAATGGAAAGCCTTCGTTAAAATTATCATTTAGACAAGTGTGTAATCTTTCTGATTTACTTCTTAAACAGAAGCCTCATATATCAATTGATTTTAATAGAAAACCTAGAACTATACACGAGTATAAAAGATTGAAAGTTACGGAATTCCGTCAATTTATATTATATACTGGTGTATTCGTTTTGAAATCTATTTTGCCAATCGATAAATATATTAATTTTCTATCATTGCATGTTGCTATAACAATTTTATCTTGTGAGGAACATTTCTCTAAACTTGAATATGCTGAAAGGTTGTTGGAATATTTTGTTGAGACTTTTATAACTGTATGGGTCAGAATATGTTTCACATAATGTTCATAGTCTCTTATATTTAACGAATGATGTCAAAGAATTTGGGCCCTTAGACAAATTCAGTGCATTTAAATTTGAAAATCATATGCAAACTTTGAAAAAAGGTATACGAAAGCAAGAGAAACCACTTCAGCAGATAGTTTATAGAACAAAATAATTTAAATAGAAAGAGAATTAGTAGTAGTAGTATAGGGGAGTTTGGGAGTCATCATTATAAAAAAAAATCTATACCAAAGTTCCCTGAAAATAGTGTAGAACAATCATGATTTTGCTATACACTGTATAAAACTCCTTACAATTCCCTGCAACTTTCAGATATTTCATTTCATCAAAGTGAAAACGTTTATCAACTCATTTCAGTGTCCGTTCTGTCTGACTTTTTTTTCAGTCTGTTACATTGTGGTATACATAGTTGAAACTGGGCATAGTAATTGGACATGAAGGTTCTAAATCAGGTATAATTTTACAAAAAATATTTGACATTCATTCATTCATTCATATATTTGGGTTATGCTCATCAGCCCAGGCACTTGAACTGAATCTTTGTACCATTTCCCATGTTATCTACTTCCATTTCAGAAGCTTCGTGTCTTCTATAAAGGCCACTAGTTTGACTGGAGGGATTTTCAGTAGTTGTGATGGTTGTATTAATTCCTCTCCAAAGTGCTTCCGTCCAAGTTCTTGTAAGTTCTCGCAGAAGCAGAGTATGTGAGTAGGTGTTTCATCATCAAGTTCACATTTCCTACACATAGGTTCACTAACTTTGCCCATTTTGTACAGATGTTTTCTCAAGGTGCAGTGTCCAGTCACCAGGTCGGTAACTGTCTTCAAATGTCTCTTATCCAGTTTCAGTAGCCTGGTTGAGAGATCCTTGTCTACCTTGTTCAGTAAACTCTTTGCATGAAGGTGCCCTTGTGTCACCCTCCATTTGAATTGGTATTCCCTATCTAGCCAGTTCCCGATTTCCCCTCTTATGCAATCTTTTGTGATTCCACAAAACGGTTCCGGACCTATGAAGTCTGCTTTAGAGCCTTCTTTAGCTAACTGGTCCGCCATTTCATTACCTGCAATCCCCTCATGTGCCGGCACCCATATTAGAGACACTTTGTTGTCTCTTGCCAGCCTGTTGAGGGATTCTTTGCAGTTTTTCACCAGTCTAGACCTAGTTGTTGGATTACTGATAGCCTTAAGCAGAGCCTGGCTGTCAGTGAATATTTTAATTTTTTGTCCGGTATATCCTCTTCTGATGTTTTCATCAATACAGGCTATAGCGGCAATCGTCTCTGCTTGAAACACAGTCGTATGTCGACCAAGGCTAAAGAATATAATTATATTTGACATTCTTATTAATCCTCAAATTGTACTATACAATTATAATCACACTCAAAAGTCATTCGACAAGATGGCCTCCATTTTTGGTCTTAAGAAAAAGATTCTGTTTGTGTTGTATATATTTTTTTGTTTTCTTTTCTCGGTCCTAAATTGAAATTGGATTATACAAGGTGTTCAAGATATAAATATGAAATTTATTTGAAGCAATAAATGTTTAGAAGGTATTGAAATGGAAGGAGGTATAGAAACATGGTCAGTTGTGAAATTTCTGGAAGAGGATTCTGTCAGTGTAGTGGCAACCAAGTGGATAAATAATGACGAATGTCTGTGGCATTCACTCCCTCCAGAGAAAATAGCCAATGCTATAAGGTCCCAGATGATGAACACTTGCTGGCCGATCTATAAGGTGTCTGTCTTCAAAAATTCAACATATGGTAAGCAAATTTCTAATTTCCTTCGATATATTTAGTCTAGATGAAGTAGAATGCATTGAACTAGAATATTTGTTAATATCTATATAAAAGTAAGTTTTTTTTAGATGACTATAACGTTGCCAGGACAATGGCTCGAAGGGCTGAGGAGACGGGTAACCTAACATCAGATGATGAGTTGATGAGCAAGAGAAGAAGAAGAATTAGACGGCAGTTTTCTTCTGACGAGGAGGATGAGCAAGAAACTATATTTTATAAACCTCCACCAAAACTGGAAAAGAGTAAAGAGAAAGGTATTGATTTTTTATAATTATAAGTTTAAATGATGCCTAGTCAAGCTAATAAAAGTATATGATATCTGTTCAATTCTTATAGCTCATAAGAATCGAGATAACAGAGATAACGGAGATAACAAGACAAATAACAACCTCGAAGGAGATATTAACTCCTTAGCAATCAATCTGCTGGATAACAATGACCCATGGTCATCACAGACACCACATGGTTCTTTGCAAAGACCAAGTATGTTTTTGTTTTATTTAAAAAAATAACAAAGAAAGAATTTTATAGTTATAAAAAGATTTAAGTTATAAAACCAATTTCACTTTTCAGGAAGTGAGACCATTAGAGAATCTTTACCTGTGGTACCATCAGGTACTAGAGGAATATGTGGATATTCCTGCACTTGCTGTCCCCATGTTGCGAAATTCATGAAGGAAATTTTAAGGCAGCAACACTTGACAAGGGCATTGTTGAGTGATATATACCAGAAATTAGACCAAAAAGAAAAGGAACCGCAGGAGTATAAATCATCAATATTCAGAGGTTTTGATTTGTCAGTGAAGAGCAAGGAAGAATTCACTCAATTTAATGATTATTTGAAAAAGTAAACACATTTTTCAGAAGCTGTTATTATAAAATAACATGTTTTTTTTCAAACCCCAGAAAATGTTTTACATGCATTGCATTTTTTTTCAAGCAAAATATGCCTGTACAAAATAATTTCTCAAAAAAGTTTTTGTTTTAGGTCCTAATATATCCTGTATCCTGTGTTCTTTAGAAATAGTCTTAATTTATGGGAATTGCAAGGTGTGTGTATATTAATTATTACCTTCACATGTTGATGAAATAACCAAAATGGGAGGCAGTAACATTTATGATTTTGTCAAGAGGGTCTTGACATTCTTCTTGACATTCATAAATGATTTAGCGGTGGAATACAGTTGGTTGTGAAGGAGGAATGTTTTTCAGGTTTACCTATTACGCATTTGGTAATTGGTACGTTTTTTTATTAATTCACAACCAACTAAAAAGTTTAATTTAACAGTAAAAATATTATTTTTGTTCTACATACTTAAAACTATTATTATTCATTGGGTTTTTACTAGAGAATGTATTTTTTACCTAGAGACAAAATTGAAGGTAAAAAAAATATATTTTCAGCTGCTGCTGACAAATCAAATATAGCTTATATATGGCTTAGGCAAGCAGGAGATCGCAAAAAGACTTTATATAGTAAAATACTTTAATTGTTATGTTTAATTTTATATTATTGAATAAATGCAATTTATCTATACCTATTTTATGATTTATTTTTAAATAATACTTTATTTAAGAGCTTTGACACTAATTTTTCAAATTATAGTCTTAATTTTAAAACATTGAAGAAAACCTTTTTAATGTAAGTTGTAAGCCACTTTCAACCACAGTAAAAATGTTGTTCCAGATAGAACAAAGTTAGCATATTAAACAGCAACGTGGGTTACTTTGTAATGGACTCAAATATATAAAACACTTTTTTAGCCTAGGTAAATTATTATCACCTGCCATCAATTTGTATTATTGAGCGATGTTGACTTTAACATTTCAACATCACATTTCTAAGCAAAAAAGTGTATGTAGGAGTCCTGGGTAAGAGTGAAAGCTACAACTATGCATTGTTTAAAATTGTATTTGATAAATAATAAATATAATAATAATGAATAATAATAATTTTTTGTCAAGGAATATAATACAATATAATAAATAATTTAAAAAGCAATTACTGTTAAAAATACATGAATAAACATAAAATCACTGAAGCGCCAAAGACGCTTGTATGTGATATTTTCACATAATTAAAAATACATTTATAAAACACCATAAAATATAATATATATAAAATCGAAATATAACGATTTTACTAAAACGATAAAAGACATATACTTATAATTTCAACATATATAATTTAAATGATTATTAATGTTTCTTAAGTTGAGAGGTAAAATATTATAAATTTTTGCTGACAGAAATTCCACTAAGCGTTGACCGTTTGTTTTCTCACATATTGGAATATTGAAGTTTTCTTTTGCTCTCGTGTTGTGACAATGTTGGACTGGTTGTACTTTTATTTTATTTCTATGTATATTTGTGAATATCTTTTCACAGAAAATTTGTCCCACATCAAATATTTTATTTTGTGAAAAAAGTTTATCACTAGAAAACCTTATATTTTTTTTATAAATGATTCTCAGTATCCACTTTTGTAATACATCAAGACCCTGCAAATTGCTTTCTGTTACACCTCCCCAACCTAGGATCCCATATTGCAACTGAGATTGCACCAACGAGAAATACAAAATTTTAAGGTTTTTAAATGTCAAGAAATCAACTAAGAATCTTAATTTAGTCAGCAGACCTCTCAATTTATTCTTGGCGTTGTTAACTTGTAAGTCCCACCTTAAATGTCTATCTATTACGATTCCCAAGTATTTGATTCGATGTTTTTCAAAAATGTGTGTTTGGTCATCAATTGTTAATGGTCCCAGATCAGGAAGGTGATTGAAGTAGGATGTGAACGGTAAGTAATTTGTTTTTTGGCTGTTTAGAAGTCAATTTGTTATATTTACACCATTTGTCTTAAATCCTGTTCTGCTAATTCTTTGAGGTCTTTCCAGCTTTCACCCTCATATATTATGGCCATATCATCTGCAAAACTGACTATTTTTCCTGATGTTTGGGAATGCAATAAACTATTTGTATAAATCGTGAATAATAAAGGTCCCAGGACTGTTCCCTGTAGAACACCACAGGTTACTGTCTTAGAACGGCTTGAAACTCCGTCTATACTTACTATTTGTTTTCGCTGTGATAAAAAGTCTTTTAATAAAAAAATAAGCTTGACCTCTTATACCGTAACATTTCAGTTTCTCTAATAAACGCTTATGACAAACAGTATCGAAGGCTTTTGATAAATCCACAAATATGCATATAAGTGGGACTTTTTTATCTAACGCCTTATATAATTGCGATGTTAGCTGCAATATATCGCACGTCCTCTAAAAAACTGTCGTAACACGGAAAAAGCAGTGTTGAGATATGAGCATTTTTTAAAGTTTTTTTAGGCTTACCAATGCTACAGTGGTCACAAAATTATTTCTTAATATTAAATAGCTTTTTAATTTGGTGCTATATTTAAAAGCCTAGGGAAGGATATCCTAAAAAGTGCACATTTAGATAATTTGATATTTTTGTGTTATGACAGTTTTTTAGAGGACGTGCGATATGGCATCCTCAGTAGAACGTCCTTCTCTAAAATCGAACTGGTTATTAGAGAGTACATGAAACTTTTCAAGAAATTTATACAATCTATTCTTTATAAGTTTTTCCAGTATTTTCGAAAAGATAGGGCGGACATTTTCGACTTTTTGTTTGTTACTGTGTTTGTGTAGTGGTTTAATGATACCAATTTTTAAACAATTTGGGAATTTACCTTTCTGGAAATATTTATTAAAAATATTAGTTAAAGGCTTGGCAATTTCAATATTTATTTCTTTTAGGGTGATATTTACATCATTTATTTTATTTGCATAATTTTCACCCAAGTCGCTATAATTATTATTAAATATATTAACAATTTCATTCTTTGATGTTATGAGTTCATTATTCACCTCTAATGTCTCTATTGTTGCGTTAGGTTTTCGATTTGGACAAATACTATTAACTGCGTTCCATAATCCGCTAGAAGAATTTGGATTATTCTCTATGATTCTATTCGCATGTTCTTTTTAGATTCATTAATTTGGTATTCTTGACTCGTGAACATTGATGCGTATACGTTTTCAAAACGAGTGATTACAGCGAGCGCTTTGTATCGTTCGTTTTATAGTTTTGTTGACGTCTATTTATAAAATTATACTAATTTGTTGTCAACTTCGAAGACAAGTATTTTTGAATATATTATTGTACAAAATAGATTTGTGCGACTTAATCTCACCTTTCTCCAATTCTTTCAATCTCTGGATGCACCCGGCATACTATTTAGTATCAAACTTATTTCAGTCCACTTCCTTTCGGCATATTTGAATGTAAAACTATTAGAAAATTTACCGGATTGAAGATCCGAGTTTTTTTTTTTCAGATACTCAATAAGGAGATTTTTCTGGCGTCATTTGACTTTTTTTACCTCGATGAGACATCCAACATAAAATTTATTTTTCCTCAATTTTCTGTAAATCACAAATGTTGACAATCTTTCACTTTGCCAGTTGTCAGTTTTTGAATTTAAGTTCACAAAACGTAAATTTACGAACCAATTTCTGTAATTAGTGAGATGTTGCAGTGTTGCCGGATGTTATGATCGCACATCATCAAGCGTATACGTTCCAAAAAACGAATGGTCGTCAAGAATACCACTTCAAAAAAGTACTCGCACATGAACCATTCGTTTTAATGCGTATACGTCAAAAAGCTCACTTATCGAGAATACGGCCCCTGCGCCGCCGTTAACCGGATATGTAGGGCGTCTTCTTGCCCTCAAATTACGAATAAGCAACGATCTTCTGATAGTCTGGCCAGAAATAACTAGTCCAGTAGCTTGTCTGAAGAAGCTGTTGATCCTGAAGCGTGAATGTTGGGTTTCTCATAGAAGTCTATTAAACGGTCTTGAGCTTGTGTTGTGGCTCGTTCTCGTCCTCCTCCATGTGTACTCTGCATTCCCAGTTGCAACATATCGATTCCATGCTCGTCTGACGACGCTTTGTGACAAATTTAAACGCGTAGCGACTTCTTGCTGGGATACACCTCCAAGTACCCAACGCACTAATTGCTCCAGTTGCACTGCCTCTAATCGTCGTAGAGGCATAACGTAATAAGAAGACTTATTGGTAAAAACGACAGTAATACAGCTGATATCAGCTTTTCTCTTGGACTAAAATATAAACAGTATACCCATATTTTTCAGTTAAAAAGATAAGAGCCAAGGCATAGAAAAAGATTATAAAAAATCTTGACTATAGATAAATGGTCATGCACAGCATACGGTGTGATCGCTGTAACAAGGTTTTTAAATAAATATTTGCAAAAGTTATAATAATAATCCACTTCAATCGTTGAGCAGTGTATTAGAGTATCTAAGTTTCCTCAAAACAAATGGTTAAGAAGTATTCCACGTACAAACTGTATCAAACATTTCACAAAAGATCAAATTTCATTTACTGATGTTTAAAGGATAAGGATGGTGTTCTGAAGATATTTACAAGGAAAAGACCTGCATTAAAAAAATGTAATACCACAAATATTTCCCGGTCTTCCAAAAAGAATTCAGTTGCAAGAATTATTCCTGGAATACGAAGGATGCTAGATAGACAACAGGAACAACAAGAAGAATGGCTATAAAGTGATGATGTGTTCGTAAACTTTATAAAAACAGTTTAAATCTAAATTTTGTGTTCATTTAGAGAAGTGCAATCAATAAACAAACTGTATACCCATATTGTTGGAACTCGAAAATGGTGAACCAGATGTCAGGAGTAGTATAAAAATATTAAAATCAATGGGAATCGAGGTATGAATTGAGCATAATTTATTAGGTACATAAAAATGATTTTAACTGGATATTACCACCGTGCCTAAAGGTATACCTTTGCAATCAACATCAAATCAATTTTCTTCTAGAAATGATGTTACCTATTTTAGCAATAGGTAAAGATTATATATATATATTACTTTCTAAGAATGTTCAGTTCAGTTATATTAATAAAAATATAAGAAATAAAAAATGAAGAAATAATTATTGTAAGATGGCGTCTGATCAGCTATAGGGGAATGTGGAGGATGATTTTCTTCATATTTTATATTCTTATCAATAAATTATCTTTTGCAGTTTAATTTTTATTTAGTTTACCTATGATTTTTATTAGTTTATATTGTAGGGCTAGTACGTCACTCAGCATTAGACAAATGAGAGCAGCCTTTACAAATGGCGCGTAAAATTGTATGTTTGAAATGAAAATTATGTAATTTATTGCATTATTCATATTATAAAATAAATAAAAATATATAATTACTTCATATAGTAGTTTTTAGGCATGGAGATCACGATTATGCTGTTTTTAAAAATTAGTGGTCTTTCCCAATGGCAAAAGGTATCATGGATTAAAAAAAGATGAAAACATATGGAATCTGGACGAAGCCATGGATGTCGATACAACAGCGCCACCGTTACTAATTTCAATAAATAATGGCTCATCAAGTGACGATAATAATTCAGAGACTTTTACGTTTACAATATTTAACTGCAACAGAAGAGTAAGCATGAGAAATGTATCCTCATATTTTCACAATAAATCTTAAGCAACAAAACATACGAACACCTTATAAAGTCTATAAATCTACGCCCATTAAAGGATAAGGAGAAAGGTTGGTCATTGGTCGCGTTCATCCCAACAAAGTTGATCAGCTGTAATGCTTCTTAGCTGATTCCTACTGATATTCAGTAGTTCTTTGGCCCGTTTAACACATCTGTACAAAGTTCGTACTGTGTACCTGCTTTGGAGTGTTCCTCCGCTGTAGTCTATGTTGGCTTTGTACCCATTTTTGTATTTGTCCTCGGACCACTTTCTTTTTGGTCCCAAGGACCAAGTACACACTCTGAATAAAAAATTCGTAGTAATAATGAGAATTTTGGACTGCAATTTGAAATCCATACTCTCAGATAATTACATCCAGTGGACCTATTTCGTCTATTCGAAGGTACGGGGATACCTGACGAAATTATACAGAATGTTTCACGACGAGCTTACACTATCTATATACTGGAGACTACTCACACGATTTCTATAAAAATTGGTACAGATGGAGAACAAGTTATGGCGAATTTATAGAAAATATTTTGACATACATGTCACTTTCGGTTATACCGAAAGTGAACGACAACTTGGTTATTTTACATGTAACACCCTGTATATTATTAACTTTTCGGATTCTACATTAAATTTTAATGTGAACACAATCTGCCCTTATTTTTGGCCTTAGAATTAAGTAAAAGAATAAAAATATGGTTGTTTCATTAAAAAAAAATGAAGATATTCAACATTTTTGATCGTGAACTTTTCATCTTATTTTTACGAACCCTGTATACAAAAAGGAAGTTTTCGACATGTCACCAATTACCTAGATCCTACTACAACCGGACAAGACGTTTTGGATCAACTTTCGTTTATTGATAAAAACAGGCGTGTACAAAACCGTTTGTCTCTTGAGATTTTTGAAGTGATATTAAGCTGATAAGAATAGATATTATTCATTGATCTGTGTTAAAGGTCGGGAAGAGGATTAAACTCAATTTTTACATAGTTCATTTTATTTATTATAGTTTATTTATTAGTTTCAGATATTCTAAAGTCGGGAAAATGATGCATTTCCGCAGAAAGTTTTTTGTGATTTTGTATTTGGGGTGGCATCTATATACAGAAAAAACAAATATTTTTTTGAAACTGGTTTCAGCTAAAAAATATTTCACCCGACGTTTTTTATTTGGTATTGGGGATGTTCACAGAGACTTTTCAATATGAAGGTCTATTAATTAATATCTCGATAAGTATAAATTTTATATATAGGGTATTCTACACATAGTGACATTAAAATTTAATGTAGAATCCGAAAATTTAATAATATATAGGGTGTTACATTTAAAATAACAAAGTTGTCAGTTCTCTTTCGGTATAACCAGAAGTGACATGTATGTAAAAATATTTTCCATAAATTCGCCATAACTCGTTCTCCATCTATGCAAAGTTTTATAGAAATCGTAGTCTCCAATATATAGATAGTGTAAGCTCGTCGTGAAACAGCCTGTATAATTTCGTCTTTTTTCGTTTACTTTTCAATATTATAGGCTTCGAAGAAGAAAATAAAATGATCAAAATATCGTCTTTTTACGAAAATCGATTTTTCAACTACCTATGGTCCCAAACCCGTTAGTACACATACAAATTCACACTTCACTTATTTGAACAAAATTATTACAACATTACTTCATCAATAATAAAAATTAATTATTAATTTTAAACTACATAGTATCACTACTTATTCGTTGTAACATCCCCGTGATATAGTGGAATGTTACAAACTACCTTCTATTCCCAGGAATCCTTCCAGTAAAATAATACAAATGCAATAAAGCGCATGCAACAATGTTAAGCTCAGCACAAAAAAGAACATTCATTACATGGTTATATTAAAAAAAAAACTTACCAATTCTAAAGTCAACATAACCCTCTCCGCCCGATATAACCAACATGGCAGTAGGATTTTTTAATGTATTACCAACCGAGGACACTGAGGCAGACATGGCTTCAGAAGGAGTAGAAGCTGCACTCATACCTGAAAGTAGGTGTTCAATTTTTGTATTTGAACCTATCCACTAACAATTGTTTCGTGAACGTCAGCTGATACATATTTGATATTGTATTCAAATTATTATTCAAACCATAAACTACATCAGCATATGTAGAACACATAGGAAATACCATACAGACTAGAATCAATATGTGATATTTTTGATAATTTAGATGAAAAAACATAAATACTCGGTTGTTTCGATAGTTTCACAATCAAGAGTCCAAATAGTTTTTCAAATATTTTTTGTTATTTAATATTGGATCAATCCAAGATTATTGTACTAGTTATACAGTGCGTCCATAAAGTAACGCATAAATTCATTATTAGCTAAATAAACAATACAATTAGAAATTCCCGAAACAGGTAATTTTTTATTTTAATTTACTATTTTTTTCAAATTATAATCTAATATACAGGGTGAACCACCTTCGTGTGATGCCGTCATCACCTTTTTTTTAAATGGAACCCTCCTTTTTCTCAATTTCCGGATTTCCATTGCTGAGCTGTTAATAAGTTTAATGTTTCATGACAGTTTTGAAACATGTATAAGATGTATATATATGGTTTTTTGTAAAATGCGGGAGTTTAGGAGTGGGTGCTTTTTATTTTTCCACTCGATAATAGATTGCTTTTGATTGGGGATGTTGATTGCAGCAGTATATTACAGTAACCTAACCTAACCAGAGAGATTAGAGTATTAACAAAAATGTTATCGGCAATTACTCATTGGAATCAATGTTTTAAAACCGCCACCTACAACAACTTCAAACTTTGTACGTTGTAACAGGCACGCGCCATCTCTCTCGCTCTATGTGACGTCACGTTGGAATCAAAATAAACTGAATATTAAAAACGTGATATTCAATAAGAAGACATGTATTTATACATATGGTTATTGAGTTTATCAGTTGAATCTCACGTTCTTAAGGCTACGAGCCGTCTACAAAGACTAATGATGTATAGCCTATGAAACAAAATACTCTTTTATACTAACAACATTGAAATAATTGAATTTAGGTAAATAAAGAATACCTATTGTACTCCTTTTATCTACCTAATATAAAAATATGAAGTACTCATAATTTAAATTTATACAGTGTGTCCATAAAGTAACGCATAAATTCATTATTAGCTAAATAGACAATAAAATTAGAAATTCCCGAAACAGGTCGATTTTTTATTTTAATTTACTATTTTTTTCAAATTATAATCTAATATACAGGGTGAACCACCTTCGTGTGATGCCGTCATCACCTTTTTTTTAAATGGAACCCCCCCTTTTCTCAATTTCCGGATTTCCCTTGCTGAGCTGATTCCAAAAATGTACACGTTGCTTCAAATTGGTTCAGGGTGGGCGAAAATACAAAAAAAAATTATGAAATTTTGTTATGGAAAGTTATACGTTACTGAATGTAATAAACAGCAATGGAATTATGTAGTTATGCAATTACTGTGATACACTATCAAAAACAAACAAACGAAAATTTACAGTAAATTTCCATGCTTGTTTGTGTAGACTTTGGATTTTAAATAACCCCATAAAAAGAAGTCTAATGGGCTCAGATCAGGCTAATGGGCTCAGATCAGGTGATCTAGCGGGCCATTCCACTGGTCCCCTTCTTCCTATCCACCGGTGTGGAAAAGTTCTGTTTAAAAAATCGCGCATAGTTACTGCGAAATGTGGCAGTGCGCCATCCTGTTGAAACCAGATTCTGCGGTCTAAATTAGTGGGTATTTGAATATCAGGAAAAAGGTGGATCAGATCAGGAATTAATGTATTTTGTAGGAAATCCAGATATAATGCTCCTGTTAAATTTTCATCAAAAAAATATGGACCAATAATTGAATCGCTTATTTGAGAAAGGGCTTAACTAACATTTTGTTACTTTTAAGAAAATCAACAAAAACTTATTGGTAGTTTAAAAAAAATATGATAACGATATTTTTTGGCATAATTTAGTTCAAGACCCAGTAGGTTAGATGGTTTCAATAATAAAATGAGTATTTTTTTGATAATGAGGGGAAAAATGGAATTAGAAAAAAATGCAGACGGTACCTTTTTCAAATTAATGTTTTTTTTCCAAGAAACCACTTGAATTTATTTTTGAAACATCAAATACGAGTTGTTTTTCTAAGAATCACCTAAATAACAACAATAATAATATTTTAAGCATTAAATATTTATTTAAAAATTTAACAAAATTAAACCTTCCTCTTTTTGGACATTTTTTTTGGCCAAGCCAAAATTTCTTGATAGAATAGGTGATACGCCTCTGGAACGTAGGACATCGCTTTACCGATATTTGTTATTTTTGTTTCCAATACTGGAACTTTTTCTTGACGAGGCTTTTCTTCAGGCATTCTAAGAGTAACTCTGTAATCTGGACTTCTTAATAACATTCCTTTGGTAATTTTCGTCATTTCTAACACCTCTTTTCCTTTTCCTTGTAGCCTCTTCTACTGAGCTTTCTGACTGGCTGATGTGGGTATCGCTCATGATTATTATTTATTTAATAAATAAAACCACTTTACAATATACGCTTTGAAACAACAATATTATGACAACGGTTCGATATAAACTGATGTCACTTGGTACCTTTCCCAAATAAACGCCGAGAACTAGATCGAATTTACGGACATTGTACTTATGGAAGATGGTTCTTTTCTGCATTAAAAGATGCGTTTACCTTATAAAAATACGATTAGCTAAAAATCTCAAAATGACCCAAAATGTTAGGTAGTCCCTTTCTCAAATAAGCGATTCAATTGTATTTCTCACAATATCAGCCTATACGTTGGTTTTTTGTGGTCTCTGGATGGTACTCTTGCATCCAGTGTGGATTTTCATCAGACCAATAACGGGTGTTTTGACGGTTAACATGACCGTTCAAATAAAACGTTGCCTCGTCCGAAAATAAAACGTTATCAATGAAATTGTTATTTTGGTTCATCATATACTCACAGAATTCAGTTCTTCGGTCAAAGTCGTCTTCAGCCAATTCATGGATAAGACGTACTTTATAAGGATGGTATTTTACCTTTTTAAAAATGTTTGATACTAAAGACTTTCCAATACCAAAATCCCTAGATAATCATGGCACTACACAGTGTGGATTTTATACTGCCGACAAAATTATGTCTTGTTGAACATTTTCATTAATTTTTGGTCTACCTTGCTTTGCTGCATCCCTCACATGTCCTAATTCTCTGCATTTTCGCTCTATTCTGCTTACCCTAGATTGTGAAATAGGTTGACGATTTGGGTGCATTTCATGGAATAATCGGCATACCTCTTGTTGAGTCCGCATCTTATCGCCAATACCAATAATAATTAATATTTCAATCCTATCACTTTCGGTTGAAGGCATTTTGTAAAAAAAGTTGTGAATGATAAATTGCTTGGATAGTTTTCACGTAAACGTACCTTCTCTAAAGCGTCAACAATACAGAATTGTACTTTATTGTTTCTGACAGTTTTTAACGTCAAATGAAAAAAATGGTAAAAAATACTGTCAAACAATAAGAATATTCAGGGGCTTGGATCACTAATAAAAGCTGTTAGATACAATGTTAAGAATAATGCAGGGTGTTTTTAATAGTTTATGAAAGTGGTTGTATAACAATACGTAATTTCATTTAATGTGTTTATTACGTTTATTCTTTATTTATTATTTTGTAAGTAACTTGGAATTTTTGCATTTTTGCTCACCCTGTACCAATTTGAGGCAACGTGTTATACATTTTTGGAATCAGCTCAGCAAGGGAAATCCGGAAATTGAAAAAAAAGGGGGGTTCCATTTAAAAAAAATGGTGATGACGTCATCACACGAAGGTGGTTCACCCTGTATATTAGATTATAATTTGAAAAAATAGAAGATTAAAATCAAAAATCGACCTGTTTCGTGAATATCTAATATTATTGTTTATTTAGCTAATAATGAATGTATGCGTTATTTTATGGACGCACTGTATATTTTCTGGTCTTGGCGCTTCCTGTATGACATACATTTTTAAATCTGATTTTTCGATGGATGTAAATCCCAAATATTCAATTTAATATTTTGTTTGCCATTTATGAGATATTAAAACACAATGTTGTTTTATATTTTTTTCCGACATTTCGGTACCAGCTACCGTAATAATAGTATACTATTCAAAAAGCATATAATGATGGCTATTATTCACGAAGGTGCGTTTATGTCGCGAGCTGCAGGCTAAGTGAATAATAGCCATTATATGCGAGTAGAATTCTATATTTTGTCCACGACTATTACCTGTTTATAAATGAATTAATTTTTTTCTCTTTTACTATTCATTCTGCTTCTCTTATTTTTGGCGGGATAACATTCATTTCAGTTTCTTCGCTTTCAATATTATATTTTTTAGTAATTTCAATTTAAATTCAGTATAATATTTAAAATTCTTGCAATCAGCTATACCTTATTTAAAACGTCACTTTTTTAGTTTTGACATACATCATACGCCTTATATACAACAGCTTGGTTGATAAACTATTATGTCTTCGTGGCGGAGTGGTATAGAGGTGTAGGGTTCGAATCCTGGACGCGATGATAATTTTTATTTGTTATATTGTGAAATTTGTATATAAATAACCTTCAATATAGGTCCTATTTATCCGTGTCATGTGACCTGTTCATTATCCACACCTATTATTCAGTAGTGAACAATGAACGGCATTATACTAGAAGAAACACACGTAAAATGGTAAACATGATCAAATAGTCGTGGTTAAAAATATTTTGAAGTTTAAGCCTTTAAAGAATTAACAAGTTAATTGTTTCAACCCTTACTACGTGGAATCTTTCCATAATTATTAAATAAAATCAATAAATAACAAATTCCACAAAAGTAATATAACATATTGTTATTCCTTATGACTTATGACTTCTTAAACTTTCATTATTTCTACAACTTTAACTTTAACAATTCAATACTAATAACGTCTTGCTATCAGAACACAAAACTCAACTCTCTAATAATTCAAAAACTAACCAACGAATGTCAATTGTCCCGCCTTTTATCCTTTTCACCTGTTCCAGACAGTTCTCGATCTTTTATACTATTGCACAGATCATATTCTTGCACCAATCTTCTACGTCCCTTCGACACTTGACCCAATAATACCTTTTCCCAACTCGTGCCAGTACTCTTTTAGTACCAAAACGTCCTCCTGAGTGGCTACTATGAAGTTCTTCTAACTCACTTCTGATGTGTTATCTTGGCAGTACTAATTGGTGAACTATACGTACTCCATCGGGGCTTTCCCATCTTCGATGGAATAGGCCATCATGAAGATACAGTGAATCCCACTGAGCCCAGTACTCTTTTAAGCTTCCACTATATCTGGCTACCTCTTGCCAAGTAGGTCTGACTCAATTTTAAGCCATTTTCTCATAACTTTCAAGTCATTGTCTTTTTTTTGACTTTTTCTAAGTATTTCAAGAGGATTCTGATTGTCATCACTTTCTGTCTTGATTGTGGTTATCTGTAGACTTACTCTTCCACTGGGTTCTCCTTTTCTTCAAGCCTTTTACAGTACCGGCATTGTCGTTCTAAGCCTGGAAATTATATCGGCATTGCTATGGAGACGTCCTTTTCGGTGCACTATTACAAAGTTATATTGCTGTAGTCACTCTATCCACCTAGCAACTTGTCCTTCAGGCTTTTTGACATTCATTAACCGCTGCAAGACGCTATGGTTACTTCTAATAGCAAAACTTCTATTATAAAGAAATGTATGAAAGTGTTCAAGGACTTTGATAATAGCCAAAAGTTCTTTTCTGGTGACGCAATAATTTTTCTCAGCCTTTCCCATGGTTTTACTAAAGTATGCAATCACTTTTCCTTCGCTTTCTTGTTCTTGTGATAGCACGGCGCCTATGCCGTGTTGGGATGCATCACAATCCAAAATAAATGTTCCTCTCTCCCCTGGGTAGGCTAAAATCGGTGCTGTGGTTAATCGCTTCTTCAACTCAAGCATTTTGACAATCCGGCGTCCAGTCAAATTCAATGTTGTTTTCAGTTAGTCGATGAAGGTTTAGCAATTCGTCCTTGACAAATTTTCGGTAATATGAACAAAGTCCAAGAAAACTCCTTATTTCCTTATGGTCCCTTGGCTTAGGCCAGTCTTTAATAGCTACTATTCCTTCTGTGGAAACGATATGTCCCAGATAATAGGCCTCCGTTTGAAACAGTAAACATTTCTTGTGATTTAGTTTTTAATTGGTACTTCTTAACCTATCAAATACTTCTTTAACATCTTTCAAATGCTCATCAAAGGTTTTCGACATGATCATTATATCATCAAGACATAATAGACAGGTTTTCCACGTTAATCCTCTCAAAACCATCTCCATCAGTCGTTCAAATGTGGCAGGAGCATTACAGAGTCCGAATGGGAGGACCTGGAACTGGTGGAGACCGCTGCCAGTATAAAAAGCTGTTTTGTCTCGATCATCAGGGTGTACTTCTACTTGCCAGTATCCACTCTTTAAGTCTAGGGTAAAAACCACTTCGCACCTGAGTATCTAGTCTATCGTCTATTCTTGGCAGTGGATAGCTATCTTTTTGTGTAACCTGATTTAGTCTTCGATAGTCTATACAAAAGCGAGTGGATACATCTTTCTTAGTTACCAGGACCACGGAAGAACACTAGGGACCAGAAGCTTCTTCAATAATATTTGCATCCATCATATCTTCTATCATATTTTCCACTTCTTTCCGTTTAGCAAATGGTCGTCTCCTTGGCATTTGACGAATTGGTCTGGCATCTCCAGTATTAATTCTATGCTGTACTAGACTGGTGTGTCCTGTAGATTTTCACATCTCAAAAATGTCGCAGTTGTCATTGATAAAGTTGTTAATTTTTTTTACTTCTTCAGTTGTTAGGTGGTCATAATTTTTAACTACTTGTTGCATGAGACTGGCGTCGACTGAGTTACTTGTGGTGGCTTTCTCTTTGGAACTATTTTCGCACTTGATTATGCTGTTCACCTATCTTTTGTTCTTTCTTTAATTTTAAAGGTTTCTTCGATAAATTAGCAACTCTAACTGGAATTGCTTGATCTACATTGACGAGACAACGAGCTGCCAGAATTCCTAATTCACGAGTTCCTCACTTTCCACAATGCCCACATGTAGATTCCTTCAGAATTTTCGGGAACTTCTGTAGCTTTGTCCACTATAACCTTTATCTGAGGAGTCTCTTTTTCCGAACTTAGGATTATCTCTTCATTTCCAATTACTAAAATTTTATTTTGAGGGTCTATGATAAATTTATTTTGCATAATATCCATACCAAGAAAGCTTTGATCTTTAATATCGGTTACCAGAAATAAGTGTTTATCAGAGAATTACAAATCTTTATAGTTGCTGTTATTTCTCCTCAAACAGGTACAGTGTGTCCTGCAGCTGTTTCAAGAACTAAACTCCTTTCAGTAGGTTGTAGTTTCCAATTCAGAATCCCTGTTCGAATGAAGACTTGGTGGTACCGGTATCAATGACGAAAGTGCAATTTTGATTGTCAACGTGCCCTCTGACTAATAAGTTTTGTTCATTTCCATTCAAAATGTAAGTGCAGATTTTGGGGCTCCCAGTAGATGCCCACTCCGTAGTGTCAACTTTTATTCGTTTCCTTGATGAAAAACGGCTAGGTGTGGGAGATCGACTTCTCAGAGGCGCATATCTACTGTGGCTATTTTTTATTGGACTTTGTGATGGGCTTCGGGATGGCGATCTTGGCGACCTTCTGACTTCATTTCTCGATTCCCTATTCATTGAACGGGCTCTGATTTTGCAAGTTCTTTGAATGTGTCCGATTCTTCCACAGTTAAATCATGTCCTACTTTCATTTTGGGTTTTTCGTCGCATTGTTTGGAGTATATCCAAGATTTGTGAAAGAGTAGACTGTGGGTGGCTAGTAGAAGTTGTCTCTTCGTTTTCTTGGAATCTTATTTCTCTTAATTTGGGACGGAAAGATTTTGATATGCTCTTTGCTGCCTCATTTACCTGAGCTGCAATCAGAGTTTCATTCAACGTTTTGTGGCGTTGGAGCCGGAGAGCTTGTTGCATTTCCACATCTTGTAATCCATCAACGAATGCCTGTGTTCCGATTTGCTTTAGGAAATCTTTAGGTGCCTGGGAATAGGCAAGATGCAACAATCTTTTTATATCGGCCTCAAATTCCTGTAGGCTTTCATTCGATTTTTGATTGCGGACTTTTAGCTGACTCTGGAATACCTGCTGCAAGTGCTGTTGGCCATACCTTGTCGCTAAAGCCTGTACGAGGGACGCATAATTGGGCGAGTCTTGTGGAAGAAACTGCAAAACGGTTGCTGCCTGCCCACGAAGCGACACTATTAATGAAGCCGCCATCTGTGTCTCGATCTAACCATTGGCTCAGGCAGCAGCTTCAACTTGGAGTCGATATGTTTCCCATGCCGTTTGGCCATCAAATGTAGGTGGTTTCAGGGTCTTGCTTGGGTGTCTTTGAGAAACTGTACTTTGAATGGGGCCAGGTTCGGTTATAGAAAAGGACGAGGTCGTGCCTTCAATTTCAATATTAGTTTCTGAAGCTTGGGTAGGAATTCCTCTTTCTAAATTAACTATTTCATTTTTAATTTGCTTTTCTAAATCAGATCTTCAATTTTCTGGTTGTTGTTCCAAATTTGATTTAAAATTTTCTTGTTGTTTTTATAAATTAGATTTTAAGTTTTCTTGTTGTTGTTCTAAATGGTCTACTCTATTATTAAGCTGACCTAGCTCTAGCTGTAATGTTTCCTGAATTTGTGTTAGGCCATTCATAATTTCTACATCTGCTTGTCTACGCCTCTCCTCCTTCGGTCTTTCCTTCTCCTCTTCACGTCTTTCCTTCTCTTCTTCTTCCTCGTTTCTGCGTCTTTCCTTCTCTTTTTCTTCCTCCTTTCTGCGTATTTCCTTCTCTTCTTCTTGTCTTTCTTTTTCCTTTTCTTCCTCCTTTCTACGTCTCTCCTACTCTTCATCGCGTCTTTCCTTCTCTACTTCTTCCTCCTTCTCTCTCCTTCTCCTCTTCACGTCTTTCCTTCTCTGCTTCCATCATCAAAAACCATGCTGGGGGTCTGGATGTCTCTGTCGTATATGGTGGTTCTAGTATTTACCATAAGCAGATACATATATCCCAGCGCTGTCACCAATGTTACTCATTAAGACTTCTAAACTTTCTTTATTCCTAAATTTTAACATTAACAATTCAATACTAATAACGTCTCACTATCAGAACACATTATTATTAGAGAACTCAACTCTCTAATAATTCAAAAACTAACTTATGTCAATTGTCCCGCCTTTTATCCTTTTCACCTGTTCCAAACAGTTCTCGACTTTTCGATGACAGTGTTAGATGATTCTAGATGTATGTCTTCTTCTTTTTCTTCATGGACCTCTACATATCCTCAGTACAGGTCCGACGTAATAATATATTACTCGACCGGTTTCACAAGTTACACAGTTACATCGTCAGGAGTGAATTAAATTTACAAACAAAAATATAGAAGAAAAATCTATAAAATTTGAAAAGGAAAATAACAATTCTTTACTATTTTTAGATATTATTATCAATAACCATAAACCAACACCTTAATAGGTATTTAAATTTTGAGTCGTCCAATGATTCTATAAGCGTAAAAAGGGGATAGTATAATCGCTTTACGATAGAGCCAAAATCATTTGTTCTAATGATAATTCTAATGATAATATATCCAGAGAGGAGAAAACTTTACTATAGTTGGTTTTAAATATTTATTACCCGACAGAATTTATAAACAAAGAAATTAGTAATATAGAAAATGGATCATATTTTATACCCAATAATAATAATAATAATGCAACTGAAATAATTTTTAAATACTTACCAAGGGGTTTATAAAAGAAATTGAGAAAAGTGGTAATATTCAGTGATTATTAAATAAAATCAATAAAACAAATCAAACTTCGCAGTGAATTATAATTTACCCCTGGTATGTTATATTTCTGTTGTGGAATTTATTATTTATTGATTTTATTTAATAATTATGGAAAGGTTCCACGTAGTAAGTGTAAGCAGTAAGGGTTGAAACAATTAATTTGTTAATCAATATTTGAATTAGTTTTAAATCTACCAATACTCCTAACAAAAACTGAGAAAAAAAATTAAAAACAATCTTAAAAAAAACTGCATATATTAAATATCCTGTGAATGCGACAAGTTTTATTCAAATAAAACACCTAGACCAGTAAAAACCAGAATAAATGAACACAAAAAGTACATTAAAGACAGGGATTTTATAAGTCAGGTATTTGCAAACATGAGCCCAATAGTAAAAGACGAACAATTAAATAAAGTGCTTCCTTACAACTAAATGCAGATATGTGAAGCTAACATTTCTGCAGAATGTAGTCAAATTTGGTTACCAATTTTGAAGAGAAAAGTTTCCAATAATCAATTACCTTTGTTATCAGGATGAGGCACTTCACTAGATCCCATTCCTAGTAGACTATAATACTGACTATGGGAATGTTATTATAATAGTATATTGTGTCACAGGGTCGGAAAATGAGCTTTAGTACCGAGGGCAGCTGAAAGCTAGGGCTGCTAAAGCATTTCCTGCATGTGTGACACACAACTGTTTTTCGCCTGCCAAATAAACAAAAAAATATGAAAACATAACAAAAAACATTTATTTACACTGACGTTTAATTAAAAAATTGTGAAAAGTCAAAGTACTCAAGTGACAGATGGTGAATAGCTACAAAATCGCGGCGTTGAGAATTTTCCGCCCTATTTTTGGTGTTCATACGATTGGTTTTCCGGTAAGGTAGGCGAAACAAAATATTTCTTTATTTACAACCATTTTTATCAATGATATAATCTACTGTGAATAGACCTTTAAAGGCTGACAACAATTTTTTGCAGTCTCAAACTTCAAACTATTATAATTGATTGTCTAGTTGTCGGAAAGGGACAAATTAAAAAAAAAACTATTTTTGATAATGTTAGCTGGAACGTCACCGTTGAAATAAAAATATAAAGAAAATTGTGTTTTCATTTCCTAAAAAGTAACAAAACTAATAATAAATATTTTCCACAAATACACTTTACGTTAAGTATTTCTAGAAATGGTTTGCATTAAAAGTTATTAATAGCGTAATTGAATTACAAAGAGTATTACTCACCTCCACTTCCTGGCACAGCTACAAAGAACTTTACGTTATCTCTATGGCCATGAAAACTAAGCTGAGCATGCGCCATAGTACAGTAAGGTACATAATTTCCTGGTACAGGAGGGACTCGGACCCCTGCTCCGGGTAACACCGTCCCTCTTGAAACTACAGCACCAGATGCATTACTACTATCTGTTAATGGTACTGATATTATTACACCATTACTGGTTCCTATCCACAGCCGATTAGAAGAAATAAGAAGACTAGTTATCCGAACTAAAGAAAAACCTAATTTACCAGTTCCTAAAAAATATAATGTTATATCAATAATACTCAAAATAAAACTACATATTATTGCAAATAGGGTCCACAAACTTTATGTGAAAATCCCGGGAGAGAGCAGAGAGGGATCAAAATAATATTAAAATCTTTGTTAGTCTTCTAAAATTGTAACAAAAAACTATAGCTAGAGCTTAGCTAGCTTACAGAATAATTATAGGATCCCTTCGAGTTAGCACAGAGTCCTCGAGGTCGAAAACCAAGGTTCTACCCCCACAGACTACCCACAAATGACTTGCCAAAATATCATTAACTTCGTAATACTTTCTAGGTTAGTTATATATATATATATATATAACTAACCTAGAAAGTATATATATATATATATATATATATAGGTCTAACTTTTAATTAATTTGTTTGATGTTATTTAAAAAAAAAGAAGATGAACCTAGCCAATCTTGATATTTTTAGATATAGGTTAGTTATAATTGTATACTATTTCTTATTCTATAAGCAAACGATTTTGTTTGACATCATTTTGACATTTATTTTTTAAAAAATTCAAATCAAAATTATTATTATATGTATTTACCATTAAAAATAACTTTTAATACAATCTCGAATGCAATCCTTGAAAATGGAAATAAAGATATTCCGAAAGCTTGGAAAATAGTGTGAAGAGTACTCATTTTACAATTTTGCCGCTTCCCCAATATTCCTGTCCTTGTACATTATTATTCGGCAAATATCTACTATAACTATATATATATAGGAAAATCAAAGATAAATTTGCAAAAAAATATAAATGCTTTGGAATAATACATATAATACAGGGTGGTTGATTAGCGTGATAAATGAAACAACCTACATTTTACTTCAAAACTGAAATCTGCTTCACTTCCCCATTACAATACAAGGTTGTAATTTGATATAAAGAGTATTTGAAAAGTTATAACCAATTTTCCGTCAAAATCGTAAGAAGTTCAACGCGAATTAGTTACAACTTTTCAAATACACTGTATAACAGCCTCATATCGTTGTAATGGGGAAGTGAACAGATATATAGGGTGTAACTATCTAGGAAAAAATGGAAAAGTCAATTAACAGAGGCTTTTTTGAAAAAGATGAAAATTTTAAAACATTTTTGGGTATAAGAATTGATTTTAAAATGAATTTGGTTGAATAAACATTAAATTGAATTAATTGGTAAGTTTGAAATTATAATTTAGATACAGTATCATAATATGAAACCTTGGGAGTTCTATCAATGGTGAAGAGTAATTACGGAAGGTAGGTAATTTTTTATATTATATACATGACAATTTTTGAATATATTTGATTTTAAAGGTATTTATTTTTGACAAGATAGATAGGAATAATAAGGTAGGAATTATGAGAGAGCAGAGAAATTTTGATATTAATAATAAACTAAAATCAATCATTCCAATTGCAATAAACAAAATTGAATAATATAGTATGGGTGTAGAATGTTGTGTACACTGCGATCTATTGTGTCCCCTATGTCTGGCCACTGCACCAAGCATTTCTAAGCATTCATTGCTCATCTTCCACTCCTATCTCTTTTGTTTAGGGAGCGGAGTGGGTTAAGTTTTCTTTCTTGACAGGATATACCGAATTCAGTCAGACCCCAAAGAAGTTTATGCACTGTAAACCTCAACATAAGCCACAGTAGACTTTTGCGAGTTGCAGTGGAGGGCCGAGTAGACCTATTCACCTCAAAGTTGAACACATTAGTAGATATGCAACTCTTCTTTGTAGGCAATCTATGGTTGTGCAAATGGAGATGGTGTCTTGTCCTGTATGCACTTCTGTTATCCTCGAGGCGAGTAGTAACGACATTGAGCTACTATTATCTCCTCTGTTGACAAACTCATGTAAATTGATATCAAATAGCTTTTTATGTCCAGTAATCCGATTTCTTAGTTGCATCAATGCAGTAAATTTGCCAGCTTGGTGAGCATGCTGCCCCAGTGGCAGTGACACACAATCCAGTATCTCAGATTTACTTACCTAACATTTTACTAACATATGGTTCAATATCTACGTCTTGAAGATGCTGGTAAGTATGCGCATTATATAACCTAAGGGTGGAATCTAGTCGTATTGACACCCAAACACCTTCACCTAACCATGCCATTTGCCTTACCTGAAAATATAATTTTCATGCAAAACTTTTTTCGATTAAAATTACACTGTCTTCAGTGAAAATTATTACAAAATATATCTGGCCACATTTGTACCGACCATAGGACTTATAATGCATGGGCATCGCTGTGCCTATATAATAGGCATGATCACTGATTTTGAGAAACTGTTCCACGATGTTTGTACGCATAAGCTTTATCAACAAAAAATGTTGTTTCTTGAAAAAACATAGGTTTTAAAGGAGAAATTTACGTTTTTAAAATACAATTCAAATTTCGCACCAAAACGCTAGAACAGTAATGGCGTCTCTATGACATCACACATCTGTAAATACCTCAAAAATATTTCAGTTTGCAAATTAAAAATTTGTTCTGATTACTAATTTGAATTATTTTGCGTGGTAGTCATGAATTCTATAACGAGTAAATATCATTTTATACGATGCAAAACCAGAATATACGATAAAAGTTCGAACGATATACAAAAGGTTGGCGTCACACGTTAGTGATCGGTATTTTAGCTAAGATGGCGGATTGTCATATTTTGTGATTATATTTTTACTTAAATAAATAATATAATCACAATTGTAATGTAAAAATAAGTGATTGCTTTAGAATCTTTGTAATCTATACAATTATTTCAGTTATTCTTAGTGATTGTCATCATGCCTATCTTAAGTATTTCAAGGTATGTCAAAATACACCGACGCTAACGATAACACACGATTGATTGAGAGCTATTGGTCTTCACTAATTTTGCTAAAACATCTGATCGCGGATGTGGAGGGTAAGCCTGTAGTATTAAAAAGTTATTGCGTATCGCAATTACAAAATAACTAAAATCCGACTTCGATGTATACAGTAGCAGAGAAAGTAGAATTTGTAATGTGGTAAACTTGGCAAGCGAAATAATAAATTTATTTATTGTTGCTTATGTAAAGAGAACCCTATCAAGCGCTACAACAGTTAAGGAAACAATTAAAAACTTTGAAACTTCGAAATATGTTGCACCGTGTAAAAAGTGTCACCAACCCGTTGAACAGCGAGTGAGACCAGTCAACGAGAAGCGCCAAAATAGGGATATTAATATTTGCTCTTTCATTGAAGCTAATGAACCTTGCTCCAGTACAGACATTTCTGCGGCAGTTAATGTGAATACTCGGACTGTTCGGCGAGTTCTCAAAAGGAATGGGTACCACTGTTTGAAATTACAAAGTACACTAGAACACAGAATTTTTAGGCGAATGGAGCTTTGTGAAATTATGATAGAGAAGCAGAATGCCAATGAACACTTTTTAGAAAATATTTTATTTAAAGACAAGTCTTCCTTTTCTCTACATAAAAACACCCATCCGTTACAAAGTGTTATTTCCGGGAAAATTGTTGCAGTGCGTACTCAGAATCCGCAAAAGTTAAATGCTTGGACCGGGATTTTCGGTAACCATATTATAGGTCCATTTTTTATTGAGGGTAACCTAAACGGTCGAAAATATTTGGATCTTTTGCAGAATGAAATCATTCCGGCAGTTCGACGCCTTCCTGTAAAGTTTTAGGAGTTTTGGTTCCAATGGGACGGTGGTTTATCCCACAACGCAAGGGAAACCGTCAATTTTCAGGCGTTTTGTGATCGCCAGATTAGTACAAATGGAACAAATGAATGACCCGCTAGATCACCCGAAATTTAAGATGAATTACGGGCAAAAAGATCCAATTGTGTGCAAACATTACGCCATATCAACTGACGGCTATGGGGAGAAATCTGTGAGACAAATTTGGTTTATTTAATTTTTTTTTACATTTCACCCACAAAGTTTTTCATTGGTTCAGTTTTAGATTTAAATTTTAGAGTATTCTGTTTATTTTATGTGTCTTCCTTTTATATGTTATTGCTAAAACATACTCATCAAGTATTTTACAAAAGATAAAAGAGATACAAATAATTGCGTAAACCATGGCGCTTTTCTATCACACGTAGTACAACAGTCATACTGAGAGTCTAAGTTTGGCGCAGTGTTTCTAACAAACCGCTATGCGTGTATTTGTCACGAAAACGTAGAGTATCTTGGGATTTGGGAGTACCTCTCCGCTATGGTCGGTAAAAAAGTGACCAGATCTGTACATGAAAATAAAAAATCTATAATTTTGTATGCTTATAAGTTCAGTACTTCTTAAATACCTACGTTAGGCTCTTAAAACTAGCTACGTTGCGGACTCTAACAAAGTGAAACTTTTAAGGAACGAAAAACTTGACACTAAAATTGTACGTTACTCATATTTTAGATAGATATAAGTTATGAGAGTATTTTTATATCAGGTAATGACTTGAGGAATATTCACATTTTTTTTCATAGACTGGCCCATACAAAGCATACTAGCGCAAAAATAAAACACATTCGTAAATTTCAGTGAGAAAATCAATCTTTAATTTTTTATTTGGCTCCGACCCCGGAAATGCCGCGTGACGTCAGCGTACGGACAGATGGCGCACCTACTGTCTTCAACAAACTGTCAAACTAAATCATCCGCGTAGTAGATATGGTAATTTTTACAATAACAATAATAAGATGCCGGAATTTCATACTGGATTAGGATGTCAAAATGGTAATTGTAAAAAGAACCATCTCTAGGCTCGTCAGCTAAATGTCACCATATGATAAATATACAAGATGACAGAGCCGTCAGTATTTTTCAACTTCCCGCTAAGAAAATCAATGATTCTTCCTTATGATTTTCGAAAAACCGGGAAGTTATTGTTTTTACCCCGTTTTACAAAAATCGAGGTTTCAACAAATCTCGACGTTTTGAAGCCGTAAGAAGCTTTCCTGACTATTTTTACGATGATGTCCGTACGTCTGTATGTATGTGTCTGTATGTGTATGTATGTGTATGTATGCGTATGTATGTGTATGTATGTGTATGTATGCGTATGTATGCGTATGTATGTGTATGTATGTGTATGTATGTGTATGTATGTGTATGTATGTGTATGTATGTGTATGTATGTGTATGTATGTGTATGTATGTGTATGTATGTGTATGTATGTGTATGTATGTGTATGTATGTGTATGTATGTGTATGTATGTGTATGTATGCGTATGTATGTGTATGTAAGTGTATGTATGCGTATGTATGTGTATGTATGTGTATGTATGTGTATGTATGTGTATGTATGTGTATGTATGTGTATGTATGTGTATGTATGCGTATGTATGTGTATGTATGTGTATGTATGTATGTGTATGTATGTGTATGTATGTGTATGTATGTGTATGTATGCGTATGTATGTGTATGTATGTGTATGTATGTGTATGTATGTGTATGTATGTGTATGTATGTGTATGTATGTGTATGTATGTGTATGTATGTGTATGTATGTGTATGTATGTGTATGTATGCGTATGTATGCGTATGTATGCGTATGTATGTGTATGTAAGTGTATGTATGCGTATGTATGTGTATGTATGTGTATGTATGTGTATGTATGTGTATGTATGTGTATGTATGTGTATGTATGCGTATGTATGTGTATGTATGTGTATGTATGTGTATGTATGCGTATGTATGTGTATGTATGTGTATGTATGTATGTGTATGTATGTGTATGTATGCGTATGTATGCGTATGTATGTGTATGTAAGTGTATGTATGCGTATGTATGTGTATGTATGTGTATGTATGCGTATGTATGCGTATGTATGTGTATGTATGTGTATGTATGTGTATGTATGTGTATGTATGTGTATGTATGCGTATGTATGTGTATGTATGTGTATGTATGTATGTGTATGTATGTGTATGTATGTGTATGTATGTGTATGTATGTGTATGTATGTGTATGTATGCGTATGTATGTGTATGTATGTGTATGTATGTGTATGTATGCGTATGTATGCGTATGTATGTGTATGTATGTGTATGTATGTATGTGTATGTATGTGTATGTATGTGTATGTATGTGTATGTATGCGTATGTATGTGTATGTATGTGTATGTATGTGTATGTATGTGTATGTATGTGTATGTATGTGTATGTATGCGTATGTATGTGTATGTATGTGTATGTATGTATGTGTATGTATGTGTATGTATGTGTATGTATGTGTATGTATGTGTATGTATGTGTATGTATGCGTATGTATGTGTATGTATGTGTATGTATGTGTATGTATGTGTATGTATGTGTATGTATGTGTATGTATGTGTATGTATGTGTATGTATGCGTATGTATGCGTATGTATGTGTATGTAAGTGTATGTATGCGTATGTATGTGTATGTATGTGTATGTATGTGTATGTATGTGTATGTATGTGTATGTATGTGTATGTATGTGTATGTATGTGTATGTATGTGTATGTATGTGTATGTATGCGTATGTATGTGTATGTATGTGTATGTATGTGTATGTATGTGTATGTATGTGTATGTATGTGTATGTATGTGTATGTATGTGTATGTATGCGTATGTATGTGTATGTATGTGTATGTATGCGTATGTATGTGTATGTAAGTGTATGTATGCGTATGTATGTGTATGTATGTGTATGTATGTGTATGTATGTGTATGTATGTGTATGTATGTGTATGTATGTGTATGTATGTGTATGTATGTGTATGTATGTGTATGTATGCGTATGTATGTGTATGTATGTGTATGTATGAAGAGCTCAAAAGCATCGAATAGCTTTATAACACAAAAATTAAATTTTTGAGCTAGGGAGCTCAAAGACATCGCAACTAGCGACAAAATCGCATGCGTTTGAAAATTGAATTTAGCGGGAAGTTGCAGGGATGGCCTTTAGGGTCAACCGATTTCCAGATTTTTTTTGTTCAGCTGTTGGTCCTATCGCCAGCTACACCTCAGCCTCTTGGGTCTTTGTGAATTCCGGGTTTAGTTTCACAACTCCCACTCAACAACTCTAGTCCCCTGTACCAGTTTGTACAGATTTTTCGCCGGTTGACTATTTATTCTTCGGGAGTTAGCCTCGCAATCTGATAGTATGTATTCGACAGTTTATGCCCATTTACCAAAAATATTTATATATTACTATAACACAAAAAACTATTGAAAAATGGACTAATCTCCAGTTTAGGACACAAATAATCATCGTTTAAGCTATATAAAAAATCGGTATTTATTTTGTGAATATTCCCCATTGAATATTTTAGTAAATTCAACCACGTAACAAAAGATGGTGAGCAGAACATGATCAAGAATCTAGCGCTAATATTGATGCTGCGCGTTAAATGTTTTAGACATTGCCGAGAAACAAAAACACACGAGTTTGCACGACCATTACTAAGGAAATTTTTGCTAAAGTTGTATGATGAATAGTTTTTAATTCATACAACCAAATGATCGATTTATTGGTTTCCCCTGTGCAGTGTGATTTACGTAGGAAACAATGACAAAATTAAAATATTCGCTCATGTGATTTGAAACTGCGATTAATTGACAATTTATGATCTGATAAGGGATATGATTTCAGTTCCAGGATACACCTGCGTATTATTTTAGAATTTTTTAGACATTATTTCATACATTAATTATCAAAATAACTTACTGGACTTTCTCGTCTAGGATGAGCTTCCAAAGTGTGCACAATTTTTAAATCGTGGGGTTGCAAAACATGAATTTTATTTCTATATCCGCACCAAACTTTGTCTCCCACCACTGCTAATTGACGTACTGATTGATGTGGCAGTCCCATTTGAACGAGGTGATACTGTGATAAATCCCATTCTCCTTCTGAATCTCTTCTAAACACGGCTACTTGCCCACAAGCAAGAGCTACAACTACTCTTCCCTTAATATGTCTATAAAAAATAGATTTACTAATCTAACTTGAAAAAAAAACTAATGCTTTATGGAATTCACTTCCATGATGATCTAACTGCAGACGATCCAGTTAATGTAAAAAGTTAGATTAAACGCATGTTATTCCAAAAAGTTGACCATAATGCAAAATTTATTAATCTACATGCTGTTTCTTGACGAGCTTACACTATCTATATATTGGAGACTACTCACACGATTTCTATAAAAATTGGCATAGATGGAGAACAAGTTATGGCAAATTTATGGAAAATATTTTGACATACATGTCCGGTTATACCGAAAGTGAACGACAACTTTGTTATTTAAAACGTAACACTCTGTATATTTTTAACTTTTCGGATTCTACAGTAAATGTTAATGTCACTTTGTGTAGAATACCCTATATCTAAAATTTATACTTATCGAGATATTAATTTTTTTTAATAAAAAATTGACAGATGCAGACCTTCATATTGAAAATTCTGTGTGAACATCACCAATACCAAATAAAAAACATCTTGTCGGGTTGATCAGTAGGACGATCAAGGTAATTGGTGACATGTCGAAAACTTCTTTTTTGTATACTGGGTTCGTAAAATTAAACAACCATATTTTTATTATTTTACTTAATTCTAAGGCCGAAAATAAGGCCAGTTTATGTTTACTTCCGTATACCCAATCTTAAGCGTTTTTGAGATATTAACATGTATTTAAAAATATCAATGATTTCAGCGTTATTATTGCGTAGGCCGTGTTATTTATTCTTTTATTTTAGCGGGCTGTGCATTTACCTGTGATAATTAAATAGTATTAATTGTCATTATTTGAAGTCAATCGCATCGCACAGTGATAGAAATTGCTCGTTTGGAATTAAACAATGAAGATTATTTAAATTTACTTTCAATACATGGTGAATGTGACAGAATTGTTACTAGAACTTGTGTTTTATCTGCTACAACATATCCAGATGGACCACGACCCAGCCGTCACACAGTGAAGAGAATATTATACAATTGAACACAATTTGGTGGTTTTCATTTAAAAAAATTGAGTTATTTGACATTTGTGAAGTTGAACTTTTCATCACTTTTTTACAAACCCCGTAAACAAAAGTTTTCAATATGTCAACAAATTCCTTGATCGTCCTACTAATCAACCCGACAAGATGTTTTTTATTTGATATTGGATATGTTCACACAGAATTTTCAATATGAAGGACTGCATCTGTCAATTTTTTATTAAAAAAAATTAATATCTCGATAAGTATAAATTTTAGATATAGGGTATTCTACACAAAGTGACATTAACATTTAATGTAGAATCCGAAAAGTTAAAAATATACAGAGTGCTACATGTAAAATAACCAAGTTGTCGTTCACTTTCGGTATAACCGGACATGTATGTCAAAATATTTTCCATAAATTTGCCATAACTTGTTCTCCATCTATGCCAATTTTTACAGAAATCGTGTAAGTAGTCTCCAATATAGATAGTGTAAGCACGTCGTCCTGTACATACTACCTACTGGTAAATGACTAGGAAAAAATAAGTCAATGTGTAAGAGCTCGTATTGTCAGGGTCATGTCCTTATTGTACCGAATACTTCTGGCAAGCATGTAGTAGCTTGCGAGCAATTTAGAATAAACTGTTCTACAGTGTGACTCATTTAGATTGGAAACACACATCTAAAATTTGAAGTTATTTACCGATTTTAACCAATTTTTTTTAAATGTCAAATAAAATATCTACTATCTATTAAAAGCTTCTTCCAATTTTCAGGGCATACTATGATACTTTTTCGTAGTCGAAAATAGAGAATTGTTATTAGCGATTTGTTTATAAACAAAATATCTACGCCACTGCTGTCACCAAAATTTCACAAAAATATATTTATTAATAAGTTATGACACCTCAAAGTTCGAAAACTTCCTAAGCTAACAGTTATCCTGTATCAATAGATGGCCATGGAAATTGTTTTATTTTTTAATAATTATAAGAATACCACCAGTGGAGAAAAAAATATTTAAAGTAACGTAATATTAAATAAAAGTAACGGAATAACATTTAACTTTTCACGCAAGACCTAATATTTCCATTTAAATCTTAGTTGACATCGAAATTATGTTACTGTCCGACAGTTAGGATAGATTTTAGTGACATTGTATGTTTCTTTCTATTGGTAACATTATTTACGTACAGTTGTTATTTTATTGTGTATCATTGGCTGAAATATTGTAAGATAAAGAGCTAAACAAGCTATCATTAAACGCAGCTACTAATTCCTATGATATAATTGTTTTGACTGAAACTTGGCTATCGGATAATTTTGGAGATGCTGAAGTTGGATTAGATAATTATAATATTTATCGGCGAGATAGATCTGCACTCACTAATCCTGCAACTAGAGGTGGTGGAGCTCTTATAGCAGTGGCTAGAAATATAACTAGTAGCCTGCTGCAGTCATCAGAAGAAATTGAACATGTTTTTGTTCTAGTTGGAAACACTAGGAACAAATGTATAATTGGAGCCGTCTACTTTCCCCCACTTTCCCCTATTGAAGATTATTTATCCTTTACTGAGAACCTAGACGCCATTTCTGAAAAGTATCCTGATGCTAAGATCTGCATTCTGGGTGATTTCAACTTACCTAAAGCAGTATGGTCTGACTTAAATATTTGTTCAGAAGCTATTTCACCCCCTGGTACCAGAGCTGATGAAGTGAATGCTACTTATACCGTTTCTAATATGTGTGCCTACCATAATCTGTTTCAAATTAACTCTGTTCATAATGAATTTAACTCACTTTTGGATTTAGTTTTTAGTCATGATCGTTTAACTACATGTATTACAGCAACCGATCCTCTGATTGATGTAGATGTTTACCACCCTCCTTTAGTAACTGAATTGAACTTGAGCTTGGACCATTGTAATTATTCTCCTGTTGCTGATGAGTTTTATTATGACTACAAATCAGCTGATTTTCACTCTATTGAATATCATCTGGGACTTATTCGGTGGGATCCTTTGTTATTGAATAGATCATTAGATGATATGTTAAATATTTTCTATGATATTTTGTATACCATGATTCACCTGTTTGTACCTGTTGAGAAAGTTTCATCCAGAAAATTCCCCAGATGGTTCTCATCAGAACTAAAACATCTCATATATTTAAAGAAGCAAGCTCACTTGAAATTCAAACTAACAGGATCTCCTGTTGATTATTTGGAATTCTCTCAGCTGCGTTCTCGGTGTAAGCTCAGGTCTAAAACTGACTATAACGATTATATTAGGTTTACTGAATGTTCTGTTGGTGTTAATTTAAAATCGTTTTGGAACTTTGTAAACTCCAGAAGAAGATGTAATACAATTCCTGATGAAATGTACCTCAACAATGTCAAATATCCTGTGGGAATCGATTTAGCTAACCTGTTTCAAGATTATTTTAGCTCTGTTTATTCTGATAAGACCTGTCCTAGCTATGGTTATATATCTTCTACTCCTTTGAATGCTGTTTTGAAACTGTTTTATAAACTCTCAATTCTTATGTTTTGCTGATGATCTAAAATTGTATTTGACTGTACGTTCATTAGAGGATTGTCAGAATCTTCAAGCAGATTTAGATAATTTATCTCGGTGGTGTACTGCCAATGGCATGGAACTGAATCCAGCAAAATGTCAGTTTATTAATTTTAGTAGAAAGCGTCACCCTATTGTTTTTATCTATAACATTAACCAAACACCTCTTATTAATGTGTCAGAAGTTAAAGATCTTGGTGTTGTGATTGACTCTACCATGTCTTTTCGGCCCCATATATATGTTTCAATTAATAAGGCATTAAGGATGCTTGGTTTTATCAGAAGGATAACTTGTGACTTTCGAAACGTGCAATGTCTTAGAATACTTTACTTCTCCCTTGTTAGACCTCTTATTGAATATGCATCTTCTGTTTGGAATCCCTTCTATACGAACCATATTCACAACATTGAACAAATACAAAGAAAATTTCTAAGACTCATTGCCTATAAATCTGGAATTCATCCTGTTAACACCTACCACCTAAATTACCATGATTTGCATTCCCAGTTTATGTTGGAGCCTCTTCGTTACAGAAGGAATTGCAAGGATCTTTTCATTCTATTCAACATAGTCAATTCTACTCTCGATTGTCCTACTCTTTTGTTGAATATTGGTTTTTCCGCACCAACTAGATCTACTAGAAATAGTGTTACTTTTTCACAACCACACTACTATACTAATTATCGCAATAATTCGTTCATCCCCAGGTCCACAAGATTGGCCAATCGATTGAATCTTGATTTCTTTACATCTTCTTCTGAGTTTCGCCGACAACTCCAAATTTGTAATTTTTAAAAAATATTTTTAGTTGTTATTGTAAGTGATATGTGCTTTATCTTATGTGTTAATTAATGTATCTATAAGATTATGGTTTTTTCTATTTATATATATATATTTTTTTCTTTTTTTTTAAATTCTATTTTTCTGTGTATCAATTATTGTACCCTATTGTATTTAATGGGTTCTAGCCTGTCAATAAATAAATAATAATAATAATAATAAATGGTACGTCTTTTAGGAGACAATGAAAAGTGTCAGAGAGGTTTGTAGGATATTTAATTTAAGACATATAGATCGTCCTAGTTACTGTGGTACGGTGAACTAAGTAGATAAAACATTTAATGAAACTGGTGCGGTATCAAAACACCTTCTAAAATATATAATCCTGTGCAAATGATTAACAGTAGTGAACGATTTATTTTAAATTATTTTAGAAATAATCCTAATATCAATTTAAAAAACGCTAGTATGCATTTGAATGTTCATCGAGAAACTGACTATTTGGCGACGTTTAATAACCTTTTAAACCGAAATTTCTACACACATTGCAAGAAGGCGACGAGGCAAAACGTTTGAGATATTTTTTATGAGCTCAAGGGGAATATTATTATATTCTAATAAACAACAGAAATTTCCTAAAAAATGTGATGCGTACCGACGCAGCCACGTTCACTACAAATGGAGTAGTATCGTCGCAAAATTGTTTCAATTAGGCGGCTGTTTATTACCCCACTGGGTAATAAAAGCCATGGATCAAAAAGGAATAATAAAATAGGACTCGCATTCTATCACGAAAAAGATAAATATTCAGGGATGTATCAGTTACCCCAGTACACCTCTATATATACAGCAGAGCTAATGGCAATAAAAAAAGAACTAGAATACTGCCGTAGACATGAACACAATTCAAAATATGTTATATTTTCAGTCAGCAGAAGTGCAATAGAAAAACTGGAAAATATAACACCCAATTCCGAACTAAATCACATAATAGTAGACATCTTAAAATTAAATAACGAAATCCAAAGAAAAAGAAAAAAATTCAGTTAGTTTGGATCAGAGGACATACTGGCATACCCCAAAACGAAAAGGTAGATGAACTAGCGAAAAAGGACACAGAAGAAGGAAACGAGATTCATAATTTCAAACTTCCGACATCAGATATTCGACAACTGGCTGAAACTAAACTAACAGATGCTTGGCAAAAACTTTACCAGGAATATAGGGGAGGACAAAAGTACAAGGCGTTTGAGCCTATAGTAAAACATAAGCCATGGTTTCATAAAGAAAGCGATCGGTCGTTCATAAGAACTTTAACTAGAATAAGATCGGGACATTGTTCAACACCTGAGAAAAAATTTAAAATAGGCCTTTCAGAAAATGAAAACTGTGAATGTGGAGAAACAGGTAGACTACAACATTGCTTACTAGAATGCAGTATTCACGAGACGGCTATATCAAAATTTTATGAAAGGACAGCAAATTAATTATCTATCGTTTTTATTATATTATTCTACAAAATTATTATAATTATCAGTGTTAAATCATCCAAAAAAGAATCCAGGAAAAAATAAAACAGTGACATTTGAACCGGCGACCTTCTCTGTGACATTTCAATGTCATTATTTATTTTTAACAGTACTTACCTATAAATCAAATAAATATTCTTATTTTTTGAATATTGAGGAAAAAGAATACAACTTTTACAGTCGAAAAGTTTTATAAACATTAACAAAATATCTAGACTGTTAATAGCCCTTATTAATAAACTTGTTAAACGATGAAATAAAACAATTTAATTTGCTTAAATCTCCATTATAATTTGAACTAACGTTCAATTTAAAATTAGTGACGCGTTTCGCTACACGGTAGCTTTATCAAACTAGTGAAGATATGAAAAAAAAATTTAATGTATACAGTGCATTAATAATTCTCCTTTATTAAATCTATTTACCTAGAAGAAAATTCAGGTGTGATTGTTGTGAATAAATTTCCAGGTCAACTATTTCAATGCCTTTGTTGATATTCGGCGAATTCTGTATTTAGGCACTTTTTGTACTTTATTTCCATTTAAACATATTATAATACTCTTGTCAATATCCTTAGAATTACGTATTAATGCACTGTATAAATTAAAAAAAAATTTCATTATATCTTCACTATTTTGATGAAGCTACTGTGTAGCGAAGCGCGTCACTAATTTTAAATTGAACGTTAGGTAGTTCAAATTATAATGTAGATTCAAGCAAATTAAATTGTTTTATTTCATCGTTTAGTATGGATCTTCATCAAGTAAAAGCCTCATATATTCAATAAACTTGTTGGTTAAATAACTATTATTATTAGTTAATTTCGTCCGTTCAAAGTTGAATGTTATTCCGTTACTTTTATTAAATATTACGTTACTTTAAATGTTATTCCCACTGGTAGTTTATTATTAGAATTATTAAAATATAAAATTTCCATGGCCATCTATTGATAAAGGGTGTTATTTTAATCGTAGTTTAGGAAGTTTTCAAACTTCAAGTTGTCCTAGCTTTGTTATTAATAAATATATTTTTGTGAAATTTCGGTAACAGCAGTGACGTAGATATTATTTTTATAAACAAATCGCTAATAAAATTCTCTATTTTCGACTACGAAAAAGTATCGTAGCCCTGAAAATTGGAATAAACATTTAACATTTTGTCCCGACGTAGATGTTTTATTATTTGACATTTAAAAAAATATTGGTTAAAATCGGTAAACAACTAAACTAGATGGAAGTGAGATTGATTAGAGACAAAAAGTCAAGTATCTTGGTCTGATTCTAGATAGTAAACATGAAAAGGAGATAACACAGAAAATAAAAATGGCTCTAATAGTATGCAGGAACCTGACAGGGAAAATTAGAGGTTGTAACCCAACGATCCCGAGGTGGATGTATGATGCATTTTTTTAGCACAAAAATCTATTGGAAATAGTTCCGCTTGTAATATGGTTGGAGTGTTTCCCAGAGTTTTCCAGGATACTGCCGCCACCTTAAAATGACTCAAACTAGTAGAGCAAGAAGAAAGTGGATTTTGTGGACTGGAAAAAGAAACCTCCATTCACATACTTGTGGAATGCATAGAAATACAGATCCTACGGCACAACACCTAGGAGACTGTTGGATACAAGAGAGACACTTATCTAAACTGAAGCCTCAGGATATCCTAAAATTTCTCCAGGAAATAGGACTAAAGGAATTAGTAGTCTCTGAGACTGATCTCAGGAACTGAGTAGAAGATAAATCTTTTAGGTCTCAGTATCATTAATTTAGAATCCATTTAAAACAATAAACTTTGATTAATTAAATGATACTCACACTATGGATATTACTGCATCCTTCATTTTGACTGTATGGAGACATTGGGCCCAATTAGCTACGGACGAATGAACGTAAATATTTCCGTTTTCGTCACCCATCCACATCGTAGCTAATACACTAGACATTATATCTTGATTAGGAGCTTCGTCATTTTCAATATTATCGCTTGCGGTGTTTTGAGTATTTTTTGAGTTTTGTTCAGTGTCCAAATCCTGTTCTTCGCTTTTGTTGTCGGTATCACAATTGGCTGTATTAATTTTTTCTACATTATCTTTAGTGTTATCACAATTATTTTTTTCCTTTTTGGCATATTTGTCACGTCGATTCACCACCGAATCGTCTCGATCAACAAACGTAATTTTTCCATGCTGAAATGATACAAAATAATATTTGTAACTAGATATAATTGAACAAATTTTAAAACATAAGAAACAATTTCTTTAACAAAACAATAGTAGTTAATATACTGGTAGTAGCTACTGGTGACAAATGTGTAAATCCGCCACTGACTACAGTGAACTGAGAAGCTGGGGTCGTATTTTCGAGATCACTCGAATTTTTTCGTATGCGATTTAATTCGAATGAAAAAAATCGCATACGATGCGAAGATCGTTTTGTTGAACCATCTTCGAAAATGTATTCGTTTGCGATAAATATTTGCATTGGCAATACCGCAAATTCGATCATTCCATGTCTCCCCCACAAAAAGCAGAGATTTTTAAGACCACTTTTTGCCATTTGTCACTAACATCTAACCCAACTTTTATTTAAAAAAATAGTAGAACTGTTTTAGTATACCTCAGATCAATAGTTGTAGGAATAAGGAAGGTTGTCAATTTCTTATGTAAGGAAATTATGTTATACACTACCCATAAATGTTTATATAACTAAACTACAC
This sequence comes from Lochmaea crataegi, assembly GCA_947563755.1. Taxonomy (NCBI): domain Eukaryota; kingdom Metazoa; phylum Arthropoda; class Insecta; order Coleoptera; family Chrysomelidae; genus Lochmaea; species Lochmaea crataegi. Next base: position 55,839,848 of record OX387422.1, on the reverse strand, counting down.
AGAAAAAAATTGTTTTATTACATTTCCCGCAGACGTCAGGAGTAATCGGTTTTCTAAGAATGATGTACATCTTTAATCACCTATGCTCAACTTAAAATCCAGCGATCTTATTGCAAGTGTTTACACATATTGATGTGTAATTCATAAATAAATATAACATAAAAAAGTTGTAATCTTTCAAAAATTAGTTATGTTTATTAATTAAAATGTGTAATATTACATTTTATCTAAGATCCTTCTGTGAATGTGGCAAATTGCACACTTTGTGATAAGGCAGAAATATAGTGACATTGAGTAGCATGCTATGGTTTGAGCAATTAACACACATCTTTCGTAGTATTGTATTTATTTTGTTTGTTATGCATTGTGAAGTGAATTCTAACAAATATATTTAACACTCAGTATAATAGTTTGTATAATAATTCCAAGGTATAATTATTAATTGATTAGTATTATTGATTTGTATTATTACAACAAACCAAGTATACGTGACGAGAGAGAATATAAATAGATATTTGTTAATATTCATGAGGTCCCTTTTTAAAACCCTACTTGAGGCGGTCATGATGTTTTGGGATAATACTTAAAGTAGATGTATGTAGATAATCCCAGTGAACAATAAAGTAATTTATATCATAATGGGTTTATATTAGAAGCAGCTTATCCTATAACCAGAACTATTAGAACTTATTACAGCATAACGCCAATATTTTAGAAGGACGTGTTGGGTGGGGCTTCAAAAGATTTATTAGTACCATTGTCATAGGCTTCGTTAGCCTATATAATTTCACAAACTGATTGTCTCATAATTCCTCAAAGGGGTTACGAAAAGGATGGTACCCTCTATTTTCTCTATCCGCCAGGATTTCAGCATTTTCTAATGAATTTAGAACATTTCTTTCAATAAAAAAATTTTATGGAATTTTAACGAAATAGATCTCCTTTTTTCAAATTTTTACAGCCGTAATAACTGAAAATAATTATTGGTTTATTTAATTGAAATCTTATTTGTCAGGTGAACCTTTAAAGTTAATAGAGAATTTCCAAATAACCAATGAAAACTTTTACACCGCAGTAGACATTTCACAAAAAACATATGAAAATGAAACTATTAAACAAACTTTTGGCTGTTATTGTTAACATGAAACCCGTGCAAAAGGGTATCTCTGTTGAAATATGTTATTTTATACTACACTAAAATCTCTTATTATGTCGTACGCAATTGTTAGTTGGATGCAATTGGGACGGTAGCCACAACAATATATAAGGTTAAGTTGGTTACATTGTCAACTGTCAACCGATGTGTGGGTAGTGGAGTTTTTTTGTAATCTTTTAGTGTAAGCTGTTTTATGTTGTAGTTTTTCAATTAAGTATTAAAAGTTATATAAAAGTGATGTGTATTATTTATTAAAAACAACAATCTCTACCAATTTGAGAGAATTTCACACTGAAATAAAAAAAATTGGGAAGCCTTACAAAATATTAAGTTAACAAACACGGAACTTTTAGATTTGATAGTAGTTTAGGTAATGCTCACGCGTGTAGACACCCTGTAGATCATTGTACTAATTTCAATAGTTAGCTGACTTAACAATTGAATTAAAATATATTTAGATTATTTAATAAACATAGACCCGAGTATTATCGGTACGTGACTTTATTCAAAACTATAATGATGGTCTGCCGAAAATATAGGTTGAATATGATTAGACTTTGTGCTTAAACATCAACTCGATGTTTATGATAAAATATATATTCATACTGACATTGCATTCTTATTACTAATGATATTTTGTAAAAGTGTGGTTTTACAAGAAGAGTTTTAAAAATAAATAGTAAAAGTACAAAAGGACTTTTAATCCACCATATGGCTATCCTGACCAAAAGGACCTTAGCAAGAGTGGTATATTGAAATGGGTTAAACGGACTCGACACATCAGCAAGTGAAAGAAACAGGAGTGGTGAATTCCAACTTTATAGTTCAAGAAAATGCTATCTCAATTTCTGGAGACGTAAGGATTTTGGTTTATATCCTAGTGATAGTTATTGTCCTGAAATTTTGTGTTTCGCTGTGGAAGACTCACAGAAGGGTAATTAAAAGGAATATACGAAGAGACATAGCAAGATCCACAACAAGTGTTGTGTAGACAGTGAAAAGGTGTTGGTGATGGTTATTAACCTGAAAATTACTGTTTCACTGTGGAAGACTCATCGGAGAGTAATCAAAAGGAACACATGGAGAGACATAGTGAGATCCAGAACAAGTGTTGTGTAGAGAGTGCAAATATTTTGGGTAAGATTTTATTTTTGTAACCGACATATTATTATTTTATGCTCATTTTTTTTCTCTTATATTTATCCACTTATTCATTTATATTGGTTTATTGAGCTATGAAATTTTTGTATTTTGTTTGTCGTCCTTATCGTTTGGCAATTTGGTCTATTCAGTAGTGTTAGTACGGTAAATGTCTTCCTCATGGGAACAACTAATCATTAACTTAAATATTTTGACGGAAGACATCAAAGGTCAAGCAAAAAGGGCAATTAAAAAGAAAGTTCCAAAAGGGGAAAGTTCTAAGATAGATATACGAAATAATCAAACTAAGTTATTTAATGCTTTTACGCATACTGTAGCACTTGAATGGAATAATTTAGACAATACTCAGAAATCAAGTTGTAATGTAAAATTTCAAATAATAAGGGATAAAGTAGTTCAATCATTTCAGGTTTTGAAATATAAAGTAAGAGTACCTACCTCTTGTTTACAATTGATTGATATTAATATTTTGGAGGAAGATAGTGACGAATACGATACATCTGACAGTGACACGACAGACGCAACTAACAACATGCCTCTTACACCCGTAGAATTTTTTAATTTAGCCAGCAAAATCATCCCAACAGAGTATGATGGCTCACTGGATAAGCTTCAGACAATATTAGACGCATTGAATCTACTAAAGAGTAATGCGGCTGATCAAGGTGCTAATGCGGTAGCTTTCGTAAAGACCAGATTAACCGGGAAGGCTCGCACGTTGTTAACGAACGAAACCACGGTTGAACAAATAATTGAAACTTCAAGAAAAGGCATAAAAGGTGAACCTTCTACTTTAATAGTGGCCAAACTGAATAAGTTGAGGCAAAATTACAAGGATACAGGCAACTTTGCGTCAGAAGTTGAACAGATGTCTGAGAAACTTAAAATTTCATATTTAGGAGAAGGAATGCCACCTGAGTTGGCAGAAAAATACACTACAGAAGCAACTGTTAAGACTCTGGGAAATAATGCGGCGAACGAAAAAACAAAACTAATATTGGAAGCAGGCAGTTTTAGCACGGTGCAAGAAGCACTTACGAAATTTGTTACAGTCGATACACCTCAAACACAAGCTAGTGTTTTATTTCATGGAGGCAATAGACAGCTTCAGCACCAATTTAACAGGGGGCGTTACAATTTTAACAGAAAAGGTAACAATTTTTTCAGGCAATTTAATAATGACAGCAATCGATCAAATAATCAGTCAAATAATGGTTATCAAGGTAATTTTAGAAATAATAATCACTTCAGGGGTCATTATCATAACAGAGGGAATAATAATTTTAGAAGAGGGAATAGTAATTCTAATAGGGAACCCTATAGTGGAGATTTTGGACAAAGAAACATAAGAATGTGTAATACAATGGAGGAGTCGGGAAACTCTCCCGACCCCCGGCAAGAGTTGGGGGCTTAGAAGATAACCTAAAACATGTATTTACTTTTGACCTATCTCTTTCGAATTTTGTTACTCTTTATATTGACAGAATGGACTGTATGTGTACTTTTATTGTAGATACAGGGGCAGATATTTTAATATTTAAGGAAAAAGGGAATTTTTTTCCTTCACAAATAATTAATACAAATTGTAATATAAAATTAAAGGAGTCACAGAGGGATCTGTACAATCTCTAGGCACAATTGACAAGTACTTTTTATAAATGACTATTCAGTACAACATACATTTCATGTGGTTCCTGATAATTTCCCTATTCCCGCTAACGCAATTTTAGGCAGAGATTTCATCTCAAACTTCAAATGTAATTTAGATTACTTTCAATGGTTGTTATCATAAAATGTGGGAAGTCAAAAATTAACAATTCCTATATATAATAGTCCGGACGATGATGTAGTAGTAATACCGCCAAGATGTGAAGTAGTAAGATTAATTGGTAAATTTAAAAATTTAAGGCAGGATGTTGTAGTTGAACAACAGGAATTAACTACGGGGATATTTGTTGCTAGGGGTATAGTTTCAAGGGAAAATCCGTATGTAAGAATAATTAATTCAACAAACGAAAGTGTATCAGCTTCAATAAAAACATTAAAGACAATAAAATTAGATAGATTTCATATATATAGTATTAACGAAGAAAAGCATAATAGAAGTCAAGAATTGTTTCAGGCATTAGATCAAAATGTGCCCGATTATGTAAAAACATTTTCCGATGTATTTGCTTTAAAAAACGATATATTAACGTGTATTAATTTGTATTCTCAGAAAATAGCATTAAACGATAATTCACCAGTTTATATTATAAATTATAGAACACCTCATGCCCATACGGCAGAAATTAACTCACAAGTGCAAAAAATGATCAAAAATGGTATAATAGAACCATCCACGTCTCCATATAACAGTCCAGTATTGCTAGTGCCTAAAAAGTCTCAAACAGGAGATAAGGCATGGAGACTATGTATAGATTTTAGGCAATTAAATAAGAAAATTACACCCGATAAATTTCCGTTACCAAGAATTGACTCTATATTAGATCAACTAGGTAGGGCCAAATGGTTTTCTGTGCTAGATTTAATTTCGGGGTTTCATCAAATTCCTTTGGACGAGGATTCGAGAGATCTTACGTCATTTAGTACTGAATATGGGTCATACAGGTTTACCAGATTACCTTTTGGATTGAATATAAGTCCAAACAGTTTTCAAAGTATGATGACAATGGCATTTACTGGGTTAACGCCAGAAAAAGCTTTTCTGTACATGGATGTTATAGGATGCTCATATAAGACATACATATGGTTCATTATTAGCTAAATAAACAATTTTAATGCAATACATGTTGAATTTTGTTTGCAATCTAATGTCTTTTCAAATATAATGTATAATACTTTCAATTAATGAAGTCATCTACAATTTTTTTTCAATTGAAACCCCTGTATTAATATTTGATTATAAGTTTGTATTAAATTTAAAAAATGAAAAATTGTTTTATTTGTGAACCCAACTGAATAAATAATATCATTTACAAAAAATATAACTATGTTTTGCACATCAATTTTGAGATTAATTTCATTTTTTTGGACTTAACTTGGAATGTAATTTGTTACACATGCTAATGAAATATCTACCTATATATTTTAGTAATTGGTTCTTTTGTAATGTGAAACTTAACAATGTTGTTGATTAAATAATAGTTTCTTATATCTAACTGTTGTGTTTGAATAAAGCAAATGAATTAAAGTTGAAGTAGAACAGCATTTAATATATTTATATATTTGACAAATCACACAAAATTATTGCCATACATTCTTGTTTATAGCAACAACCAAATATATAAGACTTAGTTAATTGGTAGTGGTGAAGTGTATATTCTAATATTAACACTGTTATACACTTTAACTTTCGGCCGTTGTTAAGAGAACACTGGAAAAAATGGCAAATCTAAATATACGAAATTGGTCACACTATTAATTTGAATTAAACACATAGTTAACAAATGACTGGATTCGACGGTTCTACTCCAAAAGATCCTGATGTGTAAGCAGATAGATGTAGGAATAAGCTACAAAACCAGTTCATATTTTCTTGCTTCCAATACAAACTTGACCCTTTTTAACGACATTACTACAGTCATGAAATTTGAAAATATAGACATTTAAAAAAGATGGTAGTTTTAATTTTGGTCCAATACATATTTTTTTATCAATAATTAGGGTTAAATTTTTGGCAAGTTTGACTTTGTTTACATATCTTTTGACAGTTGACACTTATAGTATCGATATTTGGTCATCGATACAAAATATCGATTGTTATTACAAGAATACAACTACAGCGACATGGACACGCCCACCCAGGGCTCTTGTTTGGTTCTGTTAACTGTAGGTATCACATAAAATGTAACTTCTGTCATTCTGACGATGATATGTCAATATCGAAATAATTATCAATATCCTTTCATAATTTTTTCATTAAATAGTGGAATTAATTTATAACATTAATATGAGTAGATTCCACAAAGTAAGGGTCCAAACAGTAAATTCAATTATTAAAATGGATAAAATTTTGGAGAAACTAAACACCATGGATGAAAGAAACATTAGAATGGAAGAAAAAATAGATGGATTACAAAAATAATTAACCGCCCTATTGGAAGAAAACAAGAATATAAAGATCTTGAAAAACAGCTAGACAAACAAGATAAAAGGATAGAAGTTTTAGAAAGAGAACTCAGGGGTAAAAATTTAATTATCTTTGGAATCAGTGAAGTAAGGGATGAAAATACCGAAACCTAAAAAATAAAAGTACATGAGGTAGGTAATTAACCAACTAGGGGTTCAGCTGAAATTCGAACAAGATATCACGGATATCAGGAGATTAGGAAAGAAAAGGGAAAATTCAACTAGATCAACATTGCTAGGAATGGCACATAAAAGTGAGAAATTTGAAATGTTAAATTGGCACGAAATTTAAAAAATGTGAAGATTATCTAAAAGAAATTCAATATCAGAGAACACAACTTTTGGAACAGATGAAAATAGCTAGGAGGCAAGGCTCCAAAGCTTTTGTTAAATACAATAAACTTTTAGTGAATGGAAAGGAATATGATCTTAAGGATATGGAAGGTTGGAAGCAGCAGATAAGTACGCAAACACAAACAGAATGTAGAAAAATAGGGGGAAGAACAGTAAGCGATAGATCACCAACGGAAGAACATTTTTCAAAAAACCTGAAACTTAAATACAAGAAAATAATTTGAAAATAGCCACAATTAATAGAAAATCACACATTAAGAACGAAAAAAAAATTAAAATAAATGCACTCAAAACACTAAATACAAATGGTAGAGGGGAAAAAATAAATTCAAATGATGGGGAAAAAACAACAACCACTCCAGCTAAGTATGTGCTCACAAGCAACCAACGCAGTGTTAGAATGGTACTTTGGAATATGCAGGGATTTAAATATCTTAACAATTTTCTTGTTCAAGAATCGCATGTGCAATATGATTTCTTACGTGTATGTGAAACGTGGTGGCTACTGATAGGTAGGACGTGCAAAGGGAGGTCTAGCCATATTCTACAAAAACAGTTACAGCCTAGGACTCCTAGATACTTCTCCTTGGTGGCTTATATATCAGTTTGCAATGTCTTCTCTTCAGTTCATTGTTTGCCTTGAGTACATTTCACCGAGAAGTAACTACAGTGAATATTAAAAACTTTTAGAATTTCACTTGATGTGATACTGGAAAAATATCCAAACTGTATAACTTTTATAATTGGAGACTTTAATGGTCGAATCGCAAGACTTAGCGAGATCCCTGAAGAGACTGTAACACTCAGTTTTTTACATGTTAACTCACGACAAAATAAGTAACGGTCAAGGTCGCTATATTCTTGAATTTATGTCTATTATTCATTAATAAAGGGTCATGTTAATACTGACAGACCTGAAAATTTTACTTTTTGTAATGCCTTGGGGCAAAGTGTTATTGATCTATGTTTCTGTTGAATTGATAAACTTGAATTTGTTGACAAATTTAGTGTACTAGACTCCGTTTCACATAAGAAGAAGCCACTTGAAGTTTGCCAACTCTGTTGCGCAGGAATCAAAATCGGTCTTGTCGTCTCGTAACGACCGTTTCATGCCATTGGTATAACAAACGATGTTTCATGCCGATGACATTTTATTAGTGACATTTGAGGTTGTGTTTGAAGCAATCATTTACTGTCGAATATTTTTGATTTTTGAATATTTTAAGACGTTTAGCTAGTTTATCTGCGAGTGTTGTGTGTTTTATTTAATCTAAAACCATTCCTCCTAAAAAACTTGTTGGTGTTAGAGGAAAAATTATCCACAGTCAAGATTCTTAAAAACGTTGCAACTTTTATGGAGTCCGAATCCGAACATGGAATTCAAATTCCTTTAAGAAATAATCGGAAAGTCAAATAAAAAAGTATAATAATCTAATATATTACTCCTGGCATTCGGATTGTTATAAAATATATGGAAACGTATACATTAATTCAAAAATAAATGAATCCCTTAGATCTCCTCAAAGAAATAGATTTAGGAAAAAAGGTACTGGAAGCACTAAAGTTTGGAGAATTGCAGAGGATTCGAGATATCATTTATAAGTTTTACATCCTGAAGAAAAGAGCTCCTACTTTAACATGTAAGTTTGATTAAAGTATAATAAAGGTAAGTACTAAAATTAATTACAAGAAACTTTTGTCAGTTTACTTTTAGTATGAGTTTTTACGCTAGAATTACTTTTAATAATATAATAATGATAATGTTTATTTACGAAATATAAAAAAGTACAGAGTATAGTTAAAAAAAATGTAAACAAACAAACGAAATCACTGAAGTTGTACGGGGCTGGACGCTTCTTACAGCTTGTACATGATGTGCACATAAATGGTTAATTTTACTGGACATCATCAGGTTGTTTTAGGACTTCATCGGGTTTTTTAGGACTTCGTCGGGTTTTTAAGTACATCATCGATTTTTTTGGAAATTATCAGATAAGTGAATCATTTTTTTATGTATAAATATTAAATATAGAGAATAATAGTTTGTATGCTGTGAGTATTGAATTTCTACTGGTTATTTATAATTTTCTTTAACATATCTCTATTTAGAATTATTATCCAATTTTTAATTTAAAATGTTCAATATTTTTAAAAAATTTTAACTCTATAGGAACTTGATTATAAAGTTTGGGACCCAAGTAGTCAAAACAACGCTGTCCTATAGTTTTTTCTCCACGATCATCACAGAATTTGCCAATTCTGAAATCAAATTTGATTACAGAATGCTGGAATTCTCTCTCTTGAGATTGAAGAAATATTCTGCAACACCTCTGCCCCCATGCAATTTAATAGTATATTACATACCTAGCGGGGAAGTAGATCATTACAGCCCAGGCTTTGTTTGTTTGTCGCTAAAAGCCGTGGCTGGAATGATCCTTCCCGCGTGGTATGTATACTATTTTATTCATAATCGCTTAGTTACAAGCTTTTAAAAACATTAATTTTAAGAAAATTTGTTATCATATATCAATGTTTTTTTCGACAAAGAACGTCATGAAACGGTTGCTAGGCAACATTACTAAGTACCTATAGTTTGACATCTATCATAAACGTACCAATATCAAATAAAGTTGCCAAACTAAACATAATGTCTGAATTGGAATTTACCTTACATGGACTGACATTGACGGTTAACAGCAATGAGAACTCGAATGTTACAATTAATATATACAATAATTCAAATTAGTTTTGGTTCTTAATAATTTCGTTTGTTATAATTTAATAAAATAAATATCAGTTGTTTGTATTAACTTATTTTTTTTTAAACCAGCTTAACATACATACTTCAGAAAAGTGACACATGCTTCTAGCCGGAAAAGTACTTTTCCGGCTAAGGCGTGGAAGTGAAAGTAAGTAATGAGTCACTTCCCTACCGTTTTAAAGGTAAGAAATGTCTATATTACTGACCGATTGTGAATAAATGTATTTACATTCTCTCTCATGTGATAGAATAATATTCTCACACTGGTTAGCAATAATAACATTAGCCTTGACCGTTGATTGAGTATTCATTCAACGCCCTGACGCAGTTGATTGTCATCGTAGTGGCAGAACTTGAGTAAGTGTCAAAATTATTGCTGTCACATTGAGTGTTTACCTAATATAATTGTGATTGAGTTCTGTAATATAAATTATCTTTTGTTCATTTTCATTTAAAATCTTTGATCGTGGAGAAAGTATGGTCTGCTACTCGGTTAAAATGAAAATTCGTGATGCTCGTGTTTCCTCACGCTCACCTTCGGCTCGCGCTCGGAACTTTCCACACGCATCGAATTTTCATTCTAACCTTGTTACAGAATATACTATTCTCGTCTAGGGAGGATATATACATTTTTCTTATAACAAGTATCATGAAGGTGTTCTGGACAAATCAGGTTATTTTTATTTTTCTAAAAGTACATCATTTTCATACAATAAATTTGTGTAGCATCCATAAAACCACTTAGATCATAAATATCATGACTAGAAAAAGTGATATTTTTTCGAAAAATTATTCTCATTATCCATTTCTGAATAACATTTAATTTTTGTAGGTGGCAGTTATTTACTCCCCACATGCAAGAATTCCGTAGCTAATTTGGGATTGCACTAGTGAGTAGTACATAATTTTCAAGTTATGAATATCTAAGAATTCTCTCAAGTATCTAAATTTAGACAGAAGACCCCGTAATTTTAAAACTACATTTTTAATATGCAGCTCCCATTAACACCTTAATATTATACTTATACTAAATGCTTTCTGTTTCAGGTATTTTCATATTATTATGAAGTTCGAGTGAACCAAGTCCAGAGGTGTAGGATGCAAATGGCATATATTTTGTTTTATCGATATTTAGTGTAAGTTTGTTGTATTTGAGCCATTCTGTTACAGTTTGGAAATCATTTCCAGTTGTATCCTTGAGCGCTTTCCACGTTTCAGTAAAACTTATTATTTTGCCTTTAGAATTTAGATGTAGTAAGCTGTTAATGTACACTGTAATAGTACTGGTCCTAGTACAGTACCTTGAGGTACACCAAAAGTAACAGTTTTTGCTTCGCTAATTACATCAGCAACCTGTACATATTGTAGTCTGTCACTTAAAAAACTTCTGATAAAATCATATGCAACACCTTTTATTCCATAAAAATGTAACTTTTTTAGCAAAAGTTTATGATCCACTGTGTCAAAGGCTTTAGAGAGGTCAACAAAGACACCTAATGAAGGTTCTCGTTTATCTAATGCATTGTAGACATTTTTCACCAGAGACATAATAGCGTCCTCTGTGGTTTTTCCCTTTCTAAAGCCATACAGGCTAGTAGAAATTATATTATATTTTTCTAAAAAATTCACTAAGCGATTTTTTTATGTTTTTCCCAGAATTTTACCAATAGATGATGTTAATGTTATAGGTCTATAATTAGTAGTTAATTTCTTATCTCCACTTTTATATATTGGTTTAATTAAGCCTATTTTTAGTGATATTGGGAAAGCACCAACACTTAAACATTTATTTATTAAAAAAGTTAATGGCGCTACAATTTCATTGGATATTTCTTCAAGTGTTTCTGATCTTATTTCATCTATTCCAGGTGATTTTTTGTTTTCAACGATTTTATAATGTTTTTAACTTCCTCCTCATTTGTTGAGAAAATGTACATGGTTTTATCAAGATTTTGAATATTGTCATTATAATTAGGTGCAGGGTTGATTTTGTCTGCATATTTTTTTCCTATACTAGCAAAAAATTCATTCAACTCATTAGCTATATCTTCTTTATTTTCTATTACCATATCATTTTTCTGAATTTTTTGAATTTCTTTATTTGGACGTAATGGACTACATATTTTATTTACACATCTCCAAAGAATTGAAGATGAATTTCCATTTTTAGCAATTATATCATTAATGTAAGATTTTTTACATGTAACATATTTTTTTCATTGATTGATTTTAGTAAAGCCATTGTAATCCACGGTTTTTCATGTTTTAATTCCCTTTTAGAAATCTTCACAAAATTTGTGTTTGCGTTTATAGCTGTGTTTGATATATTGATAAATTCACCAGTCATTAAATCAATATCTCGTGAATTGTATACATTTTGCCAAGTTTGGTTTTGCAACTTTATTTTTAACTTGCTGTAGTCAATATATTTTAAATTTCCACATGATATACTTTTTTATCAGTACCTAATTATTAACTAACATTCAAAATCCCATCAATGTGTTTATCTACAGATAGGATTAAAATATATTTCTCATTCGGTTGACTATTATATACTACAGGTTTGGTTAAGTTTTTAGATGTGAAAGTTTTAAGGATTTTTATTTCATTACCGTGCTTTTCAAAAAGTATAACAATACATTCTAAATGTTAGTTGCTAGTTAATAAAAGAATATCATGTCAATCATGTGGACATTTCTAATATGATGGTTCACTCCCTATATCAATTTAAAAATCAGTAATTTGAGCCAAATCCTGTGACATATTAATATTTATATTTTTAATATGTTATAATTATTATGATGTTAACGAGCCGCCTATGGCCTGATTATAAAAAGTAACATTGGACTTGACTGAAATTAAAAATAAAGTTTAGTTCTCGATCACATGGCAAGTGTTTGATTTCACACATAAAATATATGATATGGCGCAGTCAGAAAGAAAAAAAAGTGAAATAGATTAAAAAAGTTATTTAAAAAAGAAAAAGTTGAAACGTAAGTGCAACAGTGCTACAAATAAAATATTAAAAACATGGGAGACTACAGAGGAATTACACCTATGAATTTTACTGGCAATTTGTCAGAAAACTGGAGGTTATGGCGCCAGAAATTTGAAAACTACCTTATAGCTTCGGAAGTCAGTAAAAAGGACGCAAAAGTACAAATTGCTCAATTACTTCACTACATAGGCGAAGAAGGTATGTCCATTTATAATACTTTTACCTTTATAAATGATGATGAAAGAAATAAATTATCAACAGTTATAGATCAGTTTGAGGCTCACTTTATGCCAAAAAAGAATTTGTCGTATGAAAGATTTATATTTTTTAGTAGAAAACAATTAGAAGGTGAAACAATAGAACAGTTTGCCACTGATCTTAGAAATAAAGCAAAATCTTGTGAATTTGGTGACTTGAAAAATAGTCTTATAAAAGATATTTTGACGTGTGGGCTGCAAAGTCAAAATCTGAGAGAAAGATTACTGCAGGATGATGAAAAAACCTTAGATGAAGCTGTTCAGTTGTGCTTATCAGTAGAAAGTTCCAGAGAGCAGTCAACTATAATTTCAAAGGCAGGCGCTAGTGTCCAAATAAATGCCCTTCAAAGAGGTCAAAACTGTTCACACTCACAAAAAGTGCAAAAAGGTAATACATTTTACTCCAATTCTCCGAGAAAAGGAATAGCAAATCAGCAGGGTCATGCGCAGTCACAAGCACAGTGGTCAAGCAAAAATCCAAGAACTGGTTGGAGCTACTCCAATTCAAAATTTACCAATCAAACAAAGTTTCAAGGTCAAGATTGTTGCTACAGGTGTGGTGGAAGTAAACACGGAAAGTATCGTTGCCCGGCATATCGGAAAAAATGTGAAATGTGCGGTTTTTATAATCATTTTTCGAAAATGTGTAATAAAAGAAAAGTAAATGAGGTTAATGTGAAAGAAAATCAAGATGAAAGTGATGATGATTGTGTTTATGTGTACAGTATCGATCATATATCCTCAAAAAATAATTCTTGGTATGTTTATCTAATACTAAATAATAAGGAAACTGTATGTTTTAAATTGGACACAGGAGCCCAGGCTAATCTCATTTCCATAAATAAATTGAAAAATTTAAAACCAAATAATTTAATTATTCAAACAGAAACAAAACTAAAGTCATATACTAATAATGTTCTTCCTGTTATTGGTAAGTGTTTTTTGCAATGTAAATATAAAAATGTTACTGCAATAGTAGAATTTTTTGTAGTAAATTGGAATTTAGAGTGTATACTTGGTTTAGAGGCTTGTCAAAAGTTAAATTTAATAAAACGTATTGATGCAATTGAAAGTTTTGATGTAAAACAAATTGATGTAACTGAAGAACCATTTATAAAAAATTGTAGCGCTATAATAAAGGAATATCATGATAGGTTTTCGGGTATAGGATGTTTAAATGTAGAATACAAAATAGAATTGAATGAAAATGTTCAGCCAGTAGTTCACCCCACTCGCAAAATACCTATTCCATTGAAAGAAGATTTTAAAAATACTTTGGATGAATTGGAAAAACAAAAAATAATTAAAAAAGTAAACGAGCCAACAGATTGGGTTAACTCATTAGTAATTTTACGAAAAAATGATGGATCACTTCGCATTTGCTTGGACCCACGTGATTTAAATTTAGCTATAAAACGAGAATATTTTCAAATACCAACCCTTGATCAAATCATATCAAAATTGACAGGTGCTAAATATTTCAGTAAGTTGGATGCCACTAGCGGGTTTTGGCAAATAAAACTCGATGATTCTAGTGCCAAATTATGCACTTTTGGAACACCATATGGGCGCTATAGCTTTTTAAGAATGCCCTTTGGGATAAAATCGGCTCCTGAAGTATTTCATAAATATTTTAAAAAAGTATTCGACATAGAAGGAGTTGATTTATATATAGATGATCTTATTATTTGGGGTAAAACATTAGCTGAACATAATGCTCGTTTAAAAAAAGTTTTTGAAAAAGCCAGATTAAATAACATAACTTTTAATAAAAAGAAATGTAAATTTTTAATGACAGAGATATCTTTTATGGGTCACAAAATAACATCAGAAGGTTATTATCCAGGGCTAGACAAAGTAGAAGCAATAAGAAATATGCCTATACCTACAAATAAAAAAGATGTACAGAGGTTTCTTGGGATGATTACTTATGTGGGTCGTTTTATACCAAATTTATCAAATTTAAATTCGCCATTAAGAGAGCTCATAAAAAAGAATAATATGTTTGTTTGGACTGACCAGCATACTGAATCATTTCAAAATTTAAAAAGAAAATTAACTGAAGCTCCTGTTTTGCAATATTACGATGTGAATAAACCAGCTGTTATTTCTGTAGATGCATCGAAAAATGGAATCGGTGCTTGTTTACTGCAAAATGGGTTACCTTGTGCCTATGCTTCACAAGCTTTGACTGAAACTCAGAAAAGGTGGGCACAAATTGAAAAAGAATTAGCAGCTATTTTGTTTGGATGTCAAAAATTTTATGAATTTGTATATGGGCGCACCTTTTCAGTAGAAACTGATCACCGACCGTTATTAGGAGATTTTAAAAAACCATTATTTGAATGTCCTGCGAGATTACAGCGTATGGTACTTCAATTACAAAAATTTGACTTTAGATTAATCTATAAGCCAGGAAAAGAGTTATTTTTATCCGATGCTTTATCTAGAGCGTACATTGAAAATAATGAAAATTCAATATCACTCGATGATAATAGAGAAGTATGTGTTATAGAAAATAATTGTAAATTCAGTGATAAAAAATTTTGTGAATTTGTAAAACTTTCGAGTGAAGATCCTGAAATGTTTTTATTGAAAAAATTTATAAGAAATGGTTGGCCCAATAAAGGAATTAAAAAAGTGCCAGATTTAATCAAAGATTATTACAGGTTTAGAAATGAGATTGTTGAAAGCAATGGTCTTTTGTTTAAAGGAAATCAAATAATTGTACCCAGAGATTTGAGGTCACAGATAATAGAAAAAATACACTTTGGTCATTTTGGAATAATAAAATGTAAAAATAGAGCTAAACAATCTTTTTTCTGGCCTGGAATGAATACAGAAATTGAAAAAACTGTATTAAAATGTAAGATTTGTCTTAAATATAGAGTAAATAATCAGAGAGAGGAATTAAAGCAGCATGAAATACCTGAAATTCCATGGTATAAATTAGGTGTAGATATATTGTATTTAGGTTGTCAGATGTTTTTGCTAGTAGTAGATTATTATACAAAATGGGTTGAGCTGATAAAATTAGAAGAAAATGCACATTCCAATACTGTTATAAGTATTCTGAGAACATTATTTAGTAGGTTTGGCATCCCAGCCGTATTAATTTCTGATGGGGGACCTCAATTTTCTTCTGTGCTTTTTAATGATTTTTCGAAAAAATGGGATTTTCAACACATAGTTACTAGTTCACATTATCCACAGTCCAACGGTATGGTGGAGAGAACGAAACAAACTATTAAAAAACTGCTTAGAAAAGCCATTGAAGAGGGAAATGACATTGAGTTAGTTTTGCTTATGTATAGAAATACACCCATGGAATGTGGATTTTCGCCGGCTCAGCTCATGCTGTCCAAAAATTTAAGGGATATACTGCCTACAACTGAAGAGGCACTTAAACCTCAAAATATTAATTTTAATAATTACAACAAAAATTTATCCTCAAAAAGAGAATCGCAGAAATTTTATTATAACCGATGTTATAAAAACTTAGAACCTTTAGGAATAAATAATAAAGTACGATATCAAAATAATTCAGGTTCTAAGTGGGAGTTTGGCAAAATAATTAATAAACCTCGAGAACGTTCATATATAATAGAAAAACAAAACGGAAATCAAATAACAAGAAATCGTAGGTTTATTGAAGGTTTGTCAGACCCCGAGACGGAATCAAAAATAGAATTGGAAAGGGAGGAAATAGATGATGACTATGATTTGAGTTCTTTATTTGAGCCAGAGGTCTATAATGTGCCACCAACAACATCTTCAGGTAGAGTAGTGAAAAAACCAGAAAGATTTGGTTATACTTAAACTATTTTTTTTTCATTGATTAGAATTAACAATGTTTAGATTTAGAAATTTAGTATTATAATCTTTTTGTTTTATTTTTTAAAATTGAAATAGAAGTTTTTCTTTTTTTTTTATTATAAAAAGGGAGATGTGACATATTAATATTTATATTTTTAATATGTTATAATTATTATGATGTTAACGAGCCGCCTATGGCCTGATTATAAAAAGTAACATTGGACTTGACTGAAATTAAAAATAAAGTTTAGTTCTCGATCACATGGCAAGTGTTTGATTTCACACATAAAATATATGATAAATCCCAACAAGTAAAACCTGTTTGCCCAAAAACTAGATGTGAAGGAACAAAAGTGGAGTTCATTTTATATTTAGGGTGAAATAATGAACCGTCTTTATTAATTTAGAGAACAGTGTTCGTGTTGCCACTATCCTGCAGTTTCATGTTAGAACTGTTTTATGAAAGTAGGCGAAATAATGAATCGTTTTTATTAATTTAGAGACCAGTGTTCGTGCTGACACTATCCAGCAGTTTCATGTTAGACCTTTTTTATGAAAGTAGGCGAAATAATGAACCGTCTTTATTAATTTAGAGACTAGTGTTTGTGCTGCCACTACCCAGCGGTTTACTGTTAGAACCCTTTTATGAAAATAGGCGAAATAAAGAACTGTCTTTATTAATTTAGAGACTACTGTTCGTGCTGCTATTTAATTCATTTACTTGAGTGGATTGGGCTACTTGGGGAAACCACTATAAAAAAAAGCAAGCTGCTAACTCTACCTCTTGGGTGGTGTGGAAATGGGTGTATTTAAATTTACTAATATTTTTTCATTTAGATAGCATATTACTTCATATTTATTTAAATATAAGTATCTATTCGAGTTTCAGCACTTCAATGATATTTGCCACTGTACGAAGCAATGGCATAGTATAATGCAGTATAGTTATTGGAGTCAACCATATAACCAAGATGTCACCACTATTTTTCATAAATAAAATGTTTTTCAAGTTCCTATTTTGTGTTTTTTTACCTTTTTTAATAATATAAGAACGTAATTGAGTTAATTGAAAGTGTAAATATTTCAACGATACCAAGTATTTGCATATACCAGTGTCTATTGTATGTAAAAATATCTCGAAAAGCTTCAAAGAATTCCCAAATATGTTTTATTTAAACTATACATATATGATAAATACATTTTTAATATTCTAATTTTGTGTTAACCTACAAAATGTGAAAACGTTACGCTACTGTTTTACAATTTTACAATATGGCGCTGGTTTTGACAACAAGTTCGCGCATACGACTGCAACTTCAAGTGGGTTCTCCTTACTTACTTACATTCACTAGCTTAAACTGGGCGGCGATTGTAAATTGCAGCGGCGGTCAGAGTTTCTATAATCCTTACATGTAAATTGCAGCGCATGGTCATGTATGGGTTCGTAGTAACTATGTAAATTGCAGCGCACGGCCAACAAAGAGTGTTAATCTTACCTGTAAATTGCAGCGGCAAAATTTATGAAAACCTACTGAGTTAAACTTGAAACAAACCGTAGATTATTTATACTGCATTACTTATCTATACTAAAGAAAAGAGAAATACTTTTTAATATTTATTAATTGATGACCAAATACACATTACACATACATACGAGTATAATAAAATCAAAAACACTATTTACACTAAATGTACATATTATGTGCTCAAACATTTCCAAAATAATGACATACTTGTTTTACAAATTGCAATCTCGTTATACTTTTTGTTTTATAATACAGATTTAATTTTATATCTAAGAAATTAAATTTATTCCGGGTTCGAGTATTTGGAAGCTTAACAGTATCAATGCTATTTATTTTAATATAAGTATCTATTTGAAATTGTGACAATGTTTCCAGAAATATGTAAAATGATGGGTGATTACTATAAAAATTATCATTAAAATGAGCGTGAAAGGATTCACATGCATTGGTTGTCCAACACATACTAGGTGAAGCAGATGCCCAAATTTCAGGAGGAAAAAGGGCACTTTCTGACACATACACATTTACTAAATAGTCGACATATTGGGTAACCCTACTGTCTGGTGGTTGTATTTCTTCCAAGTCAAAAACAAGGCAATCTCCTACTTCGGCGGGTGTGCTGAAGACCAAAATTATATTTTAAAAACTTTCCTATCTCGGAATCTTTATCTTTGTACTCTTTTGCCAAACCTAGTTCTTGAATCTTGCGCCACCATGATTGGCTTAAGTGAAAACGACATCCAATTATTTTTATATCGGGCCATATGCTATTTACGGCTGAGTGGATAGCTTGTTCAAAATCAATAGCTATTTTGCTTGGCTTAAAAACTAAGTCATTTTTTGCACATATATCTACAATAACTTTTAAACATTTTTTGTAGGAGTCGCATGTTTTATCTTTAACTAAACAAAACAACAAAGGTAAATAGTGGCCATTTTTGTAGCCATGAATTGTAAACAGTTGCTTAAAATAGCGAGTACAGTATGAAAATGTTCCATCGGCGTGAATAATGTCACAGAAGTTGCATAAAAACTTTAAATTGGTTACACACGAAAATATTATAATGTTGTCACTGCTGTTGTTTAATAACACAAAGTTTTCACCACAATTTGTGTTCCAAATGTTTGACTCCAAAGCAGAATGGGTGTCCATAATAGATTTCGGTAGCGGTGGATATTCTCGGCGTCGGGCATTGTAAATATTCCTTTTGATACAATTCACATCAGAAACGGCAAGATGAACATCCGAAATGTTTTTTAAAATGCCACGGCATATTTTTGCTGGCTTTACAGAAATATCTTCTGTCGCTTTACGTTTACAAGAAACACTCACAATATGCTTTTGAATTTTCTTCTCGTCACTCTGATGGTTATGTTCCAATTTCTTCCTTGAAATTATCCGTTCGGGTCCATCTTCAATGCTGTAGATCTTGGCGGTGCACTTCCTTGTGGTACAACACCACTTGACTTCTCCAGATTTCAACGTTTCTTTTTTAAAGAACTTATAGTTACTTAATAGTAACAACACGTTTCCACGTTCACTAACAATTTCTGTTACTTCGCTCATGTTAGATAGCCAAAACTAATGATAAAATATAAAATCTACTTATTTATATATAGGTAAAGGGGTGGACAAGCCCATAACGGGGGCGGCACCGAGTTGCGCCACCAATTAGATAGGTTTTTAATCTATAACAACTCCAGGAATAGATAAGCTGTAACACCTGTTTAGCGAAATTCTTAAAAGAATTTAATCGCTGCAATTTACAAGTCCGATTAAAATCTCAAATTTGACCATCCCTGAAATTTACAGATTCTATTATCAACTCTTATCAGGTATACGGATTAAGGATTACCAAGCACTGCAATTTACATCTGCCCAAACTGGGACATTACTAAAGCCATGGATTTCAATATGTCAATTCAGCACTTGACGAATGTAGGTGTTTGTGGAGATGTAAATATTTTATACAGGGTGATCAACTTTGGTGACAAAGTCCGTTATATCTGTTATTATAGGGAAAAAAAGTTATTTACAAAAATACGAGGCAGGTATAAGCTTCACATTTTAAAATTACTTAAAAGTATACAGGGTCTTCCATAAAACTGTACCGCATCAAATATATGTTTTTTTTAAAATCCACTTCACTTTCTCGTTACCAGAATACAACGTTGTTATGTGTTATACAGCGTATTTAAAAAGTTATAACCAAATTTCTATGAAAACCGTAACAAGTTTAATGTCTTGTACAATAGAAAAGGGGTACAAGAGCAATGATGTGTTGAGGCTATAGTTTTTAAATGATTGTCAAACTTCATAAAAATGTTTGATTTTGCTAATACTCTTTAAAGTTAGTACAGGGTACGTCAAAACACTAATTCATTATTTTCTCATTTTTTTTAAATGCATCACCCTGTATTTTATATCACCTTTTCGAACACCTTCTACAATAATAATAATTTTTTTATCTAATGTTTTTTCAATTGTTTTTTTTGTGTGTTGCTTTAAGATAATTGGAAATAGTATAGTAGGGCATCGGCCCAGCTTTGTAGTGGAACGCTTCTGATGCGATAATTACAACCAAGCAAGGTCGAGCAAGGTTAGTACTTGAATGGGTGACCACTGGGGAAACACCGTCGTAGAGCCCGTACAGCCTGCAGCGAAACACTTAGATTACTAGGGTCAGCAGCATATCACAGCTCGCAGGCATTATACCAATGAGCACGAGGTATAATGTAGATATGCCGTCTTTCGGATGAGACGTAAAACCGAGGTCCCGAGTCCATGGATGATGTTGGGCTCGATAATGATCCCTACCACTGGTTGGAACCCTAGTGGATTCGGCAAAATTTCCGGTTAGAGGTAGAGTGCTCCCGGCGTCAGTGATTAGCCTGAGTTGCAGAAATAGACCGACGTTAAATAACCGAATAATAAAAAAAAACAAAAAAAAAGAATAATTGGAAATAGTAAAGTAAATAAAAATAATAAATTCAATTCACGAAATTTCCTCTTTTCCAATACAATTAAACATATCTCCAAAACTATTAAGTTTAGGTATAGGAAATACTTCGGATAAATTAAACATTGAGTTTATGATGGTGAAAAACAGAGCAAATAATGAATTCGTGTTTTGACGTACCCTGTATTAAATTTAAAGAGTATTAGCAAAATCAATCATTTTTTGAAGTTTGGCAATTAAAAACTATGGCTACAACACATCATTGCTCTTCTACCCCTTTTCTATTATACAAGACGTTGAACTTGCTACGATTTTCATTGAAATTTGGTTATAACTTTTTAGATACCTTGTATAAAACATAACAACGTTGTATTCTTGTAACAAGGAAGTGAAGTGGTTTTTAAATTTAAAATAAAAGACAGGGTAAAAAAACATATGTTTGATGCGCTACAGAATCTGTATACTTTTAACTTTTTTTAAAATGTGAAGTTTATAGCTGCCTCCTATTTTTGTAAATAGGACTTTGTCACAAAAGTTGATCACCCTGTATAATAATCTTTGTTCAAGTATTTGGGACGTAGCTAAAAATTTAGGTCTGTTTTCAATTAAAAAATTAGTAACACAAAATTATATCTTTTTAACTTTTGGTTCGATGTTGAATGAAGAAAGCTAGACTCAAGTAAAAATTATATTAAAAGTGTACAAAAAGCATGGGTTTTCAGAATCATACAAAACAAATTACATTTCTATAAAAAAAAGAATATAAGCAGCTAATTTTAAAAAATAAACAAGTTTGTGAAAATAATGTTATAGTTGCTTTTTCCAATACTAGAAATCAGTCAGAGTTTTGGAAAACATTAAACTTATTTAGACGCAAAAATAAATTTTGTCCGATATCAATTGCTGAATGGGAGTCATTTTACGACCACTAAGGTTAAATTTGATATCAGTTTCTTTAGGCAGACCTTCGAGAGAAACTACTACAATAGCTAAGCACATTTGTAGTAACGAACGGTTAAAATGGGCTATGAACACCTTTTCATCATTCAAGGCACCGGGAGCTGATGGAATTTTCCCAGCATTGCTCCAGCAAGGACAAGACGAAATTCTACCACATTTGGTTAGGATCAGTCGAAGCAGCTTAGAACTGGGTTATATACCAGAAGCATGGAGAAGGGCAATAGTAACCTTCATTCCAAAAGCTGGAAAAAGGGACACAACAAACCCCAAATCCTTCAGACCAATTAGCCTAACATCGTTTGTGCTCAAAACGATGGAAAAATCTATTGACAATTACATTAGAACATAAATCCTAGAGACAACCTCTCCACCCGCATCAGCATGCTTACCGGGCAGGCAGATCTACGGAGACTGCACTGGTACAACTGACGGAGGATATCCGAGGTGCTCTAGACAACCAAGAAGCCGTAGTATGCGCCTTTCTGGATATAGAAGGAGCTTTTGACAATACTCCTCATCAGGCTGTCAAAAGAGCACTAAATAGAAGAGGTGTAGATAGCACAACATCCAAATGGATGTTTGAACTGCTCACCACTAGAGTAGCAGAGACGAGGACCAGCAAAGACATTGCCTCCATCTGTACAACCAGAGGATGTCCACAGGGAGGAGTAGCATCCCCATTAATGTGGAGCCTGACGGTTGACGAACTCCTGTGTGGTTTGACTGACCTCGGAATATCCTGCCAAGGATATGCTGATGATATTGTCATAACAGCCAGGGGAAAATTCGAAAATACCCTTTGTGACATCGTACAAAAGGGTTTGTACTATACAAATAGTTGGTGTAGGCAAGTGGGACTTAACATCAACCTCACCAAAACCATATTAATAGCCTTCACTAAGAAAAGAAAGCTCAACCTCAAAACCATTAAACTTGATGGGAGCGAGGTTGAATGGAGACAAGAAGTCAACTATCTAGGTTTGACTCTAGACAGTAAACTCCTGTGGAACAAACACGAAAAGGAGATTATATACAAAGCAAAAATGGCTCTAATGGTGTGCAGGAATCTGGCAGGGAGAAATTGGGGGAGCAACCCAAACATCCTGAGCTGGATGTACACTGCCATAGTGAGACCAATTATCACTTATGGAGTCATTGCGTGGAGTAGTAGAACTAGCCTATTGACAACGAGATAAAACCTCTCCAAAATTCAAAGACTAGCCTGTATGTGCATTACAGGAGCAATGAGAACATGCCCAACGGCAGCCATGGAAGCTATTCTCAACCTCACACCATAGTCTAAGAGCCCGTGAACCCCAGACCTTCGTTATTTTATAAAAGCTGAAAGTTTGTCAGCGCATGCTCCCAACACAGGTAAGAACGATGGACCATTTTGAAGTTTGGGTTACAGTGGCTTTGGCAGGTAAACGGTACTAAAGGTGTGTAAAATACCGATCTAATTTCATCAAATAATAAATTGCGATTTTTTGGTATTACCTTCAGAATATTATTAAAAATCACGTTATTCATTGCCAGACACTTAACATCGTGGCAACCCCTTGCCAGACACCCTTAATGTTCATGAAATTATAATTTTACTTTCGTTATAGTATAAAAGCTGATTTTTATATATAATACTTGGGTAATAAGTAAATGATGTTTCCTCATTAGCCAGAAATTTTTGATAGTTTCAACTCCTTGCCAGACAAGCATATAGGGTAGCTGTAGGAGCGAGCGCGAGGCAGTATGTATATGGGTGGGTGCGAGTGAGATGGCGAGTTAAGTCTACCGCGATCCCTCACTGTGCAGTTGTTATTTCTACTGTACATGTAAAGTACATGTTTACATCAGCTAAAATAATATTATATACTATCTCCAAGTATTATTATGAATATTCATTATTATTTAACAATATAAAATATTTCAAATATATACAGAATATAAAGTAAATTCAATATTATTGGTGTATGATACGTAGATTATATGTTTACAATTTGTTTATGTCTATTTTCTGACGAGACATTGAAAAAATGTGAATTAATTTTAAAATTGCCCAATAAACAACCTTAAATATAATGATCTCATTCTTCCACGTGAATATACAGAGGGTGGCTATTACAGTGAATATTACAAATCATTCACAGGGCTAATGAGAAAATATTTTACCTCAGAACCAAAAAATTCTGAAAAGATTGTTGAAACAAGAAAGAAATTCATCGCATTTGGCTGAGTTTATTTTCATAAGTCATTCTAATCACGAATATCTTCTTGAGATTCACAATGTTTGTCTGGCAAGGGGTTGGAACTATCAAAAATGTCTGGCTAATGAGGAAACATCATCTAATTCCCAAGTATTATATATAAAAATCAACTATTACACTATAACGTAAGTAATAATATAATTAATATTATTCTTATCATTATTAACGAATATTAAATTAATAGTATAATATAGCATATATTATAGTTTTAGTTGATGTAAGCATGTATTAAATACTAAACAAGACAAAAGCATCTCACTCGCACCCACCCTTATACATAGGCGCTCGCTCCTACAGCTACCCTACATGCTTGTCTGGCAAGGGGTTGGAACTATCAAAAATGTCTGGCTAATGAGGAAACATCATTTACTTATTACCCAAGTATTATATATAAAAATCAGCTTTTATACTATAACGAGAGTAAAATTATAATTTCATGAACATTAAGGGTGTCTGGCAAGGGGTTGCCACGATGTTAAGTGTCTGGCAATGAATAACGTGATTTTTAATAATATTCTGAAGGTAATACCAAAAAATCGCACTTTATTATTTGATCAAATTAGATCGGTATTTTACACACCTTTAGTACCGTTTACCTGCCAAAGCCACTGTAACCCAAACTTCATAATTTTATAGAATAACGAAGGTCTGGGGTTCACGGGCTCTTGCTCTACCACTACATATGGTGGTGGAAAGTGTTTCAGAAAGAACAAGACTAAGTAGAGAGGGAAACATTAAAAAAAACCACCTCCTTACTTCTTAGAAATCAGAAAACCTGGGACATGCCACAAGATGGTATGATGAAAAAGTATAACTTTTCAAAGAAATTCGTTACGGAATTAAGCAACAAGAAGGAATGGGATCCAAATAACATGACCAGACTTGGAAAGAATGCCATTCAATGGTACACAGAT
Organism: Lochmaea crataegi; assembly: GCA_947563755.1. Taxonomy (NCBI): domain Eukaryota; kingdom Metazoa; phylum Arthropoda; class Insecta; order Coleoptera; family Chrysomelidae; genus Lochmaea; species Lochmaea crataegi. The sequence continues at coordinate 55,814,593 of OX387422.1, read as the reverse complement.
GGCTCAAAAGCAATAGAAGGAACTGGGATAGGAGTGTACGGGCCAGGAACCAAACACTCTGAAAGCTTGGGAAAAAACCCGAGTATCTTTCAAGCGGAAATTCACGCCATAAGAAAGTGTGCCCAGTTCAATATTGATAAAGGATATAGAAGGCAAAGGATTATCATAATGTCGGATAGTCAAACAGCCATTAAAGCACTGAGCTCTTGTGTTATCAGTTCCAAAATGGCGTGGGAATGCATAGGCAAACTAAATGAACTAAGCGAGAACAATATAGTCACCTTACTGTGGATTCCAGGACACACAGGGATAAAAGGAAATGAAATAGCAGATGAACTAGCAAAGAGGGGGACTGGAACACCCTTTTGGGGGCCGGAATCCTTTTGCGGTATCAGCTCCAATGTAATATTGGAAGAAATAGGCAAAGCCGAAGAAAAGAGAAGATCTGACCATTAAAAAGATCTAGTAGGACTTAGGCAATCAAAGATTCTTCTGGGTGATTACAACCTGTTGAGATCAAATGAATTCATAAGTCAAAGTAAAACTGCACTAAGAGTTTTAACAGGCATCCTTACGGGACATTGTCGCCTGAATGGACACCTGAAAAAGCTCAAAATAGTGGAGGAAGAAGATTTTAGATTTTGTGGCATGGAAGAAGAAACCTCCATCCATATACTTGAGAATTGCACAGCAATTCAAAATCCTAGGGCACAACACCTTGGAGACTACTGGATAGAAGAGGGACATTTACCTAAGTTAAAGCCTGCAGATATCCTAAAATTCCTCCGGGAAATAGGACTAAAAGAGCTACTAGTCTCTGAGACTTTCTTCAGGAACTAAGTAGAAGTAAGGGGGCACAATAGATCTTTTAGGTCTCAGTGAATGTCACCCCAATTTACATACATACAATACATACATACATCATCTGACACATTTCTTAACTGTTTGAAGCGGTGTGTATCTTGTAGGGGGTTATGTACTCTTATTTTTAGCGATAACGGCTCCAATTCTGTCGGGGCAAACAATGATCTCAAGTCAATTTATACTATGCTGAATAAGGACCCGACCGTCAGGGATAACATATTGAAAAACCACATTAAATGGTCCTTTATTTGCCCGTATACTCCTTATAAAGGAGGGCTGTAGGAGGCAGCTGTGAAATCAGAGAAATTCCATTTAACTAGCATAATCGGTAACAGTCATTTAACGTATGGAAGTCTGAATAAATTATTGTGTCAAACTGTTCTAAACTCCCAACCTTTAATCCCTTTGTCCAATGATCTCGAGGATTTCACCCCACTCACCCCTTCTCACTTCCTTATTGGAGATCTGTTGACAACTGTACCTCAACTGAATGTAACGGATGTACCAGAGAACCGTTTAAAATTTTTTTTGAGACTGCAGCAAATGCTACAACACTTCTGGAAACGTTGGAGTTCTGAATATTTAACTTCTTTGCAGCAGCGTTAAAAATGGCATCGTTGATAAGAGCATCTAATGTGTGTTCGAAATCCTGTTTCGCAAGCATCGAGTCCGTGGGCATCTTCATGGATTGGGTTGCTCCAATCCCTAGTATCTCAAGACGTCCTGTTAGATCGCCGTGTTTCAAAGATTTAGTCTGTAGGCATTTTCAAGAGCGATAGGTAGGTGAGGTTCAATCGACCTATTTTTGACCCCAGTTAAATGCGATAATTTAAGACCAATCTTTTTGTTACACCCGGTATATTATGAGAATGGTTTTATATACATATAACCTCTGAAATACAGTATATCAAATACATAAATTATACTTACCGAAGCCATTTCCTCTTGTTCTTCTTGATTCCTTATATTTAACTTATTAACAGCTGGACTATCAGGTACTTCCTGACGAGCAGTATCTTCGTTTTGAGTAGCATCTTTTTCCTTATCAGTACTGTCCGAATTGTTTTCTACCTCGCGAGGATTCTCTCTATTTACATTAATTGTACTACTAAATTCGCATTCTATTTTTGGCATGTTGTCTTCATAATCGCTTGGACTAGCACCTGGTACACTAGCAATACAAAGAACAAATCCAGAACATACTCCGAAGCTATTAAGAAGTTCTGCCGGATTATTCGCGTCGATAACGGTGACTAGACTAGCTGACTGAGTTTGAGAATTATTACTTATCACTTGGGTAGTGGTACAAATCCAAACGTAAGAGGAAAGACGTGTTTCCAACAAAGCGCCTTCTTTGCTATTATTCAATTCTTGATCGATTAGTTCCATCTCATTTTGTAGCTTAGGCGAAGGCGGTTTGGGTTCTTCTGTGTAAAAGACGCTACCTCCTACCTAAAATATTAAATCAACTGAACTAGTTTATGTATATAGGTAAAGTGGAATAATACATTTTTGGAATATGCCTCTTTTTTAGGGTACGTAAACATCAGATACATTGTTTTTTTTTAAATCCAACATTCAATGTTGTAAGCCACTTTATATTAAATCCTGTTTCGAAGATTTTAAATTATATTATAGTTATCATTAATAAATACAACATTTGGTGAAAATTCCTCCTCTACTTTTGATATTATATGGCTAATATTATCTTTGAAAAAATTGTATATTTATATTTATATATTATAATTGTACATGTAATAAAACCACCGACATAAATGGTAATCAAATATCTACAGATTTGTGGACGAAAACGGAAAGTGAACTTATAACTGGCTTTGGTTTAATGTGTTAATTAAAAGAACTGGCATGATGATAGTCACAAATAATCACTGATTTGAAATAATTATATAGGGCATAGAGGTAACATATTTTTACATTGTGACTATATTTTTTTAGTAAAAATATAAATAAAAAAATAAAAATTCGCCATTTTAACTAAAACAGATCTGAAGCGTCACATCGCGGCTTTCTGAACATCATTTGACATTTTATATATCTTTCGATCGTATTTGCTGGTTTTGCATCGTTTATGTGATATTTCCTCGTTATAAACTATTGATAATCTCAGTTTGATATTACCAAAAGTACGACAGAGAAACGTTAGCTACGCAACAAAAGGTTGTATCAAGGCAAATAGTCCAAATTTGCCAATAATCAAGTTGTTGACGCTTGGAGTATTTTTTCGTCTAACAATGACTTTTGTTCAGCTGAATTTCGAAATGTTAAAATGTATTGCATATATTCGTATTAATTACATAATCTAGAACCCAAATCATAAGAAAGCCACATATATTAACTGTTTTTTTCATTGGAACGTTAACAAATAGCATGTTTCGAGTTTTTATCGATGTAGTCAAATTATTTATCATAGTAAACTTTTAACTAGCAAACTGTCAAGTGTTTACGAAAGTGTGATGTCATAGACATACGCCATTACTATTCTAGCGACTAGCGTAAATTTCTCCTTTAAAAACAATTATTTTGGATAAAGTATATGCGTGAAAACATCGTGGAGCAGTTTTTCAGACTCGGTCATCATGTCTATCGCAAGGCATCGCTGTAATTGATCAGCTGGGTATCAACTGCGCATGTTTATTGCTCGATATCAAGCGGTCTTTACCAATAACATATATTTCTTATACCGATTTAAACTATAAAACATATCGTAACACACGTACTGAAATATAATACATATTAAAATAGGCCCTTTTACCCAAAAAAAGAAAATACTAGTGTTTGGTAAGATCAAAATTTTAGTAAGTAAAGTCCATTTCAAGATATTTCGTTTTAGCTTTACACCAACATGATTGATTCAAAAGAAAAACCCACAGTAGGTAGGCATTAATCCGATAACAATAGCACAGTATCGTATCGTAGTATGATTATATTACAACTCAAATGTGATACTGAACTAGATCTAGATTAAAAAGTTAGTTGTAAATAATATAGAATTAGTTCATTCGTTGTGAGTAGGTAATGTATTGACGTAAATAATTACAAAATAGATTTAATTTATGTTTTAGTATCTAAATTTTACCGATTACGGATCTGTTACTGTGTACTGTACAATGAGGGATTTATAAACTTTTATTATTAAATCCTTAAGACCAGATACCGAGTCAACGGAATATTGTGAAATATACTTAAAATTCGTGACCGATAGCTCACGAAAAAATTCAAAAACTTTAAAATATTCCGTTGTTTATCATGTTCCCACCCCTTCCCCAATATAGATGAGTGCCGTACCCATCAATGTAACTCATCCAATAGAAACAAATATAAATTTATTATCTTACCATCAATCCTCCATCTTTGGTATAACCACCCAATAAATTAACTCCTGCTGCGCACCATATTCTCATTTCCGGTGTAGTTTCTGCCAAAGGACGACAGTACACAGGTACGGGTACCGGAACTCCTCCACTACTTTGCCGACCTGCAGAACCAGCAGAACTTACTTTACCAGGCAAACTCCATCCATAAGCCTGTAATCTACCATCTTCTTTTTTCACGTGGGCTCTCACCTGTCGGTATTGGTCTCTTCTTTCTATTGCTTTTCGTATTGCAAATTTTTCCGTACCTGAAAACATAATTGTTTATTACCACAAATGATATTTTTAAAGTAGTACTTACATTTTGTATCTACTGTCAATCTATTGCTGTATAAACCATTCGTTTTTATAAGGATACTCTCCTACATATTAAATCAGATTGAGTTCAATGAAACAATTGAAAAGGTTCAACACATTTTATTAAATTAACAATCACAAAAAATGGAAATTGAATTATATAAAATATCTGTGTTATTTACGTAGGAATAGACTAGTTCGAGTCTTTGGTGTTATAAAAACTAATGTTAAGTGCAAAGTACTCACATTTTTACATGACAGGTAGACAACGTCAAGTATTTAGAATATATATTCGCAGTATGAACAAGTATTAATTTTTTCACTAAAATAGGTACTATATCCTTACCTCTTTTTAAAGTTAATCTGAAGACAGAGATTTTTAATCCCAATAATGGCAAACGCCGCCAATGGCGTGCATATATCTTTTATACATTAGAAATTTTGAAATAATTTTTTTCATTCAAATCAAAATTAAAATTAGTCAAACAAAAACTAATATAATTTTCAGTAAATAATGCCACTGAACATGTAAATCTTTGTTTTTAAATTCAACTCTCATCAGTATCATTTATTGCTAATTCATTTGACTGAGGCGCCAAAATTGATTCCCGCGATAGATCATCTCGAACTGTCGTCTCAAATGGTCTCCAAAACGAAATACTGATTAATTACTAATAAATTAATTTATAAAACTTACTCGTCGTCCAGCAAATAAACTGCTCCACAAAAGAGTTCACATATATTGGATTAAGTTGAAAATTATTAACTGTTTTATTCACAAAGGTTTTGTCTCTAATATATTTGCTTATCTGACTAGTTTTTTTCCAAGATGATAGGTTTTCAAGATTAAGGCAAGTTGTTTTTTTTTGAATTTTCAAGAATTTTACATCAGTTATTGTTTCCACTTTAATCAGTCAAAAGAATTTTATTTTCAATAATGCCTCGACGTCAACTTGGTGCGGATGAAGCTAGTAGGGCTATTGGTATGATTGGGGCGGATTGTCTTCAGAAAGAAATTGCAGACGTTTTACAAGTCAGTGAAAGTGTAATTTCGTGGCATCTCCGTAGATATCGAGCAGCTGGAATCGTAAGAAAAAGCCCTAAAAGTGGACGACAAAGGTTTACCACCTCAGAAGAAGATCGTTATCGGACTGTGTATACCCGTAGGGGACCTCTGAGTACTTGTCGGATCATACAACAGCGTCCTTTGAATGCTTCAGTTGTTTCGGTTTCAATTGAAACAGTACGTTGAAGATTACATGAGGTTGACTTACGTTCACGACGACTTTAGAGAAGAGTTCCATTAACACACATTCACATGCATGCTCGATTGGCATAGGCTAATGACCATGTGAATTGGAATTCTGAATGGAGGTCTGCATTGTTCACAGATGAGTCGGAGGCATGGACGGTTTTCTGATAGTCGGCGTGTTCGTGAATAGACTCTTCCTTTAGTGTCCAGAAATCGAAGAGCAGTGCAGTGGGGAGGCATTTGTTTTAATGGGCGTACATAATTGTTACTGCTTGTTGGGAACATGACTACGCAGATTTACGTACAAGTTATTAACAATGTTAAACATTTGGTTCATGCTGATATACCTAGGACCAACTTATCTCTTTTTAAAATATAACGCTCGAAAGCATCGTGCAAAAGTAGTCTAGAACGCTTTGGACTTCCATGGCATTCCGCATTTGACACTGTCCCCTTGATCGCCAAACCTCAATCCCATAGAACCAGCTAAAGAGCCTTGAATTATCATGAACCACCTCCACAGGCACTTCAGACACACAGCTTTTACCCCAACTTTGGAGACAAATCGATCAAGGCTACTTCAACGACCTTATTGAAAGTATGCTGAGTCGTTCTTTGGCTGTAATTGATATTAGAGGAAACCATACTCGTTATTAACCTATGTACTTCAATTTTAAATAAAACTAAAAAGGCACACAACCTCCAATTGTTATTTTTGTTGTTTAAAACTGCAAACGCATTGCGCAAAAGGGCAAACAAACGCTTAAAATTAAAAACATTCAATTTATAACATATAAACATTTGGTGACACAAATCGTAATTTGTTAAAACACAATCTCCGAATTTATCAACATCCTTAACTTTTGTGGAGCAGTTTAGTTATAATAAAAACAAACCTAGTTGAAATAATACACTGCTCTACATATCTAAACACAGCACAACTCACGGTGACACTGTCATTCCAACGACATAGTGGACCGAATAAATAACTAACCGCCTTAGTTGGTGCCAAGATACTATAATTGGATCACTTTAGTTATTCATTCGTTTTAGCAACCATGCCCTTTTCTCAAGTATAGTATTATACATAAAGTTGTCTTATTATTTTTTCCAGCAATTTCAAACGCCTTATTGTAATACTAACTATGTTTATATCTATGTCTTTATTTAAAAATATTTCCAAGCTAGCTTTCTAAGAACGTCACGAACTAACAGTTTACTAAAGTCAGGAAAACATTTGTATAGTGAGCTTAGCAATTTTAGAATATATATTTGACAACCTTGCTTTTTTCTCATGTCTTCACATTGACTTTAGAAAGAGTATAACGTATTATAACAACAACTAAAACAAAACCAACAATTTTATGTTTATCAACAAACTTAATAATTATACACTAGTAGTAGTAGTAGTATTACAAACAATTAGTCTTGGATTAGTTTGCACTTAAATCTACAAAATTGCGGCCGTTTGCACCAACCTCTATTGAGGAAGTCACGGAACTGATTGGCTAATATTTGTTTCTGCTGTTAGGCAATTTTATCAATGGTTTATTATATTTTCTTCTACAAAAATATTTCTTAGAAGTGAAAATTATAAGAAAAGCTATAGTTCGAGAGCTGACAACGTGCAGCAACCGTGCGTCTGGCACCTGGGATACGTTGCGTTTACCTCTGCGCATCTGGTTTGTACCTATTAAAATTAAGGATTTTAAAACTATTCTACACGTTTTTCTTATAATTTTCTACACCTTTCCCCGAATTCTAATTCCTGCGTGTGCGAGAGAGATAGTTGCAACAGAGAAAGTAAGAAATAGATAAACAGTGTTGCAATTAGTTCATGCAAAAACAAAAAAATTAATAATTTTGTTTTTATGAACTTAAAACTAATTAAAAGTAACGCAGGTTTAAATGTGGCGTCCACTATGAAATAAGTGTAATATTATGTACACAGTCCAAAATGACGTATGGAAGAGGAAAGAAAATAACAGTGTGAAAACAATTTGATATCGATGTTAATATAATCTGCATTGAATTCAGTATTTGATCTAAAGAACGCGCTGACGCTATGCTATCGGAAAAATCTTCATTAAAAATAATAAGAGCTAATAAGAATTAATTATAATAAGAACTCGCTTCATCACTGTCTGTCGCATGGAGTTTCGCGCGCAACGCTTCTCTGTCACTCTCACCGCTTGCGATGAAAAATTTACATCTAAAATCTAGGCAACCATGGATTTGATCACTATTCAAAGGTTAGATTATAGTAGTTTATGCAACTAGTGTGGATATGATGGCCATATGGCACGAGGACGAAGTTTGAGCACGACGCCGTAGGCGGAGTGCTCAATCGCCCGAGAGCGATATGGACAATCCACACGAGTCGAACAGTATATTTTTTCTACGACCCACTTAAGAAAAAATCTAGAAAATAAACATTTTATTAAACTATAATATAACTTCAAATTAAATTTTTTTAATAATTTTACTATTATTATTATTTAGAAATAAAATTAAAATTTAAAAAAAATTTCCCAACGGGGAATCGAACTCTGGCCTACCGCGTGAGAGGCTGGGATACTTACCACTGGACTACCGATGAATATACTAATCATCTATCTATAACGTCAAATGTATTACATAAAAACTGACGTTTGTCAGGAGTACCCTTAAATATTCAATTTATTCTGTTTCTATACGTTATACGTCTCCTTTGCGGCTAAGCGAATATCTGGTGGAAAATTATTTATTGATTCATCACTGGAATCACTCATTTTTACTAATATTTTTCTTAAAAACTATAGAAATATTTTGACTAGTTATTTTGACGTTTCTATGGAATTGAAAAAAGATTAGTGGGCGGGTACTAAACGCAAATGCTGATTGGTGGATTTCATATACGTTCTAGGATGTATATGAAATCATATCCGTTCAGTTAACCGGAATGGCCTACATTTACATTCTGTATATTGTGCAGAAAATGGATAATATACATGTGGGTGTAGAAAAAAAATAAAATAAGCTTTCATTTGATATAATATACGATTAAATAACTGATGAGAGTATAATGATAACACTTACTCATCTGTTTATACCTGACAACCTCACAGTTGCGCAGAGGGGGAAGTAGGCAACCTTTACTTTTTCAATTCTGTTGGGTATATTATCTTAACTAGTGTACGATGTTTATAAATAACCTATGAGAGAAGTAGATTGAGTAAATTTAATTATTTAATATTATCCGCATGCAACCTATTTGCGTTGTTTCAATATGTACATTATCATTTATTGTTCTCTTTCTATGTAATTTGATTAATAAAAACATATGGTGCAAACGACTGTTAGTGCCTATTTAAAGTTTCGGTAAGTATATATCACTGCAAACATACGAATTTTATTTGATAATTTTTCAAAATAAAAGCAAGTGGTAATTTTCAGTTTTTATTCAAAATATTAAGCTTTACCTCATAGCATCACAAAAAAATTATGATATGCAATACGTGAGTGACCTAAAAATTTTTTGTGAAGCATTCGAAAATTGTTATTGATACAATAGGTGCCTTCTTTTTGAATGAGATTTCAGCTCACTTCAGTTGTGTGTGAGTATAGTGATCTGAGTATAGTGATGTGAGTAAGCACCAAAATAACGACAATCTCAATTGAAACCCGCGATTTGCCGACGTATCTTCAAGGGAATGATTATGATAAGTGGGTTATCTATGATCAGCATCTCATGAAGTTATTCTTTCCATGATTCCATAGATAACATTCATTCAAAATCGTAATTCAATGTCTGTCGGGTCATATGGCCCGAGAAGTAGCTGTTGCTTCTTAGTGAACGGTCTGTTCTTTGGAAATTTATTTTTCTAATTTTGTAAAGCGTTATAATAGTATTGAACTATTATTTTTTGACCTCTATAGATCACGCTTTACTAATATGACAATTACTTTTTAAATGAAACTAAGTGTTTCTAATTAATTCCACTATTTAATGAAAAAATTATCAAAATACTTATTGATAATTATTTCGATATTGATATATCATCGTCAGAATGACAGAAGTTGATATATCAATATCGAAATAATTATCAATAAGTATTTTAAATTTTCATAATTTTTTCATTAAATAGTGGAATTAATTAGAAACACTTAGTTTCATTTAAAAAGTAATATGAGTAGTTTCCACAAAGTAAGGGTCCAAACAGTAAATTCAATATGACAATTATTTACAGGTAACTGTAACTAAGTAAATACCTACAAAACCGAGATGGTTTTTTGTAGATTTAGAATTTTAGTTTGTGATTAGATGTGGAGATGTCGCTGATATCGCACTTTTAGCATTTCCTTTACCGAGGTTAATGTATTGGTGTGGTATCAACGTAGTCCAGGATTATGCTCTCAGAGCTTCTGGACGAAGCTTGTACTAATGAGGCGCAAATACGCCGAAACCGGTCTATAAGTGATGTTATTCCTTCTAATCGCAAATCAAAATGGTTGGTTCTATCTTAACAGATATACCAACCCCGTTTACTTTAGAAGTGTAATTCAATGTCTGTCGGGGCATATCGCCCGAGAAGTAGTTGTTGCTTCTTAGTGAACGGTCTGTTCTTTGGGAATTTATTTTTCTAATTTTGTAAAGCGTTATAATAGTATTGAACTATTATTTTTTGACGCCTAAAGAAAATTAGGTTTTATTGCTTAAAATATATGCAAATCAAATATTTCTCTTTATTTCCGATTCAAGTTTATCTCATGACTCCGCACAGCACATTGAGCATCGGTGAAGGGGAGGAGAAATCTCAGCTCACTTCGAAGTGAGTAAATGAAAAAGAACGCGCACATTAGCGATGTGAGATTAGATTAACTGAGATCTCAGTCAAAAAGAACGCTCCTATTTACATTCTTGTTGCATTCTCCTCGTGACTCATGAGTTAGTTTTACGAATAATCCACTATTTTTAAAATATTCTTCCGCCACTTGAGTACAGTATTCATAGGAAAAGACAGTAGTGAAATGGTTCCACTTTGATATTATGTAATGTATTTCTGCTAAATATGTTACGTTAACACATATTATACTCTGACCGTTAAAAAATCAATCTGGCCACCAAAAATTTTAGACATTTCCAAAAGGTTATCTTTTGAACTGCCCCATTTGATGATTATTTTTTGTGTGAATTGTAGGTCAATTCTTTTGTAGCAATGCTGTGGTTTAAATTTTGATGTAGAGTGAAAATATATGGAGTCCAAAATTTAAATCACCCTATAGGATGCAGTAACTACAATAGAAGGTGTCAAAATGTAGCTCCTTACTTTATGAAAATTTCGGTTTTTTATAAACGTTATTATCTTTGTTATTAAAGAAGTTTGAGCATATCTGGGACCAACTGCAGAGACTCATTTGATGCCGGACCGCTTCGCCTGACAGCCTCCAAGATCTTCGAGTTGCACGGCAAGAAGAATACAATGCAATTCCTCATCCTTTATTTACTAATCCTATTCATTCAATGTCATGTCGATTGAATGAGGTCATTTTGACAAGAGGAGGTCCCACTCGATAATAGCGCATTACATTTGATTATTTTCTATAAATTTTATGTTTTCATCAGATTTTTAGATTAATCGTATGTTTCAATCTTATTTTTAGTTTTTTTATACCTATTTAACTATTTAATCAGCAAAGCCTGTCTTCAACATAATATAATACGTATATTAGGGTCTCCAAGTTGTGAAGAAAGTAAAAAGTGTTCTTCTTGAATTTGGAGGTGTAAAAGCCACGCCTCAAATAATGTGATTGAAACAATAAGCAACGTAAATGAAATACGATTAGCTACGTTAATGAAAACCTATAAGTTCAACGATACACCCAGGAGTAGCTCAAACTACAGTCGACAAGTTTTGATCATTCCATACTACCCCCGTGCAAAGCAGAGTGACAACAACAAATTCTAATGGTTATTTATATTTCCATATGCGTGGTGTAATCCACAACACCCAACATTGCTATCTTAAAGATAAAGTTTCCAGTTAATAAAAAGCTGGAGTTGTTATAGTTTGAAGGTGACTAGTTACACCAACTTCAATGAGCGACATAATTATTGTTAAAATTTCTGGAGCAGACAACGCAGGTAATAGTAATATTTTCTCTATTGAGTAATTAACAAAATAAAAGAATGCCACTAACATTCAAATTATCAATAATTAATGTAAATCTGATATGGTAAAACTAAACATGATGACAATGATACAATAGAGCAACGTGACAGTGGAAGCTGTTACGAATATATCGATGAAGATTCATTTCTACAAACTTCTGAATATCACATATTTTTTATACATAAATAAATACTGAATAATCTTACCCATTGAAATAAATTATATTCTGTTATTATATAACAGACCTTACTACTTTACTAGCTCCTGCTGAAGCTAAGTCATACCGGATGTCAGGCAGGGTATGTTTCTTAAACATAATTATTGGAAACACGGTAAAAAATGTTTAAACTCTTATGATTTAAGTAACTCAATAATACTTTTTTATATATTTTATGTCACAGACACAACTACCTTTACTAGCTCCTGCCGAAGCAAATTCCACCTAATATAACAGCTCTAGGCCCTTTTCTACTGCCTCTATCCTCTTCTTTTTTCGTCTCCCTCTCTTTCTTTTACATCCAGTTCCTCTCCCATGTAATTCTTTTGTAGCTCTGTTATTTGCTAGTTTCTCTATGTGTCCCAAGTATCTTATACGTTGCGACCTTACTACCGTATATATCGGAGGACTTTCATATAATGCCATGAGCTCCCGATTTGTTCTTCTGATCCAGATATCGTCTTCTTTTTTTTCTACCATATATTCTTCAGAGTATTTTTCTCTCCCATATATCTAGTAGTTTCTCTACTTTTTTATTTATAATTCACAGCTCTGCTCCATATAAAACTGTCGGTCTTATGATCGTGTGATAAATTATCTTATTTGTTTTTCTTGATACCACTTTCGATTTAAATGTATTTCTTCAATAGTGCTCCTCTTTCCTTTTGTTAATCTTGTGTTAATTTCTTCTGACTCATTTTTTCTGTTGTTTATATCAATTCCTAGATAGCTTATTTCGTTTGTTGTCTTAATAGTGAACTCTTTATTGTCTAAAATACTCTTTTTTATGTATTCTTTATTCATGTCACAGACACGACTACCTATACTTAGCTTCTGCCGAAGCAAAGTCCCACCAAATGACTGGTAGGGTATGTTTTATTTAGCTTGCCCTGTTTGTTGGGGCAAATTTAGTAATTAAAATTTTATCCCCTTTCTGTTGACCGATTGATCCGTAATTTGGTACACACCTTTAGTTCTGATGACAATACAATTATGTATATTCAGAATCATTGTAAATCCAATATGGAGTGATCTGTAATGGGACTCGTGCTCTTCAAGAATTGTAAGAGCCTCATGGCCGACCAACTCGCGGGATGATCGATAGACTGCATGCTGAAAGACCGAACGATCTTTTCAACCTTGATAGGTGAAATATTATCCGGGTTTCAAGGGAGTGTCCTCAAGGAGGAGTCCTATCTCAAAGAGGAACAACATACTGTCTTGCGGATGATCTGGTCATCATATCACAAAGCAATTTCAATACTACAGTCAGAGAACGCACGCAACAGGCTCTGAACATAGTAACATAATGGACGGAAAAGGTGGGTTTAAATATAAGTACCTCCAAATCAAACATAGTGCCTTATACCAGAAGAATGGAGTTATTGGTGGGATTGGGACCACTATCCCTTCAAGATGGTAATGGATGTTAAATATCTCGGGGTGATTATTGACTCGAGATTAATATGGACCAAACAACTGGAAAAAGTAGCAGCAAGATCGGAGACCACATCAATGATGACAATGCGAACTTGTGGGAAAACATGGGGGTTAAGTCCGCGCATGATACACTGGATATACAGTGTAGTGGTCGAAACCGTCTTCAAGTAGCTCTTGGACTGATTTAATTTTGTAAGGATGGAATTTGTGTTTATGTAAAATTCTGAAAACACTGCTGCGAGAAACACCTACTGCACTAGAAATTTGTGATATTGACTGTTGTTCTTCTAACGTAAGTTGTCCTAAAACGACAACTTCCATAGCTTCATTGTTAACTACTCGTTATGGTTGGTGTTTTTTACTGGCAACTGATCCTGTTTCGAAAATTTTTTGCATTAAAACAGTTACGTACTTATGTGTGACAGTTCTTCCGGGATGAGCAACATTAAACTGTCTAGCTGTGGCTCTTGCAGATTTATTGTTTTCGTAGTCAAATCTTACAATTTCAATTCTATCTTGCAGAGTATACATCATTTTTACGATAGATAGGTACTTGTAAATGTTGATATTCGAATGAACACTAAGCTACCTACTAGACACTTTATTTAAAAACGTCAAACACCAGTTTTCCGGACGTAACTCCCAACTGATTGACTTTTCACTTACGTATTATACATCTTTGTAATCCTCTTGTAGAGGAGAATCCAACAATGCAATAATGTATAGGGTTTTCCATTTAAAAAATAGAGAATCTACATATGAGCAAAAAAATGTCCCCCTTTATATGATTTTAGACGTGTTTTTTCATTTTTTCATAAAAGTGACGCCTTCAGAATTATGTGGGTTGGATAGGTGGATAGTTTCATTGAAATACTCTGTATATTACACTGTAAAAGATGCAAATTTGTTGTAGACAATAGCAGTTATTTTTTTTATTTATAATTGTTGTTATTATGTTTAAAAACTCAAATATATCTGCATATTTTAGGCAACGAACAGTAGAAGCCACTGGTTTGTCCAAGGGTACATATGGTAAAATTAGAAAGGAGGGCTTAAATATTGACAGAAGAGCATCAACATTAGACCAGGATAATTAGCTCATTATTTGGAGAAAAAAAAAGTATGGTTGGTGGAAGTTGTAGAGGGGGTTATTACAAACAAGGAAAAAATAAATACAACAGCTGAAAAGTGGGAGGGATGATTTGGGGGGTGGAAAAGTGGTGGAAAAAGACATTATTGCGATTTCCGGCCAAAGTTGAGGTCCTGGAAAAAAAGTTGAAAGTAAAAGTTGTAGATCTCAAAAAGATCTACAACTTTTTTCTCTTGATGACTTTAGATTCAAACAATATCAACCTTGACAGCCAAGAACACTTCTAAGTTGGAGCCGCAACGCAACACTCCTGGCTCGGTAATAAGAAAAATACAACCGAGAGGGGTTGGAAACAAGTTTCCGTTAATAATACCGCAATTCTCATTCCTTGTACGACGGAATCTCCGGTTATCCCCGAAGAATTACTAGAAATTATTTCTTGCAAGTGCAAAGCAATAGGTTTGGGTGTCGCAAGCATGGCCTGCGATGCACACATTTATGTATTAATTGTCACGATTTATGTGCAAACATCGATATTATTTCGCAAGATATAAGTGATTATGAAGAAGATGTAACTGAAAATGATCAGCACCGGGATTCTATTTCACGATACGATCGTAACGGCCGACCAAATTTGGCAATCAGCGATTCTATTTTTCGATTAGTCGTAGAAATACGAATCGATTCACTCGATAGGTGTAGACAAGTCGTATTCGTTTACTTATTTTGAAACTTATATAATATTTGGCATTACATCAAGAGAAGCTATTTGTGTATGCAATAAACTATTATTCTTGGTACAATGTTGCCTATTGTGAGGGCAGATGATGGTGATGGTGATGGTAGAGCAAGCCCAAAGAAATTTACTTCTTTGTCGACATCGATAAAATCTTTGAAATAGTGACCCCTTGGAAATACCTGACTTGTGATTCTTAGAACACTCATTTCCCAAATTCCAATGAATTCAGTTTGGGACTATTCATTCATTCATTCGTTTTGGATGTGCTTCAACAGCCCAGACACGAACTGAATCTTTGTACCATTTCCCATATTATCTACTTCCATTCCAGAAGCTCCGTGTCTTCTATATATGGCCACTAGTTTGACTGGATGGATTTTCAGTAATTGTAATGGTTGTATTAATTCCTCTCCAAAGTGCTTCCGTCTAAGTACTTGTGCAGAAGCAGAGTATGTGAGTAGGTGTTTCATCATCAAGTTCATATTTTCTGCACATAGGTTCACTAACTTTGCCCATTTTGCGCAGATGTTTCCTCAGGGTGCAGTGTCCAGTCACCAGGTCGGTAACTGTCTTCAAATGTCTCTTACCCAGTTTCGATAGACTGGGAGTTCCTTGTCTACCTTGTTCAGTAAACTCTTTTTATGGAAGTGCCCTTATGTCAACCTCCATTTGAGTTGGTGTTCCCTATCTAGCCAGTTCCCGATTTCCCCTCTTATGCAATCTTTTGTGATTCCACAAAACGGTTCCGGACCTATGAAGTCTCCTTTAGGGCCTTCTTTAGCTAACTGGTCCACCATTTCATTACCTGCAATCCCCTCAGGTGCCGGCACCCATATTAGAGACACTTTGTTGTCTCTTGCCAGCCTGTTACGGGATTCTTTGCAGTTTTTTACCAGTCTTGACCTAGTTGTTGGATAACTGATAGCTTTGAGCAGATCCTGGCTGTCAGTGAATATTTTAATTTTTTGTCCGGTATATCCTCTTCTGATGTTTTCATTAATACAGGCCTTAGCGGAAATCGTCTCTGCTTGAAACACAGTCGTAAATCGACCAAGGCTGAAGAACAATCTCCTTCTAGGTCCTTTCATACCAACCCCAGTGCCATGATTTGTTTTGGAACCATCGGAGAACCAGATGATTTCTCCAGAATTACCTGGGTGCATCACCTGTTCCCTAGATGGGATGTTGTTCACTCGCTCAGTGAATATATTCTCGGGTTTGATGCTATCAAAACTCATGTGAAATATGGGTTCATCTAGTATTGTCCTAGTTGTATCAGTGTGTCCTTCTCGAACAGTGTTCGGGGACCATAAGTCTCCCGATTTCAGCCTAAGAATTGTCATAACCGCCTCCGTCCCTTCAAAAAGTTCCAAAGGGAGAAGTCCAATAAGGGCTTCCATTGATACCGTCCCTGTGCGGTTCATTATTGCCCCGGTAATACCAAGAAAGGCTGATTCCGCCCATAATTTTTTCTATTTATTCCTTTCTGAGGCCCCAATAAACCTGTCATTTGCAAAATCTCTATTTTTCTCCATAAATTGGAGAAGAATTACCCAGTGGCAATCTTGAATGACATTAATATAGTATTTTAGCATAAAAATTTCAATAATGTAAAAAGAGTCTCTTTTAATCTGCCAATTATCAAATGACCATGTCAAAAAACATTTTCGACTAACTTCACTTTGAAAGACTCGTATCAAAACTGCTGTCCAAATCCGAGAACACCCGATCTCAATTCGATCGTAAAATAGGATGAGATGATCCGATACGATCGAATCGAAGATCGTATTCGACATCGTACGAGTCGATAAAATCGTGCCGTGAAATAGAATCCCGCTGCTGGCTGATTCAGAAAGAGAATTAGCCGAAGAAATTTTTTGTGAAGAATCGTTTCAAGAAGATCAGGGAGAAACTGTCAAAAAGGCGTAGATTTATGTAATATATATGTAATTTTACATATAATGTTTTTCATAATTTGTCATATATAAATACAATTTTGTACAATTATTCTAAATATATTTTTTTCAACAAAAAAGTTGTTGTTTTTCTTATTTTACCTGAAGCCATGTAACATATATTGCACGTTAATAACGTTTATGAGTTCTAATAATACTTTTCTTGCAATAAGTTATACACAGTTTCATTTGTACTTTTTCTCGTAAAATTCAATGGTGAAGTTTGTTTTTTCAAAAATTGAAACAAATTATAGTAAAATCGCAATCGGTGCGGGGTAATAAATCAAAATTTTATGGGACTTGCTCAGCACAAGTGGACCAAACAAAATATGTAATTTTACACTACCTGCTGTAATAAATGTTGTGAAAACAAAAAATGTATTTGTGCCGACAGATATTGTAGAAAGATAACAATGACCGAGTCTTATCTTAATACTTTCTAGGCGTGAACAGTATTAGGGGTTCGTAGGTATATATTGTTAATATTTGTTGTATTGCTTAAGTTTTAAATTATGAAAATACGTAGATATCCTATTAAATAGGTGTTAAATAATTTTGAGAAACGGTCAAAAATTTTGAAAAATTGATAAAAATTTTGAAAAATTGATAAAATTTTTGAAAAATTTTTAAAAATTGTCAAAAACTATCAAAAATGGTTAAAAATTGTCAATTATTTTTAAAAACTGTTAAAAATGGACAATTATCGTCAAAATTGGTCGATAATTATCAAAAACTATCAAAAATGGTCAATAATTTTGAAAAATGGTCGAAAATTTTGTAAAATTGTTAAATTTTCTGAAAAATCAAAAATGGCCAATAATTTTCAAAAACTATCAAAAATGGACAATTATTGTTAAAAATTGTCAAAAATTTGAAAAATAGTTGATAATTGTCAAAAATTTTGAAAAATAGTTGATAATTGTCAAAAATTGTTCAAGTTTTTGAAAAATTGTCAAAAATTTTGAAATATGGTCAAAAATGGTCAATAATTGTCAAAAGTTTTCAAAATTTTGAAAAATAGTCAATAAATAATACGAGCCGTTTCCGAAAATCAATTTAAACACGTAATTTATGAAATCGATTTACTAAAAATCGATGAATATTACTATAAAAATCTATAACTAAAAATCGATTATAAGAAAATAATAATCGATTTATATAAAAATCGATAATTTTTTAACATCCCTAGTCAGTAGATCTTTTTAAGGTTAATCATGATGAATAGCGAAAATGACGATTATTTTAGTACTCCTATTATAACCTAAGATAATATAAAAAACTGTTTCAATTATTAAAAGGGCGACTGTAGAAAAAATTAGGTGTGTTTTTCGAGCGTAAAGTAAAATTGCCGCTTTCGAAAGATCGGCAACATTCTTTCTCAAGCGGCAATCTGTTACTTTACGCTCTAAATACACAAATAACTATATAACTCTTCCTGACACTAAGACAAAAAAATTACGCTCATTTATTGTAGTGGAACATTTAAACTTCTACAGAAAATATGAAGATTGTACACCATCAGGCTGTCTACCAATTTTTTTTTAATACACTATAGTCCATTTAATAACCAGGAGGAGTAATTTCAGAAGCCTTATCGACACCACTAAAAGTTACTAGATTAGTTACTAAAGAGGGTGTTCCGAAATAGTCGTGTTCAAAATACATGAAATATGCCTTAATTGACTTGACGCGGAAACTAGCCAATCATGGATTGCCCTTATGTACTGAAAATGATTCTTAGGATGTCGGGTTGAGATGAGATGTAAACAATCGCAGAAATTCAACGAACAGGAGTTCTGAAAAGAACTGTTTTAACGAAAACTAAGTAAAAAGGATGAAATAACAAGGGAACGAAGGCGATGATAAAAACAAATATATTATATATGTCAGGTCAGAAATGTCAATTATCACGAGATGTCAATGCTAAAAAGTGCTGTTTGAAACTGGGTGCAATCTGACCAATCAGAGATCTACAGAATTGCCAACTTAAATTCAAATCACTCCTCCTGGTTTTTAAATGAATTATAATGGTAAGACATACAAACAACCGCTTGGTATCCATAAATTTGGGAAAATGCCAGAAGAAATTGCAAAATTTTTAAAATTACCGAACCCACAAGAATTTACTGGGCATTGTTTTCGCAGAAGTTCTGCAACATTGTTTGTCGACTCTGGGGCAGATATAACCACGTTAAAAAGACATGGGGGTTGGAGATCATCAACAATAGCCGAAGGTTATATTGAAGACTCTAGCTGCACAAACAAATATTAGTGGAATACTTTTTTCGTATACCAAACAACAAAATATTGTCGATGTACTATGATTACAAAAGGCAAAACGGATTATCGAGCCAGTGGAGTAATGTTGGAAAATTGTTCGCAAATTACTATAAATATTCACAACAATCATTAATATGTATTATATATGCAGAATTTCATCTACTTACATTTTTGTTATGTTCTGTGTATGGAGGGTAGAAGGAAGGAGCACAATCTGAATGTATTAAAAAGTGTCCATCAAAAGGAAGCAAATTAAGGTGGCGCCATAGTAGCAAGAGGGAAGATTTTAAAAACAGCGCCATGAATTATTAGAGTAAGATACAAAATTAAAAAAGGAAACACTACGTAAATAATTGAGATTTTAAATACTGCATATTTCTCAACTACACAAGTCACGAAAAATACTAAATTTTTCAACCCAGCACACTTCACTCGGTTTATAACCCTAAATTCACATCACTTCCATTAGCTACACGAGCGCCATTTCGGTGAATATTCGAATTATAATTTGCTGTTTACAGGTGGACACTTTTTCAACTTGTCCCCCATACAAGATGGTGCTCCTTCCTTCAACCCTCCATAGTTCTGAGTTATATTCTGTGTTTTGATTTAATTATGAATGTTACAATTAAAATTATATTAAAATTCTGAATGTTGTCTTTCTTTTTATAACTATGTACCTATTTTGTAGGAGTAAAAGTCATCGCTAATAACGCGACAATTATCGTTATTTTTCAACTTATTTTTAACCGGTTCAGAATGTCCCCAATATCTACCAAAATATCCAAAAAAAAACATAATTGGACTAAGCTTTGAAATTTTGTTGGTTATGTAGCTACTCTACTCTTTGACCATAGAATATCATTTTAACCCATAAATTTCTATGTTTTAGCTTAAAATGTCATTCTTTGATAGTGTAAGATTTCAAAAAAAAAGAAGAAAAAATGATTTTTTTAATGCCTAGGCAGTAAAAGTGTTACTTCTATGATCGATAAATGTCACTAAAACTGACGTTTAATGTCAATCGGAGAAAAAAGTGTTTTTTTAACAAAGAAACGTCATAGCTCGAAAAATTTTCAATATTTTAATTTTTTTTTCGTAGTTTGTGACTATAAAAGCTACCTTCTACCAAATTTTTATCAAAATCGAAGAATTTTTGCCGAAACTAAAAATGAAAATCTAAAAATGCAGTTTCTTGCGTTTTTCGAGCTAATTTTGAGGTTATGTGAAAAACGTTAATTCGCCTGGACTACATCTTTTGGAACTACTCATAAGATAAGACCACGCAGAAGCTCGAGATAGTTAAGATATGGAGTAAGTTTTCATAGTAGAATCAAAAATAACTTTCATTTATTGTAATTTTTGTGTAGGTATTCTACAAAAAATACAAAATATTATCCCTGACTTTACCAAAAGCAGAAATACTTTATGGCGAATACTGAAAAGTAACTATAACTATAAGCAGTAACTTATAAATTAGATAAATTGTTGGAGGACCATGGTCATAAAGTATTACGATTGCCACCATACCATCCAGAATTTAACCTGATAGAAAAAATTTGGGCATTGGCAAAACACTGGGTGGCAGCCTATAACACCTCGTTTAAATTAGCTGATGTGGAAACTTTGGCCAGGCAAAAATTTGACAAAGTTGCAGTTGATGAGTGGTGTTCTATTTGTCAACACGTTAAAAAATGTGAGGATATGTGGATAAAAAAAAGAACCTTTATTTGATGAGGCTGAAGATTCCCTTGTATTTGTTGTAAATACAGGTTCATCTGAGAAAGTTATTTCAGATAATAGTGAAAATGACACTTTAGGTGGAATTGAATTATTCAGTGAGTCTGATAGCAATTATTAAGTCGATGGCATAATCCGATTGAATGACTCAATGTATTATTATATACAGTACAGGGTGCGGCATTAGTGCGAGGAAGTCCAATTACTCACTTGTCGTGAGAGATAGGAAAAAACATTATTGAGATAAAAGTTAAGCCATATATAGGAACATATTTTGAAAATATTTCCAAATATACAGGGCTACCCATATTGGCAGGATGAACCTAACTTATCTTTTTTGAAATGGAACATCCTGTATATTTCCACATTTTTTTATTCCCTCGATTTTCTTGTTTCTGCGATATGAGGTATTGCAATGGTCTACGAGGTCATTTTAAAGATATAAGCACTTTTTTTATTAATTTCCTAGTAACATCAACACCCTGTACCATTGTATAGATTTGATATCAAGACATATATTTACGTTCAAACGATTTTTGATATAGTTTACTATGTCCAAAATTATTAACATAGCACGATATTCGTTTTTTATATACAGGATTGGTCGTAAATCGGAATGATCATTTACTGGGTTTTCTTAAATGGAACACCCTGTATTTTAGTATCGTAATGAAATGGTATTGTATGGCACTTTATTATTTCTTAAGCATTCCCTATACCTAATTGCCTTAATTTGTGAGTTACTGATGATACTTTCATCCAAACATTATTTTATTAGGTGAAATTTTATAAGTTTGACGGTGGAAATATTTAACCAAAAATAATTTTCCAAAAAAAAATTACAAAATAATCTAGTCTGATCCATAATTGATTAATATTAGGTGAATTACCAAAATGCATGAGTACTTAAGATTGTTGGTGTATAAAACATTACTAAAATCACACAATATTCTCGTTGGCTATGACTTTGACAATAAACTGGTTTAAAAATTTGACATCAGATTACTTTCATTAGTTCCTATTTACTATTATCAACATTAATTTTTCTCAGGAAAAGCTGACTGATATGGTTTTTGTGCTAGGAGAATGTAACAAAAATGTGTTACTGGCAAGAAGAATTTATCATCAGCAATTCCCTGATAGGCGACAACCAAGAACAGAAGCAGAAGCATTTTGGTTAAATATTTCCACCGTCAAACTAATAAAATTTCACCTAATATTAAGGCAATTAGGTATAGGGAATGCTTAAGAAATAATAAAGTGCCATACAATACCATTTCATTACGATACTAAAATCCCATAAAAAGGGCATGCTGAATTCAAATGTTATAAGATCGACAAGTTTTTTTTACTAAACTATTCGAATTACGATTTCCGGCTTCATATACCACTTGGGAAGAGAAGAAGAATACATGAACAGTTCAAACAAAACCAATCATAAGTACATAAAACCATTATTTGAATTAGACATGAACAGTTATGAGAGCATAAATTCCTCAAGCTATAAGTGATTCCGTTGCTTGAACAAACCTAGAGGAGTAAAAATAAATAAATCGTGAAAACAAAAAAGTAACTATTCGGTTAATTTATTTGGATCGCAATTACAACCACAAACTCAAAGGAGTAAACCAATCGATGCGAAAATTCAAATATTAATATGTCTTCGTTTTTACGCTACGGGTGCGTTTCAAAATGTGATTGGAGATCACATTAATGTCATAAGTCTACTGATTGTCGGATCATACTAAAAGTCACCAGGCAAATCGCAATGCTATCCTTTGAGTATATAAAAATGTCAGCCTCTGAGGATGAAATTGCTCGGGTGAAAAGGGAATTCTACGCCATAGATGGTTTTCCTCGAGTCGTAGGTGGAGGTAAACGAGCAGAGTTGTTTTGAAATCGCAAGCAATATTTCAGTATTAATGTTCAAGCAACAGTTGATGCTGATCTAAATTTGCGACATCTAATTAATTGCTCGTTGGCCAGGGTCTGAGCACGATAGCACCATCTTCAACCACTCCCCTCTTCCCGTCAAATTTGATGGTGTGTCCGAACTGCGTACCGTTTAATCCCACTGACCGAATTGCGTACCAAATTTCAATCTACCTACCTTAGGATTATCGGAGCGTCCGAACTGCTTAACATTTAATCACTTTTCCCAGCGGAGGGGTACAACTTCACCATCGCCGGAATCCGGGAACACCGCCACAAACAGCACAAGGGAGGTAATAGTTCATTTAAAGAGCGTTTTGAAAATGTGAGCCTTTATTATAAAAAAAAATAATTTCACAAGAGTCATAATTATAAGAAAATTTTATAATCCTACCATACTACCAAATTTATAGCTAACGCATTTTACAAAATTATATCTAGATATTTTATTATTTTTGTACTGCACAATTTTTGAATTAATAAACTCTTGTTTATTTAAAACATCCTTAGGAATTATAGGTTAGGTTTGGTTTTCCTCGAGAAAACTGAATTTAGCGTATACACCTTCACATTGCACTTTTTTTTTGTATACAACCACACTGTTTCACCTAACTTTTTCAGTTCGCGATGCTTTCGAAACTTAAAATGTTCGTAGATTATTAATGGATTTCCTCGCTCACTTAACATTTGTTTGAACTCCATTTCAATTATCAAGCTTCAAGAAGCTTCTGGAGAGACTGACATTTTATTCGTATGAACGTCTTAAACATCCTTTTTGCAATAATTGCTATTGGTGGATGAATATCAAAGCTAAGCTATACTCGATTTCCTATTGCATAGGAGCACAGAAAATAGTCGACACCCAATAAACCATTGGCGTTACATTTTTCGGTGAAGACCTGAATGGTTTCATTTGTCGGGTTTATTTAATAGTGCAAAATTTGGGCAAGTGTCATATCTTTAGCACAGATTACTACAAGGTAATCTGTGTCTTTAGTAAGTAATTATTACAGTATTTTACGAAGACCATTCAATTGGGCCAAAATACCTGCTATAATCCGTTACTGAAAATGGGTATTAACTAGGTATTCTAGGTACTGCCTGCACTTCTTAATTTTCTACAATTTTGTATGTTGCTTTTTTTTAATAAAGCAAAATAAAGAATATCTTTTATACTTTTTTTAAATAATTATTATCTTTATCTTTGGCTTTTTATATAACTTTTAGATCTTTAGGATTATTTTTGGTAAGTTATTAAATACCTACCAACCATACTTCAGCCTATACTTTTATTACTTTTATCTAATAGAAAAAATCCAAATATATAAATTTATCCTAATACGAAATTATTTAACAGAATAAAAAAACTGTAAGACCCATCCCTACTCGGCAAAACCCTTAAACTGACTGCACGACACTGGCCACCGTGTTATCATATTAATGCATTAATCCATTGTTGTGAATTTTACGACCCTATTGTATTTGAGGCGATACAGGACGTGTCGATTTAATTTTGGTAAAACCGACCTGTTTTATCATTTTATTCCACATAGAAAAAAAGAAAGACTCACCCTATATTTATAGTACTTTTGAATAAATAATGAGGCACTTTGCTCCTACGGAAAAGGAAATGCAGTATAATTGTGTAATTCCCGGCGTTTCCCAACTCGTGCCCGTTATTACCTGGCCCCGAAAATCACTGACCAACTCGTGCCCGTTCAAAAACCAGGTAGAAAATTAATACACCAACTCGTGCCCGGGTGCATCGGAACTGCGGTTTTTAATTCTTATTTATTATAATTAAATATTCAAGACCTACATATACAGTTGTCATTTATTTGAAATAACGCAACCATTTTCCAATATCACTTGATTTCGTAATTCGGTCCGCTGTCGAATCTAACTGGGGTTGGGGTTAGGTTTTGTTAGGTTGGTCAAATTAAACAAATAGTAGGTACATGGGACCCAATTCCGAAATCGCACTCCGAATTTTTCGTAATTCGGTCCGCCGTCGAATCTAACTGGGGTTGGGGTTAGGTTTTGTTAGGTTGGTCAAAGTTATCATCTTGTAAAGTGCGTGTATTGATATTGTTTAAAACTTCAAACACCTCTTCGGCATTTGATGGAAGTTTTGGAAACTTTTTACGTTTTTCATAATAAATTGTGTACTTCAGGAAAACCCAATTTAACAATAACACCTGTTCCTATAGATGGGATGGTAATTTGAACAGGTAAATTTTTCAATCGAGCACGAGTTAGGTATACAGATTATTGAGACCTTTACTCTTGTACCTTTTAAGGGATTAGTGGGCACGAGTTGGGATGCGCCCGTAATTCCAAGTGTCGCATGCCGCTAATCCTTTGCAAGCGACCTCCCGCAATTTACCTACCTGCCAAGTTTAAACCCCCTTTATATCTTCAGGTACGCAATTCGGTCACCTAGATAATCTTCAGTAATTACCGTTATACCTGGCAAAATTTGGTACGCAGTTCGGATATCACCAAATTTGAAATGGGAATTTATGGCAATGGCTTTTTACTGGGAGAGTGGTTACGCCTGTAAAAACTACTTATTGACCCCATTGATCCAGTGAGACCGTGCGAACAAGCTTACAATCGATCACATATTTTAACTCGCAACTGGATCATGCGGATAATCCGAATAATAATTCCAATTATGCTGTTCGAAACGGAATAATTGAAAGTCTTTTCAATAGATAATAATTTTAAAAAAAAATTTTATTTTTTTATTTTCTCAAAATTAATTTAATTAAATAAAACACAAATACTTATTGATTTAACTTATTTATTTTTATTTTCAATTTTTTTTATTTTTAGTTCGTTTATTATTTTTTGAGATTTTATGACCCTCCCCTCCGCAATACTATTTAAATATTTTTGTCGAAAATTTAAACTTGTTGTATTGTGCTGCAGAGGGGCATTTTTTTCCTTTTTCCTTTTTAATCCTCTTTGTTATGGTTTTGTTTGGCTGCGATGTCAGCACTGTTCTCTTGCTGTTGGCCTCAAACTCCTCGGTTTCATCCTCCACGGTCATAGCCTCTTCTGACGTCGATAGATGAGGCGACTCTTGATTTGCTCCAATTGAAGCTTCATCTATCAATGATTAAAATGATTTAAGGAAAGAGCATATAATATATACGAATATATTTACGGAAATAAATAGCTGCCTGATCGAAGCGGTTCGATAGCGGCTCCACCTGTCCCTGCAGTTCGGCTAACAGCAGCTCCTGCTCTCTTCCAATAGAAGCGACAGCTTTGCCGCCTCCCGTCTTTAATGTCTCTCGCTACAAATATACATTCAAATTATAATTTCAAATTATTTGTAGCGTATTTTAGCAAAGATTACAAAAAATATATAAGATTGTTCACTCGTACGAATTCTATCGATCAAAGGATTCATACCGCTGGTTACTGTCTGGTGACTTAGCGGTTGGCGCCATGCTACAGTATGTCGCTAAATCCTTACTTTCATTTAATTTTGCATATTATACGGGTCGTCGCCTATCGAGCGCTAGTATTTTAGAATTCGTTGTTCGTGTTTTATGTTTATGTTCAATAGATATTTTAAATTTATTAATTAATTATTGCAATAAGGAAAAAATAATATTAATATTTTTCTCTTCAATAGCAAAACTTATAAAATAAATATTTTGTTATATTTTTTAATAGTCTTAGTTGTATACATAATAAATCGTAGAGTTTATCACTTTCCCACGAATTCTGAATGCAGTCTTGGTATCAAGTTCTTATAATGTAAACAAAGAAAAAATATAGAGAAGCAATTAAGGGCCAGAAATGTGCCTACAATCTCTAGGAACTTTGTATAAGTATTTCATTTAGTCTTTCGGGAAACGTTCCGGAAGTAAAATTTCTTGTTCGCATTATTTTAACTCCTGTCTTCCAAAAGTAACATTAATAATATTATAATTGTGGTTTTAAAATGCCTATGTGTTGTGCTGTGATGGGTTGTTCCAGCAAGGTGGGAAAACCAGAAATATCCTTTTATCGTTGTCCCAAAGACGTTGAGAGGTGGGTATTAAATTAGTTATTATCAAATACGGAATTCAACTTTTTCAAAACTATTATTGTAACAAAGATATTTGATAATAAAAAATTAGTTAGTTATTTAGTACTTATAGGTACGGGGTATTCATAGAAATTTGAAAATTAACATATCTAATTTATTAATAAATATATCCTGCAGCTGCATATGTTTTAACCTTGTGAATCCAAAAAATACTCAAAGATCAAAATTGTTTTAGTGGTCCTATTATTCTGGTGGCCAGTGAGTATATATAATTGAATTTGTGATATTCTGTATAAATAACCGCTAGATCATCTATTACTAAAATGTTGAATAAAATCTGTCAATTGATTCATTTTAAAAATTTTGATGTATTTTTTACTTATACCTAAACTTTCCTTTTCCAATTCATATCCTGAAAATTTTTCGAAATAATTAACATTTAAAAACATTATATAAAAAAACCTTTAATATATCATCCTATTACTTTGAATATATATTTCTCAAGTTACCCCTGTATAGCTTGGAATAAAATATACTTTTCTAATGCCCTAGTACCTAGCGGAGTCGTTATTTACAACAAAAGCGAGCCGTAAATATGATTTATGAGTGCGGCGATGGTTTAAAACACTAAGAAGAATCAGACCGCCTTCAAGTGAACTATCTTATATCTATTTTGTAATCTTTGATTTTAGTAAGTACACCTTATACTCGCTGCACTTTGAGCCTCCTTCAGTTTTAACTGCTTTCTATAATTATTTTGCTAGAAATAATATTGGTATTTAACTAACAATTCATATAAATGAAACTCAAGTGCTTACATTTCCTTCGGCGACATCTTTTCTTATGTTCCTTTTCAAATTTTCATATAAAATTTTCAAGTGTTTTGCAGATCACTCGCCTGATTCTGCAGAACAATTAAAATCTTGGCAGATCTCCCGCCAAACCCTATCCTTCTCGCTCACAAACTGGACTTTTGTGCACTTATTTTCTAAAGTGTTCCTGTGCCTATAGAATGAAAAAAATTTTTAAATAAGAATGTACTATCTCATAATCCTTGAGAATAAGGTATGTTATAGTAGTATTAGGTCTACTATATTAAAAATGTACTCACTTTTCAACCAAGCAAAGCAGTAATTGCTTCTCGACTTCGGTGAAGTTTTTGCGCTTTGGTATTTTCTCCATTGGCTAAAAATACACTCAATAATCACAATATTAATAAATTATTCTCGAAACGGTTAGTATTTAATACAACGAAAATTGCAAACTTACCGTACACATAACTGTAGAATCCAAAAAACAACCACAAAAATATGAAAACAGAATCAAATTATTTCAATATAAAAATATGACATAACAATATTATGACAGCAAACGGTGACATTTTACAATGTTGCCACATCTTCCGACAATTAATGATCAATCACATGATGAATGATTGATAAGAGTTTAATTTTTTTTGTGCAACATCATTTTTTAATTAACCATCACATGATGAGAGATTTAATTAGCGTTCTTGCAACCGGGCATAAGTTTATTTTGTATATATACGGATACGAAAATATTACCTACATCATTGTTTAATAATTTATTAAACAATGCGTCACCCTAATTATCAAACCTCGTAACTCCAAAATCACAAAATTTACAGGAAACACAAAAAACATTCCAAAAAATTCAGATAAGTTGCGAGGTATTCTATAGGGCACGCGGATGTATATGGAGTTAAGAGATTTTCTCTTCTTTCCATATTATTAAAATAAAGTAATGTGGAGTTAAATGGTTTTCTCCATCATAGGTAGTTTTTTTTTCTCTCACAAATGGCACCAAAATCTCATTTTTGACCAAAATTGGAGTTACGAGGTTTGATAATTATGGTGACGAATGCCTACATTAAATATAAAATTTACTAAACATAGTGTTCGCAACTCTGGATTTTAACAATAATAATCAACGATAGTCTTACGTATTTAATGTCCTCTAATAACAACTACTTTTTCCTACTTAAGCATGAGGGTGGTAAGTTCCAAATAGAAAAAACTTTTTGCCTGAATGTTTCGATATTATCCTATCTACTGAACTATCAAGGTAAATGTAGTAAGTATTTTCTACTGAGCAATTCGCATAACATCAAATGTTTTCGATAAGGAATATTATGTACCTAATCGAAAACATATCCACCCCTAATCATTTTCCTGTGTCATTAAAAAGCCACTTTTAATGTCATTTGAAGAAAAAAAAAATTTTTTATTCATTCTCTCAAGATTTATTGTTGAAAAATTAATTTCAATTCCGTTTCGAATTATAAAAGGATATGTCTCTAAAAATAACACATTTTGAAAAAAAAATTCTCAATACGATCATTAGAAGCCGAGAAACGAAAGCCAAAGTTCGCTAGGTACTAGTAGAATACTATAAGGAGTTTCAAGTTCGTAATTGTTTCGTTAGGTTATTAAATCTGAAAATTAATTCATTTTTTAATTTTCGTTGTACCTCTGCATGTCTACAATTATTATAGCGAGCGCAACGAGACTATGGCGCGGCAGCTATTAGGCGTCATGGTGGGGTTCAATATAACCCAACAAATGAATGGGGCAATCACTAAATGATCACTGAAACTAAAGCGGTGGTTAATTTCAGAAATTATTATGTCGCAAACCTCCAAAGCAACTTTGCGCTTAGAATCTTCATTTTTTCTTGGTCTTTTTGCAACAAGTGTTGAAGAAGATGAAGGTGCTTCGGGAAATATTTCATTCAATATAATATGGTCTCTGATTTTTTGAATCGACATTTTAAATGAGTCAATACCGCGTTTTTGAAGTTGATTAAAAAGAACTTCACAATTAGGCATTATTAAATGGAAAAAATTTAGCCAATAAAGAAAATCCACACTTTGCAAAAAAGTTTTTAATCCAATTGCCTGATTAATTGTATTTGAGTCTTCTTCAACCTCAATTATCTTTTCTATTGAAGCCAAAATATCCGCTTGATACAAAAATACGGTTTCCACACAACGCGTATTAAAATACCACCTTGTCGGTGCCGCTCTAGGTAAACGCACTTTAACAAAATCATCGAGAATAGCTGTACGTTTTGGAGATCGACTAAAAAATGTGGAATATCCCTGTAAATTGGCAAAAAAAACTTCAACATTTT
Source organism: Lochmaea crataegi (assembly GCA_947563755.1). Classification (NCBI taxonomy): domain Eukaryota; kingdom Metazoa; phylum Arthropoda; class Insecta; order Coleoptera; family Chrysomelidae; genus Lochmaea; species Lochmaea crataegi. The sequence goes on along the minus strand of OX387422.1, from coordinate 55,784,042 downwards.
TATTCTGACTAGCTGCTTTTTGCAGAATTAAATTTAATTTAAATGAGGATATCGTTCTTTAATTTTTTTTTGTACTCCACCTAATCGTCTACTCATAGTAGAAGCTCCATCATAGCTCTGTCCAATTAACTTTTCCGGTGTTTTATTAATTTCTAGCACCTCTATTTCTTTAAAAATTACCTCCGATAAATGTTCGGCTGTGGTGCCGGTAGGATTTACAATTTTTATAAACCTTTCGTGAACGACACCGGATAAAATGTACCATTTAATAAAAGTCATTTGAGTTCTGTTCGAGCTATCAGTAGTTTCATCCACCTGAACTGCGATATATTCGGCTGACTGAATGTCCAATTTAAGTTGTTCTTGCGCCACCGATAACATTGAATCAAGTGATTCATTTTGTACAGTTTCAGAAGTACCCTTAAAAACCGTTGCCTTATCCAAGTATTCTTTGAATATTGGATCCAGCTCTGAAACAAAATTTATAAGTCCACGAAATATTCCCGGGTTTACAGAAGATTCTGTCTCGTCATGCCCTCGCAAAGCAAGTTCAAACGCCCCACAAAATTTCACAGTCAA